>JANVYH010000002.1:5712998-7141248 GCA_027406125.1 Colletotrichum tropicale
CCCTCTTCCGCCGTCGCCGCTATCCCGCACGCTTGCCAGCAGCTCTAAATCAGTCCTAAGCTCTCCCACCATTCCGTCCTTCACCGCTGCCGTTCTCGTCGTCGTTGCCGCCGTCTTCGCCGGCTTCTTCCTCGTCAAATCCCCTCCCCCGCTCTCCGACTTAGCAGCAGTAACAACCATCGCAAACATGTCGTGGACCACGCGTATCGCGCCTCTGTACCCGGTGCACAAACCTCCCTACACAGTCGAGGCGCCCGGTTACGAGCGCGTCGAGGGCGAGACCCTCCCCCGCCGTCACTGGAAGGCCAAAGATGCTCTCCGTACTCAGCCCCATCCCGAGATCCACACAATGTACGATATCGTGAAGCGAAGCGCCCGCGTCTACCCTAACGAGCCCGCCGTCGGCACCCGGAAGCTCGTGCACTTGCACAGGGAGAAGAAGATGGTCCCCAAGAACGTCGACGGTGAGGTCAGGCAGGTCGAGAAGGAGTGGCAGTTCTTTGAGCTGTCTAAATTCTCCTACCTGACCTATACTGAATTCCAGACCTACATCCTGCAGCTTGGTTCAGGTCTGCGCAAGTTGGGTCTGGGCAAAGAGAGCAGACTTCATCTCTTTGCTACTACTTCGTACGTCCGAGAGCCCCCCGTTCCCCTCCCGTCCCGCCTTTTTCACGGCCCCGAGCACCATCGCAGTAACCGTCCCTAAGAGAAGAGGCTAACTTAAATCTCCGGGAACCTAGCGCCAACTGGATGGCCCTGTCCCACGCCTGCGGTTCGCAGTCCATGTCCATCGTTACCGCATACGACACCCTCGGTGCTAGTGGTGTCGAGCACTCCCTCCTCGAGTCCAGTGCAGATGCCATGTACCTGGACCCTCACCTGCTCAAGACGGCAAGTGGGGGCATCAAGAAGGCCGAAAACCTCAAGTTTGTCATCTACAATGACAACTGCATCTTCACCCAGGGTGGTGAGGTCGAGGCTTTCCAGAAGGCCAACCCAGATGTGAAGCTTCTTAGCATTGAGGAGGTGCGCCAGCTGGGCGAGGATAACCCTGTTGATCCTGTAGAGGCCAAGCCCGAAGACCTCTTCTGCATCATGTACACTTCCGGCTCAACTGGAACGCCAAAGGGTGTCCCGATGACCCACGAGGGCATGGTCGCAGCGAGTAAGTTGAGCTTCTTTATACGTTGAGCGAGGAAGTTAACTAACTGTGTCCCCAGTTACTGGTCTCTACACCTGCGTCGAGGAGTGCGTTAGCAGCGCCGAGTACGTCCTAGCATACCTGCCCCTGGCTCACATCTTTGAGCTCGTCCTCGAGAACCTCGTGCTGTTCATTGGCGGTACCCTTGGCTATGGCAACCCTCGAACCCTGTCAGACACGTCCATGAAGAACTCTCCTGGTGACATGCGCGAGTTCCGTCCTACCGCACTCGTCGGCGTGCCCCAAGTCTGGGAGACGGTCAAGAAGGGCGTTGCTGCAAAGGTTAACAGCTCAAGCATCTTCGTCAAGGCCCTCTTCTGGGGTGCCTTCAACTACAAGAGCTTTATGGTCAAGTATGGCCTGCCCTTTGCTACCATCTTCGACAACATCGTCTTTAAGAAAGTTCGCGAACTCACGGGTGGGCGTCTCCGGCTTATTATGAATGGCGCGAGCGGCATCTCGGACGGGACCAAGCACTTCCTGTCCATGACCGTCGCGCCCATGCTCACTGGTTACGGTCTGACCGAGACGGCCGCCAACGGCGCTCTCGGCGACCCACTCGAATACACTTCCACCGCCATCGGCCCCATTCCTGCCGCCGTCGATGTGAAGCTCGTGTCTATCCCGGATCTCAACTACTCCACCGACTCGACCCCGCCCCAGGGTGAAATCTGGATCAAGGGTCCCGCCGTGCTTAAGGAGTACTACAAGAACCCGGAGGAGACGGCCAAGGCCATTACCAAGGATGGCTGGTTCAAGACTGGCGACATTGGCGAGTTCGACTCCGTCGGCCACCTGAAGGTCATCGACCGTGTCAAGAACCTTGTCAAGATGCAGGGTGGTGAGTACATTGCTCTCGAGAAGCTCGAGTCCGTCTACCGCGGCAGCCACTTTGTCCAGAACATCATGGTCTACGGCGACGGCGAGCACTCCCGCGCCATCGCCGTTATCGCCCCCAACGAGAAGGTCCTCGCCGAGGAGGCCCAGAAGCTGGGCGTTGACGAGCACGACATGCACACGAACTCTAAGGTTGTCGACACCGTTCTTAAGGACCTCGTTGGCGCCGGCCGCAAAGCCGGTCTGACTGGCCTCGAGATCGTCGGTGGTGTCGTCCTCGTCGAGGAGGAGTGGACCCCGGACAGCGTAAGTCTCAGTCTGACAGCTTTTTGCCACGCTCACGTTCCAGCTAACATTCATCGCAGGGCCTTGTCACCGCCACACAAAAGCTCAACAGGAGAGTCATCAAGGACAAGTACAAGCAGCGTATGGAGAAGGCCTTCCCCCAGAACTAAACTTCTCCGGAGGCGGTCCAATCGTTGTATTTGCGCTTTTTGGGTGTCTATGGACGGAGTAATAGCAAATGGAAGGGAATGTCCGGGTTGGGAAGCGAGGATGAGGGGACCAGGATCCATTCAAAGCCTGTGTTGGTATCGCGACATGTACTATTACCCATCTTTTTTTCTGCTTATGAATGGAAAACATGTGAGCAACTCAGTGCGCTTGAACCAGCAGGTTATTAAGACGTCCGTTCTGATTGTTAGCCCACTTTCTCCTGAATACAAGAACAAGCGACTGCAGCAGCTTGCCGTTTTAATCATTCCTTCAATAAGGCTGAGAAGTTAGGTGAGAAGCAGGCAATTTTCTAGCTGTTCGTGGTCAATGATGTCCTGTACAGAAACCTGTCTTATAACCTCGTGGCCCAACATACTACTCACCAGCACACAGCTCAAACACGGAACCGAGGCACTCTGGAATACGATTCTGATGCGGTTTTCGGGCTGAATACTCGGTCACGAGGAAACAATCTCGACTTGCGTCTCGAAAAGACTTGACTCGATGGATTTGTATAACTCTCCCATCCGTGCCGTATCGTCTGTGTCGTTGACAGATAATTTCCCCAAGGGTCAGTCAGTCAGAACACTCGTCACGACAAGGTTTTTGACGGAGCGCTGAGGGTTTAACATACATACCTCTTGATCATATTATAAAATCAACTGGGTCCTCTCAGTGATACGAGAACACCGCGCCGATGTGCTCGCTCGCTCGACGGACGTACACCTAGGACTTCGACGATTTGAGTCGAGTTGGTGGTGTACTTGATGTGAATACCTTCCTTCTTTGTGTATGTAAAGGTTCGTAGGGAACTTCTCGATATAATGATTCCCAAGGCAATCACTTACACTTACGGCCTCTTGCACATATTCACCTATTATGTTGTCCATAAGGGAGCTAGCTACATGTTCCCTCTCGGCTCTCTTATTCAGTATGTTCGTTACCTAGCAGTTATGATACAGAAACGGGACTTCTTTGAGTTGTCTCTTCCATCAAGCTAGGGACCCCGCCACCCATGATGGCGATCTGGGAAACATCCAGTATTACCCGAAATGGTTCAAAGGCGGCACCTTTCGTCTCGTCTGCCCGCACCAAGCTCCTCGCTGCAGAAGCAGATGCAATATGGGGGCCTCCAATACGAGACACTTTTCGTACGACGTTACTTATCACAAGTACTAAGACCTGCGCAAGTGCTCGGTGGAAAGGAAAAGTAGCGCGGGGCGACGATTGCCAAGTCGACAGACGCAACCACAACACAGCGCAATTGAAGAAGCGTGCAGGGAGAGATAAATGAACGCCATCGCGAACGAGTTGTCAATATTTAAAGAGAAAAAGTACCAGGAAGTACCTTGGGCGCAGCTCCCATAGCTGCCGGAACATAAAAGACGTCGTGACGAGAACACGTGGAGATCTTAACAAGCAAGGAGGCAGGCATCCGACATCCCCCAACATTGAAACTGCCCCGATTGCGACGGAAACGATAAGTAAACAAACCCTTGGCCACCGTCTCGAGTCGATTCCCGAAAGAAAAGCATGGCCTGGCCATATGTTCAGAACCCCCCTGATAACGATGGGGAACAACATGTGCTTTGAAAAGGCCATTTCTTCAACTTCACCTAGCTCTGCGAAAGCCCCCGGGTGCCAGGAAAAGAGATGGCCTAAGAAAGTTTGACAAAAGACCATGTGTAGAAACCAAAAACGCCTGGTGATCTTTGGTCGATCTTGTTGACACAGCCAGATGTAGATGTAGAAGCTAATGGTGAGGTAGAGAGCAGCTTGGTCCAAGTTGAAAGCTCGAGGTGTTCGTGAGAATCAAACCAAGACAACGACGTCTCCGAAATCAGAAATAAAAACAAGTAACCTCTGCTCGTCTCCAAATCACGCCAGAACGGTAAAGGTCTCGAGAGTCTTCAATCCAATTCTGTTGTTGACGACGATGACGATCACCACCGACCACCATCGCTCTTCATCACCATCCTCACGATCTCCATGCGAATCCACCCCAGCCATCCTGCCATCTCAATAATCATCAACCCCCCTCATCTGTGTCCCAAAGTCCAAGCCGCAAGTACCTGGAACAATGCAACCTCCCTCCCCTTCGTCTACCACCACCGGCCCTTCAAACAAACAAGCTCCTTTGTTCCGTCTCTGCCCTCCCGACTTACTGACAAAGACCACAGAACAATGCCAAGCAGTAAAAACCCTTTGAGCCACGAGAAAACAACAAGACCCTGAAAAGAAAACCCCGAGCAAAAACCAGCAAGCCACTGGAAACGGAAAAAAAAAGCCACGAATCCCCACTTGATGCACGTCACTGACGCAAACGAGACCAAGACAAGCCGTTAGTGGCAATAGGGGTCCCATCCATTGAAGTCTTTTTTCCCCAAGGGTCGTATGATACTTCGGCAGGCTGAGGTCTAGAATCTCAGATCAAAACGCAGCCAGGAGGAGGCCAATCGCGCGAGGCACAGAGGGGACGACGATGGAAATAAGCAAGATCGCGGGTCCGACATCACACATCATGCAGGGGACGAAAACTTCCTTTTTTTTTAACTTTCCTCGGCCTGCTCGGCCTGAATGGGGTCATTCCTGTACCTAGTCGAGTCTAGACTAAACCACCTCCTCGGTGATTGTTCCTCTTGTGTGCACGACCTGTAGAGAGTTCCCCCTGTGTGGGAAAAGAGACACATGGGACCAGGAGAAATGAAAGCCTAAGAACCTGGCCTCTCGTATCTGTCCGTCGACGTCTCGTCTGAAAAATCGATTCCTTTTTCTTTTCGGATGTTCCGTGAAAACAGAAAAAAAATCCCACACGACAGGTTTGAAAGGGGGTTTGCCTGCCTGCCCCGAGAAATTTGAGTTGGCCGCCCATTCCCGCTGGCCAAATCAGATCATGCGATTCATCGTCTCATCTCCTCTCTCAGCGACCGACTTTCCTAGGTGACATTTGTCACCACCCCACGGAAACATGATTGGTCCAAAGTGGATGTCTCAATCCAATGAGATGAGAGGGTTGTCCGTATACAACCAAAGGCCTGGCATTGAGGCAAGCTGGCGAGTCCATGATCGTGGCCGCCTCTATGTAATGCGTAACAGAAAGAACCATGAGTAAAGAGACTTTGCTTGGTCGCCAACAAGTGCTGATGCTGGATGGGATGCGCGCATAAGTCGTCGGAAAAAGAAAAAAAAGAAAGGCCAGAGAGTCCATGCCGAATTGGGCTGGTCTCCTCTGACGTGGTATCTTGAAAGCAAGTAGAGTTATGATCGGGTTCGAAAGTCTGCCAACCATGGCGCGCACTCAATGCACTAGTCTTTCTAGCAAATCCAAAAGAGACCCAGGTGGGGTCAGTTCCAGATTGAACGAAAGCGTGCTGTGAGTAGATGCAAGGCATCGAGTTGTTTGTGCCAAGGCTAACAAAAAAACTTCCTGGGGTATCTCAGTGCACAGGTAAGGACAGCCCAATTGTGGAGGCTTGTGGTTGTCGTCAAGGTCGTGATTAATGTCGATGAGCCAACCGCCGAAAGATGTTTCTGGACGCATGGCCGAAGGTGCCCTACTGTCCCTTCCTAGCCTTTTCTGCGAGACGTGCTTCCCTAGCGGCGCGGACCAACGGTGAAAGTTGAGCGAGATCAACACATCCCTTCATGAACTCATGCTGCAAGGAAATCAGTACACTGCGTTTTGAACCAGTAGGGGAAGAACCTACTCTAAGGAGGTCATGCGCGCTGGCTCTCTTCTCGGGGTCGACCTTGAGTGCAAAGTAGAGGAAGTCGCGGAAAACTGGCGACAGCTGGGCTTCCTCCTTGATCTGAGGGGTGCCGTTTGTGGCGATCAACCACAAGGCTCTCAGGGGAGACTCGGTCAGGTATGGCGGCTCGCCCTCGATCATCTCAATGGCCATGATACCCAGAGACCAGATGTCGACCTTGCGTCCGTACTCCTTACGCGTGACGACCTCGGGGGCCATCCAGTACGGCGTACCGACCATCGTGGTGCGCTTGTTCTGGGCCTCGTTGATTGTCGCGCAGAATCCGAAATCAGCTGTTCGACGTCAGTATTTCCACGCACCGTAATGGAACGAGGGGGTTCGTACTCAGCTTGATGTTGCCCTCCATCGACAGGAGAATGTTGTCGGACTTGATGTCGCGGTGGATGACTCCCTTAGAGTGCAGGTGCTGCAGACCCTTCAGCGTCTCTCGGCAGACGGAAGCGATTTGTCCCTCAGTCATGATGTTGAAGGTAACAACATCCGTGAGACTACCGCCCTCCATGAACTCCATGACAACCCAGAGCTCGCCTCCGCAAAGGTAGCTGTCGATGAAGTTGACAATGTTGGGGTGCGAGCTGTCCTTCATGACCAAGATCTCGTTAATAATCAAGTCCTTCTTCGGTTGCTGCTCCAGGTTCATCTGCTTAATAGCCACCAATCGGTTGGAGCCTCGCTCGTATCCCGTGTACACGCCACCGGAAGCACCCTGGCCAATCTTGTTGAAGTTCTTGTACACCTCACGGGGATCGCCATCGGAACAAATGCGCTTGAGGGCGGCGACGACGTCGATACCGGTGCTCTGTCTCTGGCGGCGGGGTCTGGAGCCAGGAGCGCCAGCAACGCCAACCTGCTGTCGCTGGCCGGGACCTCCGTTTGTGGGGCCTTGAGGATACTGCGATTGAGGAGGGGTCGGCTGCTGGGCGGGCTGTCTCTTGCTGGGAGCGCGACCAATCTGGCCCTGGCCAGTCATGGCGGCCTGAGCCTGCGCGAGGGCCTGCTCCTGCTGCTGTTGCATGAGTTGCTGCTGGTAAACGTTCGCCTGGGCATTTTGAGGATTAGGTGTGGGGGGGACGTAGCCGGGCGAGGCGCCAACACGCGAGTTGGATCGGGATCGGGATCGGTGCTCTCCACGATGCTCTTCGGGAAGCATGGGGACGTTCTCCTTGGGCGGTTGGTATGCGACCGGGGGCAGGTCTTCGCCGGGCTGAGACATTGCAATGCCGGAGTCCTTGGCGGGGTAGGGCGACGGAGCAGACCTCATCGGGAGGCTGACGGGGGGCTTCGGGGCCGGGCGACTGGGCATGAGATTCACATCTTTACCGGGGCCTTTGGAGCCTCCGACTCCTGGTACGGGGGGCGGTTGGCGGGGGTTCTCAAAAGATCCTTCATGATTGACAGTTGGAAACCTAGGGCTCGCAGGTGGACTGATCATCGGAGACATACCCATATAAGTTGTTGGCGGATACATGCCCGGCGACATGGCACCCGACGGTGAGTTGCTTGCATTTGCATATTGGCGGTAATCAGGCGCTCTTGCATCGTGGAACTTCTCCAAAACCTGATCCTCGGCTGGCTTTTCGGTCGTTTCCTTGTAGAATGTGATGATGTCAACCATGGTCTGGGGGTTCTCCCTGCGTTCCTTCTCGGGAATTCCACTTTCGTTGATCAATCTCTGCCATTCTTTCGGAAGACCCTGAACAATCACACGTCAGCCACACGAGACTCGGGACAAAGGAGAGGGGCGGGGACGAAAAGAGGAAGGCGAGAGGGGAAGAAAAAAAAAAAAAAGAGGCAAAAAATAAGGCGATTCAAGAATTGAGGAGCGATTGCAAAAAATAAGGGCAGGAGCAGGAAGGGGAGAGGGGGGGGCAACTGACGGTAAACTGGCCGGTAGAGCTGTCGTAGCCGACGTGAGTGACATGGACGGGATTCTCTGGTGCCGAGATGACAGGCTTCTTTGGGGTGCCGACCAGACTGTTCATGAAGCCAGAGAAGCCCGACTTCTTGCGCAGGACGCCCATACGGGGCTCCTTTGCCTCGTCCGAATATCTTTTGGGGCTGATCATTGAGTTCTCCGTCACCCGACCGCCTTGTGATTTTTCGTTCATCATTGAGGAGGAGGAATCGTTCGTGAAGCTCTGGGACTGTCGGAGTCGGGGGCTCTTTGTGATGCGCGTGTCGGTGACAGACTTGAGCAGCGGCGTGGGGGCGTTCTGGCGCTGGTAGGCGGCGGGTGCCTGATGCTGGTGAGGGTGCGGGTGCTGGAGAGGCAGCGGGTGAGACTGGGCGACGGGGGACTTTGTCTGCTCGATGCGGCTAAGGACGGCAGCGCCGTCGAAGGGAGCGCCGATGAATTCGTCGTGGGGTTGCGACGAGAGAGGCGCGCTGGGGTCAGCTACGGAAGAATCACTGGAGTGTGCGATGCCGATGCCAACACCGACACCGATGCCGATGGGACTGCTGTTGGAGTTGGAGGAGGAGCTGCTGTTGTTGTTGGTCGAGAAGTTGTTGTGCAGCAGGTTGTGGTGGTGGAGGAGGTGGTTGTTGTTGTTTTGGTGGCTAAAGTTCTGCTGGTGGTGAGGGTGAACAGCGTAGGAAGCGGAAGCAGCGTTGTGAAAGGTGGAGGAGGAGGAGGTCTGAGGCTGCGCCTGGGCCTGGGCCTGCACCTGAGCTGTCGTCGGGTGGGACGCGGACTGGGGGTTCTGAGTCTGGTTCTGGTTCAGGTTCACGGTGGGCTGGTGGTGGTTGTGAATGTGGTTAATGCTG
Source organism: Colletotrichum tropicale (assembly GCA_027406125.1). NCBI lineage: Eukaryota > Fungi > Ascomycota > Sordariomycetes > Glomerellales > Glomerellaceae > Colletotrichum > Colletotrichum tropicale. The sequence continues at coordinate 5,722,068 of JANVYH010000002.1, forward strand.
GTGTTATGAAAGGACGCAGCACTGGGGGAAGGAGCGACGGAGTGTGAGTGCGAGTTGTTTGAGAGTGAGAGCGAGAGGGAGTTGGCGTTGGCGTTGTTGGCGGCGGCGAACTGACCCTGAGGCAGGATGGGGGAGGGATTGGGAAGGTGCGTCTGACTTGAGGGGAGGTGACGGGGAGAACTATGAGCTGAAGCAGCGTTTGAGGGGGTCGTCCGCACAGGTGGAGCGGAAGGAGCGCGCTTCAAGCTGGTCGAGCTGCGTTTGCTCTGGATAGACCTGGTGTCGATGCCACCATCGAGGCCACTCGACGAGCGGGTGTGGGTATGGTACGAAGGGGGAGGTTTCTTGGTGAGCCTGCGACGTTGCGACGAGCCGTTGGACGTGGATGTGCTCTGGCTGCCGTCCATGATACGCCCCTACAAAGTCTAAAAGTAAAACCAAACCCGGCGGTGCTGGTCGTCGTCGAAAGAAAGAAAGAAGGGGACCCGGCCTGGGACTTGGGAAGCGAAGGTAGGAGGAAAAGGGAAAGGTACGGACGGCTGGCGCTGCGGTGCGGAGCGGTGCGGTACAGCAGCAGCAGAAGCAGGGCGGGCGGGCAGCAAAAGTGTCGGTACGGTACCTTGCGATAGATACGGCGAGGATAAGGTAAGGTATGGGAGGTAACAGACAGACAGACGCAGTAATGAAAGGTACGCAGTCGCCAGTAGTAAGGTAGCTTGCTTGCTTTGCTTAGCTGTGTCGGGTCGGGCTGTCTGTGTGTGTGTATATTTTACGCAGGAGCAGCAGCAGCGGCAGCAGTCGGCGGCAATGGTAATAGTGCAAGAGGTGTAAAGAGGGTATGAATTGTAGGAGGGTGTGTGAGGAGGAAAAAATAATAATAATATGCGGTACGGGCACAATGCGATGCTGTTCGCGTCTTCCCCCCTTGTGCCTCGTGTGCCTTATGCCTGTTGGCCTTGTCCAGTGGCCTTCCCTGCCGTCCAGTATGTGCGTGTGCTCGGTAGGTAAGGTAGAGAGGTTAGGTGGTGGTAGATGGTGGACTCATTCAGTCAGGGCCAGTGGTCACTGGCTGGTCAGGTATCCGTAATGTAGACGTAGCTTTTTTTTTTTTCTCTCTCGTCTTTTTTTTCTGTTTCTTCCTTCGACAGAACGGGACTGGGATTGGGAAACCTGGAACCAGGATTTGGGACTGGGACGCTGGACCGGGAAAGGGTGTCTAATGTTTGGGCGTCTGAAGTATGGCGGCTGGTATGTACGGCGCACCTTGCGTGGTATTGATTGGGAAGTAGCATAGTAGTAGCAATGTCATCAACAAGGAACTGAGGGAACTGGATTTCTCAGGACCAGTTGTCTGCGCCGGCGGTACGGATACCAGCCAGCCAGCACACACACACGCACTGGACACGCACACCCACACGCCACAGAAGAGGAAACAGGACCACACCGGCAGCAGTGGAAGAGGCAGCGGCGAAAAAACCCATATCCAGGGTAAGGTACAGCGGTATCTGTTCCGTGCTGGTTGGGCGGTACGGTATCCGTAGACAGTGAGGTGGGCAGTGGCACTGATTGACGGACCGGGTTCGCTGTGACGCTAGTGTGGCTGTCACTGGCTGCTGGCTGTGCTTGGATGGAGTCAGGGTGGATTCCGGACTGTGTGGGTTCTGCTTCGTTGTTGACTTGTTATTGTGTTGTTGTTTTCTGGTGGATGAGTACGGGGATGACCTCTCTAAGCCAAGCTGTCTGGCAGTTCACTGTTCGAGGTCACTGTTCTTGCTATCTGGACTGCAGGATTGGGTATTGGGGAAGCCTGCGGGACGAAGATACGCAGGAAGATGACAGGCCAGGAAAGAACGGGATGGTAGAGATGCGGTGCAGTTCGGCCTCATCGGTATCTGCAGCAAGTCTTTGGATTGGCTGCCACAGCCTGCCTGTCTTGCTCAGCAATACCAATCAGCAGAGTGTGAGTGTGTGTAAGGCATGCGTGTGGTGGTTGTCTTTTCCCATTCTCCCCACCCGTCGTCACCAGCAGCTCCCCTCCTCCCAATCTTCCCACTGCGAAAGGAACAAAAAAAAAACAAAATAATAAAAAAAACACTCTCTCACTCAGAAGGTGGGGCAGGGGCACATGGGAGACTGTGCACTCACTGGTCGTGGCGTGTGAGTGGGATTGGGCGTGGGTAAACGGAACGATGAATGGACGGAGACGGGACTCAGGCCTGGGCTAACGTTAGGCTGGGGGCCGTGTGGCCGTGTGGCCGTGTGGCCGTTTGGTGTGGTGGGGAGATGGACGGTACCTCCTGGGTAGATACGTACCGCCCGACTTCTGTCTCCCCCGTTCCCCCTCTCCCCGCCCCGCCCCTCGCACTCACTTCACAGGCTCACACTTCCAATTGCCCCGAAAGTGTATCCCCTCTTTTTATTTTTATTTCTTTTCATCGTGCGCTATCATCTATGAGATGACGGAGACAGCCCTGGCTAGGACGCACCACGACCTCGCCTTACCTAAGTCATGCATCTGTGGACGCTACCTAAGGTACCTTACCTTCCAAGTAAGACAGTGTGCCGCACCCCATCCCGCACCTCGATATCAGTACGTGATGTGTGTGTGTGTGCCACTGGGACTGATTCCGAGGTGAGGATGAGTAAGGCAAGCAATCCAAGACAGACGGAAACTTAGTACAAGACTCGATGAACCAACGAGCGGCCCCAAAGATGTGTGTTACAGGGCAAGACGAATCGAGTTGCCGACCAGCACGCCCATCCTCACTGGTCGCCTGCTGGATGGGTGACGGACGGGGCTGCTGAGAGCTGGGCTTGGCCTAGTGCTGCTGGAACCTCCTCCATGTGCCGCTGCCGAAGAAGAAACCATATTGCGTGAAATACCACCTCCATATGTTGCACATTGCAACGTGCCTCTCATGATCTCATCTCGTCATCTGGGGTCGTCTGGGAGGAGCCACCGCGGCGCGCCGTGTTCAGTCACCACTACCATATCTGCCATACTGCATGGTTTCACTCTGCACAAAGTCGCCCAAGGCACCTTGCCCAATATTGAAATCATCTCGGCCGAAGTGGACTGTCAGGCCCTGCGGAAATGAATGTCAAGAAATCTTGTGTTTCTAAGCGCCTGCTACCCGGCGTCCTTTCTTCTTCGCTCTGTCCGTACGCACCACTTCTTCGACATTGTTCTCTCGCTTAGAGGCAAGTGTTCCAAAAACGAGTCGATGAGGCTACCTACGCGTAGAGCCACACGGGGCTGTAGGCCGTCCGGGGTGTCGGGGGTGGTGGTGGACAGACAGGAGGATCAGACATGATGAGATGATGCCATGAGGTAGTGCTCCCGCCTTCACTTCGCACAGTGTGATGTTTTCCAAGGACAGCCCACCACAATCTCTTTCGTTGGATGACTGCCCCTCACTTCCATCACCCGGGCAAGGTTAGAAGTCCCGCGACACTAGGCACAAAAAGACGATGCCTAGGGGGGACACACAAGCTCCACCACAGGCGGGACGAACTGGCCTAGAAGGTTAAGAAAACACCGAAGAGTCGCAGAGCATCTTTCGTGGTACTCGAATCGAGAGAGAGAGTCGACCAGGCACAAGAGCGATGCCAGGTCTCGGGCGCTAGAAGAGGTGGAAGCAGAGGAGGAGGAGGAGGAGGAGGAGGAGGAGGGGCGTGCTTGTAGCCACGGCGGCGCATCGTACTACAGAAACTCGTACCCAGAATAGATGCTGAGTGCCTAATTACGGTATATCGTGCCAGTCTGAGCTCTCCTCCTCACCAAGAGTTATGCTAAAGCAAGTCTTTCGGGTGCGGTTCGGGACCTTGGACCTGGATGTTAGCTCCAATCTCCCGTCTTCGATTCGAAGCTGGCGTGTTTGAGAGGGTAGGAGAGCTAGGACAGCTGGTGCAGGTCCTGGGCCCTGTCTGTGGTCCAAGGCCAACAACTGATTGCCTCGGGACTCGGGAGGAACGCAGAAGCGTAGAAGCTCGCATGCCTGCTAGCTAGCTATCTTCAAGTCGGTTAGTAGCAGTCAGTGCTCTGCTCCAGTTGACTGCGTGCTGCTGGAGCTTCGACCTGACGGTCGATCCTTGAACAATCTTAGCAGCCGGATGGGCGTCTCTGCTTTACGGAACCTGCTGATCGTTGGGCGGCTCTAGTGGTAGTGCGCCATGCGGTGCGGTAAGGCCAGGGTTCCAACGGCCAAGGGTCAGAAAGGGTCGCCGTTACGGTCGCGGTCGATGTGGTGGTCGCCGGTCTCTGGCTACGGCGGGGGTCCAGTGTCAGTGGAGAGAGAGCAAGAAAATGAGGCACCAAGGGTCTTGAATCTGGGCTGGAGCAAGACACTGAGAGGAGACTGCAGGGCAAGACAGGGCATGGCCGACTTCAATGGCTGGGGTTTTGGGATCACCTCAGACGCCGCGGACCCGGCCTGTTGGTGTGCAGCGAGCCAGTCTGCAGACAGTGGTTCGTAAGGACGCAAGGACAGGCCCTTGTTTGGGTCGGTATTCGCAGGTCTGTAAGCAAGTGAGGCAAAGTATTGGCCACCGAGATTCGTTTCTGGTTGACGTATGTGCGCCGTGACGGCAGACTGCATGCCCGTCTTAGGTACAGATGTCCTCAGAAAGGCAGCTTCCGGCATTGCAGACATGTACCTGCACCCTAAGCCTGTACGGATACGGATGCCATTGTATGAAGATAAGTAGGTACATACGGGCGTAAGAGGCTAAATGGTGCATGCAACAGCGGGCATGATGGTCAATTCTGGTTTGAGGTCGAGGCCGGTATGATGTGACGGTTGTTATGCGACGGACGACCTTGAGCGCAGAGCGCCCCCAGCTGCCAGCTCGGAGAGACATGGAGGGGAAGCTGGGAAAAAGAGGGGAGGGGGGAGGGGGGAGTCGGGATTGGGGTGATTGGAGGGAGGGGAAAGCACCGAGAGACGAGATGAAGGCGTTTGCTTTTTTTTTTTTTTTTTTTTTGGCCGAGCTTCAATTTTTTTTTTTTAGTCCATAGTCTGTTTGAGCTGACCTTAATTACGCCGACAGGGAGATGGTTTCTTGTTGCGACAAAGTCTCTGCTAGTGATTGCAACCGTATGAACAGAGATTTCGTCGTACTGGGGCACGAGGAGAGACGGGAGATATGAAATGGGGCGTGAGACGGGATGAAGACTTGGTGAACTGAGCAGCCGCTGACCGAGATGAGCGGTCCTGGAAGTACCCTTACTGAGCGAAGTTGGTAAGGTAAGCACACTGCGGGCAAGTAAGGTACCTGCCTCCACTGCCTTACACTAGGTAAGGCAAGGCAGGTAATGAATGCAACGCTCCTGCCATTGACTGACATTGCCATTGCCATTGGCATTGGATTGGAAAGAACCCCCTTACCTCGATATCTTGAGCTGCCTTCCGATTGCGATATCCGTAGAGCAATTGAAGCAAGTGTAATCAATAGACGGGAGCTTGGGCATCTTCCGTGCAGCCGTGCTTGCCTGCCTTGCCTTACCTTACCTTAGGTACCTTACCTTATCTCGAAGGGTCGTGTATCTTAAGCTCAATGCCCGCTGTCGCTGACATGCACATGCAGCAGTCAACTCAGCCCAGGCCGGCGAGAAACAACCAAAGTCTGTTTCCTGCATGTTCAAAGGCACGCCGTAAGCAATTCGGAATCTTCCAAGCTCCTTCTTTTCCCCACTCGCTGACCTGACCAACAGGTGAAAAGTATCTTGTTACCAGGCTAGGCTGACCGTTGGCCGCCAGCCATTGGAGGTTCAGAAGAAAACTGAACCGTTCCATTCTGTTCCAATTCGCTTCCGTCTTCATGTCTCTATTTCAGGTGAGCGCCATCATCTAGCGTATGTATCCATTTTCGTACCTACCTACCACAGGTGAAGCAGACCAAGACCCTCTCCTCAAGGCTCACGTCCATGATAATGGCACTTTGGTACGGAACGACCCTCCGTTCTGCCCACCTCAGGTCCAAGGTCCATCCAGTGCCAGTGAGTGAGTGCTAGGGCCCGGCGGATGCCAGTGCTCACCGGGGCCGGCGGGCCTGCCCTTGGGAATTTACATCTTGTTTCAAACCATCGGGCACTTGGACTTCCTTGCTCCACAAAGGGTCCAGGTAATGCTTCATCGCGCCAGTCTTTGGTTTTTTCCCTCTGCGTCTTATCCTCGCCGGCATTGAATTCTCCTCTTCTTCCAGACACTCACGTCCGCGCCCCCAAAGCTCTCTCACTGCAAAGGTAGCAGCATGCAACACCTGCTCCTCCCTTTGCCCACCCACCCACACTACCGCATCCCAAAAGTAGGTTGGTACGGCGTAAGTACATTTCAAACACCTCTCGCTCTCCAAGGTTGTCTACTATGTAAGGCTCCAAGCATCCCGTCCCATCCCGTCATCAACCCCAATGTCCGTGCCCTTCTGCATCTGCATGCTGAACGTGTGTCTGCGCACGCTTGAACCGTTCAGCTTCACACGCCCGCGCGGGCCACAGTAGCCAACGCGTCTGTCTGGTTGGAGGACACGAAACGGGCCAACGCCGGTCTGCAATCGCCCAGAGACGGCGGCGGGAGCCGTTTTCTCAAGCGTCCACTGCACCACTGAGACCGTTACACCAGTGAAATAAGGTCCCGTTCCCGTACCAGGGTCGACAACAAACCAGACGGGGATGCCACCAAGGAACTCGCGCCAAATGCCATCATCATTCCTCCTTTGGGGGACTCGCCGCCCAAGACCAAAGCCCACTCGCTGCTTCGTCCCAGTTCTGGATTGCAACGAGATGAAGCCATCCATCCGCACCATCGGGACGCGAGATTCGTCCAACTTCGCCAGTGATTCACGGCCTGCCCCGTCCCCGATCTCATATCACACCCTGCCGTCGTGGGCAGCTGTCTTTAAAGGAGGGCGCCACATTCGGTCAAGGTCGTTCCACGGCTGGCATTGGCGCTGATGAAGCCATGCGTCCCTTCTCCAATCCACGAGCCTGCGTGCGAACCAGCTTTCGCTGACATCGCCCACATGTGACGCGGGCCCAATTGCCCAGGTATTTTCTGCAAATCACGACGACGCGATTAACGAGATTGCCGACGCCAGAAGACGCGGCTTCCCCGAACAACGAGCTTTCAGGGCCGCAACGGCCATCTACCGAGGTTTGCCGCCGAACTTTTGCTCCAAATGCTGCTGTTCAGAAGACCCCGCGATTACTATGTCTGACAGGAACCCTCATTCATGGATCATCCCTTTCAGGACACGAGCTCGACGGCTCAGAAGAGCTGTTGCCGGGTCCTCCAAAAAGCTAGCCATGAATCATGTCATGACAGCGAATCATTCGTCTTGCTCGCATTGAAAAGTCTGGCTGCGGCGCATGCGTGCATCTCTGCCACATCATCACAAAAGTTGAGGAACAGCCCCGTGGTGACTACTACCAGGCGTTCGTCTCCGCTCCACGCAGAACGATGAGATATGCTGGAGGGCAATAAGGTTCCGCCGATCCTGGAGGACAGGGCATGGAGGCTTTGTTTGTCTCCCAAGTTTCTCTTAATCAGAGGCTCAGCTTCGTGTCAGCAGAGCTGTTCAGAGCAGAATTAACATAATCCCAGCGTATCCGTCGTCGTCTCAGTCATCGTGCTACCCCGAACTCGTTCCGGACGCCTTGGGATTCGTCCGCATCTGTTCCCTCCCAAGCTCACCTGATGAGTGCCAGAACGCCTGCGAACGAAGGCTTGATCTGAGACGGTATCTTTGAGAGGCTGTCAGTCGCAAGCTGGCAACCACGGCGTGTCTCTCGTTGACCATGTCTGGCCACGTAGCACAGCTGTGGGATGCTTGTTTGTGCCTGCAACAAGCCAAAGGCCCCCTTGCCGTTGTTCCTGCAGGCTGCAGGATGCCTCTCAAATGAGCCATTTGCCCCTGCATTGAGCAGCAGCCAGTCGCGATTTGCGACGACAGCAAACCCATTACTTCTTGCCGGAAACCGAATTGCCTCAATGATGTCGATGATGCCAACTAGCAGCTAGTACGACTCACGACCCTGGACTTACCGTTGCGAAGGGCTTTGCGAGCGACCAAGCCCACGCTGTTTACCACGATCACGCAGCGAGGACGACATGTGCTTGGAAGGGTACCAGATTTCAGCTAACCTCTCGCAATGAAAGTGCGTGGTTCTGCTGATTGGCCAAGACTGCGCAGATTCTTGCAGTCTGCCACCGGGCAGCCTTTCGCCTCCAGACGCTAGAACAGCGATGGGCTTTCTTTTTCCGATGCAAAAGTGCCCGGGTAACCACAGGACTGAAGTTGCGGGAATCTTGCAGAGGTTGTCGCTGGCTAGCGCTGTGTTGCTGTGTACAACGTAGGGAGATGACCTGGTGTGGTCTCGTGGACATGGAGGCTTTCTATGGCGAGCCTTTGATGGGCTGCTTTGGGTGCGATTGTCTGATTCGGACTGGGCATTGCAAACCACCCTACGTTCAGAGGATCGAGCTACTAAGAGTCGTTCAAGGGAACACCGATGGTAAGGTGTGACGGGCAACTAGTCTAAGAAGCTTGCCAATTCTTTTCAGGTAATGTCTACATCCCAGTGTCTAGTATCTCTTGCGGCCTCCATCCTTGTTTCGTAGTCAGTAGTCAACCTACGGACGGCTTGTCACCCTTAACCGCATCAACTTGTCCCTGCACAATTCCGTTCTGTGTGTTTGTGTGTTTTATGGGCAGTTCAACTTCAAAGTGGTTGTCTCAACAGGTGCGGTCTCTCCTCAACGTACCGAGAGTCGAAGCATAGTAATATCGGTGTTGGTACCGAACCAGCCGAGCTCTTGCCTCGGCGGGTTTTGTTCTGAGGTTGTTCACGATGTTCAAAGAGCGCACGGATGCCATCGTCGTTGAAACCGCGATCTTGAGCAACTCGGGACGAACGGACCCCTAGATCTCGGAGCATCGTGCCCCGGGCCGAACTCCGGGCCGGCGATAGCCCCCATCTGGCCCGGCAAGGGAGACCAGGCGGAGAATAGCGGCGGGCTTGAGTCAAGCCGAACCCCACGTGATCCGGAGCTGGCTCCCGGAGGTGGTTCAGCGGTGTGGGTTTGAAAGGTCCAATGAGAAGGCGGTCTGGAATGTGCTGGCCTTACCAACTGTGCCGAGAGTTCAACGGCCGACTCCAACCGTCCCCCGTCCTGGCCCTCCAGCGAGTGCCACCTGGCCGGTGCGAGGACGCCTTAACAATTTAGGTTGTGGCTGAGGCTTAGTGTGGGGCAGCTCAAGGTGGAGAGCACCACTGGCAAGCGGAACCTTTCTGGAAGAAGGATCCCTGCCAGCTCCAGAAATTCCATCCCCAATTGAACACCATCGTGGAGTCGAGAAACTTCCACCTCACCCTTTAGCCCATCCGAGCTTCGAGTCCATCTCGCCCTCTGATTTCTCCATCCCCCCCAACCATCAATTGGCAGGATTTGCAATTCTGTCAACCTCGCCCTCGCCGTCCCTCCCCCGATTCTGTCTCGCCCACTGGATTTGTTCATTGTTGCCGGTCAGGGTCGCAATGTTCTAAGCCAGCAACAAGCTACTCTCCTCGGTCTATCTGCTGCTCCACGGTTTAACACGCTTCGGCCTTCTTTAATCGGAAGACTGATTCTACTGGTCTTGTCCCCAACTGCTGTGTATATCCTCAGTTGTAAGTTTTGTAAAAGCCGAGCAGCTTGCATGCTGCTGCATCGCCGTCTTTGCAGCGTCCCGAGCTAACTGGTGCTGTCCCCCTTGCAGATATACCGATTTCACCCACACAACTCCTATCATCCCATCCACCCACTACCCGACGACGTTGATCGACACTATTCACAATGGCCTCCACCGATGCTACAACTGCCAACGGCGCTGAGCCTTCGGCTGCCCAGAAGCTGCTTCAGACTCACGTCGACAATCACCCCACGGTCGAGGAGGTTCCTGACGAGGACCTCCCCCTGAAGAGCAATGCCGGTGACTCCGCCTCTTGGGCCGAGCCCCAGTCATCCAAGGCTGCTGGCAAGCAGAAGGAGACCTCCGTTCCCGGAAAGAAGATCGATCCTAACGATCAGACTCTCTTCCCCGAGCTCGGCGCCGGAAAGCCCAAGAGCAGCCCCAACGTCGCCCCCATCTGGGGAGCCAAGAGCAACGTCTCTACCCCCGCCAACGGTCTCTCTCGCTCTTCCACCCCCGCCTCGGGCGGTGTTGCGACCCCCAAGAATGCTGCCCCCTCGATGTCGATCCCCGGCCGCAACGTGGAAACGGTTGTTCTGGAGCCCCAGTTCATCCTTCCCCGTAACCAGCTCAGACGCCCCATCCCGGACATCATGAAGGACATCAACCGCAAGTCGCGCGCCAACATCACCTTGTCCACCGCCACCAACGGTCGTCTCAAGTTCGACGCTACTGGTCCTCAGGACGTTGCTCAACAGGCACTCAAGGATCTTGTCCAGCAGATCGGAACCAAGGTCGGCAAACCCCAGATCTCTTCCCCACCAAGCTCATGCTAACTTTTTTTTTCTTAACAGACCACCATCAAGGTCCCGATTCCCCAGTCTGCTCGCGCCCACATCATCGGCAAGGGAGGTTCCACCATCAAGTCCATCCAGGAGAAGTCTGGTGCCCGTGTCCAGCTTCCCAAGGTCGAGGATGGTGCTACTTTTGACGAGGATGACGACTCCACCATTGATGTCCTCGTTGAGGGCAACGCCTTGTCTGCTGCTTCTGCTCGCGACCAGATCATGAAGATTGCCGGCGAGCGCGCGGCCAACGTCAACACCAAGCTTCGTGGTATTCCTGCCGAGTTCTACCCCTTCATTGCGGGTCCCAGCAACAGCCATGTCAACCGTTACGAGACCGATGGTGTTCAGATGCGTGTTCCTCCTCACCAGATTTGGGCTCCCCGCGGCCGTAACATGGCCGTGAACGAGGGCGAGCGCCCCGTCTTCGTCCCTGCCGGCGACAACCACATCCAGCTGGCCGGTGACCGCGCTGCTGTGCAGGCTGCCCGTGCTGAGATTGAGCGTCGCGTCCAGGAGCTGCAGCAGCAGCTTGCTGTCGACCAGTTCAGTCTTCAGAAGGGCCGCCACCAGTTCATTGCTGGCCGCCGTGGCGAGACTCTCGATGAGTTCTTCAACGAGACGGGATGCACCATCTTGCTGCCCACTGATGAGGATGATGACTCCGTCACCGTCATTGGCCCTGCTGCCCAGATCAGCAAGGGTGTTGAGACTGCCATGGACAGAGCCATGAACATGCAGTTCTCTACCTTCGACATTGGCCGTTTCCACAAGGGTGCCCCTGGTGGTGTTTCTAGCCACGCTCGCAACGTCACCCGTTTCCTGAGACATCGTGACATGTTTGACGACATCGAGAGGGCTCACAGCACTCACATCAACACCCCCCTCGGTGCCAACGGCGCTTCCCCTTACGAGCTGTACGCGCGTGATGGCAAGAACGTTCTCCAGGCTCAATCCGCCATCGAGAAGCTTGTTCACGCCATCCCGCCTGCCAGAATCGTCCCCATCCCCGTCGACCCCTTCTACCACCAGTACCTGAACAAGGATGTCAGCCCCCGCATGAGAGACAACCACGGTGTCCACGTCGTCCTTCCTGAGGCCGGAGAGATCGACGCCCCTGTCCTCCTTGTCTTTGAGGGACCCTCTGCCCCTGAGCCCAAGCCCCAGATCAAGACTGGCCGCCCGTCTCAGGACGAGATCCGTGCTTTCCAGCAGAGCCTGGAGGATGCTCGCAAGCAGATTCTCGACATCATCAACAAGCAGGAGCAGATTGCTTCTGCCTCTATCGATGTTCCCCAGAAGTTCCACGAGCGCCTCCGCCGTTTCATCAAGAAGGAGCAGGCCAACCGTGCCGATGACCAGATCCCCATCCGCGTCTCTTCTGTCGGCACCGTTGTCACTCTCCGTGGCCCGGCCTCTGCCGTCAAGAACCTCGAGGCCAAGGTCAACGCCTTCGTCGAGCAGGAGAAGGAGGATGAGAAGGAGCGTGGCTTCACCATGTCCTTCGACTTCCCTCAGAAGTATGCCAACCACCTTATCGGCAAGGGCGGCTCAAACATCAAGGAATTGCGCGAGCGCTTCGACGTCGAGATTCAGGTTCAGGATGGCAAGGTCGAGCTGAAGGGCCCCAAGGCGAAGGCCGAGGCTGCCAAGGCCCACATCAGCTCCCTTGGTCGCACTCTCGCCGATGAGGTTACTCACGTCCTGAAGGTCGACCCCAAGTTCCACAGAGAGCTCATTGGTTCTGGAGGAAGCGTCACCAACCGCCTGCAGTCCAAGTACAAGGTTCTCATCTTCTTCCCCCGCTCTGGAAAGAGCAACAAGGATGAGGAGGAGAATGACGCTGCCAGCGACGCTGGCAAGCCCAAGCGTGTGCAGAACCCTGACGAGGTTATCGTTCGCGGTCCCAAGAAGGGAGCGGATGAGGCTCGCGACGAGATTCTGTCGCTGCTCCAGTACCTGAAGGATACCTCCTTCACGGCAACCGTCTCTGTCCAGCAGAAGCAGGTCCCGTCAATCATTGGCCAGGGTGGCGCTGCGCTGGATGAGCTCCGCCAGACCACCGGTGCTAAGATCGACATCCCCAGCGGACGTGATGCCGAGACCGTTGAGATTCAGATTAAGGGCACTAAGTCTCAGGTCGCTGCTGCTAAGAAGGCTCTCGAGGAGAAGAGAGATGTTTTCAACGACACCGTTGTGAAGACTATTGAGGTTGATAAGAAGCACCACAAGTCTCTCATTGGTGCTGGAGGTGAGATTGTTCAACGCAAGCTGCAGTTTGTTTCTTTAAGCTAACAACTGATAGGTGCTACCCTTCGTGATATCGTTGTCAAGGCTGGCGGTTCTGACGACCGTCGCGAGCTTGCACGCACCATTCAGTTCCCCAAGCAGGAGGCTGATGGTAACACGATCAAGATCGAGGGTCGCTCGGACGTTGTCAGCAAGATCGTTGCCAGAATCGAGGAGATTGTCGCGGAGAAGGACAGCCAGGTCACCGAGATTCTGGATGTCCCCACCGAGAAGCACAGAACCCTCATCGGTCGCGGTGGAGAGGCCAAGCGTCAGCTCGAGTCTCAGCTCAACGTCTCCATTGACATTCCCCGCCAGGGTGATGGCAAGACGGGCGTCAAGATTACTGGTCGCCCCGAGAACGTCGAGAAGGCGAAGGAGCACATTGCCTCTCTTGTCAAGGAGCAGGAGGGCGAGACTCTGCAGGTCCCTCGTGGTCTGCACCACGCCATCTCCAACAACGGCCAGTTCTTCCGCCAGCTCCGCAACAACCACCAGATTTCCGTTGATCACGCTGGCGCTGCCCTGCCCGCCAAGCCCAGCGCTGGCGCCAGCCGCAGCAACGGCGGTGCTCTGCCTTTGATCACCGACGACGAGGATGCCGTTGCCGATGCCCACTCCTGGAAGGTTGTGGATACCGGCGCCGGCGAGGACGGCGAGATCCCTTGGGTCTTGCGCGGTTCTCCCGAGAACATCGAGAAGGCGAAGGCTGCCATTGCCGCCGCCATTGAGCAGGCCCGCAAGAACACCCACACTGGTTACCTTGTCCTTCCCGACCCGAAGACCTACCGCTACGTCATTGGCCAGGGCGGCAGCAAGGTCAACACCATCCGCAAGCAGAGCGGTTGCAAGATCAACGTTCCTCGCAACGACGCCAATGAAGACGCCATCGAGGTTATCGGCACCGCTGAGGGTGTTGAGAAGGCCAAGGACCTGATCCTGGCTGCTGTGCAGGAGGGCCTTAGCTCGCGCGCGCCCCGGGATTAGAAGTCGGGGGCTGAGCATGGCACAACAGATACAACAACTGAGCTGAATCAGTTCAGAGACCAGCTGAGAGCACTCGTGATGGACTGGTCCGAGGAGCCTCGCGAAGACGCAGCGAGAGGAGAGCTGCAGTGGTAGGAGATTTATAGCGAGAGTATTCGGGCTGCATGCGAGAGCCACCTCATCATCATCGATACCTGGGAGAATACCATGATACCAGGCACATTGACACATATATAACACACAAAAATGGCAATACATACTGGATTGATCTACCTTTGCTCTTGGCCGTATTCAGACTGTGATGTGTATTTGCGTCTATCAAAAAAGTGTGACCCCGTACCTGACTTTGTCTTGATGCATCCCAGCGTATATCAACTGTTGATCTGGCGAGGCCTCTTTTGAGCAGTGAGTTGCCTTGGCTACGTCCTACCCTCCCATCGTTCTCCATTGTCTTATTGTAAACAGCTTCCTTCGTCGTAGCTCATATATCTTTTGGTCTTGAATGCCTCAGCCAGCTCCTATATCATAACATCTGCGGCGCGAGATCGGCCAGCAGAAGAGTATAACTGCACTAATGGCATGCAACACCAGCCAGAGGCGCTGAGGATCAGTCAACGTCACATCGAGCAACATCGCGCCGATACAGATTTTCTCTCCTTTCTGGGCGGTGGCGCTGGTCATGCTCTTGCATCCGGCTTCTAGAACTTGCAGCAACACATCCATCATGAATCAGTCTCGACCGGAAGACCAGGTTGGGAGTTGCCCGAATGTCCCAGGAATCTCCATGTCTGCACCCGCGGCAGGAGCCAAAATGAGCAGGTCGAGGGCACAGAATAGTTTTGCGCACGAACTTCACAACTGGAAGAAGTGACAGGCGAAATTGAAAACTTTTTTGATAGAAAACCTAGCCGCCGCGGCGGGATGGGGGTCGCTTGCTGACCCCCCCCCACGGCGCCCACGCTCGGCCACGGGACCCCGGCGAGACTCCCACGGTAACGGGGAAGCCCTGACTTTTTGCAGGCTTCGAGAAGCTCTTCATCCGTCGTGGACTGTTTCATCTTCCCTTTTGCGGCGACACGGCGTTGTGCAAAGGTTGCCACCCGCTTGGTCGAGCGTGGGGTGGCCAACACTGTTGTACTCAAGTCGTGCATTGTCACAATGAAGCCAGAGCTTACCAGTAGTATCTTGAGGAGGCAGTCTGCATAGAGGTACGGTGAAGAATCCAGCATCCTAACGAATTACGGCAGAGGCTCCCAGGACCGCCTCCTCTCAACTTATCTCGCAGAAGGTACGTGAAGTTGTCGAGTCCGCAAGAGGGCAGATGGGATGGCGATGTTGCTGTCACCGTCCATTCTGACCCTGGAGCTGGTCCGTCATCAAAAGCAAATGGAGACCGATGAGCGCCTGAACCGCGTCGGAAGTAGTTGATATGTCTGGTCTTTTTTGAAGGTTATAGCAACAGAACGTTTTCCGTGCCATCAACTAAGTTCAAGGAGTCTGACTGACATTGAACATTGACGCGAGGACATTCAATCCTGTCATCAATCATTCAGAGGGGCATCCACGGTTTTCGGAGATTCGTCCGAGAAAGAGGTGGGGGTTGCACAGCATGTTGTGGGCACGCTCGTTCGTTCTTTGATGGCAGTGCAAACCACTGAAATTGCTACCCTGAACGAGTCAGGAGAAGAAGCAATGAATCTAACACGAACCAAGCAAATCATTGCGGTGGAGTGCGCCAGAGCGTGTGTTTTTGAGGATCGACAGCGCCATCTGCGAGAGCACCGTTTTAATCTGTTAAGCCTGACGAGTGTTGATAGCTGAGACCGTCTGCCTCGTAAGGCAGGTCCGAGAAGGCCGGCGGCAGACAAATGAGGTATGCGTCACGGTGCCGGTCACTTCTTTCGGGTGTCTCTTTTCGGCGTCGAGAGAACAATCAATATTGACTTGGTTCCCGATATGACCAGTCATACACTGACCCAGGTCGATCGGAGTTTTAACATGCAGAAGTATCATCTGACAATGACTGCGGAGCCGAGCTAGACCGAGACAAGAAAGCCGTTGCCAGTCGCTGATGATCCGAGTTCTGAGATGTAAGTCACCTTGGTCTTTGACCGGTCTTCCGGTTCACCGATATCTTGAGGTCAGTAATGGTGGGCAGCACGACGGACAGGCGATGGAGTCGGCCTAGAAACCCACAAAATTGGTGCTCATCCCACGGTGGACCGCCACGATGTTTCGACGCTAGGGACGGCATTACAGCGTCCAAGCCGCGGGGGTGGAGGTGGCAGACTGATGCCGGGTCACGATGGAGTCAGTCTGGCTTCTTTTGTTCTTGGGGGAGACTCCCGTCGACGGACGGGATTTGTGGGGATAGGTGCGTGCGTGTTCGCAGGGTTGCATTGCAGCGAAGAAACGCTGGAAGGTCGAAGGCCTCGTGGAAGGATAGGAGACGAATCCCTGCCGGGGACCCGGGAGTCAAGAACAGACCGCTTGATAAGTATGTGGGGGAAGACAGAGTGTCAGAAGCTTCGGTAGAGGCTGGAAGGGCGGACAGTTTCCGTGGATATGGGTGTGTAATAGTAATTAGTTGAGTACGTTGCGTGACTTTGATTGCATCGAGTGCACCTCCTTCCCCGAAACCAAACATTTCTGGCAAAGGGGAGGAAGTTGAGGATCGTCTGTGCTGCTGGCAGGTGCTAAGGTTCTGGTCCAGGCGCAGGTCCAAATTGCCTGTTCCCATTTTAGCAGTCGGGCTCGCTTGAGAGCGTGCAGTGCCTGCATCGTGAAGCTCTAGCTTGGGCAGCTTAGAGGAACAGGCAGTTGGGACGACCGGGGATGCCAGCAGGCGCCACGAGAGCCTCAAAGATGGGCTGGAATACTGGAGCTGATCTTCTTACATAGTACACCTATCCACTGTGAGCACGCAAGCTCCCGCTCCTTCTCCAGACGAAAACATCGTGAAGGTGTCCCGCAGTTTACTAATATTCGTACCTACCTTAATTTTAGTCTGGCCTTACCCCCTTCTCAAGTTTTACTACAAAATTACATGACCATTGCACCAGAAAAGAAAGGCAACCGCAGCCAGCTCAGCACCTTGCTAATGCGGCTCGCCAGGGATGTCTGAGCCAAAGTTCCTCTGGATAACCCAACTCCTAGAAGAAATCTCTTCTCCATCATCTGATCGACTTCCAATGAGACACCCCGGCCATGGCACCACCACCTCCGCCGTCACAACATACCACCACCGGAGCCTAGCTCATCTTCTGAGGAATCGACGCTCTCCAGACTCTCACCAGAGACACGTTGCAAAAAGCACTTCCCAGATGAGCAGCTCCCCGAGGCACCGCCAATGGCTCCTCTTCCGGGTACCCACGATAGCTCCGCCAACTAGGGACGGACACCGTCTCCTTTCTCCACGCCGAGCGTCGCTAGTCTCCTCCAGCTTCCAGACGATCCCCCAACCGGCAACGGGAACACAACCGCGGTGCTCAGTCTCGGTATTTTGGAACCAATATCCTTGCCATGGGAACTGCAACCTGGCCACAAGCTCTTTCCAAACCAGCAACAAGTTTGCTGCTGGCCTGTACATGCCTCGAAACCTTTCGCCGCTTGTTCTCGCCGGCTTCCAAACCTCCTCATACGAGACATGTTCAGGCTTGACCGACCCTCTGCCGTTGCCCATGACGCCCAGCTGAGGCATGCTTTCTACATAGCAATGCAAACTTGCTGGATAATATCACACTCTCCCCCACACTCTTGACAACATCGGCATTCTGCCAGCTCACCCGAGACGACGTTTGAGGAATAGTCGGCCGTCAGCCCTCCCCTGCTACCGGCGCCTACCGCCAGCGCCCAGGATGCTCGAGCTACAGCACTTTCACGCCTCCAGAGGCAATGGTCTCCGGCCCCAAATTTGGAATTGTCGGCCGCTGAACATGCGAGAGCACTTGCACCTAGGCGGTGACTGCCAGGGCATGCTTTTCTATGCGAGGACAAGCTTCCCAGTACTCATTCCAGACCGCCCTCGAAGCCCTTGGGTTCCACTGTGTGCAACCCTACCTAGCGAGTCATCCGGGGAACCAGCGGAACGGTGTTGGAAAGAGCGGCTGGGGGACAAGGTAGCTCAGGAGGAAAAAGCTACCCCTGTATTGATGCCGCAGGAGGAGGCAAGGGAACGCACGCAGAACACGGACAGTTGTCCGTCCCACGTTTTCTCATACCTGGATGAGATGTGTCGTGTAAAGCACAGGGCCTCCAGCAGGGTCCAGAGTTGGGTGAGACGGTGCCTGAAGCTAACTGTAGCCACGTGCCCCTCTGCAGCTCGACATTCTCTCACACTTCCAACGATTCGGATGCCGTCTAGCTGAACAGAACGATCCAGAAGGACGCAACACGTCTCATTTGACTCGAAGACAGGTTCCTGGGGATCAACTGGATGTGAGACTCGCATGAACCAGCGCCCCGGATGCTTGTGCGACCCTTTCCCCCGCTTGACGCTGATCTGCCTGGACGGTTGCTATTCTTGCTTGTACGGAAGAAAAGTTAACACAAGCCTGCTCTTCAAACGGCTTCGCCAGCTTGTCCGATGTCACTGTTGCACAGAGCCGTCACAGCAAGCATACTGACGGCCCTGTCTTGAAATCTCTGAGTGGTGTTCTTGGCCAAAACAATGTGTTTCGAGACTTTAAGTATGCGAAACGAACTTTTGGGTGCTCAAAAAAGCAGCAATTATCTGGAAGATGTCCGACCGTTGACGGCGCAATTACGCACGCCTCACCCGGCTTCCCCATATTCCGGCCTGTTTAATCAATATACCAAGTCCAGGTGACCAGCACCCATCCGTGTCCTTTCCTTTCTCGTGTCGCGGACATGGGAAGGAGAGACAAGCTCATCAAACCTCTCGAGCGAAATCGGAGAAGGTGCATTGCATCTGAGACTTGCGCAAGCTGCATACATCTCAGACAGACAGATGGACAACAACCAGACGAGCCGGCGTTAGTGCCTCTTCGTACAGCAAACTCGCCGCGCGGCTCAGAATTGCATTGCATCAGTCTCTGAAGGTTCGGGAGGCACCGAAAAGCTTGGCCGCCACAGATGCTTGAGAAACAGAATTCTCGGCGACAGTTCGGCCGAGTGTGCCAGCCGTCTGTCTGTCTGCACTGTCCGAAAAAACTTACCGCCGTGACGGTCTCTGGGCCACCAGATTGGCCTTCAGATCTCACCTTCCACACCACCATACCTATCGCTCACTCCGGCGGGAACCTCTCGGTCTCTCACCTGGAGACTTGGAACCTCTGTTCGATACACATAACCGTTCTAAGTTGCACCGCGCAAAGCAGGCTTGATGATTATAGTGACACTGTCTTCCGATGACGCACTGCTGGCAGTTGGTCTGCTAAACAATGTTTAAGGCTTGTGTGCGATCTTGAGGCGCTGATGACAGCTTTTGAACTCAACATGCATCATTTTGAAGCTCAAACGACATGAGAAAACCACAAGACCCATGTCTACATCATAGGTAAGGCGTCCCTAGCGCTGGGAGGCGTGAAAAACGATCGACACGCAGCTATTTGCCACTTCACCGTTTGTACTCTGCGGAATTTGCCTCTGTCGCGCCGCCGTTACTGCCGCCTTCCGACCGGTCAGAGAAAACAATGTCAAGAGGCAGACGTAGTTTGGGAATGCTCAAATGTACATCTGCCTATTACCAACGGTGGACAAGGTCAGTTCAAAAGACATTGCAAAAGTTACAGGGCAATTCGCGGGTCAATGCAGCCGTGCTTTTGGCTACTGCCATTGGCATGAGTTGGTTGTCAGCTCGCAGAGTCAAGGTCCCAGACTCTAGACACAGTTTCCTCAGAAACAGATTCAGACACAGAAGAAACAGTGCGCAAACATCAGAAAAACCAGCAACCTTACATTCTCAACACAAGCATGCCCGATTCAAGGAGGGTGGTGGGCTTGCGGGAGCATCCAGGGCAGAAGAATACGCAGTACCTTCAGTGCCAGGAGGTCGGAGTCTCCTGACTATGGGCGAGCAAGCAAGCAAGCAACATCCTAGGCGCAATGTGTCGTTGTTCCCTCCACAATCAACTCAGCGGCCTACCATGACGCCCCGGGGCACGACTCCCGCAGATGGTTGGGGGCACCCACCTCCGCCGACTATGGTGTTTGATTCCTTATCAGCGAGCAGCACTGGATCGCCTCGAGTTTTCAACTCAAGCTTGTCTTGTAGGCTTTATAGGCATGTCACGACAGCGGTAAGGTCTCGTCCCATCTCGGTCCACGACAGCGGCAGAGCCTCGACCGCAACAAGCTGTCATGGTGGTCTGTCATGCGCCTCATATTGGGTTGTGTCATCAGGGGCGACCCGTCAACAACAAGGAGGAAGACGACGACAACATGATATGGGCCCAGCGACCCGTCAAGTAAGGTAAGCTCGATGCGAATGTGACGTATTTGTACCTTAATAAACGCTAGATATCTACCCTTATTTACGGTAGGGTGGAATTGCAGGGGGGTAAATGCGCTACGGCGGGGTCTGCATTAGCGTCCAGGGCGGCCTTGACGGGCAGGACGGACGGAGTAGCCGCCACCCACCGCACCTGCACTGCAGCTGCGGACAGGCAGCGCTGCACTCCACCTTCTACTGAATGCCCGGGTAGCTAGGTGTTGGATGTACTTCCATTTGTAGAGGTGCCGCCATCCGCCAGTCTCCAGAGACGTAGGTATTGAAATAGATCCCGGATAGCATCAGGAGATGGAGATGATGTTCACATCCATTACGGCCAGCGAGCTGCGAGGGGCTGCTCAGAAGTCTCTTGAAAACGGAAGTTTCGCTGCTCCTCAGCGAAGAGCAAAAGTAGACATTTTATACGAGCTGAGCTGACCCCCATTCTCACCACGAAGAGGGTTGCAGCAGAGAAGCCCAGGGCCCCTTGCTCGCTGTATTTCCAGATATGCCCGCCCACGGGTGCATGTCGCAGTGCATGGTGTTGCCCCCCAAGTCCCAAGCAACTGAACGGCTATTACCCCTGTGGCGGCAACACCACCAGCTCCGAGTGGGTGTGTCCAGATCTCCCCAATTGCCATCTCATCCCATCGTATCCCGACCGGAAACAATCCCATTCACCGTCAGTCACACCAACAGGAGCTCAAGCAGCTGCAACCTCGAAAAAAAATCTCTGGGCAACTTTTTTTTTCTTTGGTCTTGAAAAAAAAAACCGGGGCTCTTTGGGGGGCACTCACACTTCACCCACTCCACGTCCGTCACTTGCAACACTAGTCGACTAGGAAGGTCCCAAGCCTGATGTCAGGTATCCGTAGAGAGCTCGCCTCAGAAACCGCTGCTGGAAGGTACGCATACGGTAGCGGACGGTCCTGACGCCTTCCTTCCAGCTTGCACTGTAGAACTTCACCGTAGCTGCCCCGTTCGATCCAATCCTCACCTCCCGGTCCCTCACCTCACCTTACTGCGTGCCAGCTGTACCTTCCCAAGCTGATCTCACCGTCTTGCCCGGGGCTGTCCCCATCGCTCCTGCCCTCCCACCTCCTTCCCTCCTTCCCTCCCCTACCTTACCTCACCTCACCTACGGATAACTTTTTCACCTTCAGTGACCTACCTACTTACTTTCCCCCGTCTGGCTGAGCTTACACGGACCACGCCTCCAGTCCCCTTCCCCCCCTTCGGACCTATATCAACTTGGACGCGCTCCTGCTCGCACCTCTCCGATCTGCCCTCTCCCATCCACATTCCATTGCCATCTTCTTCCTCCCCTCCCCAACCAAGCTTGCATTTTTGCGCAAACTCGCATCTTCGCGCTTTACATCAACAGTCTCAGACTCTCTCACGTCTGTTTACTCTTTTTCTCAAGCAGCATCACCACTTTCCATCTTCTACAGAATCCTTATCTTCTCCCTCCTACCTACCTACCTCAACCCGACCGACAACAGCAAAAATGGCTTCCGCTCGCTCTGCCCTGCGTCTCACCTCCCGCCTCGCTCCCCGCGTCGCCATCCGCAGCCAGGTCGCCCGTCCCTTCTCGATCTCGGCCCGCGCTCTCAAGAGCGACGTCGTCCGCGAGAAGGAGATCCCCGTTTCGGTCTATGCCCCCGACGCCAAGGGCACTGGTCAGTCGGACCACTTCTCGATCCCCGTCCGCGAGCACGACTCTCGCCCTCCCACCGAGACCCCCCTTCCCGTTCCCGAGAACGACAATGTCGTCCCTCTTACTCGCAAGACCTTCGATTCTATGCCTCCTATGATGCAGAAGCTGTCCGTCATGGGCAAGACCATCATCGTCACTGGGTAAGCTTGGTTTTCCCCCTTCCTTCCCAATTACCACCCAAACCGGCCAATTGGCTCGGATTCCCGTCAAAAATCATGAGGGAACAATTCGCTGACTTCAATTGACAGTGGTGCCCGTGGTCTGGGCAACTACATGGCCCGCGCCTGCGCTGAGGCCGGAGCCAAGGCCCTTGTCATCTTTGACGCCAACCAGGAGTTGGGCGATGAGGCCGCTGCTGAGCTTCACCAGAAGACCGGCCTGCCCGTCACCTTCTTTAAGGTGGATGTCCGTGACGGCGCTGCCATTAACGCTGCTGTCGACTCTGTGGTTGAGCTCTACGGCGCTCCTGATGTCCTTGTCAACTCTGCTGGTATCGCCGAGTACGTCATTCCCCACAATGCAGTGTGCACACAGAGTGCACGACATCACATTGTCCCCTTTCGCTTACGCAGCCCCACTAACATGCGTCTTTGTGAACAGCTCCAACATCAAGGCCGAGACCTACGACCCCGCCATGTTCCGTCGCCTCATCGACATCAACCTGACTGGCTCCTTCCTCATGTCCCAGTCTGTTGGCCGCGCCATGATGAAGGCTGGCAAGCCCGGCTCCATCATCCTGGTCGCCTCCATGTCTGGCAGCATTGTCAACTACCCTCAGGAGCAGTCCTGCTACAACGCCTCCAAGGCTGGTGTCATCCAGTTTGGCAAGTCCCTCGCTGCTGAGTGGGCCAAGTACAATATCCGTGTCAACTGCATCTCTCCCGGATACATGGACACTGCCCTCAACCGCGTCCCCGCTCTCGATGCCCAGAAGAAGATCTGGAAGTCCTTGACCCCTCAGGACCGCCTCGGAGCCGTCGACGACCTCAACGGTCTCTGCGTCTTCCTCGCTAGTGACGCTTCCAGCTTCATGACTGGCTCCAACGTCATCATTGACGGTGGCTACACCTGCTACTAAGCGGGTGCGCAAGGAAAATTCTTCCCGGCTTCGCGGCCGAGAAGGTGTCGCACGAATCTGGCAAGTTGCTTACTACACAACCAGTCTACAACGACATCGTCTTTTGCATTTCGCAGCCACTTGCGGCCGTCCATTTGCTTTCCACGATGAGAGGCATCGCTGAGCTACACTTCCGGTACGTCTGACTCGTGCAGACGTGGTACCCGTGGCTTCAGCAAACCACCGCCGCCTCGTCCTGGTCGCGGCCTTCCGCGACTTCGTGCCGATTTCCTTGTGTCTACGCTTTCTCCTACGTTCGTCGATTGCAACATTCCGGGACTATACCCCCCAGCGCCAAGGGTCACACGGCACCTAATCACTTTGGCTTTTCCAACCCCATCATCGAGTGTGTTGTTTTCGAAGCAGGCAAGGCAGTTTCAGGAGTCTCAAAAAACAAGGTGTGGTCTTTTGGAACGAATCATGGATTCGGAAGGGGGAACGCCGTTCTTTTTTTTTCTGGGTTTCGGGTCTTGGTGGCTTTGGGAAATGACCATAAGAGGATAGAGAGAAACGTCCACGGCTTGGACTCTGGGTTTCCACGGTAGATGAGACAGACAGACAAGATCGCAGGATAGAATCCAGGACACGTCTTTGTGTCACGTACTTCATACGCCTTGGCGCCTTCCTCGAGCTTGCAACGTGAGACCGTCTTGGAGCATGTGATGGTTGATCACCTTTTTTTTTTTTTTTTTTTTTTTTTTTTCGCGGCGCCCAAGAATGACGTAGCGTCGAGTCGCACGATAACTAACACGCCTTTTTCCCCCTAGCTTTGAAAAAGCTCAAGCTCCAGCTCCAGCTCCGCCATGGGCCCACCATCGTGAAATGGACCCCTCAGCCCATCCATCGTCCGTCAATCCATGCCCTGGACGATCCCTTCCCGCCCCCGGGGACCACGATCCGGCAGCATTGCGTGCGAGCAGCGAAAAAAAAAGAACCGAAAAAAAAAGGACAGGTTCACCCACACCCACTCTTTCCTTCGGCCCGTGCCATTCCCAGCGTCAATCATGTGCGGATGATGTCCGAGGGGACATGGCATGCATCAAAACGCGAATGGGAAGCGGGAAATTGGAACGAAAAATAGGTTGAAGCAACCATGAGATGAACTTTAACCTTTCCCTCGAAAGTGTGTGTGTTTACAGACATTGACGTCAATTGGGTTTCGCGACGGGAGATGAGCTCAACTCTATGCTGTGAGAAACCTTTCTTTGCACATGCATTTCTGTTCTTCCCATCGGTATTGCCGCGCGTATCATTTTACATATAGACACAAGTAGCGTAGCGAGTGACGTTTTTAAGTGTCAGATGCATGAAGACTTTCAGATGCAGTCCCTCCCCTTGCCCTCTCGAACGAATGATTACCAGCGTAAGCCTCCTAAGTCGACAAAGATGAAAGAAAAAAGACGTAAACCACGCCTGCAATAACCCCACAATCGCAAAAGTTCCGAGGCCACCGCTCTCTCCAACGCCTGGGTATTTGCCATCCCAAATAATAATCAGAGTAATGTTCTCGTATCACGGTACTTCCTAGTGACACCATCTTCGGAAGTCTTATCCATCATCGTCCGGATATCCTTGGCGCGATCATGTTCTACAATTCTCTCTCCGACTCAACCCACCGGATGAGGGACACGATGTAAGGTGCCTGTAAAAATGTTAGCACGGCGTGTTTGCTGGCAAAGAGTGGGGTTTGTGGGACGTACCAGAATCTTGTTCTCGCTCATGATCTCGTAAAGACGGGGAAGCAGAGTGCGGAACAGACGCTCGTTCCAGCCGCCACCTTCGCCTCCTAGCTCGTGCAACTTCAGGAGATCCTCCTGGGCAGGGGTCTTGACGACGTTGCGGGCGATGTTGCGGAGGATGAGCACCGCGCTGAGAGGAATGCCAGCAGCCTGGGGGCCCGCGGCGGGGTTCTGCTCGTCATGGATAGCGGCCGTCTCTTCGTACTGGAAGACCATGGTGTCGCCAGGCTGGGATCCGGGAGGAGACTTGTTCTTGTTGATTTCGATTCCATTGAAGATTTGGCAACAGTGTGTCTGGAGGTGATGGCCCATTTCGGCGCGCTTGATCTTGGTTGCCTTCGCGTACTTGGTGCAGTCAGCCCACTGACACCGAACCTCTTCTTCGTTGTTGTCAAATGCGCCTTCCTCGTTACGAGTCCATTTGAGATGTGTCGAGACGACGTGGTTCCACATGGTCTCCTTCGATCCAAAGAAATGGCCACACTTCTCGTTCGGTCGGCCGCTCGACGAGTCCCAGAGACAACGGAGGAAGACCTTGCCGTCAAGGCCCACGGGCTGCGTCCTGCAGCGGATGCCGTGTATAATAAACTTCTGTTGCATCTCACCGGGAGCGCCCGAGCCATGCCACACTTCAGCCTTTGAGCCCTTGTAGACAGAGCAGCTGTTCCTAATAAAGTCAGCTGGAGTGATGAGCGGTTGGCCTTTAGCTTGCAAGGCAGCCTTGAATGCGGTCTGGTATGCCTGCCAGGCCGCGATCTGCGTGACGAAGGAGTCCTTATCTTCCTCGAAAAAGCACTTGACCCATTGGTTACATCGCTCAGGTTCTTCGAGTTTAAGGAGCTCCTGCAGCAGGTCTTCAGGCATGGCAGCAGGGTCGTCTGTCTGAGCTGGCTTGATCGTGGGCCGCAGAGATGTCTCGTGCTGCCATCGTCTGGCATTGTGCGACAGCAGGCGAACCAAGTGCTGGACCAAATGCTCGCAGTTGAGCGACTTGACAAGGTTGTCGACATTGTTGACAACGGCGGTATACTGGTAGAGAAAATCGAGACAGGCATCCATGAGCTCGTCGTCGTTAAGCAACATTAGCTCGCTGATCTTGGTCAAAACGACAGACGGAACCTTGTCCAGCTTGTTGGTGGCCTCGAAGTTCATCGAAATGCGACCAAGAGCGCGAAGAGACGTGAGGATCACGCCGCGATCGTCGGAGTCACGGAGCTGCCACATGAGGACCTTGTACAAGGGATCTCGAGAGTCAATCTCCAGGTACGGGGTAAGCGACTCGGCAATATCGAGCATGGCATGCTTCAACTCCACGACCCACTCGTGCTTGGGAAGGCTTAAGACGATGCAGATGAGGTCTTTGATGGGCAGAAAATCGGCCAGGTGTGCAGCATTCTCGCGAAGGAGTGACATGTTTCTCAGCGTCAAGGCGGCTTCGTTAATCAATACCATCCTGTCGGCAAGCTCTGCAGGGACAATGAGTTCGTTGAGCTGCTTGGGCTCCAAGGTGTCGATGCGCTCGAGGATATCGTCGGTGCCTTCGTTACCATCAAGAATGTCGATGCTGTCGGCGGCCAAGTGAGAGGTCCAAGAAACCTTCCACTTGATGTCGTAAAAGTAGCTGCCAATCTCCAGAACCTTTTCGACCAGGCCTTCACTGAGACCGGGGAAGCCCTCGAACTTGAATTTGTCATGCCGTTCGTAGGAAATCTTGACCAGATGGTACAGAGCAAACTGTTGCTCCTGGAAGATGTTCGAGCGCAGAGCCATCAGGCAGCGGATGTAGATGTTCGGGCCCTCAAATCCAACTGCAAACAATGTAAGCAAGCTTGCGTGAAGCAAAACAACAAGGGTCACATACCACCGGGATGGGGTCCCGTACGGCGAGGCGGCTCCAGAAGAGAACGAGCCACCTGCCGGCGCCGGGCAAATTCTCCGGGATTATTGCTGGGAGTCTCAACTGGTCGCATGGCAAGGACCTGCTGCTGCTGCGGCGGCTGCAACGATCTGGGGATGTAAACGTCAAGTGCCGATGACGTGTTTTCACTATTGGCAGGGTTGAAGCTGCTGCTTGGTCCCCTTGGAGCCGCACGTGGTTGATGCGGAAGAGGAACTGGAGTGTGTTGTACTTGTTGCGGGAGGGCATGGTGAGCACCGGGCTGACCCGCAGAAGTAGGCGTTCCTACATGGCCAGGCTGTTGACCGGAAGCATGGCGCGTCGGCCTAGACGGGCCGGTGTCCGGCTGGAAGATGACTCTCTGAGGGGGGGCTTCACGTAAACCTCGGGAGGCTCTGACGCTTGAAGGAGCGGGGGCGTCTGGGGTCGGCCGCTCTCGAGAAGGGGTGGCATCGTCGCCAGAGGCCGCCGCAGAGTCTCCAACAGTGCCGCTTTCGCGCTTGCCGCGGAAGTTCTCCCTTGTACGCATCAACAGACCTCCACCCTTGGCTGACACATCCTCCAAGATGTCCTTTGGGGGAGGCTCTTTGCCATGATGAAACTTGATTTCGTAGGCAGCAAGGTTCTTATAGTACTTTTCTTTCAGGGAAAAGGCAGTCGACGCAACGTTGGAAGAGTGAATGCCCAACTGTTCTGCCATCCTCCGCCAGGCCAGCTTTTCATCGGAGACCCTGTCGTAACCGCCATTCTCGCAGATGTGGGTGTATGTCTTGAACAGATCGAGATAGACCGGCCCGACCTTAGGCTCAGCCTCAAGAGTAGTGCCGCGCTCATTGTGGTATGCTTTCAGCTTGTTCATGAAATCCTCGTACTCTGGTGTTCGGCTGATGGAGTGAAGGGGAACTTCGGGTTCCTTCTCCGGTTCTTTCGAGGGCGCCATTGTCGACTTTGCGGTGTGAAACCTGTCAAAGAATGGTGAGAATGTTCTGCAATCGTGAGAAATGCAGGTGGCTAACTAGCTGTGTAAAAGCCTTGGGGTTCCTTCGTGTGGAGATCCAGGACAGGCTGCAGGAGAGCCTCAAGGTTCCAGAAGCTGTCGCAAACGCGCTCGTTCCGTGTTTCGGCAGTTGAACTACGCGTATTCAATTGAAGTGCAGGTGCCGGTTGTGATTTTTTCTTGAAAATGCAAAACATACGATGGGAGAGGGGTTGGTGGTGCTGTCGCGCAGGTTCGGGGCCCTTTGCGATCGGTCGGTGATGCGCCGGAGACTGGAACCAACCAAACCAACCGTGTTTTCGCGACAGACTGGACGTTGGAAAAATCCCTGTCGCTGCTGAGCTTATCATCACGTGACTCAGAGCTCTGTGATAAGACCGCAGCGCTATGCTTTCCCCGGTGGGGTTAGCGTAATCTGAGCTGTACTTGCCTGCCCCACGATCCTGCTTGACTGATGGAGAAGGACCCCTGCAGCTAAGGTAGGTAGCTATTGCCCTAGGCTTGGAGATCTGGTGTAAGTCATGCTCGCTCTTTCTTTCCCAACCATTTCTCTTATCTTTCAACTTCCTATTTTCCCCCTTCCTCAGTCACTTTTTTTCACCCTTCCCTGCCTTTGTTGTCGTCCTTGTCCTTTCTCTACGCTATCGTCGTCCTCCCCATCCGCGGACATCGCCGGACATGCCTCCCCAGGCGCTGCGCTGGGAGTTTGGCCTAAGCCGCTCCCAGGTTATGAAAAGGGTCTCTCGCATATCCCCCCAATGGATCACTTCATCTGATCAAGGCAACTGCATCTTGGGGGTGAAGTTGGAGGAGCTGCTTTCCAGCCAGAGCCTGTTGCACAAGCCTTCCCCTCAACAGAGGGATTATGTACTTGTTGTACCCAAGCATGGGGGCTCACTGGTAAGCTGAAAGGTCCAATGGGGGATTTCCATGCTGAGAAGCTTGTAGAAGCTCAATTTTGGGAGCTTCGACGGGTCCAGGCTCCCAGACTGCAACTACATGCTGTGCCGTGACGACCATGCATTGCGTCTCGTCATCCGGTGGGAAACGATAGAGGTGAGTGAGGACGGCGATACCGCCGGAAGACACCAGAGACAGTGACAACTATAACATAGAAGGACTAACCTTGGTCAGGACGATACTCCAACGCAGACCCAAGTTTGCTTGGTTTTCAAGATTCCTGCAGACTTCGACCACGTCTTGAAGGACTTTGGGGATCTGAACCTACCTCCAAGAGCACTTCAGCAGGCACCACGCACTTCTCAACCAGTGTTCAGACGTCCGGAGCCATTCGCTGGCCGCTTGGCGGCATCTCAGCCCAGACCGTTTCACAGAGGCATGAGCGAAGCCCCCTCCGATGCCAGGCCAAGGTCGGCCGTAGACCATAGATACTCTCGTCAGAGCAGCGTAACCCCTGTATCTTCAGGGTCATATATCAGCAGCAGCAGGTCTGCAGTTGGTCATAGCCACATCGCCGGACATACGCGGCCTCCCTCTCGTCCTCATCCTCCATCTCGGTTGGCACAAAGACCAAGCAGTACCCTCTCAAGGATCAACGAGAGTAGAGCCACATCAGTCGCTCCTGCAGCTAGTCAAGCCTCCTCTGGCTACTTTTCTCAACCGCCTCATCGCCAAGCCTCCGTTCAATCTCAGTCATCGTCGCAACCCGGGCACGCTTTGAGTCAAGAGCTCAGCTCCGGCAGCGGTGGTCTTACGTCTGTCGAGGAATTCCTTTCTAGTCGGCCACGACCTATGACTACTGATCCTTTGGAGGGTCTTCCTCCACCTCGAAAACTCCCCTTCCGACGGTCAGCCTCAGTAAAGCCGACCCAATCTCAAGTCGCAGACCAAAGTCTCGATTCGAATGCCGACATTGGCATCAGGAGCAGCAACATGATCACCGATCGGTCGAAGTCGCCAGTGCTACCAGCATCCGGAAGGAACACCCCGGCTGAAAAGAAGCAAACAAAAATCACTTTGAGGACCACAAAAAGAAATCTCGAAGATCAAGTGGAAGATGCCGCCTCCAAGAAGCAGAAGTCTGATGTGCCATCCGGGCGCATCTCAACAACTCCAATCCCGCTACCTAGGATGCCCACTCCAGCCTCCCAGGGATTTCAGCGTAAGACTCTCAAACCAGTTTCAATCAATGGAGATGAATTCCGGGCCGGCGACATCGTGGAAAGTCTTAGCAATGATCTCGAACATGCTCATGTCAGGGAGTCGCCGTCAGCGTTTCCAGGGAATGAGGAGATTTCTACGCAATATACAACTCCACTTGTTCAAGAGAGCATTCCAGCAGAAACACAGCAACCGCCCCGTGTTGATGACACAGCTTTGTTCGTCGTGAAGTCGACGCTCCTGTGGAAAACAAACCTTTTTGGCGACGACGGTTACGACAAATGGTGCAAAGACCCACGCCCCGAAACACTACAGCGGGTGATTGCAGAGATGCTGCAGAGAAACAGGCAGTCATGCCATGAAGCCGTCGCCCGCTACGGCCCAAGGGCTATGGATATCCCACTGGCGAAGCTGGCTGCAGCGATGTGTGGAGGTAACGAATTTTGTCCCATGCCAGACAGCATTTATGATGGGAGAATTTGACGAGGACATAATGGATTTGCAGGAGCTCATGTCACGATTGTTACGATTGCACGCTATACGAGAAAACGTATTCACGATAGACTTAGACACAGTGCGTTGAAATGAAAGCAGACCTCATGTTCTACGACAGACGTAGTTCATTCAGAACTTGAAGTCTTGCAACGGGGACACCTCCCTCATATGGAGCCCGCCATGAGCTTTACGGGTTGACTTTCTCAAAACTCTTCTTCTCGTATGAAACTGCCCACACACACCGACGCCCCTGAACAAGCTGTAATCACAACACCACCCATCCTCTCATCAACTCCCGTACACCCCAAAGCACCCAGACACCGTCACTCACACTCAAGCCTTGCTCTCAACCTTGCCACCCTCTGCCGCACCCTCGCCCTTATCCTCCGCCGAAAACGTCAGACTGACGCTGTTCACACAGTGCCTCTCGTCGGTGGGTGTGTCGAAGCCCTCGCCCTTAAACACGTGGCCCAGGTGGCCGCCGCAGTTGGCGCACACGATCTCGGTGCGCGCCATGCCCAGCGTGCGGTCCTCGTGGCGCACGACGGCGCCGGGGATCGAGTCGAAGTACGCCGGCCACCCGCAGCCCGACTTGAACTTGTGGTTGGCCTTGTACAGCGGCGCTGAGCACCCCGCGCAGGCGTAGACGCCCTCCGAGGGGTAGTGCTTGTCGAACGTGCCGGAGCCGGGTGCCTCCGTGCCCTTTTGGCGGAGGATGCGGAATTGTTCTTTGGGGTGAGGGTTAGTGATGTGGTCTCATGTAGAGTGAGTCGTTGAGACAATCTGAGAGAGGTTGGCGTACCCTTGTTCAAAACAGCCCTCCACTCGTCATCGGTCCTCTTGTCGGGATACGACATCTTGTCCTGCGAAGACGACCCGAAGAGAGCTCCAAGGAAGGGGATGCTCGGCATAGAAGCGCGCAGCGGGCGGGTGACGAACGGTTGCTGCACCGATGAGGCGGCGGCGGAGACGACGCGGGGACGGGTGAGGCTGGAGAAGGTGTAGACAATGGTTGAGATGAAGGGTGAGAATCGCATTTGCAAAGACTCTCCCAAATGTGTAGTTGCTGATTTCGGAACTGTCACCAGAGGTTTGAGATTCTGGTGAGTGAGTACGTTTAAGCTTGACTAGAAACAAGAATGTGAGTGGTGGTGGGGTTCTTGGTGAGGTTTTATGCGCGAAGGGTGAGAGGGTGCAGTTTGAAGACGGGATGATGTTCCAATGAGGGGAGGCAGTGACAAATCGGAGGCCCGGGATGCTGGGACGGGGCGGCTTTACAGGGCCTGTGGCCACCGCGGGATGGTGTTGCGTCAACGATTTTTGGCGGGGTGTCACCGCCACACGGGATGCACTCTGGCGCCACAGCGTGGAATCAGTGGGGGATTCCATCATGATTCCATTGCGGGCAGGGGTCACAGCTCATCCTCACAGCATCCTTCAGCATCGCCACCCCTGCAGCTCACTGCGATTTGGAATGTGAACCGCACAGATGAGTGATTACTTGATTTCTTTTGCTTACGATGGCCTCTTTTCGGGATTCTGTGTTCTCCGAATGAGTACGACCTAGGTACGCTACACCTGGAACGGCTCAGAAGACAACCTCGACTTTTTCATACGCCTCACCCATGCAATCGCTCATCCGCCCGCCCGTTGTCTCTCACTGAACGCCAATCCCGCACCCGCAAAACACAGCCCCTAACGTCGCAATTTCGTGGCTCGAAAGTCGTAGATTTAAAAGTTCTCCTTGCCAGCGAACTTCTCATTCTGCACAACCTCGACCCAGTAGTTGTCGGGGTCCAGCAGGAAAGCGACGTTCTTCATGCGGCCGTCGGTGAGACGCTTCTTCCAGTTGCACTTCAAGTCCTCGAAGCGGGCGCAGGCGGCATCGATGTTGTCGACAGTGACGCCTAGCTCGTGTTAGCCCTCATTCCCGATACGTTTTCATGTTCCGCTGTGACTCACAGATGTGGCCGAAGCCCTGAGGCTGGTCGTTGCCGTTGTGGTAGCTGAAGCTCTCGTCCTTCTCGGTGCCGTGGTTCCAGGTGAGCTCGAGGATACCCTCGCGCTGCGCCTGGCTCTCGCCCTCCTTCAGGTCGCCGTAGGCAAGGAAGAAGAGCGTGAAGTCGCTGGCCTCGTTCTTGCGGATTAGAGTCATGCCCAGGACCTCCTGGTAGAACTTGAGAGACTTCTCGTAGTCCTTGACGCGGAGCATGGTGTGGTTCTATCATTCGTCAGCGCCAGCTCTTCCCCAAATCACAGCTCCCGCGTACCATTCTGTAGGTAGTGACATCGGTCGTCTTGATGCTCTCCGTCTCCTCAATCGGCTTCTGTCCGATAATCTCAACCCAGTACTCATCCGGGTCCAGGACGAACGCAATGTGGCGCATCCTGCCGTCAGTCAGCTTCTTCTTGAACGCGTACCCGGCGTCCTCGAGGCGCTGGCACGCGGCCTGGATGTTGTCGACGCTGATGCACGTATGCCCGAAGCCGCGGTGGGGCTCTGTGTTGCCGTTGTTGATCTTGTACTCGGCGTCATCCTCGGTGCCGTAGTTGTGCGTGAGCTCGATGATGCCCTCGCGGTCAAAGGTGCTGTTGCCCGCGGAGGCGGCCTTGGGAGAGTCGTAGGCCAGGAAGTAGAGGTCGAACTTGGCCTCCGGCTGCTTGATCTCCTTGATGACGGACATGCCGAGCGTCTCGTAGAACTTGACTTGAGGGGGCCATTAGCGGGTTAGAGACACGAGGACAGACTATGAGTGCGTACCCGAGCGCTTGGGGTCCTTCACTCGAATCCTGGCATTCGGTCAGATCTTCAGACTGGCAGACAATTGAGTATGCAAGGCTCACATCGAGTGATTGAACTTGTAGTTCTTGACGTCTGTCGTAGCAGCCATGGTTGCGAATTGATTGGTTCGTCCTGAGCGTAAATAAGATGAGGTCAGAGAGAAGATGGCGCATGCAGTAGAGACGAGACTGAGTTCTTACCAAGGGGCTTGGCAGTGAGGGTGTTTTGGATAAGCTTAAGTCTTTGAAGTGCTCTGAAGGAGTTCATAGAAGCTGGTGAAGTGGTTTTGTGGGATGCCGCTCAAACAAGCTCGGAGATGGAAGCTTCAAAGATGGGGCCCTTCTTCGGACATAAAAAAGTGCATGACGAACTCCTCAAAAGCTCCAGTGTCTCGTCACTGCTATTTTGTCAGCACGGTAACAGCTCCTACCCCGCCGTAGCAGCTCTGCCCCTCATGCTAGGACCCCTCCCGCACCCCACTGACGTCAATGTGAAGCCAATGAAATTGCACCGGCCCCGGTCCGGCTTCAACCCCGGGCTCGGCCGAAACCACCGACCTCGCCGTGACACGATTGAGCAGTCGAGTTCCAGGCAAAACGCTGCTGTGTTTTCTCTATCAGTGTATGCTATGTGACTACCCTACACTCCATGATATCCATTTTCCGTAAAACCTAGTCCAAAACGTTGCTATCAATCGCTTTTCATCGTGTCCCATCGCTGATCGAACTCAGCGCTCCTAATTCATGATCCTCGTCAAATGTAATACATAGTGTCCCGCAGGTTGGGGTGAACCTGGATCACGTTCGAAGGCGTGGTGCCGTGGGACACGCCCGTGGCTGTCGATGCCACGTCCGAAACATCAAAGAGATCCGGACGGTGGACACGGGCTCGGTCGCAGACAATGTCTGCGTAGTAGGCCGGCGGGCAAATGCTGACCGCCTTGGTGGCACGGCCGAAGAGGTAGCACAGGTTGTGCGTGAGCTTCTCCAGCTGGTCTGCCGCTGCGGTGCCAACACCGTACTTCTCCCTGAAGATCTCGTCCATGAGCACAGTGTAGTGAGCAGGGCGAGCAGTGCCCTTGAGAGCCGTGTGAGCTGTCAGGAAGAAGTCCCAGTAACGAGCTTGAGTGACGCCGCGGTCGACGATCGTGCCGCTCTTGATGTTGCGCGACTTCTGGTCCATGTTCTGGTCAGAAGAAGGATAGAAACGTGTCTGGTGGCGCTTGACGGACACGATGATGGATAGCTTAGGGCGCTGTCCGGACGGGTAGAGCTGGGCACACGCCTTGCGAATCATGGGCAGCTCAATAGTGAGAACTTGGGTGAATTGGCCCTCAGAGACACCGTCGCGGTAGATGAGGATGAATTCGGGAAGCTTGCCCTGGTTGCGCGAGCGCCACAAGACCAAGCGAGACTTGAAATGCTCGACAAGCTCCTCGCCAAGCATCTCCTGGCGAGCACCCTGCTCCCACGCAACGGCCGGCCACTGTCCGAGGTCCCTGTCAACGCTGGCAACCATGCCGACAAGACTGGGCGCGGCATTCTTGTCGTTAGGCATGTTGGTCGGGTGAGTGACGTCGTACCCAACAATCATGGTCTTGCCCGAAGTGATGATGTCGCTTGTGTCTTTGACCAGGTGATTGTTGCCACCGTTCTTCAGGTTCCACTTGAGACCAATGTTGGCGAAAGTCTGGGGGTTGTTCTTGAGGAACGTCTTCTCCACGGAGCACACGGTGTGGAAACCGAACTGGGTGTCGGCGAGAGACTTGACGGCGCCATAGAGGGCGGTGTCCTGCCTTGGCAGGATCACAAGCAGGAAGAAGTTCTTGGTGGTACCCTTATCCTTCTTAGTGTGAGTGTCGATAGCCGCGAAGGCTCTCCTGATGTCCTCAGTGGCATTACCGCGACCTACATTGATCTGGTGAGCGGTGTTTGGAGCCTGGGTGTCAATGGCGACTCCACTGGTGTTCAGGAATGCCACAAATTGCCGAACGGATTCTGCGACCTCGTCGGTAGAGATCCTGGGATTTCCAGTGTCAACGATGCGGACCCAGTTCCAATTAGTGATCCGGGGGCCTGGCTTGGCAAACTTGACGCCACTCATGTTCCAAGAACCACTGCGAGCCTGGAGAGTCTTGGCATTGCCGTAGGTGACGATTGGAGGCATCAGCTCACGACCGATGACAGATAAGAGCCTCTTGTCAACCGACAGACCAAACTGCTGCAGGATCGGCTCGTCAAAGCCCAAGGCCGCTGCGCTGTCACGCTCGAGGGAGATGGCGTTGGCAAAGGGAGAGCGGCAAGCAAAGTCGAGCATCATGGTAGTCTCGTCACCGGTAAGCTTGGAACGAACAGCCTGACCCGCAACGATGGTGCACCGCTCCGCAGGGAAGAACATGGGCTTGGCGGCCGTGCCGAGGTTGACCAGCGGCAAGGTGTTGTCGGGAGCCTGTTTGTACTTCCACTGCCAATACTGCCCAACCGAATAGGCACCAGGCGGCTTGTTGCCCATGACCGTAGTCTGGCCCTCCTCAGGCTCCAGCTGGAACTTGACCTCCGAGGGGCCACCATAGGCAAAGTCTTTGGTGAAGAAGACGGTGTTGTCGATAGGGGGCCTGGAGAGGTCGTGCTTGCACGCGAGACCCTGGATCGCCTTCTTGGCGATAACGTTCTTCCCGTCACCGGTGCGGAATTCGATGGTCACGCGAGTCCTTGCGAGAAACTTGGACAAGGTGCGCAGAGTTCCTCTGGCTTCGTTGTGGGCGCGGACATTACCGGTACCGAAGACGTCAACGCCAAACCACTTGCAAAGGTCGCTGATCCGGACATCGGTCTTGAACACACCGTGGGTGACATTGACGTTCAAGAGGGTGCGGCCGGTGCCGAGACGAACACTCTGGAAGAAACCTCTGATGGCTGTGAGGGGATCCTGGGAGCCGAGCTGTGCCGTAGCGGAACCGAGACCCCACGGGAAGAACCGGCCCTTGCCAATAGCAGTGACCTGGTCGTTCAGCCGTGGGGTGTAGCCGAGAATGACACCAAGGGCATCCATGGAGGTCGCGAACCGGGGGAAGTGCACTTCGTCTGGGTCGCTCGTATCGACCATGGTCTGGAGGTACTGGACCATGGCAGCCAACGGAGCCTCTGTCTCGCCGACGACCTTGACGTTGTACAACTCCTCACGGCTGGAGTTCTCGTTCTTGAATTTGACGATGATGGGGTTCTTAACGAGCCTCAACTTGTTGAGGCAGACGAGCTGGGACTTGAACTCGGTTGCGAAAACGGCGTCGGGCTCAAGCTTCCTGAGCTCTGCAAGAGCGTACTGCAGGATGACTTTGAGCTTCCGAGCAGGAATGGCAGCAGGAGCGCCATCACCAGAGCCAACCGGAGGCTTGCCCCTACCCTTGGCCTTGACCTGCGGTTCTTCGGGCGGAGCGTCCTCTTTCTCGCCCTTGCGGACTTCGAGATTGTACCGGTACAGCACCATGGGGTTTACGCTCAGGCGGAAGTAGTTTGCCCAGACGATGATCTGCTTGCCCTTGGTACCGTAGGCAGGGCGGCGGGGCATCAGGGAGGCCGAGCTGGAATCGGCGAGCTTCATGCTACTCAACTTCTTGATGAGGGCCTGGTCCTTAGACTGGTGACTCTGGATGATTTTGTCCTCGAGCTTGGTGATATCGGCATCAGGCTGGCGGATGGTGGAGCCTTGTCTGAGAGGTATTAGTTACTGAGATAGAGCTGAAAGACGTCCAACGTACCCGTAGAAGGTGCAAGCTTCGCCTTCGAACGCATCACGGCGAGGAGCGAAACCTCCGCGACCTCCTCTACCACCACCACGTCCACCACGATCACCACCTCTGCCTCCGCCGCCGAAACTGCCGCCACGGCCGCCGCGGTCTCCTCTAAAGCCGCCGCTGCCGCCGCCGCGATCTCCACGGAAGCCACCTCCACCACCACCGCGATCTCCACGGAAGCTACCACCACGTCCACCACGATCACCACCACCACGATCGCCACGACCACCACCACGACCACCGCGATCACCACCGCCGCGACCTCCTCGGCCCTGGCCGCGGCCCCCACGTCCTGAATCCGCCATGTCGACGTGAAAAGCTTCAACAAAAGCGAGTGTCTCTCCGAACTAGCAATGTGTGCTGGCTAACAAGAACTCTCAGG
This sequence comes from Colletotrichum tropicale, assembly GCA_027406125.1. Classification (NCBI taxonomy): domain Eukaryota; kingdom Fungi; phylum Ascomycota; class Sordariomycetes; order Glomerellales; family Glomerellaceae; genus Colletotrichum; species Colletotrichum tropicale. Next base: position 5,759,349 of record JANVYH010000002.1, read on the forward strand.
CGTGATAGAAAGAGAGAAGAGAGAAAACTATGTCCCAAGTAAGAACGGATATTGGGGATAATACTTGTTCACGGGCAGGGAGCAAGCAGCATGTGGTGAACGCCAGACGCCAGCACAGACGGCAAACAGGCTGATGAAGACTGATGTCGGGTGGCCAGAAACGGCAAACAGACAAACGAGGTGGAGAATGCCGGAGGCCGGCCAGACAAAGTGGATGCAGAGAGCCGGGAGCTACTTTGATGGTAAGGCTCCGATGGCAGTAAGACTTGGTAAGGTATCGGATGTCGTTGGAACAGGAGATGTACGGGCAGAGATCGATGTTTGCACACAGACAGCGAACCCTTGTCCAGTTGAGGTGGGGAACGAGGTCAAATGGAATGGAGCATAAAGTTAAAGACACACTGAACAACGGGGGCAGGGGAGGATGGGAAGGATGAGAGAGCAAGAGGGGACGCCGACGAGCACAGAGATGAAGATTGGAATTGGTTCAAGGATAGGGTATTGAGGATATTGGTACCTGTCCAGGAAAGAGCAATTGGGTGTGTGGGAATGAGGGAACAAGGGATAGAACGAGGAGCGAAACTTCATCGTCATCCGCCCCGGAGCAAACAGGTGCAAAGAAAGGTAACCCCGACCGCCAACATGCTCATGAGCACAGCACTTCGCATGTCTGTCTACCTTAACATGCACGCCAATAACAGCAGAGTGAGCAGGTAGCTAACTACCTACTACGGCATTGCTCCCAGCAGCCACTGGGCAGCACCTTGATAAGTAAAGCCAGCGAGAAGTGGAAAAAAGGCCTTCCATAAGTGGTTGTGCAAACCAATGTGTTCTGGCAGGGCTCCGTGATGGGCAGATCTACCAATGACAGATGCCATTTGTGTCCATGGCAACTTTTTATGTCGTCTCGTGGGGGAGTGCACAAACCCAGCCCTGATGCACCTGTTGTTGGCTCAGGGACGCTCCCAATTGGCGCAGATGAGGCGGGAGGGTTGCAACACACCCAGCCCGGGGCCCCCAGTGTCGTTTTCAGCGGCAGATGGCGGTTTTCCGGGCACCTTATCGGGCCCAAGCCCCTGGAAACCCGCCGCAACTTGTGCACCCTGCAGCGAGGGAGGTACCTCATGCTCGAGTTGTAGTTGAGAGTTGTTGTCTCACTGCACCGAACAGTCTGCACGTGGAGGCGATAGAATAGGCCTTGTTTTCTCACGATGATGCTTGGAGCAAATTGCTGTCGAATTGCAGAGAAACCGTCTTGAATGATGAAAATCCAGCAGCATTCATGGCACTGTGTGTTAAGAACAGCCGTAGACCACATTGCAACGCGAGCTGGACCAAGCCAGTGACGAAATCGTTCCGTTTGCTTTTCCTTGCTGGCTCTTTTCCCATTGCGGACACACCGCTCCTTTGGTCTTGCTTTTTCCTTCTCCCACTTCGCTTCTCTGGCTCCTTTCCTGCACTGCAGGGCGATTACCCTGGGTCTAGCCACATCTTGCTGACGGGTAGCATGACATGACAACAGTCAATCAGGAATTGGACGTTGCCCGTTTGCCGCCATGGCTGGTTCCCACGCTGTCATCTGCACAGGTAGGAACTGGCAGCGGACCGTTGCATGTAGTGCCACCAATGTGCTGTGTTGGTCTCTGACTACGCGATCGTGAGAACGAACAACCACCACCTGGCGTAACGTCAGGAAGCTGGCTTATGCTGTCGTCTTCACATGCCCTGCCGTCGCCACCTTCAGAATGTCGCCCTCCAGCCCCTTAATGTGGACAAAGTCGATACCTGCCCTCTCAAGAGCCGCCCGTCCCGTGTTGTCCTTGACGAATTTCTCGGGCTCCTGTACTCCGACGTACACTGCCTTGATGACGGACCGCAGCTGAAGAATCCGTTTGGCGCAAGGCAGGTTCCCGCTTAACCTCACTGAACACGGCTCCATGGTGGTGTAGAGTACGAGGGGTGTCTTGATCACCGAGCCAAGCTCCTCTTCCGCCACCTCGTGCTGTTCCGCCAACTTCATGAAGCAGCACTGCTCGGCGTGGGTGTTGCCGGGCAGCTCCAATGTGTATCCTGTTGAGACGATGGCATTGCTTGCAGGGTTGACGAGCACCGCTCCGACGCGGTAGTTGGTAGGTTTTGGCGGTGATTGCTTCGCCAGAGAGAGGGCATACTGCAGGTAAGCTTTGTGATCACCAGGCGCTATCGGCGCTGGTTCAATGGCATCAACCTCTGATGTCATGATTCGAGATGTTACACAGAAAACGTGCTCGAGGGTGAAGCGCTCAAAACTGCTGTGCTGCGGGATGCGATGCCAGGTCAATATCTCGAACAGCAATATAGCGCCTCAGCCGATGTTGTGCGAGCTCTTCAATACAAGAAAGATGAGGTAACCTGTGATCCAGTCGCATGGAGGGGGAGGGGTCACCAGAGGTCTTGAAGCAGTCGGTGCTGCACTCGCCGGTCGCCGACCATGCCAGGCAGCTAGCTTGTCGTGCACGGCTCACCAAGTGATCCAATCACGCGTGAACAAGCTTGACCCACCACTTTAGCTGTCGCGTCTAGACCAGCTCCAAGCGCGTCGCAAAGCTTAGCCTTCAGGCCTGAATCAACCCAATACGTCCTTGTCATCGACTTTTCCAAAATGTCTTCCCCTGCGTCAGATTATCTCGTGGAGAGCGAGCTTCCAGTCATCGATCCGTACGAGACTCTCGGACTCGACCGCGAAGCCACGGCCGATCAAGTCAAGTCTGCCTATCGCAAGGCGGCGCTCAAGAACCATCCCGGTATGAATACCTTCACCTTCATCGGGCCCCCCCGGAGCTCATTCTGACGAAATGTTTTCTGTAGACAAGGTTCCCGACGACCAAAGAGATGAGGCAAAGGAGAAGTTCCAGTCCATCGCTTTCGCATACGCCATCCTTTCAGATCCTGCCCGGCGCAAGCGCTATGATACGACTGGGTCTACCTCCGAGTCCATCATCGACTCGGAGGGTTTCAACTGGTCCGACTACTACCGCGAACAATTCCGCGATGCGATCTCTGCCGATGCTATTGAGAAATTCGCCAATAAATACAAGGGTTCGGATGAGGAGAAGGATGATGTCTTGATTGCCTACGAGCAAGCAAAGGGAGACATGGACAAGATCTACGAGACGGTGATGCTGAGCAATGTCCTCGAGGACGACGAGCGGTTCCGCAAGATCATCGATGAAGCTATCGCAGTCGAGGATGTGACAGCGTACAAGAGGTACACCAAGGAGAGCAAGCTGTCCAAGGCAGCCCGCATCAAGGCGGCCAAGGGCGAGGCCGATGAAGCCGAGGAGTACGCCAAGGAGCTGGGTGTCCACGACAAGCTCTTTGGCGACAAGAAGGGGAAGGGCAAGAAGAAGGGCAAGGACAGCGGTGAGAATGACCTTGCGGCGCTCATCAAGAGCAACCAGTCGAAGCGTGCTGGCTTCTTGGACGACCTGGCTGCCAAGTACGGCGCGACAAGCCAGCCCAAGAAGGGTAAGAAGAGGGCAGCTGTCGAGGAGGAGCCATCAGAGGAGGCTTTTCAGGCTGCAGCCGCACGTCTGAAGAAGCCCAAGGCTGATGAAAGTAAGCCTGCAAAGGGCGGCAGAAAGTCGAGGCGATAGACAGAGCGTGTTTGGTCTGGCGTCACAGGGTATGGGATACACTGGATATTAGTTTATGGGTTGGCCAGGATTCATCATATGGGCCTCAGGAGTTGGTAAACTTGATATTACGAAAAGAAGATCGTTTTTAGCTCAATCTTTGCTTTGGTATTTCGCAGCCGCGAAAAGTCGAATGGGTTTCATTGCCTGCTGCGCCAATCTCCCCCGTGAGGCGCGGCGTAGCGGAGGCACTGCCGCACGCTGCACGCTGCACTGTACCTGCCACAATGCGGGGCACTAACGACCCTGCAAGACATCCCCAGGTCAACCACCTAAAGTTTGGCTTCCCTCAGTAAAATAAACTCGCCAGTGACAGACACATTTCTCAACGCGACGCGTCCTCTCCGTTCCGATCGACCGCCCTCGACTCACCGCGATATCGTAATAGAATAATGGTCGAACATCTCCGGGCTGGAGCGATTTGACTTCCACTAATCATGCCATGACGGGCGACTCGTCTCCGGGCCTCTACCCCCGCTACTGCTTCGAGCTGTCTCCCACTCATAACACATGGTGCTTGATGCACGTATCCGACATCCATCGCCTGGTATCGGTCCCAGATTATGAAGGTACGTTTGCCGCGCATTGCAGTAGCCTTGCACAAAACTCCAAGCTGACACACCGTTCAGCCCAGGACTTCTACTTCTACAGGAATCTCCCGATCAAATGGGTCCGCGTTGTTGGCATCGTTGTCGCAGTTGACGACTACCCGGGCCGGCGCATATACACGGTCGATGACAGCAGCGGCGCCTGCATCGAATGCACTGTCGTGCTGAAGACGCCTTCCGCCGCCCCTCAGAACCAGACTAATGGACAATTCGGCCTGAGGCCTCAGCCGCTGCCTCCGGCTGACTGTGTGAACGTCGACGTGGGCTCGGTGCTTGACATCAAGGGCGGCCTGACCACGTTTCGCGAGGAGATGCAGATCAAGATTGACAAGGTCAAGGTGCTAAGGTCTACGGAGCAGGAAGTAGCGCTGTGGGAGCGGCGCACGCAGTTTCGGGATGAGGTCCTCCTAGAGCCATGGCTGCTTACAGACAAGCAAATACGAAGGTGCAAGAGGCAACAGGAGGACGGCGATGATGATGATGAGAGAAGAAGGAAAAAGAGGGAGAAGAGGCGAGAAGAGAAGAAGCGGGCTGCCGAAGAGGAAGAGAAGCGACGCAAGGCTGCCGCCGAAGCAGAAGTCGCGAATCGATATCGGTATCACAAGATGAGGAAGAGCCAGAAGGCACAAGAGCGAGGCGCTGGACCATCTTCTACACTACTACGACATGTTCTGGACGAGAACATGAGGGGCAAGTATAATGCCCTCGGTCTTTGATGTGGGAAACGGCGCTATGGAGTTATTGGCTTTGCTTTTGATACCCGGGAAATGTATTTGGGTCCATGGTACGGATTATGATCAACCAATGAGTACTGCTTGTACGATTCAGTTTTTCTCAGGTCAAATCACTTTTGCCGCCCCTGGAATCAGTCATTCCTTGTCTTGGATTGGCTCAGACCTCAGTTGGTCATGAGGGACGCCAGTCTTATGATCGCCAAGCCCGGCCAAGGTGCTGATCTGGAGCTTGGGACCTGGTCACACCGGGCTTACTACACCTCAATCTCAAAACAACATCCACATAAACCGTCAACTTCTCAACTTCAACCTGCTCAAGGAGGATGATGGAGTTGTAAATGCTACCTGTTTCTCATCCTACATGTGTTGGCGATAGTGTGCTCGCGTCATGGCCTCAGAACGGGCCGATGCGACCCCGCTCGACCTGACTTCTTCAAGAAGCAATGTGGTCTGCTAACGAGCCTTGATCCAAGTTGCATGCCATCGCGATCGAGGCCAAGTGACCGGTTGCTCCGTGAATTGTCATCTATCACCACAATTGAATGTTTCTTCTTCTTGCCAATGAACCGGCAGGTTCGATGCCGGAGGGTACCCACGCCAAGGGCAGGCATGCGTCAGCCAAAGAGGGTCGGTCTCGCAGCATTAGTCGTGTGCCGAAACTTCTTTCCTTCAGAATATCTGATGATGTTGCACGGGCATGAAGCAACGACATAACTAGCAACAACGTCTCCCTCCTCGCAGTTGAATTTTTAAAATCTTCTGAAGGTCGGTCTCCCCTACCATCTCGATTCTGACAAAGGCTGTTTCGCCCAGCCCTACAACGTCTCCCGGCCATCGTATTTGGATACTAAATTCAGCATCACCAAGACACGATCATCGCCAACGCCTGCCTGTCTCGTCCGATCACGATCCCTCATATCCTAAAAACGGACTCTCTTCTTATCACACAGCTCGCCCCTTTGCAATCCGACTTCGAGTTTCCGGGCAAACTATTTAGCATTCCTACCAGGTGAGACTTGCCCATTGTTTCTGAGACTCTCGCATTCCTATCGCCCCCGGCCCACACCACAGTTGCGCGGTAACGATGCTGCCCCGCCGAGTTCTGGGCTTCGATCTTCAGGACTCTGGCATGATGCTGCCGTTTCGTCGGTGGCTCTCATTGTTGACCCAATGGCTTTCCTCATGGGCCGGATATTTGAACCGGAACACTCGCACACAAGCGTGGGCGGCTGCTGATGATCTCTTGCCCCTTTACCGCGACATTCGCAAAGTCAAGCTGCCATAACCGGCCTGATATCAAGAAAACCACATACACAAACACGATAAGATCACTGCTATCCCGCAATGGCGGGCCTCAGATACAAGATGGGGATCATTAGGCTGACTCTTATACAGGTTTTCCTCTGCGAGAGCGCCCTCGCCCTATTCCACCAACAACACGTACGACTTCACCTTGCAGACCGAGAGCCGAGAGCTGTTGGAGAACTCAGCATCCGTCCTTTGCTACTCGATAACCGCGATCTGACTTGCCTTACCGAAACGACCAATTACACCGTTACCGTCCAGGTTCCCAGAGGAAGCCAGCCAACGCAGGGATCCGCTTCAGGCGCCAATTCCGCCCCATTCGTCACCAGCGCACAATCTGGAGGAAACGTCGTTGTATTGCCATCACTCACTGGTCAAACTCCTCAAACTACCGGAGACGTACACAGCAATCTCGATACCGCAGGCAAGGTCACTACTTGCCCTTTGATATCGGATCCCATTCCGACTCCGTCGACCTTGATTGAACCAACTTCAGGAGGAACTGTCGTAGCACCGCTACCATCTGCACCAATGGCATCAGGTGATCTTTTTGCAGAGCCTATTGGCACGGATGCGCCCCCGTCATCTATCACGACTCGAAGCGACCACCCTGTTCCGCGGAAGGGCATTACATCAGGCGGGCCACTCCAGACCAACAAGTTCTACGCCAATTTCTTCTTGGGTGATCAAACTGCACCAACTTATACCTTCCCGTACGCCATATCATGGGGCGCAGGGAAAGGAGCCGCCGCCAGCTACGGCATGAGTATTTCTCATATCGATGCGAATCAGCGGGTCTTTGGCCCGAACAAGGACTCCGGGGCGGCGTCCTACTTTATCAACCCAGTAGGCATTCAATCCATGGTCATCAGTGCCCAAGAACTTGAGGCGGATACAGCCGTGGGTATGGACAGCGTCACTGCATTTTCCGCCAGAGTCCACCTGAAGCCGAATTCAGGAGCTGTGCCTGCGATTTCGTTTCCTTTGGTTCAAGGGATGCCGTTTGTAACGGCGAACTACTCTGGAGCTACCCCTGTAATCCGCACCGGAGTGTTCTTCCGGACTGTTACACGGGCAACCCAAGACCCAAAGGCCGGCGTCGCCAAGTACACGTTCCAACTCGAAGACGGAAAGATCTGGCGGCTGTATGCATACGCGACCACGGGAGACCAATTGGACCTACAGGTTGTCAACAACGGAATGGCCCAATCAACGAAGCCCTTCTTCGGATCCATCCAGCTGGCCAAGGATCCTGGAAATGGTGAGGCGGTGTTTGATCTGGCAGCTGGTGTCTATCCTACGACGGTCACCTTGTCTGGCTCCGTGAACGGTAACACGGGCACGTACAGCCTCAAGTTTTCCAAGGAAGGACACCAGGATGGAAAGCTGGCCATGTATGCACTGCCGCATCACGTCGCATCGTTCGACGCCACAACCAAGGCCGCGGTTCAGCAAGTCCTGCTTCAGACCCCTACCAAGGGCAATGGAACACTGGTGCTGGCTGATCAATGGACCATGGTTGAGCCGAACCTGCCCGTTAGCATGGGCTTTGCTCCATGGAGTCCCGAGAAAGGTCCTCTCACCACCATCTCTGAACAAGCGAAAACCGTAATCCGCGGGATAGCAACCCAGGAGGTGTCTCAGGATATGAGTGCGCAGTCAGATCTGGACTCGATGTACTTCAGTGGAAAGGCACTGGCCAAGTTTGCTATTTTGATCGTGGCCATAAACGACGTTGTGAAAGATACGGGGTTGGCCCAGTCAGCCCTGCCCCGACTGAAGGAAGCGTTTGCCAGATTTGCGGATAACAAGCAGAAGTTTCCTCTTTTGTACGAAAGTAGGTTTTGATTTGTCATACCATGCCGCTTTTTGCTAACAGCTCTACAGGCGCGTGGGGAGGTGTTGTATCTTCAGCAACATACGTAACAGGCAATGATGGCGCCGACTTTGGCAACACATACTACAACGACCACCACTTCCATTACGGCTACCACATCCTGGCAGCCGCTGCAATCGCGCACCTGGATCCTACATGGATGCAAGCCAACAAGGCTTATGTCAATGCTCTGGTGCGCGATTTTGCCAATCCTAGCACCAAAGACACGTACTTTCCACTTTGGCGCTCTATGGACTGGTACCACGGGCATAGCTGGGCACACGGTCTGTATGCCTCGTATGATGGAAAGGTGAGCGCCCTGTCTAGGTTTGGAATGCCATGACTAACAATTCAAAAGAACCAAGAATCAAGTTCGGAGGACATGATGGCCGCCTATGCCATCAAGATGTGGGGAGAAGCCTCGGGTGACACTACCATGGCCATGCGCGGCAATCTTCAGCTTGCCGTCATCGCCCGCTCTCTCCAGTCATACTATCTCTACAAGAGCGACAATGTCGTGCAGCCACCTCAGTTTATTGGAAACAAGGTGGCCGGCATCTTGTTCGAGAACAAGGTCGACCACACAACCTTTTTCGGCGCTAATATAGAATACATCCAGGGCATCCACATGGTTCCTCTCCTTGCACCGTCGCCTTTCGTGCGTACCCCGGCCTTCGTCAAAGAAGAATGGGACGTGTACTTTAGCAACGGCCGCGTCGATAGCATCGTCGGCGGATGGAGGGGAATCCTGTATGGAAACCTGGCGACGATCGATGGGAAGACTGCGTTCGACTTCTTCAACAGCCCCAACTTTGATCCTGGTTGGATCGATGGAGGCGCAAGCTTGACATGGTACCTGGCCTACGCTGCGGGTAAGTTGATGTCTCTTTCATTTGGTGGATGACCGCTAACATGCTACCCAGCGATGGGCGGCATCTAAACTCCCATGACACGTTCAGAATGCAAGTAATGACCTAGGAACGAGACACGATGCTTTGGAGGGCGGCAACATTCGAATTCCTGCTTGCATGAGTAATGACAGAATGAACACGACTAGTATGAAGAGATGTTATGGTAATCCTAAACGACAAAAACGATCAAAAATAACGACCGCAATACGCTTAGATGGTATCTTTTATGAATCGAGAATGGGAGTTTATGCTTTGGTCTTTTGCATTTTGCTCGCACATTTGATAACGCCGTGTTCCATATTGTTTATGATGTTTGTGATTCTGCCGGTGCAGTCATCTTCAGCCTTCTTTTGTGCTATCGGTAATAAGTCCATGCTACCATCGCGAGGTGTTTGGTACTGTTCGCATTGGGGTACCAATGAGCACATCCTTGGGGACCATAACCCTCGAGAGTCAGGCAATGTGTTGATTCCCCGGCAGAACCCATGATATACTCGCTACACCTGAAACCTCTTTACTTGGTCACTTCATAATTGGCATTTATTGATGCCTAAGCAATACTACCGACGTTTGAGCGTGTTTGGTGGCCCGATAGCCATAGCTGCCTGGCTAGGCTTCAAGACTCCGTCGATATTAGGCGTGAAGAGCGTTGCGGCGAGTGCGGAGACTTTAGAGACAGAGATATAGTGAGTTATGCCGATTTTATGACCGTTGGAGGGAGCTCAATCAGACACTGCGAGACGTACATAGGCGCATCACGAAGCAGGATAATTTCCGCATTCTTCTCGCGCTGGAGAGGTTGCGAATTTGATCTTGTTTGATCAGGTTTAGTCCTGCTGCGGAATGCTTGAATTGTCGAATCATAGCAGGACAATAGATCACATGTGTTACTTGATACTTCAGCTGCGTACGGGATAGAACATCTCGAGGACTGCTGTGCCAAGCCTTCAAACATGCGGCTGCTGCATCTCGAAATCTGATGAGCAGTCCCGAACGTCTGGACCAGCTAAGAAGCCGGTTGGTTGGCTACATCTAGCTCGGGGGGTGGCCCTCTCCTCTTTTGCAATTTACACGCCCCTTTGTCCACTCGCGGGGGAGGAGGGAAAAGATGCGAAATTCCGTCAGATGGGAATTTCCAGGGGGGGTTTTTCTGATGACGCGTCACTCATCTACGTAACACGGGCCCCTGGTTTCCCATTTTCTTTGGGGGCCGAAAAGGCTAAGCTTTTCTCGCCACAATGCTTATTACAACCGCTTTTGATAATCAGGCTGGCTTGGATTCCGTGACGGTCATCGACTCTGTTTTTGCAGGTTGTCACTCGCATGTAGAGGATTTGGGTGCGGTGCTCTTGAATATGGCCGTTGGTGTGTCGTTGGAGGGCACGAACACCGTGGCGTTCGGTCCTTACGCACCGTTGGTCAGCACTGTACGTGCGCAGCGCGCATTGGCATTCAGCATCCGGATTCCGGGGTCCGTCTCTTGTCGACTTCTTGAAACATTTCCCCATTTCACCCAAGAGACACAGAATACGGTTGGGGCTCCCGCCGGAGTTGTCCTTGCTATTGACTGGGTTGGTCGTTAATACAGCCTCAAACCTCAGCTGTCAGGCTGTTGACAAGTGCAGCTGAGGGCAAGGTTTTCAAAACCCGTGAGGCTCTGCAGCCCTTCAAGGCGACTTGATTAGATGCATTGACGAACAGCAGAGGCAACGCTGCCTCCTGGAAGCTAGCCCTGACGCGGTTTGCGCGGGTTGATAAGGATGGTGTGGTCTAGTTCGGAAGACGGCACAATCGGCCCAGTCACGACCGCCTCGCAACCGTCGAGCTTTTGGGCCGATGGGAGCACAAGAGATGACATTCTGGGACCGCCTCAACATGAGACGAAGTGCGAGCCGCTATGAGCCCGGGCGCTTTGGGTCCACGTGAATTAGGCCGATGCGCAAAAATGCTGCAGTCAAAATTTGCCATGGTCATCATTTCACGATAGTCTCGAAGACGGCTCTGTCGGTTCGAGAATTTCGGCGCAAACAACTCCAGGGTATCCGGGGTTGGCTTTATCCGATTACCTGGCTGCCCAACAGCGAACGCTGATTGCGATAACGAGACCATCAAGGTACTCGCGAGACTTCAGGCAGATCTGCAGCTTCACTCTGGTTTGCCCAGTGCTGGCTGAGCCATGAAGGCCACGTGCATATTGCGACGCGCCCAAGGCAGCGTCCCGTGAGTGCCGCTCAGCGTCAAAGTTGCCGACTCGAGAGAGGGAAGTGAACGGAGATGAGTGTGGGTGGGGGAGTTGTCGATTGGACGGATGACGGTGGCTGTGAAAGTGCCAGCGCACGATGGCGGCGTCGAAAAAGCACACGCATGAAGCATGAGAAGCTGGATGACTCGGGAGATGTCTGCAAAATGAATCGGAGACATGCACTCTGACCAGCCTCCGTGCCCGTCTCCCCTCCCCTGTCCCCGCATTTCAGAGTTGAGGCAATCGTGTGTTGGATCATCAGATCAGGCGGGCTGAAGAGACGAGGCAGACGGGCCTGCTTCATGCGAGGATTTGAGCGTTGAGTTTGATACTCGAGATGGACGAGGCTGTGCGCACTCTGGTCATTATAGTTGAGGCGATGAGCCAAGAATAAAGTGCAGTTGAACAGAGCGTCGAGTTTGAGTGTTTGACTTTGGGTTGATCCAGTGAGGCGGATGGCAGGGCAGAAGGGCAGGGCCAGCAGAAGCTTTATCGATAAGGCTCGATAAGGGTCCAGAGCGGGTGGGCTGCAGACAAAGTCCATGTCCGCGCCAGGGCATGGTTCTCTCAGTTCAACTGCGAAGCTGTCGGGTCGGGACTCGCAACTGGGGGGTCCGTAGATCGGGACATGGGGCTCCGAATCCGAGTGGACATTGTGGAGACCCGCCCCCAGCAAGCCAAGGCAGGGCGTTTCGCAGGGCAACCGAATGCAGCATTCGCCATTGGCAGGGAGCACGAGTCTGGAGCTTGTTTGCCTCGCCCGGCAACCATTGGGACACTGTAGGGTTCCATTGGCAGCAATCATTGTGGGCATTCGGGGGGTACGTAGCGCCATGAGTGCTGGTATGTTAGTCGCAGGAGCACCCAGAAAAAGTCAAACTTCAGACGAGACCAGGAGATGTCCCTGTTTGAGGTTGAAGAGGTCAGCCGAGTTTGAAGTGTGTGTGTTTGGTAAGAGCACCGCTGCTGCTATTTTTTGTTGCCGTCCAGTATCTTCAGGCCGTGGCCGTGGGCGGGTGAGCTCGAGCTGTTGTTTGTCGCAAATCGTCCGGTCCCCTGAGCCGAAGGTCAAGACGATCGTCCCTGGCTGTGGAACGGCTTCGTGCCGAGACGAAATATGTGGAAAGGGACTGTCAGCCAAGCCTAAACTTGTGCGTTTTCGACCTCAAGGTTCGATGTTGGTAGTTGCTGCGGCAATGGTGGCGGGTAAGTATCCGTACAGCAAATTGGCTTCGGGAAGAAAGGTTGAATGCGACGCCGAATAGCCTTTTGCGGGTGAATTGCTTGTGACCTACGTGCTCGCGAGCGGCCGCAAGCAAACGGATAGTCGTTTTCCATTTCCTTTCTTTTCGGATGGATGACTTGAGCATGCGTCGATAGGAAGCCAAAGATACGATGGACGGGAGCAAAAGTCCGATGATGACGGTATCGTGTCCACAAGCTAGGGGAAGCGGGCAGTTGCCGCGTACCTTGGTGACGTTTAATAAGCTTCTCTTGCCCGGCACTTTGCGAGGTCTTGCTGCCACTGGCCAGGGGCACTGGGCAGCCAACAAGGACAAGATGCGCCTGTCGTATGGAAAGCAGCAGAGTTGTTTCCGCCTCTTCCCAGCTTCGCTCCCGTATCGGCCGGCGGAAAAGTGGGAAGTGGGAGGAAATCCCAGACTGTCAGAGGAAAGTGGGTGCTGTCCGTAAGGTACCAAGTACGCAGTAGAGTCTGAAGGCCGGCGGCAGGAGGCAGGAGGGCGCTAGGAAGCAGCGGAGAAATTTTGACGAGAGTGAAGGTGAAGCAACCCAACGCCAAAACAGCACAGCCACGCTTGGCATCATCAGTCACCTCCATTGGGCGCCGCCGACTTCACCCTTGCTGGGAGTTTGAAACCTGCCGCCAGGTAGTCGCTACTAGCTCGCCCGCTGTATGACGTTGGGGGAGGAGGAGAACCTAGGGACCCGAAGGAAGCTTTCTGGGAGCTTGCTCTAGTATGCAGTGAAGTGACTAAGGTGCAGTCCAACGCTGCAGGAGGAGTGGGAAGTGATGCAGTGTACTCCATGACCGCATGCATGGGGGAAGGAGGGCATCCAATGTCCCAGTGTGCCATTGTCATGGGCCCCATCATCATTCTCCAAGGAGGCCTCCCTGGGGATCCATACCATCTAAATGCCAAGCAAATCAGGTTCCAGGTCGAGTCCTGTTGGACAACCGTTCAGCAGCAGTAGCAGCACCAAACTTGAGGAACCAGCAGACTTCCACACCACCACCAGCCAGCCAGACCAGACACATTCTTGCTGAATGTTGAATTGCTGCTTGTTTCGTCCTACCTTTACGACATCCCGTCCCACGTTTCCCCATAATAGCTTGACAAGAAAAGGGGGCTGTGTTCTTCCCCTTCCTGCACCGCGTCTGAGCTGCTGTCCTACCGTCCACCACCCCCAAAATTGATTGCTCTTGGCTATCACCTGAAGCTTGCTCGAGAAGCACATTGGAATTGCAACAGCAGCAGCATCTGTATTCTGGAACACGGCTTCTGGACCCCGTCTTGTACCCTCTCTTCCTGCCTATTGAGATCTACGCAAAGGCTGCCAATTGGCAATTGCGCTCGCACACCATTCCTCGTTACGGTCAGGGACGTCTGGACTCCCCAGTGCGCACGACACTACCACACTACACCACGCTCGACTCGATCACGACCCGACCACCACACCACGACTCTCTGATACCAGATCCCTCATTACCTTGCGACTTGGCGGCCCAACGTGCCCTCATCTCTGCGCAACCCTCCTCCATTGGATCACGCACGACTTGACCGACCGTCCTCTACCCCACTCACCCGTCGGGCGGCACGCGCATACTGCGTACTGCACACAGGTACAGTAGACCGAGTACAGCGTACACACACATAGACACATCCGCCGAGCAGGGCCTCCCAGGACTCTCATCCGGTCCGTTCGTGGCAGCCAACTTGTCTATCTGCGATACCTGATAGGAACTCCCGTCGCTGCTACTACTGTACATACGGCAGTCAGTCCGCAGCCATGGTCTGTAAGTACCCTGCTGCTATCCTTCACAGATAGATACATTGCCGTCCCTGCTGTTGCGTTGGATTTCTGTTTGATTTTTCTCCGATCGAGAAAGAAGAAAAAGTACCCTGCTGCGCCAGCTACACCGCAAGGTACTATCGCCTTGTCTCTGAGTTCTTACACTTCACTCACCTCTTTTTCCTCCCGTCACCTCCTCTCCATCACCGCCGCTGGCCCCAGTAGCAAGCCCCGTTTCTTCTCTCCCACCCATGTACTGGTAGCTGCAGCTCCCTGGATTGCCTGCGCTACTCTTGCTACTTCAGTCTTGGCACTCCAGTCTTTCCAGTCTTGGATGCACTTCACTCACGCCGGCAACGCACTTGACATTCTCCTTCCCTCCAAGCCACAGCGCGCATCGTAACGTCCTGTTCCTGCGACTGGCTCTTTCTCTTCTTTCCTGCCACACCCATTCCAGGCGCACATCTGGTCGCCTTGTCCCTCGGATCGTCACTCCTTGATTTCCCTTCTATTTTCGTTTCTCATCGGTTGCCTCACCACTTAACGCATACCTTACACTGTTATCGACGTTCGCGACATCGCAGATACAGCTTTTTTTCTGGTGGTCTGGGCTTCGGCTAATATGGTGGCGCGATGTCCGACGATTCAGCCAACAGACATTTTCGCGAACAGGTTCGCTCTTGGGGCAGCACGAACAAGCCCAACGCCCGCGATGGCGAGGTAGACGAAGAATCGCCTCTACTCAACGGCAACCACTCCTCCGGTCATCATGACCAAAACGGCAATGGAAACGGCGTCGCCGAACATGACCACCACCAAAACAAGACCTACGGCTTCTTCCTCGACCCAAGGCATACTCCAGGCACCGACAGCGACAATGTTGCCGTGAGATACGGCTCTTACGCCTGGCACATCACCAAGGTTACTCTCCTCAGCAGTAAGTCGCCCAGCCGCCAGCCGCATCGTGTTGCTGCGCCCGGTAGCTAACAAACCATCTTTCACAGACTATGTCAACTTCCTCCTGGTCATGGTGCCTATCGGCATCGTCGCAGGCCAGGGCAACTGGAGCTCTACTGCCGTCTTCACCATCAACTTCTTCGCTATTATCCCGCTTGCCGCCGTCTTGTCATTTGCGACTGAACAGATCTCCGTGAAGCTGGGCGAGGCACTTGGAGGATTGCTCAACGCTACTTTTGGAAATGCCGTCGAATTGATTGTCAGCATTGTTGCCTTGAAGGATGGTCAGATTGAGGTCGTTCAGTCGTCCATGCTGGGCTCGATCTTGTCCAACTTGCTTCTGGTCATGGGCATGTGCTTCTTCTTTGGTGGCATTGTCAACATGCGCGACAGAGTTACGGGCCAAGGCATGGAACAGAGCTTTGCTTCTGCAACGGCGCAGACCACTTGCTCGCTGATGACCTTGTCTTCGGCTTCGCTCGTCATCCCTGCTACTGTAAGCTTCTCGCGGAATATGCACGTACCCCGCTCCTTGACTAACACCGCCTACAGCTTTACTCCGCCCTGTCTAAGGCTGATTCCGACGACAAGGAGCACAGCATTCTGCTGCTCTCTCGCGGAACTGCCATTATTCTCTTGACGTTGTACGTGATGTACCTCTGGTTCCAGCTCCGCACCCACCCCAACCTCTTCGATGCCGAGATCCAGCACCACCACGACGAGGAGCCTGAGGAGGCCCTCATGGGTCCCATCGCCGCCGCCGCCGTTCTCGTCGTTACCACGGTCCTGGTCGCCATCTGCGCCGAATATCTCGTTGGCAGCATTGACGACCTCGTCGAGAGCGCGCACATCAGCAAAAACTTTATCGGTCTTATTCTCATTCCGATTGTCGGTAACGCAGCAGAGCACGTAACGGCCGTGGTTGTGGCCATCCGAAACAAGATGGACCTGGCCATGGGCGTCGCAATCGGCTCCAGCATCCAGATCGCTCTTCTCGTCACCCCTTTCCTTGTCATCCTCGGCTGGGCTGTTCTCGACAAGCCCATGACTCTCCGCTTCGAGACTTTCGAGACTGTGGCCTTTGCCTTCTCTGTGCTTGTCGTTACGTACACCGTGCAGGACGGCAAGTCCAACTACCTTGAGGGAGCCATGTTGCTTGGCCTCTACATCATCATCGCCTTGGCTTTCTACGTCAGCCCCAGCGACGCCCTGGACAAGGCTTTTTCTACCGTCATGGGTTGAGCGATGAGTAAAATCATACGTTTTTCTTAAAAGTGTCAGAAGGCTCCATACACAACCTGGAACCTGAATTTTTAGAGCTCCGCCAAGAACCAATGGCTCCCATATACCCAGCGGGACGTCTTGGTGGCGCGTAGCTAACTTTGATACCAGTATCAAAACATCCCGAGTCTGTCTTGCAAGACGAGGCTCCTGTTCGAAAGACTATCGTTAAAAAAGAGAGCTCGCTCTCGTGTGTGCATATTTCCTTGGTGTGTCTATCTCATCTGTACAATATTCAACGGGCGCGGCTTCTAGGGGGGCGGTATCCAAGGTTCCTTCGAGAAATGGAGAAATTGGTGTTTGCAAAGGCACAAAGACAGAAAACACTGGTTCGCGAGGTCCGCAGTATTAGTGTTCGATTGCAATAAAAGACGTCCATTTGGACATTGAATCAAAAGTAACTTTTCTGGTCTCATTCCGCCTTGAGCACCTGGTATCTCGCCGGATACAATCATGAGGTGTCTATGTGTAATATGAAAAAGTAGACGATGTAGTCAACATGAACCAACAATGCATTTCTCCCCACCCGACCATGCCTCTTACAACGTTGGCCTTGACATGGGCGCAATGATGCCCTGCTTCTTGAGGATGCGCGGCTTCGTCGCCTCCTGGAACGACTCCTTGGTAACCCACTCGGGACCCAGAGGCATACGCAGCGAGCGCTCGTACTGCGCCTTGGACTCGTACATGTGAGGCAGCTGGGTAGCGAGATACTTGTCGTTCTGTGGGAAACTTGTCAGCAAACTGTATCGACACAACAAAGGGGCAGAAAAAGAAAACTTACCTTCTTGACGCGCTTCTCGCTGATGATGACCCTGTCGAGCTTGGCGTCCTTGCGGTCCGCCTTCTTCACGCCCTCGACCTTTGTCACGAAGCGGCCCTGCTGCCTCTTCTTCTCCCGCTGGCTGACGCCCTCGCCGACCCAGCCGCCCCATCCCGGTAGCGTGTTGTCGACGATCTTGTCGTCGTCCTCGGCCTCCACCTCGGCCTTTTCGCGCGCAAAGTCAACCACCACGTCGTCACCCGCGAACGCCTTGTCCATCTGCGCAATGTCGCGGATCGCGAGGGGCAGATGGACGTCTTCGCCCTCGTCGGAGTCCACGTCCTCCTCTTCGTCGGAGGCGTCGGCTGCTTTTGAGCGGGACTTGGGCTTCGGCGCGGCGGCTGTCATGGCTTGCGAGTTGTCCAGGTCCAGCACGCGGGGCTGGTGCGTCTTGGAGGAGGACTTCTTGCGCGGGCCCGAGGACCACGCGGAGCCCGTCGTCGAGGGCTCGGCGGTGATGGAGTAGCCTGCGTTGACGGCGCTGTTGTCCGGCACGTCGTCGTCGTCGTCGTCTGCGTCCACGCCGGCGGCCTTCTTGCTCTTCTTGTTCTTGGAAAGCGCGGGCGCAGAGATGGCGGGCTTAGCCGCGCCACCGAACTTCTTGCGTCCCACCTCCGTCACCTCCTCTTCGTCACTGGCCTCGCCGTTGGAGTCGATGTCCCGGCGGATTTGCGCAATGAGCTCGTCGTTGGCCTTCTTCTGCATCGCCTCAGCCTTTTGCATGAACTTCATCTTCATCAGGTTCGACGCCGGGCTGTCGTCCTCTTCGTTCTCGATGCGCTTGAGCTGCTTGAGCAACTTGCGCTTCTCGCGCACCACATCGTCCTCGTCATCGCTGCCCTCGTCGTCCTCCTCCTCTTCGGAGTCGTCCTCGCTCTCGGAGTGGCCCGCGCGGCCCTCCTTGCGCTGGCGCAGCTCCTCCTCGCGGCGGGCCATGTCGTGCAGTCCCGCCCTGTAGTCGTCGTCCCAGACGGCGCGCTTGTTGGACGCGCCCAGCTTCGCCCACTTCGAGTCCCTGTGGCGGGCGCCCACGCGCTCCAGCGCCCTCCTGCGGTCCGCCGCCTCGCGCTCGGCTTCCGAGTCGATCTCGCCGTTCTCGGCCATGGCCTCGTGCAGCTTCATCTCCTCGCGCTCCTTCTCCTTGCGATGCACGCGGTGGTACGCCTTGCTCTTGATCTTCTTGATGCGCGCCGCCTTCTTGGTCTCGCGCGAGGCGATCTCGCGCTCCCGCCGGCGCTGGTTGACGAGGTCCTTGAGCGCCTCCTTGGACAGGCCCTCCTCCTCCGCCTCCTTGCGCATCCTGTTCTCCTCCTGCTTGTTCATCGCCAGCCCGCTCTGCTGCATGATGGACATGATGGTCTGCTCGAGCTCGTTGCTCGAGTTCTTGGCCGTGAGCGCCTGCAGCTCGCGGTTGTCGAGCCCCTCGTCCGCGGCGTTCTGCGGCAGGGGGAAGACGAGGTGCTCCGCGCGGCGGTTGTGCTTGACCGTCTCCTGCCAGCGGCCCAGCGTCTCGTTGGCCGTCTCGTACGCCGCCGCCCGCTGCAGCTTGTCCTGCTGCCGGCGCGCGAGCGGCACCTCGAGCTTCTTGCCCGCGCCGGGGCGCGTCTCCTTCTCCTCCTTGGCCATGAGCTTCACCGACTTGCGCATCTGCGCGTCCTTGACGCCTGCCAGGCCGAGGTCCTTGAAGCTGATCTTCTGCTTCTGCTTCGTGGGCGCCGCGTCCTCGTCTTCGCCGCCGTAGCTGGTGATGAACTTTTGCAGGGCGCCGAGCTTCGACGGATCGACCTCCTGATCGTCCTCTTCGTCGTCCGAGTCGGACGAGGGCGGGCTGTCGGCGTCGGAGTCTGACTCTGAGCCCTCGGAGCCGGAGCCCTGGTCTTCCATGGACTCGTCGGATTCGTATTCGTCCAGAGCTTGCGCGAGGTCGATTGCGTCCTCGCCCAGAGATTCGTCGTCGTCTTCGTCTTCTTCAGAGTCGTCGTTCTAGCTGCGGTGTTAGTGATAGCTTCCCCCAGCCGGATATCTAGGTCGCTGCAAACCTCGTTCTTGGCAGTCTTGCTACCTCTGAAGGAATATCCCTGGAAATCCTCCTCGTCGCTGTCGCCAAAGGCCTCGTCACTGTCGAGCTCCGAATCCTCGTCTTCGTTTACGCCGTAGTGCCATTCGTTGCCCTCGCTGTCGCTCCCGTACTCCGAATCATCGCCCTCGCCGCCGCCGGACGCCTTGGCCTTCTTCCGCCTCGGCTGCTCCTCGTCCTCGTCATCTTCGTCCTCGTCGTCCTCATCCTCCTCGGCGCGCCTGTGCTTCTTTCCGGTATCGGGCTGCACATCAATCTCCCGGAACCTCGGCGTCTTCTTCTGCTTAGTGGGAAACTGCTCCGAGGCGATCGTAAAGGCGTCGAGGGCCTTGGCCTGGGCTTTGGATTTCGACTTGCGGAAGTTTTTCGGCTGCTGTTTCGAAGACAGCAGGGGCCGTCCGTGGGATTGTCTTCCGGCCATTCTGTCTTTTGTCGAGAGAAGCTGCTGTGAGGGACTGCTCGTGTGCTCTGGTCCTCCCGTCTATTTTCCCCATCCAAGAGAGAGCGCAGCGCACGACCATGGGAACTTTTTCTGCCATGGTGGGCGAAAAGCGGTCAACAAGAAATTTACAGTGGGGCACTTCGCACCACCCGACTGGGCCGTGGCGTGGGCTGCACTGCGCTCTGCAAAACGGCCCAGGGTCGTTGCGTGCGCCGGGCGGTCTTCAAGGGTCTATGACAAAAAAGTGGTCCCACTTGCTGCCGAGGGGTGCCGGCGACGAACCACTAAGCCGTCCTCGATTTCCCATCCTCCAAATTTACTCTAATCAGCGCATCACCAAACAACTCCCACTGCGTCGCAGCACACATCACCCCCCACGGGCCCAACATGGCGTCTTTCGCACCGGGACTGCGGAGGCTCGCCCTCAAGGCGTCGCCTTCGCTGTTCGTATGCCGACAATGCCAGCGCCAGCAGCCGCAATGGCGCTCCTCGTCTTCCCGAATCCTCGACATCGTACGATCCCAGCAGCAGCAGCAGACCCGATGCTTCAACCAGACCAAGGCGCCTCTGAGCTTCAGCAGCAACGCCGTCGTCGACAAGACCTCTCCGATTATCCAGCAGGCCACCGAGGCGGCCAAGGACACCGTCAAGAAGAGCGCATGGCCCGAGACGAACTCCAAGTCGGTGGCCTACTGGCTGCTTGGTTCCGCCGTCAGTGTCTTTGGTATCGTCGTCTGGGGTGGTCTTACAAGGTTGACTGAATCTGGGTATGCCTGAACCTCGACAACTCTTTTGAAGCTTGACTAACACCGCGACCAGCTTGAGCATCACCGAATGGCGTCCTGTAACCGGTTCCATGCCCCCCCGTAACGAAGCCGACTGGGAATCCGAATTCGAAAAGTACCGCGCCTCTCCCGAGTTCAAGCTCCTCAACCCGCACATGACCATGGACGAGTTCAAGAAGATCTACTTCATGGAGTGGTCCCACCGCCTCTGGGGCCGCTTCATCGGAATGTCCTTCGTCCTGCCGACTCTGTACTTCATCGCCCGCCGCCGCGTCACGCCCAAGATGGCCCTGAACCTCTGCGGAATCTCCTGCCTCATCGGCTTCCAGGGCTTCATCGGCTGGTGGATGGTCAAGTCCGGCCTCAAGGACGACCTCTTCGCTCCCGGTTCCCACCCCCGCGTCTCCCAGTACCGCCTGACCGCCCACCTTGCCACCGCCTTCGTCTGCTACTCCTGGATGCTCATGACGGCCCTGTCCATCTTCCGCACGCGCCGCCTACTCGCCGACCCCGTCGCCGCCTCCAAGGCCCTCGCCGCGCTGCAAAACCCGGCCATCAAGACCTTCCGCCGCCTCTCCTTCGCTCTCGTCGCCCTCGTCTTCACGACCGCCATGTCCGGCGCTCTCGTCGCCGGCCTTGACGCCGGCCTCATCTACAACGAGTTCCCCTACATGGGCCTCGGCCTGACCCCTCCCGCCAAGGAGCTCTGGGACAAGTTCTACTCCCGCAAGGAGGACGGCTCCGACCTCTGGTGGCGCAACATGCTCGAGAACCCCAGCACCGTCCAGCTCGACCACCGCATCCTCGCCATGACCACCCTGACCGCCATCCTCTCCCTCTTCGCCTACTCCCGCACCGGCCGTGTCGCCGCCGCCCTCCCCAAGGACGTCAAGAAGGGCGTCCTCGGCACCGTCCATCTGGTCCTGCTGCAGGCCACCCTCGGCATCAGCACCCTCATCTACATCGTCCCCACACACCTGGCCGCGACGCACCAGGCCGGCGCCCTGGCCCTGTTGACCGGCGCCCTGGTCTTGGGTCACCGTCTGCGCGTGCCCAAGTCCACCCTCGCCATGGTCCAGAAGCGGATCAAGGCCATGAACATCAAGCCTTGAATGGCATGTTCTCTCTGAGGCTAGCGTTTTTTCCTGAGTTAAAATAGCATTGATACCTGCATTATGGCAGCGATTTGACATTATGGCATTATGGCACATGAACACAAAAAAGTAGATATGTATAACAAATGTAGCAACACGCAATAGGGGCGGAATGCGTTTCATGGCCACCCTTTGAGGTCTGGGTCATCACATCTCCTGTCTAAAACTTTTTTTTCATTTAAAATAGAAGCTCAACTCTAGACTATGGAATGTCTGCCGGATATCTTTTGTTTTTGGTTGGCACCTTCGAGTGCCCTCACGACTAGCAATGATGACAACATTGTTCGTCTCTTGACATACCAGTCCATTCATCTAATGTGTTGATCCTCTACTTGTGGGCTGCGATACGTTCAGTCAGACATGAACTAGCGACGAAGGGCTAAGTGAGACTTACCAATACCCTCCTCAGGAACGGGCTTGACACCAACGACCTCCGCGGCGGAGGCCTTCTTCTCCGCCTGCTTCTCCTCCTTCATGAAGGGGAAGGCAAGAACCTCACGAATACTGTAGTTGTCGGTCAAGAACATGACCATTCTGTCGATACCCATACCCTGCGATTTGTTAGTTCGTGGTCCTCTCGTATGGCTCAGGAAATAAAACTTACCCATCCTCCGGTAGGAGGCAGACCGTACTCGAGAGACATGCAGAAGTTCTCGTCAATGAGCTGGGCCTCGTCGTCACCCTGGTCCTTCTGGTTGGCCTGCTCCTCGAAGCGGAGTCTCTGGTCGAAGGGGTCGTTCAACTCGGTGTAGGCGTTGGCAATCTCCTTCTTGCACACAAAGGCCTCGAAACGCTCGCAAAGACCGGGGATTTCACGGTGGTACTTGGCAAGGGGCGACATGACCTGGGGGTGGCCAAAGATGAAGCAGGGGTTGACGCACTGCTCCTCAATGTACTCGCCGACAAGCTTGTCAATCATACGGGCGTTGGTCAGGGGCGGCGAGCACTCGAGCTTCATCTTCTTGAGGACCTTCTGGAGGAACTCGTTGGTCTCGGCGGTGTGGAGCTGGTCGGCCGGGGGGAACTTCTCGCCGGTGGCCTTCTCAAGCTCGGGAATCATCTCGAAGCGCTTCCAGGGGGCCTCCCAGTTGACCTCGTAGACCTCTCCGTGTTGGGTGTGGAACTTGGTCTTGTAGCCGCCGGTGAGGTGCTTGACAAGGCCGGAGACGAGCTCCTCGGTTGTCTTCATGAGGTCGTAGACATCGGCGAAAGCCTGGTAGAACTCGCAGGTGGTGAATTCGGGGTTGTGGGTGAGGTCGATGCCCTCGTTGCGGAACTGGCGGCCAAGCTCGTAGACGCGGTGGAGACCACCAACGACGAGCTCCTTGAGGTAAAGCTCGGGGGCGATTCTCATGAACATTTGCATGTCCAGGTCGTTGTGATGGGTGATGAAGGGCTTGGCGGTGGCACCACCAGCAATGGGACCCATCATGGGGGTCTCGACTTCGACGAAATCCTGTGTGGTGTGAGTTTCAAGGGGTCGGTGTGAAGCTTGCGAATGAGTCCCAACTAACCCTGTCGTCAAAGTATCTTCTGATGTAGGTGACAATCTTGGATCTGGCGATGAGGATTTGACGGCTCTTCTCGTTCATGATCAGGTCGAGGTAACGCTTGCGGTGGCGCTCCTCGTGGTCCTTGAAACCGTAGTACTCGTCGGGCAGGGTGTGCAAGCAGGGGGTCAGGAGAATGAACTCCGTCGCGAAGATGGAGAGCTCACCCTCCTCGCCCTTCTCGATCTTGGACTTGGGTGCTGTCCTGTTGGGTGTTCGTTAGAATTGAGATTCCTGTTTACCAAGTCACGCGACACGAACCTTCCGGGGTAACCAATGATACCGACAATGTCACCTGGACCATGTCAGCCTATGTCTCCTCCGAGTATCGAATTCTGGTATGTACCTCGGCGAAGGTGAAGGTGCTGATCCTCGAACGACGGGGTGCCCTCGGCGACCTCTTGCGCCTGAGCCATGACCTGGACCTTGACGCCCTCGGCGCGGACATCGTAGAAGAAGAGCTTGTTGCCGGAGGCACGCTTGTTGTAGATACGAGCACCAACACGGATGACCTTGGACTTGTCGCTCTCGCCGGACTTGAGGTGTCCGAAGTCACTGGTGAACTTGCGCAGATCGTAGTCGGCTATATTCGTGTCAGGTTCGTTCTTTCGTGATCCGTACTGGTTCGGAGGACTTACTGTGGAACTTGTGGGGGTAGGGGTTGGGAGACTTGGTCTCGCGCAGCCTGTTCCAGTCCGGTCAGCATATAATTCCATCCAATTGACCCGGAAATCAGACGTACTTGTTGATGGTGCGAGATCGGTTCTCAAAGTACTGGCTGGGGTCGAGGTTCTTCTCGTCAGCCTCAGCGTTGCCCTTCTTAGCAGCAGCAGGCTTGGGAGGGGCAGCAGCAGCCTTGGCGGCCTTCTGAGCCTCCCTTTCACGGGCCTTCTGGCGCTTCTTAAGCTCGGTCTTGGAGATCATCTCGCCGGTGACCTCGTCAAGCAGAAGCTTGGCCACCTGCTCGGTGGGGGGTTCGGGGGCGCTGGAGTCGGCCATGGTTGCGGATTGCGGGGTATTTGCCTGGAAGAGTTTCCCTTGTCAGTTTATGAAATCCGGGGGTGTTTATAAATGGCTGGTGTTCTCTTTCGAGGCTGATAGCGAGTCACCTCGTGGTCGGCTTTGACTCACCAAAAATCCTGCGTTTCGCGATCGAAGATGTACCAGTCAAAATTATTTAAACCCGGGACGAGGGGCACCAGACCAGTGTATTGGCTGCAGCGGGGTAGTGGCGCACACTGAGTCAAAAAAGCAACTGCCCTGACTCACCGCCCTGGATGGAGGGGCAGACTTCCAAAATCGCTACGTGGGGGAGGGGTTATGCTACTGTGATCCTCGTAGTCGCACACTGTATTTTTGCACGACTAGCCCCTGAGCCTCCACGCGACCCAACGTCGTCCAAACCAACCTAGATCTCCCGACGATTTAATTTTACACATCGTCCAGCGAATGCGCAAGCAGCAACTGTGTAAATGAATTGTATGCTAGAGCGACTTCGTTTCCTGTGTGCTTGATATCGTTGTTGCTGTCGTAGTTGCTATGATGATTGCTGTTATCATTGTCTGTCGCTGTTAGCTATCGTCTTCGTTCGTCGTCGTTGTTGTCTTTATTAAAGTCACTCAAACAGCCGCGCGGACGCAGAAAATTTAGGCAGTCTCACAAATTATTAACAATTTTAGGCTTATATCAGAAGATTATAGCTGTAATTGACGCTATAGGAGGCTTTACATATCTGCGGACGGCCTACGCCGTCCTGTGAGATGAGCGACTCTCATGGGGTGACTTGCCAAGGCTCTCAGTCTTACCAACATCTGAACGAGCCTCTATCGCTGATGTTATGATACTTTCCCCATGTTGGATACAGGTAGTTTTTTTGAAAAAGTAATTGAAGCAAAGATTCAGAAAGCAAAAGTTCAGGGCAATTTTGGGGAGTTGAACCTGTCAGCCCCCTCCACTAGCCCAAATTGGCGATTCTTCGGTTCCTCTTTCCAAAGTGCATCTATGTCAAAAGCTCCTGAAAGATATGGAAGCCAATGCCTTCCCAAACAACCTGTACTGGGGGTCTAGGAGGGCACTACCTCGTCTCGGGCACCACATGCAAACCACCTCTTTCCCCCTGGAAGATGTCGTCGTTGATTTTCTTCAACTTCACACTCCACACACTTACCGTTCGCGAATTCCATCATCAGCCATAACATAGGGAAGAATACTCAAAGCATTTCTAATCACGATTAAGCTTCAATGGCTGACCCAAATAAGAAGACAACGGCAAGTAAGAGGACAAAGGCAAGGGCAAGGAAACGAGAAGCCAAGAAGGCCAGGGAAGAACAGGCTACGCAACAGCAAGCCAGGGAACAAGAGGCCAGGGAACGACAGGCCAAAGAACAAGAGGCCAGAGAACAGGCCACAAAAGCTAGAAAAGAGTTTTAGGAACCTCTGTATGTCCCCATCTGTCATCATTGTTGAGGAAAAACTGACCGATGTTCTAAGGCACGCGCTCCAGAATGATTTACGCATCAAGTTCCAAGCCGCCAGTAATTTGATGAGAGACCTATACCAGCAAGCACCAAACCCGTACGACATCAACGATACCAAGCGCTTGAACGAGTCAGCCAGGCCAAGATGGGTCAGGACGCGAGTGCAACTCTATAACGCCATCAGCGAAGTCAAGGATGCCGAGAAGCCCCTTCTCGACTGCGCAATGAAGTACCGGGGTCGGATGACTGAGGATGAGTGGATCAGGGTATTGGAACAAGTAACGGGACAACTGAATGCGGTCAAAGATGCTGGCTGCCATAAGCTGTACGCTGACCTCCTCGGAAAGGGACCAGCCAGCAAAAGGTAGCGGTGAGTAACGAAGCAGACTGTTGGTCAAAGCGGAAGAGGAACTGAGCGATTATCGATTGGTACAGCTGTTGTTCACTCTGAGACCATTCTTCCATGGGTAGAAAGCGATGATATTGACTACAGACAAACCAGATAATACTACGAATCATACTTCTTCATAATCTCCCTTAACCGATCCAAAGGCAGTGCTTCGATCGTCCGGCCGCAGAAACCAGTCATGGTCTCGGCAGAGCACAACACGTTGTAGATACTCTCCTCCGTCGCATCGGCCGCAGCCTCGAACAGTCCATTGATGCTGGTATCGTCAATGGACTCAATCTTCAACGCCTTCGCCTTCCACGGATCGACCTCGCGTCTCTCCATGCTGATAGTCTGTACAGGAATGTGGTTGCCTGTGGAGAAGGCCAGGAAAATGTCGCCGGACGGGTTGTGGCCGTACCCGCCGACCCTCGACAGCCCGACAGTCGCTCTTTTGGCGAGCCTCTGGCACTGGATGGGCGTCAGGGGCGCGTCGGTGGCGATGATGACAATGATGGAGCCGTCCTTCTTGTCCTTGTGCTTGGCTACCTCGACGAAGGAGTCGGCCTTCTCCTTCTCGAGGATGCGGCCGACGGGGAACCCGCCAATGCGCAGGTGCGCCGCCTTGCCGTAGTTGGCCTGCACCAGCGCCGCGACGGTGTAATTCTTCTTGTTCCCCTCGCCGTCAAATCCTTCAACAACACGACTGCTCGAGCCCGTGCCGCCCTTGAAGTAATGGCAGATCATGCCCGTACCGCCACCGGTGTTGCCCTCCCGCACAGGAGCATCCGTGGCCGTCTCAATGCCGTTGATAACGTCGGAAGGCTTGACGGCCAGCTTCGAGATGTCGTTCAGATGCCCGTCGAATGTCTCTCCGACAACGGGCAACAGGAACCACTCCACCTCGCCCTTCTCGTTGGAGTAGTTCTTGATGGAGTACTCGTAGATGCCGCGATAGCAGTCGCCGACGGAGAAGGAGTTCGTCAGAACGATGGGGCTGGCGAGCAGGCCCGTCTCCTCGATCCAATGCGACCCGGTCAGCTCGCCGGAGCCGTTGAAGCGGAAGACGCCGGCGTAGCAGGCATCCTTGAACCAGTCCTTGTGCGGCAGGATGACGGTCACGCCGGTGTTAACGCCCTCGTCGGTATGGATTTCTTGTGTGGATGCCAGGATGCCGGGGATGTCGGTGATGGAGTTTTTGGGGCCGGCCGGCCAGGTTCCGAGGTGGAGATTCGGGAGGATGTCGCGGATGCGGCCGCGGGGGGTTGATTGGGTGGACATGATGGTGTTTTTCTAAGTCAAATAGGGTATTATTGAGCGTGCTGAGCTGCTATTTGACCTGTTGTTTATTTTCTCTCTCAATTCCGTTCATTTGCCTTCATTTTATACTATTCGATTTGCACAATGACATAGTCCTCATCGCAAACTCGTCGTACGAAGGATCGCGAGAACACCCACTTTGGCGGATGAATCATCATGAACCATTGTGAATGATTGGTCAATTGGTCGATTGGAGCGCTCCGACTTGCTTCATCAGGCAGGTCGTGCAAGGAAGTGTTGCCTACCGGGGAATACGTACTCCGCTTGCGTGGATGTAAGTGGATGTCTCGCCGTCTTACTGCTTCAACACGCGTGGTCATCCAGCGCCTGCCTGGATGTTTGGCTCAGGCTGGAGTAAGTAAGAAAAACTGCTCCCCTCAGGCAGATGCATTCGAGATGCATGACAGAGAACAAGTCTCAAAAGTAGGGGCACTTTTGGAGAGAATTCGATCCATGTTAGTGTACCTCGGCAAACGGGCTCCACATCTAGATCGCTCGGCCGGCAAGTGGAGCCTCGATGCGGGGGAAGACGCCTCCAAACACTTCCCCCCGGCGTAGTCGACCATGGGCACTCCAACATGGCCTAGCCTGAGCGGGCAGCTCTGTGCGGAGGAGCCGCGGGACCTGAATCCCGACATCGCTCCCTTTCCACCTAGAGTCTACCGAGAGCTTCACATCATCTCTCATCTCACATCTGTCGTTCGTGATTCTCATATCTCGCATCCAGCCTCCATCTCACCCAGTCTTGTAAGCCATCCATCTGTACCATAGAGCTACACCTTGTATATCAGCATCTCATACACAAATCGCCCACAATGACGCCTTCACTCCGCGTCATCCCCAACGTAAGTCGCCTCCCAACCCCCCTCACGAGCTCTCATCTCACGACATCCTCCAGGCCGCGTCCCGCGCCGTCTCTCTCCTGAGGACAATCCAAGCCCACCCGCCATCATGCCCCTGCCACACAAACCCAGGCCACCACCACAACCACTCCCCGCTTAACTTCACCCCGCGGCCTCTGCGGACCTCCTCCCGCGGCTTCGCAACCCCGGTCGACCACTCCCAGAAGGAGTACGCCTTCGAGATGGCCGCCTCCTCCATCCGCTTCGGCCCGGGCTCGACGCAGGAGGTCGGCATGGACTTTGCAAACATGGGCGCCAAGCGCGTCGCCGTCGTCACGGACCCCACCGTCGACGGCCTCTTCGCCATGCAGCAGGTCCGCGAGGCTCTCGACCGCGAGGGCATCAACTACAAGGTCTACAACCAGACCCGCGTCGAGCCCAAGGACAGCTCCGTCCGCGAGGCCATCGACTGGGCCCGCCCCTTCGCCCCGGACGCCTTCCTCGCCGTCGGCGGCGGCTCCGTCATCGACACCGCCAAGCTCATGAACCTCTACTCGTGCTACCCCGACGCCCCCTTCCTTGACTTCGTCAACGCGCCCCTCGGCAACGGCCGCCCCGTCGACAAGCCCCTGAAGCCCCTCATCGCCGTCCCCACCACCGCCGGCACCGGCTCCGAGACCACCGGCACCGCCATCTTCGACCTCGTCTCCAAGCGCGCCAAGACGGGCGTCGCCCACAGGAACCTCAAGCCCACTCTCGGCATCTGCGACCCTCTCAACACCCGCACCATGCCCTCAGCGGTCAAGGCCGCCTCCGGCCTCGACGTGCTCTGCCACTCCCTCGAGTCCTGGACCGCCATCCCCTTCCACGAGCGCGTCCCCCGCCCCAAGAACCCCATCCTCCGCCCCGCGTACCAGGGCGCCAACCCCATCAGCGACGTCTTCTCCTTCCACGCCCTGCGCGCGACGGTCAAGTACCTCCCCCGCGCCGTCCGCGACCCAGACGACTTTGAGGCCCAGAGCGAGATGCTCCTCGCCGCGACGCTCGCCGGTGTTGGTTTCGGAAACGCCGGAGTCCATCTCTGCCACGGTACTTCCCCCTCCCCCTAAACACCCCAAAGAGCCCCGGAAACGCTGACCAACCCCCAACAGGCATGTCCTACCCCATCTCCGGCCAGAACCCAGGCTACCAGCACTCCGGTTACAAGGTGAACTACCCCATCATCCCGCACGGCGTGTCCGTCGCCGTGACCGCCCCGGCCGTCTTCCGCTTCACCGGCGCCTCCAACCCGGAGCGCCACCTGGCGGCCGCCGAGGCCTTCGGCGTCGACGTCTCCCGCGTGCGCAAGGAGGACGCCGGCGCCGTGCTGGCCGACGCGCTGACCAAGTTCCTCGCCGACCTCGGCGACCAGCCCGCGGGCATCAAGGAGCTCGGCTTCGGCACGGAGCACCTGGACGATCTCGTCGAGGGCACCATCCCGCAGGCCAGGGTACTGATGCTTGCTCCCGGGTTGGAGACGGAGCTGCAGAAGGAGAGGGAGCAGTTGAGGGGGTTGTTTGAGGCTTCTTTGACGCATTAATACGGTGGATTGGATACGATGAGCGTAAATATGCATTGCGAGATTGGAAAGCACGCGCAAGCTAGCATGGCAGCACCAATTGGAAAGGAAATATCACGACGATGGTGCGATGAGTCTAATTGTTCAGAGAATTGACGAGTGCTTAAATCTGACAGCCGGCTATGTAATCAAAGAAACTTTTCGCAAGGCCCGCGGCCGTAGATGACTATATGTACACACGCAAGCCCAGCAGATATATCCGAGCGCAACAATCTAGTAGACCTCGAGAATGTAGCGGTCCTCCTCCTTGAGCTTCTCAATCTCGTTGCGGGCGTTGACCTTCTTGCCGCTCTGCTTGGCCTCCGTGTTGATGGCCTCCATGAGCACGTCGGTGACGTCGGGAACGGGCCAGGTGGGACCGCAGAGGTAGAAGCTGCCCTCGTCCTTGATGTAGCTCTGCACCAGGTCGCGCATGGACTCGCGCATGCGGTCCTGGATGTAGATCTTCTGGGGCTGGTCGCGAGAGAAGGCGGCGCCGAGGTGCGTGATGACGCCGGCGTCGAGGTAGGCCTCCCACTCCTCTCCGTAGAGGTACTCCTCGCGCTGGTGGCGGGAGCCGAGGTAGAGCAGGATGGAGCCGATCTCCTCGCCGCGGGCCTTCTGGAGGGCGCGGTACTGGATGAAGGCGCGGAAGGGGGCGAGACCGGTACCGAGACCGGCCATGATGAGGGGCGCCTTGGGGGAGGCGGGCAGCTTCATGACGGAGGGCTTGACGGAGACGGTGACCTTGGCGCCGACGGGGAGGTCCTTGAGGTAGCGCGTGGCGTGGCCGTAGCGGGTGCGGCCTCTGGGGTCGACCCAGTCGACGACGACGATCATGAGCGCGACGGAGTTGGGGGTGACGGCCTGGGCGGAGGCGATGGAGTACTCGCGGCGCTTCAGGGGGGAGATGATGCGGACGAGGTCGTGGAAGGATGGGCGGGCCGAGGGGAACTCCTGCAAGATGTCGACGTAGGTGAGGGTGTCGACCTCGGAGCGCTTCTTGAAGTCCTCGGCGCCGGTCTGGCCGCCGAGACCATTGAGGATCTCCTTCTCCTTCTCGTCCGTCGCGAACTCGGCGAGGGCCTCGTAGAAGCGCTTGGGCGGCTTTCCGAGGACGTCGATGTTCTGCTTGAGGGACTGGTAGACGGTGCGGGTCTCGAAGGCGTTGGGGTCCTCGCGGGCGGCGACCTGGACAAGGGCGTTGGGGTCGAGGCCGTACCACTCGATGAACTCGCGGACCTCGTTGTCATCGTTCTCGGCGTGGATGCCAAGGGCCTCGCCGATGTTGTAGGTGACACCGGAGTCGCCGAGGTCGAACTCGATATGGAAGATGTTGCGGTCGTACGTGGCCGGGGTGAGACGACGGTTCTCCTTGACGGTGACGGTAGACGTCTTGACGGGCAGCTCGGGGCGCAGGGTAGCCTGGGTGCCGTACGCCTCCTTGAAAGCGAGACCCTTGGCAGCAGCCTGCCAGTCGACAAGCTTGGACTCGACCTCGGGCTCCTCCTTGTCGAAGGCGACGAAGCTGTTGGGCTTGATGGTTGAAGGCAGAGCGCTGACGACGACGTCCTCGGGAAGCTCGGCCCAGGCGGCCTGGGACTCGACCTTGCGCAGGCACTGGCCGAGAGCATCGACGCACTCAGCGAGGGTGTTGGGGAAGCCCTCAATGAGGGCGATCTTGGCAACCTCCTCGGCAGAGATGTCGGGGCGGGCGATCTGGAGGAACGCAAGCTCAAAGAGGAACTTGACGACCTGGGGCTCCTTCTCGAACGCAGGAGAGGCGGCAACATCGAGAACGTAGAGCTCAATGCCCTTGTCCTGGATCTGCTTGCGCACGATAGGGGAGAGACGCTTCTCGACGTCCTCCTCCTTGAAGTTGGGGAGCTTCAGAAGAAGCTTGCCGTTGGCGTTGACGCTCTTGAGAACGTCAAGACCCTTGAGCAGCTTTTCGTCACCGACAGCAACGACGTCGGCCTCCTCGATAGCGTAGGGAGCCTCGACAGCCTTCTTGGAGCTGCGGATGTCGGTGCGGACGATACCACCCTGGGTGAGGTTGTCGAAAGACTCGTGAACATACACGTTGCTGGTGGACTCGCGGGACAGCAAGTTGCTGACAACGACGGGCGAGTCGGCGGCGGCAGAGTCGTCGACGTCCCAGAAGGTGTACTGGTGCGCCTGGACCAGAGAGGGGAAAGGCTTGGACTCGGCCTGAGCGTTCTGGAGCTTGCCAAAGATGTCGGCAACAGTCTGGGGGGTCAAGGCCTCCGAGGCGGAGTACTTGACGTCCCTGACAGCCGGGTCCTGGCGCCACTTGCCGGCGAAGGAGATGGCAGTCAGAACATCGGTGTACAGAGCAGACTGCAGAGAGCCGTCGTTGACGGAGATGTCGTCCTTGACCTGACCCAAGACGGAGACGGTGCGGACAGACTCGGGAATGCGAGCCAGGAAAGCCTCCTCGACGAAGGGGCGGTAGACGCGAACGTTGATGGCGGCAACCTTGGCACCGTCGGCAGCGAGGCGGGTGACGACCTGCTTTGCGAGCTGAGCCTCGGCACTGCCGAAGACGACGAGGACGTTCTCGGCCTCGTCGTGTCCATAGTACTCAAAGAGCTCGTAGTTGGTGCCGAGCTCGTTGTTGAAGAGCTTCAGGAGCTCAACAACCTTGCCGGCGTCGTCCAGCCTCTTGTTCAGAGACTGGACCTCGCTGGAGATCTTCTGGTAGGTCTCGGCAACGCCCTTCTTGCCCATGGGGTCGGAGGCCTTGAGGGTCTTCTTGGCGAGCTTGACACCGTCCTCAACGCCCAGGCTGGGAGTGAGAGCGGTCATGAGGGTAGCGAGCAGGGCAGTGTGCTGGCTCTCGTGGTCCTCGGTGGGGTCGAGGTGCTTGTTGAACACATCCAGGAGGTCGGCGACCTTGGAAGAGATGGCGGCTCTCTCAGTGACACCAGTGGACTCGGATGTGATGTTCTTGTAGAGGTCGGCAATGCCGCTCTCGCTCAGCGCATCGACGATGCGGGAAGTCTCGCGGGCGAGTCTTACACCGTCGTAGATGTGAAGAGTGGGC
The DNA here is from genome assembly GCA_027406125.1 of Colletotrichum tropicale. Taxonomy (NCBI): domain Eukaryota; kingdom Fungi; phylum Ascomycota; class Sordariomycetes; order Glomerellales; family Glomerellaceae; genus Colletotrichum; species Colletotrichum tropicale. Next base: position 5,792,492 of record JANVYH010000002.1, read on the forward strand.
ATGAGAGCAGCCATGAGGGTCGCGAAGAGAGCCATGTGCTGGGTCTCGTAGGCGCTGGAGCTGGCAACCAGACCGAGGCCAAGCTCCTCGGCGGTGCGCAGAGCAGTGTCGTAGTCGGAGACCAGGCCGTTTGCGGCATCGTAGTCGAGAGCCGCAACGTGGGCAACGAAGGGGGAGGCAACTCCGTAGAGGAGGCTCAGCTGGTCAAGAGCAGCGCGCAGGTTCCTCAAGCTCAGGGTAGGCGCGAGCAGAGTCTGGGGCAGGTGCCTCTTGGCCAGGTCGAAGTCTGGGCTGAAGATGTAGCCCAGAGCGAGCGCGCCCGCGCCGGTCCTGGTCTGCAGCTGGACGAGATCGGTGGCCTCGCCGTGGATGTTCTTCTCCTTGGCCTCGGCCCAGGCCTTGGCGGCAACATCGAGATCGAAAGTCGGGGCGGAGTAGGAGAAGATCTTGTCGGACAGGAGGTAGGCGACCTGCTGAACGAGCAGTTGGGCAGTCACGTAGGTCGGTCCGGAGATGGAGGCGAGGGCCACGGGCTGGCCAAAGGGAAGGGTGGAAGAGACCTTCTTGACGGGAGCAACGGGGGCGGGAGACTTGGCATCGAGAACGGCGGCAGAGCCGCTGCTCTCCTGCTGCTTGAACTGCATCTTTGGAGGTTGTCTCGAGAGAAACTTGGGAATAAATACGGCAAAAAAGATGCGATTAACAATGGTCAAGTATAGACGAAAGACCAGAAGGAGAAGCCGGACCACGCGCAAGAGAATGGTCGCGAACAAGCAATTGATTCACCAAGCGCAAGCAAACTCACTTGCGTCAACCCGAACGAGAGCTTCTTCGTTCTAGGAGGACCTTGGGATCGTGGGAGGGAAAGGGATTGGTAAGTAGGAGACGAAGGTATCTCAAGACTATAGACTCCGAGCAGGGTCCGAGGGAATATAAAAAAAAAAAAAAAAGCAAAGCAAAAGAGAGTGACAAGGGGGACTTGTCCTTAGCCGGGCTCACCTTACCAGTCCAGTCCTTTGCCGCAGATTACCTAGCAATGGAAGCCGCTGCTGCTCCTCCCGGGCCCCAGCCATGCTCATGCGCCAGTTGCGGTTCGTCAACCTCTCTGTTCTCGCTCATGTTGGCGTGCGAAACTCGGCGTTTGGAAATTGTTGAAGCTCGCAGAATTGACTAGGGGACAATTGCGCCATCGCGCGCCAATCAACGCCCCAGAGACATGTGCGGCAGCCCCACATTGCACCATTTTGGCTCCACTAAAGGTCCCTTGGCCGGACCTCTGGCTTACCAAATCCGCGTCGCGCCTGCAATTGCGTGCTCGACTTGACTCCTCCTCGTCCCGGAATTGCAAGCCTCAATGCGGTCTTTGCCCCAGATTTTGCTTCCTCGGTGGCAATCCCGTCCGATCGCAAAACTGCCGGACCCTTTTGTCCCCAGGCTGTCGGTTCCCCGGCCGGTTCTCGGTGCGGTATCCGCTCGGCCGCGGCATCAGTACCCGCCCCGATGATTTCACCACTTCCGCCCAACACCACGGCCATGGGTGCTGCACATGTGACTCGGATGACCCAAGTAACTCATCTATCCAGGGATTGAATTACTATCATCAATGATTATACGGGACTTGAGGATGCCTTGAATCCCTTGTGATAGGTTGAGCGGCAAAAGGTGTAAGTGATTAGAAGAACTTTCAGAGTGGACGACGGAGAGAGACGACGGAGACAGACGACACATGAGGACAACAAGAGGGACGACGAAGATGGGCGACGACGTACTCCTTTGACTCATCCATTAGGCTGTTGCTGCGCTCTATTCCTTTCTTGTACATTGGGTTGCCCCCGCGCTATTCAGTGAATTTTACAGTAATACATGCCCAAGGGTAACAATGATGGTGCCCAATAAGGACATTACAGCCCACGCGGGCGGAAACCAAAACCAGGGACTTTCGTCCGCAGCGCCAGAGAGCTGAGAACCACGCTGATGCTGCTCAATGCCATCGCCAGACTGGCCCACACGGGGTCCAGTCGAATATGCTGTCCTCCGGATGTTGTGATGGGGTATAAACAACCGGCGGCAATAGGGATAGCGAGAAGATTGTAAATGAGGGCCCATCCAAAGTTCACCTTAATACGCCCAAACACCTTGCGACTCAGGTCCAAGAGGGTTACTATCGCTCGTAAATCACTCGTCACAAGGACGAAGTCGGCGCTCGAAATAGCCACGTCGCTGCCACTACCGATGGCAATGCCAACGTCGGCCTTGGTCAACGCCGGCGAGTCGTTGATGCCATCTCCGACCATGGCGACCATGGCGCGCTTCGTCGAATGCTCTCTCGACCTGCCGACCCGCGCTTTGAGTACGTTCTGCAGGTACGTGATCTTGTCTGCCTTCTCCCAAGGAAGGACCTCGGCCAGGACGTTGTCAGGGTTGATTCCAACGCGCGATGCTACCGCCTTGGCAGTGACGACATTGTCACCCGAGAGCATCCAAACACGCGTTCCACGATCCTTGAGTGCGCGGATGATGGGGAGCGCCTCGGGACGAATAGGGTCCGAGATGGACAAAGCCAAGACCAGCGTCCAAGGCGCATCCGAGTCGGCCTTTGACTTGATGGCTGCCAAAGCAACGGACTTGGCCTCGGTCTTCCAAATCTGGAGCTGGGTAGTCACCTGCTCTACGAGCTCGACGTTGAAGTCGCGCATAAGAGCCTCATTTCCGACGATCATTTCGAAAGATTCGCTCTGCTTATCACCTCGGTTTGTTGCTCTGATGCCTTTGCCGGGCAATTCTTGAACGTTTTCCACCTCTGCCCAGACTTCGGTCTGAGCCGTGCAGTAAGAAACGATCGCCTTGGCAACTGGGTGGCTGCTGTTTTTTTCGATTGCCCGTAGTGTGGCCAATACCAAGCTGCTTTCAATGTTGGTTTCCGCCAAGTCGAGGAATAGTTTCGTGTCGGTGACCTTGGGCTCGCCGCCAACAGTCAGGGTCCCGGTCTTGTCGAAGACGACGACGTCGACATTGCTCGCTTTTTCGAACGCCTCGCCACCTCCCTTTGCAAGAATACCGTGCTTCGCAGCGAGGCCGCCGCCCACGAAGATGGCTGTCGGAGCTGCCAAAGCGAGGCCACAGGGGCAGGCCACGACGAAGACGGATATGGCGAATTGCAACGCGAAGGCAACCCAGCCACTCCCAGAGTCGAGGTAACGGTCGGGAATGACACCGGCATAGCCAAGGATCATCCAGGTAAGCCAAGTCAGGACCGCAATCAAGGTGATGATCGGGACAAAGTACGCCGTCAGCATGTCGGCGATGCGCTCCATTGGCGCCCTCTTTGTTTGACCTTCCCGGACAATAGAGACGATTCGATCGAGCATGGACGCGCCTGCAGCACCAGTAATACGCACTTGAATGGCCGAGTCCTTGTTGACAGTTCCAGCGTGAACCTCATCGCCGGGGACCTTCTTAATAAGACGAGACTCGCCAGTCAGGCTAGACTCATCGAAACTGCTCTCGCCTTGCACAACAATACCGTCAGCGGCAGGCGAGGCACCGTGAGGCACGCGGATAATGTCGCCATACTCGAGCATGTCAACACCGACGGTCGCATCTGTTGTTTTCCCAATGGAATCTTTCGTGACCAGGATCGCTGTCGTAGGCCTGAGTTTGCCCAGAAGCTCGACCGCATCGCCAGTCTTTGACTTGCTGTACGACTCGATCAGGCGACCAAGAAGCAAGAACATGGTCAAAAAGACCACGGAATCAAAGTAGAACTGAGTGTCGTCAATCTCCGCCGGCTTGTTGATTGCAGCAGATATCATCTGACAGATGGACGAGACATAGGCAATGGTGGTTCCGAGGGACATTAGCATGTTCATGCTGCCAAACTTGTAGAACCGCCGGAGGATGGGGGTCTTGCTGCCCGGGCGCCACAGATTGCTAATCTCCTTGATAGCTCTGGTATGGAATACGTCGGCCGCGAAGAAGTAGACTGGCGTCGAGAGGATGAACAAGGCGATTTGTGCTCTGTTGATGCCTGAAACCCAGGGCTTCATCAACCAGTGCTTTCCGTCATCTGTGTCAGGAATAAGACTCATGTATACGATGCCGATGACGAAAGTAGGGATAGCGACGACGAGGGTCAGATAGATTCTCCTCAGAAGCTGCTGTTGGTGCTTCTGCGTAATCAGTTTAGAGCGCTCTTCGAGACTGGGAGGATGGTAAATCGAAGCTCGAAAGGCCGGATCCGCAGCGTCGATAGCAGAAAGAATCTCGCGCACAGTAAAAGACGGTGCGTCGGGCGTGTACTTGACGCTGATGACGGGCTTCTCGGGCGTGGGCTCTGAAATGACCTTGACGCGCTTGAAAGATCTCAGAGAGTGTGAAACCCGGGATGGGCAGTGTTGGCAGTAGAGGCCGTGGATTGAGATTTGAACCGTCCGCTCTTGAGCACCCTTGTTTTCGGACTTGACACTCTTTACGCCGTCCAGCGTGGCATCATAACCCATGTCCTCAATGGCAGTAACGATTTCGTCTTGCTTGCCCTCCACAGTGAAGTCGACGGTGGCGCTGTTCGTGACTAGGTTGACTGAAACTTTGGAAACCCAGTCGTTCTTGCTCAGCTGCTCGGTGATTGTGTTGGCGCATGAGGCGCATGTCATTCCCCCAACGGCCACGGCGGCCCTCCACAGATTGGAACCCGACTCCTCTTGTCTGACTTCTGCGACACTGTCTAGGTTGGCGTCGTATCCCATGTCTTCGATGGTCTCTGCAATCTTCTCAGCATCCGCCTTATCGGAAATGTCGACGGTTGCGCTGTTAGTGACCAAGTTGACGACGGCGGTGTCGATCCAGTCCTTCTTGTTGAGCTCCTCGGTGATGGCATTGCTACATGAGGCACAGGTCATTCCCCCAATGGAGAGGGTTGCCCTCCACTTGACGGGCGTCTCTGTTCCTGATCCTCTGCGTGTGTCGCTGCCGCTGCCGCTGCCGCTGGCACTGGCGTCGTCTGACGCGTATTCGTGTATGAGTGAGCGACATGAGCCGTGAGGGGTAGATTCCCCAGAGTCGCGACACTGTTTGCAATTCAAGAGATGAGCCTCTCGCTGAGCCGGCGATTCAGCATCGGGCCACGCGGACGGCTCATTTAGTACGTCCAAATCACTGCTGGTAGTAGCCGTCGTCGTCACACCACTGATCTCAAAGCCAGCTTCTTGCAGCGCCTTCGCCATACATCGGATAGTGACCTCGGGGGTTTCAGTGTGCCTGTGCTCAACGGTGACGACTGAGGTCACCACGTTGGGTGACACCCAAATCACGTCGCGACTGCATGACTCTTTGAGGGCCTGTTGGATCGAATACACACATGACGGGCAGTGAAGGTTGGCGAGCAAAAACGAAGTGGTGATGCGTGGATTCATCGTTGCTTCTGTCGCCGTTGTTGGCGTCCGTCGTCGGCCTCTTCCTCTGTCTTCTTCTCTAGCAGTCTCGCCCCTGATTGCTGTAATCCTGCTAACTCGTCAGTTTGATTTTTGTTTTTGTTTTTGTATTCACGGTGGCCAAGGCGCGTACACAAGGTCGACGATTCAGAATCTGAATTTTTCTTTTTTTCTCTCCGGTAAGAGGCCCACCCGGCCTTAAGACGGCGATGAACTTTAAACTTGTGCCAAATACTCGGGCGCCGGAGACGGACGACGACACTGGACAATGATACCGGAGAAACCAGCGATGAAGGGAGGCGTAATGAGCTGCGCTGGCCAACTAGTCGATGCTGTGTGTGGATGTAGTTGTAATAGATCGACGGCGCAGAGCGTAAAGTTCCAGGTTGTCAGTGGCCGAAAGGGTGTGGTCAAAGCCCGGAATCCCTTGCTTGCCAGCCGAGAAGTTGCGACGGAAGTCAGTATCGAGCCAGAAAAGGCAGGACACCCATGGTTTTATTATCTCAGGTAAAGCAAGGTGCCTTAAGTACGGCGATGCCATCTGTCATTTCCCCTTTCCTGGCCCATTTGACTTTTCATTCCGCGGCAATTGTGCTGCTCTGCAATGTTGGCTGACCAGATTGCCCCTTGCCCTTTTTGGGTGCGCGTTTTGTGCCTTGCAGATTTTTGGCATTCGGCGACCGAAGTTGCCTCCTTCCGCACAGTCCAGGTACTGTATCAATGTCTGCCGTGGCACAGTGTTTGCACTGCTTTTTCCGCAGAAAAAGCGCAGATTGTGACGTAATCTGCTCACTATGGGTCCGTCCAGGTTTCATTTTGGTGCCTCAAGCGACGCGCTGATACGCCAAAGCAACGCGCTTGGGTCTGGAATCGACATGAACCTTCCGATTACAATTCACGGGCACCCGCTGTCAGAACCACCACGTTGGACAGATCTGGAGTCATCTCGACTCATTGCCCACCCTCTTCGCACATCAATGGCCTGCCATTGGAGGTGGCAAACCCACCGATGGCGTCTGGGGCGTCTGCCGCGTCTCCCCGCACTGCGCTAGCTGTTAGCTGCAGCAAGACCCACGCCTCTCCTGCATTGCTAAGCGCAGTATCGATTCCTATTGCTCCATTCGCGGACCCTTGGTTATCAGATCTCGTTGCCTCCTCCTCGTCGACCCCTGTCGCCGTTCCTGTCGATCATTGAGAACCCATATCTGACCCGATCAGGATCGTCTCTCCTGATGAGAGCTGCAGAACGTTGGACTAGCCTACCTTTCGCTGCTCACCGACTAGAAAGGCCGACGCAAGTACTCGCATGAGGATATCTTCCTTGTTACTCGGTGCTACGGAGATGATGATGCGCCAGAGGAAGAAGCAAATATGTTCGGCATGCCCAAAATACTCGAACATGGAGGGACGTCGACTTCGTTTATGAACACTTGATTGAACGCCTCTGGAGATGCTGCGCTTGACTTTCCAGTATGCTCTATTAGCAGCCTACCAGCCGACAACCTTCATGACAGCACAGGCGCCATGCGAGCTTCTCGAACGACGGCACCATACAATGAAGTTTCTGGAACGGAAACTTCGGATATGCTGCTTATCAACGAGTGGGAGCGGCACAGCCTGTGCTGAGATCGGATCACTGCCGCTTGGGCAATGTCAACGGTGTCAATTATAAAGACACCCGCCCAAAGTCGACTCAGCCCGCGCATCGCATGCGAATGCAGCGCTCCCTCCCGCTTTCCTGTTTCGATGTCTGTTTCCTCTTTTCAGACGGATTCCACGTTGTTTGAAGCTTCGTCAGCTTCACGACGGACAGTCGGGTCAAGCTGGTTTCCCTAGCGTGTCCATCCGAAGTCGTGGCTGAGTCCTCATCGCCTGGCGACTAATACGGCGACATGACAGTGCCCGCTTGAGCCATCTTCCACATTGTTGTCGACTCCTTCCGAGGATGATCTAGTCATAGGCATCGCAGGAGGACTCGGCATCCTCTCGTTATCGGTGCTTACACCATGGCCAGCCAGCCGGTCCTTTCCAGGCTGAGAGGCTCATAGCCTTCCGGACCTCGCCAAGCCCGCCGGGCCGTATGATGCCAATGGTCAGAAAGCGAGTCTGCCAACGCCAAGAAATCGATGCGCAAGGTGGCCTGCGGGCTCGGGTTGAGGCTGAGTCGGCGCAGCAGGCCTTCAACGTTCGCATGGGTGCCAATGCTCCCCAGAAAATCAATCAGGCGTAACTCGCAACGCTTCAGACACCACCCAGGGGCGACGAACTATTGGCCCAAGCCACACCAGTCAACCCAACCTACAGCAGACCACATCTTTGACACTTTCTCGATTTCGCACAGCCGGAGCACTCGGGTTCGCGTTGCGGGCCTGCCTGGCTGACTGCCGGGCGAACAGACAGGGATGAAATCACTTGACCTTGGCTCTAAGCACTCTACCACGGCCTGTGTCCGCGGATTCGGGGGCTGACCTAATGCCTAAACCTGATGGTCTGATAGCTCACGGCAGCAGTGCAGCACACCGCGGCGTCGAATGCCACTGAGAGGCACGCGTTCCGTCGCCAGACCTGACACTGAGACTGTCGTGTGCATCGGCATCTCACTGTTGTTACTGGCAAATGGAACGCGACCGCAGCATCCGACCGCCACACCGCGACCTGACCCCGACCTTGTGACTCAACCTCCCAGCCCCCGTGCCGGCCGCGAGACCCACCCGGAACCCGACCGCCGTCCAACAGGTGCTCCGTCCATTCACGAACACGTAGCCAGAGGCCTGGCCTCCACGACCACGACCGCAACGTAAACACGCCATCGCACTTGCATGAATAACAACAGCCCGATAATCGCGGAGAGGAGTTCCCAACATGCGCATCACGATCCGGCGTGGGGTCGGAGCCTAATTCCTGCTTCCTGCTGCCCGCCCCCAGCCACATCCTTGACGAACCACACGCCCGGCAGCAGCGCTCACACACACACACCCTCCCAACTGACCGACATTTTCAAAACGCAGTCACCAGCGCCCGCGATAGCAACCTGAATGTATCCTAACCACAAGGATGCACCTTTGTGTGAATGCCACGGCGGGATCTCGTTTTTTCCCATCTGACGGTGTAGCCAATCCCCCTCCTCAAACCCCGCCTCTGCTTGTTGGATCAAGCCCCAGTACGCACGCTACGTGTACCGTTGCTGACAAGCTGATCCCCGCCATCAGCCATCTAACTTTTTGCACGCCCAACACATCTAGACGTCACCTTTTTGGACCCCTAAAACCAGTCGGGCGTTCTGCATGCTGCATTCCGCAACTCTCTGCAATGCCCAAAACGCCATGCATCTCGATGTTACGAAACTCTGTTTCTCTCTCCTGGTCTCTTAACGGTAAACGATGGAACGGCGAGTTACATATGCAGACACACCATTTAGAGGAAACACGAAGACGAGCGAAAACAAACCGAGATTTCCCCCTCCGTTGGGATTTCGACGTCACGATCCGCCCTTCCGGTCGATCGCGACAATCTCACCCCCATGAAATCTCCGGAGAAGCCCAAATAACCTCCTTCTTTCGGAGGTCACGAAGCGATTACTTTTATAGACCATGCCCGAGCAGCACACCACACAAATATGAAAACTCCATGCAGACGAAGAAACATCGGGGAGAACCCCCCGGTTTTCGGGGAGCTGGAGACCTTTACCTCGACAGAGAACCTAGGGAGCTAGGAGACGCCGCCAGCTTAGCTGCATCCAAACGTCAATGTGTCACTGTAAAATCCAAGCGTCTGGGCACACACAAGCCTCCCCTTTCCACCTTTTGCAAACCCAACTTGCCGTTTTTTTCTGCTGCGGCTTCCGGATGGCTGGGTTTTCCTCAACGGACGGATGCAAGCCCAATCTCCCAAGGTGAGATACAGAATGTCTCTGATCCGGCCGTAACGGGGAGCGCCCAAGGTGCGGCAGAGAGACAACTCTAGCCGGTTTATGCGCCGCCTCCCAAGTCATTGCCCATCACCACCACTCGCCCAGCGGGAAGTAACAAGATGGCATCAAACTTTTGTGAAAAATCCATCCCCCTCCCGCCTTGATTCATTCTGCGTGTGTGCTGTGTGCACCCTGGTCGAGCTATGATGTTATAAGGTTGCAAGAACCCGGTGAACCCGACTCATGTCCTGTCCCCGAGCAAGATGCGAATCATGACCCGGGGGCGATAAACTCTGGGTGTAGTCATGGGCTTTTTTGCGATAACGAGAACCAACCAAGTGGTTTTAACCCCTCCAATGCCGCCATCGCATATCGTCATCAAAAAAGCTGCATCGCAAATTTTTTGCACATGGGATAAATACATGGCGAAAAATGAAATGAATAAAAATAAGATCACGAGGGTTTTTTTTGATTCTTTTCCGAGCTTGACCCAGAATGACCGACCCCCTCACCGCCGACCCCGGCTGCAGCAGATGACTGGATGTTCCCGCTGCCCGGGCACACTGCAAAGGCCGCAGTCGTCCCCAAATGTCTCGCATGTGAAGCTGAATGCGAACCGCGCTGCGCGCTCCGCTACAGTGTCCTCTCCACCCCGCAGAAGATTTTCAATAGGGACAAAAAAAAAAAAAAAGGACACTTACCCCGACCGCCTGCATCCAACGTCACGAGGTGCACTAGAGCCAACCGTTCTAGACCCCGATGCAAGCGGGGTGGTCGACACGGGACGGGAGGAGCCAGGTGCCGTTCACGAAGGCATCAAGTCACAGTGTATGTGCGCGAGCGGAAGGAGGCAAGTAAAAGTTGTTTGGAAACGGGCACCAGTGTGGTTGGTGCCCGCGCTTTGAATTTCCGGCACACCTTCTGAGAAGAGTGTGCTGCTGCTCATTTGGAGCTCTGACTGATATGATACTGCTGAACCGGTTCTAACAGTTCTTCCCAAGATCCCAACAGGGGCCAAGCCTCTACCATGCGAGGATGCCAAAAAGCCCAACCGACAAGAAAGAAAAAAGTGATAATCATGTTCATGAAATCCGCCCCAAACACCACTCCATATATGCAAATGCCCCGAGGATTGCCGTGTCCTCATAATCCGTGTTCCATGTACCAATCGTCCCATTACCAACGCCCTCGGGTAAGATAAACAAGTCTGTCCTTCCGTGCTCTCTCTATAAAGCAATCCAACACCATGCTTTTTTTGGGGTGACTCCAAACATAGGAAAATGTGAGAGGTGAAAAAGTTACTGCTGTGACAAAAGGAAAAGAATCTGTGCGATGCAGCAGACTATCGCACTGTCACGGCACCACCGAAGACGCGGCCCCACATGCCACGTCCCATGCGTGCCCTCTTCGCCTTGGTGCCGTCTTGCATGTCGCGCAGCTCCTCGGTGCTGATCTCGTACGGGAGGAGAGGCTTGCGCTTCGGCAGTGTTGATGCGGGCTGCTCGATGTGCACTTCCACGGGAGACTCGTACAAGCTGCCGTTGGGCACGTACATGTAGGGCTCCTCGGCGGGGTTGTCGAGCGGGGTGGTGGCGCGGGACTGGGACCGGCTAGATGCGACAGAAGGAGCGTAAGAGCTGATGGAGCTGCCGTAGCTGCTGCTGTAGCAAAGGCCGGGTGGTGTGATGGAGGCGCCGCTGTATGAGCGAGCGTGGTCGGGAGTCTCCTGTCGCGAGCGAGAGCTGGCGCGCGAGGATGGCGGGCTGGGGTAGGACTGCATGGCAATCATCTCCTCCTGTCTCTTGCGCATCTCCTCCTCCTGCTTGCGGCGGCGAGCAATGCGACGAGCGTGCTTAGCCTCGATCTCGGCGCGGATGGGCGCCAGGAAGGGGTCGAGCTCGCGGTAGAGGTCCTCCTCGGTGATCCTCAGGTCCCAGTCCAGAAGGAACAGAAGCTGCTTCTCCATCAGGTTAACCTCTGTCCTGCTGAAGCCGAAGTTGGACAGGTCATTGTTGACGTGGCTGTAGGTGGCCCAGTGCTTGTTCTTGGGTGAGCTGTCGTTGAGGTACTTGGCAGTGAGGATGAGAGCGGCAAGGAAGATGCGGTGGGTGGTGCATCGCAGACCGCGGGCCATGGGTTGCAGGCGGGACTTGAGTCTGGTGAGGTAGACCAGGGTAGACATGAGCGTCGGGACCTGGACGTTGGAAGAGACAACAAGCTGGGTAATGAAGGCCTCGAGAGTGGGGAGGTCGGCGTCTTCGGTGCGGACAGCGCGGGGCTCGGGTGTCCTTGGCGGTGTCGGGGGAAGCTGTTGTTGACGGTAGGCCTCTGCGGAAGCGGGAGGCATGAGGGCGCTGTCGCAGGAGATGACATTGAAGGCGGCGCCGGCCAGGTAGGAAATCATCGACTTGCTGACTGGTTGGTAGACGAAGTGGTCGAGAGCGGCGGCGTTGAGCTCAGCCTGGGTGAGGTGTGACCTTGACTCCATTGTGACTGTGTGTGTATGTGTGTGTGTATGGGATATGAGAGGTGGTCGAGGTGGTTGGTGATGATGATGGAGTCGTGTGTGGTGTATTGATAGTCGCAGGGGTCCTTTTGTGAAGGAAGCGTCCCTTTTGTGCTGTCGATGTTGTCGTGAAGAGTGACGAAATAAAGGTAGGCAGGAGAAGTGAGGAAGGGCAGGCTGGGCTGATATATTAGACGAAAAGGAGGGTACGGGTGTGGTGTGCGGCGAAGTTCATGTGCCTCGTCGCAAGTGACGGGGCCAGGCTCTGGGGATGGCCCTGGGAACTGAGGGATGCGGGCAGCTCGTCGTCACCCACTGACGTGCGGTCCACGAGGCTGAGTGGGCGGGTTGTCAGGGGGGTGCTAGTCAGTGCTAGCGGTAGTAGGGGGTTAGTTTTTTAGGGGGTCTCAGCAGGACGCCGACGGAAGTGCCTGCTGGGGCTTGGATGCTTGGGGTGGGCTGGAATGCTGTAGATCCCAGGGGTGCAGGGGTGTGGGAGGCGTGCAAGGGGTGGGAGGGCGTGCTTGGGTACGGTCGGCAGGGGGTGGTTGGTTTTTAGTCGGAGTGCAAGAGTTGGCCGCTTGGGGGGCGTGGTGATAACACTCTGAGAAAAGCGAATTCGCAGGGGGCGGGCTGGCCGGCCGGGGTCTGGATTTCGCGGGATGCAGCGTCGGTGCGGGTGCAGCAACTGGACTTGCTGGAGTTGCAGGTGTTGTACTGTATTTAACCTCGACAGGTGGAGTGTGGCGCAACACTCTCAACACTCCGAGTCCAGGTAAATCTCCAGATTAACTCGATATTATGGCTGTGACGAACTGGTCACGAACTCTGCTCGAATGCAACTCTTGGCGGCAAGTCGGACGTTGAGCACTTCCTGCGTTGCGGAACACGATAATGTTTCGGCAGTGAGGCAGTCGAGAGCGAGAGACCTAGCAAGAGGCGGGCTGTTGTGCTGGTGTATTGTTGGTGGTGTAATGAATGCTGCTGCTGATGCGCGGGTCGTTCGGCGACGACGGCGAACAAGTGGCGATTCCTTTCTGAGGATAGAAAAATCGCGAAAGTAGCGAGGATGGCGGACGCCAACGACGATGGCAGCGTGGAGGTGCTGGAAGCAGACGGACGGCCTGGTGGACGAGGGTCGGGTGCGATTGTTGCGACTGACGACAATGGCAGCCAAGGGCGAGAGAGAAAGTCCCGAAGTTCTGGAAAAATGCCCGGTGCTCTATGACGAATGGAGAATAGGCGCTCGATTTTTCTGAACGTCTGCAAACGGATGAAGTATCCGAGTCACGCCCGTCGAGTGCTTGGAGAGGTTTGCGGGTGAGGAGTTGAAGGCGTCAAGTAAAACGACGGGGCGAGTCAGGGGGACGGCGGTTTGGGTTTGGGTTTTGGAGAAAGAGCCACGGCCGCGATGTGATGAAATTATGGACGTCTAGGACAGATTGAGCCGTCCAGGTGTGATTTTGAGTTGGGTTGGATTGATTGATTGACGCTTGGATCGTGCAGCCGCGACGGAATAGCGGATGGCAGACGGGTGTCAAGGTGTGTGAGTTCGACGGCGGCAGAGCGGTAGAGCGGAACCGGTGCGATGCGAAGATCCCAGCGACTCGCGAGTGACAGTGCAGTACGGCGAAAATCACAGATGGTCAATTAGAGGGAGTAGTCCAAAACTTCCGAGCCGGCGGAGAGGAGGGCGTTGGACGAGTGTCGATTGTTGATTAATTGTTCTCGGGGCCGCGGGGCGGACGTCGTGTAAGCCAGCAGCAGATTGAAGATGCTGTGCCGACTGTAGTGCCCTGGTAAGGTAGTAAGGCAAGGTACCTAGGCTTTGTTCGGCCGGGATCCGAAGACCGGAAACGTGAAGCAGGTTGAAGACGGGGAAATGATTGTCTGTCTCGATTCGGACGTCGCGAGCGAGCGTGAATAGTTTGTCCGGCCGCGCTGTGTCGCCGGTAGATGGGGTTTGAATGAAGGACTGGAGATATTGTTGGATTTTCCGTAGCTTGGCGGGGTGAACCTTGGCCGAGTCTTTCTCGATGCGACGGGGGTAGAGTCAACAGCTGGGGAGAATGACGCAGGTCGTGATGCGGTATCGCTAAGGTTCAGCAACGTCCAGGTTGGCCGCAATGTGAACCGTGAGGGCAGGGCGTTGGTTATGCGCTTTTCCGAAGTGAAGCCACCTTTTCCCTGGCTGACTGCGGAACTGTTGCTGTTGCACCTGGTGGTGGGTTGTTGGTAGCGGAGGTGCACCGCGGTCGAGAGTAAAGAGGTGGGGTGTATGGGGTACGGCAACTTCAGACCAAAAATGCCCGGCGGACAGGGTATCCGGTACTTGGCACACCGTCACTGAGAGTCTGGGCAGTTGGGCGCTGAGGCGGTGCAGGCTGCTTTCTGCGAATGGAGAGCCGAAAGCAGGGGTCCTCCAGGTTGGAAGCGACTCTGACTGGTTGTCAACGGAACACGCTTTCTGTTCGTCGACGGTCGAGGCTCTCGGGCAGAATCGAAGGCGGAACGGAACACGAGGTAGGGTGTCAATCGAGATGCGGGTTGCAAGATGGATGCAGATGAGCACCAAAAGAAAGCCTGAGCGATGCCGGTGGTGGTGATCAAGGTTGATAGATCTGACGGTGCAGGTTGGTGTCTGCCTTTTAATCTAGAGGTCTCGCGAGGGTGGAGTGGATGCGATGCAAATCTGACAAACGTCGATTTTTCTCCAGGGCGGTGACGATGATGATGCGGATCCAATAGATGCAAGAACTTGTTCCAGTTCTCGGGTCAAGAGGAAGCCTTGGCGGACTCGGGTCGAGGTCGAGGTCAAAGGTTGACGGAGTTGACGGAGCTCAAGGTGCAGCTGCAGTGGTGCAAGTGGGTGTGGGGCGGGATATCGCAGTTGGTGTCCAGCAACAGCAACGAAAGGGTGTCAACGTCCAATAGTGCAGACGTGAATTATCCAGGGGAAAAGATTGAACAATAGAGCCGAGTCTAGAAAAAAACAAGGGTTGAATAGATTCGATTTCGTATTAGCAGACCGGCTGTTGTTGTTATTCTTGTTGTCGATGTTGATGTCTCGGCGTCAATGTCGTCTCCCTGCTCACGATAGGCGAAGGAAAGCCGGGTGTCGTATTCAATACAACAACCCTCGAATGCCGGTGATGATGCAAATGATTTGAGATGGAGGAGAGAATCAAGGTCCTGGCAAGAGACAGGATTCAGAATTCCCAGGGCTTGAGAGGGAGGAGGACACAGGGATGAAATATACGACAAGAGGCGCCGAGGGTAAGGGATGGATTGGACGGCTCCTGTGGGTGAGATCGATATATTTACTTTTGCAAGCCCAAGCAAGACCCGGCCCAGGACCACGGCCAGGCCAAGGCCGAATCAAGAACACGGTCATTTCACGACCATGACCATCATCTGCAGCTGCAGCTAAATCAGCTACAGAGACAGGTTTCCGTGCGGACAGGACGGAGACAAGCGCGGCTCCAAGCTGCATCTGCGTCTGTAATTACCTTACAGAGCACCCTACGTCAACCCAAACCTCACTCAGTGTCTCACGACGGCCGTTGACTGGCCATCGCCGCTCCGTTGGGCTCCGTCATCCCCGTAGCCTCTCGTGCCGCTGCACGCCAGAGCCGGCTGATGGACGCTCAGCCAGTGGTTGCAGAAACACAGAGACACGATCCCACAAGCAAGGGTCCATGTCTGCCAAAACAAGCCCGCTGGAGCTTTTCGTCCACAGCATCCAAGCGAAGCGAGCGACAATCCTCATTGAGCGACACGACCACGACTTGCAGCAGCAGAGAGAAGAAAAGCTCACGCGGGCAGGCCCCACCCCCAGCCATTCCTTCCTCTGCTGTCTGCTGAAAGTGTCGCTGCCATCGTTGCTTCTTGCACTCTGACTGGCCAACGCCGCTACACACACTTTACTATGCAGTAGGTCCGCAGGCGGTACGTACCGCTTCGGCCGAGCACCTTATTCGCTCTCCCTTGCCCCTCTCTCGCCTCTCGTGTTTCTCGGTGGAAACGGCGCGGTGCAACAACGTCCAATGGCAGCCGCTGAGCACCACCAAGGAAGGCGACGATGGAGTCAGCAACCGCCAGCTCAGCACCAAAAAAGCATCAAGCAGCCCCGGCTCACGCAATGCAGACATGGATCGATGGAGAGCTACACTACACTACTCCCATGCTACGCACGTCAGCTTGCCTTGCCGTCCTGTCTTGTCGCCGTCAGGGGCCCTCGGACACGACTGTTGTGCGCGGCTCATTGGTGGCCGCGTCCTACGTCGAACAGACAGATGAAACAAGCGATGGCCTTCTTTCTCGAGCCCTCGTTGCCAATCGATTCGCGGCCAAGCAAGAGGGAACCCTTCCACCCACGATCCCGCCAAACTCACTCCAAGTCAACACAACACACCCGCGTCGTTGGCGACTGGAAATTGCGACGCTCCAATGGGCGTTTCCCGCTGCTATTCTTGTTTTCGCCTGCTTTGATGAACATGGATGAAACAGCAACAAGGCCTGCCTTTGCCTTGTCGCAGGGCAGGTAAGCGACGGTACCAGCCCGCCCGGGTCTGGCACCACGCCGCGTGGTTACCTGTCACGCCTGTCCAACTGCTGGAGGAGCCGATGAAACTACCACCACAACGACACGACGGGACCACCACCACCAAGAAGGACAACTGCCCGGCCCGCGTCGCGACCATCCTGAGCTGACCTGACGCCGATACGCCGCCGTCTTTCTTCCGCCGTCTGCACCCCTCCGTGAGTCATCTTATTTCGAGCCCGTCTAGGTCTCTATCGTGCTACTGCTGCTGCTACTGCGCGTTGCTGGCGCTGGTGCTGGTGCTGGTGCAGATTCAGGGTCTGGGTCTGGCTATCGCTTGCCTCTCGGCCGCTGGCTGCTACCGCTGGCTGCTGGGCTGCTTCCCAGGCCTGGCTGTGCTGCCATCGTGTGTTTCTCGAGACGCCTCTGCTATCCGTCCGCCTGCTACCCACCTGCAATCTTTCGTCGCCGCCCACTGCGGTTAACAGCCACATAGGCCTCTGGCCAGTCTCGTTGTGCCCTCGCAGCTGATCAACAAACAAACGCCATGCGTGCGCTTCGTTGCTTCTTCCGCATGCCTGACCCGCGGTCCGGATGGACGTGGTGGACCCGACAAAGCCAGATGCCCTGCAGCCAGCGCCTGCACTGCAGATTCCCTCAGGTTTACCAGCCGCAAAAGCTCTCGGAGTTGAGAAAAAGTTTCGGTCCGTAAACTCTGGAGTGGCAACGCCCGCCCTGCAGCGGAATGAACAAAACGAACACCTCCAAAAAGGCGTGACCACGCCCGCTGAGCTTCCTACGCTACGCTAAACTACACTCGTGCAACATGGCCAATCAAGACGAGGCATTTGTCTCCTCCGAGTCCTCGCAAATCATGTTGCCCATCCTGTTCTGCATAGCAGTTCAACAGCAGCAAGGAGGAATCCCGCCGGAATGGGTCAAGCGTTTGGTGGTGTTCATGAAACGAAACATCCAACGCCCTCGCCATCTTCTGAGACAGATTATGAAGTTCCTAATCCTCCCACCAGTTTAACCGTCAGCCAACGACACCAGGCGTACGCAGCCCACCAACATGCTCAGCAGAGGCAGGCTGTTAGCTTCATCACCTCGCGAATTCAGCCCAGCCCAGCCAGCTCTCATCCGACGAACCTCTCGTCTTGGCTACAGAGTATACAGCTTGCTCCTTTGTCGGGCTTTCGGGGCCCATCGGCAGGAACTCTCCCAGTCCCTTTGGCGCACCCTGGCTTGTCTGAAAGAGGCGAAGGAGCCGTTTATCGTGTGGCTTCGCAGCTCGACTCGCTCTACTGCTGCATAGTACAGAGGATCCTGAACAGACTTCCCCAGTCGCTGCGATTCCTCCACATGGCTGGCTGACCATCCAATTCTCACCGTCAGCCAGCTCTTGGACTTCTGTCGCCTGAGCCAACCGGCGAATACTCCCATCCAATCACTGCCCCTCTTGCGCACGCAGCCAACGTCGAGAGATTAGCACTTATGCCTTTGGCCAGAACGGGTTACAGATACACTACATCAAGCCGTCGTTGACAAGATACGGGCCCTGTCAATGCCCACCGCCAGGCTCAACCTTACCAATCAGACAGAAAGTCAAAGTTTCGAGTTCGCATGATTGATCGCTCCCTTCCCGCAATTGACAAGATCAGTCCCATGGCATCCCCGGGACAGGGAAGGAGCTCGTCGCTTTCTCGTCACTCACTCTCAATCACTGCGCGAACACCCCTCCTAATCCTCCGTCGGCGATATCGATAACCTTCACGCACAAACTGTTACTGCCCTCCCCTGAGGTAGATCATTCCCCACGTTACGGTTTCATGTGCCTGCCTCTTCATTCCCAATCGAATGCATCCCTTCTCCCCTCCGGCTCGACGTGTCCAAAAGCCTCAATAGTCACTCTATCCAGCCCCCTATTCTCCCCTTTTTTTCTCTAGTCTTCGGCTCAATGGACCGACGCCCAAGCGCAGGGCAAGGATCGAGAATGCGGAGGCGTAGGGAAGCTAACGCAAGCACTGTCAAACAGCCCCCAGTTTACAGCGGTCCTCTATCGTTGAAGTGAACAAACTACGGCATCCGTGCAGGCTCTTGTCGTCTGAATCTTTGCCCCTCTTGACAGCCAAATGAGCAGCGAGAGAGGGACCGGATGGCAGCTGACAAAAGGGCGAAGACACCGTCAACTGCCACATGCACGAGCCCTATGGCGCGCGGCGTCGATAGCTTCGCGCTATTACTCTTCACAAATGAGCTCCTGCGACGGTGGCTTCGCCATGACCCGCGGACTCCCGACCAGATTGCCAAAAGTGTCAGGTCTGCTAGCCCTGCTCAGATAGCATGCCCAAATTGCCCCCCCTCTCGATGCCCGCATCACCATCAGGACCCCCGATACTCACCTCCTCTCGAGATGCCTACTCTTGCCTATTGCGGCCGTCTCTGTGCGACTGCTTGTTTTTGAGGTGTGCCTTCATCTAGCGACTTATCTCGGCAGGAAGGTACTAAGATCCGCCACCATGCATCAGGGCGTTGCGTGCTTGCATACTATGCGGTGCTATTACGCCAGGGAGTTCTGCAGCAACACGAGTTCCCCGGCCGAGTTCGAGTTTCCCCCTGGATGGCGCAACGGATCTTGATGCTGTGTTTGGCAGCCATATCGGAGACACAGGCCAGAGAGGACTGTGGCTTGATCCATGGGATGGGGTGTGCTGCAGTTTAACTGGGTATCGTACTTGCACACGCATTGTCGATGGTCGGTGGTGGGCTCCATGCTCAGGGACCCCGTTAATGGAGGCGAAAGCGTGTGAGGGCGACTGGGCATCAAAGCCTTCATGCGAAAATCTGCCGTTGCAGGCTTGCAGCACTACGAAACAGGCATCGCAAGCTGTCGGCCCATCATGCCAGACTCATGCTCATTCCTTGCGACGTCCCCAATTCTCGCAGCCCACGTTGCATCCACGGCCAGCGCAGACGCTCCCTCCGGATCTCTCGTTCAATCGTTCAAGCATCCGTCCCTCCGTCCGTCCGCCTAGACCGTCTCGGCTCCCGTCCGCATTCCTCACCGCCTCCCTCCTCCCTCCCCTCGACGACTCCCGCGGCTCCATCGCCCTCTCTTCAAACTCCGTCTCCACAAAACGCCGGGCGACCTTGCCGCTTCGGTGCTGGTGCGTCGGAGACCACTCCGGGCTGATGCCGTGCAGATGGCTTGATTGGCCGGAGAGGCCTTGAAACCAAACACCCTCTTCGCAGGGCCAACTCGCCAATCGCGCCTCCCAGCGCAGGCCACACGAGATGGCTGTGCCCCTATAGCCCGAGACAATTTGTGGCTGGTACCGGTCGTGGCTGCTCAACAGACGACCCAGAGACTCGGGAACTCCTTTGACGCATTTGAAAGAGAGAAAACTTTGCTCGATTGCAACCCCCCGGCGTCGTGGTGCTTCGAGGCTCAGCTCAGCCCGGCGTATAGGAGGTTGCCAGAGTCAGACATAAAAGGTGCATATGGGAAGAACAGCTGGCTGCTTGATGCAGCAAACACGGCCGTCCCCGCCACGGAGCTGTTCGTGATGCGAATTTGGGATTTCATGCGTGCCCGTCAAAGGTAGAAAGCGACGAACCGGTTTAGGTGTGTCTCCCCCCTTGGCCGTTCGGATCGTGCCAGCTGATTGATTGAGAGGGAGCATGCCCATGCCTGCTCGTACCTCCGTACCCCGCATGGACAGCGTCCCTCCATTTCGAGCCACACTTCCCGGTCGTCTAAAAGACACACGCCCCCCTCGTCCTCTGCGCAGTCGGCCTTTTCGCCCTCTCCCATTCGCCTGGCAGGGATCCTAAGGTGTGGCGCGTGCGCTCCCCCCAATCTGTCATCCCATCGCTGATCGCCGGCCTCGGCTCAGGTAGTCAGCTGATCGACAATTCCCCGATTACGCTCACCAGGGGTCGTGCTGCCCTGCATCGTGGCCCTTGTTCCGCCCTCGCCTTGCTGGCTGCCCTGGGCCCATGTCGCCGTCGACCTCGGCCCCGGGGCTGCGCCGCTTGGTGATTGGGTGCTGGCTGCGTTTGCGTGTACGCAACAGACGGCCACCAGCCACACTTCGGGCCCTGATTGCCTCAGCCCCTCCGCCTCCCGCCATTGCTACGCCGTCAATTACTAAGTGTCCGTAGTGAGCACGCAGTATCCCACTCAGTCCCGCCCGAACCGCCACTTCCCGGATCCGAACCTGGTCATGGTTACCAAGTCACGTCGTGTCCGAAGGGCAAACGTCCGTTTCGACCCCACGAAGCGTCGCAATACGAGCAGCCGCAGCCGCAATGCACCAAGCAATGCTATCAACACCGCCAAGGCGGTACGGCCAAGCCAACGTGACGATCCAAGCCAGAATCTGCGTCCCAGAAACCTGGTGCACAGCACAGCACTCAGCAGCCAGACGAGAATGAGAAGCCTGCCAAGCCACTCTTTCGTACGAAGGCAACCCCTCTACCGTCAACACTCGATACTCGACATCGCAGAATGGTCCTAAAAGGGCCAGTGGCTGTCCGCTGCGGCGTGCCGCTTGCCGGGTCGTGGCGTCGCCCGGCTGCCTCCGTTTCTTTGATGTCTCGGGCGCCGGCGTGGGATGCGGATAAACTTCGTTTGCTCGTCATGCAGCAGCGGGCACGCAAAAGACCATTTTGATTCCAGCAAAGGCATCTTCCGTCGGCACGTCGCCGAGACGCTCTTCCTCTCTGGGAAGGTGAATCAAGCTCAACGCCGCCTCTCCCAAGAAACGCCGCAGAGACAAACAAAAAAGCATATACTCAATCTCGAGAACTGAGACCTGCCTTACCCTTTCACGCCTCATCCATCGATCTTCAGGGCACCTTCGCCAGCTCCCTTCCACTAACGACTACACAGACACCCTTTTCTTCCCTCGCTGCGTCTGTCCATCTTCCCCCGCCCGGTGGGAAAAGCCAAGCAAGCTCCCGCGTACCCGGCCTTGAAAGGAGCGAACCTGAGGAACAGCGACGTCAAGGAAGCTAGGATTGGGAAGCCCAGCGCCAGCATCAGCAACCCGCAGGCAGCTCATTCCTCTCCTTGCCTAGCTCAAGTCCTTATTTCTCAAACGCCTGCAAAAGGACCGGGAAGGCTGAATGAGGTGAGGTCTACACCCCGCATCGACACAAGACGAACATCATTCGTCTTGACGGAGCAGACAAGCGACGAACCATCCCGCATCTGCGTCCGGCCCGCTCAATGGCCCCCAACCGCTGCGTTTCAGGAAGCGCGTCCTCTCGTCTAAGCCTCAGAGCTGTTCGCCCTCTGCAGGGTCTGTACGACCAGGGCAGCATGCCATGAACCTTATGCAGCTATCGTCCGAACAGGCCTTTCGTCCAATGTCAGCGGGAGCCCGCGATTCCCCCACAAGCGCCCGGCCTGCGAAGGCTGTTGGTCCCGTTGCCTCAAAAATAAACGCCGCACGGGCTTGCGCCGATGGAAATAGCCACGGCAATCTGCGCAACCGCCGCAGCTAGCTATGCATAATGCAGTTCTCAC
This sequence comes from Colletotrichum tropicale, assembly GCA_027406125.1. Taxonomy (NCBI): domain Eukaryota; kingdom Fungi; phylum Ascomycota; class Sordariomycetes; order Glomerellales; family Glomerellaceae; genus Colletotrichum; species Colletotrichum tropicale. The sequence continues at coordinate 5,814,413 of JANVYH010000002.1, forward strand.
GGGATGCCATTGGCCCCGCAGCCGCAGTCACCCAAACCAACCCCAGACACGTCCTGCATGATGAGCGCGCTAGCAAACATGCTCAATCTCCTGGGACGACTCCTGGGACGACTCTGTTCGAACGAAAACAGCTCCAGACAACACACCTTAATTTCGACCCAATCTGCAGTCGTACGCTTTGGGGATCAAGTTTGCCATGTTCTCGCACTTCTCGCTTTGCTGCTTGCTACATCCTCGTCATCAATGTACGGTCCCGACAGTCTGGATAATGGCGTTCAGAGTCAACCAGCCAGGAGCGAGACATTTTGCCATCACCTTCCGTTAAGAATTGAAGCCTTCACCAAACGCATCACTCTCGGGCTCCACTGCCCTGTGCCTCTCCGCAGCCAGGACAAAAGAACTTTTCTTCCCAATCCCTCCATCACACGCATCCACGACCAAGTTTCCATCCGCATCCGGCGAGACATTTTCCGCCAGCGCACATGGCAGCCTCCTGCCTCCTGCCTCACCAACACCCAAGACATCCCAACGGGCACAGCCTCCACAAGATCCCACGATCCTCCCCGTCTGCGGGCAGCCAACGCGAGCGATGGCTGCTTTCTGGCTGCCTTTTTCATGGCGCACACCTCCAGCTCAACCTGCTTTCTCGCAAGCTCCAGGTCCTCGAGATGGCCCCTAGGCAGCCCAGTGCCTTGTTTTTTACACAACCGTATTCGCTTTCTCATCGCGCTCTCGCAGTTACACACCCTCCATGTGGAAAATCCGGATAGCCTCAAGCCAAATCACGCCTCGACCCAGCCTGCTCTCATGTTCCCTGGTCCCCGGCCATCAGCCTCCCGTTTGCGGCCTCGCCGGTGACGTCCAGAAACCTTCTTCGTCGCCTTCTAGCGCGTTCTGCCGCCGACACTAGCACGCCCGCCCAGCCCATCGGCTCTCCGCCGTCGTGCCTTCCCGCTGAGGAGTGTCAGCGGAGTGAATTCAGGGCACAACTTGCTGCCCCAAAACGGCCCATGCCGCGCCCGCGGAGATGTTCACGCTCAAACTCTGTCAAAATGATCTGCAGCAACACCCCGAGAGTCCGTAGCGTATTGCCCACGTACGCCTTGGGTTATGTTACTTCCCTTGGATGGATTTTCTGCCCCCTAGAAGCCCTCGTGCATTCTACGCCTTCACGCACTTCTTTTTCCCTTCTCACGTCTAGTTTTGTCTGCCCGGGCATCCAGGGCGCAGGGCAGAACGCCCGCAGGTCTTCTTGCTGTAAGTTTCAGGAAAAAGAGGGATTCGTGTGAAGGTGGCAAGAGTTACTGTCTCCGCTGTCTCTCATCTTATCCTCGAACGGCATAGCATCACCACCCCCGTGGCCTTGCGAAGTCCTGGATGCCTTCTCGGGGGTGTAGGGGAGCACACAGCTGAACCAGTGCTGCTGCTGAACAGATCCGGTTTTCTGGGATGTGTCTCCAATGTCTCTCCCCGTTTGAACCCAACTCTCGGAATCGTACGTTTGCAACACTCGTTGGAACCATGTCTTACCATTCTTACGTGCGATTCCGTTCCCTTGGGATTCTGGGGTTGACACAGTTGGCAGTTGAAGCCTGGCGAAAAAAAGCCTGCTTGTGATAATCTGGGCCTTGGGGGGATTGCTAAGGCTCGTGAAACCCTAGATCGTGACGAAGACGACGCGCCCGTTCGAAAAGTCCAACCAGAGAGCCGTGACGAAAGTCTGACGAGAGGCTTCCTGATCTTAGCTTCGACATCACAAGCCTGGGACAGGACAGGCCCCGTCGATTTTCGGAAGCTGCCTTGATGCCCGCTATTACGTGACACTTCTCACGCCCGTCAAAGACGACACTGACGGTGCTTGCTGGACCCCCCTCCCCTTCCTGTCTGGGCACTAGGCAGTGTGTCCAGAGGTCGTTGGTTCCCACGGTTCTCTCCACGCGCCTCGCCGCACGTTATTCGTCCTCCTTCCACGTAAGTGAGGGTTGTGCAAAAGTCCCTCCTCCCTGGCCTATTTTGATGTTGGTGCCTTGCCCTGTTGGAGTATGTACGTGTGTATGTCGTTTTGTTTGCTTACCTACTCCAACCAACCAACCATTTTCCATGCACAGCATTCCTCCAACAAGTCCGTCCGCAAACAGCCCTACCATGGCAACTAATGCAACCCGGCGGATGTCAATTTGGTTCCCGCGATTGTGCTTTTTGCGTGTCAGTGCGGTCCAGGTAGTAACGCAAGAAACCCATGCGGCGACGGCCCGAGAGAAACTACAATCATCTCCGTTTAAGGGAAAGAAGAACAAACGCCCTTTTTGGGGGATGCCTTGCTGTCTGGTAGCCCCATTGGGCCGGACCATCCCCCGACACGGAGTGTGTCTACCTTCTTTCCTACGGAATGCCGTTCGTCCCGTCGATCCTAACCCTCCCACGAGGCCGAATCGCCCGAACTGGCCGGTCCTTCTTCTCCTCGACCGGGGTTAGGACATAACCACACCTGAAATGTAGACCAGTCGACTGCCGAGTGAGAGACAGAGGATAGGCTTAATGCCAAGAATAGCAACGCAGCCTGGCCGACTGGCTTACACCGCACCAACGCAGGAACAACAATGAGGCAGACAAAACAAAAAGTGACATCTTGGCCCCACGCAAACTTCAAAGAACCGCAAAGTACCCCATGTTTCGGTTTATTTGGAAAACACAACCAACAACCCACACACACAGACTTCTTCTTCTTTTTCCTTCTGGACGTCCCGTCTAACCGGTGGGATGGGGACCTTTTGAAATCCTGACGACGATGTGGGGGAGGAAATCTTTGTGAGTGAGTGAGTAGATGACGATGGGAACTAAACCGTTTCATGGGCGTTCTCGCGGATGCGATCTCATCCGTCGCTGGCCCCTTCGCACCTATGGCTTTCCGACGTCCATGCCATCGAAATTGGCCATCAGCTTTGGGGGCCGTGGGGCGATGTGAGATTCAATTTGAGATTTCACGTGAGGGTATCCGTATGCAGTCGCCATTCTCCGAGTCACACCCTCCCTCCATTCCAATGGCCGCCCCCAACCCAACCTACCAACATGACAAAAACAAGAAGAATAAAAACTACATGTAAAAAGTCGAAGCATGCAGCATGGAAAGACGTTTCGGCAGTGCTAGCCAACGGGGCATCACGGCTCCGGGGGACGGGCGACTCGCCATCCGCGCCAGTGCCGTGAACAGGGCGGCGCGTCAGGCCACATGAGCAAGCGACGATGAGGCCATGAGCCGATCAGATAAGCCTTCTTCTCAACCGTTCTAGGCATACATACAATCTTTTCCCGCACGTAGCGAGCCCTGGATGACATTGCTCTTGTCTGCTGACAATTCAAGCCGCGCACTCCAGAGTAAAACAGAGTGATGTAAATCAAATCTGATGCTCGGTACCTGGCGTGATTCCCCCGGAAATGGAAACCGTTTCGCCGGACCGGGCACGGCAGTTGCTCCAGCCGAACAACCATCCTCCTCCTGCTTATCCTCTTGATCTTCATTCTCCACATGTCGGGGAAGCTAGCACCTGATAGATCTTCATCGCCGAAGGGTGGTGTGATTCTCTTGGCCCTTGGGCTACTACGAACCCTCTTCTCCCACGTTGTGTAACGCGTAAGGTCGGTCCTCTTCGGCAAGAAAACCACCAAAAAGAAGAGACGTTCCTTCAACCGGACTAGGTGGCGTTGCAGATGAATCGGCAAAACGGCTGCAAGGCGACGCAAGGTTGAGCCCAGAAGCCTCATGTTGCGCATCTTGTGGACGAGGCGCAGGGCCTGGAAGCATCTGGTGTCATGAAGCATCTCCGATGCTGGAGACGATCTTCGCCTTGTGATATGGATGAGTTGTACTGATACAGTCAATCATTTCATCCTCTTCACACAACACCCAAAAGTGAGAATGAGATATTAGACAAGAAAGGCCTTCGATGCGGAAAAACGGCAGAATGCCAAACGTGTCTTTTTTGTTCCATTAACCTGTCCTACCGAAACCGACCGTATGCATCATCTTTACTCCGTACATTAAGATTTACGACAAAAGAAATTAGAGTGAGAAAGAAAGTGGGTGAATCTCTTTTTCGCGTGGAACGGGGGACATGATTTGGGTGAGGAGGTATCAGGCTGCCTCGCTGTGAGGAGGGATAGCTGGGGAGGACAAGAGCGACGCTCGTGCTACAAATGTGCTGGGGTGACGAGGTTACTCATCTATCTTTCATGACACGGTACGAAAGAGCCTTGTGAGTGAACTGTTCTGTGTTCTAATGCAACGAGGCATCAGCCAATCTCGGTAGGGGGTGTGCGCGTTAGTATTGTCGTTGCTCGTTGCAGCCACTGCCACAAACGCTTCCCGTCGCGCTCTCACCAGCATGGTCGAAACGAACGGTTGCCCCGGCCTCCCTTCCTCAACACCTGATGATAGGTCTGTTTTGCTGGTGCTGGTGACCGCCCGAGTGACTCAAAAACAAAACATCCCCCAACTCTCAAGTATCCAGAAAAGCAAGTATGGTACGTTTTGTTTGGATAAGAGTCTGCTGTGCTTATGTGTGTCTCCCAGGCCGGCCCCCACAGAAGGTTGAGAGGAGCAACACATGAATAAACAATGTATGCAGAGAGCCGTGGTCAGTCCCATCAGAAGAAGGCCATGTGCCGATCCTGAATGGGGGCCCGGCGCTGCTGCTGGATAATGGGGTACTCCTAATGACCATAGTATCCATTCGTGCGGCCGGTCCGCGAGTGCTGCTCGGGGTAGGTCTCGAAGTACGGGTGGTTGCATGCGGCCTTTGCCGAGATGCGGCTGGCCGGGTCGTACACCAGCATCATCTCGAGGAGCTCGAGACCCTCCGCGTCGAGGTTCGAGCACAGAGGCTGGGACTCATCTCGGATCCACTTGGGGAAGGAGCTCTTGAAGTCGGGGTACGACGTGACACCGGGCCAGACATCCTCGGTAGGGGTTCCGAGCGTGCTGCGACGAGGAAGACATGTTAGCGAATGTACGAGACAAAAATTCGAGGCTTCTTCTTTCAAAGAGGATAAACTTACCGGAAGATCTTGAAGATCTCGTCAATCTCAGAGTCACCGGGGAAGAGAGGCTTGCGAGTGCACATCTCGGCAAAGATGCAGCCGACGGACCACATGTCGACGCCCGTCGAGTACTGGCGACCGCCGAGCAAGATCTCCGGGGCGCGGTACCACAGCGTGACAACCTCGTGGGTGTAGGTGCGCAGGGGGACACCGAAGGCGCGCGCGAGACCGAAATCCGCCAGCTTCAGGTCGCCGTCTTTGCTGATCAACAGGTTCTGGGGCTTGAGGTCGCGGTGGAGGATGCGTCGAGAGTGGCAGTAGCGGACGCCGTCGCAGAGCTGCCACATGAACTTCTGAATGACGTTCTGGTTGAGACCCAGACGGGCAAGGGACTCGGAGCTGCCCTCGGGAAGGGCCTTGCCGCGACCACCATCGCTGACGGGCAAGGACTCCATGTACTTCTTCAGGTCGAGATCGAGGAACTCGAAGACGAGGTAGAGCTTGTGGCCGTCGGCGTGGACGATGTTGAAGAGCTGGACGATGTTGGGGTCGCGCATCTCCTTGAGGAGGGAGATCTCGCGGATGGCGGTGGAAGGGACACCCTCGTCCTCGGCTTCCAGGCGAATCTTCTTCAGGGCCACAATGCGCCCGCCATTGAGCAGGTCCCGGGCCTTGTAGACGACACCGTAGGTACCTGAAGAGAAAGAGGAGAGTCAGCTTGGGACTGCGGGATGCAATGGACGATGCTTGCGTCATTGTGCGCAGGAGCAGCGGTCCCAGGGCGAGGGTTGGATTTGCGGCCTACCTTCACCGATCTTCTCGAGCTTCTGGTAGTTCTCCATGGTGGCGGTGCAGCGGGTATATCGAAGCAGTGATCAAAGAGAGTTGAGAAGGAACGAAAGAACAATTCTTGACGCAATTCGTATTCACCGCTCGAGGAGGCGTCGGAGGCAGTCTTCAGATTCGGGGGGCGATGTTTTGTGGCGGGGGGTTTTGGTCGTGGAGATCCGCAAGTCACCTCAGGGTCTGGGCCGAACGAGGGGCAGAGCTGTGTGAGAGAGGATCCGTTTTGGGACGACGGGGGGCAACGCAAAGGGAACAGAAAAAAAAAGACACACAAGCCGGAAGTCGAGATACGGGGAGCCGCTACGAGAGAAAAATCTCCATGGGAATCGGTCGGTCGACGAGAGGTGTTTGTCGGTGACGAGGTTCGCAGGGCCGGGCGGGAAGGGCGTCGTCGGGGGCGGATTGGTCGATGTTTTGTGGTGCTAAAATTGCACTTCGTTGTCGTTGTTTACTAGCAATGAAGAAAAACAAGGCGCGATCTGATCTCACCCAACCAAGGCCTCTGACAGCAGGGTCGCGTTCTCCCGTGGCGTGGGTGCCCCGGTCGCCTGCCCCCGCTATTCTTATCGATAGCAGCCTTATCGCACGGGTGTGAGTTATCGATAAGATCGCTGCTGCAATGGTTGGTGGGGTCCGACGACTCACTCGACCGAGTTTGTCCCGCAGTTTCAGTGAGGCAACGTACGATGCGACGGCCGGACAGAGCAGCAAAATAAACATTCATAATTATTTCCTGATGGAGATGCTGACTCAATAACACGACACTCCATCCTGACGACTTTTACATCAATTATCCACCCCTGAACACATTGAATCACTGACCCACCATGACGGCCGAAATCGTTGAGCTCGACGCTCATGAGCAGCCTTCCGAGGCGATGCGGGCAAAGTGGAAGGAATACTCGAGGGCAGACCAGAAGGACCTCATCAACGGAGACGCTCTTGATGATCCCAGATCATCAGAGCAAGCTGAGAAATTCTGCGTTGCCGGAAAGATTTCAGTCGATCAACTCAAGGCCGCCTTTTCTCACATAAGTCCGGACGCAGTTGACACATCAATGCTTCAAGAGGTTCCACTACTCTACCACCCACTTCTTCCAGGTATGTATAATTGCTTGACGACATTCTCATTTGCTGATTCGTTTAGGTCTTATTGTCGTCCCAAACCTGGTCCCTCCCGAAATTCAAAAGATCCTCCTTTCTCTCATGATCAACCGTGATCTCAGTGTCCCAACACATCAGACCAACCTTCACCTCCACTACGACATGCCTTATCCCAAAGCATCTGATGGGTCCCCGGAATCTTTCTTCTCATATCCGCCAGATCAGACACCACTGTTTACTCCGAAAGATGCCTCGGTCCACAAGCCCCTATCCATCAAGCAGGTGATGGAGCGTCGCCTGCACTGGGTTACTCTCGGCGGACAGTACGACTGGACGAACCGAATTTACCCAGAAGACCTCCCACCCCAGTTCCCGTCAGACATCGCTCAGTTTCTCGAGTCCCTGTTTCCCGAAACGCTGGCGCAAGCCGCCATCGTCAACTTCTACACCCCGGGGGACACCATGATGATGCACCGCGACGTCAGCGAAGAGGTCGACAAGGGTCTGGTCAGCCTCAGCTTTGGCTGCGACGGGCTCTTTATGATTGCACCAAACGATCCAGACAATATCTCGGAAGAAGCCAAGGCTACTGGCAAGGAGTACTTGCTCCTGCGGTTGCGCTCTGGCGATGCTATTTACATGACCAAGGACTCGCGCTTCGCATGGCATGGCGTGCCCAAGGTGCTCAAGGGCACGTGTCCAGATTACCTCGCCGATTGGCCTTCAGAGGATGGCAAGTACGACGGCTGGAAGGGTTGGATGCAGAACAAGAGGATTAACCTGAACGTGAGGCAAATGAGGGATTGATGTAGTGGCATAGACGATGGTTTTACGAGCGTTGGATTTCTCGTCCCTGTAAGATACCATATAGACTTTTGCTGCGTACTTGGGTATGAACGTCATGTGCCGTGTACTCTATGTGCTTCATGCGACAATGTTCCATGATATTGTTGTCTGTAACGTGCCTCCAGTGACTTTCCGTCAGGCGATCAGGTGAGAACTTGTCAGTTCCGCCAGGGATCGTCGCGGCAGTCGTCTGCAAAGATCGACGACATCTAATGTGAGATGAAATTCATTTAAGACTGTCGTTCCTTCATCGTGAGACGCTCAATCAGTTGATATCGCTCCTAAGCCTGTCAGGGGCAAGCAATACATATAGTCATTCAATACGTGATCAGTCAAGCGGAAAGAAACACCTAACGCTTCATAAGAACAGATATCTCAGGGTAGAAGTCAACATATAAGTCGGAGCGCGAGAAGGAACAACAGTCAATATAAAGAACCAAAAATAGAAGCCAAGGGTCAAAAGAGTTCACCCACCGGTGTGGGCTAATCTCTGGTGCACATGCTGGGAATTTTCTCGCTCGGTATCGGTCGGTCGATCGGTAATTTTTGCCTGTCGTCGAGTAGGCTCGAACCCTTATCCTTCACACCACCCTCCTTGATCCTAGACCTCATACTATTGTGCTACTGGGCGAGGCGTCCCTCGCCTGGTGACGAAAGACTTGGTTCTGGACTTCTTGATAGAGGCTGTGTGTGTGTTTACTGCTGCAAGGTGAGTATGCTTTGCGTTCTTCTCACTTGTGGTGGAGCTGGTGCCTGAGGTGACCGACAAAGGTGAAGCAACTCGACCTGGCCTCGTGATGCCTCGCCCCTTGGGCCCCACAACCCAACCTCAGGTGAAGCCGCAAAAGCGCAAATGAGATGAGGCAATTCGTCACGAGCGTATATTTCTTTCTCTTGAAGTGTCTCTGGGCGAATAAAACTTTTGCGGTTCCTTCGTGAAATATGTGTTTGTTTACACTAACGCCTAACACCCTCAGCGTGCCTTCCTCTCGACGCCTCACGCCCACACCACGACTAATTCCAACACCTACTTTGCAAACAAAGTAATCTCGTCGCTTCTTAGTGTTCTACGAAGCATTCACTTACGACAATCGTGTAAATATTCCAGGCGCCATCGGCAAGTAGCTGCACACGTGCATTACTGATGCTCAGCCCCTTTATCCTGTAAACTGTGAACTTCTGATTAACAACCCCCTCTCGGAGTCATCGATATTTCCCCCCATATTATGCTACATGATGAAGCTATTTATGCGATAATACTTTTGCGTGAGTGGATGAATTCGTTTGAAAGTTAACACTAGTGGGTTTGCTTGTGGTATTTGGCAACGCGCTTGAACCCTTGAAAAGGGGGCTGAGAAGAGCTTGCTGATTCTCTCCTGCCTTATTCACGATACATATCAAATTTAAGATAAAGCCGCTAAAATGTATAGTTTTACTCTCAATTTGAAAGGAATTTAGTATCTGGGCGATTGCTACTTGCTAAATGGGTGGAAAACTTAATTCTTTCTTATATAACTACTATCACTATTGCTTTAGGCGTCATTCTTATAGTCCTTCTTATAGGATATTAAAAATCCTCTAGTAACCTTCTCGCCTTAAGTTTGAGTCTTATGGCTTGAAGATATAGGAGTTGCGCTATAAGAGACTGAATTCGACAGCTTAATATATAAAAAGCTTCCCTAGCGCTTAATTGCTTTTGCTTTATATATTGTCCAGATTTTATAACCATTAGTAGAGGAATATTGGTTAATTAAATAGTTATTGCTTGTTATATTCCTATATAGTAATTGTGTGTTCTCTAGCATCGTACTGCTTTAGTGCTCCGTACGTCTTAAAGTTTTTCATGTTCATAGAGCATTCAAAAGCATAGTTACAAATACATAATGTGGATAACCTAAAGGTTTTACTAAGACTGCCTGTAACCGCGCCGCAATACCAATATTGATGATTTCAGCTTGAACTTAGCCGTGTTATCTGAGCATCACGTGCCATTTGCAAAGTGAATGGTTTTACTTTGTGTGTATATCTACCGCAAATCAACCATGAACGGCTAAGAATGCTACCCTGCATGTCGGGCTCACAAGTACGACTGCACCGCTGTTATGCATCTTATGCTACGCCATATGCTTATATCGAAGCAGGGAAGCCTCGCCAGAAGTTTGTACTCCTCCTTTCGATGTTTAGACTGTTCGCTGGGTGAGACTGAGACGGGCACGAGGTCATTCTCAGCTATCTCATGTGTATCGCACATATAGCTGGCCATGCGCTTACACCCACTTTGAACTTGAGTTTGGCCTCGTGGCCGTCGACGTCTGTTGGGTTCGTTTTCTGGGATGGCTACATCGCCCTTTCTGAACCCATGATTGCTTGCACATGAACCCCAGCCTCTACACCAAAGCCCGGAGGAAATATGTCGAAGTCGAAAGCCTCCGATCGCCCGACCCAAACACCTCAAATGAACTGTAACTATTCCAGTCAACCGGAGAGAACATACGGGGCGGCATTCGAGGCAGATCCCGTGAGCCACTGGTGGTGAGATGATCAGGTCTCAACACCACCACAAACCAAAACCATCCGTGGCGATGTCAATCAACAGTGTCGCTTGAATAACGAAATTACATGTCAGGGCCGTCTCCTTAAGTTTGTTTGCTGGTGAAAGAGCTTCTGCCTGGGGTCTAGTCGGACTGAGTTTAGTTGAGCTGATGAGTAGGGCCTTTTGGTTCGTACTGCGCCTCACCCCAGCCCCTTTTCTGGCCCCGTTGCGGGGAGGGCAACCAGCACATGAGAAGATCGATCTGTGGCACCGAGAAATTATCAGATGGATATTTCGTATCCATGAATTCTCGCGTTGGATGTTTTGAAACTGGAAGCCAGGGGAAACCTCGTTTCGTGAGAATCGGCCTGCAGTCGATCTGCCTTGCTTGGAGCCCCGAGGCCTGACCAAGCAATTTCATGGAATCCTGATTAAGCTTCAAGAGAAATTCCAAGGATCACTGGGTTTTGAAAGGATCAAAGCATACCGATATTACTAAACTAGAGCAGTCAGCCTTGGTTTTCGATGGGTCATCCACGAGCCCAACACACACCTGCGGTTTCCGTGATGCTCAGCAGCGGCGCCTTGGCTTCTCCACGATCATCGCAAATCCTAGTTGACCACAAGTCGGGGATCAACGACGGTACCTTTGCAAAGGTCCTCAGCGCCCAAAACACCACAGACCAAATATCACGAGTCTACAGGGGGGCAGTGTCACTAGCCTTTGAAAGGAACAGGGACCATTATGTGCATACGGTACCGCCACGAAAACGGCCTCATGTGGATTGGATCTAGACTATGCATACGGTACCCTTGCACCAAGCCAAGGGCCTCATGCGGCTTGTCGGGTGCTCATCCCGAGGGTATCAACAATAGATGAACTTTGTACATGAAAGTAGAAAAACAACATCTCGGGAAGGATCACGGTCTGCCTCCTCACCGCCCGTCTACTGGACAGTCAGACCGGCGTAGATGGGGTAGGTGGCGTACTCCCAAGGGATGGCGTTCTGGAGAAGCTCGTAGTCGAAGCCGTCACCGCCACCGCTGACGTAGAGGAACTTGGTGAAGGCGGCCGAGGCGTAGTAGGTGAAGGGCGTGCTGGCGGGGACGAAGACGACGTCGCCCTGGATCAGGGTGACGGGGTCGTAGCCCTCGACGCCGACGACCAGGGCACCCTCCTCGAGCTGGAAGGCGACGGGCTGCTTCAGGTTCGCCTCGGTGGCGGTCTGGTTCGAGAGCAGGGGGCTAATGGTAGCGGTGCCCATGGTGAAGTTGCCGGCGGTCTGGTTGCCGGTAGCGAAGGGGGCGATGAGGTGGTAGATGCCGCCGTCGGCGTTCAGGTACTTGGGGCCGCGGTTCTTGGCGATGAAGTTGGGCGTGACAGCGTCGGCGGCCAGCTCGTTGGCGGCGGTGTGCCAGGTCGATGCGCCGCCGGCGGTGCCGTTAACCAGGTCTCGGCGGGGGCTGTAGTCCAGCTGCGCGTAGACGTCAAAGGCCTCGAGGGCGGAGATGAGGTCGGGGTTGGAGCCGGCGGAGCTGTTGGAGGTGGCGGGAACGAACTCGGAGCCGGTGGAGGAGTTGAACTCAGAGTTGGCGATGGCGACGAAGAGCTCCTCGAAGCCGCCGGGCTGGATGACGCCCGTGAGCTGGGTGTCCGGATCGGTGATCTGGAACGTGTGGATGGTGTTGTGGGGCACCGCGCCGTAGTCGCCCGGGGTCAGGAGGCGGGCCTGCTCTCCGGACGAGTTGGTCTTGGCCCAGAGCTGGAACTGGCCCTTGGAGCAGTAGAAGTTCTCGTAGTGCGCCTTGTGGATGTGAGGGAGAACGCCCAGCTCGGTCGAGCCAGGGGCGTTGGTCTGCATCAGAGTGAAGGCGCCGGCGGAGGCATTGCCGGTGACGGAGAAGCGGTAGACCTGGTCGCCAACCGAGACGGCGCGGCCAGCACCCTTGCGGAGGACGTAGGGCTGAGAAGTGTTGGGGGCTTGGTCGAGAACGAGGTCCCTGGACGTGCTGTTGGCCTTGGCAAAGGGGCCCTGGGGAGCTGCCGCCACGAGGGGGAGGCCAGCGGCGAGGGTCGCGATGAACTTCATGTTGGCGATTTGGACTCAGACTCGGGTGGGTTCGAACGGTTAGCGAGAGACTTTGAGCGAGAGAATGGATCGACGACGACTGAGGTTGAGGATCTCACAAGCACCCGAACCGCGAACGAGAGGGCTTATAAAGGGGAAAAGACAACCGCCACGGGATGTGGCCGGACAGAACACAATTCGCTCGGAGTCCGAGCCGCTTCTTCCCAGCTCCATAACGAAAGGAGGCGCCCGTCGAGTGTAACCCCGGCAGCAGATAGTGCTTGTTTCCACGCTCAAGGCCGTCGCGGACGTCGAGACCGCGTCTGTTCCCTTCCAAGGCCCCGCTGACTAACATGTTTCTTGATGCAAAGCCTTCCGTTGCCCACCAAAACGGTCCCGTTTCGTGGCCATCGGCCCGCTGTTCGTCCCATTCTGTAGATAGAGATCACAGGGGCGACGGGAATCTAGCATGACGTGAACCAGGGCATAGATGAGCTGAAGATCGCCGCGGCGAATAAGGGCCGAAGTTCAGACCGAATGGAACCCCATTCTGGAAGGGATGTTGTCTGTAGGACGACGCATCATGGTGATGAGAAGGAGTTGGTTTCCACTCGGTTGACGTACGCTGCGGCGGAAATCCCGGACTTCCTAGTCATTCGTGTTATTGATGCCCTCCTTTTGCTGGATCCACACCGGAAACTCCGGTTCTGCTGCCACAGCGATGAATCGTCCATGAATGAAATGGTTGGATTTTCGCCCCGTCGTATCGGCGGTCGCAAGCGCCGAGCGCGGAATCGGCTGTTGATGTTCGATATAAGGAAGGTCGTGGTGACCCCTGCGTCACGCTTCCACCCGATGCATCTCTCAGCATCAGCAACTGCACTCACATGGGATGACCTTCTCAATCCGTACAACATCCGTTGATGATTATAGACAACATCATAACATCAAGGAAGGCAAAGTAGAACCCCCTTATGGACTGATGCTTTGGTGTAGATGCATCTCTGCGGCGCAAAATGGACGATTCTGGTCAGCAGGCAGGACTGATGGAAACCTCACAAAAAGCTCCCTCTTAGCTCGTGGCTCATCGGTAGGCGATGACTGTCATGCCCTACCGGTGGTTTCTCGAGATATCTCAATTGCGAAAAGGCGATCCTTGATGGGAATTGTGATTCTCGCCTTCCCTTCAACGGCCGTTTATGATGATCATGGGCGCATTCCACCGTGTGGAAATCCGGTGCGAGACACTGCTCTGCGCCCTGTTGAAGGATTCCGTATGGCCAATTCTCACTTCTTTCACTTCTTCCTCAGAAAGCGGCCGCATGACGCAAAAACCTCTCAGACCTCATGAACTAGACTGGCTAGCGGAATCCATCATTAGCCTGGTGTTGTGGCTGCGCATACATGTGGTGTTTTTCTCACTCCAGTCACCTACCAAGAAGTCGCGGGGTCGCGTGTGTCAAATACGATGCGGCCTCTCTGATAGATGAAAGTCAAGACCGTCCGGTGGCTGTGACTGTAATGAGATGGAACCACCCAATAGCCATGCTTGTAGCGCAGCCATGAGCCTTGCTGCCTGGTAGTGCGTTCGATGAGGCCGCTTGAAAACCGATGAATCGGTCTAGACGACCTAGCAGGGGTGCGTTGAAGAGTTTCCAATTTCCTGGGAACCAGCTGTACCCCGGGTATTTGAACAGAGCCTCATTGTGGCTGCCATGTGGAAAGCCCCTGGCAGATGGCTTGGTCTCCGGACTGGGCCCTGTGAGTTGTGGTCATGGCATGGCGGCGATGAGTGACAGGGTGAGGGAAGCGAGTGAGTGTGGCCGTGGATAACACGAGACCTTTGAGGACTCACACGGCAGGGAGAGCGCTGGCAAAGCGACGCCGGTTTCCTTCCAAACGGCTTCCAAACGGCTGTAATATGAAGCCGAATGCGTCAAGTCGTAAAACCGTTTGCTGGTGAAGGTGAGATGAGATAGTCACGTGTCGCTTTGGCGATGCAACGAAATGCCAAGAAAGAAACGATGACTGGCATTGGCCAGCGATTGAAATCCCTCCCTCTCTTTGCCCTACCTACCGGCAAGTGACACTTGTGACATGGGAAAGACAGAGCGAATGAGAAAAGCCTTACTATCAGCCCAATGGCTGCGCCTAATTTATGTAATCGACGCTAGACCACATGGGGTAATAGGCGCTTAGTACCAGGCAGTAGCCCCTCCTTCTGCCGGCTCCCCAGCCTGCTCACTTTCAGTCCCACCGCAGCTCTTTCCAGCCCCGAACGGCCTACAAACGACGAGCCTGCCGACGGTTCTACCTGGCCTGCATTGCGAAGAGACAACCGGACCTAGTCATTGGACCGGGCTGCGGTTGCCTCAGAAGTTCCATCAGTTGGCTGATGTTGGCTTCAGTTACTGCCAATTTTAAGGCGCGCGCTCTAGCTTGGCTGACCAGCTGCAGACCTCTCCAACGTGTACTCATTTCTCTTTCGTTAGGTACTTTTCCAATTCACTGTACCTTTCTCCCTCCACCTCATTCACTGCCTTGCCCTACTCACTCCGTTGCGCCGTTTCTTTGACCATCAAGACTAGCCACTCACTCTTTTTCCACTTGCTGTACTTGCCATGAGGGTCAAGACAGGGGACAGGCGAAAGAGATAATTGAAGGCATTGCCCTGCGACCGTAGCCCATGTGCGACACAGAGACAATTAAAGGCTTCATTCATTGCGACAAAGCGCTTTGGTGATCGTTACCGCAGCACTGATACCGCTCGCTCAAAAGACCTCATAAAGAGCTTTCATCAAGTTTATTTTCGACCTTCATCAAAATTAATGGGGAGCCTATGCTCAAACATTGAAAAGGACGATGCGCCTGGCGAAAAAGATGCTCAGGGTAGAAGGGACAGCACCACACTCACACGACACTCCTCTAAACGTTTACAGAAGAAACTCTCCAACCACCGCCGCCGCCACCAATCCGCACTCACACCCGACATCCTGCCCAGTCATCAAGCAGACATGAGAATGGCCCAGGAAATGATTGATGCCCATGATAGAGTCATTGACGGCACCGGCAACGGCCACGTCGGCCACGGCCAGAAGGGTCGCCGGACCACCGTCCTCGATCAGCCCCGCCCGAGGACGAGAGCCGTCTCCTCCGCCGCCGCTGCCGAGATGAACGTCGACGAGTACCTGCGCCAGAGAAACGAGATCCAGCGTCGCGAGGCCACCCTCTCATTTGACTTCAAAGCCACCGTCCAGGCCTCGCTCAAGGAGCGAGACGCAAATGCCATCATCCAGAAGCTCAAGGCAGACGACCAGCGCGATACTTATGACGCGGCTGACGCAAGGCTGGGGTGGGGAGGTCAGAAACACCCCCGATTCCCGGCCGACCACTTCCTTTCCAACCTGGATCAGATCAAAAAGACCAAGTTGTTCGAGGTCGCATGCGCGATGCCAAAGGGAGCACATCTCCATATTCATTTCAATGCTTGCCTAGAGCCCTCGGTCCTCTTAAACTACGCCAAGGACATGGACCGCATGTTCATAAGCAGCGATATTTCCTTGGCGCCAGCCGCTGAAGATGAAGAAGATGGTGCAAAGAAGGACGACGCCCTCGACCGCTGCAAAATTCAATTTTCCATCATCGCGCCCTCAAAAGAGAAACTAGGCGATATTTTCTCCCCTGAATATGACTGCCCGGATAGCAAGAACCGACTGTGGTACAAGTATTCTCAGTTCCTCAGTGAATTCCCCAGGCTCCATGGCCGCGATGCCCAGAAGTGGCTCGAGAGTAAAGTGGTTTTCCATGAAGAAGAAGCGCATGGCTATCTTCAAACGGTTCAGGGGTAATTATACCCCCCTCTGTGTGGGGTTGATGATGCTAACATCAGTGAACAGGGCATGGGACAAGTTTAATACCCGCACCCAGATGATGAAGGGTCTGTTCAACTACGAAACGGCCTATCGTAAATATACCAAAGCCCTCCTCGAGGACTTTGTCCGTGATAAAATTCAGTATGCTGAGATTCGCCCAAATTTCATGGCGGCGAACAACCTGTGGACCGACGACGGCACAGAGCAAATCGACAACGAGGGCATCATGAAGCTCATCATTGATGAGTACCGCAAGTTCCAGGCCGGCAATGACAAGTATTTTGGCGGCATGAAGATCATCTACTGCACGCCTCGATCTTTGAGTAATACGCTGGTTAAAGCCGCGCTGGCAGAGTGTCTGAAATTCAAAAAGATGTGGCCTGAGTGGGTGGCCGGTAAGTCTGCAACTCATGTTGATAAGCACTCGATACTGACGAAGCAGGATTCGATTTGGTTGGCGAAGAGTCAAAGGGACGGCCTCTCAAGGACTTTATCCCTGAGTTCCTCGAGTTCAAAAAGGACTGCGGAGACATCGACATCCCCTTCCTCTTTCACTGCGGAGAGACGCTCGATATTGGTAACGATACCGACGGCAACATCGTGGACGCGCTCTTACTCGGCTCTAAACGCATCGGCCACGGGTTCTCCCTGGCCAGACATCCTTACATTATGGAGCATATGAAGAAAAGGGGCGTCTGCCTCGAGGTATGCCCGATCTCAAACGAAGAGCTTGGCCTGACGCCGAGGATCTCGGGGCATGCCATGTACAACCTCCTCGCGAACAACGTGCATTGCACTTTGAACTCGGACAACGGAACAATATTCAGGTATGTCGTCCCGTCGCCAAGCTCAAAAGACATCCAACTGACAACATCACAGATCAAGCCTCTCCCATGACTTCTACCAGGCTATGGTGGGAAAGACGGACATGACGCTGCACGGCTGGAGGCAGCTCATCGAATGGAGCCTGGAGCACTCGTGCATGGACAAGCACGAGCGCGCGGCGGTGACCGAGGAGTGGAAGAAGCTGTGGGACGCGTTCCTCGACTGGATTATCACGACGCACGGGAGCGATGCCGCTTAGCCCAAGGAGGAGAAGCTGAACGCGTCGGCTTGAGACATGCTCTACTCTGATTCTTTGCTTTCAACATTTAGAGATACCAAGGGTGAAGCCTAGGACTTGATGAGACGACTTTTGACGATGTTTATGAAAAAGAAAAGAGGCGTTTTCATTTGCTGAGGGTACTGGTGCTTTGTGAATCATGCGAGGTACTTCTCTCTTAGTTGAAGTGTAAGAAGCGTTGAGGCTGTGAGGTACCACTGGAAAGGCAGTTCCGTACTTGAAGCACCGATCCCTACCCTTCTTACACAAGCCGCAGTCGAGGCAGAACGTTGAAGTCATTAGCAGGCTCACTCAGCTCTCACGGCCTTACATGTCTCGAAGGGTGATGTGCACAAGTCTCGGCTCCGTTCCATCTGTATGAACGTTACTGGAGGGCGAAACTTATGTAACGGGGATTCCATTTTCACCTGCAGGTACAGCTAGTGTCCTCCCATCGTGAATTGTAACAGCAGCTCGCTCATTGAAATTATCTACAACCATCACCCAGTCATCGCCCGTAGAATACTATGTACCGTAATCCTACATCCAAGCCCCGAGTCATAACATCGTTAATCATGCACCTACTACCCCTGATTCTGGGCATTCAAACCCAACATGACCAGGTTCGACACGACCATCACCGTAATCACCAGCCAAATCGCAACCGCAACAACGCTGACGTACCACGAGTTCGCCATCTTCACGCCCACGGTGCTGAACCTCCTCGCCGGCACGACGCCGGTGTCGCTGCCGTAGCTCGCCGCGCCGGGGACGACCGTCATGTACTTGTTGAAGCTCGTAAAGTATATCAGCGGCGCCGTGATGACGGGCAGCACCGTGCCGAGCACCACCTGCGTGCCGTTCAGCGCGCTGCTCAACCCCTGCTGGCCGAGCAGGGCGCAGATCACGGCCGCGGGCGTGACGCTGATGACGCGCGTGACGAGGCGCCGCAGCCAGGGCTTCATGCGCCAGTTGAGCGCGCCCTCGCTGACGAGCTGGCCGGCGATGGTGCACACCAGCCCCGCGGAGACGCCCGACAGCAGCAGCGCGAAGGCGAAGATGACGCCCGCGGCGGAGGAGATGCTGTTCGCGAGGAGGTCGTGCATGCCGAAGATGTCCGAGGCGAGGCTCGTCTGGCCCTGGTAGAGGGAGGCGCCGGCCACGATGAGGATGGCCGAGTTGACGAATAAGGCGAACGTGAAGAGCGAGAAGGTGATTTCGGCGATGGAGAACTTCATGCAGTGCTTGATCGCGGCCATGGAGGGGAAGTAGAAGACCTTTTGGACGCTGTCGACGGTCGTCATCGTGTCGGAGCGGGGGAGTTCCTGGAGATTGCCTTCTTTCATGTCAAAGTCCTTGAGGCGGGACTGGACGACGCCGGAGCCTAGGTGTAAGCTGTGCGGCATGACTGTTGCACCGAGGATGCCGCACGATTGATATAATCTGGCCATGTTAGTAAGGGAAGAGCGAAATATGTGTGATAGTTCTCACCCCTGAGTCTGGATGATGGAGCCAGAAGGAAGGTAGCCGCGGAAGACCTGTCCGACGGTGGTGTTTTGGATGAGCGAGAGCTGAATGCAGAAGCAGACGACGACGCCTAGCACCAAGAAACAGACGCCAATCTCAAAGAGCCGCAGACCACGCATGGAGCCGTCTGGGCGGTAAAATATCACGATAAATACGACGTCCAGGAGCGTCAGGATAACGCAGGCGAGGAGCGGTAGCTTGGGAATGAGGAGATGCAATGCGGTGGCGGTACCGATGACCACCGCCATATCCGTCGCGATGATGCCAATCTCCGCGAGGGCGTAGACGATTATGTTCATCCATCTCGGGAGAAACACACGGCTAGCGGTGGCCAGATCAAGACCGGTGATGGTGCCGAGTTTGATGGCGAGACTCTGGAGAAAGATGGCAATAAGGTTGCTCACGAGGACGATGAACAAGAGATCAAAGTGGTAGGATGCTCCGGCTGAGATGTCTGTTGCGTAGTTTCCTGGATCAACTGTGGTGGATCGTAAGCTTGGCTGCGTTCCGTAATTCTTCCAGGTAACATACTGTATGTGACGGCAATCATGAACCCTGGCCCAACGAACTTGCCAAACACGACGAGGTCACTCCATCTTCGATTGAACCAACCCGGCCTCTTCTTGTTGTAGGAATGACTCGGCAAAGGAAGCGTTGGGCCTGACAGGAGGGCCACTGGCTCAAAGTCTATCCTCGACTCCTTGCCTATTGGCGTGTCGAGCTTGAATGTGCTCTCCGACGGCCCCGGTGTTGCGGGAATGGTATCGAGGCGGACAAAGTCTGGCGGGATCTCTATCGTCAGCCGCCTCGAGCGGCGACGGTCGGTGTGTGAGCTCGAGCGGCGACGATCCGTATGTGACAGCCCATGCAGGGTCTGGTCGATGGTATAGTCCGCTGTGAAGGGGTTCGCGCTGCTCCTGCGCGAGTTGCTCCCATGCTGGGGCTCTTCCAGCCAGGCGGGCGTCATCGTATTCCGGGCAGCAACGATATCAGACGTGCGGATTCGCGAAGCTGTCGAACATCAGTTCCGTCGAGAGGGCCCGAGGTGTTAATCCTGCAAGACTCACAGTCAACATGGGTGACAGCGAGCGTACGGCGTTAGATGCCCCTCGGCAACATCAGGGAAGAGACAAAACGGAAAAAAAGAAAGGGAGACAAAAGCCGGCCGATCCAGGCGGAAGGACTGGAGGAGGCCAAGTAGTTTTGTCAGGTCAAGGACTCGCCGGCTGAAAGCATCACCTCAAACAACTCGACTTCCTTCACAACGGTAGGGCATGCCGAATGCGGCCGTTGCGAGAAACCGGCCTCCTCCGTTTGAGACATATCCCTCGTCATAGGCAAGCCGCGGTTGAAGCGTGTCCGGCCCAGTGGGACGCCCCAAAACAGGGCCATGGAATGATGGAGAGTGTGACTGGCTCCCCATGTTCAGACAATCAATCTCAAGGGTCCTTCTTGGCTAGAGTGAAGTCGGGCGAGACCGTGAGTGAGTTGCCTTCGAGAAAGACGGCCGCCCACTAGTGGCCAGGGCATGGCTTCTGGACCGGAAATGCCTGAGACTCGGCCGCCGGGTTCGGAATAGCGAACGCAGATGGCACATGCTAGAGGCAATCAGCATGGCAAAAAAAAACAAAAATTACGGCATGGCTTGCAAGATTCAGTATGAGAGTGGCTAGAGAGGGTGGTACGGGTCTGTGGCGTAAAGAAAGGCGCGCAGCCCTTTTTCTTGGCAAGTAATTTTGTATTTGCTGGGTCGGCCTCTAGGTCCGGCCTGACTAGAAGCGAATTTCTTCGTCCTTTTATGAACGCTATTCACCAGCCGCTCTCTGTTGAAGGCTGATCTCTTGTTCTTGGCGGGCCGTTTTTGGCTTGACTTGATTCCGGCCGGCACATTGGGACGGTCAGCAGCTCACCGGGCTGACCGGGCTCACCGGGACCCATCTCGTCTATGTTTTCCCCGGGCGGGCCCCTGTCTCCGTGTCTCCGTACACCCATGTCACTCCGGCCTGACGTTCGGCCCCGAACCAGAGCGACGATGCAGATTTATGGGGGTTGCTGTTGAAGCTTTGCGGGCCTCTATTCACGCATTCACCTGATCTTCTTGGTCTCCTTTCCGGCGGCACGCTCGCGGTCTCTCTTGGCGTAGATGCCAGCCGTGAAGGGGTTCTCGTAGCTCAGGGCAATCTTGTAGACGATGAAGACCCACACGGTCAACAGAATGCCGGCGGGCTTGCCGTAAATGAGGGCGGCGCCGAGGAAGCTCATGGTGGAGCCGTTGTACATGGGAGCGTCGGTAATGTTGAATGGGAAGCCAGTCACAATGCTGTCCATCAAGATGCCAAAGTAGTCACCGAGAAATGTGCCGGTGATGCCCAGCTGCCACGTCGAAGAGAGAACGAGCACATTGCCGCACGCGACGAGGGCGTACCCGGCATAGGTCACTGCGTCGGACGCGAGCAACGGGTGTGAGGGCTGGAAGCGCAAGGCCCGCTCGTAGAGAAGGTCACGGAAGATTCCGAGGGAAAAGATGGTGACTGCCAGACCGTAGCATGCAATCTGGGAGCGTCCGCCAAAGAGCTTGGTCAGGAGCTTGTTGTTGTACTCTGGTTCGGTTAGATGGGGTCACTCGGAGGCGGAGCCGGCGCAACGAACCTTGTCTCGCGACGATGCTATGCAATTGTCAGCCAACAATTTTACGGAAGACCGAGGGATAGTCGACTTACTTCCAGAACAGAGGATTGAAGGCAATAGCAGCAGCAGAGACTATCCGGCGCGGTCAGCAGGGTCGACGACGATGTGAAGCTCCAGAGGCCCAAGCTCCACTGAGACGACATGACGTACTGAACAAGCTCTTCTGGTCAAAGTCGACCACCGCCTTGGGTTCAATGTCGACAGGCGCCATGGTTTAGGATCTGAATCGGGGGAAAACCTGGAGGTAAATGGCTGAACTGGTCAAATTCTGGCTGAGCAAAAATCGTGGGAAAAACCGTTGAGAACAGTTGTAGGTTCTGGGAGCGCATTTGCTTGTGACAGAGCTCAGCTCCACCAGTATTTATGTCGGCGGGGACACCTGGCCATAGCGTCGCATCATTACGCAGTAGTGAGTGCACAAGTGCATGGGGTTGCTTTTCTTCGCTGGGGTTTTGGGGGCCTTGGAGGCATGGGGTACGGCCAACCTCCCTCCCCTCCCCGCCGTAGCCGATACTTACCGGGCGCTGTAAACGGGGGCAAGGCAGAACAGCTAGGCCCCAGTTGTTTCCCTCAATGCAATACACCCGAGCTCGCGGAGAGAAGAGGCCTGGGCGGAAATACCGAAAGGCCGGTAGAGGACACACACACAAAGTCTTCAAAGGCAAGCAAAGAAACAAATGTTGAGTCTAATATGACATAGCGCCGTCGCTAAATCGCAATGGGTATCAACCGCAACCTCAAAATATCCGACAGAGAACCACCCCGTCGGAGCAAGCCAACAACAACGCCTGGGCACAATTCACCTGCGATTCCTAGTCTTTTTGGCCACTGTGCCCGTGTCTTCCTCTTCGTCGTCCTGGCCCTTCTTGAGGTCCTCGGTCAAGCCCCATTCCTCTTTGTCGTACCAGTCCTCGCCGTCCGACATGTCCCTGTTCGGCCCGCTGTGCGCCTCCGCCTTGGACCATGCCAGCACCGTTTTGCGCAGGCGATTGGCCTTGAGAAGGCCTTCGTGAAGCTTTGTCGTTCCACGGCAGATTTCCTCCTGCTTCTGCACGTACAGCGCTAGCAACCGGCGGATATCCTCGGCTTCGGGGTCCGGTAGACCCACATCTCGGTCTGGATGGACGTTGGGAGGCGGCCGGAAGAATGGGTGAACAAAGGTTTCTTCCATCTGGTCTGACAGTATTGACGGCGCATTCGTGCCGTTGCGGCCGGCCTGATCTGTGCCATGGGGAGACGGAGGAGCTGCGCTTGCGTGCCGCATCTCCACGTCGGTGGCCTTTTGCTTCTGCTTCTTGTCGACAGTGGCCTCCTCTCCCTCTTTTGCAGGGGTTGATAATTCCCCGTTGGTAGGCTTCGACGTGTCGCCCTCCGCTTTGGCACCATCCTTTGCGGATTTGTCCGGCAGTGGTTTGCGGCCTTCTGGCTTGTCTGACGCGGCGTCAGTCATTGTGACGTCCCCGTCCCCGCTGTCTTTGTCGCCCGAGGGCTCCCCATTTGTGCCGTTCGGCGCTTGTCCTGGGATCGCGTCGCCGTTCAGTGTCGCTGGGGAGACCTCTGTCTTTTCGGGAAGGGCTTTCATGCCGCGCAAATACTCGCGCTCCAGGTATTCGGACGAGTAGAGCTCCACATCGTCCGGCGCCACCATCATGCCACACGGCACCCAGGTGAAGTCGCCGCATAGTCTTGTGTAGAGGTGCTTGACCTTCCAAAGCGACCTGTTCTCCTTGCGCCGGACTTCGCAGCCCTGGTCGGTAATCTCGTTCAGGGTCTTGGCGGTGAATGGTTTCGAGAGGGTGGGATGGGTCGGGAGGTCGGTCGACGCGGTCAATGGGGCGAGAATCTCTGGGCAGGGTCAGTGGAGTCTTCACGGGCGTCGACAGAGCATACTAACGTTCGATGCGAATATTGGCATAGGGGTCGAGTTCTGTGGCGGAAGCGACAGCTTCTTGAATGCGCTCCTCGTCATCGTCGCTGTCAATCTCGTAGCCCTCGTCGTCGACAATCGGGGGATTGCGACTGATTATTGTCCGCTGCTGCCCAGCGTAGTCGATCACCTGTGGTTGTCAGCACCGCTTCGCCCGTCCAAGGGGGGGCGCGACGCACCTCGCTGTAGACTTCGGGTCCAGTGGGAGGCACCAGCTGGCCTTGATGAGAGAAGAGGGCTCGCTTCTTAAGTTTGTGGCCGCGGTTCCCGTAGTGGTCAATCTCGTCGTCAGAATCGGATTCTGGGGGCTAGTCGTCAGAACGTTACGTCGACAGTGAAGGGCGTTAGAGTGTGTTCGGTCGCGTACCGTAAGCTTTGCGTTTGAGGGCCTTTTTCATAGCGGCCACGGTCTCGGCGAAGAGGATCTGTTGTGTCGCCATTGCGCCGTTGTGCGTTTGCTCCTGGTGATGAGCCCAGAGCGATCACGGAGGTCGGTCGGCAGCGAAGACGAGAGGGCCCGTCTTTGGAGAGCGTTTTGGAGTAATGAGAGTAAAATACTCAGTAGAATGCGGTCGGGATGCGATTCGGATCGAAGGACGGTCGAAAGGGAGGCATTTACGTGCTTGAACAACGTGGTGGTGTGGTGTGGGAGAGGTGTAGGACGGGTAGCCCTCAATTTCTGCGCGCAGTCTCTGTGACGAGGCGGGAGGAGAACCACGCGGGCGGCAAGGCTGGCTGTCTGCGCTGCGAGAACCAGTTTCCCATTCCTTCAGGGCACTCTGGGCCCATACACCATGACCGCATCTGGGGCAGTGGCCAATCAGTGACCTCGCTGTCGGCACCCATTTTTCCCGATCCCGAGGTGGTGTGGCCCGGTTGGCACCCGCCTGGGCTCAGCGCTCTCCCAGGGATCCCGCCTGCTGTGAAGTCACTGGGCACAGTGGGCCGGGATCGCTGATTCTGGCTCTGGCGCTGGAATGGAGCTGCGATACCTGTGACAGATTACTTTACCTCCCGTGCCACCAGAAGAGGACCCATGCCGCGATTCGCAACTGAACGGGGAAGCTTTCTTTTGCGCCGAACTTGCTGCTTTGTCTTGTCCGTCTACTCCGACCGTCCAAATCTCGGCCCAGCGACAATGCTCCCTTGAGTCTGTCACTGTACATCCTGCACCGAGGCACCATCTAGAGCTACTGCTGACCCGCGCCAGAGCTTCCGCGACGATCTCCAAGTACCCCTCGATATCCATATCTCGACTGCGCCCTCCCATGAAGACATAGGACCACCAGGAAAATGGACGGATATCCGGTTGGAAGCCTGGACCACAACATCCCACACATTGTTCTCGCCGGCCTGACCTCGGCCCCGGCCAAAGAACTGCCACTGAGCGCCGAGCTCCGCGACCAGGCGATTCTGCTGCGATCTGAGCTGCCGAGCCTCGAGACCACAGATGCCGAATCACTGAGGGACTACATTGTGCGCCAGGACGGGAGGAATCAGCCATGGAACGGCAGAGACAGCGGGAAGCCGTACAAGCTTCGGGTCACCGTCGCTGGTCGGGTACGGCTTACACCGTTCAAATGTGTCCTCTAGACTAACCCTGGGCAGTCCTTCGTCCTTCCTCCACGCCGAGCGAGGCTTCCTGAGGGTATCGAGGCACCCGAGGGCGTTCCCGTCTTGCACTCGCCCTTCTCGCCCTTGACTCCGGTCTCGCCTCTGTACCCGGACGGACTTATGAACACCGAATGGTTGCAAAAGCACGAGGACATGGTGCCCAGTGTCTACGTTTCTTTCTACACCCTCACTTCTGACCCGACGCTTGCGACGCTCCACGATAACCAACTAAAGACCGACATCAACAACTTGAAGGCCGCCCTCGGTAAGTCAGGCTATAGGACGCGCCTCGCCGTCGTGCTTCTGTCCGACGGCACGGCCTCTTCTTCCATGGTAGACCTCGTTCAAGACCGGCTGGACAACATTCGGAAGGGTGTCGCACTAGATACGAAAACATTTTTCTATCTATCACCAGGCGACCTGTCCATCGATCTTGAGCACACGGCGGATTCCATGCTAGCCGCAGTGTTTCTGCAAGCCCTAGAATACTACAGAGACCTTGGCCGTCACGCGCGGAAGAAGCGCGGTCGTGGGATAGCGCCGCAGCCCACGGTGCCCCCTACGAGCACCTCACAAACACTCTCAGTCCAGGATTGGAACGTGAGGTATGATTTCAAGACGGGAATTTTTGCAGAGTTCCGCCAAGAGATGGACGCGGCCCTGCGCTCGTACGACCAAGCCTATGAGGAGCTCTTGAGCCAGGACGTGATGGATATCATTCCAAGTTGGAGCCCACGCTGGAACGAAGCTCGCATGCTTGCTGACACCATTGCGATACGCGGCATACGCTGTGTGCTCTGGGGCGCACAAACCACGTCCGCTGTGCGGAGATGGCAAATGCACCGTGATAGGATAGCCGACTTTGTAGATCGCCGAGGGCGCGGGACAAACAACTACGGCTGGGAGGCATGGGAGTCGAGGTGGGCTGTTGTCATGGCAAACTTGATTGAACGGGTAGATGTGCGCAGTCTCGCGCCGTCTACAAAGACCCTGTATCTCCAACCGGAAAAGGCCGCCGCGGTGGACAAGCTTCAGCCGTGGGATATGCTGCATCATACGGGATATTGGTACCGCACTGCTGCAGAGCATCTCGCTGCTCGACGCCGCCTGGCTCGCTCGATCCCTGAATCGGATCGCCGCTCACCAGACACCACACCAGCATCAGCAGTCGCCAGCAAAGCCTTTACATACGACACTTACATGTGTCCTGATCCCCATGAAGAGTTTCCCCTCCAAGGGATGGGCGTCAACCACTCCCAGCTCATCATTGATCTTTTGATGGCGGCAAGGTCTCAGTTCCAGGCAAGGAGGCAGCACCGGATATCGGCAGAGCTGTCGCTGGAGTGTGCAAAGGAGATGGTGAACCTCAAAGCGTGGAAAGACATTGTCGCAATACTCAGACCGCTATGGGAAGACATGTCGTTCCGGGAAGAGGGCTGGACGAACATCGCAGAGGATCTCAGCTGGGTGCTTCGGGCTGCCGCTGCGCACACTGGGAATGCAGAGCTCGTGGTTGCCATTGACTGGGAGCTGATGAACAAGAGTAAGTTGCTCAGTTATTTCAGTTTTCGTGATCTAACTCGTCCCAGGATTTACGCGGCGCCCCAAGTGGCATTACGACATTTCGAGATCGCTGGAGGGTTTGTCCATTGAGTCAAAGCCCACGGTGACAATCAACGACGACATATCATCCTTCATCTCCGCGTCGTTCATCTTCAAGGGCGAGGACGGCAAGGCCGGCGAGACTTGTCAAGCTCAACTGGCAATCAAGTCAGATGCCTTCCCAGATGCAGCGCCCATCACCCTGAAAGGACTGCGAGTCGACTTTGAGGGCAGCCTGAAAACCATCACTCTAGACCACGCAGTTGAGTCCGACGCGGCCACAGCGAAGGGCGCCGTTTCCTTGTCGAATGTTCCATTGAAAGAAACCGCTCGCGCTGGAGAAGACGAAGAGGGGGCATCAGTTCTCAGCGGATCTGCCAATCTTACCATCGTGCCTGGCTCTACCAACGTCTATGAAATGGCAATCCCACTACGAGAACCCGGTGAGGCTCGAGCCGATTCCGTTACTTTACTTTTGGAAACGGACGCGTTCCGCCTGGACTACACTGTCGATTTCCGAGATCTCGGCGCAGCGGACTTTTGGTTCAGCCCGTCTCTCGCGAGGAGAAGAATTGTACGCCAGAGCGCACACATCATTCAAGTACAACCCCGACCACCAAAAATGGAAATCAAGCTCGCGAAACCATTGGACCAGTTCTACGCAAACGAGCCAATGGAGCTTCTCCTCGATGTCTTCAACGCTGAAGACGAGGAGGCTGTTGCTAAGCTCGAGGTCCATGTTTTTGGCGAGCAGATCCCGGCCTTCCGAGTCCAGGCCGCCGACCAAGACGAACACAAGGCAGAAGCTGGCCAAGAAGAAGCCAAACTTACCGGTCTGCCGCTCGGCACGCTGGGAATATCGCAATCAACTCGTGTCAAGGTCTCGCTCGATCCCATACAGCTGACAACGTCGTATGACGTGACCCTCAGAGTCTTTTACCATCTCGTTTCCGATCCAGCAACACTGGTTATGCAAATCCTTCCTGTCCAACTCAACGTGGTCAACCCATTTGAAGCAAACTACGACCTCATTCCCCGCCTCCACCCCGACCCCTGGCCCTCCCTCTTCGACCACGAAGGCGTCCAGGATCCAAACATTACCGACGACGCCGCTATCCAGCCCCGAGGCCTGGCCCAAAAGTGGTGCCTGGTGTGCCACTTTGCATCTTTTGCCTCCGAAGACCTCGAAATCATCAGCATGGACGCGGAGGTCCTCTCCTGCCAGAACAATGCCCGCTGCACAACGATTTCCCGCCCAGAGATAGCCGCAGATGGTCTCCGCATAGCACCAAAGCAAATGCAAGAGGCACAATTCAATCTGGTGGCTCAGAAGTACAGCCTCGACGACCGGGGGCCGGCCTCCCTAGACCTCGCGTTTGTTCTCAAATGGCGCCGCACATCATCGACCTCGTCGACCGTCAACACCACGACGATGCTCGTCCCGCGGTACATCGTCCTCGGCACCGAACCGCGCGTGCTGGCTTCGTACACCCTCGCCAACCCGGCAACGGGACTCGTCAACCTCAACGTCACCATCGAGAACGCCTCCAGCCACTTCCTCACGTTTGGCCTGAGCATGGAGCCGAGCGACGAGTTCGCCTTCTCCGGCGCCAAGCAGACCACAATGCACGTTCTCCCCGTGTCGCGACGGTCAGCGACATACCGCCTGCTGCCGCTCGTCAGAGGCGCCTTCATCCGGCCAAGCCTGGTCGTCAGGGACAAGTACTTCCAAAAGGTTCTCAGAATCATACCCACCGAGGGCATGAAGATCGACAAGGACGGCCTCCTGGTATGGATCCCGCCGGAAGAGGAGGAAGAAAAAGACAGCTAGTCACACGCTTATTTACATACTCTACATCTAAAGAACTCTAAAAAAAACGCTCATCTATCGTGACCATTTACATCTTCGCCTTGGGAGGCCGTTCGGGCCGTCCAATCCTCTTCATCCACTCATCCGTGAGAGTGGTCTTCTCCTTTACGCTCAGCGCTGCCCACCTCTCGTACTCCTCCTGTTCCCTCCTCCACTCTCCCAGGCCCTTGACGATCCACTCCGCCGTCAACTTGGCACTCGTCCCCGGGATCTCCATGGGAAACAGGTGTCCCGCCTCGGGCAGCGTGACCTCCCTCACCCGCCCTCTCTCCACGCCTCCGCTCCCGCCCGGCCCCGTGCCCGTCAGCCTCATCTTCTCCTCCCTCAGCTCGGGCGTCGACAAATCGCTTGTCCCTCCGAAGACGTACATCGTCCCCGGCCGCAGGTGAGGCAGCCTCGCAAGCGTGCTCGCGCCCTCGGAGCGGTACA
This sequence comes from Colletotrichum tropicale, assembly GCA_027406125.1. NCBI lineage: Eukaryota > Fungi > Ascomycota > Sordariomycetes > Glomerellales > Glomerellaceae > Colletotrichum > Colletotrichum tropicale. Next base: position 5,843,479 of record JANVYH010000002.1, read on the forward strand.
CGGGGAAGGTGTAGTACCGCTCGTTCAGCGACGGGTCCAGGTCCGGCACCAAGTCCGGCTTGACGATCGTCTGCCCCTTGGCGTCGTAGGCGTCCCAGCTCGGCCGGAAATACGTAAACACCTCCTGGTGCTTCGTCGTGGCCAGCGTCACCCCCTGGCCCTCGGGGTACAGCTGCGTCGGCACGTCCCGCAGGCCATGCCGGACCCAGCTCTCAAAGACCCGCTCGTCCCAGGCCTTGTAAAAGGGACTCCGCAGGAAGGCCTTCTTCGCCTCGTCCCGGGACGGCCAGAGGTCGCGCCGCGAGGCGGACGCAGCCGCCGGACTCGCGCCGATGGTGCCCTTTGCGTTGGAGGACCACTTTGAGATGACGGGGTCGAGGAGCACGACGGCGGAGAAGAGGCGGGGGTTGATGAGGGCGACGTTGACGATGGCGTTGCCGCCGAAGGAGTGGCCGACGCCGACGAGGGGCCGCGGGGGCCGCAGGGTGTTGACGACGTGCACGAGGTCGCGCGGGTGGTCGAACCAACCGGGGTCGTTGCCGAGCTTGCCCTCGTTGAGGACGGAGGAGGCGCCCTGCCACGCGGCGTCGGCGATGATGATTGAGCGGATGCGGAAGTTTGACTTTTTGGACTCGGCGTGGAGGTCTTCCCAGAGAGCCTCGTAGAGTTCCTGGGTTGGATTAGCGGTTTATTTGTTTGGTTTAGATTGGGGAGGTCATGAGATGTGAGTTCTTGTGGAGGCTGCTTTTGAATGTTGAGACGACGAGATGAGATTTGGACAAGAGCTACCTTGGGAAACCCATTGGCGTGCGCGCCGATGATGGTCACATCCCCAGGCTGCGGGTTCGGATTATCCTTGGGGATGTACTCCTTCACGGCCAGCTTGAGCACATCGTCTTGTGAGTTTGCGAGGGCGCGTGGGAATTCGCGAATGTGTGAGGCGTCGAGGACGTGTTCCTTGATGTGGAAGACGGACGAGGGTGACATTGTGGCTTCCGGGCGCCACCAGAACTCTGGCTAGTCAACCTTTACGCGTGGTAGAGGCGTGTCGCTCGTCGGGTTGAGATGCTGTAATCGTCTGATGATTGAGATTGATGAGAAAACACCAAAGTTCTCCAAGTAGCTTTCGTTGGAGATGATTCGGAGTTGAAGTTGCTACAATAGACCGAGGGCCCCGGCAACATTGGGACGTCTGGGGAATTCTGGGGGTTCTGTGGAGATGCCGAGGTACCAGCGCCGGCATCCCAGCCTACAGTACAGCCCGGGGACAGCCCAAAACACTAATAGAGTAGCCACTCTGCATCTCCCCGAGACAGGAGCGCCGCGGCGGCAGTTATCGTCGGTAAAACCAAATGAAACCGGCAACCGTCGCGCTTCTTTTCTTTTTGCCTGCCTGTATCGCCGTTGGACAGGAACACAGGGAAGGGAGGGCGTGTGAATGAATTGAGTTCCTGAGCACGGCTGGCGTAACCTACCTGTCAGTCCTGCGCCTGGCGTGGCACGCTCTCCTTTTTCATCTGTTCTTCAGGGTAAGACGGCGGGTGGCCGAAGGGGTTGATGTGAACCTCTGTGTGACTGCCCCTTGAATGCTGCTGCCGCTACAGTCAACGCCCAGATTCATAGGTAATCTACCCCGCGATCCATCAGTGCATGCCCCCCACTCATTCTGCACCTCCACAAACATTCCCCCAGCAGCAAACACACACATTTCAACCCCGGAAACAGACGGCATCCCTCCCCGGCCCTGCATGCCCCGGATCCTAATCTTCGCCGGCGCCCCGGAGGCAGACTGGTCCGCCACCTCCCCACCCGCTCCGGCATCCACCTCCACCCCGCCCCGCCCGGCCTGGCGCTCCCTCGCCCTCCACCGCGCGCCCCTCGTGACGGGCTACTCCCAGCACCACGGCCTGCCCTCCGCCTTCCGGCCCCCAGCGCACTTCTTCAGTCTCTCCGTAGACGCCACCACCGCCGAGTCGCAGTCCGTCTCCGCCTCCCAGGAGCTGCTGTCGCAGTTCTACGACCACTCGCTGGCCCTGCACCACGACGTCCCCTCCTCCCAGCTGCCGCTCCCCACGCAGTCCCAGTCACAATCCCAGTCACAGTCCTTCGAGACGACAGTCACAGACTCCGCAGACTCCTTCGACGACACCACCACAAGCATCCGCCCGCCGGTGACGACATCCCACCACCTCTCCGACCTGGAAGACATCCCCGAGGCGCCCGCCCTGCTCCGCCTCGCCCCGCAGACCGTGACCGTGAACCTCATCGCCGGCGTCATCTCCGTCTCGCCGTCCCGCGCCATCACCACGCGCTGGGGCACCGAGCTGGCCCTCGTCGAGGTCCTCCTCGGCGACGAGACCCGCGCCGGCTTCGGCGTTACCTTCTGGCTGGCCCCCGCGGCGAAGAGCGCGCCCGGGACGACGCTGCCGTCGGAGCTGAGGAGGCAGGACGTGGTGCTGATGCAGAATGTCGCGCTGCATGTGTTCCGGGGCAAGGTCTACGGGCAGAGCCTCCGGAAGGGGCTGACGCGGACCACGGTGCTCTACCGGAGGAGGATGGGGGAGGGCGATGAGGGCGGGTACTACAGACGCAAGGACCTGGAGAGCCAAGGGGAGGGGAGGACACATCCGCAGCTGGTCAAGACGAGGAGGGTGTGGGAGTGGGTGTTGAGGTTTGTGGGTGGTGAGGCGAGGACGGAAGGCAAGGGGAAGGGCACGAAGAGAGGATGGGATTTGCCGCCTGATGATACCCAATGAGATTGATTAGTATGTAGCAAAGTTTGGACAGACGGTTTTCTTGGATACATAAATCATTAATCGACTCTATGTGTAGTCGTTATTACAATCTCTAGTCTAGGTAGAGTGAAGTCTAGCCCGGGTATCCTCTAAACAATAACGCATATCGTACAGTGATGTTATCCATCTAAACAGCAGCAACCGCAGGTCCCTTACCCTCCTTCTTGACACTCTTCCACTGCAAACCCAAGCACGCAACAAAAGCGGCCGCAGCACATGCAACGGTGACGTAGTACGTGTGTCTCAAACCAACCATGTACGACTCCAGAACCGCGTCAATCACGTCCGCACGCCCCATCTGGGTCAAGATGCTGCGGACCTGGTCGGCGCCGGCGTTGATGAAGATGGACGGGTCGAGGTCGGGGACGCGGGTGGTGACCCCGTTGACAAGACCGGTCTGGAACAGACTTTGGGCGACGGCAATCATGATGGCGCCGCCAAACGACTGGAAGAACTGGACAACGGCCGTCGCGACGGGGACCTCTTCGAGAGGGAGCACGGTCTGGACGACGAGGACGCCGATCTGGAAGCCCGCGCCGATGCCGAGGCCCGCGAGGACCTGGTAGCCGAACCACTCGCGCATGGGGGTGTCGAGGTCGAAGGTCGTGATGAGGCCGGAGCCGACAGTGAAGAGCACGAGCGAGGGCAGGATGATGGCGTTGTAGTAGCCGATGACGGAGATGAGCGCGCCGCTGGCCATGCTGGCGACGACGGTCGCCAGCAGGAGGGGCAGAATCTTGATGCCGGCCTGGACGGCGCTAACGCCCTGGATTGCCTGGAAGTAGAGAGCTGTATTTGTTAGTTGTTGAAGCGGACAGGCCGTGGACACAACTTACATAGGTAGTAGATGAGAGGGAAGAAGGCGGCGCCGAAGAAGCAGGCGAATAGCATGGCGCAGACAACGTTGCGGTTTTTGAAGAGATAGGGGGGAAGCGTGCCCTTGTCTCCCTGCCACAGCTGGATTCCGATGAAGATGATGATCATGAGACCAAATCCGACAAAGAGACCGATGATTTTGGCGCTCTTCCAGGGGTACTCGGCACCTCCCCATTGCAACGCAAGGAGCAGGCAGACGATCGCGGGGATGAAGATGGCCGTGCCGATGAGGTCAAGCTGCATGAGGCGCTGGACGAGCGTCTTTCCCTCAGGGTTGTTCTTGCGGCTCAAGTGAAGCAAGAAGAAGACGAAGACCATGGCGATGCCGCCAATCGGGAGGTTGATGTAGAAGCCTGTGTTGATGGTCAGTATACGCTCTCTAGAAAATAATCGGCAGGGAATGAGACTTACACCACCGCCAAGTCGCCTTCTCTGTGAATACGCCTCCGAGCAATGGTCCAGCGACCGACGCAATACCCCACATGCCGCCAATCAAACCAAAGGCAAGAGGTCGCTTCTCCAGGGGCATCGTGTAGCTGAGGATGACAATGGAACCCGAGAACAAGCCGGCCGTGCCAATGCCGGCGACGGCACGCCCAATAATGAAGGCGGTCGAATTCGGTGCGAGGGCGCAGACCAGGGAACCAATCTCGAACACGGCAATGGCGGCGATGTAGATGTATTTGACGCTGAACAGCTTGTAGACGGTGCCGTACATTGGCTGGAGGGCGGTGGTGGTCAGCAGGTAAGCCGAGCCGTACCAGCCAATGTCCTTGACGCTGCCATATTCCGAGGTGATGGCGCCGAGAGCGGGTGCGATGATGGTCTGGTCGAGGGCGACGAGGAAGACGGCGAGGCAGAGGGCGATGATGATGAGAATGAGCTTCAGGCCGTGAGGGTACTCGACCTCATCCTCGCTGGACTGGTGGGTTGAGGGCGCCTTTGCATCGGTAGCGTTGAGGTCGTGGGCAGGCTTCTCGGTGAGGATCGAGGGGTCGGCAGAGGTGGTCTCGCCGAGTCTGTCGTCGCGATGCTTCGTATCCATGTTGACGAAGCTTCCCAGTAGCGGTAGAAGGTGGGAAGGAAGTTGTCTCTGAGGAAAGGGTGTGAAGGTCAAAGGGGGGGATCACTTATAAGTCGAGACAGGTTGAAAGGACCTTGGTGGGATCTACCTTTTCGGCATGCAAAAGGAAAGATCAACCCTGAAAGATGATACAGCAAGAACGGATGAAAGCAAAAAAGAATGACGGCGGGAAGCGGGCGTACTTAACGACCTCGGGCGGTCCCCTACATTGCATCTCAGATCGTGAAATTTCCCAAGTGCAACATCCCATCGGGTAGCAGCGCGGACCAGCACCGACCATGACCAGGCCCCATCCCGATCTGGACGTGTTTGCAAGCCACAGGGATGGTGGGGGATGGTCCAGGCTGCGGACTCACAAAGCACGAGTACATGAAGCCAAGGGCCAACTAGCCCATTAGCATGAGCTTGTCTGCGTTTGGGTGGGTGGAAAGTGCCAAAGGGCGGACGAGGGTACGGACAAAAATTGAGGGCCGCAGGGGTCAGTATCGGATGGAAAAGAAAAATCTGCCCGATTGTCCAGATGGATGATGATGACTACATGGCCGTCGCCGCAGTTACGATCATATTCTGTTACGTGCCAGTGGGATGCTCCAGCTGCAACAACGTGGTGGGCCGGGGCATGTCTGAGTAGTCCGGGGGCCCATGGATCACACGAAAGAAGATTTACGAGTGCTGCAGCGGGTGGAAATTCATCATACGGAGTAAGGTAGGGCAAGTGAGTCTTCGGGAGTTCCAGCCATGTGGTAGTGGGCCGGTAGCGAGGTAAGTCAGACCGCAGGGAAAGGAGCAAGCAATGGCGGCGGAAAAGCCTAGATGTCGGTCGGGCCCTCTCGGAGGTCGGCGTGTAAACATGTCCGACTGACACGGCGCCGTCCCCGGTGATTGGTCGCTTCCATCGCCCTTCGGCCCTCGCACCGCACCTGGTCATTCCACTTTGGGATTTACGACGTCAAGACGCCAAATTGACCAATCCTTCTTTTTTTCAGCTGGGGGAGCACCAAAGGGACTTTGGGGTCCTAGCGGCGGCACCGCAAGCACCTGCTGTGGCTTGCCTATCACCAACAGAATCTCTTTGGTGCAGGACCCCGTCGTGACTCATCGGTGGCCCGATGTACTGCGATCTTTCATGTTTGCGGTGCTGAAATCTATCCGACTGAGACGTCCGTGTTTAGTCATGGTGGCTTGACCGGGCCTCGTCGGACGGCGATGAAAGTGTTGCACCGTAGGCCGAAGACTCGAATCCCCATTCCACGTCCTTGGATTTGCATCGTGTCACAAACGTGCGCGTCATATAACGCGGATCGACGCGTTGCTGACGCCCAGTCTATGTCTTCCTGCTCTATGCTCACGCATGTGTGGCCGCATACCTCATCGGTGAGATGAGGCTGCGAGAACACCACCACCACCAAATTCAGGAGAACAGCCTACGATGGCTGCAGGGCCTGCGCAACGTCCGCGTCAACCTTTCTGTCACGCCCTCCCAGGCTCGGCACGCGTCTCCAACAGCGGCACTTACACGCGATGTGGCTGACAAAGACTGTCTTGCTCCCATGGCAGCCAGCATCTTAAGCTTATTCACATGGCCATAATGTGTGTGCAAGCAGGATCATAAGACAAGGTTGATCCCGCCGCCATCCATCAACTTGGGGAAACACACCTGACCTTCTGACAAGTTCCGCAGAGGCTAGATTGCGAGTCTGGCGTCCGAGCCAGGGACTAGAAGTCAGGAAAAGGTTCCTTCGCCATCCACTTGAAACGGCCCCCGATGGAACGCGACGACCTGGGATCGACTGATGGACGGGCTAATTACCTTTAAGCATTTCGGAGATGGAGAGCCTTACTGTAAAAGAACTTGACGTGAGTCTTGGGGGCACTGCCTACCTGGGCACCTAGGTAAGGTATTTTAAGGCCCATCCCCGCGGCGTTTCGGCGCCGTTTATGGGGACCACCTCCCGTCAGCCAGTGAGCATCGGGCTAAGTGCCGCTGTGGATTGAAACAAATCCCCAGTGGAGGGGGCAGAACGGCAGCTCTTCAAGGTTTGAAAGTATCGACGCGGGTTGTTTGAGTGAAAAGGTACCTGTTGAGGGCAAGCGAGGCAGAGTGCAGGGTGACGCCTGCACCAGAGCCTCAGCGTCACCCGCCAAGGTTCGCTGTAAATGGCCGTGGATGGGCGCCCTATCTAATCTCGGCGCATCCAAACCATGGAACCCTGCACGTCCGCCCGCACCGCATCGTCGGCCGCGTCTATTCGTATGTGTGCTGCGTCTGCGCTAAACCAACGACCTTTCCAACCTCTGTCCGTAAAGCTGCTGCGTCGACGTCCCCTCGCATGGGCATCTTTTGCCAGTCCACGACAGACAATGCCATTTGCATATCCACCCATCGCCGATAGCTCCTCAATGACCACGCCGAAGCGATAACCGACAGACGAGAGCCCCCCAACCGAACGAACGGTCCACCGTTTAAACCCACCTGCCGCTGGATATCATTCCCCATCGGTCGAGAGCCTGGCCTCCCGACCTTCATTCCGCAGCCATGGACCGCGCCATGATGATGAGGGACATGGAGTACGATGAGAGCGCCATCATGGAGGATGACAGGGACGCCGAGCCTCCCGCCATCGCGGGGACCCCTCAGCGCCTGATACTCGGCCGTTCGCCCTTGTCCAAGACGCGCTCCATGTCCGACGGCGGCACACCTTCGAAGCTCTCGCCCTCTCCGCACATCGCCGAACGCAATACGTCCAAAGATGATAGCCACATCGGGAACACCGCCGCCGCCGCGACCGTGGCGCCTCCCGTCACTCCCCACCGGTCCGAGTTTCCTCTCCGCGGCCTGTCACTGCAGATGCCTGCCAACTCCCCGTCATCCTCGTCCACCGGCTTCACGAAACCCGCGCCGCTGTCGCCAAAGCTCGATCACTCCCAGATTTACGCGAGCCCGACAAACATACTCCCGCGTCGCTCACGCGGCCTCGACTTCTCCCGTGCCGCGACGAGCCTCCACCACTCAACCCTCGCCGAGTCCTCTCCCGACTCATCGCCCACGATCGGAGGCAGAGGAATGAACATACCCGGGAGGAGAAGCAACGACTACGGACAGGCCGAGCAGACGACGAACTCGCTGTGGTCCATGATGGGCAACCACGAGCGCATGACCGTGTCGAGCTCTCTCGGAAGCGCCCACCCGCTCGGGTCGGACTCTTCCTCTTCTTCAGACGACGACGATTTGATGGACGAGGATATGGACGAACCGTACATTGGTACGCCGCAGGCCAACAAGTCTATGACCCCGATCGGCACTCAGGCTCCCAACGCGCCGTGGATGGGGTCCCCGGCCATGAACAGCCTGATGAGCTTTCAGCAGAGACAACGGGCAAGGAAACAGCCCAAAAAGAAGTACAAGCCGCCGCTCGGTCTTGGGTTTAGTCCCGCAACCGTGGCCGGCCTATCAAAGTCGCCGCCGAGCAATGGACCCAAGGACATGTCTGCTCACAACCGGAGGGAAAGCATTAGCTGGCAGGCGAACCAACTGCATATATCCGGCAGTGAGGAGGAGCGGGGAGATAACATTGACCACCTCCTAACCACACCCAGCCGCGACGGGCAGCGACCTACCATTATGAAACGCGTAGTCACCCGTCGCGCAAACCTTTTGGTGAGTTGGCTTCCATCCCGTCTGACGTACGCGTACTGACCAAATGTAGCCCAAAACGAAGAATTTTGCTCGTATCAGGGCAGCTCTGTTCGAGGAAGGCGCGCCTGTTGAAACGGAGACCCGGCGCGAGGCCGAAGTCGTGCGGCAAGTGCGGGAGAGTGACGTGGACCTCGAGCCGCCCCGTCAACAAGCGGCGCCGGCCACCACCCACTCATCGCCAAACCTCGGCACGCAGGAGCCGATGCTGGACGACATCCCCGAGAGCATGATCACCGACTCCGCACTGAACCTTTCAGGCAGCTTCAAGCAGCAGGCACTAAAGAACTCCAAGGGCACCAAGTTCTGGGACACGTTCTCGGAAGCCAGCAGCGCCGGCACGCGTACAACACCGCCCCCGCCCAGCGGACTCCCCCGGGGCTCTTCCTCGGGCATCAGCGAGGACATATCTATGGACTCGCCCTCTCTCGGGCCGACCGCTGGCTTCGCTATGGCCGCCAGCAGCGGCGAGTCCCAGAAAGGCGACACACCCCTCCTGGCACAAGGGCCGCAGCCAGCGCCGAGCGCGGCCGAGATCACGCGCCGCATCAACAGCAAGCGCCGGAGAGAAGACGACTTTGACCCCGTGAGCTTCAAGCGACGCGCCGTCAGCCCAGGCATGAGCGTGCACAACTCGCCCATCATGCAGAGCCCCATGCAACGGGACGTCGCGCCGTGGGGATCCCGCCCCGGCAGCAACAGCGGCGACCGGGGAGGCTCCGGCGCGCCAAGCGAGTCGGGAAGTCTAGGTGGTACACCGGGGAGCAACCCCAACGCCAACGGCCGGGTGAACGGCACCAAGGGGCGCGTCGGGTTCCAGGGTATGGTCGACACCAGCGACGGCATGATGCGGATGAGCATCGAGTGACCTGGAGCGGTGTAGGAAGGGAGGCAGGAGCAGAGCTGATTAGTAGGCGTTTCTTGCAGTTCTTTTTGGGGTCAGGGTTGCATTTGAACAAAAGTACGGTGCAGGCGAATCGGTGGTTATTCAACGGAAGGAACAAGAAATATCCATAGAGCCGTACCCGGCATCACACGGCGGCGCATGAAGTAGGCATATCTAATGACCAGACATTGGTTTTGAACAAGTTGATATTTCGTGGTGGTGGTATCTTTTCCCAACGCCTCTGTACGCCTTTAAATGCTCCCAATGGCAACGAAGAAACTAAAAACAGGTTCCCCCTCCTAATGTGTAACCATTCACTCCACGCCGACACCCTCCTCCGGGACCCTCAGACTACCCAGCTTATCATCCAGCCACCTCGCCAGCTCCTCGGCATGCCGCCTCATGACGACGACACCCGCGGTGTTTACGCTTCCGACACTGCCAAGACTGGCCGTCGTGATGCCGCCCACGCTCAGCACGCTGTCCACCTCGCTCGGCGAGGCGGGCATCTGGCTAGGCGTCGCGCCCCCGGACCTCTCGCCGGTCCCGTTGTGTCCGCCGTGCGCCGCCAGACCACCTTGCTGCAGCTGCTGTCCGCCACCACTGCCCCCTTCCTCGATGTGCTCCGCCAGAGGCCCGATGCACACGAACAGCAGCCCGCACTTGAGCCTTCTGATCACGACGACGCCCGCGGCCAGCTGCACCGTGATCGTCAGCGGCTTCTCCACGGGCGGTGAGGAAGCGGCTGACGGGGAGGAGTGCGAGGTGGGCAGGGCGTCGGGGATGTCCGGGGCCGTGGAGCCGTGAAGGGCGAAGAGGGAGGAGGCGACGGTCGACTGGGTGCGGAGGAGGGCGACGGGGTGCGGCGAGGCGTGGGCGAGCAGCCGGCCCGAGGGGGTCGCGAGCAGGGCCGTGTGCAGGTGGGCGTTGAGGTTGGCGGAGAGGAAGGTTGTTAGGCGTTTCGTTAGGAGGAGCGGGGGCGTTGGTTGGTTGAAGGACATGTTGGGCCGTTCGTATGTGTGTGTTTTCGCGTGTTTGGTGGTGATGGCTTCGAATCTGTGAGAGGTTTGGTGCCCGACGGGTGGGCTGATGGGTAGAGTTTGGTGCGCTTCCGACTTGGGTAGTTAGGTCGTCGCGCGTCGTTGGGCTTTTAACCGTAGCTTGTTGGTATCAGTCGAGCTGAGGTGACACTTGGTTGTCGGAGAATGTCGAACTCGAGCTGTAGCTGGCGAACGTGGCGGGTTGAGGTCGAGATTTGATCCACCGAGCAGTCGGAATCGGAGCTGTGGCAGCCTCCAGTGTTCGTGCACCCAGGCAACCTGGAAATTTGGGCTGTGGCGGGGCACACGCCCGACAGCTGCAGCATCATGGAAGAGGTACGTACCGCCCCGGCGGCGGTGGTAGTGTGGCACGTGGGAACGGAGGCCCTGTCAGCGGACATCACGGCCCTGGCTGTATTTTAAGAACATTCTTAGTGCTCGGCGTCTACTGCGGGCTACTGCGCTCTACGGTGGTCATGCCGTCCCGTGATGCATTGGACGAACTAGGACGAGCGGGAGGAGCTGAGGTGCACTGAGTCATCCTGCGCTTGAAGCGACTACATGGGTATTTTTTTTTAAGTTCATTTGCAGACTGAAATAACATGTGGAGGGAAAAATTCATAACACCAGTCTACTACGCCTTCGGACCGTTCAACAAGATGAAGCGTCTGCGGAGGTCGTCCATGACGTCCACGTACTCCCGCCCGTCCTCCGTCTTCACCCGCCACTCACAGTACAGCTTCTGGATCTCGTCGCAGAGCGTCCGCGACTCGGCAGCCGGCCTGACCAGGTCGTAGTCCAAGAGACGTCGCACGGCGAGCTTGAGGTGCTGGGAGTATCCGACTTGCATGAGCGTCTCGTCAATGTGGACATCTGCGCGCTCATCGCACTGGTGAGTGCATTCACAGCCCCGGAAGTTGACGTGCTCGCAGCCGCGGCCGACGTGCCGGGTGGTGCCGATGCATTGGATGTCCTGGCATCGGCGGATGTGCACGCAGTCGCACGCGTCGCACCCGTCGAGCGAGGGGGGGGGGAAGCCGAGCATCATGCGGAAGAGGACGGCGCCGAGGGCCCAGTGGTCGTCGCTGATGGTGTACAGGCGTTTGGCCTGCAGGTGTTAGATGGCAAAGTCTTGAGGCCAGGAGTGATGAACTTACCAGGTCGCCTTGCATGATGTATTCTCTCCACTGCTTCTTCATATCTGGCAAGCTCATGTGCTCGTCATCAAAGGGCGCCACGGCCCGTCCATCAGAGTTGGGAAAAGGCTTGCTGTCATCGTTGATTTTCCTATTGCGACGTGCCGGGGCACCAGACACATACGCAGTGCCGAACTTGCCCAGCTTGCAGACGCCGTATGTCTCGTCGCCGCGCGGGTGTTGGAAGAAGATACTCTTGCCGTTGATGCCGCGGTGAAGAATGGGCATCCAGTCCAAGTCTTCATGCTCCCAGTGCCCTTGGCCCGTAACCCAGTCAATCTCATGGCGACAGCCGTCGTGGAGCCAGACGAGAGCGCGCATGATGGACGTCAAAACGTGCCAGCAGAGCGACTCGGGCATGTTGCAGCCGGGCTCTTTCTCGAATGTCCGGTCCGCGAACAGCAGCTCCAGCGTGCCGGCATCGCAAATGTCCCAGACGAGGTAGTCTTCGGTGGCGTCCACCTGCGAGTGGAAGGGGTTCTGGCGTAGATAGCCCGCCAGCGAGATGATGTTTTCGTGGTTGAAGATGTGTGCAATGTTGCGCCCGATGTTGCAGTCGTACAGCAGGTCCATCAGGCCCTTGACCTCTCGCTGTCTCTTGGTGGTGAAGCCGGCGGCGTACTTTCCTGCGTCATAGTATTCGTCAAAGTCGTCGACCTTGCGGGCGACGAACTCCTCGCCATCGGCATATCCCAGGTGCTGTGCGAGCCTCCTCGCCAGCCAGATGTTGCCCTGGACTTTCTTGACGAGCTGGAAGGTCGGCTGGGGATGGTCTGGGTCGTCCATTGCGGCGTGTTACGTGGATCGATGAAGACGGGCACCGCGGGTTTGGGGACTAAACTGTGGACATATATCATCTTTTGTGATCATTGTGATTATCCGCGATGGGAATATCTTCTTCGCCATGCCGCGATGACTTGAAAGGGCTTCATCTGCATCAATGGCTTGTCTCCAATGTGCCAGCCTTCGAACATCACTATGAATGGGGTAATCCAGGCTTCCTGCATCGACACAAAGAGCAGTCAGACATTGTCGTTTGTCGTCCAACGGCTTTCATCTTGGCAGCCCGGAAACGGCCACCCTGTGCGCCCCGTCCGTAATTAGTGTCACGACCGTTGGATGCGCTCTGCAGCCGCAGTGCAGGAAACATCCATCAGGAACATCTTGCGGTCGGACGAACTGCGCGGTGGCCACAATCCCTCAGTCCGCAGCAGCGGCCAAAGCCAGAAACATTTCAAGCCTTCGCGCCCGACGCGCCGCCACTTGGCGAACACGCAGACATGGTCTTTCCCAGAAACATTGCATCTATATCGGCCGCGCCGTTCATTGTCGTTTGTCTCGACAAGATTAGACTGACGATAAAGATAGCCGAATGCCCGGGGTAATCCACGTGCCTCCGGGGCGGGAAAATTGGCATTGGCAAAGCGAAATGGCGCCCTTGTCCCGAAGTGGGAGGTGCCCGGTTTTCTCTGGGCCGTGTTGGCCAAGACCTGCCGTCTGATCCGTGGGTGTTTGCGAGGATCCTCCCTTGGCCCTTGGCCCTTTGCCCTTTGCGTTGTTTGCGAGGGTTGCGAAGCCCTTCTGAATGTCAGGCTATGCTGGAGAGGGAGGAGGGTGACTGGCAGTGTTGCTATGAATTAGTTCAGCTGAATGACATCGCCGTCCAGGGCTCAATCAATGCGGAGGGGGCGCATAGGCCAAGTCTGAGGTAAAAGAAGCACTTGCGAGGCCAGGTCCCGTCTCCGGGGTGCTCGACATCATGCATACCGTGGTACGGCCAAGGGGACGGCGTTTCATCGAGACTGTCCCGAGGGGAAGCTGAGCAAGTCTGCGGCGAGTTGAGACGGGATTCCCGGCGGGCGCAGATTATCCATTCTGGCTGCAACGAGAGGGACGAGTAAGTTTAACACAGAGACGTCCTGAGTTCGACAAGCCACTGGGACAAGTGAGGTGCTCGTGAGAGAGATCTGGACGACGGCCGCTTCTTGGTCGGCCTCGCTCGATTCTGAACGGCGGCACTTTCGTTTCGAAGAGCTGACGTTGCACTCTGCGGGAGTGGTTAGCGACTGGCCGCGCTCATTCAGGACGGTCGAAACAACGCGGCCAGATGGCCCCCAAGTGCGTGGCGTCCCGCCGCTTCGAGAGGCGCAGGACTTGGGTCAATGGTTGGATGGGTTGGGCGGGCGCGTCCGTTGCGCGGCTGATTGTCAAGGTGAGGCCGCGAACCTGTGGCCGTGTTTAATCTCGAACGGAAGTACCGTCTCGTACAGAGCACTCGTCCAGTGGCAGAGCCTTGCGGCAATACTTTGGAGGCCGTGGTGGACTGGTGGTGCTGCGAGTAAGACGATCCGCCGTTGCTTGGGGGCAGAAACGGCTCTGACAGGCCGACTGATACACTGTCGAAGAGGCAGCCCTGGACTCTGGAGGCTAACAGGGGGAACACACGGTGGAACCCCTTATCAACCCTATATGTGACCCCGGCCAATACGGAGCCAGAACTGGACGGGAAATGGGACCTCAAACGCTCTGATGGTGGCGCTATTCCGATTCGGGACGGCCAGGGCACGGTACCTGCGTTAAAGGCCGCGCTTCAAGTCGCTGTTGCTCCACATGCGCCTCGGATGCTCGAAACCGCCAAACTGCTCACGTCCGCCCGGCCCTGTCGCTGCGACCTCAACTCGTCGCAATTATTGGATGCTTTTCCAGAAAGGCCCCCCTTTCCTTCCTCTTTAAGCGTCTCTTGTCATGTCTGGCCCCTCTGGGTCCCCAGAAGTCCCTAGGGCCCCCCCCTCTCGCCGATCCCTCTTGAAGGCCTCCACTCCCGTCTTACTCGCCGCTGGTCACGTTCACGCCAACACTCTTCAGTCTCAGTGCTGCCCGTCTCACACTGGACTGACACTGACACCTCCCGCATTCCTCTCTCGAGCTTCGCGAAGCAGTCTCATGGCCTCGATAGCAAGCCTCGATTGTTCCATCGACCGTCAACATTCCAGTCTCGCGTGAGAACCTCACCGTCCGCTCATTCTGCGCCATTGTCCCTCGCTCGCGATCGATTCGACGACCGTCCGCTCACTCACCAGTCTCGCTACTGTCCACACTGTATCACTCTGCCCTCTTCGACATTCTGATACTCAGCCTTGCAACCCAGCGTGGCCGATCAAACGCGGATATTCGCCCTACCAGCAATAACGCCCACATCACTTACAACATCAACACCAGCGCCCACGACACCGCCCTTCCTCGCTTTCCCTTGTCAATCAAAGCACTTCGGATAGCCCCGATTGACTGATTGACAGCCGAAGCTGACGTTGTCGTCGCGGCTGTTTTCCCTCTCCCTCTTGATCCACCCTCAAACGCCCGGTCGCTCGACTATGCCTTCCTGACGACCCGCGGTCCGAACTCTTGTCTCGCAAAGTCAGCCCTTCGACCCTTGGGCCCACATTCCGTTCTCCCTCTCGTTCAACTTCTCGTCCATTTACCCTTTCACTCGTCCAGTCTCTTGCGTCGACTGGTTTTTCTCCTAGCCCGTCAACACGAAAGCACAGTCGATTACTTCGCGGGCGAGTAACGACGTGTGCAGGCGGCAGGCCCGGATTTACGGTATCACACTCACTCACGACGCCGTTTCCTTTTTTCCCTTCTTCTTTTCGACTCGACTGTGTCGAAATTTATCGGTACCTTTTTTCCCCGTCATCAAAATTCGCTTTTAGTTCAAGATGGGGTGCCTCAACCATCGTCGTAAGGGCATCCAGTACAAGGCGGAACAGAAGTGGGATTACATTGTGAGTGCGACCATCGTCCACGAAAGGTAACGGTACTAACTAATCGCAGTCTCTGAACGACTTCCGCTCTCGAGGATGCCTCACCCCGTTCGCCTACTTTTACCTCTGGCTCATGCTGTTCATCTCGGTCGCTGTCTACGGTGTCGATATGTTCACGGCCGTCAACCTGCTCGCCTTCGACAAGTGGTCATCCGAAATCGATCCCGCCATCGACTTTAAGATATCGAAGTGGATCTTTTCCGTCTCCATCATCGCCTCCTTCGTCAACCTCGCCTTTGAGCAGTTCCGGGCTATGCGTGTAATGAAGCGAGGAAACGTTGCTGAATGCTACCTGGACAACATCGCCGTCCGATTGGAGAGTACTCGGATGGGCAAGGGGCAGGGATGGCGACGATTTCTCGTATTCGCCGAGCTCACGAAGAGCAAGAAGGGAGCCGAGTATATCGCTCTGTTCACCTACTTCAGCTTGCAATGTGAGTTATACCGGCATGTCTCATAAGTGCCTCACTGACATTCACAGCTTGGATTCGCGTCATGGTCTGTTCAGGTCCCCGTCAGGTCGTCAACGCCCTGACGCTCAAGTCCGTCTACGACGCCAAGCTGGCCGTTCACGAGGCATCCGTCGAGGGTTCCCTGCTGGGTTTCTTTGAAAAGATTAGGTCTCTTGCCACCGAGGACTACCAGCAGGCCTTGATCCTGTCTGGTATGCTCTTCACCCTCGTCATCTGGGTCTTCTCCGCTCTGTACCTCATTCTGGCTGTCATGTTCTACGTTTTCTTCCTCTGGCACTGGATCCCCAAGGACGACGGTGGCCTCTCCGGATACTGCGAACGCAAGGTCAACAAGGCTCTCACCAAGATCGTCACTGCCAAGGTCAATAAAGCATTCGCCAAACAGGAAGCGGACAGGAAGAAGGCGGAAATGCGGGCAGCCAAGAAGAATGGTGAAAAGATTGCCCCGGAGCGACAGGCCACTCTGCCAACCCTCCCCAACGTGGGCGATCCAGACAAGCTCGCCGAGATGCCCATGTTTGGTCGCAGCGATACCTTCGCAACGCTTCCCCCGTACGAGTCCCGTCCTGGAACCCCCGGCAGCATCGAGCTCGGTGCCATGGATCGAAAGCGGCCCATGCCTCCTTCGAGAATGGGCACCACGACGTCGACTGCCAGCTACTCCTCCAGCGCTCCCCTCGTCGGCGGTGCTGCGGACATGGGCTACCAGCGATCAGCATCCCCTGCTCCCTCTCTCCCGCCCTTGGACCTGAACAACTACCCTCCCGTCCGCCCGGGCACCTCGAACTCGCAAAGAAGCTTCCGCCCCGCGCTGTCACATGTGCACACCAACTCGCAAAGTTCGCTGCGAAATATCTCGGAGAGCCCCGCAACTTACTCTCCGGATACGATGCCACCCTTCCCGCCTCCTGCCCGAACCAACACTGGTGGCAGCACTAGAAGCTACAACCAACGGCCTCCTCCCAGGGCCACCTACGACGACTACTCCAGTCAGTCCAACGGCCGAGCCAGCCCTGCGCCGTCGACCTATTCGACACGCTCTGCGGCCCCTCGTGGTCCCGCGATGAACGGCCCGGGATACCAGGCCTACCAGCCGTACAACGCCAACCCCCAACGGAGCGCCACCGGCCCGGTTCCCCCTCGCGGCCCGCCCACTGCTCCCACGCGGAACATGACGGCGCCAGTGCCTGTGCGACCGCAGCAGGACTACTTTGCCCGTCCGGGAACGTCTCAGAGCCAGAGACCTCCACGAAACAACCAGGGCTCTGGCGGCTACAACGACGACGTGGAGGCTCAACAAGGCCCGCGGTACTAGGGTTCATAGAGGAGCATTGGGTTCGGTTCAAATCAGCATTTTCTTTTCATAATGTCTTTATGATTCCTGGGCGTCCACTTTTTGCAGTTGTCACAGGACGCTTCCATCTTTCGCGAACGGGTTTACAGCCATTCTACCTATCCAGCCCACCTTGGGCTTGGCAGACTTGGATCAAAGAGCTTGGACCAAGATCTGGATTCGCTTCTTCCTTACGACTACCCATCCTTTCGATACCCCCGACTTTTACTTCTACCCAGTTCTCAGTGTACCATTAGGAAAAGGGCGTATCCCTCGGCGTCAGCAAGGGTCATGTTTACGGCCGGAAGAGAGAGAAAGAATCGCACTTGTACTTTTAGTAAAATACAACGTTGATGACGATCTGTACGCTTGCCTTCGTGATGACGTCCCATGGTCAAGGCTGCAGGGTCCCCGGAATGCTGGGGTAAGCAGCGGGGCTGAAACCTTAATAATGTTCATTGTGGTGGTGTAAGCAACTGCAGAGGGCGGCGCCAGGGGCGTCAGCGACGTTTCGGCGTCCCCTCTACGTGCTCGGCATGGCGTGCTGCGATGCGCGCCCTTTGGGTGCTTGATTTGTCACCGCCATGTCAACCTCAGATCCCGTGCTGACGAGGAAAGTAATTTCATCAGCCATGCCTGTAGTGATGGAAGGATTATACGAAGGGCGCACTTGATCTCAATTGAGGGTCCCAACTGAAAAAGGATTCCTTCCGCAGTCTACGGAAGAGCGACTTTGGATCTTCACGACACACAACTCGGATGAATTACACTCTTCTGCTCAGCAGCCTGTTTGCGTCAAACTTCATCGCACAAGATAGCATATTTTTCGGATCATTCACGAGAATGCCGGCCAGGACGATTGATTGGCACGAGGGCGAGCTCGCGGTGCACAACCTCCTCAAAATCCCCACCCGCCCGAACCCTACGTCCGCGGGGCTGCCGGCGTCCTACGGGTACCGCATCGCCGCGGCGCCGCTGCTGGCCCTCGGCACGCTCGACAACGAGGGCCGCCCGTGGACGACGCTCTGGGGTGGGAACGCGGGGGCTGTTGCGAGGCCTATCGCGGAGGATGTGCTTGGTGTGCGCAGCAAAGTTGACGTTGCGGATGACCCCGTTATAAGAGCCCTGTGGGGAGGCGAGGAGAGGGAGATCAAAGAGGGCGAGGTTGTGCAACCGGGGGGAGGGGAGGGGAAGGTTGTCTCCGGGCTGGCTATTGACTTGAGCACCAGGGATCGGGTAAAGTTTGGTGGGAAAATGGTTGCTGGTGCTGTTACGACAGTCAGTGGCAATGGAGGGGGCGAGTTGCAGATCGCGGTCAAGGTTGACGAGAGCCTCGGCAACTGCCCAAAGTATCTCAACAAGAAGGACGTGAGAGAAAGAGAGTCTCTGGTCAAGGGGCGGGTGGAAAGGGGACTGCCGTTATCCGAGGATGCCGCCGCCGTGGTGACACGGGCTGATATGGTCTTCCTGTCCAGCGGCACCGGCGAGACCATGGATACAAACCACCGTGGGGGTTCCAAGGGATTCGTGCGGGTTGCGAGGAACGATGACGGGGGCGTGGAGATAATCTACCCGGAATGTGAGTTGCATCCCCCTGCTCAACGCAGCATCAGAACGGCCGCTGACAAGCCGTAGTCTCTGGAAACAGGTTATACCAAACTCTGGGCAACTTGAGAGTCAACCCCCGCGTCGGCGTTGCAATCCCAGATTTTGACACGTCTGATGTCCTTTACGTACGTCCCGCCCCAACGCAGCTGTGTCTATCGAAGAAGAAACTAACCAATGCAAGATTACGGGAACGGCGTCGATCCTCGTGGGACAGGACGCGGCAGCCTACCTGCCACGCACCAAGCTGGCGATCAAGATCACCGCGTCCTCTGCCGTCTTCGTCAAGTCTGGTCTGCCCTTCACCGGTGCCCCTCTCGAGCCGTCGCCATACAACCCGCCCATTCGCCACTTGCACACCGAGCAAAATCAGCCAGCAGCAGCGGCAGCGTCAGCCGCAGGCACAGCGACGCTCCTGTCCCGTGAAATCATCACACCCACCGTCGCGAGGTTCACGTTCGGGCTGGAGCCGGCCGGGCAGTGGGAGCCTGGACAGTACGTCACGCTCGACTTTGCGCCGGAGCTGGACGTGGGATGGAGTCACATGCGCGACGACGAGCCGCAGAGCCTGAACGACGACTACGTGCGGACGTTCACGGTGTCGAACCAGCGCGGGGCGGGGCAGACGGTGGAGATCACGGCGAGGAAGAAGGGGTCCGTGACGGGGTTCCTCTGGAAGTGGAACACGAGGGTGCCGCTGGAGATACCGGTGCTGGGCTTTGGCGGTGAGGAGGCGTTCAGGATGGGGAGGTCGCCAGGTGCTGAAGAAGAGGTCTTCGTTGCGGCGGGCGTGGGGATCACGCCGGTGATGGCTCAGGCGGAGGGGATACTGCAGTCCGGGGGACGGCTGAAGGTGTTGTGGAGCGTCAAGGGCGAGGACTTGAAGTTTGTCAAGTATGTTCTTGACCGGACTCAGGGGCTTGCTGGAGTTACCAGGCTGTTTGTCACGGGACGGTTGGGAGACTCAGAGGAGAGCTTGATCGGGGAGATCAAGGCGGCAGGGGCCTCGGTGGAGAGGAGACGCATAGAACAGGGTGATGTAAAGGAAGCTGCTTCTGGAAAGAGGAAGTACTTTCTGTGCACTGGGCCCGCAATGTTGAAGACGCTGAACGAATGGTTGGACGGAGAGGAGGTTGCTTGGGAAGACTTTGCATACTAGACGATTGGCGAGTTGCTCATCCAATAGAAGCTAGACTTTTGTTTGGTTATCACAAAAGAAATAAAAGAAACATCACGGTTGCATAGTACTGTCGTACCTATTCATACCAAAGACACGTCCAATGAGAACCTCAATGTCATCGGAACTGGTTCCAGGATTCCAGCTTGAGCCCTTCTTCATCGAGATGCTGACAAAAAAGCGGATTATGTAATACCCATCTACTCAATGCATGTAACCCACCCAGCTGGCAATCCAGATCAACCAGCTGCAACCAGCCGCAGCCACCAATCGCGATCTCCGTCGACAGCCACGATGCCACACGTTTTCTCGATGTGCGTCAGTCCCCAGGATTCCCGATTTCCAGATTTCCATGCTGCCGCATCGATGTTCTTGCATCCCCTCGCAACGGGCATGTGCGGCGCATGCGCCAAGCCCGTCTCGTGTTCTAACCGAACGGTTCGCGGTTACGTTACTGGCTGCCCCCCCGACGCAGTGGACGGCTCCGAGAGACACCCAAAGGGCCCAGTGTTCGTCGAAACACAGAAGCAGGGCGTGGGTTGTGGTTGGTTTGCACGAGGTTGGCCGTCGTTTCGCGGGCTTTGAGAAGTGCGTCGGAGTCAGCCTCAAAGCCGGGAGTGTCTTCGATTGAGACCCCCATCGCCCGACGTCAATCTATCGATGCTGCCCGTCCGCCTTCTGCTGCCAATGCCGTGATGCCAGCACATGGCTGCGTCGACGCATCTAACACACACCGGTTGACTCTCGATTCGGTGGGGAATGCTTTACCGATACCCAGCCCAGGCGCCCATCCAGCCCGGCGGATGCGGAGTGCGTGTTCGGATGCGATGCGATAGGGGACTCCTCTCCGGGGGGCTCACAATCGGGGCATCACGATCACGCAGAGACGGTCATTGAATGAGGTGATTGAGGCCATTCTTGGGCCGACCCGCATGCTGTCAAAGTCAACAGACGACGCTGCTGGCTCGCAAAATATGGAATTTTCCACCATCCCTGACATTGTCACGCTGGCTCAACGACCAGATTCACCGTACATTTGTCCGCCCTTGTCTCTCGGCCGATTTTTTTTTCAATCGATTCATCAGCACCGAGCAGGCATTAGAGGCTAGGTTCTAGGCCCCTTGCCAACCGAAGCGAGAGGGCGTAGGCTGCAACCAGCCTCCGGCAACTCGCCGGACTGCTGGGGGTGGGAATGTGAGCGATCTCGATGTACCAAACACCCATGACACGGACGATTGCTGTCAGCACGCACCACGCCTGCGGATGGACATTTTCATCATTCACAAAGCAGTCATTCTCGAAATTCAATCGTCCTCTTTCCGGCCGGCCGTCCCGATGCTGAAACGCGGACTGGACAAGAATGGATTGCAACTCTGGTTTCTGCTCTACAATGACGAAGCAATGGACCCATTTTCAGCTGCGTGACCGACCTCGCGGGCTGTCAGGACAAAGTCTAATGTCGACGCCGCACGCCGTGCAACGAGCAGGGGGCACGGTAGATAGGATGGGCAGGGAATGCCGCGATGGCTGATTCTAAATTCTTCAGAAAAACAGGCCACGCTCGCGGCAGACAGACAGCAATCGGCATGGGCAAAAGGGCAAAGTTGGGTAAAATGCGCTTCCAGCAGCCAACCGAGGGACTTGGGGGGCTGCAGGGGTCTGTCCAAATCGAGATTGTGGGAAAGCCGTTGCGTCGATCGCCGTGATCGCGGAGCCAAACGCAAATCTGAGCATCGAGGCATCGGATTTCGCTCCGACTCATCACCCCCCTCTGTTTTACTGGTGCCCAACACCCACACCGCGTTCGGCGGTCCCCCGTGGGCCACAGGCACTCACTCTGCAACAGCTCCAGCAACCATCAGGCCGGCAGCAGAGAATGCTACCGAGACACGATCCAAGCCACGAACTGGCCCTGACATGAGCTTAACACGAGGCCGTCTTCCACCATCCCCGATCGCTGAGACCTCACACCACATCACAGCGATGAGCTGTTAGGCTGCCGTTATGGATCCTTTCAAACGCCGCTTCCATCCAGGCATGACGCTCGTGGCCATCATTGCTCACCCCGCAGTCCCCTCTCCGGCTCTCCCACGCCATCAACGGCAAACCCCTTGCAGAGCATGCAAAAGTGGATGGACAGCTGGGCGAACCGTCGACATGGGACCCGTCAGGACACCACCGTTGATGTAATGCCCATCGCTCATCGAACAGCTTGTCCCCCTCTCGGATTGGATGAATAGACTCTGCTCTGAGTGGTACCCTGCCCGGCATCCCGCTCATTGGCCCCAAGTCGTGTATTTCTGCGAAGAAGCTAGGGCGAAGGAGGTTCCTATTAGCCGTCGGACGCTCTTTACCGACCAGCGGGAGACGCAAAGGCAGACGCAGACCCTTACCGCTGGGCCTCCCGTTTACTATCCCCACTCCCACCCTCCCCGATCACTGAGTCTACTGCATCGACTCGCGATCAGCCCAACGACATGAACGATCGCTCCGCTTTCCATGGGACAACGGTATCTTCATTCCCACACCACCAGTAACCAAATTACCACAAGTACCCGTCTCCTGCCTGACGCTGCTCTGTCACACAATTGTATACGCCCACCTCTTGACGTTCTGTAGTCAGCCGTCATACTACGTGTTGGCTCTCTCGTCCTGCACCGTTGCAATCCTCATAACGACCTGTCACCTTTTCCAGTTCTTTTGGGAATTCTACTGCTGGTCTTCCAACCAACAATATCCAGCTTCCTGCCGCCTTCCTGCCAACGCATCCAGCCGCATAATGCAAACCGCCTAATTACCCTGTCACTTCACATCATACTGCCTCGAGGCCCGGCTCCCGCAGCCCGACCCATACGAGACCCCGGACAGTTCCATCGACCTTCACTACCTCATTGCCGCCTTATAATCACGAATCGTGCTGCCGACCTTCATCATGTCTCGCCAGGAGCTTCAATATCCTGCCGCCTACATCCAAGCCGAAACAGAGAGAATTCTGTCATTTCGAGCGCACTACCAAAATCAAAGCACAATGAACCCGTGGGAATCCTGCGCGTTGCAGGTACGTTAATCGAGAATAGCGCCAAGATTTCTTTACTAACTAGCATAGTATCAATTCTCCGAGGAGACGGAACAAAACTCCAAGGGCAAGACGACATCGGGATGGAGACAACCATCTGCGGCCGCCGACCCCGTCATGTACCCCGGCCTCTACGCTCCTAGTGGGTTCGACATGATGAGCATTCTCGTGAGTTTACTCTGTTTTCACGCAAGTACCCCTTCTAAACAGTACCAGCTCCGCGTTGCCGGCAGACCCAACCCACAAGTGCAACTCGGTGCCATCGACTGTTCCGTCGCCCTGCTTCTCTGCGACCTGGAACAACCCGATTGCCCCATCGTTTACGCTTCCGAGCACTTCAGCCTACTCACCGGCTACTCCAACAAGGAAATCATGGGCAAGAACTGCCGCTTCCTTCAGGCGCCCGGCGGCAAGGTACGAAAGGAGTCATCGCGCAAGCACGTCGACAAGTCCACCATCAAGAAGATGAAGAAGGCTGTGGAGGCGAACACCGAGGTTCAGCTCGAGGTACTCAACTTCAAGAAGGACGGCACTCCGTTTGTCAACATCCTCACAATGATCCCCGTCCGATGGGATTCCCCCGGCTTCCGGTACTCTGTCGGCTTCCAGGTGGAGCGGGAGGACTGAAAACTTTCGATTCTCGTACACTCCGACCGCCCGATTTCAACTCGATCGGTCGGTCCTACTGTCAACAATTTTTAACGTCAACATACACGGCGACATTACGACATCTTACGAGCGCGGCATCTTGCTATTAGGCATTTACGATACCCAGACACGCATATGAGTTAGAGCTCAGGCATCTCCCGGTTACGACAACTTTTGATTTTTTTTCCTACTCGGCGTCACAAGGAGCGACACACAAAAAAGCGATGCATGGATATCGGACCACTATTAGGTGTTAAGGATATCATCCCCCCGCCTCACTGGAGGTTCATGGGTGGCAGCGTTTTGTTTTACAGACACAAACTCGCAAAGCAAGCATTTGGGAATGGCGTTTGCAATCCCAGTTGGCATCGGCCTTGACTGGGGTAGGTGTTGGACAGGCATTTTGACGAACTAGCCATGATATTTTGATCATGACGACATGGGATACATAGCACAAAGGCCCAGGCCGTCCACGAATGAACAAGTATTATTTGAGCAGAGATCTGAGCAGCTGCATTGTGCCCTCGGACGCACCGAAACAATAGCTTTCTGCGTTGACAACTAGTTCAGCTGGTCAAGTTCCCCCTGTGTTCTTCTAACCCCTCCTCTGACGAATTGCCTGCGTCATAAAAAACCTGCAAGCAAGCTACGTTCGCCAAACCAGCGCTAGCCAAGCAATAGCCGCAACAAGCTTGACTGTCTCATCGCAACCCCGAGGTGCATCTCCCGAGAAGTGACAAAGGATGACTTTCAACTCATCTAGTCCTAAACCATAGTAATGTCTCACTTGGAGGCGTTCTGTATTACCTAAGCCTACCGCATCTCATCCCATATGATTGGCCGCGAAACTGTATATTCGGAAGTCCGATGGCTGCTGAACGTCAGCTTCCATTGCGGATGTTGATTCCTACATCTCATTAATCAAGAGTTGTAAAATCCCGAGTAAATCAAGCAGACAAGATGCCTCTCCGCGGACCCGTGCCAGTTAGGTTGTGCAACAAAGAGAACACCGAAAAGCTCGTCCTGGGCCCGATGACCATCTATATCTATGAGGACGGCTCGAACACGGACAACCGCATCGGGTGCATGACGCTGGGACTGCCGCCTGGGACGTCTGGGCCACCGATGCACTGGCATCGATTCCACGATGAATGTTTCTTCGTGACCAAGGGTGGGTTGTCATTTGAGATATTAGAGAGTGAACGCTCACGATTGGCCAAGGGACGATTCGCTTCAAGACGCCCGAGGGCGATGTCGACGCCAAGGAGGGAGAACTGATGGTCGTTCCGCCGAGAGCAATCCACACGTTTGCCAACCCGTCAGAGACGGAGCCTGCGGAGTTCTTCATGACCTCTACTCCTGGTGAGTTGCTTCCAGTTGTGATACGCAAGACTTATGCTGACCGAGACAGGGTATTACATGTCCTGTGAGTAAAGCGTCCCGGGAGACCGAGGGGAAAGCTAATTGTACAGATTTCCGCATGATGGGAAAGTCCATCGAGGAGGGCAAGAAGTTGTCGCGGGAGAATACGGCGCACTTGATGGCACTGTTCGGGACGTTCCCGCCGGATGTGGAGTCGGAGCCGTGAGGAGTGTAACTTTAATCGATCGCCGGCTCGATAGTTCAATTCCTCAATCGTAGTGACCTTCTTCTGCCAGAATCAACGACCTCCTCCTCCTTTTTGACCTGCGAGGCTTTGGGTTTTCCCTTGGCTGCTACACCCCGCTGTTTCTTGCTTGGAGCTTCGACAGCCGGCTCTGGAGACTCCTCCTTTACTTTTGCCTTGGAAGGCTTGGCTTTCTTGCTCGGCTTCTCCTCATCCTCCTCCTCCTCCTCCTCCTCCTCCTCCTTTACCGCCCTCTTTGCCGCCCTCTTCGCTTCCTTCGCTTCCTTTGCCGTGACTGCGACCCGGCCCGTCTTCTTCTGCCTTTCCGGCGCGTAACAGCTCGTTCTCCCGCCCACCGTGATGAAAGCCAGTTTCTCCCCATTCGGCAAGACACTGGATACCCCGTCACCCTTGCCCTTGCCCCAGCGATGGTTGAACAGCCAATCGTCAGGAAATTCGTCCGAGTCTCCCAGCTTGTCGACGGCCGTCTGGCACACGTAGCGGATCTTCTCGTACAGCGTCCGAATCTCCGCTTCCGTAAAGTCGTCGCAGTACTGCTCCGGGTGCAGCTTCGCCTGGTACAGCACCTCGTCGGCGACCCAGTTGCCGATGCCGCTAATGTTGGCCTGGTTCAGCAGCAGCGCCTTGACCGGGACGTGCCGGGACTGCATCATCTGCTTGAAGTAGTCCTCCGTGAAGACGTCGACGTCGACGACGGGGTCCGGGCCGTTCTCTTTGAGCGGGGAGTGGTTCCGGATCTCCGCGCCGGGGCAGTCGACGAGTCTGATGCGGCCGAAGCGGCGGGGGTCTGTGAAGGCGGCCCGGACGGTGGGGTCGCCCTCCGTTTCGATCCAGAACTTCCAGTATTTGGGGGGCCAGGTGTCCATTTCGCTCTTCTTCATCTTTTTGTAGTAGTTGGTGTAGGCGGTCTTGTCGCCCTTGATGTGGATCCATCCCGTCATTCCCAAGTGCATCACGGCGTGAGGTGGCCGGTCAAACGTGATCCTGGACGGGTGAGCCAGAGGGCTTATCAGAGATCAAGCCGGACCTACCAGAAATATTTTCCCTGGCTCCCAACAGACACAACTTTCTTGCCTTTGACGGCCTCTTCGAAGGCTAGGCCGCTCGTCCCGACCTTTCCAAACACATTGGCGTCACCAGGGGCGGAGACTCTAGCAATCTTCTTGCCCAAGAGGTGACGGCGCAAGAAGTGCACGCACCGAGCAACTGAGAGAGTCAGTCTACATTTTTCGCGTTACACGCAAATCACGCCTCACCTTCAGCGATTTCAGGCATTTTCAACACGCACACTCACTTCGGACACTGAGTACGGATATAGCTCATGACGCGACGACCTCAAAGGGCCCACCGGCGCGACAACCTCGCGTAGCACGTGACCTTCAATAGCTCAAGTGGGTCGTGGCCGACCGCGGGCGTCGGATTTTTCCAGCTCTTCCCCACATTGGGCGGCTCAATTTTTCGTCGACCTTTAAAAAAAAACCTGCGCTTCCTTCTAAGCTCACGATCCTTCTTCATCAACAACAACATTTCCAACGGCTTCGCAGCCTTGCATGGTCCGGTAAGTCCACGCTCGCGCGCCCGTCGCGCTTTTTTCCTTGCCTCCCAATCTCTTCTGATGACACACCAAACACCGCAAACTAGAGTCTTTGACCACTGGAATGAAAACTCTGTTTTACACGTCAGTCTGATCGACCTTGACAATTTCACATTGCGTTTCGAGCTCAACACCTTGCAACGACACGACGCTGACTCGACGCAGGCTTTTGCAGATTCTTCTGACGCTGGACACATCATGGCTACGTTGCTGTTCTCACATGGCTGACTGCCAAGGTAAGCTCTTGCATTTTCTTCTTCCGCCTCCCTAAGAACCTGATGATTCATTTTTTCGTGCTTTGCACGGTTGGAATTACCGGCTGAAATCCATTGACGATAAAAACTGGCTGTTTCTGACTGTTCACCCCTACTGTCTCTTGTTTTGTGCCTCGCGTCGACCTTGACCAGTCGCTAACGTGGACGCCAGCTTCCCGACAAGGTACATACCAACCACTTCCCCTTCCCTCATCATCGTATGATGAAACGGCACTGGGCTCCGAGAGTACCCAATGGGACTCGCCACATGAGCAGACAAGCCACTTTGCGGCAGGCCTAGAAAACCTCGCCCACTGATCCTCGATCCGCACACTCAACTTGTCGGGCCACGACTTTGCGCAGCAGAGGCTGACCAACAACAGTGTCGGAAGTGCTGAGCATCGCCTCTTCGACTCGAGTCGCTGTTCCGGTGTTTTCATGGTAGGTCACTTTTTACTTCATCCCCCAGCCTTCGTGATGAGTTATTAGATGACGAGTCTGATTTGGGCATCTACCCAATGCGGATAACTTTTATACCTTTCCATTCATGCAACACTGAATTGGCTTCACAAAAACATTTGTTTATCAAGATGAGCATGAACATCGCTAATTCATTTCAGACTTTTCATACTACACCGGAACCACACCAATGGGTACGTTCCATCACTCTTCACACCCAGCCTCCCGGGCTCCGTTCTCCTGATGAACGATAAACCAAAAGACAAGCATATGTCAGAGCCTCACGGCGAAGCTGAGAAACGTTGACTACCAGTCATTCTGATCAGACACTTCACATGCAACGCCTTTGGAAGTATGGAGAATGCAGGTGGCTAACCGATCACCAGTGCAGTGATCTCTTGCATGTTCACATTCATGGGCATGACCACTTGGTAAGCATACACCTTCTCTTCTCCAAACCTCCCCCCCAGCGTCTCATGTGATGATCATAAAATTTTCACGACGGTCTCCATAGCCATATGCTTTGATGATAGTGCCTTTGACAGGGCTCCCATACTGATATTTGACGCTTCATTTTGTTGTTTTTGAAAGTCGTGGTTTGGAAACAATATCTAACTGAAGTCGTCCAGGTCTTGACTTTCCTACGGGATCTTGTCTTTTCATTGTATGCGTCGCCCATGTGCGGCGCTATGAAGAAGAGCTGCGGTATTGAGCCTGTAAAGGATCATCTTGCCTGAACTCACTATTGTCCTCATGAACCATGATGCCAAAGACAGATTGTTTTAAGTTACTATTAGCTATCATTAGGGGTATCATAAGCCATCAGCAACACTATGCGGGCACTGCTGCGTGCCTCTTTTCTGTTTTATCCAAAACCAAAACGCCGAACCGATGCCTTCCCATCCCTTCCAGACCCGTCATGTACAGAGTGAGTCAATGTTTTCTAAATGCTTCCCGTTCCGAGTAACACGGCGCCAGCAAAGAATGCCACCAAGGCAGCAAGCGAGTCGCGCGGGTCGTGTATGGCACCGCTGCTCTTGGGCGTCGACGTGGCCGTGAACACGCCCGTCAGGACCGTCGTGGAAGACGAAGCGGCAGGCTGTGTCGACGTGGGCGCTTTCGTAGCCAGGGGCCAGTCGCTCTCCTCGCTGTAGAGCACGCCGTTGATGATGGTGCCCTCCCCCTCTCGCAGCATCTTCTTCTGGTCGCTGGAGCAGGAGGACTCCATGTAGCGGATCCAGCATGTCGGCTTTGGCGAGTCGGGCAGCTTGTCCGTGTGCGTAGCCTCAGAGTCTCCCGTGGTGTTGTAGGTGGTCAGGTTGACCTGGTCACCCGTCGACACGGACGTGCCGAGGATGACGCGCGCAAACACCTGGAACGCCGTTTCCGGCTGGTACGCCGGGACCGAGTGGCCGGCCTGGTAGATGCGACTGAACGACAGGTTGCCAAACTGCCGAACGACGCCGCCGATGTAGGAATCGTTGACGATGATGGGGGCGTAGCCAGCGGAACTGAACTTCTGCCCGTACGTGGTCCCGGCCTGCCAGGCGAGGTTGAGAGACGCAGCCTGCCCGCCCAGCCAGTTGCAAATGTAGTCGCGGTCGCCGTAGATTAACGCAACGCGGATGCCTCGCTTCAGGAGATCAGCCAGCTTCGGGATCAGGGGACCTCTCATATAGTCGCCAGTGTCACTAAAGCTGCTGTAGACCGCCTGACTAGTCATGGTGAAGTTGACGACGGAGCCAATGGCTTGCTGGAATCCTGCCGTGTTCACGTACTCCAGGTATGTGCTCGGGGGGAAGGAGTCTGGGTTCTCGCGAGCAATGTCATACCAGCTTCTGCCCGCCTCCGCGTACGGCAGCATGACGTTCGTGAAGCAAGTATTGTATGCGTTTGAACACAGGTCGTTCACCTCCCTCACTGCGCCAGTGTTGTTGGCATCGTAGACAGAGTTAGCCGTGCGGCACTGCCGGATGAGGTCCAGGCAGCCACCGTTCGTATAGAGACTACCGTTGGCCAGGCTGGCACGGACATCGTTCATCGCTTTGAAGCCGTACGTGTTGTTGATGGCCATTTGGGGATAGTACTCTTGCTGGATCTGGTCGTCGATGCAGCCGTTGACGATGCCGAGAGACGTCAGATGGATCTCGAGCGTCTTGTTAGCGGACAGCGTCCCGTTCGCGCGCTTGTCGTTCTGTTCCTCCCAGACGTCTGAAAAGACCGGGCCGTACTTTCCGCCGTAGCTTTCCGCAAAGAGGTTGATGCCGAGCGCGCTGTTGTTTGGCGGGTTGTACTGAGGGAAAGCGCCGAGAAAGCCCTGCAGCATATGCCATATCGCCATCGCGGCCGTCTCGGTGGTGTTTGCCGTGTTGTTCGTGTTCAGCGAGCTAAACGTGCCGTTGAGAAATGTCGCCGGGTTCTGTCCGCTCGGCACAGCCTGTGGCGGGGTGGATTGGTTGGCAGTGAAGAGGTCCATCGAGCCATTGGTGGCGATGTCGTAGGAAAAGCCGACTTGGTTGGGCTGGGCGGTTAGCATGCGAGCGCGGGCGAGAGGACTTCTCAGAGCTTACCTGGTCGATGAACAACATGTTGGAGGCGCGGTCCCAGCCCCATTCCCGCGCAATCGTGTCGTACTTGTCCAGGCCCTTCTCGACAACCTCGCAGGGTCCCACCTCCGTAAACATGCCGAACAGAGAGCTCACGCCGGGCCCTCCGTTGAGCCAAATCGTCATGGTATCAGTTGGCTCGCGGGCGCCGACGAACCAGAAGAACATGTTGGCCGGGAACGGCCCCGGGACGCTGACCCATCCTGTGTACTGCTGCTGGTTCTCGTAGGCCGTTTTGCAGGCGCCCTTGGGGATCTTGTAGCTGACGGTGATGTTGCCGTCGACGGGCGAGGTGATGGTGGTGAGATTCACCGACGTGGACGGGAACTGGGCAGTCGCAAAGCCGCAGAGCAGCAGGCTGCCGACGGCGAGAGAACGGAAGAAGCGCATTGTGAGATGACCCGCATCGTGTCCTGGGCGCATAGTAGTCTCTACAGGATATCGTGGGCCGGCACGCGCACAGGAGGGGCGTAGAGATGTTTTGAATCGGCGCCGACAATGTTTTTTCTGTATTAGCTGAACCAGGAAGCGCGGAATGGAAACAGCTGCGACGACGGGAATGTCGAGGTTTTGAAGGTCCTCCCCCGTAGCGCCTTGGCAGACGTGCGCCCCTGCATTTAGCGGCCCTTTGTTGGCGTAACGGGCGCCCACAGTGCCCTACGGAGCCCCGGACACCCAAATTAGCAGCCCACCTCGCCCGACCTCAACCTTCGGGGATACAGGCTGACACGCGGCCCGCGGGGAGTTTTAACGGATCGACAGTGTTGGCAGGGGCTGTGTTCTTGGACTGGAGGTGCTCTGGGGGAGTCGCTGAGGTGAGCAGGAACCTGAGTCGTCGCCCTGACCACCGTATGTGCAACCATCCCCTCTCAATGAGGTGCATTGCAGCCTGCAGCTCATCCTGGAAGTCCCGTATCCTGCCGCCTTACCCGCTGCGATGCCGGGCGTTCGTCTCAAGTAATATGAGGGGAGATGAACTCTCGCCGGGATTGCCTGAGAGAGCGCTGGAAGGATTCGGATTGGACACCGCCAACGAGACTTTTGTTCGACGATGGGATCACCTTGGCATTTGGCAGACGTCAATCGAATCCTTCAAAAGTCAATTGCCGGCATCGGACGATGCGCAGAGGCATCTGCGCTGGATGTCGGTGATTCGACTTGCATGCGACCGCCCCGAATAGGGCGCTGCGTACGATCATCTTCTGCGACATCCCCGCAATTTGACTGGAATTCTGCACTCGATCGGGAGGCATTGGCTGTCTCGGTGATCGAGCACGTAGCCTGCTTGTCTCGGTTTCTGCACTTGCTTTAGGCTCTCATGGAAGAGATGAATCAGATACTCAGGCGTGCTCCAACCATAAGATGAAGATGATAGAAGGGCGTCAAAAGGAGGTATGATTATGCTTGTTTTCTCAACATGCAACCAACAGATGAAGAAGTACCGACCCGTGTGGTTTCTCATCTCAACACTGATTTAAGACAGTCTCAATCGAGCTTCTCCTTCCAAGCTTGATACTGAAGAGGCACGTAAACTGCAGCAAATGCTGCAAGCAAAGCCCCCAAGCCGAAACCCGAAGAGTCATCTGCCTTAAATGCAAGATAAATGGCCACGATTGTCCATATAACCAGAAGGATTATGAGAAGAAGGGAGAAAAACAGGTGCCAATTGAAGCGCTCGTTGATCCTGATGCCCCATCCAATAACTCTTGCGCTGGTCCCTCGTTCGCGGCGTAACGGACCTTGAAGCTTCTTCGGAAATGTTGTGATCCAGTAATTGTCGCTGTGCCGGACGCCGGGCTTCGTTAGATGCCACAACGGGATTGCATCAACCGCGACATCAGTTGGTACTGGGTCGTACAGATACCTCTTCCCTTGGACTTCAAGCTCTGGGGGGTATCCCCCGCATCTGAAATGATGTGGTTTGGTCGTTTCGTCTCCCATGGGAACAAGTTGGAACTTGTTGTTTAGGTCATTAGTGACGATATTCCATGAAAAAGAAATGGTAATGGTTGATATACCTTGACGTACTCGCCGGTATGCATCTCGAAAAGACTGGCCTCAGACAGCTTTCGAAAGAACTGGAACATCCATTCCAACCAGCTCGGGGCTTTTTGTCTGAGAGAGGCCATTACTCTGCCTACCAATGCGCATATGAACGCTGGGAAAAGCAAAGATATTCTCCAGGCTGATCCCTCACGTATTGTCCGATATCTTCCCAATATCTGTTGGAAGAGGTACTGGTCATTGCCGAAAGAACTGCAGTCAATGTGATCAAGCACTGGCAGGCTCTTTTGGTTGACGCATAACAGCAAGTACTGAGGAGTGTCTTGTTGTCCTGGAGGCATCGCCACTTCCTCAGATCCAGATGTGTCGTTCACCGGTGCAGACGGCCCTTTTCCTGATGGTGAATTGCTCGGTCCAGGGCTCTGGGTAGATGAGGTAGATTGACCTCTCTCCGATCGAAAATGCGCAGGAGGAGGGGCAGAAATACCGCTCCGAGAATCGTCACCCGCTGTCGCGTCTTGATCTGTCATCGCATAGCTGACGCCGAGCAGCCTGGCAAGTCCATCTTTCGCGAAGCGTTGCCGGAATCGCTGAACCCCACCCGGGCTGAGCTCTTTGACGTCTAGAAACATGCGATCGCCACATTCCTGCAATGTCTTGTGAGTCTTGCTTCGATGCTGTGAGAAACGATGAGGGAGGCCATGGAAACTAGCCACTTACACATATATACCAAACTCTTTGATACCCTAGCTTTGGCGGATAACACGTATCGTAAAGCCGTGAAGATAGTCTGTTCTTCAAATAGACGATGTTGTGTGACCACCCACACGGCTCAGCATTCACCTCCTGCTCTGTCTCTTTCTTTACCTGACTCTGCTTCTCCTCTTGTGTCTCTATAACGCCTTTGCGGGAAGGATGAAGAAAGTCTCGAAACTCGGTTTCGAATTGCATCAGCGGCGTTCCAGAGACGAAATAGCTTTTGGCGTCCTCAAGATCAATGAACGCAAGACCTTGGTGGAAATCTTCTTCCTCATCCTCATCCTCAGAGCTTTCGGTCTCATTCCCTTCATCAATATCCGGCGCTACAGGCGTCTGAATGACTGGGTGAGTTTCGACTTTGTTTAGAAAACGCTCCAAGATCAAGTTCCGCTCATCATCTTGAGGCAGAGTCACAGGAACTATCTCCCTCCCCGTGTTATCGAGGATCTTTCTGGAAATGAGAGTCCTGTGAGACCTTGGTCTGAGGAAGTCAACAGCTACACCCTGTTTTTGGCTCGGGGCTTGTAAGAGCAGCGAGATATAGT
Organism: Colletotrichum tropicale; assembly: GCA_027406125.1. NCBI lineage: Eukaryota > Fungi > Ascomycota > Sordariomycetes > Glomerellales > Glomerellaceae > Colletotrichum > Colletotrichum tropicale. Next base: position 5,877,031 of record JANVYH010000002.1, read on the forward strand.
ATCTCCTGAGCAAACGTCCGTGGTTCCGAACAAAGCGCGCATCATCTAAACTCTTGAAAGCTTCTTCGTATAACGGCCCAAGGTTGGGATCTTTGGTCAACATATCAGCCAGGTAGTTGGCTGCAGCTTCTCTGACTTCCCAGCGGGTGGAGTTTGATCCATCCTGCGACTGAATATCTTCAAGTCCCGAAATCAGGGATCTGATATCATCGCTAGTGTCATCACAGGAACTCTCGATCTGCTTGTGACTGTAGAAAGTCTTGGCCATCTGCCTTGTTGCGTGATCTTCAGTCACATTTATGTTCTCCTCAAGCGACGATGGCTTCGTAGAGACAGCTTCCTCGCTGAATAACTGGCTAGCCACAGTAGAAGAGCCGTAGCTTTCGGTGAAGGCTACTCTGACAGCGGTTGGTGCAGGTTGAAACTCGCTTCTGGACATCAGATACTCCACGACTGTGATGTGACCGAGCTGGATCATCTTTGTAATCGTTCCGTCTCGCGACTCCTCGGTAATTGATATTAGACCTGGGCAGTAGGAGGACATATTGTTATCCACGAGAAGTCGACGCTGAACATCATCAACCTGGTTATTTTCGGCCTGTGTAGATACATGGTCGACTGCCTCTATGAACGTCACAGGTCGTTCGGCATGAACGAGGAACCCTAAGAGACAAAAGGCGTCGCTTTTGAACTCGGGTGGAATATTCAGGATCATGCGGTCGTAGATTGCAGACAGGTCCCGTGGTAAGTTGTCTAGCCTTGAGATCAACTCCTCGAGGGTGAGGCTTTGTTCTAGGTCGTCCAACTGACAAGCAGCTAGCTTAAACCTGCGACTATGGTCAGTGCTACATCTAACATAGTCTCGTGGTGAGACACACATTCCGTCTGCTTTTCGTTCGACTTCGCACCGGATCTTTTCGAGTATTTCAGGGGTCGATGTCCATCTTTGGAACATCTGGCTTTGCTCCAGTCTGCTGCTGATGTAGGCCCCAATGTCCTCGGTTAAGAAGCTCTGGTCAAATGAAATGCAGTTATACTCGCCGATACATCTGCGAATGCTTTGTCCCAACTCCTCTCCTGGCCGGCTAGTGGCAAAGAGTTCAAAATTATGAAGATGAGGATTGGACACAAAGCCCTGTACCCAGTCGAGGAGCTCGGTCGTGTTGACGCATTCGTCCAGAGCATCGAGTACAATGTGCCCCTTTCCCGACACCTGTAGCATCGCATGAAAGCATTTGGAGAGTTCCACTGTTTCTGCCTGCTTCCGTCCATTATCGTATGACGCGAAAAGTTCATCGAGGATCTTTCTTGGAGCTTGCCGTTGTATATAAAGTTGATATGTAAGAGACCGGAACATAGCGTCAGTGCGTTGCTTGTTTACATCGCTGAAGTCGAAGAAAAAATCCAGTGCAATATGATCATGGATATGCGACACATTATCCAAGATCGCGGTGCTCAGAACGGTTTTGCCACTACCTGGAATCCCGTGAAGCCATAGATGTCGGCGAATTCCGGTCCTCCACTCGTTGAAAGCTGTACTTTTTAGAACCCATGTCCCGAGTCCTTGCATTTCGACTCTCGTATTGTTGAAGTTTGTGGAGTTATCAGGGGGTGACAGCCAATTTTTTACCTCTCTAAGACGCACTGTTTCATCGAAGGCTGTTGTGTCATTTGGCTTGGATTGAATGTTCGTCAAAAAAGATTTAACTTAAGACATTAGCTGAACGATATTTGCGCAATAGAACGATGCTTACTGTTCTCTCCAAGGTCTGGCATATCTTCGCTACGTTCATTGATATCTTCGTAGACCTTATTAATAGTTTTCCTCATTTTACCCGTAGTCATCCCATTTGGCGGGTCTTGGCGGGTAAGATCTTTCGCATTTGCAGAAGGCGCCATGGTACCGTCACCCTGCCAGGTTTCGTTTTTGTGAGGGTCGACATAGTCGTGTATGCTACTAGGGACCGAAGCCGGGGGTTTGTTCGTAATACCAGCCGCTTCCAGCTCAAGACATGGCATTCCCTCTCCTCTAGTAAGTAGGCCCTGACGCGGCATCATGCGCTCCATCCAACGGGGGCGCTGGGCATCATCCTCCTCCTCGCGCTCGCGCTGCTCACGTTCACGACGCGCAGCAGCGAGGCGCTCTGCGATTTCTAATCGGCGGACTGCGTCAACGAGCTCCTGGTCTGAAGATAAGGGGATATGAGCGTAGCCGGTCGAAGAGCGCTTGAAAGCGGTAGAACGAATTGGGACGGCTGGGCGGCGGGAGATCTCTTCGTTCTGGGCATTGATGCGCTCAAGAATGCGCTGCTTTCGCTCCAAATCCTCGGCCGCAAGTTCACGCTCCTCGCGATCCTCACGTTCCTTGCACTCCTTCTCCTTACGTCGACATCGGCGCTCCTTTTGAAGCCAGGGCTGCTCACCGGGGTTTTTCTTGATATCATATATAAGCTTTTGACTGTCGTCTTCGAGTGTAATCTGAGTTTTGTTAACAACCCTTATACTTGGCGGCTGTTCTAGAGACCCAGTGCGTGAAAACTTCTGAGTCTGTATGCTCTTGTCGAGGTCGTACTCAAGCACGCCGCCTTCACCACCGGAAGGGCTGTCGACACTGATATTGCCGATAGGGATGTCGCTTTCGATGCCAACCACCAAGCTGTCCCGAATGTTGGGAAAGATACGACGCATAGCCGTGGCGACGGATACAGCTGATGCCGAATCGGACTCAACGTTGGGTAAAACGGCAATAGCGACGTTGTTACCGCCCGCCATTCCCAATGAGTAACTGTTCCCATCGTGCTCGGCGTTTGTATTCAACGGTTCGTGTCTCTCATCAAGTGTGGCGATGACAGCGGTGAGTTCCGTTGGATGGCAAATCCAGCCATGAGTGTATTGCAGTGGATCTGACATGTTGACGACATGAACGGAATGAATTTTGTTGATAGCCTGGTGGCTTTATCGACGGGTCATATTGAGATATCGAGCAAGGAGAAGGCGAGACAACGTGAAAGTAGAAACCCGATTTGGCAGTTCGCTGAGCCGGGTGCTGTTATCTGCTTAGCTACCGCCGGCATCTATCGTCACTGGGTCGAGGGCTGAAACAAGGGCACGTATGCGCTAGATGTTGGCGAGACGTGGTGATGTGATGTGCCAGAATGCCGAGAGTAATATACTGAGGGCATGTGTTCTCAAATCCGCCTCTGGTCAGCTCCTTCACCACCAAGCGAAAGTACTCGCTGTTGATGTTTTCGTTCTCCGCCTCCGACTATGCAGACGGTAGTCTCGAGAAACAGGCGGGCGTTGTCAGACACCCCGCTGCCTTGTGCAAAATAGGCATCCTCGCGGGGTGTGTGCCAGACCCATTCATAGTTAAGAACAGGCCAATAAGCAGTGAGGCAGATGGACTGTATCACACACATGCAGCAGAAGCAATTTTGCAGGGTGGGCTTGCGTTCTCATTTGCTCTCCTCAACGCGCAGCCTCTAAACCGGAAAAAAGAACATTGCATCCTCGAATCAGTGCCGATTTCTCCAGGGACAGACGTAAACGCAAGAAATCATCATGTCAGGTCTGTATACCTTCATTCCAGACGACTAACAGATGTTGCCAAGACACCCAACACGACGTAGTGATCATCTAGGCATAGCCAGGACAATTTGCCTATGTGACAATGGTGCAAACTCCAGGCGCCAAATGCCTAGACCAAAGAGGCAAGGTCTGACAACGCCGTCGCTAATGGCTTCCCGAAAGCTGCTGCGGCTGAATCGATCGTCCAGGGGTAATTTTCAATGTCAACCCGATCGCTCGACGACTTTGTTTAAATCGTGAGTATCGCCAAGAAAACACACGAACTCCATTGTCGTCGCTCCTTCATCCGACTCCGTGCACCTCCCGGACCACGGCCCCACCCGGCACCATGTCCGACTCCGCCTCCTCCGCAGACATCATCACCTACATCGGTGTGCCTCTAGCAGTGCTTGGCGTGCTGCCTATCCTATACAATACCGTAGCAACTCTCGCCGCCCGCTCCCGTATCCTGCGCATGCTCCGCCATGCCCGACTAACAGCACTCACCCGCTCAGACGTCGTGAACCGTGTAATCGAAGTTGACTTGCCGCGTTACGCCGTCACGCCGTGGGATCGCTTCGACAACCGTGAAGAGTACTGGTCTCTCGCGCGGCATCCATCATCCATACCCGGTGGTAGCTGGACGGTGTTCAACTGGCGCACCAACACTATCGGTCTCAAGACCCAGCGGGTGGAATACGCAGACCAGCTCTGCCAACCGCAGGTCGACGTAAGTTTCGACGAGCTTATATGCTACCTCCTCGATCTCGGCGCCGTCCCGGATCCTCACGGCTGGAGGTTACTGCGAAGCACCGGGCTATGGACTCCGGTGGGCTGCACTCTCATGAAGAGTCCCGACGATCAAGAGAAAGCCCTCACGATTGCGTCCTTGAATGATTCAGATGGCCATCTGTCTCTCTCACTGAGCTGGTCTTCCCACTGGACAACCAGGAGTTACGAGTCCCTTCCTCCGTACTGGGTTCGCCTGCCACCCGCTCCAGTCATCGAGTCAAACGAGATCTCTGAAGACACCATCGCAGAAGAGAGAGACACCGAAACCAAAGACGACGCCGGAGATACCAAAAAGGCACCGTCTTACACCTCCTCGCTTGACTCCATCTCCCGCGCTGTCGCAACCAACGCGCACAAGCCCATAGCCTGCAAGACATCCAGCCACGGCCTCATCAGCGCCATCCCTGAGGACGACGATCACCCGACCACCAGCCTCTACATCGAGCACGTCCGCGTCCGCCCCGGTTCCTCCACGGGCATCTGGTTCGCCAGCGCCGCAACGGCCTACGGCACCTCGAGCTCGACAATCCTGTGGAACTACCGCGTTCCAGACGACATTCTCGCCTTCGCCCGCGGCTCCTCAGTGCCGTGTGGCGTGTTGGAGCTGCTAGGCATAGTCGACGACTCGCAGACGCCAGAATGGGCCTCGAAGCATGACGACTCGAGGCATCACCTTGACCTGATGAGCCGCCGCATGCGCGAGCAGCGCAATGCCATGGCAGCAGAGTCACGAATGAGCCAGGCCGACCGAGAGCACGCCGCGCGGGACCGCATGCGCATGGAGAACGAGCAGCGACTGGACGATCGTAAGTACCCCTTGCCAGCCCCGTGAGCACCACTAACAACCTCTCAAGTCCGGGATCGCATGCGTCTCGACACGCAACGCCGGGAAACCCGCGCCCACGAGGCGATTCAGTCCCCGAAATGGGACGCCGCGCTCGTCGCATCACACAACCTACGCTGGCTCCAGCAGCACGGCCTGGTCTCCTCGGACCCGATCAGCGGTTCCCTGCGAGCCGTTGCCGCAGGGCTGCTGCATCGGATGATCCTGGATGGCGAGTTTGCCCGCGAGATGAGCGCGATGCTCGACCAATGGAAGGCGTGGGCCGAGAACGGCGGCTTGCGCAAGTCGGATCTCGAGACGCTGCGGGAGAGCCTGAAGAGCTTTGCGCTGGCGAGCTTGCTGGTTGCGGTGATTAAGGACGTCGGGGCCGCCGCGGAGGGGTCGTTGAGCATGGACTTACAGGAGTGTTTAAGGATGTGGCGGCAGGTCAGGCTGGGGTGATGCACTTGGAGAGGGTATGCAGAAGAAAAGCTATTTGAAAGTGAAGCAAGTCCATGAATCCTATCCCGCGAAGGTGCCTTTACCGCATTGTCCATTCCCTTTCCGACCCTCCAGTGCCACATAAGCCAACAATACAACTCCATCGCTGAAGCAAACCGCCCTACCCGCAAGTTACAAATATGAACATTTCAAAGTTCGTCATCCTGCTCTGAATCGTACACAATCTCTTCTCTCTCCTCCTCCATCAGCAAGCTGTCCGGCAGCATCTGGCTCTTGGTCAAAAGCTGAGACGAGTCCAGCTGGATGGTCCCCAGCGGCAGACGGATGGGGCTGTCGTCCTCGTCATCGATGAATATCGGCATGCTGGAACCCGCTTGAGCCGGGCGCGGGACCGATCTGAGAGGTGACTGTGAAGGACTGGACGCCTGGCTTACGGTGGTCGCCTGGGAGGGCCGGATAGCGCGTCGAGGCGTGGGGTTTGGTGGCCGGCTAATGGGCGTCGGAGGGAGTGCGGGCTTGGGAAAGAGCTCTGTGCCAAACGCCCTCTGACTCCGGGTCGGCGTCTGGCTCGCCGGTACCAGGATATCTGCCTCGGATGAATGTACGTTCGAGTGCTCGATGTCGCTTCGGATCTGCTCCGCCAGCTCCTGAGACACTGTGAGATCGGCTGACGTCCGGGATGTCTCCCTTCTGCCAATCTCTGGCTGGGAAACAATCTCTTCATCTTCCTGCGTCTCTTCATCCTCGCCGCCAAACAGCGAGCACCGCAGGTTGGCCATCAGATGACCAACGACTGCTGGTGGGACGAAGTTGTACTTTTGCGGCGGCCCATTGAGCCACCCCTGCTCCTGCATCTCGTGCAGCGAGACTGGATCGTTCAGTTCATACACTTCATGCAATTGGTACGCGAACTTGGCGCCAGGCAACTTGCGCTGGTTGAACTCTGCGTTGCCGATGCCGTCTCCGTCAATCTCGCCAGGCGCCTTTGCCTCACCAATACAAGCCATGTACCTCAACTCGGCAACCGGCTTGGTGATGTACAACCACATGCGCGAGACGGTGCCTGATATCTTGTAGGCGCGGAACTCGTGGTTTTTGGTGCCCGCCACAATGGTGTCCATATGTTCTGGATGTATTGAGATGAAGATGTCAGATCTGTCCGTCTGGGGTGCCATAGAGCGGATTGTGTCCAGAGAGATTCGCTGACTCTCGAGACCTTGTGTATGTGGGGTCTTTGGTGTCTCCTCCGGAGCCTTGCCCGTCTTCTTGGCCTGGGGCGTCTTTTGGCTTCTGGTTGGGGTCTCACAGATGGACTCTTCGACCGTCTCGTCAGATGCTTTGGGGACACTGGAGCCACTGCTCCGGGTCGGCTCCGGTGAAGAAGTGATGACTTCCACTGTATCCCTGCGATCCGACTCCGCCGAGTTCGTATGGTGCAGCTTTGGTAGAACGAATGGCTTAGATAGGATCACCGTAGCTTCCTCCTCTTCCTCGCTGGCAGCAGGGGTGACGTTTTCCTTATCCGAGTCACCTTCCTCTGCAGGGGAGAGTTCCCTGGTGGCATCCTTTTCTGATGAGGTGAGAAATTCATCCATTTGGAATTGAGTTTCTTCGCCGACGGCATCGTACCCCTCGGCCTCCTCGTCCAAGATGTCCAGCGCATCTGACTCATCCTCGGAATCCGCAATCTCACGCAGAGGTGATCTAGGCGGCCTTCGAGGGGATGGACTGACCTCACGCGCGTTCTCTTCATTCTCCTCATCTTCCGTCTCTTCCTCTTCCACAGGTACCAGACTGGCCGTGGGATGTGGCGTGATGAAGCGGACGTTCTTGGCAGGTTGTAGTGGCCGGCGGGGAGACGACCGCTGACTTGGGCTCTGGCTGCCGACTGTCGCGTATGAGTCTTGAATCTCGAGAGTCCGCGGGCGTTTCACAGATCCTGTGAGTTTGATGGGCGTATTCGTGTTTGTAGACTTGTCCTTCAAGGGAGACCTCTTCGGGGCCGGGCTGTACCGTGCCAGCATTGGTGTAAGCGGGCTGCCTTGCGATGAAGGAATTTCGAGGACAGTCCGCTTGTTGGTTGGGGTCTGCGGCACGACGGATGGCTGTCTGCTCGTGGGCTTCTTCCCAGGGAGGACGTTCTCCTTGTCGTTTGCTGAAGGGAGGACCGGCTTGTCAACCTCGTCATCGGACGGCTGGAATTGCCAAATGTCTTCCTCCTCTTCGGGCGATTTTTCCGACGACCTCCGCGACATTTGCGTCAAAGTCTGCGTGTGAAAAGACGAACTCGGAGTCGGCTCATCCCCCATCGTCTTTCTCCTCTTCTTCTTGGGCGCGGGCTCTTCCTCGTCATCTGACAGGTCGAGATGCACAGGCGAGGAGCGCGTAGACTCGTACATCTGGGTCAACGTCTTTTGCTTGTGACTGGTGACTCGCGCGGTCGGCTTGCGGGCGCTGTAGGTGCGGACCTCGGTCTTTCGATGGGGGAGCTTGGCCTGCTTGAGTGGTTTGCTGGACTTGTAGACTCGGTCGGGAGGGGCAGCAGGGGCCGGGCCGCCGGAGCGAGTTTGCGCTGGCATGTTGGACGTGGTCGTCACGAAACGGCGAATCTATGCCGGATAGTCAATCGTTCGTGTATATTCGACAAGTTCTTGGGCGCGCAGGAGATGTCAGCCCGCGATGTGCATGCCGACTAGTCCCTGTGCGGCGTTGAGGTCGCGTCGCGTGTGGGTGGAATCGCTTTACGCGTGGTGGCGTGTGGGAGTGACATCACATGCAAATAGCGGGGCACTGAGCCGGGATCCTCCAGTAGGTGCATCACGACGGCGACATCACACTTTTGATTTGATACATCATGGGACGAATTGACTTTATTTCATTCGATATTCGGCATGATGGACTAAGGCTCATTGATTGGAGGGGTATTAATTATTTGGAATTTATAGTCTATGTGCCGCATCTACTAACGGGCGCAGCTCATCCCCTCCTCCACAGCGATGTCGATCTTGTAGCCAGCAGTCGCGTCTCCCAGAGGGAACGACTTGAATCAGACATGCCCAAAAGCATTAATTGTCAGACCATTCAGGTCCAATTGATATTTCATCATCATTTCATCATCTCATTATCTCATAATCCCATTAGTTCCTAGGCCGAGCCTTTCTCGAGGCCACCCTCATGTTTGCACAGCCCCAGACTGGCTCATGAAGGCAGCCTTTTATCCTTTCCTTGAATGAGCGTTTTTTTTTTGGACCAGTGTCATGGGTTTGTAGTTGTGTTGATGAGCTCTGTAGTAGTGTTGATGAGCTCGTGAGACCGGTCCTGAGAAACCTTTCGTGGAATCGTGCATCGTGCATCGTGATTCGTAAGTTATAAGTCATAAATCGTAAGTCGTAAGTCATAAATCGTAAATTAGAGATCGTGAATCATAAGTCGTAGATCATAGAACGCAGGCCGTGAATCATCAAGTCGTGTACCGTCAAGGTAGTGTTGTTTTAAGGTGTAGTTTTTAAGAAGTGAGCCTGCTTCATGGCCATGGAATGTGTACCCTTGTGGCTGTACGTTTTCTGTGGTTCATGGAGAATCCTCAGGTCGACTGAGTCTCGGATGCCCGTCATATTGCAGGGGCCGGCCGGAGTTGTGCACCTTCGCAGTGTTAGTGAATGGAAGACATCTCATCACTCCCCAATGTCTGCTTACCACTGATACGGCGCAGAAGACGTCTAAACTTGGACTCCGTCTTCGTCGAGGTATCAGAAGCGACTGCTGCTACTGCAGCCTTGGCCATCGCTCTGTAGTGAGCCTCGACGTAGTCATTAACAAAGTCTTCGAGGTCGACATCGTTGATAGAAAGGTCGCAAATGTGTTGTATGTAGTAGCGATCCTTAGCCTCGCGTCTAAGCTCTGTGAGCTGGGCGCTAGAGAGGAGTTCAGAACGGCGAACAGAAAATTCAGACATCTTGTTGATGTTAACGAAGCTTGGCAAGGTAGTCATGTGAAGTGAAGAAGCGGAAGTCAGAAAATGTTGAAATCAAGAAATTCGTGTACGGATGATGAAGAGAATGAAGAGCTGGGACGGAGGATTTGGGACAAATGCAGTATTATATACCATCCAAAGCTGGCCGGACATGGACTCACTTTACACTGACTTTCTCACTGACAGCGGCACACTGACAGTTGCTGAAAGTGTATGCATACCCGATACAACTTGAGGACCGAGATGGTGTGGTTAGACCTCACGGTATGTATGGGGAAGTCCTCGGTGTTCCTCAGCGTCAAAGCAACATCCAACCCGTCAAAGTGTCCGCAACAGAGGCATCAGCCAAAAAGGTGGAATGGAGCCCAGCAAGGTCAAAATTGAAAGGGAAAAAAAAAGAAAAAGGAAGAACAAAACAGAAACAACTCTACTGTCTTGCCTGGCCAGTAGCACAAGACAATTGAGATAAAAGTTCAACAGCTTAGGTTAAACGTTCTACCTTACTGGGCCTGATTCCCGAGTGCACTGACGCTCCGAAACCACGGTGATGAGACCAATTGACCAGACGAAGCTTCAACTGATGACCTTGAGAAGCAGGATTGCCTTTTCCCGTATGCGACCAACCGGCTGATCGAACGACTCTGTAACCTCTTTGCATGTCACAAAATGAAAGGTTAGCCATGAGATTTCACACGCACACATCAATAGTGCAACGCGAAATGGTTGTACAAAAGGACTCTAGCGCGGTTAGTTATATACACATCAGGACCTTCTGATTTATTTCTTGGGCTCCTCCTTCTTCTCCTCCGGCTTCGGTGTGGGCAGCTTAAAGCTATCCGGGCGTCTGTCCGTGCCGGCTCCGACCTGCTCCCACGCGCTAGTGCCGCCCTCAAAGTTGCGGAACGCCTGGGTCAGCTCGAGAGGCTCAGTAACAATGCGCTTCTTCTCCTCGTCGTATCTGATCTCGGTGTAACCGGTGAGGGGGAAGTCCTTTCGCAGAGGGTGGCCCTCGAAACCGTAGTCGGTCATGATTCTGCGGAGATCGGGGTGGTCGGTGAAGTAAACACCAAACAGGTCGTAAACCTCACGCTCGTACCAGTTGGCACCGTCGAAGAGAGGCGTGACACTGGGGACGGGGGAGGCCTCGTCGGCGTAGGTCTTGACACGGATGCGGGCGTTGTGGCGGACACTGAGGAGGTTGTAGACGACCTCGAATCGCTGGTCTCGGGTTGGGTAGTCGGCAGCGGTGATGTCGCTGATCTGGGTGAACTCGGCCGAGGTGTTGTCTGTGTCGTGTTAGTAGGAACCCGCAACGCCACCTCCAATTGGTACTTACACTTCAGGAACGAGAAGAGGGGGATAATTCCCGAGGGAGAGACGTAGATGGTGAGCTCGTCCTTCCAGACGGAGATCTGCTGGACGTACTTGGGCAGGCAGCCCATGATCCAGGACCCGTACTTGTGCATGTTCTCAGCCTTGGAGCCGTACTTGTCGGCAGGGTTGACGAGGGGGGCCTTGAGGGTGCCAATGTGCTCGCGAGGAGACTTCCTGACGTCCGCGACGTCGGGCTGGCCGGTCGGGAAGCCGGCCAATTGAGGGATCGAGGTCGAGAAGCATCGAATCTCGGTAGGGCGGCAGTTGCGCAAGCCCGCCAGAGCCCTGCTACGGTATAGCCTCGTCGCCATTGTCGCGGTTCTTGCAATGCTGGGGGGCTCGATGCCTCTGTGGGAGTTGATTGATGATGATGCTGTGCTTCTGCGATGCTTGGGGATTGAAAGAAGCTAGCCGGATTAGGCACACCCGGGGTGGGGTTAGCCCGCTGTTTGCTTCACCAGACTCTCACTGTACCTGACGTGCCTCGAAGGACTTTTTTTTTTTTCAACAACAAACGCAGACCCTCGAAAAGACTTTACCTTTTCACAAATTCAAAAAACAGCAACCACCTTGTGGATTTGTTCTTTCACAAAATTTCCCACAACACCATCCTATCCTTTCCACACCTTCATCCTCCATTCTACCATCACTTGCTGCCGCTATCCACGGACAGGGTGTGCCTAGCAGCTGCTGACTCGCCTCATTCAGAGTGTTGTCATTGGCTCCAGGCGCCTCCAGAATCACGTGAGACTGCCTCACGTCAACCGGCTTACCTAAGGTACTAGCGCAGCAGGCGACCCATCCGAGAAAGGCTTTGGCTTCATCCGTATTGAACAACTTCCCTCTCCTGACTACCTCCACTCACAAATCGACGACTACCCTCCCGCAACACATCATTACCCCCCGCAGACTGTCACCATGGCGCCCCAAGACACATTCTTCGACGAGGAGGAAGATACCTGGTATGTCGACCCCTGCCGTCATTGCGCGCCGTTCGCGATGGCCACACGCCTGCAGTTGGGCACCACGAACTAACTTGCCTCCCAGCCCGCTATGCATCGAGGAGTTCGACCTGTCAGATCGGAATTTCCGACCATGCCCATGCGGTTACCAGGTATGCCGGCCGATTCCCCGATGCCACAATTTTTTTTCCATCGTCAAAGGCCGATCTCTGACAGTTTCATAGGTGTGCCAGTTTTGCTTCAACAACATCAAGAACAACATGAATGGCCTGTGTCCCGCTTGCCGCAGACCTTACGATGAGAAGACGATAGAGTGGAAGGTCGTCACCCAAGAAGAGTGCGTTTCTTCCCCACCCTGCCTAGCGACGCCACGCTGACAACCATTTTTTTAGGGTCGCCCAGTTCAGAGCCAACATCCAGAAGAATCAGAAGAAGCGAGCTCAAGAACAAAGACAGAAGGAGGTCCAAAAACGCGAGGCCGAAAAGGAGAACCGCAAGAACCTCGTTGGCGTGCGGGTCGTTCAGAAGAACCTGGTTTACGTGACCGGTCTGACACCTACAGTGCGAGAGGACGAGCTGCTCAAGACGCTGCGCAAGCCCGAATTCTTTGGCCAGTATGGCAACATTCAGAAGATTTCGATCAGCAACCGAAAGAGCCAGGACGGCCAAAACCAATCACTCGGCATTTACGTGACGTTCGAGAAGAAGGAGGACGCACAACGGTGCATCCAGGCCGTCAACGGATCCCAGAACGGCGACCGTGTGCTTAGAGCTCAGCTCGGTACGACCAAGTACTGCTCCGCCTGGCTGCGACACGAGCAGTGCACAAACAGACAATGCATGTTCCTGCACGAGCTCGGCGACGAGGAGGACAGCTACACTCGGCAGGACCTGTCATCGATGAACAGCATCAGCTCGCAAACGCAGCGGCCCCTGGCTAGTGGATCATCAAACAGCGGTGGAAACAGCGGTGGCGGTCCCTCGCGGTCTGCTTCTCGACAGCAAAACACCCCCGCTCCCACCATGTCGCAACCCATGGCCCGCTCGTCGAGTAAAGAGGGATCCGAAAACGGCGGTGATGGCTCGGCGCTTCCCTCGTCGGCCAACTGGGCGAGGAATCCTCAGCGCAGTCGCAGAGGAAGCCACGCCACGAGCGGTGCCGCCTCCAGCCCTGCCATCTCGACATCGCTCCCCGTAACGGCCGAGGCCGTGCCCGAGGCCATTGATGAGACGCCGTCAAGAAAGGAGACCCCCGCACCCCCGACTGAGAGCAAGGCACCAATGGTGGCGCCCAAGGCTGAAATTAAGAAGCCAAACAGCCTTCCCGAGACGGTGCTCAAGACGCTTCTCATGGCCATGCAAGGATGCCCGTTCACCTACCACGCCCCCGACACGAATTCACTCGAGACGATTTACCCGCCCATGTTCGATCTTCGTGGTGGCGAGAAGCGCCGAGCAATGCGCGAGGAGGAGGAGTCGCGCCTCGGTGTTGAGGAGCAGCAGAGCGAGGCACAGGAGCCTTCTGAGGGCGAGCCAGAGACCGGCGGTAGCCTCGCCCTCGGCGGCGAGCCTGAAGACCGTGATGTCAGCAGAGAGGCGGCATTTGAGCAGCGCAGACCCGGTACGCAGCCTCCCATTCAGCGCACCAACACCGACGGCCTGTTTGGTCCCGCGCTCGGCTCGGCTTTCGGCCAGGCCTCCGTTACTTCTGGTTCTGTTGCCGGCAGCCGATCCATGACCCCCCAGCAGCAGCTCTTCATCCGCTCGCAGAACGGCTTTGGCGATCACCTCCCGCCTGGTATCGCTACCGTCCAGCCTTCGGTGCAGCAACAGCAGCAGCAGCAGCAGCAAGGAGGCAACGGCCACAACAGACAGGGGTCGAGGTTCAGCTTTGCTAACGACAGCGCGGGCACCTCCGCTTCGGTCAAGGTGGCCGCCAACCCTCGCATCATGGCGCAGCAGACGGCCATGATGCCTTCGACATTCCAAACTCAGCCCGGCAGCCAGTACTATGCGTCGTCCATGCCCGGCCCTCCTCCGGGCCTCAAGTCGACGGGCACCCCGCCAAGCATGTTTGGACAGGGCCACTCGTTTGGTGGCAGCTTCAATCAGTCCAAGGATTCTGCCGAGCTTCTTCAGACGTTGATCCGGGGCCGAGGAGCCAATGGTCAGGGCCATGATGCTGGTAAGCGTGAGTACATGTTATCTTCTTTTTCTAATCAGTACCCATCCTCTACCTCCTCCACCCCAGCTCCTGCTTCGGGCCTCCTGGCGTCGCTCTACGGTAACCAGCCTGGAGCATTCCAAGACTTCGGTCCCAAGCAGAAGAAGAAGGGGAAGAAGCACAGACATGCTAACACTTCCTCCTCTGGGGGAGGTGGCTTAGTTGATCTTGCGGACCCGAGTATCCTGCAAGCGAGAATGCAACACCAGTCGCAGAGCAACGCCGGAGTCGGACAGGGACTGTTCGGTGGTCAGAGCCAAGGTGGGTACAACCCGAACATGATGTACAATACGCGCTTCCCTGGCGCCGGCTGGTGAAGCCGGGAGGGAGCGCGATAGATCTGGGGCGGTGTTGGTCGTTCAAGGGATTTTTGTTTTACACATTCATGTATCATGAGAGGGAGGGCGTCGCGGCACATCAGCGGACGACCGTCCTCGAGGGACCGGGAACAACCGCACATTACACGCATTGATTCAGCGAGCATTGCGGAAAAAACATCAGGGCCGCTCAGGGGAGTGGCAAGGGTTGCATTTGGCGTCGTCTCGCGTTTAGGGGCTGGACCGACACCTACAATCGCCCCGACATTATACCTCTTTTCTTTTGGACTCGCATGTCATGGTTTATGGGGTCACGACAGTCAGGCAAGCCATCATCGTCTTCCAATCGCCTAATGTACGTTAACTTGCAGCCCATCCTCCGGCGACGAGGATGGGAGGTGGCTAAAGGACAAATACTATATCTTGCGCACATATTTCGCTCTCCACCCGCAGATCGCTAAGAAGACGATGATGGCAGCCGTGACTTGACCTCCCGCATGTACATATGTGTTTCCCGTTTTTGCGGCTTTTTTGCTTTTGCGACCTTCATGGCTCTAGGGAACCTTGGCTAACTGGTTCCCTAGATGACGAGCTGCTTTCACTCGACGAAGCCACCTTTTCGGTCGACGCGTTGGTGTCAGATGACCCCATGCCACCTTATGGAGGACTCTCAAGGCCCACGGTGCCGACGCCTCCAGGTCTCGGGACTCCCGCAAGGTTGGCGTCGCCGGCGCCACGGCAGGCACCGATTCCTGCCGTTCCTCTTACGCCAGGCGCTCCCAAGGCCACGCCGACGATGGCCAACGTCGTTCGGGCAGCCACACCCGACGTCACGCCTCGCAAGAATGCCCCCGGATCAGAGGCCAAGAAGAACATCAAGGCCCTGGCCGTCGAGAGTGGGCTGTCAAAGGACATTGCCTCTCAGGGTTCCCCGTCCAAGGGCAAGACTCTTCTCCAGGAGGAGGACTTTCCCGCTCTGGATGCCATCAAGGCAAGCGCTGCTAAGGCCAACGCTCAAAGACCCGGCACGCCGGCCAAGTCTGTCGTCTCGACTCCCAAGATCGCCCCAGCGAGCATCAAGAAGCCCCAGGCAGAGCCTCCTGCTCCTGTCACAGAGCCTCCCACCCCGACGCCCAAGGCGGCAGAGAAGAAGCCAGTGCCTGGCATCTTGAACATTGCCGCTGCCACAAAGGTTGCCCAGACCAAGCCTGCAGAGTCTGCAAAGTCTGCATCGACGGAGCAAGACTCGGCTGCATTCCCAGCCCTGCCAACTCCCACGACAGCCGTCGCTTCGCCCATCACGAGAACCGCACCCAAGACATTGCGAGTCGTTCCTACACCTAAGACTGAAGTTCCGCCCCCCCTGGTTTCCGGTGCCATCTCCGCCGCCGCCAGAGCCGTTTCTACCGCTTCTGGTCGACCCGGAACCCCTGCGAGCGAGGCCATCAGTGACAGCGCGTCCATCGTGTCCACGTCCGTCTCTGTATCTCGAACCAGCTCGCCCCCTCCGTCAAGAGTCGGTGCTGCTCCTGTGCGTACAGCTACAAAAAGCCAACAGCGCAAACAACGCAAGGAGGCTCACAAGGAGCAGTCCGCAGCCGTTGCCGAGGCGGCCAAGCAAGCGGAGCCCGAGGAAATCGCGCCCATTCTCGGCCGCAAGAAGAAGCAGAAGAAGGAGAAGCCGGCCAACACGACTGCTGCCGCCAAGAAGGCTGCGGAGCGTGCCGCCAACCCCCCGGCGCCCCCCAAGAAGGAGGAGCCTCCCGTCCCCAAGCCTCCCATCGAGCGGACGGTCGTCGACCTGCCTCCTCCCAAGGGCAAGGCCGCCAAAGCCGCCCTCAAGATTGCCAAGGCTGCAGAGGAGAAGGGCAAGGCCAAGGAAGCTGCTGCTGTTGCCGTCGCTTCGCCAGCTACACCCCCTGCTACTGCCGCGCCAGAGGAGTCTCAGGACATGGCTGAGAACCCCAAGACCATCCCCGAGGTTGTCTATGACGACCTTGTCAGCAGCGGTGAAGCTCCTGCCGAGGAGATTCTCAGTCTGCTGAGACCCTTTGTTGAGCAGAACATCCGTCTCGACCGTGCGCACGCAGCCCAAGGAACTAACCCGCCTCCTTCCACTACAACAAAGGGTATCGTGAACGACGCAGACCATGCCGTGCTCCTGTCTGGGCAGCCGGTGCGCAAGCTGATTGAGGGTCAACGCGTGCTCATCACTCCCAACGGCGACTGCGTCCGCAACCTCACCGAAGACGAGGAGGAGAAGTACCTCGAGCTCCAGAAGAGCATTGCTGAGACCAGCGACCAGCCTGACAGCTTCGTCGCGCCCCGCCACCAGACTCGTCCTGGCGGCTTCTCCCTCATCAAGGGCCGCGCGGTGCCCAACGGAGCGCCGTCTTACTTCCCGCCTCCTCCCACCTCCCACAAGATGTTCTCTGACGACCCCGTGAACAAGATCCAGCGCGAGGAAGCCATCAGCTACATCAACCAGTACGTCCTGCCTCGCCTCAACCTCGGCAACACCAACCTGTTCCCCGGCAGCTGGAAGTCGGCTCCGGGTGCCAAGGACGCGCTCTCTGCGCGCGAGACCGCCGCCCAGAGCTTGAACTCGCTGGCCCCGTACATTTACGGACACGACGCTGCCGCCGGCGCGGGCATCTACTCTGCTGAGAGTGGCGGCTCCGGCAAGGACATTCCCGAGGACGAGACGCCGTTCGGAGGCCTCGACTCCCCGCACCACGCCGTCGCCCCCGTGCCCAACATCTCCGTGTCCGCTGCCTCTGCATCTGCCGCCGCCGCTGCTGCCGCGCAGGCCCACGCTCAGCACAGCTCTCACCCCAAGCTCCCCGGCACCCCCCTCAACAGCATGACTCTCATGAGCGTCGAGGATGCCGAGGCCGCCCTCGCACTGGCGCGCAAGGAGACTGAGAAGCTGGAGAAGAACCTCAACCAGGCCATCAAGCGCAACCGCAGAATCCTGCTCGGAAGCAGATGACTAGCCGTGGAGCTGATGGGAGTTGTGGAGAGGATTGTTTTGGCCGTGACGATTCAGACCCTCATGCTGGGGGTTGGAGTCGTTGGAACCGTGGTGGACATGCTGGTGGGTGCCAGACGAGCGATGTGGTGATTCGTCCACATTGGCACATCCTGCCATCGTAAGGAAGCGATGAGACGAAGCAGATACGGGGTATTTGGCCCCAACGTTTGTAACGATTTTGTGTATGACTTTTGCTACCGGCATTGACGCCGTAGCGTTTGTACAAAGACTTGTATTCTATTGGGAGGCTTGAACAGCCCTGGGTTTGGGTTCGTCTTGGC
The DNA here is from genome assembly GCA_027406125.1 of Colletotrichum tropicale. Classification (NCBI taxonomy): domain Eukaryota; kingdom Fungi; phylum Ascomycota; class Sordariomycetes; order Glomerellales; family Glomerellaceae; genus Colletotrichum; species Colletotrichum tropicale. The sequence goes on from JANVYH010000002.1 coordinate 5,894,840, forward strand.
CTTGGATGAGGCAGCGTGGGGCAGTATGGCTCCACCGGATTCATAAACTTAATGATAGTATCGATACCCTTAGAGATGACGGTTATGTGGTGTGCTTCGCCTGGACGTATGAGCTTGAGTGATGTATTCGTTGGACACCCAAGAGCTCATAATGGAGCCCATTTGCATGACACGACATCATCAGTGTTTGACCAGAGTTGATTCAGTATATACAAAGAGTGGAATGGGTATCACGATTCGAATCTATCCTCCAGCCATCTTGTGATGACTTCTTGGCCACGCTCCCCCAGCTGCAAGTACTCGTTGTCCCCGACGTCCACCAGCTTGACCCGCCGTTCTGCTTCGGTCTCGGCGTCAAAGTCCTCATCCCACTGCAATCGCGACTTGAACTCCAGCTTTTCCAAGCTTTTCCTCATCAGCGAGGCCAACTCCGACGCCTGGGCTTCGAAGGTGTGTCCCGCAGCCCTGCGCTTCCCCCTCTTCGTTGTCTGCAACGGCGGGCTATCGTGAAGCAACAACGACGCCGGCAGCTTCAGCGTAGACTTTCTTGGGGGAAACATGAGCGCGCTCCGCCTCGGTGCCGTGAACGCACTGCCTGTCGCGGCCAGAAGATCACTGACACTCCCGCCAGATGTCAAAGACGACATCCGATTCAACATCTCAGTCACCACGGCTGCCTGGGTGAACGTGGACGGCGGAAGCATCCCCGAGGTCTGGAAGAAGAGACTCGGACTCGCAAAATTGTCAAACAGATCCGCGGGTTTCCTGAACAGATCGGTCATCTCCATCTGCAGGGCATGCAGCGCCGAGCCCTCCTTCGGCCGCGAGGGGAGTTTGCGGCCGCGCGGGGTTGCAGGCTTGTTGATGCGGTGGTCTGGGAGGAACATGGACCAGTTGTAGATGCCGTTCCAGGCGACCAGACCGCGGACGGCCACGCGTTCGTGGTGGTGAGACTCGGTCAGGGCGAGGGAGGCGGCGAGACTGGCGCCGGCGTGGGAGCTGTAGACGTAGAGGTCCCGGCGGGAGGTGCTCTCCGGGCGGAGGTTCTCGGTGATCCAGGTGTAGCCGGCCAGGACGTCATGAAGGGGCGTGGGCCACTGCAGGGGCGTGGTGAAGCTGGGCTCCCCCGATGCGTCCGGGGGAGTGGAGTCCGGGGCGGACCATCGGTAGTTGATGACGGCCGTCGGGTATGGGTGAAGAAACCCGGGGACGGACGGGTGAGTGCCCGGGAGTGGCGAGTGTGGTGGAATGTATATAATCAGAGGGACTGAAGAGGATTGCCGCACGACATTGTGAAGGCTGGGCTTGTCAGACACGATCTTGAGCTTTTTAGAGAGACATACCCTACTGTGATGCTGCCAGACGAGCCGATCGGCACCTCGACAGAGTCGTCAAGGGTTTGCTCGGAGTGGAAGCATCGCCGTTGAACACGCGGGAGACGACACGGCAGCCACAGTCTTGGCCATCTTCTCATTGTCTAAAAATAAGAGCCGGCGTGGGATCAGAGACCCAACTTCCTCATTCCATATCGACAGGCCTGAAATCGATTCACCAAGAATGGATGCAAGATGTAGACGAGACGCTCGCCAGCACACCCTGACGCGTTTTTGCGACCCCCTGACAGCGAGCGGCCTGGCCAGCCAGTGGCCATTCCGTCGTGGTGTGCTGCACCGCCGCAGCCCCCCATATCCCCGCCGTCGCTCTCGCCAAGGGTCCCCCGTGGCCCTCATTAGCGCGCTCAAGCAAACCGCTAAGACGCTGTAAAGGGCAGCGCGTGGCATCTCCGGCGGCCAAGCAACGCGCGCTATTCACCCGTACACGACTGGAGCAGCAATCATGAGCTCGTTTCTGCAAGCATGGGTAACCTGATCTTCCATTCCTCATGAGTTGGGCGAGTCTGGGGGGCAAGATACATATAAAAGATGGTCGCCAAGCACGGTCACACACCCGACGACTTGATGTTGATACAGGTCTGCGCTCGCACCCAACTCCACGTCCCCGATCATCGAATCCGTCTAGCCCCGTGTTCGCTAAGAAAGCCCCGGCCGTCTTAACCTAGGAGGCGGGCATCTGAGCTGCACACCCTCACGTCCACCAACCGACGTCATCGCCGAAGCGCGTTGTACCACCATCTTCCCTCGGGGGGAACCCGGGTACGTCGGGTCTAGAGGTCCGGCCGGGCCAAGACCTTGATTTAGAGGTCGAGTGACGCCTCTCCTTTTTTTTTGAAGCACTCATCCCTTGAGTTTGTATGTCATTTTATTCTGGGTAGCATTGCCCTGGACGAACTTGCCGTCGTTTCTGCTCAGAAGCGGTTTTTGGACCACATTCGGGAATGCCTTCGTTTTGGTGGTTCCGCCGCTTTGAACCCGCTTACTTTGGCCACAAACCTCTCCGCAAGCCGGCACCATGAACGACGCCGATCTGGGGGATAACATCGAGCAGCGCGTTGCCCAGTCGGAGCAGGCCAAGGCCCAACGAGACAAGCGCTTCCAGAATGACGATGCCCACTTGGATCCGAGGTAAGTTTCCATCGTACATGGGCTTGGCATCATAGTATTTGTTCCGTCGCTGACCTGCGTAGCCGTTGGTGGTTCGCGTCTTCCGCGTTCCCCATGATCGCCGGCACCCTTGGCCCCGTTGCATCGGCGTTCAGTATATGCGCTCTCGTTCGCCCTTGGCGGCAGCACTTCCCGCCAGGAACCGATATCGATGCCGCTACCTTTGTCCCGGATCCAAAATGGTTTGTCTCGTCTTCCATGCTTCAGGAGTGTTCTAACACAACCAGGCTCATCATCGTCAACGCCATCCAGTTGGCCATCGCCATCGTCTCAAATGTATTCCTCCTGCTGAACATGGCCCGCCGGGTCCGCTTCTCCCTGGCCCAGCCCATCACCATCGTGGGCTGGTATCTCTCTGCGATCTGCCTAGTCGCCCTGAACGCCACTGCCTCGGGACCACTCGTAATTGAACCGCGAGAGGAGTACATCAACTCCCAGGCCTTCTACTATGGCATGTTCGCAGCCATTCTCTACTTCGTCACCGCCTCCCTCATGGTCGTCACCGTGTACGGCGCGTACACCCGCCACTATGCAGAGGACTTTCAACTCACCACGGCGCAGCGTACCCTCATGCTCCAGACGATCCTCTTCCTCCTCTACCTTCTCCTCGGCGCGCTCGTATTTTCCACCATCGAAGACTGGTCTTACCTTGATGCTGTTTACTGGGCCGACGTAACGCTCTTCACTGTCGGTTTCGGCGACTTTGCAGCCGCCTCACCCTTGGGCAGGGCTCTGCTCATCCCCTATGCCCTCATCGGAGTCATCAGCCTCGGTCTGGTCATCGGCTCCATCCGCAGCTTGGTTCTTGAACGCGGTCGCCGCAGACTGGATGCGCGCATGGTCGAGAAGAAGCGCCGGCAGCTGATCCGCACAATGACCCGCAAAGGCAAGGACGACATCCTCAAGCCCATCCCGTCCAACGTCGAGTCTCCCATCTCGGATGCCTCGCCGCTGCCGGCCACCGAGTTCGAGCGTCGCCAGGAAGAGTTTAACCTCATGCGCAAGATCCAAGACTCTGCTTCTGTCCGTCGCCGCTGGATGGCCATGTCCATCTCGTTTTCGTCCTGGCTCATCCTCTGGCTCGTCGGCGCCAAAATCTTCCAAGAGTGCGAACGTCCCTACCAGAACTGGTCCTACTTTGAGGGCTTCTACTTTGCCTTTGTCACACTGACCACCATCGGTTACGGAGACCGCACCCCTGTCTCTAACTCGGGCAAGGCGTTCTTCGTCTTTTGGTCGCTTCTGGCGCTGCCGACGATGACGGTCATGATTTCAAACGCAGGAGACACCGTCGTCAAGGCCGTCCGCGACGCCACGCTCGAACTTGGAAACGTTACTATCCTGCCGGGAGAACGGGGTTTCCGCAAAGAGCTCCTTGCTCTGTTGGACCGATGGACCTGCGGCGTGATATTCAAGGGGCCGCTCATGGACGAGGAAGACGAGCTGCCCCCAGGCTTTCTTGGAAATGCCCACCGACTGGAGCAGGGCAGCTCCGAGGAGGACGACAACGACACGGACGCCTACTCCTCCGTCCCCGATCCCACCTCAGGCCGACAGCAGTCCCGATCTCGCGACCCCACGGCGCCGCTGCCGTCCTCTCGCGCCGAGTACCACTTCCTGCTCATCTCGGAGATAGCCGCCGTCCGCCAGCATTCCAAACAGAAGCCCGCGAAAAAGTACTCGTTCGCCGAGTGGGCGTGGTACCTGAAGCTGATTGGGGAGGACGAAAGCAGCTCGGCCACGCACCGCAAGGCTCGTCCGCACATCCACTCCAAGAAGAAGAAGAGCAGGCGGAGGAAGGTGCGCGATGAGGATATGGAGTGCCCTGACGAAGACAAGTGGTCGTGGGTCGGGTCGCAGTCGCCGCTGATGGGGAGCCTGGAGGAGTGCGAGTGGATTATCGAGAAGTTGACGGAGAAGTTGCGAGACGAGCTTGATGTTGTCCGTGGCGAGAGCAGCAGCAGCGACGTGCGAGGCGAGAAGGACGCCAGGGATGAGATTATGTAGTTTTGCGAATGATACCCAACGATGTTTTTGTATTCCTGCCACAACCTGATATCGACCATTCACTGCACCAAGTCAGAGACTGCCTCGGTTTCGACAAAGAACCAGACAACTTCACCTGGTCGTCGATCCTATCCTTCTTACAACAAGTCAAACAACGACGCTGCACACTCCCGCCAGGTCGACCTTGGCTGGGCCTGTATCCAATGAATTGCAGGCATTGACAGGCCAGCCCTTGGCAAAATTACTTTGCAATCCAATCAACCCTGGCTTGGCTCCGCCGACCAATCTGGTCACGGTTCAAATTTCGCCGCCAAGAGGGGGCCACTTGCATTATTTTCACAACAAGCCGCCCGTCTTGCAAGAAATAAAATTCAGAATTCTCGACGCTACTTTCCCAACCTGAATCCGACAGAGAAAAACAAACAACTATGTTCTTCTCGAATTCGTCCCATATTCATCTTCGAAGGTTTTCAGCCGACTCCACCCACGCAGCGGCACTGCAGCCGCCGACCCGCTCCTGCACTCGGCGATGACATCCCTGGTCGCTGGCTGGCACAAAGTTGAGCGTCTGTGGTACGCACCCACATTCCTGCTCCTGCGCACCCACTGTGCGGCGCATGTCAAACATAAGCGCTGAATCTGGCCTCCCCGGCATCGCCAATCGATTGGCAGCTGATGAGTAAGATCTGCTCTTCCGGCCTGATGGTCTAGAGGTATGATTCTCGCTTTGGGTGCGAGAGGTCCCGGGTTCGATCCCCGGTCAGGCCCCATTCTTTTGCCGAACTGGTGAATTTTTAGTAGATGATGTTAATGACGCTTTTTCTCGCGACGTTCCATGATTGTCGGAATCGTGCAGCACCATTTGTGCTAGCACAAGTGGGTCGATGTTCTGTCCGCACGTGACATGTCGAGCTGCTCTGTTTGGGCGTTTCCGAGACGCTCATGTGAGGATCAACGGGCGAGTCGAGATTGCTTGACGTTGCAGCGGGCATCCGCACCAATTTCGAGCAATCTCTCAAACCTCTTGATCCGATGTTTGACCACCAGTGCATCTGATTATCAGAACTTCTTTAACCCGAAGCGGTGTAGTCCTCCGGCCCTGAGTCTCTGGCTATCTGGTGCCAGCCAACCCTAGCTTGCGGTCTGATGAAATGACGGCATATTGTCAGATTTGTTCTGGAGCTGTGTGGGCGACCTGCAGCTCCAGACGATGGACGAATGCCACCCATCAGGGCCAGGCTCTTGGTGGGTGGTAATAACAACGCTGCATAATCCATCGGCACCATCGCCTTGATCAGGAGCCAGCTGGAGCGAGAGCGAGTGCAGTGAGATGAAGTTGCTGCGGCAGAGAGGTCGACGCCGTTCTTGGCGCGCAGCATGCAGCATGCAGCCACAGCTTCCAGCAAGCAGAAGGGCGTTGGAAAAGCAGGGTTTCAGCATGCCGCTGCCCGCCCATCCTGTTCATCAAACTTTGCCAGACTTGCTGCGATACGAACGGCGCGAATCTCCGATGACGGATGAACTCTGGGAGGCGTGCTCTATCTGCGGGAAATCACTGCTGACGCTCGTGGATTTGCACATCGGGACGTCTTCCGTTGCTGTTCAGTGTTCACTGCCATCTTCGCTGGATGCCTCCGGCCGCCTTCGCCTCCCACAGTCAAGGTCGTCCTTGGCGTGTGAGGTGCTTCTGGATCCTAATTTAGCAGCCATCGCAAGTGCTAAGCTCTGCCGGGGTACGTACCGCGTGGGGAGGTCGCCAATGTCGCCCACTGCCCGCCGTTGTGGAGGAGTCAGGGCGCACCTGGTGATGCGCTAGGGAGACCAAAGTGTGCTGTAGTCGGTGTCACTGGTAGGGATGGCAGCTGCACGGTTGCCGCCACGGGCCCCTCTCCATTGATTGTCACTGCCTCAGCAGGGAACGAGGCACGCACCATTGGACCCCAGCTCCTTCCCGCCGTTCTGCTGAGACGAGAGACCCTTTTCTGCCGCTGCTGCTGCTGGGCGCGTGGCTATTTCTACTCGAGGCCCCGGCATCGTCGTCGTCGTCGTCCTTACATCCAACGTCTATCGTCTGCTATCGCTGTCATCATCCGAGTATTCAGTATCAACCAGCTGCCAGTCTATCGCTCCCATCATAAGCGTATCCAAACCACCGACAGCTCTATTACAATCATTCAAAACCGCCATCATGGGTGGAGTTCGTAAGTAGCCCCGTCTTTGCGTCCGCGGCCCATGAGCTTGCGAGAGCATCATGCTCAGATACCTCGGAAACGCCTCTCCTTTGGCCGATCTCCATGCCGTTCAAATCGCAATGCCAAGACAAATCACTAACACGTCCATGACAGCTCTCGGCGCCCTTGACAACCTCAAGGACAAGCTCAAGGAGATCTTCAAGAAGAAGAAGACCAACAACACAACCCAGCCGACTAACGGGACACAACCTGCTGCCACCACTTCGACTGCTACTCAGCCTACCAAGACCGAGGCCGCTCCCGCCGCTGCTCCCGCGAGTACATGATTGCCTTGCATTCCTATCAGAGGAGACGCGTCTTCAGATCAGTAACTGACGTTTCTCGCAGCCGAGCCCGCAGCTCCTGCTGCCGCTGCCGCTCCCACTTCTGAGCCGGCCAAGGCTCCCGAGCCCGCAGCCAAGCCGGAGGCAGCTCCGGCGACCACCGAGCCCGCCAAGGCGCCCGAGGCCGGTACGTTCACGTGTTGGCGATCCACCCGGCACAGATACCCGAGACTGACGCGTTTTTAGCTGCTGCACCTGCACCTGCGCCTCCCGCTGAAGCCCCCAAGGCTGCTGAACCCGCTGCACCGGCTGCCACCGAGCCCGCGAAGACGGAGACTCCCGCAGCCCCGGCTGCCGCCCCGGCCGCTGAGACTCCCACTGCTGCTCCCGCTGCTGCAGACCCCTCAGTGGAGGCCCCCAAGGCGGCAGAGCCAGCCAAGACGGAGACAGAGACGAAGGAGACTCCCGCTCCGGCTCCCGCCGCTGCTCCCGCCCCGGCTTCTGGAGCTCCCCCTGCCTAGTTGACAGTTGATATTCCTTATGACCTTGAAGTTGATTTTGATCCTCTCACCTATGATTTCGGTCATGCCCCTGGATACTTCACGTCTGGCGGATCTGAGATAGCTTGGTATGAAGATCACCCTGCCTACATAAAGGTTGAAGTCCCCAATGTTGGTCCGGCTTGGATCTAGGTGGGCAAACGCCACCGCATTGTATACAAGATCTGCGAAAACAGCTGAAGGGAGCGATGAAAGCCCGCGGGCTACTTTGTTTATTTGCTTAATTGCCGGATACCCATTACTTGAGTAGTTAAATCAAAGCGTTTTGCTTCTACATTTTGAATTGTGATGCTTCAAGTGTTGGTGACAGGGCACAGCTGGGCAGGACCGACAAGAATAAGACGACGGAATCAAGGGGCAATGCTGAGTGTTGTACTCTGGTAACGTTTATTTGATTTGGTTGATCTTGCATTCAGCCGTCTACGGCTCTTTAGGGTATATCCTTTGATTCATTGCTCTGGCATCTCTCGCCAGGCTGGTCTCATAATCATGATCATCGCTTCCCTACTTGGCCCACGGTGCCTTCGTCAAAGTGACCTGTGCATCCGTCGAGCCGCTCTGCGCCTGCGCACCGGGAGCGGGCATTGGGAGCATGCCCGAAGCTGGTGGCGCACCCGATGTAGCCGCCGGCGGTTGTCTCGTGTACGGCATACCACCAGGCGGGGGTATTCTGGCACCCGATGGCGGTACCGGTCCTCTCGGCGGCATCATCTGCCCGCGGCCTGCCGCCCACGGTGCCGCTGTGCCCGCTCCCTGCGACGGTGGCGGGGCTGTCGTTGCCGGGTAGTTGTACGACGGCTGGTTCGCTGCGTGTACGGACGGGGCGACGGGAGCGGCGTCCGGGTCCTGGTCCCAAGAGAAGAGGGAGCCGAAGGTAAAGTGCTGGACGACGGGGAACTTTTGCAGGACCTCCGCGTTGAACATCTTGAGCATGCCCTACGCCATGTCAGTTACCACTCGTTGGCTCCAGACGAAGACCTCACCTTGTTGATCTTGCCCCAGCCGGCTTGGACGCCAGAGACGTCGAACAAGATGGGGCTGTGTTCCCAGAACGGGCCCTTCTTGACGTCGTTGATGAAGCCCACGGCGGAGAAGTACATGTTCTCGGTTCTTTGCTCCTCGACGACGGCCGCCTTAACAATGTCTCCCGTCTTGGGCGCCCCGCGGACGGACCCCTCCATCGGCATCGGCTCCGCGGAGCCTTGGGTTATCGGCGTCGTGAGCTGTGCGGAGCCGAAGATGTAGGGGATGAATGAGTGGTCGTCCAGTCCCCAGACGCCATGCGATCCCGCGGGCTCGAGGGTGTACGTGAGGATGAGCTTGCGCACGACGCGGAGGTAGGGCTCGATTACGCCGAGGACGATGGCGCGGTCCGTCGCGGCGGGGTCGGCTTCGGAGCCATCGCCGAAGAAGCCCAGCTTGTAGAGGGAGCCCAGGAAGGCGAGGAAGGCGAGCTCGTGGCCCGTGCCGTAGTCGAGTCTCTGCGACGACCCAAAGGAGCCGAGGAGGTAGGAGAGAAGCTCGGACGATGGCGGTTCGGAGGAGGGCGTCGTCGGGAAGGAGAGGACGGCGGACGGGATGTGCTCGGAGAGGAGGGCCGGTGCGCGCTCGGCGAGGAGCTCGTGCCACTTGCGGAAGGAGACGTTGCCGAAGCGGCGGGGTCCGGGGTCCGGGGGCGCGAGCTCGATCAGGGACTCGGCGGCGGAGAGGAGGTTCTGGAGAGCCTTGATCGGGGCTGGGAGGCGGTCGCTCGAGGGCGGCGGGAGTGAGGTGAGGGGGTAGGTTGTCGCGGGGCCGCCCGAGGGGGAGCGGCGCGGGCAGAGAGATCGGTTTAGTTGAAGGAGGAAGAGGAGGATGTCGCGGTATGCGGTTGTGGTGAGGAATGTCGCGAGGTCGGTGCCGGTGTTGATGCGCTTGGTGGGGGTTTGGAAGGTGTGAGGGGTCGTCTTTGGCAGAGGTTTGATCGTAGGGAAGGAGGAGGGTTGCGCTGGCGGCGCTGATACTGATGCTGGAGGCTCCATGGTGGCTGTCTCGTTTCCAGCTTGGGCGAAGCTGGTTTGAGAACGCGGTATGAGGTTTGTGACGACTGAATCTTGAAAGCTTCAGGAGCTTCGATGGAGGGGTGTGACGACAGTGTCTGCTTAGTCAGCGGTGATGAAGACGAGACCAAGCCACAACCCACACCTCTCCAAAGCAACTTCAAGAACACCACGACCACCTGTTCTCAGCACGTTCAACACACCAACACCGCATTGTTTCTTTGACGAGACTACACAGGCAACGGGCTGGCCTCTGCACCGGAAATGTTTCGAGTGATTCACTTCCCGGATTTTCTCTTGAGTCACGTCGGAAACCTGCTTTGCAACTTTCCCATCGGCATTTCACATGCCTCCCCGATTGACTCTGGAGGTGAGAAGTCTCACCCGCCTTAATCCATTGACAACCTCTTGACGAACTGCTTTCTTCCCTGGGCTTCGGCACGACTGGCGCTATCGTCCAACCCCTTGGATGAATCTCGATTCCGCGCCGTCCGCCGTAGCCGGCAGCGAATACGATTTGCTGGACGTCATTCGCATCTGCAATTCCAAAGCCTCGTAGCCGCCCGAGACGATCAATTCAATCTTGAATTGAAATTATACAAGATTTTCAATTGGTTTTGTCTTCCCGACTTGCCGCAAGCGGGCTGAGCCTAGCTTCAAACGCGATGGTCTGATGAGAACCAGACGACTATCGAGGCTAAACCTCTTTGGCAAGCTTCTTGAGAGCATTCGATGCGAGATCTACTGGCATCAACGCAGTCACTTGCGAAGTCCGAGGCGTATCTCCGTTGGGAAGCTCAACCACTCACTGCAGCACTGACTCTGCGGACATGGACCTCCATGTCAAACAGCCACATGTTCCAGACCAATCAGCAACTCCACCTCGTTTCGGACGACCAGTGGAAGCTCTTATCTCGCTTGCTGCTTGGTCTCGTTGTCTGATATTTCATCTTCAATATGGTTCTCAGAAACATGCCTCCTGGCCTTGCATTATGCGGCTCCAACTCAGCCAAGCAGACACAGCCTTTCGTCTGAATGGTGCGACGTGTCCCGTTCCCGTCCTTTCAGCCTTCCCGGAGCTGGAGCGTCATACCGTCATAAGCTGTCGGAGCGCATACTGGTGGCGACCGCATCCGTTTCGTCCCGTCTCGGGCCTTGGGCGGGAGGACGATGGGAAAGCAGGGAACGCGCAGCCGCCTTTGCCGTGAGTGTGTGTGTGGTATGGATGGTGCTTCTGGCGGTCTGTTGAGAGCTATGCTCGCCGTGCCGGAGTAATCAGTTCATCCGTCAGTTCAGTCTTTTGCCAAGGCAGTTGACGGATGCCTTCTCAACTATACACCACACAACCATCACGAAAAAGCTCAGCTGCAAGCTTCCGAAAGTGAGGCGGGTTTTGCATTTGGCGCGATTACCGCCATTGTCGTTGTCGAGAGCTTCCTTTGAAAAAAGTTATATATGCCAACAGGTACCCCGGCGGTCTTAATGTCTGATCGTTTTCACGTCACTCCTTCAGAAGCTCTTTTCGATAGCCGTTGCCGTCCAAAATGTGGTTCAGCGTTGGAATCGCTCTACTCGTCGGCCAAGCCTTGGCCACGCCTCACTCTCTGCAGAAAAGGCAGGGCAACGACTGCCCGCCCATTCACATCTTTGGAGCGCGGGAGACGACTGCGCCCCCGGGGTTCGGGGCGGCAGCCAAGATTGTCGACGACCTCACAAAGGCCAACCAGGGAGCCACGAATGAGGCCATCAACTACCCTGCTTGCGGCGGTGGTACGGACTGCTTGGGTGTGAGCTACGCCGATTCGGTCAAGAACGGCACAGACTCTGTAGCTACGGCTATCAATGATTTCAACAAGCGGTGTCCCCAGACGAAGATTGTCATGTTGGGATTTTCGCAGGTGAGTGGTCTGTTGGCGAGTACGATACAGAAGCTAAGGGATCCCAGGGTGCGCAAATCATGGACAACGCATACTGCGGCGGCGGTGACAGCATCGAAGGAGTCAAAAACACCAACGTGCTCATCTCGCAGCAGGCGTTGGGGGCAGTCAAGGTTGCCATCTTCATGGGAGACCCGCGATACGTTGCCGGGCTGCCCTATGAAGTGGGCACCTGCCAAACGAAGGGAGTGAGTGGCTCGAATCTGTTAAGCACATCACCGACTAACATGATCAGTTCGCTCCCCGACCCCAAGGCTTCCAATGCCCGTTTGGGAATAACATCAAGTCCTTCTGCGACTCGGCCGACCCCTTTTGCTGCAACGGCAACGATCCAGTAGCACACCTGCAGTATCCAAACATCTACGGCGACCAGATCAAGCAGTTTGTCAGCGATAAACTAAAGCAGACAGAGATACGAGACCATCGCGAGCAAAGTCTGCGACTGCTCGCGCTCGCACTCGGACACGTGCGGATGTGACAGAACACCCTCAGAACTCTCGGCCGCGCGTTCCTGGATATAATAGATGCCCGGGAGGGTGGGGAGGGCATTGTGCTTTTCGAGTTGCTTTTGCCGAGCTCCAACTCCTACAACCGAGTTCGGCCAGACCGCAAAGTAAATATCCCGACGTCTCTTAATAGAGGGTGCCATAGGCGGCGCTCAGACCGACCGAGGGTTGGGTTGAAGAACCTAAGCATAGACGTAATTAATCGAGAATCCGTATTTAGAGACGTTGTCGGTTTCGCATGACCGGGTTTGGTGTGCGCTGCAGCTCTCCGGGAAACTCCAGTCGATCGCAAAGTCAATTGGATGTGCAAGCTTCAAGCTTCGTAACTCGATGAAGTTCTAGCTGCTGATGGTCTTCATATTCATAACCGTGTGGCTAGAGGCATGTAAGAGTGGCTGAGCATTGTCGTCCGCGATCTTGGGTTGTGGCTGCTGCCTGACTAAGCGGGATAGACCCACCCATCAATCGTCTGTCCAATTAGCTTCACGTCTAGCTTGAGCTGTTCGACGCGTTCACGATCTAGCTATCGCGTCTCGAACGACAACCCCGCAATCGGAATGCTCTGACGATCCCAACTGCTACTGTCATGCACCTAGCCGACAAAGTGACACAATGGCAAGAACACGAACTGCCAAACCCGATGACGCAAGCACCGCCCCCGCCCAGGTGACAAGCCCCGACGCCGGAGCGCGTCGCAGTAGGCGATTGAGGCAGGACGACGTCGAGATGGGCGAACTACCGAAACCTAAGAGACCGAGGAAGAGCCAAGAGAATGTCGAGCAGGAGCCCGAAGACCAGGATGAGGCGGGGGGCGAAGATGTTGCCACAAGAGTATGCCAAATCATGTCCAGAGGTGCGATCGCCGCTCACATGCTCTACAGGAGAACAAGTCCACTCGAAGACGTGCTGGCTCGAATCTGAGGGTACACACCCTTCGAAAAGTCGCAGAGGATACGCATCGTAGGAAGCAGCGTGCCTCCGAGGCGAACCAGACCACGAAACGGGTGTCGAGGAGGTCGTTTGCGTTGGAGAAGCGGCGTGTTCCACCGCGGCAAGAAGAGAGCCCCGAACCAGAGCTTCAGCACCAAGAGGACATTTACGATGTGCCCGTGAGTCCGCCACGAGGCAGCCAGCCGAGGCCGCGCGCGGCTCAAGACGAGTCTGAAGAAATGGGATCGAACCCCGAGGACGAGCTCTTTGTGCCGCAGGAAGAGGCCAGTGATGCAGATCTGTACGAGGAGCCGACGCGGGTGGGAAACGGAAACGACGAGGAGACTTCAGAAGAGGCCCCTGAAGAGGCTGAAGAACAACCTTCCCCGTCTATCCAGAAACTCAGAGATATCGTCGTGGACATGGGTCCGGCTGCCCCCGACGCTGAACCTACCGACTTCACATACCCCGACGACCACTATATTTTCGCGATGCCTACGGGCGACGAAAAGACGGCATCAGCACCTTACAAAACTCATACCCTCAAGCACATGACTGAGCTGATGAGCGGGTCTGGTTGGGCTGGAGGAATCAATCCACATGTCGCAGGGTCTCTGCCCAAGTCGAAAGTGAGCCGCGAGTTCTGGGATGATTTCGTTTTCTTAAAGAGCTTCTGGTCTGGCATGCCACGGGCACCCTACTTTGACGAACAGTGCGACTATTTGCACAACGACGATTTGGCGTTTCGGGCCAAAAAGGCCATCAAGAGGATTGACAGCTTCGTGACCGTGACCGTCGAGCGTGCCAAGAAGACATCCAACGGATTTGAAGAGCTCATGCCCCCAAAGCCACTCACGAAAGATTTGTACGAAAAGGTTATACCCATGCTTATAGCAACACTCAACAGCGTCTTCCAGAGAGGCGTGGCCGGCAAGCAGCAATGGCTTGGGACTTTTACGAAGTCGACTCTCCAGATTATGCAGAGGCTGCTGGCATGGCTCCATCGGCTGTACGTAACCATGATGGATAGTCTTGCAAAGAGGCCGCGAGACCAGACCGGAACGCAGAGGAAGAGCCGGGAAAAGCTCTCCAGATACCTGGTTGACCTCAGGGTGGAATTCAAGAACCTGGACGCAGAGCTGACGGCGGCCCCCTGGCGCAAGCGAGCTCACGAGGAGAGAGTACGGCGAGCGTTGGAAGCGCAGGAGCGACAGCGTGTTCAGGAGGAGGAGAGGAGACGTTGGCAGCGAGAACTGGTTGACCGGCAAATTGCGGAACGATTCGCACATCGCGCAACTGCCGCACAGCAGACTCAAGCAGCGCAGCAGACTTCGACAGCACGGCAAAAGCAGGGGCTGCAACCGGCAGCAACACCACAAGGCACATCTCAGCAGGACAGTGGTGACGACTCCTGGTCGCTCGAAGCTGACAAGCACCTGCTCAAAATACTGCTCAACAACCCAAAGGTTCAGCCACAATTCCTGGCGTGGGAGTTGGACCGCAGCATCGACGACGTGAGGGACAGAGTGGAGGTGCTGAAGCAAGCCGCCAGGACAAACGCTGCCAACAAGGGCACGCCGCTGCCAGCGTTCGCAGCCACCTGAGGCGTTCAATGATTACGATATTAGCTTAGAAGCGTGTGGTTTGAATGATACCCAGTCTGCGCCATGCGCGCAATTATCGAATGCGCAGTACAAACACTTGATCCATTCTGCCGGCCCGGAAATGTCAAACACAGTCATCTCTGCGCACAGGGTTTCACTCGCTCGCCGGCGGCGATTACTCGGCGTTGGTGTTTCGACGCCTATTGTCATCAAACCGTGACTCCCTGCGGTTGCAGCGACGGTCCAACATGAATCATGCTTTAGGCTAACCCGATTACAAACCCACCGCGACGGGCGGCGGCAGAAGAAGAGAAGAGCTGTAAAACGGCCGCCGTCGATGGCATCAGGATGATGGTCCAAGTCGACGGCGCCGCGATCTTCGCACGCTACATCAGCACGGAAACGGCAGGCGTGTAGCACCTCCCACGTGGCCCTCCGATCGATCCCACCTGTTCGTGTCATAGGGGTGGTACGGTCGGGCGGCGGCAGTAAACGGACGGAGGCGCGCAACACGGCAAAGGGCAGAAGCAGCACGAACAAGGCCAGGGGGCGCACCGAGACCCTTCCAGAGTTGGGGAGGAGGGGGGGCGCACACGCCCTGGGCGGCCGCCATTTTCGCATCTGCCGAAGATTTTGGCTCAGCGACTGATACGCCACGTAGGTGACACTGGCACACTGCGGGCTTGTTGGTTTTGGGAGGTGCGCTGGTTTGCTGGCCGTGGGGCTTCGGCAGATGAGAATGAGTGCTGTTTGGGTGAGAGGCATGAGGGTTGGTCCCTGGAGGTCGGCCTCATGGGTTTACGGGCTACGTGATGGGACGAAAAGGCGAGATGGAACGGATCAGAGGAACGGACGAGGAATCTTGGATCGCGAGTGCGAGCGAAGGAAGCTTTGGTGCTGCTCGTGGGCGCTCGGGAAGCCTGAAGGGGCTTGGCTTGAGCTGACGAGCCGCATCTGCTTATGCGTTTACGCTGATCTTGTTTCCGAAACTTCGATGAGGACAATGGCAGCGCCAGTCCGTCGTTTCTCCGGCGGTATCGCATCACATAAGCACATAAGAGACCGGCGGCCTTGCTAATGGACGCATGGTAGCAGTAGGGGCGGCGCACAAGCGGGCAGTTCTTCGGATACTGCACTGGATCTTGGGTCGACACGTGCTGGGGAAGGGTTAAGGACCACCGGGCGGTCTCTTCTGGCCTGGTCGGGCAATTTAGAGGACGGAATCAATTGCCGATGAAACTGGACCGTCGAGGTGGTGGTGTGTTTTGGCCAAAGAACTAGCAGGCGTTTAACATGCCTGAAGCGGCGAATCTAGCATCGCCTTTTATGCCTGGGAAGTCTGGGACCGGCGGCAACGTTCTGATTTGCCGCGGTAGGCTTTCTCCTGCTGGGCTGGGCTTACCACCGCCGCGCTGAAGTCGAACGCTGGAAGTCAGAGACGCTCAAAGCTTGAAAAGCGAAAAGCAAGACGGGCGTCAGTGGGAGACGTCAAACGTGCTGCGCTGCAACCCACCACCAACCCGTCCCCTCGGCTAGGCTTTGGAGGGCGATGCAGGTGCGGGGAACCCTTGAGTTGTCAAAACTGGAAGACGTCCGGGGCGGGTATGCGGTGCGGAGGATTCGGGCGGCGGAGACGCAGGACGGCCGAGAGAGATGGCATTGGACAGGCGACACAGAGCTGAAGGCCGAGATGGGCGATGGACGAATGGCAGAAGTGCCGCGGCAAGCTGTGCAGACTGAGGCTCTACTGTGCATCAGGGAGTGTTGCATTCGACCGTCAGTCAGTCTTCGGTCAGCCGTCGGCGCGCGTCTTATTCGGGGCCGAAAACGTTTTGTGGAAGCAGAGTCGCTTGAGACGAGACCTGATTGGCGTCTTGGGAGATGTTGGAGAGGCAGACGCAGACAGAGAGGCTGGGGTGGAATGCATGGAGCTTGTCTTGGAATGTGTGGAGTTTCCAAGTGGGCAAATTTGGCGGACCCATTGGGTGTCTTGAACCTTCGGGCCAGAGAGTCGGCAGTGAGAATCGGATCGAATTACATTTTCAGTGTCTCTGAGCCCTCGAATGTCTTTGAGTCTCGCGGCGAGGCGGCGAAGACAGCGAGACAAAGGGCAGCAGCGTCAGATCTCACCACAGCGAGATGAATTCAAATGCCAACAAAGAGCCTCGTCCCCGGAGAAGGTTCCGAGAGACCACTCAAACAATCGGATTCAGAGACAATAGAGACAGCCGGACACACAACGAGGGCAGCCAAAAACACACTGCAAAGAGCGAACTGAACCACACTGCTGCTCATTTTCAACTGCCGTGCCCCCACCAGATGCCATGACCAAGTCATGCCTGTTTCCAGCAGCCGCCGACCCCCTCCCCCGCAGATAAGGTGCTCCAACGGTGGGTCGTCGGCCCTGTATTATTTGCGCAGAGGACGGCACGGCAAGGCAATTGACCGCTGGCAGCGTTAGCAAGATTGCGCTGCGGTTTGGAAGGCTTGTCGTGAGTTTGATGCTGGGGTGGGAGAAGGGAAGAGGCGGCTCCATTGTCCCCTTGTGTCAAAGTCGACCTGGACAGTCAGTCACCTGGTCATGTCTGCCACCAACAGAGTCTCGGAGATGCCGGCCGACCAGCGAGCGATGGATCTCTCAAGTCCGCAATGAATCGACCGCATGGCAGCCATGCCATGCCCACGGCCAGCACGCACCCTCTTTTCCGGGCCACCTTGTCCGCTCTTGGGACGAAAGACTGCGAAATGCATCTGCCGAAAGTCGACGACCTGGACGACACCCAGAAGAGTGTCACCAGTGTCCACCGACCAAGACCAGACCCCCTCCATCAGATCATCCATCGTATTGCAAGCTGCGCTATTGTCGCAATCCCGCGCGCGTCTCGTGCCAATCGCAGTCCCAATACGCAACGCGAGAGGGCAATCAATCCCATCGGCAGGCAAGCGGGCAACCCCTCACTCGTAGCTGTCTCAACCATGACAGCATCAGCATCGACGACAAGGACCCCGATCTGCCGTCTGCTGTGAACCGATACGCTCGCTGCATGTGTTGAGGCACACACACACACACAAGGACACACACACACCACAGAAGCACAATACCCCCGGCTCGGTCCCCTCGGCAGCGGAAACTCCCCCTCCTCAGCGACGGGCTTGCGGGCCCATCGACCGGGGGGCCCCTCCCTACCCCAGGATCTGTTGCCCTTGGCTGGACCTCCCCCCGGCGTCATTCTGCGAGCTTCTGAGTGGCCGCCATCCGCCGCTGTACCTGAGGACGACAGACCTGCGGTGCGGTGCCTAGCCCGTGTCGCCTCCCTCTGGGCCCTAAATGCTAGGGTGCGCTGACGCCGCTGGTTTTGGGGGCTTGCTGCGTAAGGTGTGGCATTCGATTTGCTGATTTGCGCCGTGGTGACGTGGGGTGCCTTTCGAGCGGCGATTCCACCGACTCTTCCACGCTACCGACCGCCGCACCTAGTCTGCGGCCACAAACACTCGGACGGGTCCTTTTTTTGAGGTCAGCGTCTCTCTGGGAGAGCTCTCTTACCTCCGGAGCCTCTAAGTCTAGCATTTTCCCAAATCAAGTCTGCTTGGAACGACGGCGACGGCACGACGGCCAGCCTAACGAGTAGTCAAATCCCACATTTGGGCCCCCTCGCGTGCTCCGGACGGTTTGCAATGTCCTAGTCCAGGTCATCCCGAGCCCGACTTTGCCGTTGTTGATCGGTTTTTGCGAGATTTGCCAAACCGATCTCGCGTGGTGGTGGCTCTTGTGTCGTCGGCACGGCGCCTACCACCGCACTACTTGGTGTACTCGATTACTCACTCACTTCATCCCTCCTCCAAATCCACATCGACGTCCACATCCATATCCGCCAGTCCCCGTTTTCCCCCAACCCAGGATCCCAGAAACCCAAGAACCCTTGCGAATTCTAACTCTATTTCGCCCGCCCTCTTGTCTCATCTCGTACGAGACAAACGCCGACGCCAGCGCTGCGTGTCCTGGTCCCCGAGAAAAGCCTGCGGACCGTCGTCTGAGAGGGTTACCCTTTTCTGTCTTCACTTTCAACGGCGTGGGAATCCTCTGATCTTGGCTATCTTGGCTACCCCGGAACCCGCACGCTGCATTACTTGCCGTGCCTGTCGCCGGATACTCACCAGAGTCACCGCAAACTTTGGCGCATCTGCCATCTCGAGTGACGCTCGCTTGCTCCACCGCCGAGGCACAGGTGCAGCTGCACGTTGACCACACGGCATGCCCCCTCGCATACCTCCCAGCCCCATAGGATCCGGTCGATGCGTCCCAAGATAGAAACTGGATAAATTACTCTCGGTACCTGGCCCGGGTAATCGTCTGGTCGCCGGCTACATCAACCCCATAACCGCCCCGTTGGTATTGCCCGGTCTGGTGTACTCGACTCTTGCAACTCTTAGTCAACCTCAAATACGACTTGGCAAACATGCACGGCATCACAGAGACGTTACTAGAAACCCTAGCCACACACTGGCTGTCAATAGGTGCATCACTTATTGTGGCCTGGCTGGTTAAGAATCATTACAACAACGGACTCAACAAGTATCCCGGGCCTTTCCTGGCGTCGTTGACGGATTGGTGGCGCTTCTTCGACGTCAAGGGACAACGCCCAGAGGTAACACATCAAAAACTACACGAAAAGTATGGCGACGTCGTTCGGCTGGGTCCCAATACGCTGTCGTTCGCCGACCCCGCTGCCCTGAAGACCATCTACGGGCTGAACAAGGGATTCGTCAAGGTAGGCTCTCTCGATACCGTCATGCTACGCAGCTAACAATGTCAGTCCGATTTCTACATCGTGCAGCAGTCCGTGGTCAAGGGCCACAGCCTGCAGTCGCTGTTTAGCACAACAGACAACAGCTTCCACTCACAGTTCCGCCGATGTGTCAACTCGGCCTTTTCCATGTCGGCCCTGGTTCAGTATGAGCCGTTTGTCGACAACACGACCAAGCTGTTTCTATCACAGACGGAGAAGCTATTTGCTGGAAACCCCGAGGGGTGTGACTTTACGACGTGGCTTCAGTTCTACGCGTTCGACGTTATCGGAGAGATCACTTACAGCAAACGTCATGGATTCATCGAGAAGAATGAGGATATTGACGGTATCGTGGCGTACCTGAGCAAGCTGTTCCTCTACGTCGCGCCGGTGAGTCTAGCCTCAGCACGTCGCAGAATCTTACTGACGTGAATAGATTGGCCAAATCCCCCTCCTCGACCGCCTCTTCCTCAAGAACCCCATCTACCTCAAGCTGTCCCAATGGGGCTTCATCGACTCCACGTTCCCGGTTGCCCGCTTCGCCCGTGCCCGCATGGCCGAGCGTCTCCCCGAGCTCAACGGCAAGGAGCCCCTGCTGCCCGTCACGAACGGCAAGAAGCTGGCCGAGCAGCCTGACCTCCTGTCCAAGTTCCTGGCCGCCCGCGAGGCTCGCCCCGATTTCATGTCAGACGTGCTCGTGCAGACGATGGCCGTCAGCATGGCGTTTGCCGGATCCGAGACCACCGCCATCAGTCTGGCGGCCGTCTTCTACTACCTGCTGCGCACCCCGACTGCGCTGGCGCGGTTGAAGGAAGAGCTGGATCAGTTCGGTCGCGAGGGTGGCTTCAGCGACACCGAGACGGGGCTGGTCACCTGGACCGAGAGCCAGAAGCTGGTTTACCTCGACGCCTGTATCAAGGAGGCCTTCCGCATGCACCCGGCCGCCGGTCTTCCACTGGAGCGTATCGTCCCCGAGCAGGGCGCCGAGATTGCGGGAGCCTTTGTCAAGGGCGGAACGATTGTGGGCTGCAGTGCGTGGATCATCCACCGCCGACCCGAGATCTGGGGCGCAGACGTCGACACCTACCGCCCCGAGCGGTGGTTGGTGGACGAGACAAAGGACCGCGAGGCGGAAGAGCAGCGCATCAAGGAGATGAACGGCCACATGTTCCAGTTTGGCATGGGCAGCCGCACGTGCATCGGAAAGAACATTAGCTTGTTGGAAATCTACAAGGTGGTGCCGAGTCTGTTGAGGAGATTCGACGTAAGTAATTTGCTTCCTGCTGCAGACCCTCACTAACAGTCCGCAGATCAAGTTCAAAGACCCCAACCAGGAGTGGCAACTCATTAACGCGTGGTTTGTTAAGCAAGTCAACTTTTACACCATGTTTACGCCTAGGGATATCGTCAAGCCGGAGGTGAACGAAAAGAGTTCATAAAGGACGATGAGTGATGAGATGATGACCATAGAAGTATCAAATCAATCTACACACATATATATATCTATACAAGCAATTTCAACAGGCTCCACTGATGCTGAATCTACGCCATCTATACAACCAATTTCAAATAGGCCCCTGGTGTAATATGCAACCCACCGTTCTACAGGATATCTTTCGGCAACAGGATAAAAAGCAACTCGAAATGCTCAACTCACGCCCACTCGAACTCGTTCTTCAGCCCCTCAGCGCCACTCTTGTCCTCGGCATCGAGGTACCCGCAGATCCTGCCCTGGGGATCCCACTCCTTGCGGATCTGCATCAGCTTCTTGCCCTGCTCGTTGCCCCAGAACTTGGTCCGGCGGTGGCGGAAGTCAGCATCGCCCAGGTAACTGCCCGCGGACTTCTTCTCGACGTCCTTCATAACGTCCTGGACCCAGCCGTGGCACCTCTCATCGTCCTCGGCGTCCGGGTAGATGGTGTACAGCGCAAAGTAATGGTCGCTCTGCATGCTCAGCGCCATGTCGGGCATCGTCTTGGCCTTCTCGTCGACGTCCCCGTTGGCCGCCGAACCCAGCTGCACGCGGCGGGAGCAGGGATTCATGGAGAAGTACAGCGCAAAGGACTGCGGCGTCGGCAGCGTCGTGAACGCCTTCTTGAGCACCTTGGGCACGTCCGCGTCGTTGGACACGTACGAGTTCTCCGAGATGTACCGGTGCGCGGGCGGGTTGCTGGCGTCCTGGTCAACGTACTGCTGCGGGAGAGACGTCGGGTTCGCAAAGACGGTCTGCAGCGGGCGCGAGGGGTGGGACGAGTGCAGCGGGATGAGGTCCTCAGGGTCCGGCTTGAAGGACAGGAAGTTGGCCATCACCTGCGGGGAGTCTGCCCCAGGCGGTGTAAGCGTCAGCAGGACGATCTCTGTCGACGGCGGTGCGGTAGGGCAGATCTGGGACGGTCAGTTTTTGGTTCTCCATACGCAGCAGCGTGGCATACCTTGATGACCCAGTTGAGGATCTCCTCGAAGCGGTCGAGCGAGTAAAAGTACAGCGACTGGTACATGCCCGTCAGAGGCCGCGTGCGGAGGTGGAAGCGGACGACGACAGCCGGGAAGCCGGGGCCCGAACCGCGCGCCGCCCAAAAGAGGTCTGCGTTCTCCGTTTCCGAGCACCGCAGCTCGTTGCCGTCGGGAGTGACGACGTCAATGGCGACAATGTTCTCGCAAGCCCATCCCCAGTTCTGAAGCTCGTCAGTACGAAGTCTCAGAGACGGGACAAACGGCTTACCTTGCAGTTCCACCCCATACCGCCCTGCAACAAGAAGCCGCCGAGCCCAACGTCGGGGCAGTGTCCTCCGGGGAAGAATCTGCCGACGCCCTCCTCGCTGTCGTCCCCGGGCCCGCCAAGCTGTCCGGCCAGGAACCCGTTCACCTCTCTCCCGGTCCGCGCCGGCGCACAGCTCACGACGCCGGTGCTCTTATCATACACCAGCCCGTCCTCGCCGCCCTCCTCCTTGCCGAACCCGCCCAGGTCAATGAGCAGCGCCTCGTCTCTCACGCTCCACGCGGCCCAGCTGTGCCCTCCGCTGCGTACACTCACCCGCCAGCCCTTCTCCTTGGCCAGCTTGACCGCCTCGACGACGTGCGCCCGGTGCGTGGCCTGGACGACGGCGACGGGGCGCCGGTGAAAGTCCCGCATGGCGTTGAACACGCGCCCCCAGACGGCGGCCGAGTACTCCGAAAACGGCGTCTCTTCGGCGAAGAGGATCGGCAGAGGCGGCGCGGGCATCTTTGCGGCGGCGAGTAGTTGTTCCCTGCGTGCGGCGGGTATGCGGTTTCCAAGTCTGGACATCTTTTCTCTCAGCACTGCGTGCGATCCGCGGAGCTTTAAGACAATGCAAATTCCTCCAACCCTGGGATCTGGATCGGGGCTGAAATCGACGAGGGGTTGCGGGCGATGCCTCGTGGCAGCAAAGAAAGAAGAAGGAATATACCGTAAATAAGGCTGCAGTCCGCTGAACCCAAGAGTACGGCTCGTGGAGGCTCAACAAAGGCGGGACAAAAGAGCAGCTCGTCCAGCTAGACCAGTCCAGAACCTGGGTCTTGTACGAATGCGTAAACGGGAATCTCAGCTGCAATCTTCTCGAACAGAAACAAGGTCAGCTCCCTGGGTTTCCCCTTCCTTTTTAAAAAGGGTCGCGATTGGGATGCAAGCTAATCAACTGCTACGGAGCGTACCTCTAGGCAAATCGGAGGAGCTCAGCTCAAATCTCCCGCGGGGCAAGCTTAAGCCAAATAAGCTCTCGTCCTCCGAAGCAGACAAGGTAGAAGACGAGAAAAATCGTACCACAATCCCCTCGGTAGATGCGTCTCCAAGAGGTCAAAGAGTTGGTTTTTTTTATCGATAAACAAGTGCAACAAGGATCAGATCAATTGGTTTTCCCGCGGAACGCAGCGGATGGCAAGTCCAGTTAAATGGGTTTCATCGCGCCAGCAGACGAAGTCACCCTCTCCGGCGTAGTCATCCTCCACTCCCGCTCACTTCAGTTCTCTTCTCCAACGAGGCAGCGGGACCGCCTTTCGCCATCCCCCACCCATCCGCCTCCATTGGATGTCAATGGCTCATTGGCTCCGTGTCACCGAACGACTCGTGCTTCTGCAGCAATTGCAGCAAGAGGAGGAGACGATTTCCCCGCCCTTCGATCAAGAATCGTTTCGTTTCACGGGATGCGGGAGGGGTCTTGGCTCAGGAACACGCACATACGGATGGATACTCGTCAACTGCTAGCGGATGCAAGGGTCGCACACCCTGGACCGGCCGCTTACGAAGCCTGGCCGTGGCGCACATCGTGGCCGCACCCGCTTTACCACGCCGGGCTTGGCACTGCCACCTCGTGGCTTCTGGACTTGCATTGTCGAACACGCATCAAATCAATTCACTCTCAAAATCAGTTCATCTGGACCGGCCTCGACCCGCATCTGCAGCGAGAGGAAAAGGGGGTATCGTCCATTGCTACCTCGTCCCATCACACGCGTTCCTCCATAATTACATCGCGTCCGACGCAACGCATACAGCACTCAACAGCTCTGTCTCTCTCTCTATCCATCTCCTGCAAAGAATCAATTTGGTACCAGTACGCAAAACAAGCACCCTCTTCGATGCTAGACCGGCCCCGTGCCGGAATGCATAACCCCCGCGCTGTATTAAAACGAAAACCTCAAAACCCGGCCGGGCGGGACAAGGAGAAACGGGCCAAGGGCCCTGGCTTGCTGTACAAGTCAGGCGGCGAGCCTGCTAGCCACTGAACATGCGCGTGCCTCTACCGATTGCTCAGTTGTCGGCCCGCGGCGACTGCTGGAAGTCCGTGATGGACTCGAGCATGGCCAGGTTCTTCTCCTGCATGTCGCGGTCCATTGCGTGGATCTGGTTGGCGTTGACTCTAGCTCGTTGCAACTGCGGAACGTTAGCGACTGCTTCACCAGCGTAGACGGGGAGCATCAAGCAGGGGGCGATCCCACCACAGCAAGTGCCTCGGAGGAATGGTCTTCTTCCTCACCTTCGGGCTGGTTCGCGCCGTTCGCCTCGTCGTCGCCGTCGGCGTACCTGCTGGCCGCGAGTCCCTTGGGCTTCGCGACGGCCGCGTTGGCCTGTGATTGTTAGTGATGAAATGAGTAGACATGAGTGATGAACGCACCTTGGCCTCCGCAATCTCGGCGTCCTTCACCTTGAGCTGCGCCTGCAGCTCCTCGACGCCCTTCTCCTTGTCCGTCAGCGTCTTCTTCAGACCGTCAATCTGCTCCTCCAGGGCCCGGCGCTTAGCCTGCTCCTCCTCCACAATCTTGGTCATCGTGTCGTTGAGCTCCTCGTAGTCGGCCTTGTACGTCTTAAGCTGCTTGTCGGCCTCGAGCTTGGAAGCTTCGAGCTCCTTCTCGGCGAGGATGAGGTCCTCCTTGACGTCCGCGACCTCCTGCTTGGCCGCGGCCAGGCTGGTCTGGACGACGTGGAGCTCGTCCTCGAGACCCTTCTTGACGTTGGCGAGCTGCTCGCGGAGCTGGTCCCGCTCGGTGGTGTCCGGGGGCGTCGGCGACTTGTTCTTGACCGCGTCCAGGGCTGCCTCGGCCTCAGCGCGAGCCATCTTCTCTTGCGCAAACATCTGACCGAGCTCACCGTTCTCTTGCTCGACCTGGGCCTTCTCAGCCTCGGCCTTGGCGACGGACTCCTTGGCCGCCTTGAGGGCAGCCTCGAGCTCGGACGCCTGCGCCTTCTGCTTGGCAATCTCCTCGGCGAGAGCCTCGCTCTTGTTCTCGTACTGGTTCGTCAGCTCAGCAACAACCTTGGCGTGGGCCTGCTTCAGCTCCTCAAGCTCCATCTGCGCGCCAGAGGCGGACTGCTGCTTCAGCGCGTCCAGCTGCTTGGCGTGCATCGTGATCAGCTTCTCGACCTCGGCGGAGTGCGTGTCGTCGAGGTTTCGCTTGGCCTCGGCGAGGGCGGCGGCGCTCGACGTCTCGGTCTCCCTGATTCTTGTCAGAGCCTCCTCAAGCTGGAGCTTCAGCGTAGACAGCTCCTCGGACTGCGCGCTGCCGGCCTGCTTGGCAGAGGCCAGCTCGGCCTGGTGGGCGGCGAGCAGCTTCTCCCTGGCGTCGGCGAGTTCGGCCTGATGGGCGGCGATGATCTTCTCGCGGGCCTCGGCAAGCTCGGCCTCGTGGGCGGCGCGCAGCTTCTCGGTGGTGGACGCGAGCTCTTCCTTGTGCGCAGCAATCAGCTTCTCCTTGTCACCAGCGCTCTCAGTCAAGGCAAGGGCCTTCTCCTTCTCGCTGGCAATCTCGGCCAGCAGCTTCTCCTTCTCGCCGGTGGTCTCGGCCTTGAGCGCCTCGACAATGTCAGCGTGCGACGCCTTGAGCGCCTCAATCTCCTTGGCCAGGCTGGACTCGCTGTCGCTCTTGAGAATCTCGAGCTGCTTCGCGTGGCTATCCTTGAGGCTCTGGAGCTCGGCGAGCTGCGCGTCCTTGTCGGCGGAGGCGCCGCTCTTGGCGCCCTCGAGCTCCTCGGCGTGGCTGGCGCGGAGGGCGTCCAGGGCCTTTTGATGCTCGGCCTCCCGCGCCTCCAGAGCGGCAACGGCAGCGGCGAGCTCGGCCTTGGCCGCCTCGAGGGCCTGGGTGTGGCTCTCGCTGCTGTCGGCCTGAGCCTTGGTGAGGTCGCCGTGTTGAGTGGTGAGCTCCGTGTGCTTCGACTCGAGGTCGCCGTGCTTGGTAGTCAGCTCGGTGTGCTGAGCCTCGAGCTCGTTGTGCTTGGTCTCGAGATCCAAGAACTTGCGCTTAAAGAAGGCATCGCCCTTGAGCGACTCAATCTCCTCCTCGTAGTCGGCAGAGACCTGCTTGAGCGCCTCGTCGTGCTTCTGGACGTGGGCAGCGTGCTCCGCCTTGGCCTGCTCGAGGGCCTCGTCCTTGGCGGCAATCTCCTCCTTGATGCTGTCAATCTGCTTCTTGAACTCGAGAGCCTCCTCCTGGGCCGTCGCGAGGTCGGCCTGGGCGACGGCAAGCTTGGACTCGACCTCGGCGACGAGGGCCTGCGCGGCGGCCAGCTCGGCAATCTTGGCATCCAGATCGGCCTTGGCCTGCTCAGCGGTCTGCTCAGCAGCCTCGAGCTTGCTCTTGAGCTCGGCAACCTCGGCCTCGACGGCGGCGAGCTTCGTCTTGTGGGCCTCGAGCTCGGCGCTGACCTTGGTCTCGTGTGCGACCTCAAGGTCGTTCTGGGAAGACGTGAGGTCGTCAATCTTCTTCTGCAGCTCGGCGATGGCGCTCTCGTGGCTCGACTTCATGTTGGCGAGGGCCTCCTCGTGGCCGGCGGAGTCAGACTTGCCCTGGTCGAGCTGCTCGGCGTGCTTGGCTTCGAGGGCCTCGATGGCGGCCTTGTGCTGGTCGGTCAGGGAGCTCTGCAGCTCCTCGAGCTTGCTGGCGTGCTCCTCCATGGCCTTGTTAAGGTCGGACTCGCTCTGCTTCAGCTTCTCCTCGTGCTCGGCCTGGAGAGTCTCGAGGGACTGCTTCAGCGAGGCGAGCTCAGTCTCGGCGGCTTCCTTGGCGGCAATCGCCTCCTTGTACTCGCTTTGCTGTTTCTCCAAGTCAGCATCCGTGGCGACAAGATGTTCGTTGGCGTCATCAACCTGGGTCTCGAGCTCGGCCTGCTTAGCTTGCAACTCCGCCACCTGGTCCTGGTGGGCCTTTTGAATGTCATTCACGGCACTCTGCACCTGGGCGGCCTCCTGAGACGTGGCCTCGCCCATCTGGGCCATCCGCGACTGCGACTGCTCTACCTGCGCCTTGAGCTCGGTGAGCTGGGTCTCCTTCTCGGCCAGCTGCGACTCCTTGTCGGTGAGCTGCGCCTTGAGCTGCTCAATCTCCTTGGTCAAGGCCTCGGACGCGCCGGACGAGTCGGGTCGGATCGACGGTCGCGACGTTCGCGTGGCAGAGGAGGTCGTGCCGGCAGCGGTCGAGAGGCGCTTCTTGGCCTCGGCGACGGCGCCGGTGCCGGTGGCGGCCGATCGGGAGGTCGTCGACGAGGGGCGGGGGGCGGAGCTGATGGACTGTCGCGAAGCCGTCGAGGTCCTCGGGGCGGACGAGCTGCTCACGGAGCTGGCGGGTTTTCTGGCGGCAGCAGTGGCGGCGCCGGTAGTCGTGGTCGACGTCCTCTTCTCCTTGCTCGGCGAGCCGGCGCTGCTGGGGACGGCCGAGGTGCGGCGGACCGTCCTCTTGGTCTCATCCTCAGAGGCAGACACGCTGGGCCGCGAGCGGTGAGTGGCGGTGGACGACGTGCTGCTGGGGACCTTGCGGGTGGCGCTGCTCGTCGTGCTCGTGCTGCTACCGGGAGGACGGGTGGGAGGCTTGCTCAGGCCGCCTGCCACGCGGGTGGTCGAGGAAGTGCCGGCGGGCTTCGCGGTGCTCGACGCAGACGCAGCAGGACGACGAGCGGTGGCCGTCGTTCCCGAGCTCGAGGCAGGCTTCTTCAGGGAGGAAGCGGCCGAGGCGGTCGACTTGGTGCTCGGGGAGCGGGGCGCGGCCTTGGGCGCATCGTCGTGCTGGACGACCTCGAAGCTATCGGCGTCGGACATGGCTGGAGATTATCGTGGCACAGCAAAAGATGTGTGTGTCGTTGGGTAATTCTGTCGGCGCGAGTCGGGTCAGCCAGGAGTTCAGGAAATAGAGCGCGGGCGCGGATAGCTGCAGGAATTGATAGACACAGGTGGAGAGGGTGGGAGACACGGCATGTCTTGGTGGGAGCAGCTCGTGGCAAGCTGCACTGACCCCTCAAGGAGGGCAATTGGGCTCGACAAGGACGGAATGGAATGGAACTCACCTCGCGACGTCTGACAATGAGGCCTTCTCCTTTTCTTTTCCTCGCAGCCGGGCGTTGGTTCGCGGTTCGGGTACGGCGACACACAACGAGACAAGGAAAACAACACAAAAGGAGCAAAGAAAGGTACGGGGAACGGCGCAGAGGGTCGTTCTGTCTACAAGCTTCGAAGCTCTGGTCAGTGGCGAAGCTGAGCAGAAAGGAATTGGAATGGGAGGTGCGGGATGGAGGGAGGAAGAGGTGTAAGGTGTCTTATTAGGTAAGGCAACGGCGAGGATATAAAAAAGTTGTTTCGATGCTGGCGGCGTGGATGGAGTCGCCCTGGCCTGGACACGTCCACATCCACATTGGAAGGTCCCCCAGTTCTCCCCTTTGGATAAGGTGATGGGTGGTGCATGGGATGGGCGGCAGCACATGGGGGACAGGCGCAAAACACGGCGGGCACGGCGGGCACTGCACTAAAGGTGCGGGTGAACTGGCATTAGGCGGCCCTTGCAGCACTGGCACCCGACGAGAGCAGCGCCCAGACTAAGCGAAGCCGCCTGTAGGGACGGCCACCAGCGGCAACGAAGCCGGGGTCTGCACGCTGCGCAGCAGAGGTGGGGTGGAGCACTGGAGAGGAGACGGGGCGGTCGACCGTTTGTACGAAGTGCATGAGCACTGTAGACGATTGTATCTCTTCACTCTGATTTCATGACCAAGTTACTGTCTTGACTGATTACCAATGGTTTCTCAGAGTGATTGACCTTAGGTGGTAAGGTAGACAGGACGAGTATACAGGCCCAGCAGCCCCTGACGGCCCAGCGATAAGGTGCCAAACAAACAGCCAGCGGACGGTGCTGACAGCGGCACTCGCTCCAGCGCTCAGGAGCTCGGGCAGTGGGTCCATCTCAGGCTTGTCATTTGCTGACGCGACATTGGACGCCAATTGGCTTTCGCTTTCGCGGTACGTACCGCAACGTCTCTCGGTACTCGGGAGGTACCTTGAGGTCGCCTCGCCTCCACCAGCGTCTCCCAACAACACCACCACCTCCACGTTCCAAACCTCCAGGTCCCCATCGTCTTCATCTCGGCCTGGGAAGCGCCTGTTCCAGCACCTTTATGCACCCGCGACTGGCCGTTTCAATTCGCCATTGCCAGACACTCGCGGGATCGACACAGGTATGGCATTGACGACTGCCCAACGCCGATGTAACTGGCCACCGAATATCAGACCGGACGTCTCTCTTTCTGCCTTGTCGCCATGACGCATGCCCCCGAACTCGGATGCCCTTCTAGCGGTCGCTGTCACCTGTGAAGAAGCTGCTGTCCGGCGGCAAGCCACCCGGAGCTATCAACGAGCCCTCCTGAACCCCTGAACTAATAACATGATTAGCAACTCACGTGCGGCCCCGCGAACGCCTGTCTTTGCCTCTTTGGCTCGTGTCAACTCCCCTGCGGAAAAGGAAAAACGACCAGATTACGAGTCGCAAAGGGGCACGAGCGACCGGTCCAATCTAGACGGGAAATTGTCCTCAGGTAGCTCGAGAACCCCCGCGCTTTCATCTGATATTCCCTCATCCACCATCGGATGGAAGCACATGTTTGTTCCCATTGTGCGCTGTCGAATTGAGAGATTTTAGATCACTCGTAAAAAAAATTTGCGAGTTGGAATCAGCCTCATTCCATCGTCGTCTGTCTCCCGGCATGGGTCTGCTGGCTTCCGTCGCGCAAAAAGCACCGATCAGGGGTCCTCCTCCGCCTCGCCTTTAAAAAGAACCTTGCTGGGCGTTGAGTTGATGTCACCATGAACATGTTTCGCATCCAAGATCCTGCGTGACAGCAAAAGACACATGAACCACTCCACCGCCCGCCTGTCCACTGAGCCCAAGCCGCCCAATCGCCGATGCGTTGTCACCATGTCACCGCAGCCCACTCCGCCGCGATGTGGCACCTCACCGTTGGCCCGCCTCAGTCGGACTGTCGCAACCAACTGACCTGCATCGTAGCCCAGGGAGCCCGACCCAGAACTCTTCATCGGAGAAATCCAGAGAGACGGCGCCTGAGTGTTCCATGCCTAACCTGATCTGCGGCCGCTCCTTGCTGGCGCCATCGTCTCTCCCTTGCGCCCCGCTATGACTCGCATCACGATTCTGTGGAATCTCCAGATGCTGTGGATGTTGTCGTGTAAGTGACGATGGGACGGACGTGTATGTATCAAGAGGAAGAAAAACTAGATTAAATCAAACAGACTACAATTTTTATTCACCTAAAACTACTATTACAACAAATCCGTATCTAATAATCATCGTCAGAGTCGGTGTCCTCATCCGGCACCAACGCCCGGTATCTGCGGCTGGCCAGGTCCTCCTCGATGCCGCCCTCGCTCTCGGGGTCGACGTATCCCTCGCCGCCGAACAAGCTAAGGGCGACCGGGAGGAAGATGAGGGCGTGGGTGCCTGCAAAGACGACCAGGGCGAGCCAGACGCGGAAGTAGTAGATCTCAAAGATCTTGGATCTCGTAAAGGCGAGCACGCAGACTCCGAGGAGCTTCGTGACGGTGATGCCCGAGAAGACGGAGCTGCCGACGTTGACCAGGGCCGTCCAGGCACGCGCGTCGCGTCCGCGGAAGCGGTTCTTGGCTCGCTCCATGACGGTGCGGGACGGGAACATGAAGGCCCTGGCGATGTGGGCGCAGAACTCCACGCCAATGCCCACGCAGATGATGAGATTGACCAGGGAGACGGCGTTGAGCGACACGCCAAAGACCGCCATGGCACCGATAATGTCCACGACCGTCATGCAGACCGTGACTGTGACGACCAGGGCGGTGAGCAGGGAGCCCAGCATGATTGCCGAGATGATAAAGATAATGCCCACCGCAGAGCCGAGGAGGGCGCCAGTCAACGAGACGATGCTGGCGTACTGGTCAAAGAAGATGTAGAAGAGACTGTAAGGGAAAACGTCGACGCCGGTGGAGCGTGTGATGTCAGATGCAATTCTGCGGGCGGCCGACATGGCGTTGATGAAGTCGTCCTGACTACGCAGAGGCGTGTGCATCGTTCGGAAGTGACTGGCAGGGATGGTGTCCCTCTCGGAGTCAATCACCACAGCCTGGCCGTAAGACGCCTGGCCGCCCAGAGGGCAGTCGTCGTTGGTGGGAGACGTGAGGAACTTTTCGAGGTAGTGGACAAACTCGCCGTCTTGCGGCATGCCGGATAGGGTGATGTTCCACGGCGGGTTGCGGTCGGCGAAGCAGGCCTTGCCGTTCTCGACGCAGCACGAGTCGCCGAGGTCGGGGTTCAGCCACAGGAAGTAGTCGTCGATCCAGCTGGCTGTGGGCGAAGAAATGAAGGAGACGTCGGGTCTCTTGCGCTCGCCCTCGAGGATGTTGGTCAGGGAGAACTGGTCGCAGGTGGTGAATCTGGCGCAAATCTCCCGCTGGTGGCTGCGCTCAGTGGCGTTGAACTCTCGGGTGACAAAGTAGACAGGAGGACCCGTTTCCATGTACTCGTACAGGTCGTTGAAGTACGGGATGAGGTAGGATCCGTCGGGGATGGCGACACGCTGGTCGAGACCGAGCTTGACCTCGGGAATCAAAGCAATGCCGGCGACAAAGATACCAAGGAAGACGGCGATGATAGCAGCCTTGGCCTGTCGAGTGAGGATGGCCGGAGCATACGTACGGCGGATGAACTGCTGTAGCAGGCTCTCTTCGGGCACCTCGTAGAATCTGGCATTGGCGTTTCCGTTACTGCCGCTGAGGTGGACACGAGCAGCCTTGACCTGGAGACAGGGGATGCAGTCGGCGCGATGGTCCTCGACACGGATCTGGTTCATGGCCAGAACGGACACGAACAGGGTGATCTGCAGGATAGCGTTGATGAAGACGGCACCTGCGGCGTAAGCGGCAAAGTTGCGGACAGCGGGCATGCCGACAAAGGTTCCAAGAGCGAAAGCAACGGTCTCGGTCAGGGCAGAGAATAGAATGGACGGGCCCATGCGGCCGAGTGCTTTGGCGATTCTCTCCTCAACCATCTCGTCGGGGTGGCTGACGTTGACTCGCTCAAACTCGTGGACAATCAAAAAGATATTGTCGACACCCACGGCGAGGACGATGAAGGGGATGACCTCGGCAATGATGAGGGTGGCCTTGAGACCGGCCCAGGAGAAGAGACCGATGGATGCGCTGATGGACATGAGGACGATGAGAATGCCCACGACACCGAGGCTGAACTTGGACTGTACCAGCGCGACGGCGGGGTTTCTCATCATGTCTTTGATCGACAGAGTGGTGGATCCGAGAGCGAGAGAAGCGTAGAGGAACATGATGATGTAGCTGATGATGACGATCTTGGCGTCGGTGTTGGTGGACTTGTTGAGCTCCTGCTCCAAGCTGACCTCCGTAGAGAAGGAGAGACGAAGTCCGCGCTCCTTGGCCTCTTCTTGGGCGATGAGAAGACGGTCTCGGAGAGCGTTCTCCCAGTCCATGGCGCGCTCGACGGCAGGGCTGCCCTCGGCTGCGTTGCTCACGACCCAATTGACTGTGATGGCGGTGGCCTTGGCCGGGTCCTCGTCGTAGCCTCCGAGAATCATGTTCGGCTCGATTGGCTGACCAAAGTCGGGGCGACACTCGACGGGAGACTTGGCGCACTGTCGGAGCTGGTCTTGCCAGGAGTCACGGCCCACGAGTGCCGGCTCGTTCTCAAAGTAGGCGGCGACAGACTGGACGACACAGGCAGAGCCGGTGGGCTTCAAGCAAATGTCGTTGAGCGTGGCGCCATACTTGGCACCCTTCAGCTGCTTGACGCTCTTCTCGACGTCCATCCACCAGATCAGCGTGTCGTAGCTGAGGACGGGAGCCGGGCCGTCCCGATCATTGACCAGGAATACCTTCTCGGCGCGGTAGAAGGGGCCAAACTTTTCATCAAAGAACGCCTTCTCCTGCGCGGCAGGAGAGGTCGGGCTGACCCAGAGACGTGCGGGGTCCTTTTCAAGATCAAATCGAACCCAGCCGGCACTGAAAATGATGACGAAGATCAGCGACACACCGATAGTGATGCCGGGGTATCTTGCCGCCGCGTGTCCGAGCTTGCTGAAGGCCGCGTCGCACCACGTGTTGATCTTGTAGTAGCGCTGGGGACGGTCAAACATGGCACCGTTTTGGACCAAGTCGCCCTCGTCTTCGTCGTCACTGGGAGAGGCATCCTGCAGAAGTCTGAGGCGCTCACTCTCTCTCCTGGCACGGCGTCTCCAGTAGACGTGTCCAACGACGGCGGCAATCGCGGAGAAGAGCAGGATGCTGTAGGTGAAGATGGCGGCAAACGAGAGGCAGGGCAGAAGACCGACGTGGCACTCGCCGGGCCTCTTGACGGCGGGGAGCTCAGGACACACGGACGGGCAGTCGACGCATGCACAGCGGTAGTTGGGGTCCTCGTCGTTGCACTTCTTGGGCGTCATCTCCCTGGGCGACATCTCGGGCTCGGTGTAGGAGGTCGGGAAGTTGATCTGGAACGGCGATCCAATGATTTTCTCGTCTCCCAGGAACTTGAGCAGCTGCGAGTAGTTCTTGGCGCCGCCTCCGATAAAGTCCATGGCCTTGGAGTTGGACGGCCCGAACTTGACCTCCTTGCAGCTGTCGTAGAAGCCCGTTCCGTATTCCTCGGAGATCAGCTGGTCCAGCTCGGTGACCATCTCCTTTTTGTTCTTTTCCATCGTCTTTGTGACATTGAGGAAGAGCGACTGATCCGGGGAGCACGTAAAGGTGCAGAACAGGTTGAAGAAGTTGTCCTTGCAGGCCGGGCAGGAGGACACGATCTGGTTCGGGGTGCCGAGCTCGGAGGCGAGCGCTTTCACCTGCGCGGGTTAGACAATGCTTCGAACGGCTCATTGAGTGTGCTCACCTGGTCAGCATCACAGCAGACAGGTCCCGATTTCCATTTCTCTCCGCAGAGGTCGACGATCTGCTGTCGCAGCTTCTCGTCCGGGTCCTCGGCAGGCCCGTTGTCAACACAGGGCAGCTGCTTGCCAAAGAAGCTCTTGGAACCGCAGTGGCCTCGAATCGCACATCGTCCGGCTTCGTGTTTCGGTGTATATGGCTCTGCTGCCGCGCCGTTCAGGCCGGCGATCAGCAGTCCGCCGGCTCCGAAGAGCTTCCACAGGGTCATCGCGAGTGTTGCCGCGCAGCGGCTGTATTGGGCTGTTATCGGCGACTATTTGGTGGAATAGGCGGGAGATGTGAAAGGAGGAAATATGGCAGAACCCAAAGAAAAGACGACGATGGAGAGGCCAGAGGTATGGCGACGGCGATGGTGATGTGTCGGAGGTGAGGTGTACGACGCCAACAAGCTTCGTGGGAGCTCCGGCACGTTAGCGGTGGTCTGGTAGTCAGCCCAGGCACTTGCGACACCCAGGTACCGCCCGCGTGCCGCCCTGCGTCATCCGCACCGACGCCCACACGCACCTGCCACAGGCGTGCAGCAAGAGTGGAGACCTCCAGCTCAACGTTCCATTGGCGGGCTGGGCCCCAGCCACTCGGCCCGGATGTCAATGTCGTCACGAAACAAGTCACGTGGGGGAAGAAGCACCTGCCGAATGCGGAAGGCGTGTTTGTCTTTGCTTCTGCCTCATTGGCAACATGAGGTGTAGGAGTTGGGGTTGAACTTGGGTAATGCAGCCGGGTTTTAAACGTATTTGATTTGAATTTGTTTTCCTACGTGCCGTTGTATAAGGGGGTTGATCCATCATCTTCAATTTCGTGACGATGCTTGGTGTTTGTTGAGTCTATTACTACGCCTCACAACCAAGGTTCCTGTAAGTCATTGTTGTTCTGCCACCTTTACGATGAACCTTGAAAGTGAATTTTGGCATGAATTTGTACGAAAGGTGGCATCATGAGAAATCCACAGAGGTTGGGACGCAATAAGCCATCGTAAGTTTGGAAGCAGGGTCAAGTTAACACCCACACGGTAATAACCTGCAAGCCCTTGACTTAGGTCGCTCCGAGAGAGGCAGCCAGTCTTTGAAGACTTTTACGTGGGGCTTCAACTTTTTTGGCCATTTAACAGGCAGAAGATCCATGAATCGAATTCTGTCTCAAAACCACTAAACTGGCAAACTACTAAACTGGTTGTTGATCTCCATCAATCGCCAGGAGAGAGGGTTCTGCAGCATGTAATTTGTGGATCTCTCTCCGAAATTTACTTTCTTCCTTTTGTTGATTCCTTTGTCGATTGTGAACATCGTCCAGACAGGTGATGCCCGTCTGGGGTCTTCTTGACCTAGAACCCAAGCCCAGAGTATACCGAGGAGCGGTTGCTAAACATCAAGTATCCATCTTGGGTCACTTGTACCATACCAAGACAAAGTTCCCGCTCTCGGTTGATTTTGGGATTCAATTGGTCCATAGACCAAATACAACCAGCATTCCAGAGAAAGAACTGCCGGGAAGCAACTGAGGGCAACCCACAGCCAGATAACCTCCTCCTGAATTGCATGGGAAATCGAAAAAAGCGCCAGAAACATGAGTGCGGAGATAGTGACAAGGATGGTGCCTGAGATCACCGAATCCATGATATCAAGAAAGCGCCTGTCACTCATGTCGTAATAGTCGTCGTCAAAAAGGTGTGGCAAGCGTAGTCGAGTCTGCCACAGACGAACATGGCGTATGATAATAGCCTTGTGTTGCAGGAGAAATCGACTTTGAGCCCCGAGGTGGTGAATCTTTTCCGCAATATTCTTCTCGACGTCGTAGATGTTGTCAATATCTGTCGTGGATTCATCAAGTAGTGGCTGCTTTTCCGGTGCGGGGTCCATGATCTGTTTGTAGCGTAAAATGAGGTGGGGTTGAAGTTGGAGAGGTTTGTGGATGATGCGATCTAACCAACAGTCACTGTGAGGTTTATTTTATATCCTGTAGTAAATCTTCTTCCAACGTGTCATCAACTGAGGGAAGTGGCCCTATGATCCTGTGGTCAAGGCTAACATTTCGCGATTTGAGTTTCCCATTTCGCCAAGTGTATGAGTGCCCTTCAAGGTCTTCAATTATAGAGCCTTGTCCATTCGGTTCTACGTCCGCACCTTTTGCACTATTTTCGATGCCAACATGTGGACGGGTAAGTGAGTGGAGAGAGACCGACTCTGAGGAGACCTGGCTGGAATTAGTGGCAAAGCCTTGCGCCAGGCATCATGGATGCATTACAGAGATGCCAAAACTAAGAACATCTTGAAGAGTAGCGATTAGACTGGTGAATAAGCCAGCCGTGAGAACCCAACAGAGTGAAGTTACAAAGTCTCGAACCATCAACGCTACACCCGAACCGCGACCAAATGAGACAGCTTGAAATGATCCGCCTATTTCTTCTCGACCTTCTCCTCCCTCTTCTCCCATCCCAAGATTTTCGGCCCAAAGTTGTACCACCCGTAACCCTCAATCGATGCAAGCACACAGAAGCCCGAGATTAACCAGAACCTCGCCCTGGGGCTCGATGTGATGTGTCGGAGGTTGAACGCCGGAATGTCGACGTCGTCTGGCTTGCTGTCGTTGGTGCTCTTCCCTGCTCCGGCTCGGGAGCGGGCGGTGGTGGAGAACGCGGAGTACGGCGCCCGGAGTGAAGTGCGGAGGGCTGCATTGGTGATGCGCGCGGCCATTGGAGACATTTTGGAGCGTCTTTTTGAGGACAGTAATTAATGATATTGTTTAAAGAGTGTGAATATCAAGTTTGATGCATTTCAATCCCTTGACATCGCCCCGACTCCGTCGTATTTATCCTTCTCGTCGCTATTTACGACCCGAGCGTCTGCTACGATATTTACGAAGGATGCGTCAGGCGTCATCCTTAAACGGCATGGTAAGGCGTGAAGGCGCCACTAAGACCGGCTGAGCCCGGAACCCGACCTCTCGGGGCGCATCGGGTCAGATACACTTATTCATTTGCCAATCAAGTCCGCTGGGAAGATGACATTCTTGGTTCAATAGGTGATTCGTATTTTGCGCCTGGTGCATGTTCTACAACTGCCCGTGAGCCATAATCTATCTGCACAGCAACGCCAATCCAATGCAATGTGAACGCCCCTCATTTCTTAATCGTAAGCGGCTTGAACGGCTTTCGCAGCCGGTCTATGGGTGCAATTCCCCCTTCCTTCTTCAAAGCCGCGGGTCTCTTAAAACCCCCAAATCCATTCGTCGTTGTCGTAGCATGCAAACAGCTCGCCGGGCGCTCCCGTATCGCCGGCGGCACATCTTTGTCTTCGTTTTCCTTCTCTGGTCTCGGCGGCGAGCTCGAGAAGTTTGCGTAATGTTTCTTTGGCCCTGCATCGCCGTCAAATGTTGGTTTCGACGGCTTGGAAGGCATTCTGGCGCCTAATTTGTGACTGGCCAGACCAGGCTCGATGGCCGGTGTGGGAATCTGCCCTCGGTGCAGATTTGGCAGCTCGGGCATCTCCTGGAGCGGCTGTCGCGGAGGAGGAGCGGGCATGCTACTAGTGTCTGACATGTCGGACCTCGACCTCTTGACGAATCCCAGCAGGCTCTGCTGATCGGCCGGGCGCTTAGTTGTCCCTCTCCTGGGGCCTGCCGACTTTTGCGGTGCCTGGCGACGGTCTGAGCCTTGGACAGACGCTGCCATTTCTTTCGCGGCAGCTTGTATCGCTGATTGAGCCGCGGTCGCGGTTGTGAAGCCGGGGAGAGACGACATGGTAAAGCTTGATGCCGCATCCATTGTCGTGGCCGTTCCAGAGGTATGCCATGATGGGGCCACCTGGGCATCTTCCTCTGAAGCCGAGGCCATCTGCGGCCTGGAGCGCCGCTGCCATTGACGGTTCCTGCCATTGTCCCCGTCTCCAAACGCATCCTCTGGGTTCTCGGGGTACAGGTTGTCTTCCGGTCGTTCCATCAGCGGCATCTCGCTAAAGACCTTGTTCTGCGAGGGGACCTCGGACTCTCGTCCAAGAATTCGGCCAACCTCTTGCAGCACCCCAGGTTCGAACGACGGACCGCGCTTTCTAAAGTACGGATGGATCTCCGAAGGGATGAACTTGGATAGCTCGGTGCGCTCGCCCCCGTTGCCTCCGTTTGACGAACTGTACATGGGACAGCTGAGGTAGA
Source organism: Colletotrichum tropicale (assembly GCA_027406125.1). Classification (NCBI taxonomy): domain Eukaryota; kingdom Fungi; phylum Ascomycota; class Sordariomycetes; order Glomerellales; family Glomerellaceae; genus Colletotrichum; species Colletotrichum tropicale. The sequence goes on from JANVYH010000002.1 coordinate 5,933,152, forward strand.
GAAGAGACTTGGCTCGCGTCATGGCCACGTACAAAAGCCGGCGTTCTTCGTCCATGTCTTCAGACCTCGCATGCGGGATGGACCCGTTGTACACCGCCGGGACGAAGACGACCGGCCACTCGAGTCCCTTGGCTGCGTGAATCGTCGAGATGGTCACCAGAGGCTTGCCTTCGGTATCACCCTTTTGCGCATCTGATGCCAGGGAGACGTTTGCCAGAAACCGGCCAAGTGCATCATTCTCCTGGACCTGCTGAACCCCATCGACCTCTGGGAGGCGATCCTCATCCGCCGTGGCACTCAGATCCCGCATGAAGTCGCCAGCTAAGCTGATGAACTCTTGAACGTTGGCCCACCGTGCCTCGTGGTCTTCCGGGTAGTTCTCCTGGAGGTACTTTTGGAAGTTGAGCTGGTTCAGGAGGCTCTCGATCATGTCGACGAGATGGTAGTAGGGGCTCCCGGTCGGCGGCTCCTCGATTTTCCTCCTAATGCCCGAGATCGTCCGAATCAGTTCTCCGCTGATTTTCTGCTCCATGGCCTTCTTGATGTTGGTCTTGGCAGTCCGGTCTCCTCGGCAGTGCTTGTTCAGCAGAGACCAGACACTAAGCTTGGCGCTCTCTGCCTCTTCGAGAAGCGACTTGATGGTAGCGTCTCCGACACCGCGACGGGGCACGTTGATGATGCGCGCAACGGCGTCGTTGTTGTCCGGCTGGTAAATGACGCGCAGGTAATCAAGAATCACCTTGACTTCTGCGCGGTCGTAGAACTTGAATCCACCAACCATGCGGTAAGCCAGGCCTGCTTTGCCCAGAGCTGATTCGATATGTCTGGACAGCGAGGCGGATCGCAGTAGAATCGCCACGTCGTCGTAGTTCAGCATCTTGCCTGCCATCAAGAGCATTCGCTTAATCTCCGAGACCATCCATTCGGCCTCGACGGCGGAAGATTTCAGTCGGCGCAAAACCGGCCGCGTCCCTTTGTTGTGGATTGGCAGTAGCACTTTCTGGTATCGCCGCTTATCCTGTTGGATAATCTTGAGGGATACATCGAGGATGGCCTGCGATGATCGGTAGTTCTCTTCCAGGGAGATTTCATCCGTCTTCGGGTAGTCCCTCAGAAGGCGGTAGAGGTTCTTGATCTCGGCTGATCGCCAGCCGTAGATGCTCTGATCCGGGTCGCCCACGATGGTGATTCTCTCACGGGCCTGCGCAAATAGTTTCATGAGCTCGTACTGGATGCCGTTGGTGTCTTGGTACTCGTCAATGAGCACAGCCTGCACGTTGGCGACGCAGGAGGGATGCTTGCGCAGCAGCTCGACGCACTTGGTCAAGAGATCGTCGTAGTCCAAGAGATTCGACCGCTCCAAGTGGTTTTGGTACTCTCGGTAGCAGGTCTCCAGGTCAGGGCTTTCCGGCTTAGATGCCTTTCCTTTGGGAGGGCTTTGGACGTCACCCTTGGCCTTTTTCTTGCTGATCCAGGACCTCGCCGCCGGGGGGTCCACTCCGAGCTGGAAGCGTTTGCATATCCTCTGGATGATGGCCCTCGAGTCTGAGTCGTCTGCGATGCCAAACTTTTCATCAAGCCCGATTCGCTTGCCGTATGCAGCCAGATACCGACGAGCAATGCTGTGAAATGTGCCCAGAACGATTCGCTTCTCACGGTCACCTCCCAGTGCCCTGCCAATGCGTTCCTTCATCTCCCGGGCGGCCTTGACTGTAAATGTGGCCACAATGATTTCAGATGGCGCGTATCCGACATTGTCAACGAGCCATACGACACGCGAGGCCAGCGTGTGCGTCTTGCCACTGCCTGGCCCTGCCAGGATGGCTACCGTCGCGGCCTTGGACGTGACAGCTCGGCATTGTGCAGTGTTGAGCGTGGCCAGGATGGATTCAGCCGGGCCGGGGGCCGAACTCGACGAGTTCATCATGTAGGGCGGTCATAGGAGACGTCAAGCAAATTAGTTGGTCGTAAGGGAAGCGTGCCGGCCATCAGACTACAGACGCGTCTCGCCGCGCGACCGTCAACACGCCGGGACCCGGCAGATCCCCGGCCCATACGGTGTCACGTGCACGTGTGTATCGCTTGAGCACAGACCAAGCGAGATGTGCGCTCCCACTCCGGATAACCACTCCACCACCGGCTTCATCACCACTGCCACCGCCTCTGAGACATTGATAACTGTTCCCAAGCGGCCAGACCACCGGGCGACCCGGCTGTCCAGCCAGCCAGTCTTGCTTCAGCAAACGTCATCATTGAAATCAAAGAAGCTTCCACCAACACCAGCCTTCACGAACTTATCCATCTCCGGATATCTATCAAACGTCCATCGGCTGTCCCCCGAGAGAGATACCACCCGCCGAGACTAGCGTTCGCGGGTCGACGCTGCTGATTCGTCCAAATTGATTCGATTTCCTCTGGCCATCCAGCTAGAGGGTGTCGAGAACGCTCAATCGGGACTCGGGTCAAGCATCGCTCGGACAAAGTTTGTTTTCGCTTTGATGACTCGCAAAGAGACATTATTCCCGCTGCAAGCGACGCGGACGTTTTCCCAAGGTTTTCTGGTTCGCAACAGCGCAGCTCAACGGGCAAACTCCAAGTCAACGTCCCATCAGCCTAGAGGAACGGCGACGACGATCCTATCACGCATGCCATCACGGCCGACAAAGTTGCGATCATCACGCTTTAATGCTGACCACAATGTGAAGTCACACTGCGCAGAGATCCCATTCGAGGATGCCTGTGATAGCGATTCCGCAGAGGGCATGGTCTGTGCCATATGTCGTGGCCTATTGCAGCAGTGCGTATGCGGTCAGAGAGACGGGTGATGGGCCGACGCAGGGGATGCCCGCGGCGGCGAATGCTGCGAAGCCAAAAGACAGGACGAGAAAGCGAGACGACAGCACAGCTGACCCGGGGACGCTCGTCTTTTCACATTCTTCTCACGTCTTGAACCATGTCTCCTGGGACTATTCGGCCATGAGTGGCCAGCGGATTGGGGCCTCGCCGGCATGCATTTGCCCTGCATCAACGAATTGAGTTGGCAGAGTCAGTTCGTGTGTGGCACGGCGCGGGGTCGGATGTGACGAAGCAGCCCAATCACGACCCCGGCAGCCCTACTCGGCGCTTACGGCCCCTGCCATCACGTCGATCCGTCCAACCACATCTCGGGAAGCCCTTGGTCCTCCCGCCTCCTCTGCAGACGACATTAATAGCCACGGGCCATTTTGGGCGCTACTGCAATTCCATTGAGGTCGCCATCATGCAAGTGCGACCGCTTCGCAGACTCGTGCCTGGGGGCTTCAGCAAGTCAGAGTCGAGAGCACATGGCCAGCGCCAATCTCGACGCACTGCCGAACCTCACCAGCCGCTATATACCCTTTGTGCGCCGCATGACCGTGCCTTTCCATGTAACTTCTCCATCACAATGTGTTTCGGACCCTCCACCAGGAGGTAAGATCATCAAAGCTGGATTTGACTTTTAAAGACTTCCGGTGTCCTCACCACCATGAAACCCGTCAAAGCCCCGACTCTTAACTCTCGACTTCGCTTCTCGACCCTCGCTCTTTTCTTCTTTTGCAGTTATACACACGCAGTGCCCTCCGCCCACGAGCCTCGCAACAACAATCCCCTCAACATCCAGTGGGGTCCTGCACCATCGCCCGAGGACGGTCCGCCCGCATCTGCAAACGCTTTGAGAGATCCTGCCTACCTGCCATATCAGATAGGCGCCATCGTCGGTTCTTACGGCGTGTCATTGGTGCTGGTCGCCGTTTTGCTGCTCGTGCTATCCAAAAGACGTCGCGAGGCCCTCTCCGCTGGCGACAACGAGGTCGACTTTGACGAACCAAAGGCGTCACCGAGGCCGCTGAGACTTACCTTGGAGGTGCCAAACTCGCCCAGAAGCATCCCGCGGAGCCCCGTCCGCAACTTTTCGTACCCGCCGCCGGAGGACTACCAGACCCCGGAAATCCCGTCGCCCCAGACGCCGTACGTGGCCCCGACGCCCACGTCAACGCTACACGCACCTGGAATCGACGCTTCCGTGGACCAGAGGATCGTCGCAAAAGACAAGAAGATGGCGCAGACACAGCTCGAGGAGATGTACAAGTACGTGATGGAGCAGGAGGAGGCCAAGGCGCAGGGCATCATCTTGCAGGGCTCGCCGGTGCTCGCGAGCAACTCGCAGTTCCCGCCGCCAAACAATGCCAACTTTGGCAAGCCGATGCTCAAGAAGGAAAAGCACAAGCCGGCCAACCTCAACCTCGGCGCGGAGCCCAAGCCGGAGAAGAAGTCCCGCGCGTCGTCCATCTTCTCGGCCCTGCGCTCCCCCAAGAAGGACAAGCACGTCAAGGGCATCAGCATCTCGTCGCCGATCATGACGCCCATGACGGGAACTTTCCCGAGGCAGGAGTCCCAGGAGATGAGCGCCATCCCGCCGCGGCAGTACGCGCCGCCGCCGCCTCCGCCGGTACCCACCAACCAGGTCCCGTACGGGGTGCACCAGGAGAACGGGCAGGTGTCGCCCATCACCCCGGACCACTCGCCGGAGAGCACGCAGAGCATCGACGAGCGGATCGGAGGGCAGCTTCCGATGGGCCACGCCCGCAAGATCTCGGCGGCGCCGTCACATGCGTCCCACGCGGCCTCCGACATGGATCCCAACTCGGCCACAACAGAGAGGTCGACGGCCCCGCTCATCGGCCTGCCGCAGTCCCCGAAGCCGGGTGCGCGCTTCCCCACCCTGCCCGCCTCCCCCAAACCCGGCGCCACGTTCCCCTCGTCTCCTCAGCCTGGGGCCACATTCCGGTCCAAGGCTCCGTCGGCTGTCCGCACTGGCGGCGCCCTGCCCCTGCGTGCATACGAGCCGGCCCTCAGCTCGCCATCCATGGCATCGCAGACCACCAAGCAGACCGTGTTCACACGCACGGGACCACTGTCGCCGTCGGGAGCCCGCACGCCGGCGACAGGCATGGCTGTGCCGTACTCGCCGTACCAGCCGTTCACGCCCATCGTGCCAATGACCCCGTCGCTGGTGACCAAGGCGGACCGCAAGCGGATGAAGAAGCTCGAGCCCAAGACGCCGACGTTGGAGATGGTCAAGAGCGAGGATGACATTTGGTGAGAGGTTAGAATGGGAATATACCATATAGACTGTGGATAGCAAGGGCGACCGGGTTAATGCGATTACGATTTTCTTTGATGAATAGGGGCGTTGTGTATCTCGAGATTTCTTTGTCCATACACTTGCAGCAGCAGATGCACCGCGTCCACGGAAAACATGCCACACCACCACACACCGGGCTGGCGGAAACACGCGTAGACGAGAGTCAGAGTCATGGCCCTAGGTGCATGGCGAGAGTCAGGAAAAGCAGGTCTGTCATGCTTCTGGAAACGCGAATCTAGCATCTAGGTATTTAATAGGGTTTTCTCTGCATTCTTGTCGAGTGCATTCAGGGTTCGTGCCATGTGTGTCAAGGACGAATAGGCGTTTCAGATGATTCAAATGAGAGCGAAGGGTGTCTCGCGTCTGCGTGTGTCTGCATGTGCTGATCGGCAGGGGTACGGCGAGGTTAACAGCAGACGGCCGTGTTTGGCGGGCACGCAGAGGGAACGAAGCTGGGGTATGTTAGCAGCCTTGTCGAGGGCATGCGGGGGTGCTTGGCCGTGGGATCGTGGCAGGTCGAGTCGCAGCCATGCCCATTGTGAGACACTTGCGAGGCGGGTTGGTCGAGAGGGCGGGCAGAGGCAGGGGAAGACGGTCGGGGCGAGGCATTGCCCATTGTTCTGAACTTGGAGGCCGAGGAAGCACTTGGCACTGCGGAGTGAGGACTCGGATCAGAGGAAAAAGAGATGAGAGACTCGAGAGAGACACGCACCCACACCAGGCACCAAGACCCATGGAGGGAGAGAGAGACGATAGGGCAGCCACAGGCGACATGCGGTCCCTGGGATTGGCGGCGGGGATGGGGCATCGGAGTGGTCTGGAACTAGCAGCGGCCATGGCTGTTTGCAGCGGCCCAAGCACTGTACGAAATGGGGCCACAGAGCGTGCGTAGGTGTGTGTGCCATTCGTGTGTGTCTATGTTTTTTTTTTCTCTTGTTGTTCTAGCCTCGAGGTCTAGTGACCTTTTCTTGTTCGGCGATCCGATGGGACCCAATGGACGACGCTACGGCGAGCGCCGGGGGACGTGGAGAAGACTGACATAGCTGATGGACATGGGAATAAATTGGGACGTCGAGTCTGGGCAGACACAAACCGGGCAGTTTATTTGCTGTGCAGAGATGTGTGTGTGTCAGTCACGGATAATGTGTGCATAGCTAGTAAACACTGATGAGGCCCGACGGGATGACGAGATGGAAAAAGTGCCCGCTCCCACGCTCACGCCCGTTGGCAACGAGGGAGGATGTGACGGGACCACGGGCAATCACTCACTTCATGAAGAAGAAGAAGCTCTCTGCTGGCATTGGCGTCGATTGTGTCCGTATTGGCACTGGGTTTCTGGCTGGCTGGGCTGGCAAACCTGGCTGGAACTGGAAGCGTGTGTTCAGCGCAAAGCCCCTCCTTGCGCGCGTTGTCATAGGCCAGCTATCAGTGGCTTTCTTGGCTCAGTGGCGTTTCTCGCTGTGGAGCTGTCGAAAATGAGGCAGGCCGGCGCGCTGTTCCTGGCTCCCCGGGCACTGTACGCCAGTCGTCACTCGGAGGGATGTATCTTTGCGCGTGTTTAACGTGGACAGATACAACGCCCTCGATGTGGGCGACGGCAAGGACGGGGGCCGTACCACTCGGCCCATTATCAGCTGTGGTTTCCCATTTATCGTACGATCTGCCTCCATTCTCTTCCCTTTCTCAATTCTCGCTCTCCTTCCATCCTCCCACCCAATTCCCTGCCCTCTCTTCGCGATCCAGGCATTCCAGAGCGCACCTCTATTCGTGTGCCTGAATTTCCCACCACGCACATCGACCCCCAAACCAACCATTTCGTGCATCTCGCGTCGAATCCCCTCGTCGCTGCTGACCCGTCGACCGAGTTTACCCCCGTGCAGTGCCGAAGTCTACCTTACAGTACCCCCCCCCTCTCCAACGTACCAGAGAGAGGACCCCCAAGCAACCCAAGCTCTGAGCACCGCCAAACCTGCCCAGCGTCATACGACTTCCACCCGCCGATTTCTGCCCATCTGGGTCCCGCGTCTCCCTCCCGCCTGACACCACCTCGCAATCCCCATCCCTTCCCATCGCCTTCTGCCGACAGTCGTACGACCAGAACGATTCCCGCTGCGACCACGCCGCCGTTTGCCGTCAATCAACCGCTGTCCGTCCTGTCCGTAATCTGCCCCTTGCGGCATCGACACCGATCCATCGCGACCGACCGGCCACTCACGTCGAGTCCTATCGACTGCCTCGCCGGGTCCTGGCCCCCCCGTTCTCCAGTCCTGCGAAGGGCCGTCCACGGTACCGACTTCGATGAATTGAGCATCAGGCCATAGTTGCATATACACCGCTCTGCAACATGGCCGACCAGGATCAGAATGCCTTATTTGGGCTCGACGAGTCTAACCTCGGCGTGGCGCCGTCTTTCCTTGACGATCAAGACCCCCAGACCGTGAAATCTGATCCCAACGGTCAACCAAACATCGCCGCCGACAACCAGTCCTTCTATGACGCCAATTGGGGCTTTCAGGACACACCCCCGTACGACTCCTACAGCATCGCTGCCACCACCGCCGCAGGCGCCACTTCTCTCTTCCAGACCACCGCCCCGTGGGAGCTCTCTCCGAACCAGCAGCATCAACAACAACACGCCCTGCCGCCCAACGTTTCCGCCGCCATCGATCAATCCATCGTCGCTCCGGCCGGCTTCTATGCCACTCCCGCCCCCTCCAACCATCACCAGCGAGGAGGCCACCCTCACACCCTCCCCGACACCACCCTGAACCTCCTCACGCCCGCCCAACAGGAGAAGCTGCGGAATATCGCCATGCCCGCCCATCTCCAGTACCAGTCCCCCAAGAGCGAGCCGAGCCCCGGATCTGCCACGAGCGACCACAAGGCAGCAGGACTGTCCTCTCCGGATGCCCATGACTCGAGCAAGGCCAGCAGGAAGCGCAAGTCGTCCGCCGACGTTGACGATGAAGATGACGAGGACGACGAGAACCAGCCCGTCAAGAAGACGGCACACAACATGATTGAGAAGAGGTATCGAACCAACCTGAACGACAAGATTGCCGCCCTCCGAGATAGCGTGCCCAGTTTGAGGATCATGTCCAAGAGTGCCAGGGGAGAGGATACCACCGAGGACCGCGAGGAGCTGCACGGCTTGACGCCTGCCCACAAGCTGAACAAGGCTACGGTATGTGTTGTGCGAATCTGAGTTGAGCGGCACTAACAGCCACAGGTCTTGAGCAAGGCGACGGAGTACATCCGCCACCTCGAAAAGCGAAATAACCGACTGCTCGACGAGAACAGCGCCATGCAGAACAGAATCGCGGCGTTTGAGAAGCTCTTCATGGCCGGCGCGATGAATGGCGCGATGAGCCCTCTCCAGCAACCGCCGACGCCGATGCAGTACCCGCAGGACCAGTACATCAACACGCCCATCGGCACCCCCCGCGGCGAGTCCGCCCAGGGCATGATTCCTGTGCCCGAAGACATGAAGCGCATCATCTCTGCGCAAATGGCCTCTGGCCAGCCGTATCCCGTGCCGCAACAAGCGTACCGCGGAAATCCCGCCCTCATGCGGCAGCAACAGATCCAGCAACAGCAGCAGCAGATGCAGCAGCAAGGCCGCTGGGGCAACTCGAGCCAGTACTTTGGCAAGCTTATGGTCGGTTCTCTTGCTGGCCTCATGATCATCGAGGCCGTGCGAGAAAACGAGCAGAGCAACGAGAGCCCCGAGGGCCGCGGCCTGTATGCTCTTCCCGTCCAGCTTCTCAGTTACCTGGGATCGCACTCACACATGCACATTGGCGGGTACTACATCTCCCCTGCCCAGATCATCTCGCATCTCAAATTTTTGCTCTTCCTTGGCACCTTCTTGTGGGTCTTTGTGCCCTCGCTGTTTGTGCCGTCCGACAAGAAGCCAAAGAAGGCGCATCAGCTCAGGGAGTCTCTCCAGGCGGCCGGATCTGTGGCGTCTCCTATTCACGTGCGTCGTCAGGCCTGGTTGACGGCCATTCAGACCGTCTGGGTCCCGAAACACAACTTCATCCTCGAGGCCGCTGCTCTGATTCTCAAGACGATGAAGCTCAGCCTCCGCAATGCTATCGGCGTCCACGGCTATCAAATGCTCACCGGTCTCACCGAGGAGCAGGAGGCTGCTCGCGTCAAGGCCTGGTCCATCGCCCTCGACGCCCAATTGGCTGGAGGTGACGTGGAGATCAACAAGAGCCGCCTGACTCTCACCCTCTTGGCATCCGGCACACTTCCCGATACCCCGTCCCGACTGATGCTCAAGGCCCTTCACGTCCGCGTCCTCCTCTGGGATCTTGGATCCAAGGGCCTGCACAACAGCGTCGCCAAGAAGCTCGCCCGCTCACTCTGGAACGACGCCAGGAACATGAACCGTGCCCTGGCCCAGCTTCGCCGCAACTCCGAGCAGGTCGAAGACGACCTCCCGGAACACCTGGCCGCCCTCATCGAGCAAGAATGTGACGTGGTTCTCAACAACAGCGTCATCCAGCGAGCCTACAATCTGGCGTGGAACCTGGCGACGACCGAGGGCGTTACCGAGCACAATGACGGCATGGATGCCGTCGTTGACGACCAGGCTGTGCGATCCCCGCTGGATGCTGTCGCTGCCTGGTGGTCCAGCCAGACCATTCAGCGCGCCCTGGTCACCAGCCTCGAGGCCACCAAGGACGACGGCGACGCCCCAAGGGTTGTGTCGACCTGCCTGGAGAACGCCCTCAAGACCGCGCCCATCGGCTCCGGTGTCCAGGCCCGCGCTCTCGTCGCCCGCGCCGTGCTCGTCGACGAGAAGCGCGGAGCCAACATTGCCGCCGCCCTCCAGAACGTCCAGCCCACCTCTGAGCAAAAGTCACTACACCAGATCGCCGCCATCATCGACTCTTCTTCCATGGTCCAGTCCCCCGACGTCCAGATGGCCCTCAAGTGCGCCATGGCCATCGCTCACCTGCAGCGCGCCAAGTCGACCGCCGCCTACCCCCAGGAAGGGCTCCGCCTCGTCGAGAAGATTGCCCGCCCCAGCGCCACCGCCAACATGTCCCTCCTCGGCTGCACCGCGCTGTTCAAGCTGATGGAGGAGCTCTACGCCCACCGTTCGTCGACCGAGTCTTTCAGCACATCCCTCGAGCGCCTTGCCGGCAGCCTGCGCATCTGGATCGGCAGCGCGCCCGGTGAAAAGTGCGGTCTAGAGCAGGACGTCCGCCACAAGATGGTCGACCGCTGCCTCAGCATCACCAAGAGCGTCGTCGGCATGGAGACGGACACGGGCTACGGCAGTATGAGCGAGTGCGAAGAGGACGGGTGCTGACAATCTTATTCCTATGTCTAGAGGCGGTATCTCCCCTTACTACATACTAGATGCATTTATTTTTCTTTACTGTACTTTTTACGGACTGGACATGGGTTTTGGGCGTCAACCCGGGAGGATATATGTGTCTTTTGACCTGGCGTTTCGTACGGAAGCAACGTGACGACGGCTGGAAAAGGCTGGGACCAGCGGATTTTGCATGAGCAGAGACAACGGATGTCGCTTCGGGCTGGCATTGATCCCCTCGAGGACTGTCACAATATGGAATTGGGCGAGGGATACGGTCAGGGGATATATACGTGTCGGCTGAAAAAGTTGCGATGTTTTTATTTCTCTATAATCAGTGGCCGTGGGCCGCCGCTATGTAGAATCAATATCGACATGTGTCGTTGCGGGTCTGCGCATGAGTTGTATTGTGATTTATGATGCCGGTGAGGGGCTGTCCTGTTTGAGGAGGTGCCAAAGGGTCGATGACACCCTCTGACTTGAGAGTTCGGCTGTGGTGGGAGGGCTTACAGAGGTACGTTCATGTCTGTCAATTACTCACCGCGTTGCTGACCCTGCGAAGTAATAGGAGAAACTCCTGATGTGTGGTGTTTCTGTTTATTGCGTTTATACGACAACACGCACTCGTCAGCCCACGACCGCTCCCTGACGGGCTGGAGAGTGATTCACCAGCGGAGACTCGCCAGCGGAGTCGAGCGGATACGGCACGGCAGTCCTCACAGGCGAGGAGTCCACATCCCCACCTTTCAAAGCTGCAGGCCCCACCCAGATAAACAACACATAGCCGTCGCTATCGGGGCCGAGCCAACTCCCTGCGTACGGCACATGACGGGCCAAAAGAGGAACACACCGGCCAGGGCTGGGTTATCAACGTCGCAGCAATGTCCTGCTCGAACGGGCTTCGCATGCCGCGCGGGCATATCGCTGTTATCTACACAATTGACGCTGACTGAAGGCCTGCGACCGGGATGCCAACTCTGCAAACCGGGCACCTGCAGCATCGCCCTGGAACGATGTGATGCCTCTCGACGGGCGATTAGCCACGAGCTGAGCTCTTCTTCTAGTATAGCAAGACGACAACCCTGCGAACACCCGGACGCACCAGTTTACCGTGCTCCTCTCCCTGACGGCCAAATCGGAGCCCATCCTGCCGAGCGGGACATGCCCATCTTCACGACGACCTGCCCAATGATGGCAACGGGTGACCCCAATTACAACTCCCCGCACTCCCAATGGACACCACCCTCACGCACATCTCCAATCAGACGGCGACATCGCCGGCCACCATGTGACGCAAGATTGCATCTGCGCAAGGGAGCGTCCATCTCTTGTCGTGTTGACATGACCGCCCCTACCTGCTTTTATTGACCTCGCTTGCCGTTGGGGCTGCTCAACGTTGCGCCCATCAGGGCACGGGCAAATCACGACGAGAGATGTGTCGGCATGCCTTCCCCTTCCCGCGTCACCGGCATCCAGGGCCAGGAACAGCTAGCTGTAGCTGTCGAGGGGCTACGATGCTTGATGGCTGAGGTGTGCGGTCATAAAGGGCGACGGCTGCCCTGGCGTCTCCTATCGTAACTCGAGGGGCACACCGCATCGCCCGCCATGCCTCGATACTCTCGTTCCGGCCTTGAGCTGCCCCGGCGCTCGTTCTTCGCCGTCTTTGCACTCGTGTCTTTTGTGCTCCTAGCCACTGTCGCTTTCACCAAGCTCGGCGCTCAACAGGGCCCCGCGCTGAACATCCGCCGCGATGATACGTGGAAGTCGCACCTCAAGGCCAAGACGCGCGCCGCGGCGGGTGACAAGTACCTGATCGGCGCCGGCAAGGCCGACATCACAGGGCCCGTCGTCGAGATTGGGTTTGCCGGGTATGCTGATCTGGACCAGGTTGGGACTGGTCTCAGGCAGAGAATCTACAGCCGCGCCTTCATCGTCGGCGATGTGAGCAAGCCGAACGACCGGTTTGTGTACCTCGTTCTGGACACCCAGAGCGGCGACACTGCTGTTCGAAATGGCATCTTGGAGGGCGTCAAGGCCCTCGGGTCTGGCTATTCCATGTACACCAAGGACAACATTGCCGTCACGGGCACCCACAGCCACGCCGGCCCGGGAGCGTGGTTCAACTACCTGCTGCCCCAAGTCACCAGCCTGGGATTCGACAAGCAGAGCTACCAGGCCATAGTTGACGGCGCGGTGCTGTCGATCAAGAAGGCGCACGAGTCGCTGACCGAGGTATGTCGTTCACTGCCGTTCGAGACCTGACTGACGATCCAGGGCTATCTCGACGTCGGGACCACCGAGGTGACCGATGGTGCAATCAACCGCAGTCTCTGGGCGTACCTGGCCAACCCTGAAGAGGAGAGGGCCAAGTACAGCGCCAGCACCGACACTACCCTCACGCTCCTCCGCTTTCAGCGTGCCTCTGACGGCAAGAACATTGGTGTTCTCACGTGGTATCCTGTGCATGGCACTTCCATTCTTCAGAATAGCACCCACGTGGCTGGCGACAACAAGGGCGTCGCCGCGTACCTCCTCGAGAAGGATCTCGCGGGCGACTCGAGCACCGCTGACGGCTTCGTCGCTGGCTTCAGCCAGGCCAACGTCGGCGACACCACCCCCAACGTCCTCGGCGCGTGGTGCGACGACGGCTCTGGCCAGCAGTGCAGTCTCGAGAACAGCACGTGCGCTGATGGCAAGAGCCAGTCATGCCACGGCAGAGGCCCGGCGTTCCAGAAGCTGGACCTGGGAATCTCCAGCTGCTATGAAATTGGCAAGCGGCAATATGCCGGCGCCAAGAGCGTCTACGTAAGTTGATTTATCCTCACACCGAATTTGGCTGACCAGACAGACCGCCCTGAGCTCCTCTTCGACCCCCGTCACCGGCACCAGCGTCAAGTCCTTCCACTTCTTCCAGGACATGTCCTACTTCAACTTCACCGCGGCGGACGGCACCAAGGGCATGACCTGCCCCGCAGCCCTCGGCTACTCCTTCGCCGCCGGCACGTCCGACGGCCCCGGAGCGTTCGACTTCACCCAGGCCGACTCGGGCACCCCTGACGCCAACCCCCTCTGGGCGGTCGTGTCCGGCCTCCTGAGGACCCCGAGCGCGGCACAGGCCGCCTGCCAGCAGCCGAAGCCCGTCCTCCTCGACGTCGGCGAGATGAGCACCCCCTACGCCTGGAGCCCCAACATTGTCGACATTCAGATGCTCCGCGTGGGCCAGCTGGTCATCATCGTCGCGCCCGGCGAGGCCACCACCATGTCTGGCCGCCGCTGGAAGGCAGCCGTGAAGCAAGCCGCCACTTCAATCGTCGACAACGACCCGATCGTCGTCCTCGGCGGCCCTGCCAACACCTACGCGCACTACATCGCGACCCCCGAAGAGTACGCCATCCAGCGCTACGAGGGCGCGTCGACCCTCTTCGGCAAGAGCACCCTCCCGGCCTACATCAACCTCACCGTCTCCAACATCGGCTTCCTCTCCCCCTCGGCCACGTCCACGCCGCCCGCCGGCCCGTCGCCCCCGGACAACCGCGGCAACTCGCTGTCCTTCATCACCGGCGTCGTCGTGGACGGCACCCCCAGCGGCCGCTCCTTCGGCTCCGTCGTCACGCAGCCGTCAGCGTCGTACTCCCGCGGCGCCGTCGTCAACGCCACCTTCCAGGCGGCCAACCCGCGGAACAACCTGCGCCTCGAGGGGACGTACGCGGCCGTCGAGCAGCTGCAGAACGGTGTCTGGACGCAGGTGAGGAACGACGAGGACTGGTTTCTGGTGTACACGTGGACAAGGACCAACTGGCTGCTCGGGTACAGCGAGGTCACCATCAGCTGGGAGACGGCCGGGGACGGCGCTGCTGCGGGGACGTATCGGATCAAGTACTATGGCGATTCGAAGCCGTTGATTGGGTCCATCACGGCGTTTGAGGGGACGTCGAATAATTTTACGTTGGTCTGAGATGCCTCCTATCATGGGAGTGCAAGATTCCATATTCCATAGTCAATGTCTTATCTGTGTTGCCGCCGATCTATGCCAGTCCTGTTGATAGATGTGTCGTTTGCAGTCCCTGATAAGTTGATGGATGGCGATGGTCACAAAGAGTACAAAAGCCATATGCCCACGGTGACTATCCGCGACATGAACTCACCGTTGCCTTCTTTGGTGCTAGGGTTCTCGCGTTTGAATGAAAGATGGATGGGTGATTGAAACAGGCCCGTTTGCTCGCTGTAAACACCCGGAACCTGTTCTTGTTTGCACCTCGAACCCGAGCCTCCTCCCATGGTGGGAGGTGAAAACTCTTCTACTCCTCCTGCCTTTTTCCTTCCTTCTCTCTCTCTCTCACACACGCACATTTTCGATTTTTCTCGAGCCCTCTACCACTACCTTTCTACCCCTCGAACTCTTCTCACCACCACATTCCTACTCCTCGCACTCTACTCCCACCTCTTCGTTTTTTATTCCTCGCACTTGTATCCCTTTTCAGCACAACGCGGCAACAGACACTATGACAAGACCGAAGCTTGAACGGGAGGAAGGCAGGGGCTCCGCCGCTGGCGAATACCCTCACGCAAAGAGACCTCGCCGCGACTCGCTGGAGGAGGCAGAAGATGACTTCGCTCGCGCCCAGGCCAGCCTGGAGAGGAAGCGACGCCAGAGACAGCAGCCCACTCAGCACCAGACATCGACGATGTCCGAGGCGCATGACTTTGCGAGCGTTTCTGGGGATAGACTGCACAGGTTCCACCCATACAACGACCACCGCCACGACGTGGCGACTCACGATAGACTATCGTCGCGGCCTTCTTCAGTTCCGCATCACCGAAGCAACCAGCACCAAGCAACCAGCGATAGATTGCACAGGAGGCAACACAACGACCACCGCCACGACGTGGCGACTCACGACAGATTGTCGTCGCGGCCCTTTTCAAGTCCGCATCGTTCAAGCAACCAGCCTCGACCCTCGCATCAGGTATATCGAGAGAGCTACGACAGCTACGGCCCGCAGCAAACCCCGGCTCGAGACCAGACACGACGACCAGAGCATCGTGACCGCGAGATCAAGCCTGGACCAGGATCTAGACCCCAGAACCCAAGCAGAGGGGTCTACCACGATTTCGCCCGGGAAGGACGTGACCGCCCTGCCCCTTCCCGTTTTGACTCGCTACCCCAGACGCAAGGCAGTGATAGAGACCAGCGGCCATCGTACCAGTCACTGACAAGAGGTGGTGGCCATGGCAGGGGTCAATCACTTCAACGCGAGCCCGATGTTACCTCAGATCGAGGTCAATCGCACCACCCACGGCGGTTCACTGGCACGTCCTTCCAGCCCCCTCGACAGATTTGCAACAAGCCGCCTTTCCACGAAAAGGTCAAGCTCAACACGGAGGACGCAGAGAAGCTCGTTACCCATGGCGGACAGTCAATCGACCCTGATGTTGAGCTCAGGTGTGGGAACTGCGGCCACAGAGGCCATCGTCTGATCGACTGCATCTGGCCTGACCTCTCGGGCCAGATCAGTGGCTGTCCATTGTGCAACACGAAGTTGCATCATTTGGATGAATGTGCTCGAGTATCGCAGCTCTCCAAGGCCCAGTTATACAATCTCCTCATCCATAGGAGAGGCAACAGGCCAGCTATCGCCTCGAGGACCCCTTGGGTTGATCTCGTCATGGAGGCCGCGACTGCTTCCATCGGGATCAAGGACCCACGAGGGGGACCGTTTCCTTGGACCAAGGACTTCGCCAAGAGCCAGGGGCATGTCTGGTGCAAGTGCGAGAACCGCTCGGGTCCCTTGTGGGAGTTCTACGACTACAGGGTAGGAAAAGAGGGGAGGATGCCTCTGCCGACCGACCCCAAGACCAAGAATTTGGAAAAGGTCTTGAGCAGCGTGGAGGAACTGCGCAGAACTGAGGTGCACCTTGGGTTGGGGCAGAATGCGCTCACTCTTTAGTGGAGGTTTTCGTGGCAAGTAAACATTGGGTGTAAGAGAACGTTGTTGGGTTGCTTTACATAGTCTTCATGGATAGAATCAAGCACTCGTTCTCTACATTCGTCATTGTGTTCACTGCCATCGTTCTCGTGAAGTTATCCCCATGTGATTTTCGCGATGGCTGATATCTGGAGCAGCTCGAGTCGTGGTTGCTGTCCATGCAACAGATGCAGGCGTGAAAGCAGCGACTTCCTCCTTTGGACCAATCGGGTACGTTCCTTACCTGCCCTATTCGGAAAGAAGCTGCTAGCCTGTCCCAGATGTTTGAATACATCGCTCTTTCAACCGACACCCGTCCATCAGCTTCTCTCCAACGACACTCCATCACTGCCCCCCATTAGCTGGTATTTGTTTCAATCGCCTTCAACTTTTCTTTACGTCGAGAAAAAGAACACGACTACATCCAGTACACATACACAAAACATCTTTCCTCCTCAGAGCGACATCAATAGACAAAATGGCCTCTCCACGCCTTCTCAGTACCGAGCTCGTCGAAGTGGCAGATTCAACTTCGGAGACGGATTGTGATAACATGTCCAATTCAAGCAGTGATTCTTGGCCTGGCATCTCCATGGCTGGGTCTGACAAAATAGATGGCGACGAACCCATTGAGCCCTCCAGACCGAGGCCGGCGCCTAGGCTACGTGGCATTCTCAAGAATTCCAGCTCGGGTGACTTACAGAAGGCTCAAACCAATGTTTCTGGCCAACAAACACAATCTGAAGAAAGAGATCCACTCCGCAGCGGCCCGTTACGAAGGATGAACGCGCTCGAGGAAGAACAAAGTCGTCGGCGGAAGCGTTATCGCCATCGTCCCTATGCAGACAGCAGACGCAAGATGTCACACAATCGTGTCGAAGAAGACTTGTCGGATACTGTCGATGAAGATAAGGACGCCGACGGTAGCAGGAACCAGGTCCATGCTACGAAGAAGCCCTGTCATGACCACCAACATCACCACAGCCATAACAATCTCGCCGCCCCCAACACGACTGGTCTCCAAACCCCGGCTAACGCCATTTCCAATGTTGGACAGCAAGTAGGCAGCCGGCGAACTCAGCTTTATGGAAACCTTCCTTCTCTTCAACTTCACCCCAGGAGTCCTGTTGAGACCCATAATGCTTCGCATTCCCACGCACCAGTCGGTGCTCTCGATATGCACGGCGTACATCAGCACAGAAATTACTTTCCAACGACGAATCAGTACGCTGGAGGCTTTCATGGTCAGGCCCGGTACCCTGATGTTCGAAGGCGCCTTGTTTATCCCATACCGAAGCAACTCCTTGGTTATCACCTACCGCAGCAAGACCGGACACAGCAATCCGAAGCAAGTTGGCTCGCTAGCCTCTATAACAGCCGAGACCGGCTCAGGGACGATTTCTTTCGGTTGAGATCAAGACCCCGTGACGCCAGGGACGAGAACTATTTGGCCATCGTGACGGCCCAGATGTACGTGGCATCGCTTCTCCTGACACACAGCCTTCGATGCTGTACGTGAGAAGTCGGTATCCGCGCCAAGAGCTCCCATTCCGTGGGTATATTGGAAGGAGGGACTGATGTGTAAATGCCGTGGTTGGCGCGCGAGCTTGCTTTGGCTGGTATTATGTTTATGATCGTGCCTTGGGGGCAAGATTTGCTGGTCTCTCGGGGGTACAGAAGTAACGGGCGTGCAATACATGATATACGACGAATGTGCTCACTT
This sequence comes from Colletotrichum tropicale, assembly GCA_027406125.1. Taxonomy (NCBI): domain Eukaryota; kingdom Fungi; phylum Ascomycota; class Sordariomycetes; order Glomerellales; family Glomerellaceae; genus Colletotrichum; species Colletotrichum tropicale. Next base: position 5,951,337 of record JANVYH010000002.1, read on the forward strand.
CAGTGACTTCGATGGTTCCAAGTCACAAAATGTCTTCCTTGTGATTCTGACCATGCTTGAATTTACCAGTGTCTCCCTTCTAACCGCATGCCCGATGCCTCAGCACTCGAGGAGACCCAAGTACCTGGTTAGAAAGCCTAGACTTTAGCCCATTTATGAGTTTATCCGACGGCAATTGTACCGAGACACGGGCAGATATTCCTTAAAAACCATTGCTATTTCCTAACCGCCCGGATAGCTTTCGAAGTTCCCGAGACAGACGTCACCGGTGGCAGTGTTTGCTCAGTAAGGGGAGGAGGGAAGGAAAGACTTGAATCGAAATGGCCTCATATCCTATTGTTACATTTCACGGTGGCTTCTAAAAGCTGCGCGTTCAAGTAACCAATGTGTCCAACTGAGAGGGGACGTCTCTAGGCTGGATCCTGCCTCTGTAAGACAGTGCTTGCCCCATGGATGCGGTTGGGCCTTCTTGAAAGGTTGGAAAGTGAGTAAGGAAGGAGGTGTCTAGGGACGAAGGTGCAGTAAGGAGTGCAAAGAAGGAGCTCATTCAAGGGGCTGCTTTCTTTTCTACTTGAACGATGTCCCTCTTTTTCTCCTCACAACATCACATCTTTCTAGTTTTCCCACACTTGCTTTTCTTATCTTCCTCCCATATTGCACGTGTATTCTCTACTGTGAGTTTCACTACCACTTCCCATAAGCAACTCCCACGACGACTACCAAGATGCCTCCCAAGAACATGAAAAAGGCTGCGGCTTCGAAGAAGGCCTCAGCGGCGACATCAGCTGTCACGGTAACGGAAGGTCAAAAGACCAAGAGGAAGAACGCGGACACACCCGGTTCTGTTAAAAAGAAGCAGAAGATGACGAATGCCGTGAAGATCGACGCAGATTCCGAAGAGGGCGAGGCAGATGCTGGAAGAGAGGAACCAACCGGGGATGATGGTGATGACGGCGTCAGGTGTCTGGTGCGCCCTGACAAGGCGTGGGCGCTTGTTGAGAGGTCTCACTTCGATAAGCAGCCAGCTGCGTCGCACAAGATGTTCTTTTTGACGAATGCTTCCGTGTCTCAGCTTGAAGAAGACGAGATCGACAACATAATTCCTCCTAAAACACTGTCAGAGTCGTCATTCCCTCCGAACTGGACCCAGCAGGACGAGCAAGACTTGCAGAGGGCGTGGGATGAGGATCCCGAACGGCCCGTTTGGATGGACATTCCAGAAAAAGGGAGATTCACTAAACTCTGGAAAGTGTTTCTGCGCCTCTTTCGTAAGAGCCCTGCCGATGTCATCTCGGCCAAGTACGCGTTGCAATTTGATCCGGACAAGAAGCGTCCCAGGATGGGATGGAACAGCAAGAATGAACTGGTGGTCTCGCCGGCGTGGAGTGCGCTCTTTATGAAGAGACTGATGAACTTGGCGTTCCACCCGCTGTGGCAGGGCAAGGTCGAATGCCTTATCGTCGCCATCCAGTACGCAGTAATCGTGCGCACCAACGACTGCCGGACATGGAAGCTCGTCAACCCGACTGGTGATGAGTTCTTCAACACCATGATTCGAGTTCTCAAAAAGCCCGAATGTCAGGGCATGGAGGTGTCCAAGCTTCACAAGATGGCCCGCGACGACATGCATGGTCGTGACATCCCGTGTGGCTGGTTCTCTATGTTCATGGAGAAGCTAGAGGGCAAGTATCCAAATCCACCACCGAGGCAGACAGAAGACAACGGTCCCTACAAGGTCTCGACGACTGACCTTGGGGACATTCTGGAGGCGCTGACGGACATGGATCATCTAGGACTGCCGCTCTTCAGGTACACGGGTGAGGGCTACAGTATGGAAGCGGCCAACCTCAACATGAAGGAGGACTTGCCAGCGAATGACGACATGTTGGATTATTACGAGCGCGGATTACTCGAAGAGCGTCGCTGGGTTGCCTTGCAGAAGAAGCTCGCGGACCAAGGAAGGCCCGTCGAGTCTTTGACGGGGCTTACGGTCAGCGCCGAGGCGACCGGCTCAGGCTCCACTCAGACCGATATCGACCAGCTGAATGAGAGGATTCGGGAGTTGGAAGACGATGTTTTCGAGTGGCAAAGGAAATATAAGAGGCTGCAGGGGCATAACCCGGTCCCGTCTTCGGATGCGATAGAGGACCCAAACGACAGCTACGTATAAGAGGGCGGCGGCGGCGGCGACCGCCCACCTTCTTTGTTCAGACTTACGCCCTCTTGACTGCCAGATATGGCACGGGGTTGACCATACTTACTACTAAGGAAGCCAATGTGCTTTTGTAGCAATACACATTCTCTGCAATTCAACCACCTGTGTAGTGCGTAAGCCGTGAAAAAGCCCTTGAGTATAACTTATCACATTGATCCTCTTACTGGAAACCCCGACTGTGTCTTCTCGGAAATTGGCTATTGGGGAAGGAGGTGGTTTGAAGGGATGGTACGATGAGCTGTGTAAGGAGAAGGAACGAAGTTGAAGGCTCCTTCCCACTCCCAGGTGGCAACGTTCCACCTCCGTCCCTGCTCAAATTTTCTCTGACTTCCCGCACCTGCTTTTCTCATCACTCCTTCATTTTCTTCTGCACTTTTTCTAAACACAGCCACAAGCACCGACCGCCCCCCTCCTTCCGGCCGACCAAGATGCAGCGAGCGAAGAAGAAGGCAGAGGAGACGCCGGAGAAGGTCATGGACCTCCAGAAGAAGCTGGACTTGGCCGAACAAAATGCCAAGACCGCCAGCATGCGAGCCGACGAGGCGGCCAAGCGCGAGACCCTGAATCGGGAGGAACACGCCAAGCTCCTACGGGATTCGGGCGAGCAGAACGAGGAGCTGTCCAAGCTCCAGGCAGATTACAAGGCGATGGAGAAGCACGCGCATAATCTGTATATGGAGAACATCAGCAGCAAGGTCGCCAACCAGACACTCAATGAGGTCGTGCAGAGGCTGCCTATTGCCGAAGAGGAATTGAAGAAGGCGACGACGGAGAAGGCAGATCTCGCCCAGAAGTTGCGCCAAGCCGAGGCAGCACTGAAGAAGGCGCGCGAGCAGGCTGAGACGGATTTCGAGAAGGCGGCCTCTGCAGCGAGATTGCGCGAGCATCAGCTAAAGCTGGAGGCTTCAAATCTCAAGGATAAGCTGGAAGCAGAAAAGAGCGGACAAGAGACCTTGAAAGAGTGCGCGGAAAAGAAGATTGAAAGTCTCACTCGGTCCAAAATACACGCCGAGGGAGAGAAGACACGAGTCGAGCTCGCCGCCAAAACCAACGCCGAAAGGCTGGAACTGCAGCTCGCCCAGGAGAAGCGCCAGAAGAACACGGCGCTGGAGGACGCCAAGCGGGCGAACGAGGCCCTGAAGTCCGAGCGGCAACGAGTGGCCGAGCTCGAAGGCGACTTGGGGTCGCGTGACGCGGCGGTAGACGACCTGCAGAAGAAGCTCGAAGCGGAGAAGCAGCAGTCCAGGGATCGCCTGACTGCTTCCGAGAAGGCATCAGCGGACGTGACGGCGCGGGACAACAAGATCACGAGGCTCAGGGACGAGCTGCAGAAAGCGACCACGGCCGCGGACGATGCGACGAGGGACGCAGACGACCGCGTGCAGGCGGCTGAGACCGCGTCGCGGCAGAGCGTGAAGGAGGTCGAGGACAAGCTGGCCAATGTGTCGAGGCAGCACAGCGCGAGCCTCCAGAAGCACATTGACGAGCTGAAGGGCAAGGTAGATGACGAAACCAGCCGTGTCGTGGCCCTCGAAACCCAGCTGAGCGAGCTGCGACAGCAGGACGCCGCGTCTGAGAGGAGGTGGACAGAGTTTCTGCGCGACGACGGCGAGAAGAACCTGTACATGTCGTTCTTCAAGACGGTCCGCGAGTGCGAGCTGGCGTGCACGGCGACCGCCCACGACCCATGGCTCGTCCACACGACGTGGACCGACACCGCAGTGGAGATGGACTACCCCGGGCTGGCGCTGCCCGAGGTGATGCTCGCCGTCCTGTCCGCCGTGCAGAGCGAGGCCCCGTGGAAGCCGGACTGCTTCGCCGGTCTGATGCGGCGGCTGGCCGAGTGTCTGGGGGAGGCCCCCGCCGTGTATCCCGCGGTCATGAGGCTGCTCGTGCAGGCGTGCCGCGAACGGGTCGAGACGTCGTCGCCCGAAAGCCGCCGAATCGCGCACCAGGCCCAGATCACCGCCGTGTGCGACGTGCTGTCGGCGCGCTGGGCAGAGCTCGGGGACATTGCACCCAGCCAGGTCTCGCTGCTGGCGATGCTGGAGCGGGCGTTCGTGGGGGGCACCCGGCCGGAGCCCGTTGGCAGCGAGTGGTCCACGGCGAAGGCGTCGCGGGGTGACGAGACGCTGTGCCTGGTCAAGAGCAAGAGCTGGGACGTGGCCCTCGTCTGGCTCATGGGCACGCGGAAGATGTGGTTCATAGACGTCAGCTGCCTCAACATGGCGTGCATCCGCGTCGCAGTAGGCGCCCCGACGGGGGTAGAGTCGTTCCAGCTGAGGCTGGCAACCAAGGAGGTCATGATGTTCGTGTTTGCTGCCTGCTGGAGGATTCGCGGGATGGGTGGTGTGTAGATTTGCCGGAATAGACTCTCGTTGCCTTCATCTATTTGCTCCGTGATATGTGATGTGCCTTGAATGAAGCTGCTGCTGAAAAGCTGGTCAGATTCCACATGTGCATTTCAATTCAATTGAGCTGTCATGTGAAATGCATAGATGCCGGGGGGGATTACAGGCCGGGCAGTGTCCACCCACACGCGCAATCCAAATACATCGTCGTCGCTCTTATTACTACCATTATTATTGCTATTATCGTCACCGTCGTTATCGTTATCGTCTATCGTCGTCTCTATCGTCGTCGTCTGTGTCGTCGTCTGCATCGCTCCCCCCTTCGTTTTCTCTGCTACCATCGTCCTGATGAGGGTTTTGGGTACGTTGATTGAAGTTATAGTGAACAATATCAGGCTAGAAAAACTCCTTTGTATTATGTGTAAGGTCGCAAAGGATATCTTCCTGCTTCACAAGAAACCCGAATCTTGTACCGTGGCACGCGAAGGTGGTGTCCTCGCACTGTGCCTCGTCTGGAATGAGTAAGATTCCAGTCGACAAGCTGCGCGTGAATGGTGCTATCGTAGATGATAAGAAAAGGTCTCAAGTCATACCCAACACTAATTCTTAAATCCATCAGCAAACGTCAAATAAACACCGTGTTTTAAGCATGATGGCGTCCTCAAGTCGATGAGATGCAGTCGGAGAAGGTCCAACCCCTGGTCCGAAGGACCCATAATTCAATACCAACGGCCAATCGCGTGTAATGCTTTCTGCGTTCTAGCGGACGCATCCCGCTGAGCGCAACACTCAAACTTTACACCAACCACATCAGACCTCAACACAGAGAACCACGTCAACTTACGGCTTTGACCATACGTAACACCAACTGCTCTTCTCGCACCATATATCAACCGCTTGCAGGACACTTTCGAGGCAGTCGTTGTATGATAGTCTTCATGGCAAGCTGGGCCTTAGTCGTTCTAAGATTTCTCTCGTCAAGAGCAATCGATTTCGTCTCTTCGAATACCAGCATTTCAGTTAGCTTTTTCCTGGCAGGTAAGAATCGAGGAGCTGTAACGCCCCGCATCATTTTTCATCGCTAACAGACATATATAAGGTCGAACGCTTTATTTTTGCCGCCTCCCGCGTACGCCCAACCACTCAATATTCAAAAATGCCATCGTCTAGCCCTCACCAATCCGGCGCACTCCCACATCCCCCACCGACTGCAAGCTGCGCCGCCTTGTGCATCTTCAACGTCCCCAGTGGCCTCACGCCAGGCTTCTTTCCACGGTGGCCCTTGAAGTTAATCTTCTTATCCAGCTGCTCAAACGGGCTGCTCCCCGCCTCGCCCTTCTTCACCATCCATTTTGCGGTCCCCAGCGCGGCGTCAAGCTCCTCGACGGGCGGCAGCTTCAAGTATATCATGCCGTCCGGACGCTCCTCCACCGGGAACGTCGCGATGCTGAGCTCTGCATCCGTCTTGCAGTCGCCGTTGGCCAGGTCAAAGTTGCGCTTGTGGTACGGACACGACACCCACGGCGCGGACCGCTTGGCATCGCCGTTGGTGCTGCATCCCGAGTCGGGCTTCTTCGCGTCGCTGCACGTGTCGGTGCCAAGGTCCTCGCCAATGAGGCCGTCCGAAAGCACAAAGGCGCGCTTGTGCGGGCACATTTGCTGTGTGGCGTAGTACCTGCCGCGGATCCGCCAGATGGCCAGCTGCGTGTCTCCCCGCTTGACGGTCGCAGAGATGCCGTTGGGCGTCTCGTCGGCGCCAAAGAAGTGGCTCGCTGGAAGCATCGGCTGCCACGCCATGCTGCTCCACCTGCTGATGAGGCCCTTGAAGTCTTCCTTGGCCGAGTCCTTGGCCCAGTACACCGGGCGGGGCTGCTCGCGGTCAAGCTCGACCTCCATATTCTCGAGCGTCTCCTCGGTGTTGTTGAACTGCTTGAACTTAGCAGCGATTTGGGGGTTCTTGATCGCCTCGGCCCACTCGTCAAAGAAGCTGTCGACGAGCTCCTGCATCTGAGCTTCGAGAGAGGCGCAGATGCCCAGCTTGTCTTCGAGGACGACCTCCTGCAGGTACTTGATGCCGCCTGGGAGGTTCTCCAACCAGCGGGCAGTTCGCTGGAGTTTGTCGCCGGTGCGGATATAAAACATGAGGTATCTGTCGATGATGGGGATGACCTCGGATGGGGGGACGTCTTTTGCGAGCAGCTCCGAGTGCTTCGGCTTGGCGCCACCGTTGCCGGCGACAAAGATGTTGAAGCCCTTTTCGGTGGCAATGAGACCAAAGTCCTTGTTCTGCGCTTCGGCACACTCGCGGACGCAGCCGCTGACGCCGCCCTTGATCTTGTGCGGCGCGCGGATGCTCTTGTACCGCTCCTCTAACCGAACAGCCATGCCAACACTGTCGCCAATGCCGTATCGGCACCAGGTCGTCCCTACACAGCTCTTGACGGTCCTCAGCGACTTGGCATACGCGTGACCCGACTCCATGCCGGCCTCGACGAGCGTCTTCCAGATATCCAAGAGGTTCTGCTTCTTTGCGCCAAACATGTCGATGCGCTGCCCGCCGGTGATCTTGGTATACAGGTTGTACTTGCTGGCCACCTGGCCGATGACGATGAGCTTGTCGGGGGTGATCTCGCCGGCAGACACACGCGGGACGACGCTGTACGTGCCGTTGCGCTGGATGTTGCCGAGGAAGCGGTCGTTGGTCTCTTGCAGGCCGTGCATCGGTGTGTCCATGACGTGGCGGTTCCACAGCGAGGAGAAGATGCTGCCGCAGGTGGGCTTGCAGACTTCGCAGCCCATGGACGCAGGGTCGTTGCCGGCCTCTCTCATGACATCTTCAAACGTCTTGAGCTTTTTAACGAGGATGATGTTGTAGAGGTCGGCGCGGGAGTAGTTGAAGTGGGCACAGAGGTGGTTCTTCACCTCGTTACCCATGGACAGCATCGTCTTGTTGAAGATGGTGGTAACCAGCGGCATGCAGCCACCGCAGCCCGTGCCGGCTTTTGTGCAGGTCTTGACCTCGCCGAGGGTCTTGCAGGTGCCGTCTTTTACCGAGTTGACGACGTCTCCTTTCGTCACGTTGTGGCACGAGCAGATCTGGGTATCGTCTGTTAGGTCGTCCCCGTCGTCTTCGCCCTCCTTCTTGGCGCCCAGGATCAGCTGGCTGGGCGGCATGTCGAGCTCCTTCATATTCTTGACCAACGGCACGAGCTTGATGTAGTCTTTTGTGTCGCCAATCATGATACCGCCGAGCAGGTATTTGCCGTCTTCCGTGAAGATGTACTTTTTGTACACATTCTGGAATGGGTCACGGTATGTCAATGCCTTGACCGGGGCCGGTGGCAGGCCGTTGGTTAACGTTTCGATAGTGCTCTGCTCGTCTTTCTTCGCCCTCCTTGCCACCTTTGGAGGCAGGGACTTCGGCCCTTGTGTGTCGGCAAAGTAGTCGCCAAAGCTCGCCACGTTGACCCCGAGCAGCTTGAGTTTTGTGCTGAGGTCTGGTCTCTTGAATATCCGCGGCTGGTGCAGCTTGGCTTGTGTGAGGTTGAAGGAGAGGACGTCGGCCATCTCGACGCCGGGGCCAATCAAGCCGAACGCCATGCCCTTCCAGCTGGCGCACTCGCCGATAGCGTAGATGTCGGGAATGCTGGTGCTCATGTCGTCGTTGACAATGATGCCGCCGCCGCGATCGGCACACTTGATGCCCGCCTTGCGTGCGAGATCATCTCGTGGCCGTACACCAATAGCGAAGCAAATGGCCGAACAATCGAGGCGTTCGCCATCCTCGAAGCGCACGCCCTTGACGTGGTTGTCCTCGGTGGTCTCAATCTCTCCAACGCGTTTGCTAAGCATGATGTCGAGGCCGAGGTTCCGCACTTGGTCCACCACCATGGCACCGGCATCTTCATCAATCTGGCGACTCAGAACCCAGCGGTTCCTCTCAATAATCTTGACTTGGTTGAAGCATTCAAGATCGACCATGGCCTTGGCAGCCTCCAGACCGAGCAGACCACCGCCGACGACTGCTCCGTCGGTGCCTTTTCTTGTGCCGGCAAAGGCGATGAGCTTGTTGAGGTCGTCGATTGTCCGGTAGACGAAAACACCCGTTGCGTCATGGCCGGGTGTGTGTTTTGGGAGAACGGCGTCTGATCCGGTGGCCAGGACCAGAACGTCATAAGGGACCACTTCCCCGTTGGAGCAAAGTATCGTCTTTGCTTGGGAGTCAATATCCGTCACTTTGGTGTTGATGTGGTATCCCAGGGAACCTTGGGGAGCGCCGCGATACTACAAACGTCAGCGCGAGCCACGAATGCAGCAACGACCACTTACCCATTCCTCCGGGTTGAGGTAGAGGTTCTCAATCTTGCGGTGGTCAAAGAAGCTCGTCAACCCCACGCGGTTGTAAGCCAGGTAGGGCTCCTCCCCGATGATTGTGATGCTATACTCATTTGTCCGCGCATCCAGCTTCAGCATCTTTTCTCTGCGAAACGTCAGCCAAGGCCTCCACCATCACGCGCAGACTCACATGAAGGCCATGCCGACCATGCCCAGGCCGACGACTACGAGCCTCTTTCGTTCCGCCATCGTGAGATGCCAAACGCTACTGAGACACGAACAGAGTTGGGGGTACGAAGAGCAAACGGAGCAAAATGGAACAGATACACAAGCGACTGCACTCCAGGAACGTATTATAAACAGCGCATCGTCTTGTCGCCTCACAATGAAGTCAGTTGGCACGATCCGCTGGGATTAGCATCTCCGGGAGTTGGTCCAGACGTCCCAGAAACGGCCGCACCTGATTGGACGGCGGCGGTCTGAACGATGCATTTCCACGGTCGAAACCAGAGTTTCCGTGCCACACGGCCATGTCTGCGCATGGCGTGCAGGGACATGTGAGTGCGTTTGGTGGAGGGTGGCACGGGTGCATTACAGGTTGGTCGTTGTATCGCATTCTAGGTCGCTCGTGGTGATAAGGTGAGCTGCCATCGGATGATAAGGTTGCTACTGACCAATCAGAAGCGGAGGATTGCGGCCCGCAGCGGGCGGCCCTGGCTACGCCCGCGGAGAAAGACGTCTCTGGCCTGCTAGCCGCATTTCTCTTTGCCCATGAAACTAAGGGCGTGGGGAGATTCTCCTCGTTGCCGCCTCCTAGGAGAAAGGAAACTCTTCTTCACGGCAGATAAGCGGGAGCTAATCTGATTTGTAGGGTGTTTGATTGGACAACGAAGCCTCCCTGGAGCCTTCAGCTGACGATGTCTGAATGAAGTCAACTCACTTGTGTCCGACTCGATCTCATCATTTCATAACGAACGCCCACTCAACCAGATGGCAATCCAGTCCCGTATTCCTCTAGGGTATCACCAGTAGTGTACAGTATCATACAGTCATCTCACGCCACCCTCCTGACGCCGAAAAAGTAGTTGCCGACCTTCTCGCTGCCCTTGACCTCCTTCCAGCCCAGACCGGGCACGTAGACGACGCCCAGGACACGCGGCATCTCCCAGCCCTTGCCCATGAACATGCCCTTGAGCTCGTGGTCGTTGATGTACTTGCGCCAGTCGTGCGTACCCTTGGGCACGATCCCCAGTATGTCCTCAGCGATGAGGTTCGTCGTGAACCAGCTCATCCACGTCCGCGCGATGGTGCTGCCGACGAGCCACCCGCCGGGCTTCACAAACGGCGCGCAGCGGTCCAGGAACTCCTCCGGCGACGACACGTGCTCGACGACCTCGAACACGGACACGACGTCGTACAGCTGCGCCGGCACGGGCAGCGTCTCGATCGTGGCGGACTTGTACTCCAGCCTGCCCCTCAGCGCGGGGTCCCTCCTCGCGTGCGCCTTGGCGATGGCGAGCACGCCGGGCGTCGGGTCGATGGCCGTCACGGTGGTGGTGTCGGGCAGCCGGGCGGCGCTCTCGGCGAAGATGCCGCCGCCGCATCCGATGTCGAGGAACCGGGTCGGCGTCGACGGCGCGTCGTACTGGCTGTTGAGGCAGTCGCGGATGAAGGTGTGTCGGAGCGGGTTCATCAGGTGCAGCAGCCGCGAGGAGCCGTGGGGGTCCCACCAGTCGGCGGCGAGGGCGTTGAAGTGCTCGACCTCGTCGGGAGAGACGGAGGAGAAGGTCGAGTTGAACCGGCGGGGTTGCAGCCCGGCTCGGAGGAGAGGTGACGTCGTAGCCGCGCGGGAGGCCGCGACGAGAGGCCTCGCCCGCAACGAGCGCAGCAGGGCGGCTGCTGTGCGTGACGATGCCATTGCTGGTGTTGCGGTGGTGTGTGCTGGATGAATCCTGCAATGATGATGACAAAGCAGGAGATCCGCTGAAATTCTAGCTTCCCGTCGGCGCTGTTGCCGACCGTCAGTGCACCCCTGTCAACTGCATTGCAGATGGCAGACGTTCTGCAGGCACGGGATTTCCACCGCAAAGTCGGCGGCGGACCCTTATCCTAGATGTGCACTCCCGGCCCCAGGAACACCTCATGAACAATCGAGAACGGGGCCGCGCGGGTGCTTCCACCAAGGTTTGTCAGCCAGACCATCACCTGTGTAATCGGCGGGCCCTCGGACGGTTCGCAATCCTTACGTAATTCACCGAGCCCGCTATCGGTTTGGTGCCGTTCGCATCTGAAAGAAGGCGCCACAGGGGCCCTGGAAGCTAGAAGCCCGACCGCCGACCGAGCAAACAAGAAACAACCCGCGCAGGCCGAGAATCCTCGGCGTGGTCGGCGCCCTGGTCCAGGCACATGGGAACCATGGATGACAGGCACATCATGAGTCAACCGATTGGCGACGGGTGGGCTTCTTGGGGTGCCCTCTCTGCTCAGCATCGGCCGATAGATTATTAAGTCCAACGACCGGCGCATCGTGAGAACACGTTGTAAAAAGTGCTTTACCCGCCGGCGGTTACCGTCAATTACACCTGCAAGATTCCCTATCTGCCCGCTGCCGGTTGTCGCCCCTCTCTCGCATGACGGAATCCCTAGCGCAGTGAAGAAAACGGGGACCCCTGCCCGAGCCGTGTCCGCCCGCAACCGCAAAACACCACTAAATTTCCCTCGGAGCCGCTTTCAACTACCCCTCCAACGTCCCCCTCCTCCACGCCGCCAATCTCGCCCTTCCACCGCCAACCACAGACCCAAACGCCGCGATGCCCTCCTCAACAATAGACGAGTCCAAGTTCGACTCCATCCCGGATGCCATTGAGGCCTTCCGTAAGCCGTCCCGCGCATCCCGCCTTCTGAGTGACTGCCCCGCTGACCCAAATCCCCAGGCAACGGCGAATTCCTCGTCGTGCTCGACGACCCCTCGCGCGAGAACGAAGCCGACCTCATCATCGCCGCCGAGTCCCTCACCACCGCCCAGATGGGCTTCATGATCCGCCACTCGTCGGGCTACGTCTGCGCGCCCCTCAGCCCCGCCATCCTCGACCGCCTCGACCTGCCGCAGATGGTCACCTCGAACGAGGACCCCCGCGGCACCGCCTACGCCGTCTCCGTCGACGCCGCCGACGAGGCCGTCACCACCGGCATCTCCGCCCACGACCGCGCCCTTACGTGCAGGGTCCTCGCCGACCCCGCCGCGAAGCCCGCCGACCTACGCCGCCCCGGCCACGTGCTGCCGCTGCGCGCGCGCCAGGGCGGCGTGCGCGAGCGGAGGGGCCACACCGAGGCCGCCGTTGACTTCTGCCGCCTGGCCGGCAAGAAGGAGGCCGCCGCCATCTGCGAGCTGGTCGACGACGGCACCGTCGTCGAGGGCCAGGCCGTGCACGAGAACCCGGGCATGATGAGGGGCGAGCAGTGCATCGACTTTGCGAGACGGTTCGGGCTCAAGGTATGCACGATTGCGGATCTGGTGACGTACCTGGAGAAGACGCAGGGCAAGCTGGACGTCAATGGCTCGTCGTAGGGCCGTGAGGGCGGGGGAGACGAGAAGAGGAAGAACAGCAGAAAGCCGAGTCCATGACCGGCCACATATACCCCATGTCGGGTTGGCAAAAGGCGCTTGGGAATTCGTCACATACACTGTTTGCGCTCGTTTCGGCGCATTGGGTACTGGTTGGTATAGCATCACTGAGAGGCACACAAAAGACACCACTCTGTTACCGGCGAGCGTCGTTCAACCGTGTAAGATATGTATTCGGCATAATCCAAATGTGCGACATGATCCCAAATGTGCTCCGTACCCGCAAAATGATGATGACCAGCCCAGTAGGTGTCCGTCTAGTAACGCCAGCCATGCACCCGTATTGCTCAAATGACCGCCTTTGCTTCCCGCCTACTGCATCACGCCTGCTGCGCCTACTGCATCTCCTCCAACGCGCCGTTGACGTGGTATGTGGTGTTGGCGGCGTCGGGGTTCGTGCGGTCCCACGCCCACATCTGCTTTTCCTGCTCCGAGAGCTTGCCCTCCAGCATGGCAACCACCTTTTTGCCAATGACGGGCAGGAACTTCCAGCCGTGGAACGAGCCGCCCGTGGCGAGGTAGAGGTTGTTGCAGCGGGGGTGCTCACCGATGAAGAAGTCGTGGTTGGGGGTGTATGAGTCCCTGGCGGCATCAGCAGACGTTCACGACTGTCTCAGGCAAGACTTACCAGCAGAAACGGTACTCCTCAATCTCGCAGTTCTCGAGCTCCTTGCCGCACAGGCCAACCAGGGTCTCACGACAGAGCTTCTTGATGTCATTCTGGTCAATGTCGTCAACCCACCGGGTCAGGTTCGCGTCGGTTGGGACGAGAATCTCCCTGTCCTTCTCAAGCGTCCAGCACCCGTCGCGGTTGAACTTGAGCAGGCCGTCCTTGTACGACACCAGCTCGCCTGATAAGTCAGCCACGGCCCTCTCTTATGATGAACGTACTTACCCATCACTTCATTCTCTCGGTTCTTCCAGACGGGGACGGGGCCGGCGTCGAAACGCTCCTTGAGCTCCCCGTCGATGCGTACGGTGAAGCTGATGGCGCCGGTGGCCTTGAGTCTCTCGCCTGCGTGGAGCTCCTTTCTCTCGGGGGCGCTCTTCTCAAGCAAGGTGGCAGTTCGCGCGCCGGTGCACAACACCACCTTACCTCTGAGCTCCTGAGTGGTGCCGTCCTGCAGCAAGACGTTGACGCCGGCGCAGTTGCCGGACTCGTCAAAGGTGAGGTTCTGCACGTCCCCCACGACAAGATCGACTCTCGGGTGGCTGAAGGCTTCCCGACGGGTCGCCTCCAGGGCAAGCGCGGCATCGACGTAGCCAAAGTCAGGGTTGTACATCACCTTGTCCGAGGTCCCAAAGTCGGCGTTGGCAAAGACGGGCGTCTGCTTGCGCACCTCGTCGACCGTCATCCACCGAGACTTGGTGGGATGTCCGAGCTGCTTGTATGCCTGCAGGCTCTGCTGGTTGAAGTCGTCCGGCTGGCACCGGTACATGCCCACACGGTGGAAGAACTCTTTGAAAAAGGGATCCTCGAGCCACATGTCCATGGCAGCCCGCGCCATCTCGATGTGAACCGGGATGGCGTAGTCACTCCGGACAATCTTGGAGAGGTCGTGGGACGCCGAGGCAGGGTCCGCGTGGGGATCACGGTCAACCACGACAATGTCGTAGTCCTTGTACGTGTTGCTGTACTGGAAAGCGAGGGCCGTGGAGGCGCCAAAGACGCCGGCACCGACAACGATGATGCGCTCTCTCGTCTTGACAGCCATGATTTATAACGATGTGTGAGTAGTGTGTCTTGTGTAAGTGAGAGCTGCTTGGATATCGACAAAACTTTCCCATCTCAGGGGCAAGCCACGAACCTTTTATAGAAGAATGTCAGCACCTCTCTCTTAACGGAACGCTTCGACACGGAAAAGACAGGCAGAGGAGAAAGAACTCGATACGCACCGGTGTTGTACCCGTCGGCCATCGACCGCAACCTCACCCCGTTCCTCGAGAAAGGTGCTTCAAACTTCCCCCTCGAGACGCCCACCCGGCGGCAGTGCAGGAAACCCCCATCCAAGACCAGCAGACCGGCATCTCCCATCCCGGGCAGGGACAGAATTCCATGTCGTCAGCTGGATGGAATGATCTGACTTTGGCATCCTTGAACAATCCATATCCCAGCGGCCGCGGCGCAGAAAGAAACTAACGCGGCTGCGACATGAACGGGCGGGAATAAACTAGCACGCATCATCACGTATGGGCCCCAAGCCATGGCACTCTCCCCGTCATTGTTTCGGTCTTGAGAAAGAGGTAAGTGAGGCAGATACCCAGTATATGATCCGGTGTCTCTCTACCTCTAGCCAGAGGTCGTCAGCCAGGCCCCCCGCGGCTCGAGATGAAGGCCTTCCGGGAGACAGATCTGCAAATCAACAGGTCCATTCTGTGTGCCTGAAAAGGTACGTTGGGCTCGTGGAAGAAGAGTTGTGACATGACGGTTGCCAGAGTGGGTGTGTAAGCTGAATGGTATGGCAAGCAAGGGGGGTTGTCGCTGTGTGGGTGTGGTTGGAAGGCACGATCTCAACCACGGCCGCTGTTCACCATGCCCATCGCCCCTCCTCTGGTCCAACGCAATTCAACAAGGAGGGAGCTCCGCGCGCGCTGATTGGGGCGCCCGAACGGTGTGCTCCCATTGGCGCCCCGCCTTTTTCATGTCAATAGCGTTCTTTCCTCTGAGAACAGTCAGGGCACCGCATTTCACGTCCATCCGCACCGCACCTCCCCTTCGATCTAGTGCATGGTGTCTCGTCGCTAAAACGAACCCGGTAAACGTCCCCATATCGCTAAGGCAGAATCATACCAAAATGGCCGTCCTCTTTTCTGCTTTCTCTTTCTTCCAAGATTCTCTCTCCATACGCCCCCAACGCGGCCCAGCCCAGCCCACTGAGAAAAAAGCGTAAGGAACTTTGGTATCCCTTCTCCCAGGACCCTGTTCACTGACACGCTAGCCAGCTTTCCCCTTCCCTCACCCGACATCACAACGCCGGGTGTCGACTCCGCCTGGGGTGCCGATATCAGCGAAACTTGCCTCGATGGGCAACCTTCAGCGATTCCCGCCCGCCCCAGTATTGTGCTCCTTATCCGGATCATGTCCACACGTGTGTGTCAGTCTCCTGGCCGTCGTTTCTTTTTCGGTCGTCCATCTTCACATTCTGGTCTCGCGGCCAGAATCAGGTCCACGATGCGCCATCGACAGAATCTGCAAACCACCATGCCTCGATATATCCAGATCGAGAACATCGCTGATGAATCTCACGTCCTGCTTCTAGGTGTAACACGAGCGAAGCAGGAGATGTGCTCAGCCAAGAGGGGTTCAGTCGGGCTTCATGTCCGACTCCGTCGATTATGACATGGTACATGGGAAATTCGAAGCCCATCACATTTCCCGTTATTTCCCATCTCTGACCAGACCGGCTTAGCTACGTAGTACCACCTCAGCCATCCGCAAGGCCCAGGCGATGGGCCAAGCCCACGACTGGCATTTTATGCCACCCTCCAGCACCTCGTCGCCGCGTTAGCGTTGGCGCCAGAGAAGACGTACGTTTGCCCTTTTCCATCCTCCTGCCGTATATTACGCCATGGCTATCCGTCTGGCTTCGTGTATGCCCGCAGGCGAGGCCGAAGAGAAAAATCTCACGACGGCGGTACGCGACCAATCGCTTATAACAAAAGTGAATGCAGCAGACACCCTTCCAGGCGGCAGATGCGCCTCGCACCAGCCAATTCGGGATCAGATCTTCCTTCCCACGCGGCGGTGCGTTACACATCGCCACGCTTACCTTACGCTCTGCGCAGCATGCCGTGTAAGACTGCACGAAACGGTGACAGGCATTCCCGGGGCAGGCAATCCTCTCCCACTCGACCAACCAGCCCCGGGGGATGCCCCGCCTTGCGGGAAACAAACGGTGAGGAGGCTGCGCCGCAGAGGACAGGAGAAGAACCCGTTCGGCCTGCTTCCCGTGCTCTGCTCCCCTGTGCCCTTGCCGCAAACCCGGAGCACGCCCTCCTGACGCCATGTCGGTAGGTGAAGATCGGTCTCCTTGCATGACAGCCGAAGAGCAGCCTCGTTTTTAGCAGCCTAATCATCAGACGATCTTGGAATCCAGGCCTGGCAGGAACCTTGGTGATGACTCTCGCGGACGAGTCAGCCCAGGCGGCTCATCTGCTCCAACACCAACAAGAACAGGAATCAGACAAGACAAGAGTTTGTCCACCGGCGATGGCGTCTGCATGGGTTGGCCCATGTTTCACTGCCATCGCATAGGCCTCGACGTTGCAGGCTCATGAGAGGCACAGTGATGAGCCCACGGCCACCGATTGGGCTGACTGGATCTCGGTCAATGTTGGCATTCACTCGGGGCATTTCACTCGGGGTTTGACCCATGAGATGCTGATGAGAATTCGTGTTGGAACCAGCATACTGGTCTGATACTTTCGTCGCGCATAATAGCGCATATGACAACGGGTTGGATGCCCAACATCCAACCAACCAAACATGGTCATCGCCATGACCTGATCCGCCCGCCGCGCCCTTTCGCTATTCCTGCCATCCCATTCAAAGACGGCCGACCATGCAGCCCATAACTTTAAAAGACCGTTCGTGATCCAGCCGCATGATAGTAGTACACCCAGTTTGCCAAGACTCCGTAGATCGTTTACCCGTTGTGCCATCAAAAGTCCATATACGCGCGCTATCACAAATCAGAGGAAACAAGAGAAAAGTGCGAACCCTTCGGGACGTTGTCTCGCTGCTGCTGCCCCCCTCACCTCACTTTTTTTTATGTCACCATCCCCAGACCATCCCGTTTACCTCCGCTGCTGCTACTACTGCAATGCTACCTCCGTGACGTGGGATAATAGGTCGTCGTTGTCACCGGGGGCTGGCTCTCGTTGGGGTCTTCATGCTTGACGTTCAGCTGGTGCCTGACGAGCTGGTCCTTCCTCGCGAACCCCTCTTTGTTCGGACACCCTGGCAGATTGCACCTGTGAGGTTTGGAGTGCTTTTGCAGGTGTTGTCTGCGGGCCAGTCAGCGATGATACTTTGAGTTGTGACGGACTCCGCCATACCTGAACATGCAGTTGCGTGTGAAATACCGCGGGCCTCCGTCCTCCTTCTTGCCCCCTTTCTGGCACGAACGCCATTCCGGGCAGATGTAGTGGCCCTTGCCCCTGTGCTTCAGCTGCTCCATGTCGATCTTGTCTGCGCGCGCAACCTCGTCGTCCATCGAGAGCCCGTCGTGCATGCCCGACATCTCGTAGTCGTCGCCGTCGTAGTCGTCATCGTACCCTGGCGAGCTGGGGGTGAGCGACCGCCTGTCGCTTCGGGCGTGTTCGCTGCGTGTCGTGTCCCCGCGGGCGAGAGACGTGCCGACGGACGACTGCGATGCGGCCGCGGAAAACGGTCCCGTCGAGAACCCCGAGACGCCTGTGGAGATGGAGACGGACGACCTGGAGCAGGATTCTGGGGCCACGGGCTGCCGCGTGGGTTCGGTGTGAGCGTGTTCCTCGGCTTGCACCAGAATGTCTCGTATCTCCCGCTGGGCCTTGAGAACGGTTTCGCTGATTTGCCTGCCAAAAGTGTCAGTGTTGGGAAACCCATCCAAACGGATCCTCCAACCCACCTGAGTGTCTTGCGCTGCTTCGTTGCTACCTCGAGGATGCCCATTCCCTGCTTTCTTTCGCACAGCGCCTGATCCACCAGGTTGTAGCCCGTCGACTGCAGGTTCTGCTCGTCCGTGAGCAGCGCGATAAACTCTGCCACGCGGGCGAAGGCGTGCACCGAGGCCTTGCCGTAGTATGCCAGGACGGTCTCATCTTCGTTTCTGTGTGGGATATCCCCCGGGTGCAGCTGGCAGGCTCTCTTGTATTGTCGAAAAGCTTCAGTCTCGGGGTCCAGTGGCTGGTCCGTCTGGAGCAGCGAGCGGATGTCGAGGGCCGCCATGGTGTATGAGAGTCCTGGGGAAACAAGACAGCATGCGAGTTCCCGGCGAACAGGTCAAGGTGGCGACCGCCGAGGTTATCAAAGCTCCTCCCACAACGGTCAAGTGCGAGGAAGCAAGCTCAGACTGTGGCCTGCGTGGGTGTCAAGACCGTTGGAACGACGGATCAAGAAACAGTCGAGGAACGCCAAGTGGGTCGGGTCGAGATGGGAAAGCAAACGACGGGATGCGATTCAGGTTTGGGCGCACCAACAGCGAGAGGAACAGCAAATTGACGAGAGCGGAGGAGAACGCCGGTTTGGAAAAAGAACTCAGTCCAAGGTCCAGGTCACAATTCAGCAAAAGAGTTGTAGGATTGCGGGCAGGGGGAGATGGACGGCGGTTGATGGGGAGGCGGGTGGAGAGCGGGCCAAGTCAAGCGTTACGGGAAAAGAGGAAAGAGATAATCAGGAAATGATGGCGAGAGGTCAACCGTGACCAGAGCGCGCGCGGGGGGGAGGGGAGAGCGGCGAACACCCAAAAGCTCGACGTCTTGCCCACCGGGTGGAATGGATGGGGGCGAAGACAGCGGCAACGGCAGCGAGAGATTGAACGGCGCGTGGTCGAGCCGGACGCGAGGGGGCAGCATGAGGGCGGAGTTGGAGCTGCGAGGGAACGACTTGGGGAGGAGTGTCTGGTGTGCGAGGAGTCTCTGAGGTGAGTCGTGGGCAGAAGTCCCTTGCCTCCCACTACGCCCGTAATGCCCGTAATGACCCGTTTGGCCAGGCCAAGATGAGGGGGACAGGCATGACGACCAGTGAAGAGCGGGTTAATGCTCTGCTGCTGCTGCTGCGTGTCTGGGACAGATCAGGCTCGGGACCAATGACCAGATGGCTGCTGGCTTCGCATCTCCGGTAAGCAGGCAGGGCAGCAGTCAAGTCAGGTAGCAGGCAGATGGATGGCGATGGCGACGGCGACGACGGACAGAGGCAGAGCGGGCGCGCGCGCGCTGGTGTCCCAACATAGGTCAGGTACCTGACTTGATGCTACCTGGCAGGTGTAAGCAGCGATTGACAAAAGAGGGAACGGGGGTGTGACAAGAAGAAGCAAGCATGCGGCTGGCGACAGGGCAGATGTGGTCCAGAACATGGGCCATACGATGGAAGATGGGGGGAGCGGGCAGGCACGGCGGCCTTGTCCTGGGGCAGAGGTAGCCTTGGAACACTGCGAAGTTGGAGCTCGTCACATTTGGCCGCGGTCCGTTGGTCCCACAGCTGTTGGTAGCATGGCAATTGTGGACAACATGTGTGGTACTTTGTCGGATCCGCAGTACGGATAAGGCATCACGTATTTGCAGTGCTGCGAGTCGAGGAATCGACGACGGACGTTGTTTGCTGCTTGTTCCAACTTGTCGACACTGACACTGACACTGGCCGCCCGCCGGGAACCCTAGGATCGGGAAATAGGCGGTGTCGGTGACGGCGGGATGGCGCTATCTGGGCGGTATCCGGGCGTGGGCGTTGTGGAATGAAGCATGGAGCGAATGCATGGGTCTGGACGAGGAGGAGAAGGAGGCGGCAGGCTAGACAGGGTAAGACATTGTGGCGGGCGGGGGTTGTTGTTGGAGGTGTGTTGGTGTTGGTGCCAGGTTCGTTGGTGCTATCGGCAGGCGTTGTTGTTGGTAGACTTGGTTCCAGTGGTCCCTATCCGTCGTGTATTGCGTCGCTGTTGGTGTTGGTGTTGGTGGTGTTGGACTGGACGTCGATGACATGCGAGACAAGGGTGCCCGTCCATGGCCCATCCTGTCCACCTCCTCCTTCACATGAACGGCCAGTTGAGGCTTTCTTCTTTGAGATATGCGAGATTGGGGATGAAGAAAGCTGAGGGGTACGGTGGTGATGATGCGCGTCGACACCTTCTTGGAAGCTCGATGCGAGACAAGGCCAAGGCTCACCAACGGCTGGCTCACCGAACTGCTTCTGGATGGATTGATGAGGTGTGTTGGTGGCAGAAAGCTGGAACTTTGGGCGAGACGCATGGCCACCCCGGCACACCGGTACCCTGGTATCAGTGGAGGCAATCAAAATGGCAGGCTGGGTTGGGCTGTTTGCTCCTCACTCCTCTCGCTGCTGCCGCTCTTCTCCCGCTTCCGCCGACCCCGGATGTTGGTGGTTGATAAATATCCCTGCGCCAGCCCGCGAGGAAAAAGAAATGTTGACTCGTTAGATGTAGAAAAGAAGGCAATGCGTGGAGGAGAGGAGGAAGGAGGGAGGAGGAAGAGCATGGGCCAGCGGGCCAACGAGAGCAGGGCAACAGGGCAGCTGGGTGACATTCAAGGGTCAGGCCGGCCGGGGTCAGCACCGCACCTCATGGTGAGCCAGGACCAGGTTCTGTTCTATTCGGACATAGACCGGGGGTTGGCGGATAGGCAGGGTGCAGGCGGCAGGCATCTGAGCCTCGCCCTCGAGCAATCGCCGCCAACTCGAGCTCTTTGGGCCAGGTGCAGCAGCAGCAGCAGCAGCAGCAGCGCAGCAGACGAGCTGGTTCGATTACCAGTGTCTGAGAAAGCTGCGGGCGGCTCTGAATCGGGAATGGCAAGCTGTAGAGCTGTTCAAGGGACAGGGAGACATGCTGAGGGTTTTTGAGACTGCAGCGAGTGCGTGAGTGATCGACTACACACACCTCCTCCTCAGGCAGGGCAGCTTAGATATGCACGACTTTTCACTTGTGTCTCGTCCAACATTCCTCTTTCTCCTGCTGTTCCCTCCTTTTTTTTTTCTGCCCGCTCGGCTTGCTGCCCTCTCCTCACTCGCCCCCTCCCCGCTGCCCAAGGTACCCTACGTTCCTCCTCCTCCTTCTTCACGTCTGCCCTCTGCTCTCCTAGCCCTGGCCAGCTGCCCTGATAACTAACCTTTGGTGTTTCGGTTTCTGTCTCTGTCGCTTGTCTCGTCGCTGCTTTGTCCGGCATTGCACGTCCAGCGACAACTTGGGCCACAAATAACCGACAGGGCAGGAGATGTCGAATTAAGCTCACACCCCGTCCCGTCGACTTTGAGTTCGGCCTGGCGTGACATCCGCAGCCAGCATCAAGCCAGCATCAAGCCGTCCCCGTCCTCGTCCGCGAAGCACGCACGCAACGTGTCGCATCTCGCCACTGGGCCAGTGAACGACCGCAGAGTACGAATACCTACGTGCGATAGGACAGGACCACTTTCACCCGAAGTCGCAGTCTCCTCCGTCGGGTCCCTCCTTTCTCTTTCCTTCTTCCGTCTCGCTCCAGGGTCGGGTGGAGGAGAGGGAGGAACCTACCCTACCTTGCCTGGGGTCCCGTCGCCGCGTGTTGCCTCCCCCCACCGGCGGTAGAGCGGTAGCGGTAGCGGTACCGTAGCCGCTGCGCTGCGGATCAGTACCCACGGCCCTTTCTCCCACCGTTGTTCATCGCTTCTACCAAGGCCGTATTCATCCACTGCCCTGACCTCGGGTTACTCGACGTCCGTTTTCTCCCAGGAACAGCAACTTCACACACCTCTCGCTTGCTCCCTTCCGCATCTCTCCATCGGTCCCTCAGGCCTCAGTCTTGGGTCGGCCACAGTGTCAGGTATCGAGGCACCCGCCGGCAGAGGAGCATCGGCGCTGCAGCTAGACCTGCGTTCGCCTCCACCTCATTACGTCTGCACCGCACCCTCGCCCTCGATCGTGCCGTGTCAGCAGCATCCAAGACAGTGCGTGACTGGAGCTGCCTCCTTGCATATCCAGCAGTCTCACATTCTCTCTCTTTTCTCAACAAGCGAGGTAAGGACACCAGTCTGTGGGTGGTCTGGCCATCCCACTGGACCACCCCGCCCTTCCTTCATTCCTTTGCCCATCATCATGCCCTACGGAGGGGAGGGGATCCCTCTTCCTTAGTCTTCATTTCTCCTCACCGGTCATGTAGCTAAAAGATCGCGTCACAGTTGCAGCCGCGCTAAGGCATCCAACGCACGGCAGGACGAGACAGGGCGCCCTATCCTATTGCCTCACGTCCGTTGTCTTCCAGTCCAGTGTCTCTCTGCTCTTCTCGCCTCGCTGGGTGTGCGTCTACTACACCACTACAACTTGTGTACACTACATTCCGGCATCCGTGCCTAGGTCTCTCTCTCTCCGCGCGCTACTGGGCGCTACCTCGCTGTCCCGTGCGGGCAAGACCACCACCGTCCCATCACAACTCAGACAGAACCAGTGCCGTCCGATGAGCGGGAAGGTCCCATTGGCTTGAACTCTATTCTGCGGCCGCCAGCCAGATCAAGCAAGCCATCACCGAGCGACATCAGGTCATTTGACAGGTTGCGTCTGCCCTTGTCTTGCCTCCTGTCTCTTGCTTGTCTCCTGCCCAAGGCTTGTCAGCATCGAATCCCCTCAATCTGCATCTCGCACACGAGACATACATGCTCGACGACTCCTCGCATCCTCACATAGACAGCATTCCTTACATCACGCGCTGCACGGAGGTTTCCCCGACTCGCGCACGCCCTGGCAACACCTGCCAAGACGAGACGAGACCACAGAAACAGAGATATCCAGGGTGTCGCGCTTCCCGCGGCCGTCAGCTCCATACTCGTCTCCATCCTCATCTGCGAGGTGAAATCTTAATCAGAGACCAGCCTCAACGGCGGACAGTAGCGAGTCCTCCGTCCGTGCCTTGCCCTGAGCCTACGTCTGGCCTTACGGACGGATACCATTCTATTCGTACCCAACGTCCAAGGCCCTTTGCCTGACGTCCAGTCCACGCCTCGTGCCGTCGTACCTGCTCTTGCTCTTATTGCCTCTACAGGGAGGGCGGGCTCGGCCAGAGTGGACCACCGCTAAATCAGGGCCCCGGCGTTTCGGTCCCGGCCTGTTCGGTGCCCTCAGTGCCCCGTTGCCTTGCCTTGAGGTCCTCTGCGCTTATCCACAACCGCTGTCACTGTCACGCTCGGGGAGCTGTCATCTCTACGCCGTCCGCACCCTTTGCAACGCTAATTGGGGTGACCGTCTGACCCGCCAGCGGCCGACGCTCGTCGTCAGCACACTGGGGATAGAGGAGACTTTGAATGAGAGCACAGAGCCGCGTACGGATACCTCGACAATCAGCCGTTGTCGTCCTGGCCTGGTCCTGGCATTTGTTTGCTGGCCCTACCGAACGCCCTGGCTCGTGTTAGCGAGACCAGCGCCGGGGGGAACACGGCACGCCTGCTGTTCTCTCTTCGGCCCCATCCCATCTTTCCTCACTGGGCCGCACCTGCACGACGCTAAGCGCTCTGTCGTTGCGGGCTCCGCCTAAAGTGTCTCCTCCTCCTGCGTTCCCCCATCAGTCCTCCCTGGCCTCCCCACACGCCGAGTGCGAGCTCTCCACTCACGATTCAAACACGCCGCGATCCCAGCACCCCCGACCCGGGCGTTGTCCTCCTCTTTTCTGGAGACACTCGTCCTCCTGGACATCCAGTCTCCCGATTCCGGGACCCGTCCCGGTGCTGGAGCTGGTGCTTCATCCGACTTAGTCTAGCTTTTGGCCCGTCTATTAGGACATGGCCAGCAGTTTTGCCATCACGAACAGGCCTCGCAAGAGAGCTCGCGAGGTCGATCCGCCATGTTCTAGCTTGGCCTCTCCCCCGTCGTCTGACCCGTCCACGTCGCCTCCCAACTCTGCGACGCTGCTGGCTAGTGCGGAGACGAGCTACCAGACGAGTCATACTCACAGCAACCTTCAATCGCCCCCCGCAGAAGTCGCCCAGCACGAACCATCGAACCCGCCCGCTCGGAGACGTCGTTTGTGTAATAATTCACGATTTGAAAGGAGCCACCCGTCGGCGCAGTCCTTGTCCCGTAAGCTACCGTTTGACCCCTGTCCCGCGAGAGGCACAGCAGGGAAGCAAGAGGGAAAAGGGGAAACAAACAATTTGAACAATTGACTGACAAGAAACAGGACTCGCTGAGGGGCCTCTGCACGGCCCGAAACCGCCATCATCACATTATGAGCTCATTGTCACGCCCCAGCTTCCGCGGGAATGCCCCCTTGAGCTGAACTTTTCTAGCCCGTTTGAGGATCACGTAGAGACGAGGCAGCTGGAAGGCCTCAACTATGTGAGACTCGAAAAGGGCATCGTCAATGGCTACATCAAACTCGGCGCGCCCCGGTTTGCCGCGGGCCACGAGGGCGATGACAACCGTCAGAGGAGCCCCCATAACAAATTGACCGTGTGGTTGAGAGCCCACCAGTACCCAGATCAATGGTTCGAGGAGCTTCATCCGACTGACCAGAGGTTCTTTGGCTTTTGTAAGTCTGGCACCATGCGCATATGTGAGCACCGCTGATTCCACAGACATTGTCGCCTGGTGCTCTGGCCGGACAGTGCTCCGGAGGACCAACACTTGGCTGGTGGACATTGCGCAGATGGCTTACAAGGACAACTGCGTCAAGCATGCGCTGCTTGCGCTCGCCGGCACCTACGTCTTTGACTACCGGCCGCTGCAAAAGTACAAAGACATGGCCGAGTATCACTACAAGAGGGCGGTGATACTGCTGAGCCTGCAGCTCGGTGCCGCTCGCAACGACAGCCTGAGCGACGGTGACATGGAGGCCGTCCTCGCTGCCATCGCCCTGTTGAACATGAACGATGTCGTCTGCAACGAGCACTGGCGCCTCCAGAAGCGCGTCCCCCGCTGGCTGGACGGCGCCCGCCTCTCCTGCCAGCTGCTGGACACGTCGGACCCGGGCCACCGCTACCGGGATCCCGTCAACATCCAGCCGTCGGACGCCCGCGTGGGCAACGCCATCCTCGCGAGCAGGGCCGCCATCTTCGCGCTCCCGATGATGCCGCTCATGCTCGAGAACACCAAAGACAAGCAGTTCGTCTGGCTGCTCCAGGGATCCGAGCTGAACACGAGCAGGATCCACGGCGGATGCGGCATGTCCCCGTCGCTCCTCTACCAGTTCGCCCAGATCACCCACATGGCCGCCCTCACCCACCTGGACCCCGTCGACAGCTCCTTCTTCGCCGGGCCCATGGCTCTGCGCATGCTCCACGACCTCCTGGGCCTCTCCCAGTGGTACGAGTTTGAGCGGGCGACGGGCGTGACCAAGGTCAAGGTGGACGTCGACACCATCGCCGGTCTGCTGCGCTCCGGCCACCTCGACGCCCACGGCGCCATCAACTCCAAAGAGGGCATGACGGCCTCGACCGCGGAGGCGTGGCGCTTCGCCGCCATCATTTACCTGCAGTGCCGCCTCCTGAGGCTGCCCCGCAACCACCCGGACGTGCTATGTCAAGCCGCCAACCTGGCGGCGACCATCCGTGTCATGCCCACGTCGGGCTACATGTTCACCGCGCAAGCGCCCTTCTTCCCCGTGTTCCTGCTGGGCGTCGTAGCAGTAGAAGAGGAGCACAGCAAGTGTGCCCTCGACTGGTTCGAATCGGTGACCGAGACAAAGTGCCGCTCGGTAAGTGCCGTGCCATCCATCCATCGCGTGACACAATGCCCGGCCAGGCTGACCCCCCTTTCGTAGAGCGTCCCACCCGCGTATGAAGCTTTGAAAAAGACCCGCGAGTGGATGGCGTCCAACGTCCGCGACGCGCCGCTGCCCATCCCGGACCGCATCGTGGATCGCCACGGCTGGTGGGAAGACGTCGTAGATCATGTAAGCAAGACCTCGGGGACGCTGTGCCTGGTCTAGTCGTGAATATAGATTTGCAGCCGAGGCGCAGTCACCACGTGAATGTGCATTTAGATTCGAGGCGTTCGTTTTCCTGGGTGTATCATGAAAGAGGCATACGCCGTTGCGTCTCGTATGGATCACGAGAGAGGCATGCACCATTCTGTCTGATGGAAAGACCATGAGAAGCATTTACCGTCACCCATACAGGTGGACCATGAGTGATACCATTCGCTTACTGGGTTGGACCATGAGAGGCGTTCACCATTCTGTCTCGTATTGGATGGGCCATGAGTTCATTAACATATATTACGTTGTATTGCTATTGCCGCCGCTGTCTGTTTTCAGCGGGACATTTCCGTTGGGTATACCAAAGGTGCGTACCAGCGTGCCCCCTTTGCTGGCCACCGTCTAAGCCACATTGAGACAGAAGAGAATAGACTCAGAAACCGTTAACCTGCCCCGTCCGTGTTGTCTGTTGCCTCCCTCGCAGCACTAAACACCGCTGACGCTGATGGCGCTATCATCACTGTCAGACGACTGCTCGGCGCCCGTGTCCAGGCGGATGAGGTACTGGCGCATCTCGGAGCCCTCAATCGCCCACGACTTGACAATCTCCAGCCCCGCCGCCGCGCACATCTCCCTGACCATCCACTGCGGGCGCTTGTGCGCGTCGAACCAATCGAGCTCTGTGCCCTGCTGTAGAACCAGCCCCGCGTCGCCCCCCGTGGCGGCCGCCGAGACGGCGACGTCGCGGTTCGCCTTGAGGAAGAAGCGGTGGCGCCCCTCGTCCTCCTCGATCTCGCCGCAAATCTCCCAGTCCTGCGGCTTGAAGACGGCCTCGCCGAGCAGGGCGTTGGCCCGCTCGAGGCCCTTGTGGAAGAAAGTCTCAAAGAGGTCGGGGTGGGCGTGGTAGGCGTTCCAGACCTTGGGGGAGGTGACGTCGTGGCCGTCCATGCCGGCGAGGATGAGATCGTCGGGGCGCATGATGGCGGACCACTCGCGGAGGGAGGCGACGGCCTTGGCCCAGGGGTCGTTGAAGAGGACGGAGCCCAGCGACAAGAAGACGCGCGGGACGTCGGCGGGCAGGGCGTCGCTGTAGTCCAGGCCGGCCGCGAAGTCGCCCCAGAGGCCCGCCATCCGGACGCTGCCGCCGGCGTGGGCGGGCGAGAGGAGGTCGAGGTTGGACCGCAGCGACCGCTCCGAGATGTCGAGGGCGAGGTACGTGGCCGGGCGGCCCATGGCCTTGAGCTGGTCGAGGAGGTAGTTGACTTTGCGCATGTCGCTAGAAAGGTTAGCGGTGGTCGTCTTCACAAAGGGGGCCTGCTCACCCAGCACCCAGGTCAACCATGACGGCGCCCTCGGGGATGTCGACGGCAATTTCGGCACTGTTCTCCTGGAAGAGCTGGATCTCGTCGCGGGCCTGGTAGTTCTCCTTTGTGAAGATGATCTTGGCCCAGATCGCGAGGCCCTCGTCGGTGTACAGGAGCTCGTCGGGCATGGTAGGGTACTGCTTGGCCTCGCCCTTGCGGGCCGCCATGCGGAAGACGGCGCGCAGGTCGTCCAGGACGTTGGAGGACATGCTGCCGCCGCCAATGTCCAGCACGGTGCCGTGCTCAGGAATCTGGGCCGTCTTGACGTGGGGTCCCATTGTGACTGGTTGAGAGTGGTGGTGGTCTGGTGACGGATGAGGCTATTGCCAAAATGGTGACAGTGAAGGTGGATGTGTGATGGATGAGGTGGTTGTTGCGGATAGCTGCAGACTCTTGTTGTCGACGTCCGTCTATATATACTCGTGTAGCAGCCCGGTGGATGGGTCATTCACTTCACCTCACCTCACCCCTTAGGTTGGTCCTGCCTCGCATCCATTTGATCCAATCTCTTGTGCTTGATTCACTCCCCAGCCTCTGATGTTGAAAGCCCTCGCTCAACCAGCAGAAACCCCCCCACACTGGAGGGCCTTGGCGACCCTGCCAAACGAATGCTGGAGAGACCTTCACCGGCCAGACATATCTGGACATCATCCCCGACATGATGCATGCGCATGTATATGGTGCGCCTGGTTGGGGACCCCTAATGGCGGCGCGTGCGTGGAATGCCAACTCCCATGACGCCCTGCTGATGCAGGATCCTCCCAAATACCCCGCTGAGGAGAGGAAACGCGGCGTGTGCGAATGAGAAGACAAATGTCGACCCGTTCCTTGTCTCGCTGCGGTTCCGGCTTCGCTTACGTTGGTTCAGGTCGCTGGTGGCCGCGGAGACTCCCTCTTTAGGGCCGTCCCGCGCGGCGGGAATAGGGGGAACAGACGGGAACACGATGCATCTTTCGGAGGCGGCCCTGTCCTCCGCCGGAACCCCTAGACACGCATGTGTGGAATCGCGATCGGCCATGATGTCACGCCCAAAGCATTATGCCCAGCCGTGGTGCTATAAGAACCATTAGTCCGTTTCCCGAGTCAAGCGATGTCAGCCTTGCAACCTGCCTCTCTTTCAGAGACAACAATGCACGATAGACCTCTCGGATACGACTGTCGCAATCCCCCAAATTCTTCTTCACCAGGGGGGCGGACGCGACCCCGCGCTCGGTGAGCCTCGTCGAATCGCATCCCTGTCCAGGGCACCAAGCATTTACTCGGCGAGCCAATCTCTCGCCCGTCATCGCAGGGTGACCATCCTCAATCCTTCACCGGTATTGAGACAACAACAACACATGGCGTGGGAGCTGTTTCCTCACGGAGAGTGATTGGCAGTCGACGGTGTCATGTCGTCCATTCTGGCGGCTCCTGTATGGCACTTTTTAGACAGCATGTCTCAGCGCCTCATCCACCTCGTCGGACCCCTCCGTCATGTAAGACCGTCATCGGTAGGGCAAAAAGACGCCAGGCCGCCTTGCAGCCGCATCTGCAGCTCGACACCCATACCGTGACGCATGCTCGGGTCCGCCGGTGCATCGTGCAACAGGAACTCCAAAAAGCTCGCCGTCCTCCGCTCGCGAAGCTCGGATGCTGCGATGGCTGCTCGGCGGCGACACTGGTCCGTGTCCTGGCCACGGCGCCGGCCCCGGGCGGAATCACGGAGCGGACCGCGTAGGCAAAAGATGGCTGCTCAGCACGGGGCCTCCTGACGGTCTTTGCTGTCGTGGATCAACCGCATCGGAATGCGACCCTGGCACGTTGTGAATCAGTCCCCGATGCACCTCTGCGCTCTTCTCACCGGTCGACTTCCGACATCCCCGAGTGTCTTGCACCGATGTGTAATCAACAGGCGCCCTTCGCGGCCAAGAGCTGACGGGACGCCAGCCCGAATTCCAGGGCCGGCTGCACTTAATCAAAACCGCGGTCACTGATTGTCGCTCATTGGTGATTTTGCACAGGAAAAGCAACGCCTGCCCCCCCACGTCCGGCTGCGAGACCTGCAGGCCGCGACCGGTTGGCAGCAGCAGTGTTGGGAAGTCGGATGCGCAGCGCAGCTGAGCCCGTCCAACTGGGCGCGATAGACGACCGTGATCGCCTCCGGGCCAGGTAGGGATGCTCCCCGAAGGTTGCTGGTCCGTCGCAGCGGGACCGGAGAATTGACAGCGAGGCGCCCACGGCCGCTCGGCAATGTCAAGCCAACGTCTGGAACCTGACTCCAGGCATGAATGAAGCACAGCCAGCATGGGACTCGCGGGCGATCATTCCCAACGCACGGGCCCCAACACGTACGAACGAAATGGTATCAAGACTGGCTGAGACCCTACCCACTTGCGCTGCGGTAAAAGATAACCGAGAGCTGCGAGTGCGTCGTCGTGAGCATCTTTGCAGGTTTCGGGTATTATTCGCTTCCCCGGATTAGATCGTCTGACCGTCACCAAAATGCTCGGTAATTACGGGTGAACCGTCTTGTCGGATGTCGAGGAATCCAATGGGACGGGCGTGACCCAGACCTGCAGCCGGGGTTGGCATTGCTTCCGCAAGGTTTACGCTCCCTGCTGCGCGGTCGAACCGCGGAGTCAGTCCAGATCAGGCTGCTGCGCTCGCTGAGCCCTCGTCATGGCCCGTCATGGATCTGCCTGCCGAAGACCCTATGTAACGCTTCAAAAGGGTCAGTTCCGACCAGTCCCTCACAGGCTCACGGGTCCGAGAAAAGCTTATGGCCCATTCATCTCAGTCCGCAGACATCGAGGGGTACAGGACTCGACCACGTCAGAGCCTGCAATCTCTGAGCTTCTGGCGTCCTCGAAATATGACTGGCGTTGGGGAACACGCAGCGCCATCTTCTTTATTTGCCTGCCGGTCCTGTTCAGCTCGATCCTCCGATGATGCCAGTCCCGCGACCTGCACTCTGATTGTCTTGGAAATCTGCACCTTGGGACAGCGGCGGCAGGGAGTGGCGGCCGTCGGCCCCGATGAGGGTGTGGAGCCGGACGCTCAGCCTGTGGAAGTTTGAGGTTTCTTGAGTCAGTTTCTTGGTACTCGGCCGGATTGAATTTTCAATGGCGGTTTCAGGAGGCAAAGAGGCAGCGTTGCTTGAGCGAGAGATTCGCCTCCTTTTGCACATCCTCGCCAGCATGAAGAGACGAACGTTGAGATGATCACCGGTAGGAAGCCCAATGGTGCCCAAGGTGGAGAGGTCGATGGCCTACAGTTCGGTCGGGTGTCTAGCCAAAAGGACCATGATGGTGTTGTCGATGCCTTCCAGAAGCCGCGCCAGAAAGTCAGTAGCGAGAGTCCGTGTGGGCACATGACTTTTGAGGCTCCCGAGCGGGAGGGCACTTGTCGGACGTGCTCCCTGGGGCCTCGTCGATCGTCTTCCCTTGCCCGCCAATTGGCACGTCGCGATCGCGTTTGCGGAGCGCGCGTGATGCAGCCCGAAGACGGTTGTTTTGTCTTCTACCGCGGCGGCTTCGTGTAGATGCAGCCCGTGGCTGTTGTTTTCACGGCTGCATTGCTTCGACCCGTTCGCTTCCCGGCGGCCTGGCAAGCTGCCGGGATCATGTGGAACAGCGGAAATGCCGGTTCTCGCCGCAGGGAGACCCATCAGGAGTCTCCCCCGTGAATCCGGTTCGATGTTTTTTGGGCGCTGGCTGTCTGATGGATGGCTGGCCCTTGCCGTCTGAAGGCGCGAGACAAGGTCAGCCTGGACAAGCAGAGAGTCTATGCATCGTGGAAAAGGTGTGCGCGTGCGTGCCATGCAACCAAAAGGACGAAACAGCCAACGGGGCCACCATCGTGGATTCTGCGTCCCTTGCGACGCGACAGCCACCAGAATGCTCGTTGAGCAGCGCCCCGAGCTTGGCAAGAGCAATTTGACAGCTCTCGGGGTAGGATTCAGAGGTAGTACATCCGTAAAGACGGCGTAGCGTCGCACCGCCGGCCGACGGTCATCTCGGAGTCAGTTCATCCCACTCAGCTAAGTTTAGCTAGCAGACGTGGTTTCCTCGTGTGGGTGGGTCTAACGAGATTTAACATGCCCATCCCTCCAACTGCCGGCGTCTGGCCTGACGGGACACTCCTGAACGAGTGGTCGTTGTCGTGTCTAGCCGTCGTCGTCCAGTTGCCAGCGAGGCGAGTAGTAGGGCAAGCAAAGCAAGGCAAGGCGAGGCTAGCGCTGCTCTATCCCGTGCTAGTCAAGCTGGAGACGTCGTTTGGGCGCGACTGACAGAGACGAGGTTTCGGCACGGGCGTTTCATGTCCAGATCGAGAAAGGACAATGTAAGGAACTCGACAAGAGGTGTGCAGGACAAAAGTTCGGAGCTGCTGAATGACGAACGGAACGGCCGTCGCGGGCATTATTAAACAAACCATGGGCTGTGGCCACGATCGGGAGACTGGGGCGCGCTACTGACGACTCCATTCCGACTTTTGATTTTTTCTCTCGTCTCGCCCTTGATCCTGACTAGTCCGGGTCGCGGGAAGCACCCAGTTGGCTGACATGTGCACCCGCCACGCTGGAGGGTCTTGATGGCGGTCTCTGATATTATCTTGGATCCAGGTGAGGCTTGGGTGTGCCGTCTTTGTTCCTGGGGTGCATTGGACGGGAGGCGGAGGGCGCTACAGCATTGACAATGGTACGGTGATTGGTTTCGAGGTGCGATCAGGCCGGGCGTTCGTCGAGTGTGTGTGTGTGTGTGTGTGTGCGCGTGCGTGTCCGGCTCAGCGGTCGTTAGTGCGGCGGAAGAGAGACACTGGCTAGGAGATGTCGTTGCTTCGGCACGGAGTCGACGGGAGGCTGAGGCTGCACGGTGGCAGCAGGGCTGACGCAGATGTCGACGGCATCGTCGTTGTCTTGATAAACTTGGAACGCTAGCTGAAGGCCTCGACGGACGGCCATCCTGGGGCTCGAGGGCATCTGGCATCTGGCATCTTGTGGCGTCTGCCACAGCGCGGACGCCAAAAGAGAGCGGTGTATCGCCCGCCGCGAGGGAAGGAGAAGAAAAGGACAGTACCCGACAAAAATAGACAAGATTTTCGGTTTCGCGGCCCTCACCGAGGCTGTTGATGTGACCTGGTCTTCCTGGTTGACGACAAACAAGGATGCATGATGGTCGATGTTTAGGGGTGGCCTGTGAGCCTGAGGCAGGGTCAGGTAGGAGGCCGCAGGGACGCCGGTTCTCCTGCTGTATGTACTTGTCGAATACTCTGACGGTGATGCTGTCGTGTTGTAGCGTCGTGACGATGGCACCCAGCAGGCACAGACGTGATGGAACATGATGTCAATCGTGCCCGTGGACGACCCTCTGCAAGGTACCTCCCAAGTCTTCAGTGAGAGGCGCACTGTGAAAGGTGCGGCATCGAGGGGCACGGCCCATGAAGCAAGTCTGGGGGCCAAGGCACACGGAACACCAACGTCAGGGGTCGGAGCGCTGAACCTGGTCGCACAATGGAAGGCAGTAAGCGGCAATGGAAGGATGAATAGAAGCTTGCATGGAACAATCATGGAAGCCTTCCCCCAGAGGCCCAAGGGTTGATGCATAGGAAACGACGTCGGCGCCCGTCAATCATTCTGTAGCCGCCGCGCCGAGTTGACATTCGACTATGACCTGCCAGGAACAGATATTCCCTCCCGCTAGCGCCGTGTTGCGCCGCGGCGCTGTTTGACGGCCGATGATGCAGATATCCAGGCTATTCGCGGACGGCAGCAAGCAGCTCATGCGACTGAACCTGGGATCTTCACTTTGTTGCGGAGATCCGGCAGCCGCATCCCCTTCCCCATTCCTGTCCCCTTCTCGACGTGCAGTACGTACGTACACACTTGTCTCTTCAGCTGTTGAGTTGGATGCAGCATGTAAGCCAGCCGCCTGAAACAGCTTGCCCCGAGGATGGTTGTACGACTCGTACACGCTCAATTTAGCTCGGGTTTGCTGTTTGGGACGATGCTGGCCGCAGAGTCGTTAACCTCGTCCGCCTTACCACATGCTCCATACTTTGCAATACACTCAGCATCGAGCAGAGCCTCCAACCGCCTTTTGGCTCTGCTGACCGCTTCTCTGCATCATCTGCGCCTGACCGTCGAAGCTGTTCTCGACTCGTCCGTGCTGGGGTTAGGGGGGCTCTCTTTTCTCGCTTCTCTCATTCCCCACGTCTCTCGCTCTTCCTCTTCGAGGTTGGCGGTCAGTGTCACCAGATTGCTCGTGAGCTTCGACTGATTAGGATCTCTGTAACTGCAGTAGTACGACCCGCACAGACAATCGTTGTTCAATGTCGCCTGCGGCAATCTCCGTCGATGCTCGCTAGTCTACAGACCCCCATCACCTTGACCACTCCACGTACCTTGCACTGCGGGTGTAATAAACGATGCCGCATGAGTGCCTTAGCCCATGGTAGATGCCGTGCTGTGCGGCGCGCCTGTGTCTGAGCTGCTGCGAGAACGTAAGGTCCATGTCTTGACGATGCGGACGCCGCTAACTTCTGTGGGAGTGGTAAGCTCTGGCAAAGGGCCGCCCATTTGCAATGGGACCCTGCCCGAGCCAGTCTGAGCTTCGGGAGCAGAGCCGCGGGATATTACGATGACGGTTGACGGTTGGGAGTCATCCCTTGCCCTGCTTGTCCCGTGATGCATCGCGCTGGTCATGCCGGAAGCCCATTGCATCCCCCCATCATCCAGTCATTTCAAACTTCAACCCTTCTCTTTCCCAACGGCGGTCCCGTTCTCAAGTCCAGGCAGCCATGCGCGCGCACTCGAACGGGAGGCCAGGGCGACAAACATACACACGACAATGTCGACCGTACGGACGTCTTGTCTGAGCTGCCCGAGCCCGACAACCATAACCATGGCCAGGCGCGAGCTGAGCGCTGTACGATACCGTGACCGTGTGAGCGAGACGGGCCTCCAGTCCGTCCGCGCGACGCCAGCAAGCGCGTCCAAGGCTGATACGATGCCAGGTGCCCTGCTTGCTAGGCCCTGCCGTGTGCAGCAAGAAGTCCGTGTAATCTTGCTCGGCCGGCCAATTACCCGGGGACCCCTGAGCTCGACCAACCTTCTCGAAGCATTCCAGAAGGAGTGGAGAGGGAAAAAAGGGCCTGCAGGGGCGGTTTGACCTCGGGGTTCCACCCTCGTCGCAGATGAAGCGGCGAGACGGCGGCGCAGCCCATCCCTTTGACGCAGCCGTAATTCCATCCAGGCTTCTACGCCGTCAATCCCTTCTAGAAGGCTTCTGGAAAACTTCCCCGGCGGGACTAGTGCCAATCTCCCAATTTCCTGCCTTCATGCATGGCCTCTCCCCACGCATCCAGCTTTTGTGCCAGGCTAGTGCTTCCATCCCTGCAGCATCTTGTCACAGATGTTGGCGGCGGCACCCCTTTTTGGCCGCTGCTCCCTGGCCCAGATGCTCAGCTGCCCTGCACAAGAGCCGGCCCAGCAGAGGCAGAGACGTCAAGGCCGTCCACTTGGTGATGCTGATCCTCGGCGGAGAGGGGTCGGCTGTTGTGCGTCCCTGTCGTGCGTATCCCTCTGGGGGCCGATTCCGACTCCAATGGCATGTTGTTCTCCATGGACGTTTGCTCGAGTACCGCACGCAGTACGAGCAGGGCGGCCTGCAGGATGGCTTTTTGAAGACGTTTCCCCGGCGAGGAGGCTGCAAGCCCGGCGCGTCATTCAGCATTTGAATTAGGAACCCCGCTAACGTGCAGAATACTCGAAGCCGTCGACGGAGGCTTCTGTACTGCTGCTGCATGTACCACGCCACGGACACACAGTGCCCTCCTACTGTCCGAAGAGCAGTGCAGTTGCAAAGGGCCCTTGGGACAACGGTTCAACGGCTGTGTCTGTCTTGTCCCAAGGGCCATTAATAGATCCTAGTGTGCCAAACGGCCAACGCACATGAGGATGACGACTTGTTCAGCCCAAATGGCTTGTCCCCAAGGCTGGCGTGTATGATTGCCGGGCCTGTTCACCATCACGGCGCGCCAGAAGGTTTCCTCTGGCAAACAGACCTCTCTTCCAGAAGGAATGGAGTGATTCCATGATATTGCCCCTTTCATACGGCGGAGCAGCCGGGTGCCCCTGCACCTTGCATCGTTGCACTCTCGCAAGGCCCTTGGATCGAGATTGGCCATGCTATAGCAAAGAGAGGCTCGGCTTCAGACGTCAGTGACAGCACGGAATAGGCATGGGCTGGGAAGGGGGAGCAAGGGACCATTCAAACAGCTCCAGCGCAACTTTGTTTCGCGACTTTGATACGTGCTCTGAAGGCCGCAGCCAATTTCATGGCGTCCGAGCGTTCATTAGATGGCACTCTGCACCTCGTGCCGTAACATTACGGCCATGGGCATAATGATGCATTTCTTCCCTTTCCCTTCGAGGTTCGGCTGCCAAGAAGAAGCTGGCGCAAACACTAGGGTGGCGACAGCTTCTGCGGCGGCTAGTCTCCAAGATGGTCTTTGTGAGGGTGCCGCGTGGGAAATGAGCGGTAATGAGCTGCGCCTGCCCATTGTCGGGGGCTGGTTGCCGTTCATGTAAGGTGCCAGGCCATCGCAGGTAGACGTCAGGCACGGCCGTACGACGCGGAGGCGAGAGATGTGCGTGAGATGCTGCGAAGAGATCCGGATACTGCGCGTTGGGTGATCTGGGACTCGGGATAATGCGAGATGGAGTGGCTCTGGCCACACTCTGTCTGCCCTCCATGACAGCGCACGCTCAATGATGCCCGGCCGGCGACAACGGTGCTTGCCCAATCGAGGAGGGGAGTGGCTACATGGAAGCTTTGGAACATTCGTCTGGCACAGGGTCAGAGCACCGCCAAGTCTACCTTATCTGACGAGCACTGGCGGTGGTGGTTGGGTAGGTACCCGAGTGCCGACGGCCACATTTTGGCCATCGCCAGGCCCAGGGATGGATGGATGGATGGCCACCTTCACGGCCAGAGGCTGGTCATTGATCAACGGGTGTTGGCGAGAGATTCATCAGTGGCCGTCGTGTGCTCTGAGTGCTGGGGTTTCCCGCTCATCATGTCTTCTTGGTTGCGCAGTGCCCTCACGAGCCTCCACGAAGGCCAGACTCCCATTGTCAAGTCAGTTCAGATTCTGAGCAGTTCGGGCAGCGGGCAGTCCCTGGCGGCATGGGAAACAGATGCGAGCAGCCACCCCTGCTCCGCCCTATCGTAGGTTTTGTCTGTGGGGATGCGAAAGGTAATTTGGTGTGTCTCGTTCTAGCATTTGACTGGGAGACGAGCGGTCCACTCTTTTGGTGGAGATGATGGCAGAAATAACCCGATTGTTTGATGATGACGAGGCAAAACGAGAGAAAAGCCAAATAGTCGCCGGGGGGGTTGCTCTGCTAGGCGAGCCAGCCCAGCCAGGGGAGCGGACAGACAGCGCTGGGAGGTGTCTAGGTTCCTGGCGAGGGCCCCTGAAAAGCAACGGGGAGCAGAGGGACGATGAAGATGATGATGAGCATGACGGGCGGTAACTGCGGCGGCGGCAGGCGGCGGTGTCGGCGGCAGCTGTAGGTAATCGTCAGGTACGCACGTAGCGGTGATGACAGGTGGTCCCCTATTCTGATTGATGATGCAGGGCGTGCAGATCGGTCCGTATTGTTTGTCTGTTTTCTCAACGGCTCATTTGACATGTACATGAAGCGCCGTGATGGAGGGTTCAACGGATGGGAGGTGGTCGTTGCTGTTGCGTTGCTGCTGGGTCTGCTGGGTGTCCGTAGTCATGGTACTGCGTAGACCACCAGTCAGTTGGACAGTCGACTGTCGACCGGGCTTTGACATTGGCATTGGCATTGGCATAGGGAGGCGTCCATGTCGTTGGTGCCGCTATTCGTGCCCAGGGTCCGCCGCAGCCATTGCTGGCCGCTGTCGTGCCGTGCTCAGGCCGTTTGGTGCATAACGTCTGTTCCTGTGATTCCCGTCGTCGCTGACTGGGGCATTTGCTTCCTTTCCATCGACGGCGCTGCCAATGGCAATTGCAAAAGACGACTGTAGAGAGAATGGGCAGTCCGCCCGCAAGCGTCAGCTCCAGGTGCAGCTCGCAGGGCGGTCCCAACCCCTGAATGGCCTCCCACGACTAGCGGTGGCCCAACCGGCAATGGAACAACAGCACAAGGACGATCGTCACTGACATGGAGGTCTCCTTGGTCCAACAGGGCAGATCCAGCACCTCCCGTCAGGTTACCTCAGGCCTCTCAGGGAGCACTCCGTGTGCACGAGTGAGCTGAGGTCACTCGCTGCCCGGGCAAGTCAAAGTCGAGGGCGGCCAGCACTGTGCGCACTGGGTACGACAGGCGCAGGCGCAGGCACTGGCAGTGGCAGGCAGGTACGTGTGGTGGGAACTTGCGGCAGGTGGAAACTCAGTGTACGGTTTGGGCGACAGAAGGGCAGGGAAGGCAGGAAGAGGAAAGGACGTGGAAGGCGAGGAAGGCAGGGGTGGACGAGCAGGGCAGGGGGCACGCACCCTTGCTGAGGAAAGGACGTGGAAAGATGTGACCTAAGCAGGGTGAGGTCCCCACGTACCGAAGTACCCTCGTACCCTCGTACCCACCCACCTCAGGGCCACCTAGGGTGACCTCCTGGCCCTGCCGTGGCTCTGCCAACCCCCGTCACCCCCGTTCGTTCTTGCTTCAGCGTGAATGGCCCCGGTGTCCACTCTGGCCAGCGTCCCAGCTAAACCGTTCGTTTCAATTCACCAAGCTTCCGCACTTGGGACATCTCACTTGACCTGACTTGGGGGGAGGGTGCGCGTGCGAGTCGAGCACCTCGCATCTCAGCAGCTGCCTTTCTCGCTGTTACTTGCTTGTGTGTGTGTATATGCGTGTGTGTGTGCTCGCCTGGTACTGTGTGCAAAAGATTGAATGAGGATGGAAAGGTACGCAGCACACTCGTGGGTGTGTGTGGTGGAAGAGGCCATGTATGAACGAGATGAGTGCGTGTGTAATGAATCTTTTTTTTTTTCCTCTGCTCTGCCAGCGAGTGTCAAGTCAGTCAGGACACGCCGGGCCATCAAACAAGTACCTCGCGCTGCAAAGTATGTCTGGATGTACCTCGACACACCGTCCGTCATCCGTACCTCACTTTTGCCTACCTACCCTTACTTATCCTTATTCATATTCTGCTCTCACCTCTCATTCGATTCATAAAGTAAACCCATTTCTTTTGTCCCCATCCCGTCCGTCCACCACCGTCCATCGTCCTGCCCATGTCCACAACAACCTGTCCGGCCCCTACCTGGCTCTTCTGATCGATCCGTTACCCCCCCCCTTCCCTCCTTCCTTTCTGCCCCCCCGGTCTCACTAAAAGGATCGTCTCCGTGGTTGACATTTTTATAATACCTGCCGAACCCCGTCCGTCAGTCCCTGCGCTCCGCCTGCTGCGTCACAGCTTCTTCCTTCCTTTCCCTTGCTCTCTGCTCAGGCTCAGGCTTTTGCTCGCACCGCCGCAAAGCACCGCATCCCATACACACGCATACACCAAGCAGGAAGGGGGCCCTTTTTTCCCACACCTTACATATCTCAACGCTCCCTCTGCAGTAGCGACAAAACTCAGTCAACCGTGCTTTCTTTTTCCTACCTTTTCTTTCCTTTCCTTGCCATTGACGACGCATTCCGACACCGAAAAGGAACTGCAAACCCGCATTGAGATACCCAGGTCGTGGTCATCAGGTAAGCTGCACCGCTTTTTCTGTTTACTTTCCTGCCCCCCTTCATTTCTGCCGCTGCCGCATCGAGGTCCATCGAGGTCGTCGTTTGCCCGTTTCCCGTTCCTGTTTGCAGCGTTCACGTCGTTGGCCTGTTCACCCGGCAGCGTTCCTGGCTTGTTCCCACGCCATTTGGGTTGTTGCCGCTGGCTGCCGCTGCCACTGCCACTGTCTGCTCCTTCCTCCTTGCTGCGCGTGGCGGTACGTACCTCCAACCGTGTTGGCCTGTGGCTGCCGCCTTGCCTGGGGCCACTTCTGGGGCTGTCCAGCGCCTTGGTCACGTCGCCGCAGCTAATTTTTTTTTTTTTTTTCCCCTTCTCACCTCGCGCTCTCACACGTCCACTTCATCTGCACCCCCGATCATAAGGTTTCTTGGCCCCTGTTACCTCATCTCATCCGAGACCGTCTGTACGCGAACTTTGACAAACACTCCCCGACACTGGACAGCCCTCGGCGCCGGAGGCACCAGCTTTTCCTTCCACACTCTCTCTCCCGGCCATCAATCCTGGCTTTGACACTCTTCTAGCCTGTATATCAGGCCTTCCATCTGCATCTACTGACAGGAGGCGCGTCTAGTTGGTCGATCTGATACGGCCGCCTTCACACCTATTCACTCCCTCTGCTTTTCCGCCTTCACCGCGACTCGACTCGCACACATCCGACAAGGACATAACCATCCCTCGATCGACTCTACGAGTGCTCTCCGCACGCGTGCCATCTCCGACGATTAATCTGTGGTGGGCTGTGCCTCCGTTCTACGATCATCACCACGCCTTGCGCCACGTTGATATACTTACCGACACAACCCGAGTCACTATATATAATCGTCACCGCTTCGGCTACTCACTCAACACCAAGCAACACCGATCTCGACTCGAGCGAAGCTTGACCCAGGCGGATACTTTGGGCGGCAAGGACGAGCAACATACTGGTCTGTGATCTTTGATCGGTCTCTCCCGGATTTTTCGCAGCACCCGTACAAGGTAAGCCTGCGAGCACAACCCGTCAGTCTGATTCAGCCCGGATCCGCCACCAGGTGCTCCTGGCACTTCTAGTCATGCCAGCGAGCATGCCGGGCTACCCCCGCGATCATTTTGCCTTGCACAACCCTGTGTGTGGAGTCGCACTCAAAACGCTCCCTACTCGTGGCGATGTGCTTCCCCCCTCAAGATGGCGCTGCTCCCTAGGCGCCTTCGTCCTTTTAGCCTCTTGCCTCTCGGTGTCGCTCTGTATGCTAACTTTTTTCAAGAACACGCAGTCCTTTTGAACCTAAAGTCACCTTCGTCTGACGCGGTGAACCGTCCGAAAACCATCCTGCAAGCTGGCCATCCACGCAGCAGGGATACTGACACCGACTGGCGATTTCCATCGTAATATGAGGTCGCCTGTTCCGGGCGAAGTAATGGACATTGGCAACTTGATGAATCAAAGAGCTATGCAACAACACGCCCCCATGCACACCGGAAACACCCCGGATCGCCAGATGCCTCATCTCCCTCAACTCACCGCGAGAAACATGGCCGAACCTCCAATGGACCGCGCCGGCTCCCCTCACGGATCTGAATACTCCCAGCACTCCCGTCACACCATGGAAGGTGTCCCACGATCATACCCGTCGCCCAGCGCCGGCTCATACCCCTCTCCCAGCGCCATGGTCGGCGCCCCGATGTCCATGCAGGTTCCTGTCTCTCACATGGCACCGATCCTGCCTGGCATCCCGCAAGAGATGTCCCAGCACATGGGCTATAAGGCGCCCGAGCAGCAGGCACCTCAGCAGCCTGCAAAGGCCTATCCGTGCAGCACCTGCGGCAAGGGCTTCGCCCGCCGCAGCGACCTGGCCCGTCACGGTATGTACTGATCTGAGATCTCAAGGACCAGCACTAACTCGAACAGAACGCATTCACAGCGGTATCCGCCCTCACGTCTGCGACTTCCCCAACTGCGGCAAGCAGTTTATCCAGCGATCTGCCCTCACCGTCCACCAGCGTGTCCACACGGGCGAAAAACCTCACATGTGCGAGCGGTGCGGCAAGCCTTTCAGCGACAGCAGTTCCCTCGCCCGTCACCGCCGAATCCACTCCGGCAAGCGTCCGTACAAGTGCCCGTACGCCGACTGCCAAAAGACCTTCACCCGCCGCACCACCCTGACTAGGCATCAAAACCACCACACCGGCACCGTTGAGGAGGCGGCTGCGGCCACCGCCGCTGCGCTTGCCGCCCGCGGAGCTGCTGCCAAGCCCACCCGCTCCGACGGCGACGCCATGTCCAACCGTGGCTCCCCCCTGACGACACCCTCGCCCGGCCAGCGGACCCTCTCAATGTCTCCCAGCGCGGACAATATGCACCGTGCCAACGCCGAGTTCCAGTACATGGGCAACAGCTCCCTCCCGGTGCACCTGCAGCGCGACATGCACGTCGGCAGCCCTGCGTCGACAACATCGGCCGGCTACAACAACGGCATCCGCCCGACCTCCCACCCTACGGGCTACGGACCTCCTCCCACGCTGGAGCCCAGCGTCGAGCAGCACTCGGGTCCCGGCAGCGCAGGCGGCAGCCCTCACATGAGCAGCGTCGGCTGGCAGTCCCCGTCTCACGTCCCGTCGCCCTCGCACAGCAGCAACGGCGGCAACGGATACACCTACCCCGACCCCGACGCGTACCCGTCTGCCCCCTCCCTCGGCGGCCAGATGTTCTACGGCAACGCCGGCCAGGTCCGCCGCCCCCAGAGCACGGAGCCCCCCGCCGCCTACGATATCAAGGGTCGTCAGAGCGAACTGTGGGCGGGCGCCCACTAGGAGTCTTCCCAGGGCGAGTGATCTGTCTGCACCATGGAATTGTCTTCCTTGGACAGTTGTGTCTTTTTTCTTTTTCCTCGAGTAACGAAAAGTTCGTGCATGGCAAGGTGGTGGGTGGGTAAATACATACAACTTTAATACTGCGGGCTGCACCGGGAACGGGTCAGGGAGATACCACAGGGTCGGTCAGCCATCTGGTTCGTTTAAAAACACGCCTTTTCTTTTGTAGTTTGATAGACGGGCGGAAAGCACAACTTCATGATGACTCTGGGCCTGCATAGGCATTGGCGGGAGGCAACGGTTGGGAGGAGTTTCCAAGATCAGGAAACGAGCGCTCCTGGGCGGGACACCCCGATAAAGGACTGGACTCTTGTTTTGTTGCGGATCTTTGTATGCAAACCTGTACTAGACAATGAACGCGAGTAGCTTATTCTTCTCATCACAAGTTTGTGAATTCAGTGACAATCCAGGTGGGGGGCAGTGTTCTCAACAGCTCCAATTGTAGTACACCTCATACCTCAATGGGGACGAAAGTAGCAGAGAAACCGACAACGACAACAAGGACAGTAGAAGACGACAGGAGACGACGATAGAAGACGACGACGATAGACGACGATAAACGCCAACAATATAGGCGATTAGAAGGGATACAGATTACACGCATGTGTGGTGGACACCGCCCGGATCAAACCTCCTGCGATCTCGGTGACAATACAAGTGGGGAGCAGACGTGACCAGGGCCAAGCTTGAGGTTCGATCTCACGATGGTCAGTGTGCGGACGACGGGGCGAGTCTAAGGTAGCGTTGCGTTGGATGGTCCGGGGACGGCGACCCGCTGCACTTGGCAAACTTATGATGGAATGGCAGCTGGGCTGACGGGCTTCGTTCGATGCCAAGGGGACGGCCACGCGAGCCTACTTAACAAGTGGCCTCGCTCCTGCATGCGCTGACAGCGGCTGGATGACAGCTTTTCGGCCGAACCCATTTCCTCATCATCGAAAGCTGATGACCAAACGCGGTTCTTGTTTTCTAATCGGGGCGACCTAGCCTCAGTGCCTCAACAGCAGAAGTGAGGCGGGCGGGGCGATTCAGACCCGAGGCATACGTCGTTTGTTCTGGTCTCGGATTGATGAGAAAATCAGAAAAAAAAAAAAAAAGTGTTTCTGCGGGGGGCAGAGGACCGCCTTCCGCGGGTGGCATCTGGTTGGTCGGCTGTCTCGCAGGTGTTGGTTGCTGCATTTGGGAAATAAGTGATTACTCAA
Source organism: Colletotrichum tropicale (assembly GCA_027406125.1). NCBI lineage: Eukaryota > Fungi > Ascomycota > Sordariomycetes > Glomerellales > Glomerellaceae > Colletotrichum > Colletotrichum tropicale. The sequence continues at coordinate 5,994,613 of JANVYH010000002.1, forward strand.
CTCGAAATCTTGAATCGTTCTTCTGAGGACTCAGGAGCTCGGATAATGTGAGAGAAAACCGGAGAGGGACGGCTCCCTTTTTTGGCTTTAGTGAGACGGGCAAGGCGGGCGTTGCGCGTGGCATTCCCCCCAAAGGTAGATTGCTAGTCCGAGTGTACCCGTTTTCCAGCTCTGCGCTTGCTTTGCTTGTCGTTCTGAATCGCTAATCCGAACGTCTCGTTCTCGGTAGCCCCCAGAGATGACTCGATTAGTATACAGTCTCTGGTGGAACCCTCGTCCGTGTTTGCTTGTCTTGGTGTAAGCCGAGAAGGGGAGGGGGAGGGGGGTGCGTAAGAGAGAGAAACAGTGTCTGGGTGTTTGTGGGATATTTATCCCACTGGCAGCTCAGCCGGCGGGAAGCAAGCCTGATTACTATTCAATGTCGTGCCTTGGGTCTCTTGACCTCACCTTGGGCGTGGGCGGCCGAAGTGAGAAAAAAAAGAGACACACTCTCTCGAGACTTAAGATGCATGGCAGGCCCTGATTCATTCTCTCGCTTTTTGCCCGTCCATCCCCGGATTGAAGTTAGCAGCCCCCGCAGAGCGTGTAGCTGATCCCACGCGGTTTGACGCCATCGCGGACCGAGGCTTTTCTGCTTCGGGGCTAAGAGGAATATCAAGTTTTCGCCCACCACTTTCGACATTCTGCAGAATCTCACGACGCACAAACAAAATGACAGTCATTCGTATCGAGGCCGTCACGGATATGCTCTGTCCATGGTGCTACGTCGGCAAAAAGAACCTCGACCGCGCGATCGAGCTGTACCGTGAGACCGACCCGTCCGCCGAGTTCCAGGTGGCATGGAAGCCCTTCTATCTCAGCCCGGCTATGAAGAACTCTGGTCGGTTGGCCGTCCATTCTCACTTAGACTCACACTGACGGAGACGCAGGATACGATAAGCGCACCGTCTACACGAGGACGTTCTCCGTGGCGGGCGATTTCGAGACGGCTTTCGAACGCGTCTCGTCCGAATGCAGCCGAGCGGGCATCAAACTCGATATCAGCGGTACCACGGGCAACTCTCGGCAGTGCCACAAGCTCATCGCCCTCGCGTTGATGAAGGGCTTCGACGTGCAGGACCGGCTCCTGGATGCCCTCTTCCGGGGCCACTTTGAGGAGGGTGCCGACATTTCGGACAGGGAGTTCCTTCTGGCGGCGGCGGCAGAGGCGGGGCTGGACGAGCACGAAGCTGCAAGGGTGCTCGACAGCGAGCGGGCCGGCGAGATTGTCGACGGCGAGGTCATCCGCGCGAGGAAAGCGGGCGTGAACGGCGTGCCCACCTTCACCATCCAGGGCCGGTGGAGAGTCGGGGGGAAACAGGAACCGGACGTCTTTCTGAGAGTGTTTGAGAGAGTTGCCGAGGAGTGAGTGAGAGGTTTGCCTAGTCGAGTCAGCAGCATAGCGGCGCGGATGATACCACAGTTGAGCATCGGGTCTGGTAATAAGTTTATTCATCGCCTTTTCTGCCCCTCACCACAGGACCTGTCCCTGATCGGCCGTGACAAAGCCAGTCTGAAACCCATTCTATAAGACCGAGGAAACCTATCCGAATTCGCCCAAAGAGCCGCCGCCCATCAAAACGCCAGAAATGCAGCCGAACGTATCCATCTACCGCTTCGTAAGGTGGCTGTAGTCCTTGAGCAGATGCTCCATGTGCGTGTTGGTCGTCTTGCCGGTGCGGCGGACGGCGCGCTTCTTTTGCTTATTGTTCTTGGGATCGACCTTCTTGATGAGGCTCGGGTCGGCGCTGGCGGGCTTCTGCCCGACGGAGACGAGCTTCTTGACGATGTCGTCGGTGCTCGGCACCTCGACGGCGTTCCACATGCGCTTGAACTCGTCGTCGACGTGGTGGTGCAGCGTCGCGTCGTCGAGCCAGATGGCGCGCGGGTGCTGCTCCTTCTTCGTCTTGACGATGAGGATCTTATGCTCGCGCTCCAGCTCCATCAACGCCTGGTCGCAGTCGGGCCAGCCGTCTTTCAGGTCCTTAACGTTGGTTCCCTCGGCGTCCTTCTTGCTCTGCAGGTGGCGCAGGAGCGAGATCTTGTCCTTGACGCCAGGGATGATGGGCCGGTGGATGTACGTGCCGGTCCTCCACGTCTGCTCCGAGAGCTTCGAGTCGGGGACCCACTGGATGCGAGGGTGGCGGCGCATGGCCTCGACCAGCGACTGCTTGTGCTTGTCGGTGCTGCGCGTCTGGCCCAGGTGGTCAAAGATCTCCGTGGCCGTCTTCGGCTCGTCCTTGCCCTTGAGCCACTCGAGAGCATACTGCATCTGCGTGAAGACCTCCTGACCAAAACTAGTGTTCTGAGGCTGCGAGTAGACGACAGCGTTAGGATCGCGCTTGCGCTTGCCGGACGAGGCATCGTTCTTGGATGCGGTGCTGCCGACAGAAGGAGAGGGCGAGGGCGGCGCCAACGACGGCTTCTTGGCCGTCAGCTTGCTGGCGGCCGAGGCGAGCGAGCTGTTGAAGGCTGCCTTTTGCTTCTCGAGGAGGGACGACATCTCGGCGGATGTGGACGGTGTCTAGTATATATTGGAGGGAGTCGATGACGGGTTGTAGATGCTTTTCAGCATACAGTCGTTGGTGGTTGCTGCACGTTTCGTGACCAGGCAGCCGCGCGGCTCTGCCGATCGAGAAGCAGGAACAAGGACAAGTCTTTCGGGAGTGTTTTCGCCGTCGCTTGTATCTCGTAGATTCCCAGGTTTCCCAACAACTCTTCGCTTCAATGGTCAGCTGCGTGAGCTGGGCGGCGCCCTGTCGTCGGCGGCTCGCTGCCTCGTCCTCGCGGTCGCTCTCCTCGGGTCGCGCTGTCGTGCCTTGTTCGATCTTCTCCTGTCGTACCCGCTGCTTCGATATCCACAATTATATCCAGACGTTTGCTGCGATCAGCCGGTTGACAATGACGGCGCAAGCAGGGTGACGGAGGGAAGATTCTTTGCTGAGCCGAGATGGGAAGCTGCTGATTCAATCTTCTTGGACGTTCAACACTGTGGCGCACGGACGTGGCTGATGAGCTAAGCCACGGCAGGCACCTTTATCTCCGATCGAATGAATTTCCGATGGACGCCTACGGACTCTTGCTTCCATCAATGATAGACCCATCATGTACCTTGTGGGTGTCTCATGCAATTTTCCGATGGGTTCCGGCTGTTGTCTCTCACAAGCTGGCGACAGAGTGGCTGTGGATATGGCATGCACGGGCCATGCCCCTATGGCGGGTTGACGCAAGAGTGGGAGCCGAAAGTGGCCGTCAAGAGTGGGAGTTGACCTTGGTAGATATGGTTTTTGTGATTTTTGTGATTGATTTGGCGGCAGAAGAGTCCGGACTATAGAGGTACGTCTGGAATAAGGCTTCCTGGCATTGACCGCAATGGTTGGTGACATGCGCACCATCAAAGCGGTCAGCGCCGAGCAGCCAGTCACAAGCATCCCGAGTCCCAAATGTCCAGAGAATCGCAGACAGCAAGACACACTCATCCTTGTTGTCAACTATATCCAGCGCTTCTTGCCCATCTCCAAACACCCCGTGAACAAATGTCCATAAGAATCGTGACCGAACGTATATTCTATTAAAAGCAATATCTTCAACTGGCAGATTCGGCTCAGTCGAAGCACAACCAGCCAGATCCACCTCACGACGTCAAAAAAGCTCCTGCCGACCGACGTCAAACCTCTTGTCAGATGATCGTAAAGACGAGAGAGACCCGTCATCAATCCCGTCACATCCGCCTGCGTGCCTCATTACGGGGCGGCGCGCGCGCGTTTCCCCTCTGGAACCGTGCGCGGTGACGGCTTCCATCTTCATCCCCCCTAAAGTACTCGCTTGGCAGTCAAAAAACACAACAAAAGTCCGCTGAGGAACTTATGCGGACTGCTGCTGTTGCTGCTGCTGGTAGTTGTAGGCGACGTAGGCGAGGACACCGCCGATGAGGAGGACGGCGTACAGGCCGATGCCGAAGCCGGGGCTCTCGGTGTGGCCGGCGGAGGTGGCGGGAGCGGTTTGCTTCTTGGGGGAAGGGTCGCCGGGCTGAAGAGGAAGAAGAGCGTTAGCTGTAAATATCCCGAGCATGTGCGCATGCGCGCGGAGGGGGTTCGGCTTACCTGGCGCTTCAAGTCGCCAATGTAGAGCTGGTCGAGGGTCTCGCGGGCCTCGTCGCTGTGGCCGACATCCTCGAAAGCCTCGGAGGCATCCTGACCGCCGACATCGAGCAGAACCTCCTCACCACCGCTAGAGACAAAACGTCAGTTGGGACGAACAGACGGACAAGGGCGGAGCCGGGCATTCAGGGGCAGCCGAGGTCGAGTAGTACTCACGGGTGCTCGTCGACAAACTTGGTGCAGTCGTAGATCTTGTCGTGGACTACAATGTAAATGTCCTTCTTGGTGTTGTGCTCGGCAACATCCTGGTAGGTGAGTTCGACGCCGCCCATTGTGACAGATTTCGCAAAAGAGGGTTCTCGTTCTGTTGGTGATAAACGTGGCTTTTGTTGAGCGGCAAACGGGGTTGCGAACTGTTCTTTTGTTTCGGTGAAACTTGGTGGGTGGATGTGCGAAGCAGGTGAAGAAGCAGGACAAAGAGACTTTTTGGCGAGATTTAGAGGTGGCAGTTGCACAATCAGGCCAGCTCGGATGTTGTTGAGCCCGCTTCACTATTATCGCGTAAAATTGGGGGGGGATAGCTGATGGAAGCTTCTGCTTTGACAGTGGACACAATTGCAGCTTGGGGGGGAAAAGGATATCGGGGGTCCGCTCATGGGGGACTTTCGGGCCAATGAGGGACACCGAAATTAGTGCACACCTGCTGTGATTCGCCGGCCTGGTGGATTGGGCGTCCAGGGTTTAGAGGGATTGAGCCTTCGAGGTACCGTTTTTAGGGGCCAGCAACGGGAGGTTGAGAGCCCAGCTGGAGACTGACTGGAGAGGTCCAGTGCCCAGAGAGTGGGAGCGGGGCTGGCACCCCGGCGGAGCGAATGTGATGCCGCCGTTCCTGTCGGCATCGCACTCGGGAAGGGCTGGCAAATGAATGTGAATACGGCGTATGTCACCCACGGCTGTATTCGCAAACTTAGGTCTACTAAGCCTGCCTCGCCTTACCCTGCGACACCCGTTCCTTACCTTGGTCCTAGGCAGTGCCACGTCTCTTCCCCGCCCATTGAGACTCGACCAGGCTGTCTCCGAGTCAGGGCGAACGTTGCTCAGAAGAGAGCAAGCACTGCGACGTGAGGGCATGCCGTGCCTGTCCTGACCGCCCAAGCTGCTGCGTCCAGTTAGCTCGTTTCGAAACGCGGGTCTCTTGCCGGAATCCTGTCGGTGTCCGCTGCTGCGTGGCTGGGCTTCGACGAGTAGCCGTCGCCCTCTCAGTTCCGCTTCCACGTCGTCGCAAATCCTCTGCGAATACAGAGATTTACAGCGGAAACCGCTCGTCGTCTGCCGGAATTTCAGCCACAGGGTCCGGTCCGTTCCCCAGTATTTCGTGTTCGTATCCTTGCATTGCTACATCACTGGGCTCGACAAGCAACCCGACCGAGTGCAACGCCGCAGCTGGCCGGTCCAGTGTAATGCGTCCCGCGGGGGGGATTGCCAATCATCCAGCCATACCCACAACCCGCCCGTCCTCTAGCCACTGGGTTGGGTTCCTCGAGACTTGTGCCCGTCGGAATGTTCCTTATCTCACCGGTTCCGCGGGGTCCCTGTGGGCGCGTAAATGGCGCTCACGGACTCTTGGCCGACGGTTGACAGTCCGAAATCCCACGGAGCACGCGGAATATTCCAAGACCTGGGACGGCAGATCTGATTCAGATAAATCACCCATGCTGCCTGCAGAGCGGCCGTCCTCTTCAGTCCGCACTACAAAAGGCCGGCGCTGCTGTCTCTCACTTGCAACCCGTACGGCTTTTCTGGCCGCATGTCAATCCCGCTCGCTGACATCTGGGAGTTCGGGATGATGCCGAGGCACTCCGTGCGTCCTCCGGGATCGTGATGTCAATTCCATACAGATGCAAAAGGCGGGGAACGCGCGGGGTAATCAAGCTGGCTTCTGATATCGGTTCCCAAGGCGTTTTGGCCGTGGCTCGCGATTTATTTCCTGAACGGGTAAAAATCGCCGGCACACTCGCTTTTGCTGCATTCCATCAGATATGCACACGGCTGTTTTAGCCACTCTTGTATCGAGGCGGTCCCGAGTCTCTGGGAATACATCACCGAACCATTGCCGTGACAGACGAAGGGAGGCTCGCTCCAGTTGGACGCCTGCTAAATGCACGGAGGATATCGATCTAACGTCTACTCAACACGGCCCCGTCCCCAGCTCATCGCCGTCCGCTGCCTCCGCCAATGTCCTGTCCGAGACGGTACGAGGTGATCTTGTCCCACTCAATCTTCTGTCTGGTCACGGGCAGCTGCCGTCTCAGGCCCTTGAACGCTCCCTCGCTCAGATTCGTGAACCCCCTGTTGAGCTCCTCCTGGTACTTCTTCTCCGAGTTCGAAATCTCCTTGACGATGCCGGCGCCGGTGCCCGAGACGGACGTCTGTGTGGGGCGGCTGGTGAGCAGGCGGACGTTGCCGTCTTCGTAGTAGTGCACGTCAACCTTGACGGAGCCCTCGAGGCTCTCGGAGGAGGGGTCGTAGATGTAGAGGGAGCGCCAGCGGCCGTTCCTGGGCACGTCAGCAAGGCTCGAGGAGCTGTGAGGAAAGCACATACCAAAAGTTGTTGGGAGAGTACTTGTTGGAAACGATAATGACGGCGACCTTGGAGTCGTTCTCGGTCGGGTAGACTCCGTACGCGGCGTTGGGGAAATGCTCCTTGACGTAGGGGCCGAGGCTCTTCAGCGTCGACTTGCTGCATTCCGTTTAGCACCATCCCTCCCATCCACGCAGCGTCACCTACATCAAGTCGGCGTTGGCGCCCTCCAGAACGTAGCTCTGCGCGTTGCTGGCCTTCTGTGTGCTGTGGTCGAAGGTGAAGCTCGTGGAGCTCTCGACGTCAAAGTATTGGCCGTTGCCCAGCGAGTTGTGAGAGCTGACGATGACCTGATGTATTCCCTTAGCTTCCGATCGCTCCCTCGACCGCCGCTTGACCGACCTGCTGGCTGCCGCCGGGCAGCTTCACTGTGATGAACTGCTCCTCATTGTACTTCTCGAACGCCGGCTCGAGGCTCGAAACGAGTTCGGGGTCGGACACGGTGAGGGACTTGATGTCTTTGTCGGGTTAGCTGTCGGTCGGGCTGCGAACCGGTGGCGGCGTGTCGTTACCTGCGATGACATCTGCGAGCTTCAATCAGGTCAGCTCGGGGTCTGCACGGTGGAAACAGCTCAACGTACCTCGCCAGGGGGGGCTCCCTCCACGAAGGAGGACACGGTCTCGACTTGGGACATTCTGGGGTGATTTGCAAGAGTGGTGTATGCTTGCAATATCGCGTTGGCGGTGATGATGCGGCGGTGGACGTTGAAACATAAGGTACCTGATGCGGGGCAATTGGCGGGACACCGACGACGGGGACGATGACGGGGGCAGCGACGGATTGGCCAGGAAAGGGGCATTAATTGTTAGTGCGCAACCTCCACCTCTGCCTGGCAGAAGCACAGCCGAGTTGTACCTTTCCATCAATTCGCCAGGACATCAGGTACGATTCTTCCTTTACAATCACTGCTTGTAATTCAATGGGCGATTGATTTTACAACTTTGGTCTCCTAGTAGCGAACACATGGCAACGGCAGTGCGACCTTGAGCTTCAGTCTGGTATCCTTTTGCCTTCCAAAGTCTAGGTCTAAGCCCACACGCGTCTTCAGATTGATCATCATGGGTATGTATTAAAAGTTGACGTCCATCCTCCCGCCTCAGTAGTCCAACACCCGCTTAATATTGTCGTAAACCCCTAGGTAGGTCAGCAAACTGTTCAAAGACTCGCATCAAAGACCACTTACTCGCAACATCCGGGATGTTGAACTTCTCATACAACAACGGCGTATGAATGCTCCATCCCGCAACCCTCGCGACTGGCGCCTCCAGTCGCAGGAACGTGTCCGGGTCCTCCTGGATGGCTGCAGCAACCTCCGCGCCGACGCCGGCATTGACCATCGCCTCGTGCACCACAATACAGTGGCCCGTCTTGCGGACACTCTCAAAGACGCACTCCTTGTCCCACGGGTACAGCGTCCTGAGATCGATGAGCTCCACAGAGATGCCCAGCTCCCCTTCGGCCTTTTGAATAGCCGACATGCACGTGTACAGTGGTTGGCCGTAGGACACGATCGTCACGTCCTTGCCCTCCTTCAGAACCTCCGCCTTGGACAGCGGCAGAGTGTACGCCCCTGCGGGCACTTGCTCGACAGCGGCCCGGTAGAGTATCTTGGGCTCCATGAAGATGCACGGGTCGTTGCTACGAATGGCTGACAACAAGAGACCCTTGGCCTGGAGGGGTGACCTCGGCATGATCACTCGCAGTCCAGGGATGTGCGTGAACAAGCTCTCGGGGGACTGGGAGTGGTAGAGGGCGCCGTGGCCGACGCCGCCGCAAGGCATCCGGACCGTGAGACCGCCCACGCTGCGACCGCATGCGCCGTCTCTGTATCGGAACTTGGCCGCTTCATTGACGAGCTGGTCGAATGCCGGGTATACGTAGTCGGCAAACTGGATCTCTGCTACTGGCCGCATGCCCTCCGCTGCCACACCGATGGCGAAGCCCATGATGCCCTGCTCCGTCAGGGGCGTATTGAAGATGCGGTCCGCGCCGTACGTCTCGGCGAGCTTCATTGTGCACCGGAACACGCCGCCAAAGGCAACGTCCTCTCCAAACACCATGACGGAGTCGTCTTCGGCCAGCGCAATCGACAGGGCGTCATTGATGGCCTGGAACAGGTTCATCTTCTTCGTCGTGCCATTGCGAACCTCGGCTGGGAGCTCGGCCGTGCTGAGAGCCGCCTGAGACGAGTGCGCGAGGAGAGAGGTCGTCGCGTAGTCGACGGGGACGTTGAGCTTCGCATTGGGCGGATGCGTCGAGTAAAGCCGAGAGACGGCAAGGGGAAGCTGGGTCGACACGGACGGCGCCAGCGCTCGGCGGAGTGGACGTAATGAAATGGACCTCATTGTATATGATGTTTGTAGCCGGCAGAATCACTGCGAGACCCAATTCCCATGAATGTCTAAAGACGAAGGAACTGAGACCGCCGGCTCGACGAGGGAGGCTGTCCTACTAACCCGCGCCCGGGTGATGTAAGTTCGGCTTGCAGCGGCGTTCGCGGGGTCGCAGCGGCCCTTGGCGGGCGACCGACCCTGGCGGCCACTTTACGCCCTGATAAGAGGCCCGAGCGATTGTTGCCCTGCCAACAGCCGAGCCGCCAGCCCAGCGCCAAAACAGGGCAGTGGACATGATTACGATCTTGGTATCCTTGGCGTCAACACGTATATCCATCTGGAATGGCCGCCGGTCAGTAGCATTCCACTGCAACGACGACTAGCACTTTTTCCGACGGCATTCCATCTCCAACAATGGCGCCCGGTGAATCCTCGAGACCGTCGTCGCACCGACCGCGGGACTCATCGGGCAGGAAACATCAACACAAGAAACGGCGGTCACAAGATCAGAGATCGAGACGGCCAGCGACCGATTCTGGAGAGAGCAGGGGCTCGCAGACGCTTTCGGCGGACGCGCTGGCACAGTTGAACCAGGAGAACACGAGAAGACCAAAGAGACGGGGATCCGATGCGAGGCCAAGAGACCCGGAAAGAGATGCGGAGAGGGAACGGCTGCGGAGGGAAAGGAGGGAACGAAGGGCACGCCGTGCCGCCGCAGAGAGTGCAGACGCTCCGAGGGAAAAGGATCCGCCGAGGGAGAGGCCGCGACGAGTGCAAAAGGAAGAGTACCGAGATTTGCCGTATGAGAAACCGCGGAAAGACAGGCACAAGAAGAAGCGGGTTGTCAGCGGTGCCATTCTCGAGGAGGGCCGGGGGTCGCGTGGTCTGAGAGGCGGCGGATGGAGCAGCACCGACAGCAACAGCCTCGAGAAGGAACGTCTCGTGGATGACCCACCCGGGCCGATCAAGAAGAGGAAGAAGCTTTGTAAGTGATGCGGCAGAGGCCCACGATCGACAGCTAACCGCCGCCAGGGATCTGCCTCGGGGTCTGCTTGGTCCTGCTGATTATCATCATCGTCGTGGCAGTGGTGGTCAGCAAGAAAAACTCCAACAACAGCGACTCGAGCTCGGTAAACCTCGACGGCCAGGACAAGAACAGCATTCCGATGAAATGGCGCGGTACCTATCTTGACCCGTGGTCCTGGGCCGACACCACCGATTTCAACGTCACTTTTACCGACGAGATGGTTGGCGATCTGCCAGTCATGGGCCTGTACACCGACTGGGACGACTCGACGCAGGCCAACAGCAAGGTCCCGAAGCTCAACGAGGACTGGGGCTCGTACGGATCGAGGCCGGCGCGCGGAGTCAACGTCGGCGGCTGGCTGAACCTGGAGCCCTTCATCACGCCCTCGCTCTTCAACTACGACTCCCGTCTCGGCATCATTGACGAGTACACCCTCTGCACGCACCTGGGCGCCAAAAAGACGGCCGAGGTACTCGAGGACCACTACAAGTCCTTCGTGACGGAAGACACGTTCAAGGAGATTGCGGATGCGGGACTCGATCACGTACGAATTCCCTTCAACTACTGGGCGATCGAGGTCTACGACGGCGATCCGTACCTCTTCCGCACGTCATGGCGCTACCTCCTCCGCGGCATCGAATGGGCGCGCAAGTACGGCCTCCGCGTGAACCTCGACGTCCACGGCCTGCCTGGCAGCCAGAACGGGTGGAACCACTCTGGCCGTCAGGGGGTCATCGGCTGGCTCAACGGCACCGACGGCGCCACCAACGCCCAGCGCAGCTTGGACTTGCACGACCGGCTGTCAAAATTCTTTGCGCAGGACCGGTACAAGAACATCGTTTCCTTCTACGGCCTTGTCAACGAGCCAAAGATGACGGAGCTGAGCGCGACGGATGTCGTCGCGTGGACGGAGCAGGCCTACAAGCTCGTCAAGGGCAACGGGATCAAGGCCATCGTGGTGTTTGGCGACGGCTTCATGGGCCTCGGCAACTGGCAGGGCAAGATGACGGGATACAGCGACCTGGCGCTCGATGTGCACCAGTACGTGATTTTCAACACGGACCAGATCGTGTACACGCACCAGAAGAAGGTCCAGTACGCCTGCGACGGCTGGACGCAGCAGGCGGAGCAGTCGATGGACACGTCGACGGGTTACGGGCCGACGCTCTTCGCCGAGTGGTCGCAGGCCGACACGGACTGCGCCAAGTACGTGACCAACGTCAACTGGGGCAACCGGTGGACGGGCACGTACGACACGGGCAACTCTTCGACGTCGATCCTGACGCCGCGGTGCCCGACAGAGGACAGCCAGTGCAGCTGCGACAAGGCCAACGGCGACCCCAGCGGGTTCAGCAGCGATTACAAGCAGTTTCTGCAAATGTTCGCCGAGGCGCAGATGCACTCGTTCGAGAAGGGGTGGGGCTGGTGGTACTGGACATGGGACACGGAGAGCTCGCCGCTGTGGAGCTACAAAAAGGGCCTCGCGGCCGGAATCCTGCCTGCCAAGGCCTACGAGCGGGACTTTGACTGCTCCGGAACGGTGCCGTCGTGGAGCAGCTTGCCGGAGTATTACTGATGGGTCGTGTTTTTTTGCATGCAATTGGCGTTTGGGGCGAGCAACCTGCATTTGACTGAAGGAGGCATATAGAGTGAGCGATGACGACGAACATGTATGAGAGAGACGTGGTCATGTATGATAATAACGCTGGAGACGCACATGATGCCAGTATTAGATAGCTTTAACGACAGAACGCTGAGGTTCAGTCGTCATATTTGTTGCCATTGAGATTGTGACATTAGTTCGTTGATTGTACTTACACAGGAAACCAAGCCACGCAGTACATTAGAGCTGATCATTCTTGATTAGAAATGCGTCCATCTCCAGGGACGTCAACAAGTCCACGGACGTTGCTGACAGACAGACCGTCATCGCACGTGGCCCGAAGGATCTCGAGCATCCCACGCTACGGCAACCGGCGCCGAAGAGAGCTCGGGGCAGGTGTCAAGAAGCACAGACTGGACGAAAAACAGACGGTCGGGATCGGAAGGCGGGTTGACGGCGCTCGCGCTTCGCCCTCTCCGACGACGCGAAATGACTCTTCCTTTTCGGAGGGGGGCAGCAATCCAGCAATCAGTGGGAATGCAACCCCACTTACCGGCTTCGTGGGCCCGGTCGGATCACGAACTAATGTAGGGAACATGGAAGATGGGAAAAGCCGATTGAAGCTTATCGAATGGCGCGAGAACTGTTGGCCAGGCAGGGCACATCGGATCAGCTCAGGTTAGGTTGCAGCTCAGAGCGTCCAGGGCCAGTGTTTCTGTCAGGTTTCTCCAGCATTGCCGCAAATCCAAACCGATCGCTCGGCGTCTCCCATTTTTAGCCCTGCGACTCTGTTGAAGAAGCCCGCTCTGACGGGCGCCTCCTGGCTGGTGTCTCACCCACTCTTCTCAGATGCCGAGGGTCCCCCGTTCTGCGACTTCTGGAAAGACGCTTGTCAACGTCATGTCAGGCTGAGACGGGCTATTTCCGTGGGAAACAGTGAAAAAAACGAATGGAAGGCCCCGCTTGCTTTCCTATCAACCGCTAGCAGAGCACGGATGTCATCCGCCGCCTATCGCTGTTATCAATCACATTCTGGCGCCGCTACATCTTGACTAACAAACATGCGGCGTTGGGAGCTCGCCTTCGATGGTGTGCTCGCGAGAATGAACATGCGCCATCCCTACTGGCTGAGCCCCCCTCCCCTCCCCTCGAACTGGATGGACCCCTTCGTCCGTTGGTTCGGATGCTGCACATGGCAAGTCTCCTCGTCTCGCGTCTTTCCCAGATCGCAGGGCCCCATGGCGGCGTCATCCGTCCACCAATGCGTCCACCTTTCCCAGAGTGGAGGTCGCCTCGCCTCAATGACAATGACGAGATCCACCTCCCAATCCGGGGGTTCACGGGTCAAGCTCCTCCAAAAGGCGTAAAGGCGAGCCGCGTTCTGGGTCCCAACAGCGCGCGCCCTAGCTGGGCTGAATAATGGCAAAAAAATTGCCAAAGAGGTTGCGCCCTAGGGACATTCATCCGTCTTTGACTAATGGCCCAAGATCCCGTTTGTTTGCCCCCTCTCGTCGACTTGTCTTCACGGGGTCTGGATCGTTGCAATGGGAGAGGATCCCCCACTTCCAAATAAAAACTACGCCGGGCCTGCGACACATTTCATCGTGGTAGCAGATCCAGCAAAAAAAGAGAGTCCCTGGTCACGATCCACATGCTGGAACTCGGAAGTGGTCCCATAATAAGTCGACCCTTTCCGTACATAATACCCGACATCCGCAGTCCCAGCTTGTTTGCTATCAAGCTCGTCATTGCCATTCTGTTGGAATCTTAAACAACCTTTGATCAGGACGACTGTCAACAGCCATGGCGGATGTCGAAAAGGCCGAGAGCGGCCGGTCATCGAGCGCCGACAACGACGACGAAACGATCGCCGCCGAGGACGATGCGACCTTTCAACGCATCCGAACGGGGGCCAGCGCCGGTGCGCGCTCGCTACGCTCCCTGAGCCGAAATAGGAGCAACAACGGCTACGGCGTCGACGACCTGGACAGCAGCGACGACAGCCCCTCGCAGGAACCCGAAAAGGACCCCTTTGAAGTATCTTTTGACGGCGGCGACAGCGACCCCATGTGTCCGCGCAGCATGAGCAAACTGAGGAAATGGGTGATTGTCTCGATTGTGTCTCTCGCTAGCACATGCGTGTAAGTGGCAGACTGAGAATTTGAAGGGTGGGGGGCGGGTGTTGACAAGACACAGCACTGCTGCTAGTTCCATTTACACGTCGACGTACGCGCAGATGAACGCCGAGTTCGGGACGTCGAAGCTCGTGTCTACGGTTGGTTTGTCCGTGTTTGTACTGGGCATCTCGCTCGGCCCAATGCTTCTGAGCCCTCTCTCCGAGTTCTACGGGCGCCGGCCCATCTACCTGGTTTCATGGGTGATGTATCTCATTTGGATCATCCCATCCGCCGTCAGCAAGAACATCACAACCATGATCATCGCCCGATTTCTCGACGGTCTCACTGGCTCAGCGTTCCTGTCGGTGTCCGGGGGCAGTGGTGAGTGCAGTCGCCATCATCACGTCTCGGGGCATGCTGACTAGTCACAGTTGGCGATCTCTTTGCGCGTCACGAGCTTCAGGCGCCCATGCTCATGTACTCGCTCGCCCCCTTCATTGGCCCGTGTATCGGACCGCTGATTGGTGGCTTCATCAACACGTACCTTCACTGGCGCTGGACCTACTACGTGCTCATCATCATCACGTTTGTTCTGCTGGTGGCCATCGTCGTATTGGTGCCCGAGACATATCGTGAGTGCCTCGTGGAGGGTGCGCCCCTGAGCTGGTGGTGCGGGAGTGCTGACACCGTACAGATCCGATCGTCTTGCGGACCAAGGCGCGCAAGATCCGAAAAGAGACAGGTGACGAGCGCTGGAAGGCCCCCGTCGAGAAGATGACCAAGTCCATCCCCAAGACCATCGGCCTGTCGCTGCTGCGGCCCTTCCAGCTGCTCATCTACGAGCCCATGATGCTCAACCTGTGCGTCTTCTGCGCCATCCTCCTCGGCATCCTGTACCTCTTCTTCGGCGCCTTTCCGCTCGTCTTCACGACCAACCACGGCTTCAACCTCTGGCAGGTCGGTCTCACCTTCCTGGGCCTCCTGGTGGGCATGCTCTTGGCGGCAGCGACCGACCCCTTGTGGCACCGCATCCGCAGCCGGCTCATGGCGGACCTGGAAAAGGAGACGGGCGTCGAGGGGGCCAGCGAGCCCGAATTTCGCCTTCCTCCTGTGATTTGCGGCGCCTTCCTCGTCACCATTGGGCTGTTCATCTTCGCGTGGACGACCTTCTCCTGGATACACTGGATTGTGCCAATCATCGGAAGCGCAATCTTTGGCGCGGGGTGAGTCGAGTCTTTTTATTTTTCCCCTTACACGACATATCGCAACCATGGCCCCAAGATGGAAAAAGGCCCGTGGTTCCGCAGCATATAAGCTCATGCCGTGACCTGACATGCCCGTCCTTGCGTCAGGCCGGCTGCCGTCTGTAGGTTCATGTGCTGGCGTAGTCACGCTTTGTCAGGCCCCTCCACGGACCGTGGGGCCATCTTGCTTTTTCCTTTTTCCAACTGTGTGTGTGTGTGCATGTGAGCTGCAGCTGACCGTCTGAAGGGTGCTCCTCGTCTTTACTGGCATTTTTACGTTTCTTGTAAGTGGTCTGCTTGTCCCACCGGTTGGGCGGCGGTGCCAGGGGGCTGGAATCATTCTCCAGGGCCCGGGCGTTGCACGACATGAGAGATGAGTATGCTAATGTTGAACTCCGCAGGTGGACGCCTATCCTCTCTACGCAGCGTCAGCCCTTGCTGCGAATGCGTTTGTGCGATGCATGTTTGCTGGTGAGTTTACCCTCCCGTGGCACCAACAACGCTCTCTCCCACTCAGCCGGGTTGTGCCCCGTGTGTCTCGGTCAGTGCTGACCTAGACGATTGCCTGACAGCCGCATTCCCGTTGTTTGGAACGCAGATGTACACGGAGCTCGGATACCAGTGGGCGACGTCATTGCTCGGCTTCCTGACGGTAGCGATGCTGCCGTTCCCGTACATCTTTTTCAAGTACGGCAAGCAGATTAGAAAGCGCAGCCGGTTCGCGAAGACTACTTAGCGCCAGAAATTCTCCGTGGACGGACGGACGTTGGCGAGCGGGCCGACGCGATGAAGGGAAATGACGGCCGCCGCCTCAGGATCAGACACGGCCGGCCACACCGCACAGACTTCTCTACCCACCGGTGCGGAGGAGCAGCGGCAGTGGTGCGTGGTTCCTGCTGTCGGATGCAGCACATTGCAGCTGTTCCTGGTCCAGGCAGGCTTGCTGCGACGACACTTGGCACAACTGGACGGCTAGTGCACGCAGCAGATGCGGCTGTTGATCGTGACGATCGTCATTCGTGACGGCAGCAGCCGTCTGCAGGTGCCCTGAGGTCCTAGGCTGTCATTGATGGAGGCAGACTCGAGGCAGCCGGACTGAAGACTCGTGGGTGACGCGACAGGAGCAGGTTGTTCGAGTGGCCGCCAATGGTGGGTGGGCGAGAGGAGCGGTTGGATTTGTGCGCACATGCAATAAGATACCCCCCATCCTTTAGTGGTTGCTGGACTGCAGATAGAAGGCAGACCGACGCTCGGCACGTCGGCTAAGCCAATGTTAATGCAATAGCGGTCGACATGAGACCGTGTTTGGAGTCACACATCGTAAAGGCAGCATGGCATGTTTCGCTGAGGGGCTGAGTTGAGGTTGGAAGGTTCGGCCCTCGGCTTGGTTCCCCGGCAGGCTGACCGACCTCTGACTTGACCTGGGGGACGTGGACCTGGCCGTGGATCGTATTGGATCTCACATGCAGCGGTTGGATAGCAGCAATGCCAGATGTCCAATAGAGTGGCTTGCATCGACGTCGTTAACGTAATGCTGTGCTACCAGATTGGGACATATTGACACAGAAACGAGGGTATCCAAGGAGCCAAGGGGCGGCGAGTCGTAACTGTTATTAAGCGTTGGGTGTCGGAGATGAAGAGATTTGAGGACGTTGACATAAGAAATGCTAGATTAGATCGAGAAACACGAACGTGGCCTGGCCAACCCGGTCCACGTCGCGAGGAACACTGAAGTCTGTTCCAAGGCTCGGACTGCGGCCAGGTCCAAGTGGCCTGCCATCTGCATCGCGGTGCACAGGTCGGCGGCAGGCACCGCGGAGGAGGTCAGGTACGTACACGGTACCAGTACAGACGATTCTACAGTCAGGGACGCTGCAAATGACATGCCGAGGACCTGGATGACGCGCGCGCTCCTCGGTGGGCGGGCCGTGGGTGAAGACTCTGGCGAAAACTGTAGGTGAAAAGTACCAGGAACGGCGTGTGCGGCGTGCTCGCTGCCCATTGCCCCGTCTTCTCCAAGTAGCCGATACAGGGTGGGTCACCGGCTGGCGATATCCACATGATGGGCGGATTGGCCAATCGCCGGGCTGGCATTTTCTCCAAGAGAACCCCGCAGCTTAGCAGCAAATCTTTGACCAACGGCAGCGAGGCTGGGATTCCATACCTCGCTGGGCCGGTGTAAAACTGTTTAGCCACTGCTGCCGGGGGGTCTGCTGCTACTGCGACGGTACCTCTTTGCCGACCCTTCTCTCTCTCCCGTCTGCTCTTCTCGGTCAGCTCCAAAACGACCACTCTTGCGTGCTCCTCTTCCACCCGACCGAGGATAAACATCACGGCCCCCGATCCCGACCTCGACCCCGACCTCGACCCCGACGACAACCCCCCCGAAACCGCTGCAATTCCGCCGGCGACCGTGACCGCAAGCCCTACGAGGTCTCCGTCTCACAGAGACAACACTCTCACCGTCCGCGTGCCCGTGTGTCGATGCTTGTCTCTTGCAAGCACGAGGGCCACGGCTACCTGCAGACACCCTTCGACGCCTCGACCTCTCAAAACTCCCGTCACATCACCCCGGTCCTGCGCCGCCAGTCTCCCATCCGCCGCCCCTCGACCCTGTGCCCGTCCCCGTCCCCGTGACCTCATGTGGTCCGCGACGCGAACACCGGTCTCCAAACGACTGCGCCAACTATCGAGTCCTAGTCCTGCCGTGACGAGCACGTCGCACAAGAGACGCCTCTTTTCTCTCCACCACCACACCATTGGAGACTCCTGACTGCTGAGAATACGAGCTCACCGAGAGAGAGACCAACGCCCTCCCCCTTCCCTCGCCTCGTCTTCCCTGGCCTGTCCTGCAGCTTGTTTGCCTGCCTGCTGCTGCTGCCGCCGCCGCCGCGCATCTGGTGAAAAGAGGGAACGAACAGCCTTCCGTCTACATCGCGGGAGCGCACAACGCCTATTTCGGTCCCTGCCCTCTCCCACCCCACGGCCCGCGGGAGACTGTACCCGGCTCGACTCCCATTTGCGGACTCGAAGGCTTGCCCCTGCGCATATAGGTGTAGGTGAACTGGGAAGACAGCAAGCCACGGCGGTGCTGCACTTTGACCTTGTGTGTGCGTGTGTGTGCGCGTGTGCTGCACGAGACGGATCCCGGCGTGTGCCACTTCACTTCTGACCGCAGGAGGATTTTCATATTCCCTTCCCTATTCTACGACGCCTGCCACTGCGACACCAAGCACATTACGGCACGTCTGGGAGTGAGCCGTGTGGTTTCGCAAACATAGCATCCAGGGAACAGTCCTGGACCAGGGCCTTGCAGCGCCGTGCCCGTCACCGCGGCAAGCTTGGCTCGCCGTTGTCGCTGTTCTGTTCTGCCTGAGGAGAGAGAGAGAGGCTTGCATATAAAACCAAGACAACATGCCGGACGGCCTCGAGGAGCCTGGGACTGAGGTCTCGGATGCCATGTCAGATAATGACCACGAGTACGACGACGAGACGCCCGTAAAAGACGACGACGACGAGAAGATGGCCGAGTCCCACGATAGCGGCAACGACAACAACGGCGAGGTAAAGAAGAAGTACGATCCTAAGGACCCTTCACGGCCGAGGAGGAAGAAGGCTCGCCGGGCGTGTTTCGCCTGCCAACGAGCCCATCTGACCTGCGGTAAGCTCCTGCTCGATTCCTCAGGGCCCGGCTCTTGCGACAATCTTGTGGTGGTCAAGTGAATTCGTGTGATTGTCCCTCCTCCGTGGTAATTGGAGGTCCATGTCATCTTTAGTCTCGTATACGGCCTCTTAAACCTTGTGCTGATGTGATGGCTATAGGAGATGAACGACCTTGTCAGCGATGCATCAAGCGCGGCCTTGCAGACGCCTGCCAGGACGGTGTTCGGAAAAAGGCCAAGTATCTCCACGATGCGCCGCCGGAGGCTCTCCGGCCGGTCCTCGGGCCCAACTACAACCCCAACGCGGCCCCGGCCCGTCCCAACGGCCAGCGGCATCACAGCGGGACCTCAGACACGGCCTCGACCGCCGGCAGCACGTACTTTGGCCAGAGCTCCACCACCTCGTTCCCCGTGTACTCGGGCCAGCAGACGCCCGTCGCCATCCCCGAAGGCCTCCCGTTCCAGGCACAGCCGTCACCGATATCGCCGTCGTTCCCGCAACCGGGCGGCAACAATGGGCGGTCCATTGGCGGCATGATCTCGCCGCAGGTCACCAACGACCCGTTCAATACGTTATTCGACCCGAGCAACCCGGCCATCTTCAACTTTGACCTGGAAGGGCTCAACTTTGGCAGCCAGTACGGCGCCATGGAGTTTGGCATGCTCGGGCACATGTCGTCCGGCGCGGCGGAGACCCCGCCGCGGGACGGCTCATTATCCGGACCAAGTGGTGAAGCAGTCAACTTTGGATCCACAAACGTCTTTGGCAATGGCAACAACCAGTTTGGCCAAGTCTACGATAGCGGTATGATCAACGATTTCATGGGTGTAGACCAGTCTTCCAACGGCATGTACCAACAAGGCAACTTGCAACATGGGCTCCCACATGCCTACGCCATCGCTGCCGGCCCAACAAGCCTACATAGCCCAAGCACAGACAACACCGCCAGCCCGCAACCTACTAACTTTACGTTTGAAGGATCTCCAAGTGGGAACTTTGGCGCTGTTGGAAACTCCCAGACCATATCCGCCCCCTCGCGCCCCAAGGCCGGCAACAACAACAACAACAACAAGCCCGGCCAGCCCCAGAAGTCAGGCCCCCACTCCCTGCTGGGCAAGCGGCAACGCGACCCCTCGTCCATCTACGACACCGTCAAGGAGCCGTACCCCTACCTGGCCGGCTTCCACGCCCTCATCGAATACCTCCCGAAACGCTTCTCCGCCAACAGGACGCTGCGCATCGCCAAGGCGCTCGCCAGCATCCGCCCGTCCTTCATCGCGTGCACCAAGACGCTCAGCCGGCAGGACCTCATCTTCATGGAGAAGTGCTTCCAGCGCACCCTGTTCGAGTACGAGGAGTTCATGCACCACTGCTCCGCGCCGACCATTGTCCTCCGCCGCACGGGCGAGATCGCCGCCGTCAACAAGGAGTTCATCGCCCTCACGGGCTGGACCAAGGACGTGCTGCTCGGCAACGACCCGAACCTCAACGTCAACACCGGCGGCACTCCGTCCTCGGCGACCAACAGCGGCCGCAACACGGGCCGCGCCGGCTTCTCGACGCCCAAGGTGCCGTCCGCCGCGCTCGTCGACCAGATCAAGAATGGCGAGGGCGGCGCGCCGCGCAAGCAGCCCGTCTTCATCGCCGAGATCCTCGACGACGACAGCGTCGTCGAGTTCTACGACGACTTCTCCCACCTCGCCTTCGGCGACAGCCGCGGCAGCGTCAACCGCACGTGCCGCGTGCTCAAGTACCGCACAAAGGAGCAGACGGAGGCCGCCGCCTCGTCCGACATGACGCCGCAGCAGGACCCGCGCAAGAGCATCCTCAGCAACCGCGTCACCCGCATCGACGGCGAGCACGGCATCTCCAAGATTGAAAAGGACGGCAAGGTGGACTGCCGGTACTGCTGGATGATTAAGCGAGACGTGTTTGATATCCCCATGTTGATCGTGGTGAATGTGAGTACCCCGAGTGTGTTTTGTTTGTCGGCTGCTGACTCTTTCCAGTTCCTGCCGTGCTATTACCAGAACAAGGAACCGCATCAACTGGCTGTGTGAGACGGTGTGTGTAAAAAGGGGCGACCAGGGCATATACGAAGGCATGGGAGGCGTTTGGAAACGGGTTGCGAGTTTCATAACCAATCGAACACACGGCTCTCCTGTGTCTACCATCGCAGAGAGGACAGCCGGACGGCGCATCTGGGGCTTGATGGGTAAACGGTTCATATTCATGGGCTTCTGCCGATTTTGTTTCTTTTTTTCCTCCTTTTCTCCCGCGCAGCTTCACTTCAGCCACCCCCAGGGGCCGAGAGGGACAGTCACATCTCCCCAAGCAAAGCCCCCTTTTTCAACAAGAACAGATTCCCCAGGTTTTATATTTTCAATTCTAGAATTTCTAAACGCTGAATATCGTGTGATTTATCCCGGGTTACATCGTGATCGTGAAAAACATAGTCTAGTTCTTGGGCAGGGGCTCCACTAGCCAGCCCGCGTCCAGTGTACCGGCCTTGTCGGCTCCGGGGCGCAGCTCGGCGGGGGGCGCCCAGGCGGGCCTGTCGAGCGAGCCGCGGGCGACGTCGCAGTCGAGGTTGATGTCCTTGATGAGGGCGTCGAGCGACTTGTAGTCCTTCTCCTCGCGGACGAAGCCGAGGATGAGCAGGCGCATGTGGGAGTCGTAAAAGTCGGCGGCGAACTTGTGGAGGACGTGCACCTCGGCGGAGCGGACGGTGTTCTTGTAGAAGGGGTTGTAGCCGATGGACATGACCATGGGGTAGAGCTGGAACTCGAGCGTGGGCTGGGCGGGGCCGTGGCCGGCGGCGACGCGGTCCGGGTGCGAGGCGGGCAGGGCGAGGGAGGCCCAGCCGAAGTAGACGCCCGACTTTGTGTCGTCGATCCAGGGGGTTTGGGAGGAGTCGACGGGCAGGTTGGCGGTTGGGATGCCCAGCTTTGGTGGGTTAGATCTGCGCTGCTGCGGGATGGAGGAGGGGTGGGACTCACTTCCTTGGATCCGCGACCGAAGCCCGAGATGACCTTGCCCTCCATCTTGAGCGGGAAGGGGGCCTCGGGACCAGACTCGGGGCCGACGATGAGGGGACGTGATGTCTCTTCCGCCATGGTGAGTGTGTTTGTGTGCTGATTAATCACGAGTGAGACTGAGAATATGACACCTGTGTGTCTCTCTGTGAATCTTGAAATGCGGGGGGCGAGACGCTGTGTTTAAGGCCCAGAAGAGAAGACGCGCGCGCGCAAGTTCAGACGATCGAGCCCAAAAAGCAGTGTGACGGTAAGCAAAACCTCGAAGGTGGTCGTGAGAGAGAGATTGCGAGTGAGTCGCCGCCGATGAGATGTGGTGGGGCAGCGCAGCTGTGATGTGATGGAGGGGTCACTGTTCGGGCAGGTTCGATAAGGCTCCGTTTATCAGTTTAACGATCGGGCCACTGGCGGATCGGGTCTGCAGTGGGATGTGGGGCACGAGCGCCGGAAGATCCACGGTTTGTGAGATGAGCGGCCAGCCGTCTGACCCTCTGTTTTTCTTCTCTGCATATTGCATGCATGTTATCGTCCAATGATTCACCGCATGACACTTCACAGGGACGGGAGGTCCAACCGGCTCGGTTCCGGGAACAGCAGACTGGCATTTTTCGTGGTATAATTTTGCTGCAACACTAACAACCCTTCAAACCAAGAACTAACAAACAAAACGTTGCCTGGGCTTGACCTCTAAAGACAGTGGTGGTATTTCATACAGGAGCGTTTACATGGGGATATCAACAAGAAAAGGAAACGAGGAATATTGACAGGAACAGACAAAGTGTAGAAAACCCGGGGCTGGCGGGGCCAACTCCGAGCCGGACAAGCCCACGCACTTACACCAACGACTTCACCTCATGGACGTCGTGACACCGCACGAAACACGCTCCGGAGTGCCAATGCACGCCACAGGGAACGATGGACACGCCATTGATCCCGAGAAATCTCGCCGGCGTCGTGTCACGGCGGAAATGAGCCGCGGGACGACAAGACACAGGTGGGACATTCTCCCGACGGACGGCCGGCCGATGGCAGCGACTCATCGCTCCCGTAACGTTCCACCACCCCAGAGACACCGTTTGACTCCAACTCTACGATCGGGGCCAGGCGCCGTGCTTCCACTCTGTGCGGCCGAGGCGGACGATGTCGTGGGCCTCAATCACCCACAGGCCGCTGGGCGCCTTGCCCTGCTCGACGAGGACGGAAGCGTGCACGGCGGCGCGCGCAATGACCTCGGCGTCCTGGCCCAGGCTGTCCTGGGCGGCCCTGCTGACCATGCCCAGCCCCTTGATGACGCTCTGGAAGATGCCCTCGCCGGCGCGGCCCTGCTCGCGCTGGCCGAGGATCATGCCCGGCTTGAGGATGATGCCGTGGTCGAACTCGGCCTCCTTGATGGCATCCTCGACGCCGTTCTTCATCTTGGAGTACGGTGCCTGGCCGGAGATGGCGCCGCGGGTGCCGGCGGAGGAGACGAAGATGAAGGCCTTGACGCCGGCTGCCTTGGCGGCCTTGACGAGCTCGACGTTGAGGTCGTGGTCAATCTTCCACTGCTCGGCGATACCGCCGGCGGCGGCCCGGGTGGTGCCCAGCGCGGAGAAGACGACGGTCGGCAGCGGCTGCAGGGCGGCGAGCTTCGGGGGCCACGCGGAGGTGTCGGCCTCGATGATGGGCTTGAGAGTGAGGCCGCCGGCCTTGGGGGGACGGCGGGAGATTGTGTTGACGACGGCAAAGGCCTCCGAGTTGATGAGGTTCGACAGGATGTGGGATCCGACGAGGCCGGTTGAGCCGATGACTGCGGCCGAGTGCGCCATGGTGTGCGTTTCTGTAAAAAGTGAAGCTTAAGAGGTGCTGCTTTGATGAGCGGTGGGCAAGGTTGCGGTGAGCGATATGCGAGAATGATACGACGACCGTTGAAGACCCGGCGGTTTGGTAGCTTGGTAGGACGATTTGGTCTGTGATGCTGCAGCTGTCGGCGCTTCCTTATTGTCCGTGTGTGAATGGACAGAAATGAGAAGAGAGGAAGAGAGGGCAGGACGTCTGTGGGAGAGGTTGATGCTGTCGAGGCCGGGCTTTATGGGACTTGCGTCTTCTTCCTTTTCCTGCTTTACGGCCTGACGTCTGTGTGTGCTTGGTGAGACAAGGCCGTGAGGGGGTGCGACGAGGCCAGATGAGGGGATAGGCGGAATTGAGAGAAGGGGCAGGTTGTATGGATGATTGGTAAAGGCTGTTGCTCTCGCTCGAGTGTTTTGGGGTGTGAGGGCAGGGCTGGGCTTGAAGATGACGAAAGGCTGTAACTTCAGAGCAGAGTAGCTCTCGGGTGCTTTCCAACTAGCAGCTGGGACGGAGGATGAGTAGCGGCAGGGATGGAGGGGTGAAGGGACGACGGGCAGCAGAGTCGGTACGGTCTAGTTTTTTAAGCTCAGACAGGGAGGTCGGAGCGGGTTTCTATCACGGTCTCACACCTCTGGATGCCCCACACTTCAACGGCGATGCTGATCTTGTCATGCCATGCTTTTGCTTCCCTGACCATCCATGGATTACACATCAGCTGGAGCTGTTCGCTCTGTGACCTGCGATGTTGATCCACCTTAGGTTCGCGAGTTCCGTCTCTGCAGCGCGGCCGCCTTTGCATGAATGAGCACGTACGCTGCTACGGCTCATGACTAGCATCGCTCGCTTCATTTTGACTTCTCTCCGCCCTGGACTTTGTAGCTCGAGACCGCAAAGACGAGACAGCGAGGGATATCCGGCACCGCCCACGGAAAACCAGAAGCAACGAGAACCAACATATACACGCTGATGGGATGAAGAAAAAAAAAGTCGGGGGAAACCTGGCAAGTCCGCAGCAGCTAGCTGATCATGCAAACTCCGCTTAGACGGAGAGCTCGGCGTGCCTGCTGCCTTATCGCCGCGGGATCCATGGCTTCTGGGATTTGTCCCGACTGGACGCGGCGCCTGACCTCATCTTTTATTGCTGCAAGAGAAAAAAAGCTCTCAGTCTGCCGCAAGCCCCAAAGGCAAGGTACCCTGATGCCATCGCCAAGACCGTGGGGTGTTTCGGTACAAAGTAGCAACGAGATCCATCTCCCCGGTCTCCTTGGAGCACTCATCGGCGATAAAGATGAGGTGACGTGCGGATACTCCGCCGGCCTGGAGCTCCATAGCGGAATCCTGAGCGGAATGTCGACTCGGCCCTGCCGAGGACATTGTCAATTGCCTGGCCAAAGACTGCGAGCTGCTTACAGAGATCTGCGAGAAACGTCTTCACATGATGAAGCCAATTCCAGTCCTGCAACAGACTTTCGGCAGCGGCGGGCGACGGGTGCAAGGTGAGGTCAATACGTCGAGCACAAGCTGCGGTGAGGTTGGAGGTTGGAAGGTGAGGCGAGGGCGGCGGTGCAGCCACACTTTTCTGCCGTCGACGCGGGGTGCTAATCCCTGTAGCATGCGCTAGAAGCAGAAGCACAGAAGCTCTCTCACCCCGCCATCCCTGACCTTCCCCTCACCATGCAATCCTCCGCCGACCGAACTTGCGACACCACACGACTGCCTGACTGCCTAGCCTAGCCACATCATCGCCGTTGCAGCCTCACCCTTGCTCCAAAAGCTGCTCTGATCCGACCGCACGGCACATTTCTGCATCTTCACCAGTCTTGCCTTTTCTCCAATTCACAGCAACGACCAGCGGACACAGTCGCCCACAATGGCCACCCAGTACGAAGGTAGATGCTCCCCGGCAGTACCAAACTCTCTACC
Organism: Colletotrichum tropicale; assembly: GCA_027406125.1. Lineage (NCBI taxonomy): Eukaryota > Fungi > Ascomycota > Sordariomycetes > Glomerellales > Glomerellaceae > Colletotrichum > Colletotrichum tropicale. Next base: position 6,020,169 of record JANVYH010000002.1, read on the forward strand.
CTTTACGTCTGATACTGACTTACACGCAGTCGAGCACAACATCAAGCCCGGGCCATCCACCCAGTCCGGGACCCGCCGCATCGACATGTCCTCCTTCACCTCCTTCCTCGCCAACCTCACGACCGACGCCGCCCCCTCGTCGCCTCAGGAACACCGCCACACGAACCCTCACGCGACGCCCACGCCCGTCGACGCCGCCGCCCTGTACCACCTCCTCCAGCAACAGTTCCAGACCCTCTTCTCGACGGCCCCCAACGACGACAACGCCCGCTTCCTCTCCTCCCTCGTCGAGGCCCTCGAGTCCGACATCAACAGCCCGCCCTCTGAGATCCCCGGCGTGAGTCAGGAGTACCTCGACTCGCTCGATCGCGTCCCCAAAAAGTCCCTCGGCAAGGACGAGGCCTGCCCCATCTGCGCCGAAAAGTTCCTCGACGACCAGTACCCCCTCATCGTCGAGCTGCCGTGCCACAGCAGCCACCGCTTCGACCTCGAGTGCGTGAGCCCCTGGCTGCGCAGCAAGGGCAGCTGTCCCATGTGCCGGAAGGACCTGACCAAGAAGAAGGAGCAGATCGTCGTGGAGGACGACGAGGAGAATGACGATCCCGACGGGCTGTACGCATAAGAACGAGGAAGCAATAGAATGGGCGGTGACGAAGGTGTTTGGAGTTGGGGCTGCATTGATATCCTCGGAGTCTGTTGAAACGTTCACGGCGGCGGACAAGGCATCACAGGGCCTTGAGATATGCTCAAATCATGATTATGTCGACGAAAACGCCGTCTCTGTCCTGATGCTGTTGATGATGTTGCGTACACACGCCCATGCTTCTCTCATGATGCCAACCAAGTATTCATCCCTCAAGGGGTACCCGCCTTCGGGGCGCTGCCGCCGCCGCTCTTTCCGCCTTTCCTAACCTCCTTGCCCGCGCCCTTTCCACTCGGGTTCTCGCCTTGCGGCTTCGACAGCTTCTGATTCGCACCGGAGGCGTGGAGCTCGTCGCTGCCCTCCTTGCGCTCCGTCTCGGGCCGCGTCTTGGACGGGTCAAACGCCTCAGAGTCCTTGGCGGCGTCCTGGTCGCGCCCCGACTTGGTCGCCTCCGTGGTACCCGTGTTGATGGAGTTGCGGTCTTGGGTGTCCTTGTATGGCAGGCGCGCGGCCGCCGTGCCGGTGAGGGCGCGTGTTGTCGAGGGAGCTCTCAGGGAGCCCGCTGCTGCGCGGAGGTTGACGGATCGGAGAGCTTGGAATGCCATACTGACGGACCGTGTGATGATTTTCTCGTGGAATTGAAGTTAAGAGAGGTCAATTGAACTTCGATGTGAACTCTGATTTCTTTGTTGTGTGTGGGAATGACGAGCTTCGACCGTGTGGGAGCTGCATCGACGTGCCATCATTCTTCGGCTCGGTGACGTCATCAATACGTCCAACAGACGAGACGGGCAGTTGCGGCGCACCCCCAGCTCGTCGCCATGCTTATTTTCACATCACTCTGAGCCAATTCAAATCTGACGCATATTGCGTGCTGCATAGCGGCCAATTCTTTCGGTGCACTGGCCCGTGATGCAGTTTACCTCCCGGAGCTCTACCTGGGCCAGCTCTCGAGAGCTCCCCCGATGAGTCTCACCCTTCGCACAATGCTCTCCGGAATCATGCTGCTGCGGGGAACGCTTTCCGAGTCGTAGAGACCTCCGAAATCATCCCCATAGGCTGATTGGACGGCGGTGACACCTCCGCGCTGCATTCGGCCGTCGAGCCTCACCGCCGCATGTGGCAACTTCGCCCACCGGGTTATATGACAGTCTTGCCCACATCGGCCGTACAACACGTCTGAAGAATGATGGACACACTTCCATACGTTGGAAGCATGCCTTGTCACATTCCCCCGCAACAAGGCAAGACAGACCATCTCTCAAAGACGACGAGTCGGCATGCATGCCATGCCACTCCAAGATGCGAATGTCTCTGATCTGAAGCTTCAAATCTCGACATCTTTGATGTTTTGAAACTGCACAGCCCCTACGAAGGCTTCCTTCAGCCCCCGGGAATGCCACTCGACATTTGTAGATGTTTCCTCGCGTTGCCCATCGGTCACCTCCATGGGTCCAGTTGTCTCGGCCGAAGCAGCAACTAAGCTAGCTATCCGCGGTTCGTGACATCTCGGGTGGCGCGGAAGGGCCGCCTCTCCAGATCCGGGGCAAGCCTGCGCCAATCATATTGCATGCTCTCAGTCACACAAATAGGCGGCATTTCCTTGAGAAGGCCCTTGATGGAAATTTTCGACCTGCCCGTCTCCTTTGAAGCTTTGTTCCATGGTGCAGCACGTCAAGCCACCGTCGTTTGCGCCTCCCGGTAACGATATTTGACATCCTTGGCCAGGCACGGGCAAGACAGGCCTCGCGGTGGCATCCGTCGTGTGTACAGATCTCGAAATGCTCGCGTGCGCTCTGGCCCGAGGGACAGGAGGCGGCACAGCGCCGGTGAGGGCGTCCCGAATTTGCAAAAGGATGGTAAAGGTCGTCATTCTCGACCCTTGCGCAGCACTTGCTGGCGAACCGGCATGAGACGTGAAATGAGAGTTGCGGTCTGGCCCTGTCCTCACGACGCAACGCTGCGGCACAGGCCGCGAATGACCACCGCTGGCCAGTGCGGCCATCTGGTTGAAACCGCCCTTTGGCAATGTTGTTAATGATGAAGGGATTCCCGCAGGACGTAGCTTCGCAAGCCTGCTGCTGGTGGCCTCGCTCACACGGTTGACCTGTAGGAACGTCCGCAGTGCCCTGTCATTAACGAGGATGCATGTGGACGACGTCGGTCGGCTGAACCACGACACCGATGCATTGACCCAACGGAGGAATGTTGCCAAAAAAGCAATGGAAGAAGCCGTCGCCGCTGGAATGCGAGCCGGGGGATCAACATCACACCACGACGCCTCTGCACGAGAAAGGGATTATGGCCGGCCGGCCGTCACGGCCGATCCCACTGTGGCACTCCTCAAAGCCACTCGCTACTGCTTCCGTAGCAGCCGACGGTTCCACCTGCGCAACCGGCCCAGGGCACCACGGGCCTCGCTGTTCCGTCACCACGTGGAAGCCGGCGGTTGACGTTGTACGGCGCCGTAGGTCTTCATTCGGCTTCATGTGCCAGCGACTCTGCGACAGTCAGCAACAGCGCCACGAATCCGATGCGGAAGGTGAGCAAGCTTAAATATATTACCAAACGGGGGGAGGTTGAAATGAGGCTCCTGGTGGACGCGTCGAGACGTCAGTCAAATACGACCCAAGAAACGCGCGGGGGAGCCAATATGCGTGCGCACCCCTGAAATGGGGCCTGCCAGAGGAGGGCGACAAGGACCGACTGTCGCGGCAGTCGTGTTTTGGGTTTGAATGCGATCTGCAGGATCAGCAGCGTAATCCAGAAGATGCCTGGACGCGAAGCCCACAGCTCTCGTGATTAGACGAGAAAAAAAGTCAGGCGTGTCGCGTGTGCTGCAACTGCTAGCATTACAGACGTGTGTGCCCCGTCTGCACAAAAGTATCGCCAGCTGTCAAATGTTAATAAGGGGCCAGTAAGGGATCATGTGTTGCGTTTGACGGAGATGACCGGCGTCGAGTGCGAACAGGTGTGCTCCTGAGCTTCTCCATCCGGAGCATCTGAAACGAACCTGCAGAATTGGGATGATCTCTCTGTGGGAGGAAGGGGGGTGCCGGGGTTCGGCAGTGGGATGCTGCAGTCGTGGTTTGTCGGTGCTGTTGGCCGTTTGTTTGCTGCATCATGGATGATGGATGTTGCACATGGAAATTACGTTATCCATGGGGATTCCAATTCATCAACGAGTCGTCTATTTTAGGCGTGGCCGGCGGGAGGTGTGGCTTCTCTTTACTTATCGTAAACGTTTCAACCTGTGCCTGGTTTGACATGCGTGACGAAGCGTGGCGTCAAACGGAAGACTGCCTTTTTTTGTTTCTTGCCCCGACAGCGGTTCCCACTGCAGCATTGTCTCGAGTTGGTTGATGTTCGTGCAGGGTCTTGTCAGTCCCGCGTGGCCGGTGGAGGGCGGACGGGAAAGAGACGAGTCGCTAATCTGGGACGGCGGCATGAATCTAAGGGGCAGAATCTTTCCAGAAGGCCGCACATGCTGCCGTTCCACATCGGGCTCCGTGTCTTGGATTGGTCCAGCCCTGCGCTTCAGCTGGCAGGCGGGATGACCGCCGTGGCCTTGGATGGCGGGGGCGGCGGCGCAATCCATCAGCGCAACGGAATTTTGGAAGCAGTCTGATCAATCCTCGAGACGCGGGTGTAGCGCGTCGCAGATGGCAGAGCCTCGGGAACCGAATGTCGCTTTTCGTCGAGGTGGGCACCGTTCCCCGGGGCCATCCCAAACCTGCAGCGGGCGTACGACCGACTTGGCTGGGCCTGAGAAGTGCAACCTGGGCAGTTCGTGGGGCGAAACCGCCAGATGCGCCGACGACGACATTTCTTGCATGTTTAGCTCGACCCATGAGTCGGAGTCGTGCGGACCTGTCCCCCCAGAGCGGAAAGACGTCGGAGCATGGCCGCCAGCACGGAGCGTTTTCGCTGAACTGACCATGTGATTCAGACGGGAGGCCCTTGTGCGACATCCGCAACCGCAAGACAGGACCGACGGATCCCTTCCTCGACGGCACGGTAAGTCAGAATGACAATGTGTGCGGCAAAACTGCAGAAGCAACGTGAGGTTCAGCATCATCTTCGCCGCACGTGGTTGGCAAGGATGCTTAATGCGCCGTCCTGCGGATGCTCAATCTATTCCCGATTGCGGCCACACCAATGTGCGCCGCCCGTTTGCAGGGCGAGTTGGCGTGGACGTTCGACTGTGTCCGTCAGTCAGTAGTCGATATGCAGAAATCCGCTAGATCGACGCTGGGCTTCCATGATTCCACGCTTCATGATTCCCAGCCGTGTGTTTGCGTTTCCACAGTGGGCCTCAGCATAGCACGAAGCCGACGCTGTGATGTCGCATTCCCAGCGTGGCCTGTTCCTGGTGGCTTGGAGCTGCTCAACAAAGACTTGTCCGTTAACGTGGTCGTCACGCCTTACAAGGTGCAATGGAGGCCATGACGACAATCGACTTTGCTGCTGACGGTGGCATCGATATCCTTACTGGCTGGATGGATTCTGGTCAAGCCGAGTGTCCGCCGTGGGTTCGTCCGGCCACTAGGCAGAGATCCGTCGCAGGCGCAGAAGGGGGTCAGAAGCGGTTGACCTCGTGGCCAGAATGTTTTGGCTCCTCGATTGGACAGGTTATGGCATGTTTCGAGGCATTTCTCAGTCGCCGGAAGGCCCCGGATTGGCGAGACAATTTAGCTTCTTCCGATGGGCAGCTAGTGGTACGGACTTGTCCTTCTAGGACAGTTCGCTTCTAGTCCGTTTGTTTCCAAAGCGCGGGCGTTCGGCAGTCGAGGGACCAAAGTGATTAGACGGTATGCTGCTGCTGCTGCTGCTGCTGTGCTGGTGTTGCCATAGACGAAAAGACAGAGTTTGGTGCAGTTGAGCACCGGCCAGGCTCAAAGTCTGAGAGTCGCAGAGTCGGGACTCTGAAGACTGCGCAACGGGGAAAGACGTTGGTTGAGCCGGAGTCGAGGTTGACGCCATTGGCCAGTTCGTAAAATGTCACGTACCTTGCGTTAGGTACCTTATCTCTAGAGGAAAGTTCCCGGACGTCAAGCAGCAGAACTGAGGCGATTTTGCCATAGTTTGCAACTCCAACTGTGATGGCGGCAACCGCAACTGCCCTGCAACTAACTGCCTTTTCTGCCCAGCGCCAGCCAGAGCCAGGTGGCCAGGAACAGCCAGACAATCTTACTTCAGCGCACGTCCCTCAGCCTTCAAGAAATGAGGGTAAATTGGAGGTACATACGGCTACTTTTCCCTCACAGCGGTGCGGCCGTGAGGATGCTGCTGGTGAGCTCGCTCCCTAATTTACCCTCGTTCTTGGGCGTGCTGTTCCTGCGCCGGGGACGCCGCCGCGCCGCAAAATCAGGGACTCTGCAGCGCTGCAGGTACCTGTGCGGTAGTCGCCCGGCTGCTTCCTTTGCTCGGACTCTCCAACATCCACATCTCACTTGGCGGTTTGTGTTTTTTCTCCCTCCACGTTCCTTATTTTACGACCCGGGCTGAGATGGCCTGCAGCTCTGAGACCCTTGAATCATGCGCAAGATACCAAGACTGCAATAGTCATCGTCGACACGACTCGACATGGGCCGAGCAACAGAAACGAGGCCGACGGGAGGAGACGCGGGGCGACGACGGACGATCGACGACGACAGAAACAACATCCCGGGGACTCGAGAGTGGTCGTGTGCCACAGTCTTCCACGGACGGAGATACACGTTCGCTTTGCAGGAGGGAGTTTGGACCACATACTACAACCTCGTGTGGCTTGATGGGTGGCAGATGGCATTTTGACAAGCTCCTGCGGAAATCTAGAATGCCACGAGATGGATTCCCCCCTTGTTCGCTTCTGGAAAGCTGTTCATCGAGCTACGCTGCTACGGTCTGCGCGCCAGAGCCACGAGGAGACGGCAACGACGCTACAGACACCACCACGGCATTGTCCTGCAGCCATTCATCTACCATGCCGGCTTCCGTACGAAGGAGCGATTCCTTGGACCTGGCTCGCCGAGACCCTTGACACCCATTCCTGAACTTGCTGCGGATTGCTTACGGCTGGTCTCGCCGTCAACCCCAGGTGCACCTACCTGCACTAACTAAACCATCTTGTTTGCCTGCCCTGAGCTGAGCCATGGGAGATGGATGCAAGGTGCCTGACATCAAGACGACGCCTTGCCCTCTTTGGCAGACTTCTCGACCAGATCATCTGAAACCTGATGCATCTTTGTCTCCGCGTGCTGCGGCCATGCTCAATCGTCCCGGCATCTGTACGCTATTCGGTCTTTGAACAGCGGGCGGTTGACGACGAGAGTTTGATGCTTTCTGATGCTCCCGCTGCTTCTGCTGCCCAGACCCGATTTCTGCTGCCTCTGCATATCAAGACCATGGGAGTTGGACATGCATTTCCGAATGGCCCCAGGTGCAAGCAAGCTAACCTTTTTCCGCATGCAGACGCAGACAGGCAGGGATATGAACAAGAGAAGGAAAAAAAGAAAGGAAAAAAAGCAAAGAGACTCTCGACAGGGTATCGTCGGTCGGTCTGCAGGTCAGGGATGGTGAAGTTGCTTCGTTAATTACTAGCATCATCCATCATCCAGCAACCCCCTCGCCATTGGCGAGCCATCGATCCCTGCCTCGTTGCACAAGCCTGTCGGTTCCCACTATGGCTCCCACTCCCACTTCCAATTGCGAGCCCCTGCCACACGCAAGCAACCCGCCGCCCACCTCCCACGACGACGACGACGACCACCACCAGAAAACGTGGGAGACGGGACACAGTACCTGAGCCCACGGCACCATACCGCTTGGTACATGCGTCAGCCTGCGATACCACCCGCCGTACAGAGTACAGCACTAGGTAGAGTACTGCGTGCACCACACCCGGCGGCGGCGACAGCAACAAGCACCGCGCTAGGCTGGCCTAACCTTACTTGACCTACATTACCGACCGATCCTGCGTCCGTCCCGATAATTTGCAAACCAAATTGACATGTACTTGGAGTGCCTGCCAGAGGCCCGGAGCAGGTCAGCCTCGGCGTCGTAAAGGTAGCCCGGCAGACAGTGCACGGCTGAGATATCTCGCATGGCAACGCAGACCGACAGTCCACCTGCACGGATAGTTCCTCGCTGGACAGCACTGACAGGCACAGCGACGCTGCCGCCGACGCCAACTCAAATACACCAAAACCCATTGAGCAGTTGCTTCTCGACACTAAGCCCAGGTGCGCTAACAGAGGGACGGAACCGTACGCCGCAAGATAGCCGCTTGTCTCGCCCGTATCGTACCTGGGATAGAAAGTAGTGTATGTATCCGTAGTCTGCTGGTGCAGTGTATGCATGTATGTACGCAGTCACAGACTCTGGACTCTGGACTTGCGAGCAGTGCCCTGGAGACGAGCGAGACTTGTGGCTAAGGAAGGGTACCTAGTGCCTGTACCCCCATTCAACAACGACGACGTTGTTTGCTTGCTTGCTCGATTTGTAGATGGTCCGGTCCGGCCTGGCCTTGTCACTACTCGTCTCCCCTGGGCTGGGGGGGAACAGACAAACGGACGGCAGACCATCAGACAGACCAGCAAGAGGCGAACAATTACCCATCACCCTAAACACACGCATGTTCTCCTTTTTCTTCTGTCTCGTCTTTTTGTGTTATGTTATCTCCAGCCAGCCCTGGTCCCCGAAACAGGGAAAAGACAAAAAGTAGCACATCCCTTCTTCTTTCCGTTACCCTCGTCCTCTCCCGCCTCCGCTCTCTTCTGAGTCTGTTCTGTCCTGTCCCGTCCTCTCCTCCGCCGCCCGCCCTGTTTGCTTGCCTGCCCTGTCCGGCGGCCCTGTTCACTACTCGCATTGTACCTTTTTTACGGTACTGGCCACTCTCTTTCGCTGCTCTCACTGGCCAGCACTTGCTTGGTCCGTACTTACTGACTGGCCACTGAACGACGGCCCCCCCTCCCCTCCTCTGCTCTGCTCCACGTCCTCTCTCTCCCGCTCTCTCTCTCTCACACAGTCTCTCTCTCCTCGTCTTTCCCGTCTGTCTACATCCATACCTACTCCCCATCAATTGTCCACAACCCGTCAGTCAGGTCTGCTGGTCGTAGCTCTCTCTCAGTCTCCCCTCGCTCCTTGACCTTGAACCCCCCTCCCCTCCAATCCTCCACCACAGTACCACCGAGTCCCCGATTTTGAGACCATCACTCGAAGCAACTGGCCCTCCTACGGTGCCATCCCCCTGTCACCCCGTGCCAGCTGACTGTGACGGACTCCACTCCTATCTATCTGCCTCCATCTGCTGCTCTCTCGCTGGTTTGGGCTCTGTCTCTCTTTCTCGCTCCGCTCATTGCCTTTCGCTCTCGTTTTGCCCCCGATTTCAATTCTGCGGCACCTTCATCCCAAAAAAAAACGACACACGTCTGGATCATGGTGCGCGACAGTCGACACTGTCTTCCCTAGATCCAACCAGTGCAGACGTGAGAGCCATTGAAGACGACTGCACGTCGCAATGGGCAATAGCCAGGGCAAGCCCATCGACTTGGATGGCGAAGGTATGTCTCGCTCCCAGCCTACCTACCCTATCTACACACAGCTCTGCTTGCTGTTCGACCCGTCCCGACGCTCCTTTCCTGTCCTGTCCTGTCCCGTCACTGAATGCACGGCGGCAACCACCATTTGCCGCAGCACTCGCCTCACCACCACGCCGCGCAGCGCTGCACTGCACCGCTCTGCGTGCCGCCGCCGCCTCTCCCCACCACCAGCCCGATCATCGCCAAGCTAACCGGCATCTTTCCACTCTGCAGTCAACCTCAACCATTTCCGCCTGCTACGAGTCGTCGGTCGAGGCGCCTTCGGTAAGGTCCGCATCGTCGAGCGAAAAGACACGAACCTGTCCTTTGCTTTGAAGTATATCCGGAAAGATGAAGGTACATACACGCACACACACCGCCTCGTTGCACGGCATCCTCCTGCCCCGATGGGACGCCGTGCACGGCACCATAGGATCACCTAGATGCTGATACTGCCTTTATCAAACAGTCGTACGATCAGAGAGCGTGCGGAACATCATACGAGAGCGCCGGATGCTCGAGCACGTGAACCACCCCTTCATTTGCAACCTGCGATACAGTTTCCAAGACATCGAATACATGTGGGACCGCCCTGCCATTGCTGCCCGACGATGCCTCCCGCTGACCTCTCTCCAGGTATCTGGTTGTTGATTTGATGAGCGGCGGCGACCTCCGATTTCACATTTCGAGAAAGACCTTCACCGAAGACGCAGTGCGCTTCTGGATTGCCGAACTAGGATGTGCCCTCCGATACATTCACCAGCAAAACATTATCCACCGCGACGTCAAGCCCGACAACGTCCTCCTCGACGCAGACGGCCACGTGCATTTGACCGATTTTGTGAGTTTTGACTAACAATTGCCGGCGGAAGCGAAATACTGACTGGATAAGAATGTTGCCTCGGATATCGTGCCTGGCAAGGTTTTGTCTAGCAAATCCGGCACCCTCGCATATCTCGCTCCCGAAGTTTATGCTGGCAAGGGCTACGATGTCCGTGCAGACTGGTGGTCGTTGGGTGTTCTCTTCTACGAGTGCATTTACAACAAGGTGGGTCTACTCTTATCGAGACTTCGAATATTGTGATTAAACGTCCCACAGAGGCCATTCGACGGCAATTCAGAAAGCACCCTCAGCCAGCAGATCCAGCTCGCGAATCCCAAATACCCCGTCACACAGCCCGCCGTCAGCCTTCCCTGTTTATACGCCATCCGAGACGCATTAAGCCCGAACCGCGACACACGGATGGGTGCCACCTGGGAGAGCTTCACTAAGCATGAGTTTTTCATGATGATTGATTTCGAAGCGTTGGAGCGGAAGCAGATCGAGCCCGTGTTTGTGCCGGCGGCTGACAAGACCAACTTTGACGCCACATACGACCTGGAGGAGCTTCTGTTGGAGGAGGCCCCCCTCGAGGCGAGAGCCAGACGCCAAAAGCCCCGCGAACGGTTGAAGGAGGACGCTTCGGAGAAGGAAATCAGGGAGGACGAGCTCTACCGCATGATTGAGAACGAGTTCCGGCCATTTGACTACACACTCGCCGCGTACAAGAAGTATGGCTGCGATGAACCCATATATCCTGACGTGGCTAACGTACATAGAATCACCGAGCAAGAAGGAGGATTCCCCAACGGCGACATGAATCAATTACACCCCAACAGCGGACCCCAGGCATTGACCACCGACGAGGCCACCCCCGCCGCGATGGCCACCAACGGAGGGAGGAACACCATGCCCCCGGCACCCTTACGAAAGAGCACGAGCTTGGAGAGACGGCCCGGCAGCAGTCACAGCGGCGTGCCCCGCCGGCCAGCCGTGAAGCCGCCCCCGATACCGCACTACCAGCCAAACGAGTACCACAACCAGAGAGCCGCACCGCCGGCGATCGGAAAGCGCGTCACCAGCCCAACCGGCGGCATGTCAGTCACGTTGGACGGAGGCGGCAGTTGGTCAGAACTCGCTCGGCAGGACGCCACGCTTCCCACAGACGCCAACGCCACGGGTGATGGCAAGTCGGAGAGCTCAAGCGGAGTATTCAGTTTCTTTAGGGGCAAGAAGGGAAGAGGACACAGCCCGAAGCCCAAGGAAAGGGGAGTTTTGGGCAAGGAGGGCGCCAGGCAGGTTATTGGCTAGAAGACGATATGGAACAGGTTGAAGAGACGGACAGACGCACCGAGGATGGATCGATACCCGAGAAACTCAGCAAAGCTCGAAGGGGACCATCAGCTCCGTATCCACGATCCCGCATAGTCGAGGACGAAGGACACGGCCAGGCCGTGGCGTTCTGGCGATGGTAGGCAAAGCTAGTGCCCGTTCGCCCAGGGATGCGACACAAAAGTCGCAGTGTGAAGACGCTGCGACGTCCCGAGAGGAGAGGCTGCACTACAACGGCACGGGCTGCATGTCACATTTGGCGCGCCTCGTCGGCGGGCACCAGCAGGCAGGAGGCGAGACGGCCTGTGCCGTGTGCGAGCGACCAGAGTGGTCTCTGCGCTGCCGCCCTTGGCCGGAGCCAAGGCTGTTGTCTCGATTCACCTCATCGCAAGGTTCCAGGAGGATAAGGTACACCAAGGGGGCAACCAAATTCATGAAGCATCAAAGACGGTATGGAGCGTGGATTAGCAAAGTGACATAGGACAACTCATCAAGCAAGAATATACCCTTTGTAATAACACAGGCCAACACTCTACATGCTCTCTCCACGTGCTGTCACAGTCGTTCGAGGCTACTGCTGCCACAAGGTTACCGCATCACCCCAACCAATGCAAAATAACTCCTTGCCTCGAGAAACGTGCGTCTGGTCCCGTTTGGCTGCGATACTTTCCTCGCCCCGGACGGGGATTGGATGACGTTGGACGATTCAAGCAAGTCGGTCCCCGGTTCCGGGGGTCGCCATTGGTCGGCTGGGACGCTGCAACCGGTAAGTGGTCTTGGGGGAAACTCGGGGGTGGGAGGGCTGCTGCTGCACACCTGCAGATCCCTCTTGTCGCCCCCTTCCCACCACCACCACCCACTTTCCATCTTGCCATCCGACAAGGACGCAACGTTGGCCGCACCGCACCGCATCGCAACCAGAGGATGCGGACCTGGGGTGTACGGGCAGAGGGGCGATTGCTTTCTTCTGTTCAATTGCCGAGTCGATACCGCCTTGGCGGCAACAGCTGGGGGGCGGCCCTGGAAACGAGCCGACTGACTGAGCAGGCAGGCAGAACAGCCAGCAGTAACTGGACCAGGGGTCTGATAAGCCTCGTGATTCTTCTTCTTACGGGCAGAAGCCTTCTCTTTCGCCTCCTGGTGAGGGGAAGGGGGACCTAGGAGGCTTGTTCCGGGTTTGGGTTTAGACCGGGGTTGTTGGAAGAACAGGCAGCATATCATAAACGCAGTCGTAGATACCGGAGCAGATAACAGAAAAGACCATGGACTACTCCTTTGCTTCTTGGTGAGCAGTAGACGAGAGGGGGGAAAGCTTGTGCCGCGTAACACACCGCTCATCGCAACATGATCCTTACCGTGAGCGCAATCAGCATCACCCCCTCTCCCCATCCTTTCTGCCGTGTGCCATCTTTTTCCGTTCGTTCTTCGTACGATTTTGCCCCTTCTCCCACGTGCCGCTCTATCCATTCTCCTAGGTTGCCTGCCATGCCATGGGGTGGCGGCTGGGCAGGCAGCATCCCCCCACGTCAAAAAAAGGTGCTCACAGTCGACATGCCGCTGGTGGTGGTGGTTGGGGGGGACCTCTCTCCGCTCCGTGGTCCGTCCCCCCCTGGCGGCATGCACACACGACAGAATACCGGCCTCCCCCCGCCTTTCTGCCCGTACAACCATAATGTGGCGTGTCCTGTACATGAGCAGGAAGGGGGAAGCCAGCCTGGCTTGGGGGAATCACGCACGAAAAAAGGCACCGGGTGCGATGGGGGAGGAGAGACAGAGTTCAACGTCCAACGGCGCAGGATCCGACCCTGTTCGCCCTCGGCCGAAGAGCTCCATCCCCAAAATCCGCTTCCCCGTCTCCGACCGCCCGCCAGAGACCGAACGCGAGAGACAGTCGCAACGCCGAACGCCGTCCGTCCGTGGTTCGTGTCGTGTCGTGTCGTGTCGTGTCGTGCTGCCCTCCCCTCCCCGCATGTTTCCAGCAGCATCAGGGAGCGCATGATGGGGTTCTACTGCCAAGGAGGATTCGGATGCGGGATGCGGATGCGGGCGGGTGCGGGGCGGCCGCAGACCACCTCGGCCTGGGGGCAGTTCTGGACTTAAAACGATTCGTGATATGTACTTCACGCCAGTGTCTGTGGAGGAAAGGAGGGCCGGCTTGTTCCCGCCACGCTATTGATGGGTAGCTATCGACCTTAGATTTACGGCGGGCGCAGGAAGTTCAGGAGGCTGACCGCTAGCTCGCCCGCCGGGTCCATCGTTTGTAGGAGACGGCCCGAGGGTGCTTATCGGGCCCCTGGCATGGCAGGGTGATGGCATCCGCCGCGGAGGAGCTGCTCCGTTTAAAGCTCCGTGCTGGCCGGAAGCTCCGTTGGAACGACGACGTGGGCATTGATTACATTCACTTCAAGCACTCATCTGAAGTACTCGTCTCAAGCACATACAGTTCTTCCGAGAGATTCCTGACAAGACACGAGAGTAAGTCCAACGTGGAGATTCTCATTCGCTCATTCATCCTTGGAACACCAAACTAGCCTATACTAGTAGCACATTACATCTGCAAAGAAAACCAACCCCTATATGCCGACCCCTGACGTACAACCGTCGTGGTTGCCGCAAATCTCATCATCGTAGCCTTCCCAAAACCATTCTCGGTCGCTCCATGGGAGTTTTCCAGTCGGAAACAGGCCAGGGCCTGTGAGCCGCTCGGCCGGATCTCCTGCTCCGCATCTAGAATTCCGGTGTTTGATGAATAACCATTCGCCTTGCCGCGGGTCGGAAGCTTATGTCCGCCCTTATTTTTGGTCCGTGTTAAAACGCCTGTCGTCCCCAAAAAAACCGACCTAATCCTGATATGCTTCCAAACCTGACCGCCTGACCTGTTGCCGTGGGCACGTGTGCAAATGTACATGGAGACGTCGGGTCCTTCAGGCCTTTGTCTTGTTCTGGGCCGCGAAGCAGGCCGCCACGTCCTTGCCCATCCACTTGTTGACAACAGCCTGGAAGTCCGTCTCGGACACGACGGGGCCCTGACCTGAGCACTTGGCCTTCTTCTGGAGCTCGGAGCAGAGTCCGTCAAGGTCGAACTCGCCGCTCGCCACGTCTGGGCAGTTTTGCAGCTTCTCCCTGGGGTGGGTGTAAGTCACTGTGCTACTTGCTTGTCGGGGGACAACATACCAGATCTTATTGCAGTTGTAGTTCTCGGCCTTGACGGCGTCCTTGACCACGTCATCGTCGGCATTCTTGGCGGCATCGATTTGGTCAATGAGGTTCTTCTTGGGCACGGCGGGGCTGGGCGCCATGTTGTACGGCGTGATAAAGTCGGCGTCAAGGGCGTCGTTGAAGAAGCTGTCGTCAAAGGTGCCGCCTCCGAGAATGTTTTCTTGCGGTTCGCGGTAGTCGCCAAAGAGTTGAGGATCGAACTGTCCGCCGTTTTGCTGAGCAAGCCAGTCGATGCTGTTGGTGTCGATGCCCGCAAACAAGGACTGCTGGCCGGTGTGCTCCTCGCCAATGGTGGTCATCGTATCAACAGGCTTGAAGCCCATGGGGGACTGCGTGAACGGCTCAGGGGAAGTGCCGCAAGACGAACTAGGACCGGCATTCGACTGGGATGACGCTGATGGCGAGCTGGTCGATGTGCCGTTGTGCATGCCATAGGAGCCGGAGTCGACGCTGGCGCGCGACGTGGCGGTGCCGTTGGTGCCGTTCATGGACGGGCTGCTGAAGAGCGAAGTAAAGTTGGCCAGGTCGTCCTTGGTGGTGCTGAAATCCAGGCCATGGATGATGTGCGGGCTGTTGTTGTCCTTGGTGTTTAGGGGGCTGACGGGGTTGCTGCTGCCGTTGGTGTGAGGCGATGCCGACGCTCCTGTTCGTTGGACGGGCTTGGGCATGGCAGCACCAGGAAGGACGCCAAACTTGGGGAACTCGAACTGGAAGTTGACGTCGCTGAGGTTGCCGATTGCGGACGCACCAAAGCCCATGGGAGACTTGCCGTGTGAGACGGAGCGAGTGCTCATAGCCGCGAGCTTGGTCTTGTACTCGTTGAGCTCGGCCGTCATCTTTTCAATCTGAGACTTGAGAATGCTATTCTCGCTGTTCGCATCCTTTGACGCCTTCTCCAACTCCTCCACCTTGGTCTCGAGGTCCTTCAGATGCTTTTCCTTGCGCTCACGGAATGCGCGCTGGGCGGCACGGTTCTGGGCCTTACGTTTCTTTACGAGTGTTAGAGAGATTGTCTACGGTCTAGGAGGTGGCAGAACATACTGAGCTCGGCTCGGAGGTAAGGGGCTTGCGTCCGGGCTTCTTGGGCACCTTCTCGGTGCTCTCACGTCTCTTGGCGCCGTTTCCTGGAGAGGACTCGTCGTCCTCGTCGTCGGGGTGGGCTCTCTTGTCAGAGGAATCGTTGTCGGTAGAATCTGACTTGGTGGACTTGGCGGTGCCCGGGATATCTCCAATCATCTTGCCCTGGTCATTGAGGGAGTCAAAGTCGAAGCTGGAGTCGCCAAAGTCGTAGTCATAGTTGTCGAGATAGGGGCTCTCCTGGAAGCCGTTGGCGGGAGCCTGGGCGGGAGACGTCTGGAAGGAGGAGGGCGACATGGAGGTGTCCTTGGTGCCCGGGGACTGGTTCGCCAGCTGCTGCTTGTTCGAGTTGAGGGCGGCGAAGAGCAGGCTCTGCTGCTGCGGGGTCAGGATGAAGTTGGTTGGGAAACCACCGTTCGTTGCGGAGGCCATTGCGAAGAGTACGTGAGGGGGCGAAGTGGTGAAGGTAAAGAGAAGTCAATTCGGTGCAGGAGGGCTACGAAGAAAGGTAAACTCGGGAGGCCGATTGCGGCTCGTGCCGGGGTCAAGATGGGATTCGGGTCCAGGCCGCCGGATCAACGGATGGTATCGCGGGGAGACTGGGTATTGTTCAACAGTGTCGCGACGCCTGCGTGGTGCACTCGGCAATACAAAACGCCAAACTCGCCGTCGAGATGTGTAGGAGGCAAAAGCGTATGGAGGTTGTTGGTCGCAGCAGCGGTGCTGTTGGTGGTGGTGCTTGCGGTGGTGCTGGGGAGTGACGCAAAAAAGCTGGGGTCCAGTGCAGAGTTGGTGCGTGTTCCGCCTTAAAGTTGCTGCCTGAGTCACACGGCGGTCGCCAGGCCACCAGATTTCTCAACAACAAGAATGGGATGCAGATGCAGAGATTCCACGGGATTCGGGGAAAGACGTGCTTGGGGAAAGGTGTGCGTGATGCGAGGACGAGCGGTTGGTGGTGTTGGTTTGGTCGCCGTGTCCAGTGAGAAAGTGAAGTGGAACTGAATAGAACGGCGGCACTCGGTGAGGGGGAAGATTCAGCGCCCTTTCAATTTGTCAGCCGTCATGTTCGACTCCAACGGGGCCCTACGCCAGTCCTCGATTGGCAAGGGGAGGAGGGGGGGAGAGGGAAGACTCAAGAGGATGGGCGTCGGGGCCCCGAGGCGCATTCTGACGCTTCCATTGGCAGAGGGCGCGCGCAAGCCCCGTTATCGCCGAACAGCAGCACAACTGCACCGTCGTTTTCGCCAATTCCCTGGACCTGGCCCCTCTTTGCCCCAGTCTGCCCATGATGGGAATCCGGTCTCCCGGCCCCAACACTGTGAAGTGTCACCACTGACTGACCAGTGTGTGTGTGAACTGCCACCTGCCCACTCGAGGACAAAAGTCACCTCAACCCGCCAAGTCCAAGGCACCAGCTCGCGTCCCCTGTAAAACCCGCCCTTCATCCCTCTCAAAACGGCATGTTCATCGGTTTTGCCACGCATCCTCTTTGCTGCCTCCTGCTTTCCGTGCTGCTGTTTTGGGGATAGCCGTCTTCTACGCACCGCCCGCAGCAACAAGCGGTGGTGGGTGAGTGGAGGCTCCATGTCACTCACTTACATGACAGCACTCCGCCGGACGAATATCATCAAGAGACTGCCCGCGTTTTACAACTGCTGCGTCTCGCGTCTTCCCTCTCGTCCATCGTTTCCGTCTCATCCACACAAATATCGGACCATCGCGACTTCGCAATCTCGCGTCCAAGGACTCCCCCGCACCGGCCTGACATCTCAATATGACGGCCACACTACACCAGCTTCGGCCCGCCATCACCAGTCTGTCGCATGACGTGGGTACGCTCTTCGTTGCGTAACAATGCGAGTGGCGGGTCGTCGGCCAAGACCCAAGGACGAGACTGCGGTCAGTGGTGCTCACCGTGCCGTCACTCGTCCGTCTGTTCACTGTACGGGCTGTGCAGCACTAGCCCAGCCTGCCAATTCTTCTAACGGCGCGTCCGGCCGGCTTGCTATGAGTCAGGGTCATGCCAGCCTTACTGCGTAAATCCGCTGACCCAGTATTCAAAAGCCGTGCTATCTGGCTATCCACCAGAGGTATCTCTCGTGCAGTGTAACCACGCCGATACCTCTCCGAGATGGTATGACATCGCGCCCCAGGCACCGCCAAAACCGCCAGTCTTCCCACGCCATGGGACAACAAGCAATCCATGCTCTGGCTCACGCTTCCTACTCCCAGAAGCGTAGGAGACTGGCGTGACTGGCCGAAACTCTAATCGTTTATGGCCGTGGGACCGTCTTGGCCCTGATCAACTGTTCTCCAGAAAAACAGAAACGGGCGTTGGTTAAAAAAGGGGCCAGATCTGGTTGATCGGGTTCCTGCCACGGCCTTGAGTCGCAAGATCTGCTCTGGTTGTCAGGGAAAGTCGTTGGAAGCTTTGAGCATCCGGATGACAAATGCCACTTTTTGGTGTTTGCTGCCATCACAATTGCCAGGATCAAAGGGACAGGAAACAGACGCAGTTCGCGGCACGAACCCGCCCCGGCATGGCTGCATTTGTACTCTGCGCCCTTCGTGCCTCTCGTGCCGTTGTAGCGCGATTCCTAGTGACTGCTGTTGGTCAGGGACCACAACATGATCGGCCTGCTTACTCTCTTGGTTGCATAAATCGCCACGCCCGAGAAGGCGTCTAGACCCAAACTGCCCCATCCGAAAAGCTTACACCATAAGCCTCGGAACATGGCGAGGGGTTTGGCCCCGTGCGGCGGCGCGAAGGAACGAACCGCCTTTGCTGGGTGCACCTTTGTAAAGGTCAGGATCAGTTGAGTTGCCTCAGCCAAGTTGAAGGTGTAGAATGCAACGGTCTAAGGCCAATGACTGCTGTGACCGTCTTCGACCACTGTCGCGGCTTCTGAATTGCATCGTCGGCGCACGTGAGCCACGGCACTGTAGCAATAACTCCGTTGCCACTCGGAATGGCACCACACTCCCGCTGCCGCCTCCGGTCTGGGGTAAAGGTGTCGCGCAGGGTAAGCCGTAAGCTGCCGCCGCTGTGAAGGCGCTGGTGTCAGAGAAATCGTCGTGTAAGTGAACCAAGTCCGGCAAAGTTCTGTTGCAGGTCCCTTCGTGCAGACAGAACCACCCTCTCGGCGCGGGCGTCCATTTCTCATTCCAACGGTGACGTAGTTTCGAACTTTTCAATCTCACTGAGCACTTCCTAAGCTGCTTTCGAATCGATCAGTGGTGGAATGCTCAGCTGCTTATCGTGCAATAGACGCAAGCGCACGTGCGGGACGTACCACGACTCCCCGCACTGACCATCATGCAGCTGGCCATGGACCCCGCCCATCAGGGGGAAGGAACAGCACCAGCCTCACGTCAGTGACCATTCGTCCGCCGACATCGAGCTGAACCTCCACGATCCGACATTGCCCGCACCAGCTACCTAGCCTCGCAACGGACCATCAAACACCCGATTCAACACCCGCGTCGACTCCAGCTTGGACTTTGCAGCCTTGCCATGGATCTGGCTTACGATCACATCCAGGAGAGCGCCCTCCCGAAGGACGCCGATAAGAAGAAGGGCGACTCCACGGACACCAAGAATGACCAGCCGCAGGCGTCGCTGAACGAGGACCTCCAGGAGGCCTACAAGGCTCTCTCGACGAGTGCTTGGGGCATGAGGATTGGCGGCTTCTTGGGGAACGCTGTCAAACAGGTAAGAAGACGGCCGAGGCGTGCACACACCGGAGGCAACGGCTAAACCCAGCGGCAGGGGCAATCCGTCTACAAGGAGGCGTCCAAAGAGGTCGCAGAGCTGGGGGAAGATGCCGCCAAGGGCTTCACGTCCATCGTCAACCGCACCCGGTCGCTCACCGTCAACACGGTGCAGGGCGAGCCTTCCGGGGATAAGGGCAAGGAAGCCGATAACCAGACCACGCCAACGACGACACGCGACCAGGCCGCCGCCGCCGACGATGCCATGAGCAACTCGGAAACGTACATGACAAAGTTCCGCGCCGAGGCGGCGAGGAGGCTCAAGGAGCTCCAAAAGGCGGAAGACGCTGCCGACGAGGCCCTGCTGCGCTTCGGCACCAACATCAGCAACTTTTTGAAAGAGGCGGTCAGCATCGCGCCGCCCTCCGATGCGACCAACCAGAGCGGCGCCGTCCTGTTCGAGAGCAAGGACGCCCAGGGAAAGAGAGTCATTCACACGTCAAGGCAGGATGCACAGCTTCACGTCATTCACACGAGCACCGAGAGTTTTACGACGGATCCCGCGACGGAGGAGTTTTCGACCTGGGGCAAGACTTTTGATGTGGAGTCCAAGACTGGGGACATTAGTGACGATCTGAAGAAATACCCTGAGCTGCGGACAACAATGGAGAAGCTGGTGCCCGATCAGGTCCCGTACGCCGAGTTCTGGAAGAGATACTACTTCCTCAGACACGGCATGGAGGCCGCCGAGGCCCGCCGCCGAGACCTCCTCAAGGGTGAGCCCGACTGACTAGGTATGAAAGCCGTGATGCTGACGACTGTCACAGCCGCGTCCGCCGAAGACGAAGTTGGCTGGGACGAGTCCGACTCCGAAGAGTCCGATTCCGACGAGTCCGACGCCGCTCCCGCTCCCGCTGCCGCACCCAAGGCCGAGCAGAAGAAGCCCGCCCGGCCGCCGTCGACCGAGTCCTCCACCACCATCCAGCCGCCCCCTGCCCAGACCTCCCAATCCACCCTCAAGCCCACCGAAGCCCGCAAGTCCAATGACGAAAAGTCCCAGGCCGATAGCGAGGCCAGCTACGACGTCGTCGGCGCCGCCTCGGGCGTCCCCAGCCGCGCCCCCAACAGCCCCAAGGAGGCGCGCAAGGCCGAAGAAAGCAGCGATGACAGCGACGACAGCGACAGTGACGCCGACTGGGAGTAGTAGACGTAAGAATTGCTTTTGCTGGCTGGCGTTCCCGGGGTTGAACTCTTTTCTGGCTCGTATGGCAGCTCTTAATTTGCGGACTCTTGTACATCACAGCCGCGGCCTTTAGTGCACCATCTCCATGAGACCAAGTCGGATTTCCTTCGCTTGTTTAGCGCTTCTTCTTCGTGACCATTGTGAACCCGTCCTCATCAACCTCGGGCTGCGGCTTCTCCTTGGGGGCAGCGACGAGCTGTGGCGCCTCGTCCATGTCGACGTCTCCATCCTCGTCATCCTCACTGTCGTCCTCCCAGTCGGTCTCCTGGTCGCCGCCCTCAATCTTCTTGTAGAGCCCGTCAACCTTGGCACCCTTGCGGCTCTCCCAGTTCTTGCGCAGTTCGTCCACGGCCTCGAACTTGCCCTTGGCGCAGTCGGCACGGATCTTGATGATGCGTTCGGCGACGTCGAAACCCGTCTCGTCGTCGACGTTGACCTCGAACTCGTCGACCATGACCTGGAGGAGGAAGGTCTCGATGTACTCGGTGTCGGGCTCCTCGATGGCGTTGCTGGCGGGGACGGCCTGTCCGTTGGCGATCTTGGTGTAGGCCGGAAACAGCTCGGCCACAGCGCCGGCGAACCAGTCTCTCTTGTCGGCCGAGTCCGGGCCGCCCCAGTGGTTCTGGACGGCGAGGGAGAGGGCCGGCCACATGTGCAGAGACAGGGCCACAGCCTGCTCAAAGGTGGACTGGCAGGCCTCTGTAACAATGTGTCAGCATTTGATCATCCGAAAACATGAGGATATCGACGTGTTTCGACTGACCTGCCGTGGGAGGATTCGAAGATGCCATGGTTACCGTGTTGACTGTGGTTGTGGTGTTCGCGGGGTACTTGGAGGGGCAGACCATTTCGGTGACAATCCTCAAAAATCACAATTTTTTGGGCAGATAGTGCGTGCGACACCCGGCACTGTGACGAAGGCTGTGTGGGGCGCCGCCGGGTCCGCATTCAGGCCTGGGCAGGGTCCTGTGCTGAGCTGCGAGATTGGGTTGCCGAATACGTGATGAGTCCCGCTGCCAGCAGCATGCTTGTCTGGCGAGAAGCTGAGGATAACATGATCAAATTTCACTGTGAGCGTTCGAGAATTATTGATAAATGTTCGCTAAGCTCCCACGATCACTTCCGTCTCACTGCCCGAGTCGCCAACCCAGCCCGTTCGTGCCCAATCACTGTTAGACTAATTGACCAGGACCGCGGACATTAACCATCCACTTGGTCTCCGCGTGATGTCATCGGTCCCCTATTCCGGCAGTGAGCTTTGAGGGCGGTTTCAGGGCCAGCTTTCTTCTGTGCTCCTCCACGACGTGATGGTCTATCCCCCGGGCCTGCCAATCACCCCGGAAGCTTCAAAAAGCTCCATGCCCGCCGTTGCCGACGGCACAGCAGCTGTCCTCGTCGCGAGCCTCATCAAGACGTAGTCACCATGAACCCCCTGAAGCTCAACACCACGTCAGTGTCGTTGGCGGTGACGCCGACGGTCGTCTCCACCCTCTTTTCACATGTGAGAGCATTCCTGCCCCCCGATCCATCTTCCCCAGATTCCGCATCAATGCAACCTGGAATCTACGGGCCGCCGTAAGCTGACCGTCCGTCCCTCTAGTATCTCAACCGGAACCCGTTGAAACAGAAGCCCACCGCCCACCTGTCCTACGACGAAGGCCTGCACCTCGTCCGATCCTTTCTGGAGTTCGCGTCGCAGCACACCGTCGAAGAGTTGCAGGCATTCACGGCCCAATGGGTGCCGCATCCGCAATGGGTCAAAGTCGAGGATGCCCAGGTGCCGGAGGACCACATCGAGAGGTCTGCCGAGCTGATTGAGGCTCAATTGGGACCCGGAGGCGTTCATGCTGTTGGTGGCCGCAAGTGGTGGAGATGGAGACAGCCCAACAGCCCTCTCAAGGCCGAATGGATCGAGATGCGGTCCGACTACCACGAGCGGAAGAAGAACGACGGCAAGACGACGCGCGCGATGCTGTACGTCCATGGCGGTGCCTATTTCTTTGGTAGTGTCGACGAGCACCGCTACCAGATGCAGCGTCATGCCCGCAAGCTCAAGGCGAGAGTCTTTGCACCGGAATACCGCCTGGCGCCTCAGTTCCCGTTCCCCTGCGGGCTGCAGGACTGTCTCGCCGCGTACCTCTACCTGCTCACGGTCCAAGACCCCAGCACGATTGTGCTGGCTGGCGACTCGGCAGGCGGCGGCATGGTTCTGTCAATGATGGTCATCTTGAGAGACCAGGGAATCCCGCTCCCGGCCGGCGCGATCCTCATCAGCCCGTGGGTTGACCTCTCCCACTCTTTTCCCAGCGTCTCTGGCGACAACCCCTTCGACTACATCCCGCCCTCCGGCTTCCACCACAAGCCGTCAAGAGCGTGGCCGCCCCCGAACGAGGACGACATGGCGATGATGAGAGAGCAGGCAATCAAGGCGAGGGCTGGCAAGGAGAAGAATGCCACAAAGCTCAACACGCTGGAAAAGAAGCAGGCCGCTCCGATTTCCTTGGACCCCGCTGCGGAGGGAACTGCTGTCAACGGTGCTTCGCAGACCAACGAAGACCCCACAGAGGACGCAGACCCCCGCAGGACCGCGCTGCAGCTCTCTGTAACCATTGACGGCAAGCTGACCACAGTCAAGGATCAAATTCAGGTTAGTGATTTCGGGTTCATGAGGAACACTACTGACTCTTCTAGATGTACACGACGAATGCTCTTCTGTCTCATCCGATGGTTAGCCCTATTATGCAGCCCACGCTCGGCGGCCTTCCCCCTTTGTTGATCATGGTCGGAGGAGGCGAGGTGCTTCGCGATGAGCAGATCTATCTCGCCCATAAGTGCGCGAACCCCTCCAAGTACACGCCCCCCAACCTCGATGAAGCAGCTATGCGGCAAATTGAGCAATACAAGCCCACCGACGTACAGCTCCAGGTGTGGGACGACCTTTGCCACGTTGCCCCAACACTCAGCTTCACTCGCCCGGCCAAGTACATGTATCGAGCCGTCGCGCAATTTGGCGCCTGGGCGCTAGCGAGAGCCCAGAAGACGGAGATTGAGATTCTGGACGACGATGACATTAGTGTCATTTCGAGCTCAGCGTCCGAGTCTGACAAGCCGCAAGAAGGAGAGAGCTCCGAGTCTGTCCCGCAGCAAGTCGGCAAGGCGGGTATGCCGCTGCCGCCATTCAAGAAGCACATGATTCGGCAAAGAATCACCCGGCATGGCGTGGTCCACGACCTCGTTCCCGAGTCAGAGCTGCCTGGCTGCACCATCAAGCAGGAAGAGGTTGGCGTCGTCAGGCCCACGCCAGTCAAGAGATGGCTCCAGACGAAGGCCGTGTTTGATAAGAAGTTCTCCGGCGCCAAGGCCAAGGTGCACAAGAACATCATCAAGGACATGGCGGCTGGGTTCGTGGACTTTGGTGACGGTGAGAAGCCGCCACCAACCGCTCTGGCTGGGCGACGCCGAGCCACGGATGAGCTGCTGGACCGCAAGAGAACCAAGAGCTTGGGTCTGGCTCTGTGGTCGCTCTGGGGATCCAAGCACGACGAGATGACGATGGAGAGAGAGAAGAAGGCGGACTCGGGGGCCAAGACGTCCATGACGAGGGAAGAAGGCGGCGAGGGGGCCAGGTCGTTCCAGGACGTAGAGCAGCAAGCCCCGGCACCGATACAGCGAAGCGGTAGTAAGCGGCGCGTCGTTGTCGATGAGCATCAGACGTCACAGAACACCAGCTCTCAGGTTCAGGACTCTCAGGCTACCGACGTGGAAGAGACGCCCGTCGCTGCTCTCATCGAGAAGAGAAAGGAGCAGGAGAAGGCCAATGACCACCTTAGTCCGGAGTTTGTGCCTGGAACCGGGGTGGCTGGCAAGCGACCGTTCCTCGACGGCATCGCCCTGCCATTTAGCCTCGGCAAGAAGGACGCAGAGACGGCGAGCATGATGACGCTGATGTCCGGCGCCGATAGCCGCCCCATCAGCCCCATGCCGCCCATGGACCAAGATCACGTCACTTCAGAAGTCCAGGACAGCCAGGCCACCGAGGTCTCTCCTGAACCAACCCCGGCGGGCGAGAGCGAGCGGCCCCCCATGGACAAGTTCGTGACGGCCGCGGAGGACCTTCCCCTCAGCAAGGGCAAAGGCAAAGAGACTGCAAACGGCGGGGTCGAGCAGACGGCGTGATCCACGCGGACCGGACCAGCAATACCCTAATGTGTATAAATAAGTTTTGGATGAATCTTGCATACCTCACGTGCCGCATGTTCCCAGCGTTTGGATAAGCGAAGCTGGGCGTGCAATCGTTTTACATATTGTTACAATGCTTCAAGGGTATATACATCTTTTGTGCAACTCAGCTTTCTTTCGCTGTCGGCTTTGGTCCCATTTCTCCCCGCTGCTGGAATCGTGCCATCATTTGTCGGCCCATGCAGATTAGTCGAAGCCGTTCTTCTCCTTCCACGTGCTGAGGAACAGTGCTGGGTCGCGGGGTCCGGTGGGGTTGTTGGTCTTCTTGTACGTTCGTCCTGCGGGCTTCACTAGCTCGGAAACAAAAGGCGTGAGCTGCGCGGCATTCGGAACACGTTAGCAACGGCCGCGCTTGACACCCCGTGTGTGTGTGATGGTGGAAATCCTGTGGAAACTAACCTTGCACTTCTTCAGGCCCTCGGGGACGACGTACGTCCGCACTTTTTTGTAGTCGATCCTGTATCCTCCGTACTTGGTGTGCTCACCCATGGCACCGGTGCGGTTTCCCTTGTAGAAGCCCTTGTTGACGTCCTTGGTCGTCAGGCGCAAGTGCCTGAACTTGAGCACCTGGAGGATCGGGGAGGGTCTCATGGTGGGCGGGCGCGGCTCGGACTGGGGGTGGTGGTTGGCTGAATAGAGGATTCCTCCCTTTTTTTTCCGGGGGCTGTTGGAAGAGCAGCTGGGCTCAATTGGCTGCGCTCCGTCTTTCGTTCGCTCGAATTCGTGCCGGTCGCGTCGGTCGGCGTCGTCGTCGTCGTCGTCGTCGTCGATTGAAGCTGTAGCGGGATGGTGTTTCCCAATTTTTGGCGTTGCGCCGGATAAGAGTTGGTCCTTTCTCCGAGTTTTTGTGGCCGAAGAGAAGGTGCACAGACCCGACATAGTACGGCCCCATCTTCCGGGTTTTATGGGTCGATCCGGTACCGGGGCGGCCGGTATTGCCGTTTTAGGCTAATTCAACGGAAGCTACGATCGACTGTCAAAGAAGTGCAAAAATTGGTACTTACTGTCAGGGCATGGTTACTCCTACATTCGGTCTCATTTCTCTCAACCATGTTTCATTCTCTGAACCGGCAGTGCGTTCGTGTTTGTACTAGAGACTTCCGAAGGGTAACTCGTCAAAGCCCGCCAAGAGACCCAAGGCAACAGTGAGGCTTGATCTCTCGAACGTGATGAGGAACGATCGAAGATTCTATGTGACAATTTACTTGTCTTCAGAATTGGCGTAAGGTGGGAAGTTCCCAATCGCCTCAAAAGCGCTCGCCGTCCTCAGCCAGCCATGAGCTATTGAGAGCGGAATCCTCACTCAAAAGCTCCCAGGGTCCTAAGAGTTCAATCAGAATGAAGAAGAATCGGAGCACGTTTGCTTGAAATAAGGCCGCTTCAGGTCTCTCACGATTCGATTCAGCCACCCGCACATTGGTCCTCAACCTTGAATGGAAACAACCCAGATTCATTCGTGAAGCTCACTAGAGGCTTCATAAGCAGTCTTTCAACTATGTTCTGTCCTAATTTTATAGGTTGAGAATTACCAGCAACGTTCAAGAATCTGGGTGCTTGGTCTTGTCGTAAATACTGCGAGAGATCAGACATGTCAATTCCTTCCGCGAAGTGTCTTCAGTTTGACCAGCCAGGCCCGCGCAGACTTTGGCGTGATTTGGGATATCTGTGCGGATGCTCCTAGCTAATTGGACAGTGAACTACCTATTTGATGTAATTCTTAACAATTTCACTGTTTCTTTTGATTAGATCTCTACTTTCGTTCACATTGTCGTTCTTGCCGTCCCCGTCCTTGTTGTCGTCCCCGTCGTCGTTGTCCCCAGCGTCGCCTACGCCCACTACGCGCCCGGAAGTAAAACTCCATTGAGTTGGCCCTAATTCCTTTTCGGTTGCCTGAAATAGACATCGTCGGTTATAACGGCACAGCAATGGTGTTTTCGACAATCATAACGTAAAAGACACCACTGCCGAAACATAAGCGAAAGATCATGCGAGCTCAGGCTGTGAGGATAGGCGGCCAGCATGGCCCGCCGCGTCAGACGGAGACCCATCGTCGATGATCACAGATTTGATACTCGGGCTGATGTGAACCCCTGGACGAGAA
This sequence comes from Colletotrichum tropicale, assembly GCA_027406125.1. Lineage (NCBI taxonomy): Eukaryota > Fungi > Ascomycota > Sordariomycetes > Glomerellales > Glomerellaceae > Colletotrichum > Colletotrichum tropicale. The sequence continues at coordinate 6,047,115 of JANVYH010000002.1, forward strand.
GGAAAGAAAAAAAAGTCCGACGGATTCCTCGGCCCCCGCAGTCATCTCATCCAGTCGATCCAGGACAAGAACCAACGGCGAACAATGTCAGTCGACGTCTAGTATGAGATATCAGGTGAGACGAGACTGGTAAGAGCCAGACCGTTGCATCTGCAAAGGCCGTTTCCAAGCCATTTCATCTGTTTTTCTTTTCTTTTCGTTATCCGCGGCAATGCTTCTGGAAAACATAATGGCAGCCTCACTTTTCAACGTTCCTCGCTCGGTTGGACCTTGCAGTGCAATCCGGCGCCCCGTTATGCTTACTCGACGACAGTCGAGAGCTGAGACAGCCCGACCCACGGCGAGTGACCGCAGCATGGTATGGGAAGTGGGAGAACCCCTGGATCGACGTCGAAGCCATCAACCGCACGTTCCTTTCGTCCCACCATACACCATGGGGCCCTGCTCCTCAGCCATCATCCGTGCTCTTCTGTTGCCCCCCTCGCTTTTGCGTCTTCCCATCGTCGCCCCGCCAAGCCAAGCCCGGGGTCGACGAGCAAAGGCGCGTAGCCAAGCCTTTCGACGGCCGGGGAAAGAGAAGAAAGACTACAACACGACAAAACCGCTTGGCTGTGCCGTCTCATACTGCCTTCCACCGCCAAGTCTGTCGCTTGAGCTTGGCTGGGGGTTTTAGCTCGCGCAGCGTAGCATCTTCCACGATGCAGACGTTGGGAGACCAGACGCGAGCCAGCTTACACCGCCCTATGTCGTATCTGTCGATGCCAGCCCGCCATCGTCGCCAATGCATGCATACGCACCTCAGAAGGGTTTGGGACGCACAAACGACGATACCGCTGTGGGTCCCTTTCTGCAAAGCTCAAAATCATTACGTTTCTCTTGATGTTTTCCTCTATGGATGCCTTTTCTACGGGATGCACCATCTGCCGTCCGTTCCCCCATGTTTGTTTCACGTCCTTCCGATGCCGCTCTGCGCAGAGCAGACCTCATCGCCCATTGTGGCTCCATGATTGTCGCAGGCGGGACTGTCTGTTCCGCTTGTTCCCGTCTGTTCCCGCTGTGGTGTGCAGCAGGCGGCCGGGGTCGACACGGGTCGAGTCGACAACCTTGCCGGAGCAACATCGTGGAGAGAGATAAAACAGATTAAACCAGATTATTGCGGCCCAAACACCCAGCCTCTTCGCTTTTATTACTCGTAGTTTCCTTCCTCCAGGCCTTGTCCCTTCCCTTCAGTCTCTCTCCTCAGGACGAGTTTCGCCCGCTTGAGATCTCCGTCTCGACTACTTTGCTAGTGTCCTTCTTCGTCCGCAGCAGGATCTCTTTCAGCGTCCTCTTGGGCTTCTTCTCGACCTTTTCGTACAATGCTTTGTGCTCGGTCTGGATGTTGTGCTGGTCCTCGTAGTCAACGTGGACGAAGGCTCTCTCGACATCGCCGAGTCCTGTATTGCTTGTCAGCTCTGCAGCCCAGTCGATGACAGCGGCAGACTTACCCTCGACCTTCCTCTGCAGCTCTTGCGCTACGTCGTGAGAAATCTTCAACGGGGTCGCCTCGTCCATGACGATGTCGATTTCCACGTAGTATTTCTGACCGGCATGGTACGCCCGGCACTACTTCATTGTCAGAGACGGCTTTCATCATTACTTGGCAAACGCCAACTTACGGTGTCGACTTTGAGAATCCGAGTGTCGTGGGTCATTGACATGTAAGTCAGCTTGGCGAGGAAGTCTCTTGGCGCGGACTTTCCGACCAGGAGCCAGACCTGCTCAAAGGCGTTTGCGACCCACGAGAACAGGATGAGCAGGGCAATGCACATGGCACCGATCGGGTCGAGATACCACACGAAGCGATCGCCCACCACGGACATTATCAGACCAAAGCTATTGACGACGATGTCGTTGCGATGGTCAATCTACGCACACGCTATTATTAGCCCAACTGTCATCTGAACGGACTGGACTCATGGGACGACCACGTACGAAGAAGACATGCACCGAGGGGTATTTTCGGTAGGCGAAGCAATACAACATCAAGGAGCCCTTGGCGAAGATGGCAACGCCAACGATAACGATGGGGATGATGTGCAGCTCCTCAGAGGCCCGCTTGCCCTCGCCAAGAGCACGGCCTGACTCGACCTATCCCCAGATCAGCATCTCCAAACCCGACCAAGCCAAACCGTCACTTGGCAACTCACCAGCAGCTGTATGGCGACCGTGGTCATGAGAGCGCAAAAGAGAATGATGCCAATCGTCTCAATCCTGGTTCGTCCCTAGTTTTTTCACCCCTTCTGTCAACCCCGGATATCCTATTGCCAAGGTGTCGCACGTGTTGTAACTCACCACCGGGTACTTGTAAACGCTTGGCCTGGCTGCCAATCTCGACGTGATGAGCATTACAAAGGATGAGACGAGGTCCATCTGGGCATCTCTTGGTTAACCTCTACACCAACATCTCACCGAGGGAAAGGGTCTACTAACGAAAGCATCGGCTGCAGTGGCAAACAGCTGGATTTCACGAGTCAACACAGAGTCCGTGAGCACAGGGTCTTGGGTGCCTGTTTACCGATAGAGACCCAGTTGAGACGGCGGCATAGAGCTGAATGACAAAGAGGCAGAAGTTGACGGTGAAGGATGCGTTGACGGCGAACTTGATCTTGGGGCCCATCCGCGCATCCTCGTCGACCTGCTGCCTCTCTTCATCTTCGGCGCCCAGGAACTGGTCGATGAGCTCGTTCTGGCGGGTGTAGAACTTTGAGAGCTTCCTCTTGTTACCCTTGGGATGCTCAATCTTCATCTGTTTCTTGGAGACATTGTCACGGCGGTGTCGGCCAAAGTCGTAGGGGTCGGGCCGGTAGAAGGTGTCGACGGTGGAGGCGTCGGCCCCATCAGTGTTGGACGAGACGCGTGCATCCTGCTTGTCAACGGCTGTGTCATTCGTAGTTGAAGTGAAGAGCCCTTCTGTGACAGCTTTGTCGTCCGTGCCAGAGGCTGGGACGGGTGTGATGATGTCCTGGTTGTCTTTAAGGTGTTGGCCTGGTTCACTGTTGGCTTCACCTTTCGGATCACTTTTCAGATCACCGACAGAGTTGCCTCGAGATGAAGTGACTGAAGCAAATGGTCAGCGGTCGAGTGGTCGATGGTGTGTAGTGGGATGAAGCAGTGGCCAGCGGTGGTCAGTGGGCAGGGCAATCCGATGCGAGTAGCAGCAGCAGGCGTCGCACATCTCAGCGAGGATGTGATGAACCAACCACAGCGCCCAGGGATTGGGTAGGAGAGAAGGGAGGCGAAGGCAAGGCCAAGTCAAGCAGTGCGAGGCAACAGGCAAGGCGAGGCAAGGCCAAGGGGAGTGAGTGGAAAGGGGGGTGAAGGGGGTGGGCAGGAAAGAAAGGTAAGGCGAAACCCACGTACTGGACGATGGTTGGACATTGTCCCGGGACTCGCGTGGAGTTTGCATTTTCGGGAAGCTATTGAGCTGGGTTCTGTTCTTGGTACTATGCAGTAGAAGGGAAGATGAGGAATAACGGGTAGGCCGCGATTTGCGAGTGGGAGTAATATATTAGACAAGATCCGGCCGCCATGCCGTGCCATGCTATGCTATTTGAAAGGTATGTGGTTTTCATGTAATGCCATGCTTGCTTCTGATGAGCCGCCTCCGCATTCCGCATCCGCCGGGGGAGGTAACCCGCCGCCCGCTGCAAGAGATGGACGGCCCCTTCTTACGTGGACGATTAACAGTAAGCTCTTCAATGCAATGTGCGGGCGGGCTAGAACGTGTCGAGAAAGAGGGGGAAACAACAGCCCCTGGCAGGATGACGGCAAGATTTCTTGATTTGAGTGGTCTCTCAGCGCGGTCTGCCGGTTGTTTCTTTGCAAAAGTCGAGCATCCAGCCAGTTGAAGGGCGGTGATGGGGCACGAGGTTTGTCGGTCAGGGGGCATCTATTTCGGTGTTCCTGGTCTTGGACAGTCGAGCCGGGTCGAGTAAAGTGTAAGCGAGGGGCGATCGTAGGCGGCAGGCGGAGTCGAGTGAAGTAAAGGACCACATTTGGGCTAGCCTGGAGACAAAAGACCGACGTGTCCCTGCAACAGCATGTCACGACGACGAAGGTGCTTGTTGTGATGGCGCATGGATGACAGAGAGAGAGTTGAGGACGATCAGGACTGCGATCCGAGCACAGCGGGCAGCAGGGGCCGTGATTGGGCGCCATTGGCTGTGAGGTGCCGGGCGGGGCTGTTTCACACCGAACGGCAGCCCCAGGTGCCGCGTGGGTACACCGATACAGGAAGCGATAGTCCCTCTGCCAAGAGTTTGGGGCTGTTACAGGCTCCCAAGGCACCTTACTTCGTAGTGCGGGCAGGGTTCTGATGACAAAAGTTACGTAGTAGCCGTAGCGTAATCCAGAGCCTCCTGTTGGCCTGCCTTGACCTGCCTGTCTGTGAGCTGCACACGAGACTCGGGTTGAGTTTGACGAGAGCAAAAGTCAAGGGGCTGCTCTGCCTAAAGGAGCTGAGCGCTCGGAACGTCTTGCATGTTTGTTTCCTCGGAAAGCAAGAATGAACGACAACCGACGCAATGGCTCCACTTCTTTTCGTCTCCGCCTTCTCTTCTGCATCACGCTCTCGGATGCAATAGTTGCTTTTCCATCCTTTGCTATACACACCACAGACACCTTGCGCCATACACACACCTCCTTTCACAAAAACTGCAAGAACAAACGGACACACACACTCACGTCTCCAGCGTCCCAGACATCGACAGATACGTCGTCTCGTCGTCGCTGCGCCCAGCCTCGCTTGATCTCAGACGCCGAGAGAAGCTCCTCTTTTCCCTCTTTTCCTTGGCTCTCCAGGTTTGAGCTGCCCTTGCCCAGAAACCCGATGTGCGCGACCATTGACGACGTTTGCCCTCCAGCATGTCATCCCATCCCATCTGTGAGCCCATTCAGAGTCAGTCGCCTGCCTCGAGAGCTTCAGCCATCAGCTATGATGCATCAGCCTCCGACTAAGCCCCGACCCCGATCTTCGCCTGTTAGGTAAACCGCCAAAACCTGCCCCTCACCCAGCCGCCGATTAGGCAACTCAGCACGTGAGACGAGACACAGGAGACGCAGAGAGACCCAGCAGAGACCCACGGCAGGGCTGATGTGAAGTCGAAAAAGAAGCACGCCAGAAGGTCAGTGTCAAGGGTGCTGCGGCGGCTGTTGTCTGGGCCACCTCGACGAACAGACACTTGCAGCAGCAGAAGCAACAGCCACAGCAACAGCAACAGCGGCAGATGCGAGTGCGGATGCAGGCACACGATCTCGGGGGCTAAGGCAGCTAGCCATCTCGCAGAGAGGAGACTCCCGCCAAGCTTAATTTCTTCGACGAAGAAGAATGGCAGCCAAGCGTGTCAGCGGCCTCTTGGCTCGGCTCTTGGCTCCAACGGTTGTGCCTGTCCCGCCGAGCCATCCCCTTCCTCCGCCTCCTCCATCCTCCAGCCGCCCCCGCGCCGCCAACGCCAGGGACAGACGCCTCTCCAGAGTCAAATCGACTTAAGAATTCTCCGACTGGCGACCCTGGACGCAGACCCCGGGAACCTCCCGTTTCACACAACCCAAATTTTTCATATGCCGGCAAGCCCCATTTGACGCGCACCCCACGTCCCACACCCCTGCCTTCTGTGGCCTCTTGCGTCGTCTTTTGTCCTGGGCTGGCAACTTCCCGATGGAAGATCGACCGTCGTCTCGTTTTGGATGGTTGTTCATCATTCGCGCCAACTAAGACTACACCAAACCAGACAGCAACCTGCTAAGCAGTATGGCCCAACGCCAAGCGCTGGCCGGCAACGGTGGCAGAAGAAGTCGAGACGAATTGCGGCCGATAGACACAACCTACCCTCCAATCCGCGTCTATCCGCCCACCAATTCGTTTCCAGTCCGTCAGGTCGAGCCGGGCTCTCAGACTCCCAGTCTCGTTCTGCCGGCAAATCATGCTATAACGAGAAACATGATCGAACAATCCGCCAACATCGGATCCGGTTGACGCCTGGGATCATCGATGCCCAGAGACAAGCTGGGTCTCAGGCACCGCAGCAAACTGCACCTTTGAACCGTGGTTGACTTAGCCTATCCTCCTCGTCCTCATCGTGACCCTCTTCCTCGCCTCCGCCCCATGCTCACGGCCGCGTCCCACGGACAACCTTGTTCCCACTCAGGTCCTCCCGCCTCCCGCTTCCCGCGAGGCGGACGCTACAGCCACGTACCCCATCGCGAACCCACACAAGGTCCCTTTGCTCAGCTGCCTCATCCTGGCCGCAGTCTTCTATTTCTGATTCGGCCGGGCGGTACTGGCGCAAGGGCTGTTGTCCCATGTCGACGTTTATTCTTGCCCTACCCGTTTCCATGCGGGAAGTATTGCGCGGGCTGTCATACATGAAGCATATTAAAGCAAGTCGAGCCCAGACTTTGCCCAGGCCTTTTTTTCTGCTCGCCACAGAGCGTCAGGTCTTGTTCGATTCTTATTGCGCCCGTTTCTTCCTTCCCTTTTTTCCTTTCTCTTTTTGTCCTGTCTTTTTTCCTTCCTTGCCCTCTCCGACAATTACGACAGCGGGGACTAGATCAGCACTTTTTTTCGTCTGTTCTATTCATACTGAAGCCGCGGGACGGTTTCTCGTGTCCCCTTGTTTTCAGTAACATTCCTTTCTCAAATGAGTCGTCGTTCTTAGGCAGCCCAGGACAATTGGCTGTCCCTTCCATTCTCAACTTCAATTCGCTTTTCTTTTGGGGCTACCAATCAAGTAGTAGTCCCTTTTAAAACAAAAAACTACCATTTTTAATCAAGATGGACGGTATGAAGGAGCCCAAGCCGCAATGCGGCGGCAAGAAGGGCGGAACCAGCGAGTACGATGTCGGTCTGCACGTCGCCGGTCTTTGTAAGTCGCAAACCTGGCGAACATCACCTAACCGAACAACTTGGCTAACTTGGCGCAGTCTTGGTTTTGGCATTTTCAATCTTTGGTACGCAATCAAAAAACAAGCGACGAGGATCTCGTGGGGCCGGAAACTAACTGAGTGGATACAGGAGCTGGATTCCCCGTGATGGCCAAGAAGGTCAAGTGGTTGAAGGTCCCTCCCAAGGTCTTTTTCGCATGCAAGCATTTCGGTACTGGTGTGCTGATCGCAACGGCATTCGTCCATGTGAGTGCATCACCACTGTGGCAGTCGTCAGAGACTAACAGCAACACAGCTGCTTCCCACCGCCTTTGGCAATCTCATGAACCCGTGTCTGCCGGACCTGTTCACCGATGACTACCCTCCCCTGCCCGGCGCCATCATGATGGGTTCCATGTTCATCCTCTTCACCATCGAGATGTGGATCAACTCCAAGGTTGGGGGTCACTCGCACGGCGGCCCAACTGGTGATGTGTTCCATGAAAGTGCGCACAACCATGGTGCCCCAGCAATGCCTTCTAGACCACCGCGCTATGGACGCAACAGCTTCGATGCCGAGGCCGACAGCATCGACTTTGAGAAGAAGGTTGCCCAGCGCGCCTACGACGAGAAGTTCCCGTCGTACCAGGAGAGCACCTACGGCGCGCCCCCGCCATCCAACTTGGCCGATTCCGATATGCCTCCTTGGTTCGTTGTCTTTTACGAGCAATATGTGCGCCAGCGCATGGAGATGATGAACATGATCCGATCAACCCAGGAGAAGCAGGTTTCGCAGGTCGCTGTGCAGGAGGTCAAGCAGGAAGATCCGTTCTATGACGAGGAGGGGCAGGCCGTTGACCCCGCTGTGTATCGCAAGATGTCTCTCAACATCACCATGCTTGAGGGTGGTATTCTGTTTCACTCGGTGTTTGTCGGCATGACCATTTCCATTACCATTGACGGCTTCATCATCCTTCTCGTCGCCATTCTTTTCCACCAAATGTTCGAAGGTCTTGGTCTCGGTTCTCGTATTGCTGCTGTTCCCTACCCCAAGGGCAGCATCCGTCCGTGGGTCCTGGTCGTTGCTTTCGGTACCACCGCTCCCATCGGACAGGCCATCGGTCTCGCCACCCGCAACACATACGACCCCGATAGTGCCTTTGGTCTCATCATTGTCGGTGTCTTCAACGCCATGTGAGCACAACTTTGCCCCATGCCAGTCTTCTTGCTAATGTAAACCAGTTCTTCCGGACTTTTGCTTTACGCTGCCCTGGTGGACCTCTTGGCTGAGGATTTCCTCTCTGAGGAGGCCAACCGCATCCTCACCAAGAAGGACAAGATCACCGCGTTCTGCTACGTTCTCGCCGGAGGTCAGTTCATCTCATTTCCATCACACAAACCCCGCTAACTCTCTTGCAGCCGCTGGCATGTCAATCGTCGGTATCTTCGCCTAAGCCATTACCGACAACCGTGGGGATTCCCGATCCCCGATTCCCTCGGACACGCCTCTCGCGAGGGGAACTCAACCCCAGTTCAGCCGAGTCGCCAGCCATGACTGACCACGATACCCGACGGGCGGTCGAACGGCGCATTCACCACCTCTACGACTCGACAGGACTTGATAGCAGAGAATGAACGCTCGTTATCTTCAATGCTGCGCCGGATTTTGTCATGAAAATCACAAGGGAAAGGACTGCTTGGGGCTCTACCGACAGCGGTTTCTCACAAAATCTATCCACATTCGTTATTCTTGCTATCTCCGTCACCCATCCCCCCAACGCACGAGTCTGCAGTTGGGCAAAGATCCTTGTATAATAGTAGTGATGTGGCGTGTTCCTAGCTAACAACCACACGAGAAAAAGCGTACGGCAACAACACAGGCGCTGTTTATTTCGGAAATAGTTGGGATAATGGTTCAATGAGCAGTTAACAGTGTAGCTAATGACTTGAGCGCACACAATGTTTTTTACGAACAGCACGATAGAAGCATGGAACCCAGGCATACTCATGTACGATAGTTGCATTTTTCCCCCGACAAAAAAAGGGGCGGCATGGCATAAAAAGTAGATTGCATCAATACCACAAAGTCTTATACCACACTTATATGATCTCCATCTTTTTGCACGGAGGCTACTCTCTCCGCGTGTCGCGTTACCCACCCTTAATTGAGTGGGTTTGTAAGCGTCTATGAAAGCAGACTGATGTCTGTGGCCCGAAAGCCCGAGGACACCGATGCCGATGTGATGAAAAGCGACAGCATCTTATCAATCAAGGCCCATCAACGGCGAGGTGGAGGGATTAAATAACCGATTTCCTCCTCATGGCCTCCCGTTTAGACTTTCTTCCCCAGACTTGAACGGCGTCTGGAGTAAAGTGGCAGTGAAGCCCGGGGGGATATAATAAACGAAAAGGGAAAGCAAAGACAAGATGCCAAGAGCGTATTGTATGCGATGTTGCAGCCAGGTTCGCGGAAACGAAGTGGTTGACTCTGGGCGGTATATAAGAAACCCAAGAAATGAGAGGAAACACAAGAAGGAGGAAGCGACGTTGAGAGAGGGTTGGCGTGCCTGGGAGCCGCAGGGGTAGCCCGCCATCGACGAGTGAGTGGGATGGGTGGTAGTAGTGGTAATGGTGGTGGTGGTAACAGTAGCAGGCCGCCAGTCCGAAGGGGAAATGCAACCCGCGAATAAAGCGATGGGCTCGTTTTGCGCACTCCCCCCTTTCTTTTCTTCTTCTTTTGTTTTACACGCTCTTCAGCTTGCAGCAGCAAGCATTCCCGTCATCAACCGCAGCGCAGCGGATGGCGCTTCCGCTCCAGGGGGGCAGTGCAACCGTAGCTTCTACTGCAGCACCATGCTAGTAGGGGACTCAAGGTTGTCACGGGAATTTAACCATGTCTTGTATAAGGTTATCACACGGGCCGGAGGGAAAGAAGCGGGAGGGGGGCCGCCTGTGTCTCTGTCTCCTTCGTTTGCCCTTTTTCCCGCGCGCGACTACTGCAAGGGGCAACGCTACATTGCATTGCAGCTTGCTGCCGTGACGTCTCTGTCTGTCTCTGCGAGATGCGTGCGATGGTAGGCTGGTGGTGCGAGTGAGAGTCTGGCGGCGCTATTAATAACACCCCAGACGTTTTGGGGACCGGGGATGCGTCTCCGCGACTCCAGACGAAAAAAGAGAGACAGGGGGCAGGGGTTGGAGGGGGGGGACCGGGGTCGGGGGAGAGAGTGGGATGGATGTCATGGGGGAGGGATCAGGCACTGGAGAATAACAGCGACCAAAAAGCATGGACGTTGAATGGGAGAGATCGACGGCGATGATGGTGTGTGGTGATGGTGCGTGTGGTGGTGGTGGTTCTAGAAGTTGTTGTTGCTGAGGTTTTGTTTCTCTTACATGTAGGCTGCGGCGCATACGCAGCAGACCTCGCATGCTTAGGTGCGTATCTGCAGCAGGCACAGACGGGTATCGCGGCGAACGCAGCACCTTGAACATGAAGCTACTTTCTTTCGACTCGAAATCTTAAGCCTCTTTGACGGGAAGCACCGAGGATCTGGGGAAGATCCCCAAAAGAGAAAGCCTAAGAGATCACCCCAAAGCCTAAAGAGAAGTTGGGTTGAGGGGAAAAGAGAGATTGGCTTTTCTTGGCAGGCGTCAATGAGGGGACCGGACCAGCCAAGCAGGCACAGTCTTCTTTTCTTTCTGGGTTTAGGCTTCTTGCGAGAACAAGAAAGTGACTGAGTCGGTCGAAGGCAAGATGAAGCGATTCCTGGGCGGGGAGGGGGCAGACGACACAGCTAGCGCCAAGGTTGTCAAGCACTGATGACCAACTCTGTTCCTCTGCTCTCCTCCAGAGAGAGTTGAGATTGTTGCCTGTCTGCTCACGAGGCCGAATAGCCAGAGTCTCTCCGCTGTTGCCAGCTTGGCATTTCATGGTGGACTCTGGATGAGCGCTGACCCGACCGTGCGTTGCATCTGTTGTTCGGGATCTTCGGTGGGGTTTCTTTGGGTTTTTGGTTTTGGTTTGGGTCGTCGAGTATCAGAAACCGACAGCCCTTACAAATTCGAGCCTTGGCGTCTGATGAACACGGAACTACACACGTCCCGTCCGCCCTATAGCAGGCTTGTATTTCTCGTTACCAAACAACATCGCTGAGTGGTTGACACCGAAGGACATACAAAGGGTTGCATTCTCTATGCGTTCCCTTTCCTTATTGTTCGCTCCGGCGGGTTCCGAAAGGGTTTGCGTACGACTTGCGTGGACTGATGCAACTGTATATCATTACTTTCTTATTGTTGCTGCTGCTTTGTCTCATGGAACGATTTTCATCCGACGTTTTGAAAATTACTTGCATTCTGCTGACGGTTGATGATCATCAGGTCAGATACTCAAACGAAAAACAAGAAAGTCGAACCGGGAGGTTGTGAGCCCGAACCAGAAAACTTGCGATGTCGTTAATGGGGAGTATGAGATAACGGTCAGGAGGGGGGGTTTCATTCGGGCATACTTGCCCTACGGTATGCCTCACTTTTTGGTCTTTTGCTGTCAGAAGGAGTGATCTGAATCACGACATGATTTCCAAATCGGGATGATTGATAAGGGTTAACACAAAAGGGGGGAGGTCGTGGCGAATTTCGTCATATGGCAAAGAGTTGAGATGAAAGGGATTGAGAAACGGCAGTGGAAACAATTTTGGGGGCATGAATTGGCGGGACTTGGGGCATTGGGCATCAGTTGGCGGCAACACCATGAGCTTGTCTACTTTTTGACTTTGGAAACACTACGGCGATTCAGGAGGGCAGGCCGAAACGGAATGCTGCGAAATCGGTGGTGGTGGTGGTGTAGATGGGGCTGACGAAGGAGAAACGACGCATCTTTGGATGAAGTCTAGAAGTTCCGGCGGACGCCGAAGGACGAGCCGAGGGCGATTACTGACGGGCATCTTCACACGGGTCGTTTTCTATCACCTGAAGAGAGGGGCAGGGCGAGTGCGTTTTGTTTAGCAGACTTTGCCTCAATGCGTGTCATTCCATCGTTGGTTTTTCCATTCATTCAAACATTACACAATATGTACAGAGAAGGAGGCCTCAAGTTGGCCAAAGTTCAACCCATGGAACCTTTTTGTCCCAAGGTTAGACGTTCGGACACCACACCTACTGGACAGTGACGGTAGTATTCGCGCGGATGTCGTCGCTCGAAGAGCCGACGAGGATCTTGAAGTCGCCGGGCTCAACGACATACTGCATCTTGATGTTCCACAGTCCCCAGTTGGCGACGGGCAGGTCAATGTTGACGGTCTTGGTCTCGCCGGCCTTGATCAGGACCTTGGAGAATCCACGCAGCTCCTTGTTGGGGACAACGACGGTGCTGACGACGTCCTTGATGTAGACCTGGACGACCTCCTGGCCGTCGCGCGTAGAGTTGTTGGTCACGTCGACGGAGACTGTGATGGTGTCGGTCGCGGAGGGGGTCGAGGATGAGACGGTAACGTTGGAGTAGTCAAAGGTGCTGTACGACAGACCATAGCCGAACTGCAGTTGTTAGAAGAGGGGCACACGACGACGGGCCAGGACTTTCTTACCTCGTAAAGGGGAAGAGGGGTAGACAGGACGTAGTTGCTGCCAAAGACCAAGGTGCCGTTGGGGTACTCCTTACCCGGGTTGGGCCAGGAGCGGGCGGAGTTGAGGTAGTCGTAGTAGACGGGAGTGGTGCCGACGTCGTAGGGGAAAGCGACCGAGAGCTTTCCAGAGGGGTTGACGTTGCCGTAGAGGATGTCGGCCAGAGCGTGTCCGCCCTCCTGACCCTGGTAGAACATCTGGACCAGAGCGCCGGCCTCGTCGGAGATCCAGGGCTCGGTGATGGGCTTGCCGGAGCTGAAGACGACAACCGTAGGCTTTCCGGTGTCAATGACGGCCTTGACGAGACGGCCCATGGCGCCGACGAGCTTGAAGTCGTGAACATCAATATGCTCGCCGGTGGTGGCGTTCAGGCCAGCCCATAGCTCGTCCTGGTCACGAGACCAGGTTCCAACAACGACGACGGCAACGTCGGCGGCATTGGCGGCAGCGACGGCCTCCTCGAAGCCAGACTCGTCGTTGGACCAGCGCTCGGCACCCTTGGCGTAGGTGACCTGGCCCTCGCTGGCGGCCTTGATGCCATCTAGGGGAGTAACACCGTACTCCATGGCGGTGTGGATGACATAGTCTCCATACTATTTGTTGGTCAGCTCTTGCTCATGTAGTTCTCTTGTTGGTCTTACGTTGACGTATCCGTGAGCCATAGGTCCAATGACAGCAACATGTGCGTCCTTCTTCAGGGGCAGAGTGTTGTTGTGGTTCTCAAGCAGAACAATACTCTCGGCGTCGAGGTCGCGGGCAACCTTCTTGTGGGCGTCGGTGCCAAGGTAGTTCAAAATCTCGTCGTCGGGCACACCAGTGTATGGAGTCTCAAAGATGCCAGCCTTGAACTTGGCACGGAGAACACGGGAGACGGCAGTGTCGACAACGTCCTCGGGCAGAGTGCCGTTGGCGACAAGCTCGGGGATGTACTGGAAGCTGTAGCGGCCGCCGCCCATCTCAACATCGTTGCCGGCAGGGAGAGCCTGTTATGGTCAGAGACTTGCAGAAGCAGCTATGCAGGGAAACATACGTTCATGGTAATACACGCGTCGTCGGTCTCTTCGCAGACGGCAAAGGCGTTGCCCAGACGAGCGGTGCCACCAGCGTCAGACTATACTCGTTAGTCGATATCGATACCAAAGATTACGGCCAACTTACAATGACATAGTACTCGTAGCCCCACTCTTCGCGCAGGATCTCGGTCAGGAGGTGGTGGTCGGCAATGGTAGGCACTCCGTCGTAAGAGTTGTAGGAGGACATGATACTCCAGGCGTCGGCCTCGAGGATGGCGCGCTTGAAGGATGGGAGGTAGGTGGTGCGGAGCTCTCTGGGACCGCCGTGAACGGGAGCCGTGTTGACACCCTGCTCAGGAGAGGCGAAAGCAGCAAAATGCTTTACCTGTGCAGTATTAGCACCAATCGACTCATTGAATCGCGATCTTGTCGTACCATGGCGCAGACATTATTCTCTTGCAAACCCTTGGTGTAGTGGTAGCCGTACTCGCCAACACTGCTTTTTGTCAGTTCGAGTCAGCTTCACGGATTCTTGCGCACATACAGGAAGGGATCCTCGCCGTAGGTCTCCTCGACTCGGCCAAATCTCAGCTCGCGGGCCAAGTCGACAACAGGGGCGAAGATCTGGTTGACTCCAAGAGCCTTGGCCTCAACGGCAATGACCTTGGCCATCTCCTCGACCAAAAGAGGGTTCCACGAGCAACCCATGGCAATTGGCGAGTTGAAGATGGTGGCGTTGAGGGCCAGGAAGCCGTGAATACCCTCGCTCTGGATGAAGGCCGGAATACCTGTGCAGTCTTAGCATCAATGGACCCAATTGACTCGCAAAAAGCTCACCCAGAGTCGTGTTGTGGACAAGGTAGTCTTGGCCAATCTTTGCTCCCTGAGAGATCGTCTCTGGGGTCGCGTAGAGACCGGTCCAGATGGAGTTGGCCCTGTGCTCAGCAGCCCAAGCCAGGCCGGTCTGGTTGAGGCGGCCATCGGTCAGGTTGAGGTAGTCACGAATATCTGCTTGCAGCAATTGGGACGTCTTCTCCTCAATGGTCATGCGCTTGAGGAGATCCGAGACTCTGTCGTCAATGGAAGCCTTGGGGTCCTTGTAGATGGGCGTGCTGCTGTTGGATGTGCTGTTCTGGGCGCTGGCGAGCGCAACCAGCGATGCGAGGGCCAGAGAGAGCTTCATGATTCCTGCTCCGGTGTCCGGTCAATGGAACTCAGGGTGACGTTCGGCTAGGGCTCCAGAGATCAGTGGACGCGACTCAGGATGACGCGCGCCGTTGGAGGGTATTAATACGCTCGCAATTGCTGGTCTGCACTCCGGCGAGTCGGCAGAGGCGAGCGACATGATGCCACGGCCAAGGAACCTAAGCAAATAGACGTAATTGCTTTGGGGCAAACAGCCGATGGGGAGAGTGCCTTCTCCGCATCGATCACAAATCCCTAGTCCACCCCGGAAAGCAATATCTGGAGCGATGTAATGCTGATTTGCTCGGAGCAGCGGTCTTCTCTGTTGTCCATTGGGTGGAAGTACACGACCCCTGACCGTTCCTGCACACGGCTTCTTGGGGACAGTGGCGGTGTTGGAGACGAACATACGGTGACCTCACGAGGACCAGGAGCTACATACAGCAGACTAGGAGCCGAAGCAGGCCATTTTTTCTTCCATTTTTGCTCGTGAAGCTGGCGATGTACGGCGTGTAGCATGAGGGGAAGCTGAGTTGGGGTTGAAGTTGGAGAAGCTGCGGGTGGCCCCAGATCTGCAGGCGCACGACTAGGGGTTTTTGCCTGGGGTGGGCGAATAGCCGGTGCTTGGCGGGTGGACCCTTGCCGGCTGGTTTCCACCAATCCCGGTGCTCGCGGCCCCTACTCATCCGGAGCCCGAGAACCGCCCAAATCCGACCACTGCGGGGGGAGCAACAGCTCGCTGGGGCACGCTGGACCGCCTGAAGAGCTCGCTGAAAGAAGGAACGCTCAACGGCGCCGGGACGGCAGGGACCCCACAGTGAAGAGATCCAATGGCCCCAGATCTCCGCAGTCGCGGCAGAGTGGCCTGCTGATGCCTCTTTGCTCTCCCGCTCTCACACTCACCAACAAACTCCAACCCACTCACGCAATCCTGCGCTGTCGGGCCGCACGCCGCAGCCAATCGGTCCCTCACAATGGCTAAACTGAATCAGTGGCCTCGCGGCCGAGGCTCGCTCCATTGCGGATACCGGCGGGATTGAGGGCACCGGATTCGCTGGCGATAGCCCCGACAGCGGGACGCCGCCGTGCAACTTGAGCCTACTCCGCCTGTTTCTTCTACCCTCGCCCCAAGGCCGTCGTACAAGAGACGAGATTCAGTCTGTCCTCATCAGCCTGGCCGAGCTGCGTCTTGATCTTCTAAACCTTTTGGTAGCTGCCAGTTTGTCCGTCGAGATACCTCCTTTTTGACAAACACTTCGCCATGGTCCGCCTCCGCGATGGTATGTGGCTGCCCGCCGAGGGCACCACGACGGAGTATGCGGAGGAGGTCTACTACACCACCGAGATTGAAGATGGAAAGGGCCTCAGTCTGCTGTGTCCGACGAGGAAAATCAAGTCCCGTGGTCATACGTTGAATGCGAGCACCGTCACTATTGTAAGTCGAAGCAACGGCCCATTCCTGGAAGCCATGTCACTCATACCCAGACAGGATGTCAAAGCCGAGTTTGACGGCGTCATCTCAGTCGAAGCAACTCACTGGGCCGGTGCACTCAACAAGGGCCCTCATTTTGAGCTTTTCCCTGATGGAAGACCCGAAGTTGAGGCACAGATCCAAAAGGGCGACAAGGGCACGACTTTATCCTCGGGCTCGCTGTCCGCCACCATCCACCCGGATTTTGACATCCAGTTCCACAGTACCGACGGCTCCAAGCGGCTGACGTCCCTTGGGAGCCGAAGCGTAGGCCTGGCATACAACCCTGCGCCAAGCACACCAATGCAGACCGGGGACATGCGCAACTTCAAGCACTACATGTTTACCCAGACCACACTCGGCGTCGGTGAAACAATCCACGGTCTCGGTGAGCGATTCGGCGCCTACAACAAGGTCGGCCAGTCCATTTCTCTTTGGAATGCCGATGGCGGCACTTCCAGCGAGCAGGCTTACAAGAACGTCTCGTTCTGGCTTAGCTCCAAGGGTTACGGCGTCTTCATCGACACGCCGGGCAAGGTGGACCTTGAGATCGGAAGCGAGCGCTGCAACCGCCTGCAGACCGTGGTCGAGGGCCAGAGGCTCAAGTGGTATATCATTTACGGACCCACGCCCAAGGACATCCTCAAGCGGTATACGACTCTGACGGGCAAAGCCGGCAAGGTCCCGAGCTGGAGTTTTGGCCTGTGGCTCACAACGAGCTTCACCACCAACTACGATGAGCAGACAGTCAACACCTTCCTCGAGGGCATGAAGGCCCGCGGCTCGCCCGTAGACGTCTTCCACTACGACTGCTTCTGGATGAAGGCCTTTACGTGGACAGACTTTGTGTTTGATTCCGAGCGGTTTCCCGATCCCAAGGGGCAGATCACACGTCTCAAGGAATCCGGCCTCTGCAAGAAAGTCTGCGTCTGGATCAATCCCTACATCGCACAACACGGTGCGGCTTTCAAGGAGGCAGCAGAAAAGGGCTACCTCGTGAAGCGCAAGAACGGCGACGTCTGGCAATGGGACCTGTGGCAGGCCGGCATGGGCCTGGTAGACTTCACGAACCCTGAGGCCTGCAAGTGGTATGAGGAGAACCTTAACAAACTCTTTGACCAAGGCGTCGACGCCATCAAGACAGACTTTGGAGAGCGCATTCCCACGCTGGACGTCGAATGGTACGACAAGACCATCGACCCCGTCAAGATGCACAACTACTACGCCTTCATCTACAACAAGGTCGTGTACGAGGCGCTGCAGAAGCGCTACGGGGAGAACGAGGCCGTCCTCTTCGCCAGGGCAGCGTGCGCCGGCACCCAGCGTTTCCCCCTGCAATGGGGCGGTGACTGCGAGTCGACCCCGGAAGCGATGGCCGAGTCCATCCGCGGCGGTCTGGGCCTTGGCCTCAGCGGGTTCTCCTTCTGGAGCTGCGACATTGGCGGCTTCGAGGGCTATCCGCCCCCCTGGATCTACAAGCGATGGGTGGCCATGGGTCTGCTCTGCAGCCACAGCCGGTTGCACGGCAGCAGCTCGTACCGCGTGCCTTGGGTCATTGACGACGACGACCAGAGCGAAGAGGGCTGCTCGCAGACGCTGGCCAAGTGGACCGCCCTCAAGTCGCGCCTCATGCCCTACATCTTCTCGCAGGCGCAGGCGGCCGTCGAGCAGGGCATCCCCCTGTCCCTGCGCGCCATGTGCATTGAGTTCCCCGACGACCCGACCTCGTGGTACCTCGACCGACAGTTCATGCTCGGCCCCAGCATCCTGGCCGCGCCCATCTTTGAGGAGTCGGGCGAGGTGGAGTTCTACCTGCCCAAGGGCAAGTGGACCTCCTACTTCTCCGGCGAGTCCCGCGACGGACCTGGTTGGTTCAAGGAGACACACGGCTTCGGCACGCTCCCGCTCTACGTCCGAGAGAACACGGTTCTCGTGCTGGGCAGCTCCAACGCCGTCGGTGCTGTGTACGACTACCGCCGCGACGTCGAGGTCAGGTTGTATCAAGTCAAGGAGGGTGCCAAGGCGACTGTGGTCGACAGCGAGGGCAAGGAGCTTGGTGTTTTGGAAGTGGGAGCGGACGGCAAGTTGAAGGACATGACGCTCCTCAACGGGAAGATCACCATTACCGAGCTGTAAAGCGGAATGGTAATCATTTATGAAATTATGATGCTATCTGCATGAGATATCTAGGGTTAGATGGCATAGAACCGGTTCAAGTTCAGGATCCCTTTCAGATATGTCATGAGATGCCGTACTTGCTCGCCGTCACAGGTCTGCCGGCCCGTCCCAGCGGTGAGCCAACCGGGATTTGTCGGATACCGGCTGTGCCCATCTATCAACCGTCCCCACGCCAAGTGGCTTGACATCACCTCATCTCCGGTCAATGTCCCCTCTCATCTACGCTCGATGTTGCCGTGGTCTGATGTAAACGAACCTCGCTTCTCCGAATCTGTTCCCCAAGCCCCTCTCGTCGCTAAGAGAGAACCCTAGTCGGCCAGAGTTTCCCCGCGAACCACGACGATCGATCCCCACCTTTTAGCCCTTTGCCGTTCTCCTCCCCGCCCCGCATCCAGGCTCCCCGACCCCAGATCCCAGCCAAGGCCAGTCAGAGCCCTCCAAGACCGCCGCTACGCATTTGCGGTGCTTGTGTTGCTGGTCTCAACTTGTGTTTGTGTTGTTCATGCCACGACAAGCAACCTGGGCAAGTTTTGCTGTTTGGCGCGGCTGGAAGTTGGCTTGCGTAGATGACGATGAGCACCCCAAAATTCGGTCTCGGGCGGCTTTCTCCAAGTCGCGGGAGATGGCAAGGGTTCCCCAGGTATACTTTAGGTGTGGGGTAAGAAGCTCAGGCATGTTCGGACGAAATGTCCCACGCAGGTCTTCTCAGGCAAGTAACCTCAAAGTATATCAAAATATCTCTCAGTAATCAAAGAGATTTGGGGCCGGGGCTTATTCAGTTCGAATTACTCGCTTTATCTTTAGATTAAGGGGGGAAAAGGATATATGGCATGATGAGGCATTATCTGAACTCGGATCTACCACGTTCGGGCGCTTATATCGGCATTTTGAAAACTTCCGAAAGCGAGTTCCACCTGTGAGGTATCGGGCCATCCGTCAACGCAACTAGCTGGTCCTAACCCGAGGATCTGAAAATCTGGCAAAAACCCGTGGATGACACATGTCGTCCATCAAGCTGGATCAACATGCAGGCACCGCTTCCTTGCAGCTTCACCCGAGCCATGTCAATCGAGCCTCTGGAAGCCTCCGAACGGGTCTGATGCCCGGGTCTCGGAGTGCAACTCTGCACTACGACTTCAAGGGTCGTGTTTGTCCGTTCGCTCCTGTATGGAACGAGAGGAGTATACTAGGTACAAGATGCAGCAAGGGACCAGGGAAAAGGAGACCAAGTCCCGAATCGCAATAACCAAGAGGTAAGCACATGGATACTAATCTCAGTATTGAGACAAATACGGAGTTGTCTATATAAGCAACACAATCCGGCAACCAAGGTCTGAGAAACGTCGTTGGAGCTCGTAAACGCCTCTATGTTGGAGATATCTCCCAGCTAGATCTTCATATATAACGTAGGTATCCTGATATGAGCAACTTGTCCAAAATCCGATGACGCAATGTCACCAAAGGGTATACCGCATCATCCTGAGCCTCCCATGAAATTTCTCGTAAGAGGCTAGTTCAAATCAGTCCACTGCGTGTATATGTTAGCTAGTCTCATGGAATCTCATATAGGGCATGCGTAAACCCACATTATCTGGCGCATTCGTGACCTCCTCGTATGCCTGCATGATCTCAAATCCCATTGCCATGACATGTTCGTAAGAGTCGTCTTGTACCTGTACATCGTTAACACGTGTGGGCCACTCATTCGAGGGTTTACGTACCCAACTGAGCACCGTTTTGGCAGACTTGTGTGCCTTGTTCTGCCGCACACCCATCAGAGTCAGCCCCTGGAGCACGAGAGTGTCCTGCAACCCCGACTTAACCACCGGTGCCAGGACACCTCCTATTTCCTCATCACCAATCGGCACAAGGGCCGGGATGAAGTTTGACAGCGGACTGCCTGGTCTGCAGATGATGATGGTACCCAGGATCGCATCTCCGGGACCCTTGGCTCTCACGATACCGCACGCCTTGGTCTCCTGCAACGCACACCTGTACAGCTCCAAGACCTCGGGGTTTGCGTGGGTGTTGACGAGGTCCAGCACTAAATCGGCGTTGTCGAGACCGTGGATGAGATCGAAGCTCAGGTTGGCCCGCTGGACACTCTGGAGCAGGCCCTCGGGGATGATCCAGTTGCTCAGATCGTTGATGATCAGATTGGTTAGCCGCTTCGGGAATTGCACATCCCAGCCGTTGTTGGCGAACCAGTTCTTCACTCCGCCCTCGTCAATCGGGATGCCCAGGAAGATGCCGGGGAACGTCGTGCCCAGCTGCAGCTTCTTCACACCCCGCTTGCCGGTCAGGTACCGCAGAGCTCGTCGATGGAGGGAGCGCCCGACCGAGACGTTCCGCTTCGTCGGGTCCACGAAGATGGCGCCGAGAATGCCGATGCCCTCAAGGAAGTAGGTCGCTGCAAAGCCGTACAGGGCATGCGTGCTGCTGTTTCTGACTACGAAATGCGCCTCCTCGACGTCTTTGTTGAACAGTTCGAAGCATCCGGCTGGCATGTTCTCCAAGTGGCCCAAGTCGATGGTGTTTGCGCGAGCGACTGCCTTGATGAGCTCTTCAAGCCCCTGAGTGTCTCGCTCGCGGTCGAATTCTTCAACGATCCAGTGCTGCCGGGATTTGAGGACCTTCTTGCTCTTCCGCAGTGTCCCAGGAAGCGTCCCCTTGGGCACGAACACGCCGCACAGAGCGCGGACCAGTGCATGCATGGCGTTTTCTGTAAAGTCAAATGTGCAAATGTAAGTGCCGATAGACTTATCCATGGCGAAGTCGTATGGTGAGCTGACGGCTACGACAATGACCGACTTCTTCTGGCCGCGCGTGCGCAACATGGAACACATCATCTCGACATGCTTAGTGAAGCCGGCTTGATAGAGATTCCTGTTGGCATCGGCAGTCACGATGATGATGCAAGAGGCTCTGTGGATGAGGTTCTCGTGAACTACTCTCGTTAGCTAGGCAGGCAGTCTCGGGTCTGTCGACTTACCTGGCCGGACTCCGTTCGCAGTATAGCTGGTATGGAGGAGCTTGCCATGTCGAGCTCTCGCCAGAGAACGCCCAAACTCTCGGAAGACGCCTTCTCCACTCATGATGGCGCCCTTTTCCCTATGCAACCACTTATCATGAGCCGTGGGCGCGAGCATCTGAGCGTCCCTTGCCTGGAGGATGCTCTTTGTCAAGCTCGACGCCGGCAATGGCTTTACAAGCGGTGTGAGGAGCAACAGCTCTTCCTCTTGATGCATGGACTGCGACAGAGGCAAGAGCTTCTCCTTATCTCGGATGACCGTTATGGAGTCGTCGTACGCCTTCCTCGAGAGCGCCATGTGACTCGGGTGCAGCTTGGACAGAAGCGAGATGCCAGGGGGGTTGAGAGCGGTTTGCCACGACGTGCAAGTGTCCTTCAACCGCAGCACCCTCTTTAGAGAAGTGAAGATCCGATCTTTGGCAAAGATGCCGTTTTCCACTCCGAGTTTCAGCCCCTTGATGGCTTCCAGCTGGACATCGTAGGCTCGGCACAGCAGCACGAGGTCACAGCCAGCCTCGACAGCCATGACAACTCCGTTCTGGACGCCGAGGTCGTGTGCGAGGGACTCCATTTCGAGGCACTCAGAGATGGCGACTCCATCGAAACCCAGCTCTTCCCGTAGGAGATCGTCCACAACCTGGTTTGATAGGCAAGCATGCGATACGTTCATGGACGGGTTCGAGATGCCACATCCCCCGACGAACATGGCGTCGAGCTTACCGGTTGCGATTGCATTGCGGAATGGTACCAGAGCACTCAGGCTCAGTTCTTCGAGGGTCTGAGTGATGATGGGAACCTCCAGGCTCGAACCGAGGAAGTCCAGATTGCCGTACGAAGGGAAGTGTTTTCCGCACGAAGCTAGTCCGGCATCGCGAATGCCGTTGATGGCAGCAATGCCATACTGAGAGACCTCTTGGGGGTCGTCTCCCGTGGCGCGGACACCGATTGGCTGGTACCTGGCGTTCGACAAGACGTCTAGAACAGGGCCGAGCATAAGGTTGATGCCACAAGCCCCAACTTCAGTCGCAGTAGCCTTTGACACTTCATAGGCTAGATCGACGCGCCCCGTGGCCGCCACGCCCATGGCGCTCGGGAACTGGCACACATAGTCCTCATCAAACAGGCTGTTTACGCCCCCGTTCTCCTGGTCCAAGGCGATCAGCAGAGGCTTCGGGTGACCGGCCTTGTGAGCGATGGTCTGAAGCTCCTGGACCAGCTTGGCCGTCTCTTGGGCCGCTGAAAGGGATCAGCATGGATCTACAACCAACACTCCGGCAAGAAGAGAGTGCCGGAAAACAGGAGGGAGTGCTAACTCTTGAGGTTCTTGGCCGTCAAAATGATGGTCCCGAGATGGTGGTCCTCAATCAAGGAGCGGATCTGGGGCGTGACCTCGGTGCCATCCCAGCCCATGATGAGCATCTGGCCAATGGCCCTGAGCGGAGTGAGAGGACATGTCAGCGAGCGAATCGGGATAGGGTCAAGGTGACAGGCTTCTAGAAGGTCCAACGGAGACTAGGCGACAGGGAAGATGACATGGGGAGACGGGACCGGACGGCAGGGCGGAGGACGGAGGGTTCAGGCGGAACCTTCACGTTGGAGAGAAGAAGCACACAAGAGCAGGCGGGTCGAGGAAGACGAGACGTACCAATCGAGATCCTGCCATAGTGGGTCGAGCTCCATGTTGAGCTGGGCCGTGGAGAGCGGTCTGCGACTCGTCACGTTTTGACGTGCATAGTACCTCTCGAGACTGCGAGGTGCCTTCAATGGGGAGAGGTAACGGCGACCCTTCTCCGACGTTGACGTTGAGTCCCTGCTGATGGATGGTCGCGAGTGCGGGTGCTGGTGGTGTCTGGAGCTGTAACTGGAGCTGGAGCCGGAGCCATCGCGCGTCGTCCGAGAGAGCGCGGACGTGGAGGAGTGGTGGTGCACCTGCGTGTGGGACGCCATGTGCGCCGCGCGGGAGGGGTGGTCCGGGCTTGTGCTGCCAGACACACGGCCCGATGCTGATTGGCTGCCGGAGGGCGGGGATATCGATTGGCCGACTTGCGCACGGGCCAGTGGTCGCGGCGGATGATGTGGGGCGGATACGTACCGAGTGATTCGAAATCCATTTCTGCGTGTTAGCGTCTCGATCTTCGGCCTCGACAACGGAACGTTACATGGAGCCTCACCACGTCAAACCTTCTTTTCCCCGTCTGCCCCGAAAGTCTGTGTGTCTGTGTCTGCGACGGTGACAGTCTGTCTCTGCCTGTCTCGTCCTGGGTCCCACGCCTCAGTCCCCCTCCGTCAGTGTGGGGCCCTGCTCCGATTCTGGAATCTTGGGAGGCAAAGCAATGGTGTGCGCCGGTGCTTGGATGCTTGCGAGTGAAACAAAGCAACAGAAACGAGTCCTTTGCCCATGTGGACCGGCCGTTGGTCAAGTAGTCTCTGACTCGGAGGGGTTCCAGAGGCACCTCGCGGTGCAACGGGCGACTATCGTGCCCAGTCCAGTGTCTCCAACGCTCCATCCCCCACCGACGGCACGTTGATGCGATTGCCCGTCGATACAGTCGTCCTATCTCATACCACCATGTGTGGTGGCCAACTCTCTGTGACTGTGAGGGGCCATGACGAGGTTGCCAACGCCCTGGAACCCACGAGACTTCCATGCAAGCCGGGCCATGCCGGCACCGTTGCCTTTCGCCGCTCCGGTTGCAGAAGTGCCCTGCAGTGCCCGTGAATAATACCCGGATCTTGCCCAGCGCTGTCTTTTGTTTCGGCTCTGTTCATGGCGTCGATATTGAAGATCAAGCCTGCAGCCAGCTCTCCCTCTGCCCAACAACAAATCAGCGCACACCATCCAGTCTGACACCATGCCCATCGCCATTCCCAAGACGCCCAAGAATGGCATTACGAAATTCACAAACTGCCGCCTCGTGAAAGGTGATGCCCTGGTGCAGGAAGACATTTGGGTCAGCTCCGTCACGGGCAAAATCATTCACAGCCAGGCGGCCTTCTTCGATGACCTCCTCCTGCCAGATGAGACCATCAACCTCGGCGGTCGCATCGTGTCTCCCGGCATGATCGACTGCCAGCTCAACGGTGCCTTTGGCTTCAACTTTTCCACACTCCTCGAAGACATGTCTCAGTATGGCAAAAAGGTCCGGGAGCTCAACAGGAAACTGGTGGCCACTGGCGTCACTTCCTACGTCCCAACGCTCACCAGCCAAAGACCCGAGCTTTACCAAAATGCAAGTTCCTTTTTCTGTGTTGTAGACTTCTAGAATACTGACCGATAAAAGGCTCTCCCGTACCTAGGCCCATCTGGCGGCTCACAAGTGGCCAATGACGGTGCCGAGTCTCTCGGAGCCCACGTCGAAGGCCCGTTCCTGAACCCTACCAAGAACGGCATCCACAACGTCGATGTCCTGCAGCAGGCAGAGACATTCGATGATCTAGTTGAATGCTACGGCGCCGAGAACATCGAGCCTAGCGCCAACGGCGGCTCCATTCCAATCAAGATGATCACCGCTGCGCCAGAACGTGGGCGGATGACACAAATCATTCCTGAGCTGCGGGAACGAGGCATCATCTACTCCATCGGCCACTCGGAAGCGACGTATGAAGAGGCTTCGGCCGCGGTGGCAGCCGGAGCCACGATGATTACTCATCTCTTCAACGCCATGCGACCTCTTCACCACCGCAACCCCGGTGTCTTTGGTGTCCTGGGTATTGCAGAGAGTCTGGCGAGGCCATACTTTGGCATCATCTCCGACGGTATTCACCTGCACCCGACCACCATTAAGATTGCATTCAACGCTCATCCGGATGGCTTCATTCTGGTTACTGACGCCATGCACATGATGGGTCTGGCGGACGGCTCGTATAAGTGGATGAATGGACAAGACGTCAACAATATTGTCAAGGTCGGATCCACGCTGCTGTTGGAGGGGACCGACAAAATTGCTGGAAGGTGAGTAGTCCGCATCATATTACGAAGTTGTGCACCACTAACGACCGTCAGTGCCGTTACTCTGATGGAGTGTGTTAACAACTTCCTGCGCTGGTCCGGCACCGGCATTCCGAAGGCCTTGAAGGCTGTGACCGCGACCCCCGCAGAGATGCTTGGCCTCAAAGGCATCAAGGGCTCTTTGGAAGACGGAGCTGATGCGGATCTGGTCATCTTCTCTGAAGAAGTGAGAGACGGCGCCACTCAGCTTGTAGTAGACGAAGTTTGGAAGGCGGGAACGATGGTATCGAGCCGGGAGGAGACCCAATCGCCCATTGCATAGACTGTCCGAGTTCAGATAAGGGGGTTTCCATGAGACAAGATTAAAGAAAGGGTTGATCCCCACAATAGACTGTAAATTCATAGAGCTGCTATCCAAACATGTTGGGGGATAAGCGGGCGGCATTAGGTGTATGATATAAACGAGATTGACAGATGATGGCCATGATGTATGTGTCCCCCAAAACTGCCGACTTTGGCATCATCAGACCAGTACGTCCCTCCTTTTACTACCCAACTCCCTGATTGTTTTACGAATGGACTGTTCGGAACAGTACTAACCCTCATTCGCAGCGCAAACTGAGGATCGGCTTATGTGAGATGGAGACTGTTATTCCACTCGCTGCCCTGCATACATGGTGACTGCTACGTGTTCATGACCAAAGTCCTTCCTGTTGGCCGGCACCTTGGGTATATAAAGCACATTGCGCATGTAATTCACTCGATAGCAAAGGCTACTTTTCAAAGTTCTTGCAGAGCGTATTAGTTGTTAAAACCAGTTCCTGTCCACCATGGCTACCTCCGACGCGCCCCTTACTGCCCTTTACGAGACCATCGAAAAGACTTTACGCGAGTTTCTCAACGGTTACGAGGACGCCTCGAAGGAAAACAAAGCATCACGGATCAATACAACCTTGACACCGGATTGTAAACGCCACTTCATGCCCCCCTCATTCCTCCAGGCTATGGGCGTGCCGACCGATCTTGCCATTGGGAATGAGATGTACGAGGCCAGGCTGGCCACCACCCTCCCGGTCTACAGCACGAAGAGGACGGAGATCAACAATGTTGTCATCGACGTGCGAAAGAAGACAGCTGCCGCTACAACAATCCTCGACAGCGAGTTCATCGACGGGGAGTCCACAAAGCTGTATTTTGCATGGTTTATGCAGTTCACCGAGGACGGGTCACAAATAAAGGATGTTTGGGAGTACGCCGACAGCGTGGTACAACCCGGAATCTCAGCCAAGTGTCAGAAGCTCTTTGAAGAGCAGAAGGCCAAGGAATGAGTGGATTGGGGCATTATCAGAATGAATCGATGTCGTTATTTCAAGCCATCACTGGTTTATATCCGGTTCCAGTGAGGACATTTAGCACCTGTGGTGACCTCATGTTGTAAGCCCAGATGCGTGGGAAGGCATCTCGATGCGTAAGGTGATGTTTGCTCCAACCCGGAAGCCGACAAGACAATTACAGGGAGCTTCATTGTACTCAGTGGAGCTCATCTCCCCCGCTCAGGTGCCTCATTCCATGCAGGTTCACTGGGGATGCTTCCAGTCGCGGTTGAAAGGCCCCCCAGAGCAAACCCCATTAAGCGCCCCTCACTTGCCTCCACAGTGCGATAACGCCTGCAGCCGTTGACTTGCAGGCTAGCCAATGGCGGCAGACCAGCGGCCTGATAGGGGTTGGTGCCAGTCCAGGTCACCCACCACCTAACCTCCACGTCCACTCGGCTGCCCGTGGGTTGGCTCCAGACACAAGAGATCCCTCCGCTTCTGCATTTCCATCCAGAGTCGCTCGGACAAGACATTCGCTACATACCTCGACGCCCACTCGCCAGCTTGCTTGCTTTTTGCAACAGGGTCTTTTTTGTTTTCCGTTTGTGTCTGTCCTTCATTTTTTCGACAACTCGCTGCCGGGCCTCGTCGTTTACTCGCCCTCTGGGCCGCCCAGCCACCTCTGATCGTCCATCGTGACGACGAGCGCAATTCGTCTGCCGGCGGCTGGCGCAGTCCTACCATGCAATGGCCGCGTTCCATTCATTGTCGTCCGGCGCGACGCCCGGCGATGGCATGAGCCTCAACAGCGCTGTCGTGGATGGCCTGGATTCCTCCATGTTTGACGATTCTCTGCTGTAAGCTTTCCGGGGCGGGAAACTTTCTGGGGGCGCCTGTCGCGGTTGGGATGGGAAGAAGTCAGACGACTAACAGTTTGCTGTCGCAGGGATACGGTCAACGGCGCCTTTCCCCCCATACCCTTCACTCCCACCTACGGGTTCGAAGACTTCTCCGCCACGGGCTTCGAAGACCCCTTCGCATATTCGAACCGACCCTTCGAGGCGCAGCCTGCCCCCGAGTTCAACCAGGACTCCCCCACCCAGGAGCTCGACAACAAGCTACTCGGCTTCTCGGCGCCCTCGTTTAAGGCGACGGTCGTTGACGGGAATGGACAACACATGGAACCTGGGATGACGGCCGAGCTGTACGGCATGTTCTTCGTCGCGGAGGACGTCTTTGGCGCCGAGAACAACGGCCGCCCGCTCGAGCTTACCTGCTACCGTCGCAACCTGTGGCAGTGCTCTGGACAAGTCACGCTTCCGCGTCACATTACGCATGCCGTAGACGAGCAGGGCCGGCAGATACCCGTTTTCGAGCTTGCCGCCTCCATCACGGCAATCGAGTCCATAGAGGGGAAGATAACGGAAATCATATCGATACCCTGGAAGAGCGCGCATCCCATCGGCGCCGAGGAGCCAAAGTCGTCTGGTGGCCCACCTAACATCGTTCTGGATCTAGCCAACGGCCAGGAAGTCGACGCGAATAGAGTGTCGCTGCCGCTGTCATGGAAGAGGCTGCAGTTCAAGCATGCGACGGCAAACAACGGCAGGAGGAAAGGTCTTCAGCAGCATTACCTGGTGCAGATCAGCCTCTTAGGGAAGCAGCAGTCGGGGGAGTATATCAAGATTGCTGAGATAAGCTCTGGCCCAGTCATTGTGCGAGGCCGTAGCCCGAGGAACTTTGACAGTCGCAAAGACATCCCTCTGACGGGCGACAAGAAGCTTGAAAGGAGGAGCAACAGCGATGCGTCTGCCTCTGCTCCGTTTCACAAGGACAATGGCATGGCAACCCCAGTTACAAAATACCAACCACCCAACAACCTTCAGGTACGCAGAGCTGCTTCGACTTACGGATTCAAGATGCTAATTGCTCACAGCAACCTCCAGAATGGAGCACGCCTCAACTGTACAGAGAAACAAGCAACAGCCAGCCTCCCGCAAAGAAGCTGGCGTTATCGCCGTCGCCAGGGATGTCTCGGCCACCGATCCCAGCGTGGTCTTCAGAGCCCGCGCGACAAGCGGCAAGGCCTTCAATGTCAAGCTCACGGCCTGGTATCTCGGGCCCCATCAACCTGTCGTTGTCGGAAGACGAGAGGAGCCCAAACAGGTCCAACTCGGACATTTCGAGCCCGCAGTTCACAAAGTCCATTGCAGCTGCCGTGCACAACACAAGTCAGAGTCCCAAAGAAGAGGATGATTTGCTGTACGAGTACTTTCCACTCAGCGTGGACGACTGGTGAGTCCATCGTAAATCCGTCGCATACGGGAACTAAGAAACAACAGGATGCCGCCTGTGGAGGCCATCTACCGACCTCACGTAGTCCACCACACAATCGTGCCGCCCGAGATCAAGGCACAGCAATTACGCAGCAAGAGCAAACGCATGTTCACAGCCGAATCATAATGATGATTTTAGACAGGATGTATCTGCCAGTCATCTTGATATTCATACCCCTCGGCATGTATTCGCCTCATAGGGATCTATTTGAAATGATTTAACGAAGCCAACTCATGGGTTTGAATGTATTATAAGCTAATTGGGGTCACCTGCTCGGCTATCGGGAGGCCGGGTCGTACAGGAAGGAGGGGCAAGACATACGGACAGCACGGAAAATAGGAAAGTGAGTCAGCGGTGGAACACGTGGTTATACCCGGATTTAGTGATTGAATGGTCAGAAAGAATATACTCATCCGCAGCCCGCGTTTGGCTGGGCGATTCGACTTCCCGTTGCTATTGTGTGATGGTCTTCGCTCTGGCCAATCACATGACACGATGTTGGAGAACCAAACGTGGCAGCACAAACTCCAACTCAACCCCACAATCTATTCTCATTCATCTCATCTTCTCAAGGTAACGTACACGTCGAGCCCTGCTCTTCTCTCTTTAAACAATGTCTATGCACCCTCTCCGAGTTTTATCCGTTCTTGCGATCCATGTCTCATGATTCCCTTTAATTTGGGGGCCCTTTCTACTATGCTACATTCTGTTTGGCCCATCAACTAATCACGCAAGCAACCAATGCTCTTTGCATCTAGCGAGTGACTGGGCGGCAGCGAGTTACGGCTCGGCTTACAATCAATGAAGCGCTTACTGCCATGCAACCGGGCATGTATTCTTCCTTCTTCTCTCTCAATCGATGTCTCATCGGCGTTTAGGCGCCAACGGCGTTCACCCGCAGCTGCTGCTCCGGGTTAGGAGTCAGCCGCCGCGCAAGCGCCGGCTCGGGGATGCGAGAGGCCATGCGGTCGGGTACCAGTTCGGGAGTGTTTGATCTTGAGATGGACAACTGCTGCTGCTCGGGGTTCGGCGTCAGCCGTCTTGCCAGGGCCGGCTCCGGGATGCGGTTGGCCATCCTGTCGGTGACGAGATCGGGCGTCACGGCCCGGAGCTGTTGTTCTGAGGGAGTCTTTGTGCGGGACTCCATGCTCTCGAAGACGAGCTCAATGTCCGGGGACACGGAGCGGACGGGGTACTCCGTGGCGGGAGACGCCCTGAGGAGACGGGAGGTGGTGGGTTGTGGGTGGTGAATTGTCGGAGTCGAGACCTCGTCGACGACCGTCACGGGGATGGGACCCGGGCCGGTGCGGATCTTGGACGGGAGGATCTGCTCGAAGCCCTCGGCCTTTGCGACCTTTTCGATGCTCTTGAAGTACTGTGGTTGTTGTGTCAGCGGACAGTTCCCTAGACGCCGTGCGTGGTCTGTCTTACCTTGACAGTCTTGACCTGCAACTCCAGCGTTGCGTCCTCGTCGACGACGAGCATCGGGTGGGGGTGCAGCTGCAGGCTGGAGAGGGTCCACATGTGGTTGACGCCGTTCTCGATGCACTTCTGGAGGGCGAGGGCCTTGCGCGCGCCGATGATGATGGCGACGACCTCGCGGGCCTCGAGGACGGTCTGGACGCCGACGGTCAGGGCGAGGCGGGGCACCTTGCTGACGTCGTTATCGAAGAAGCGGGAGTTGGCGAGGATGGTGTCGTAGGCGAGCGTCTTGACCCTGGTGCGGGACGCGAGGCTGGAGCCGGGCTCGTTGAAGGCGATGTGGCCGTCCTCGCCGATGCCGGCGAGGAAGAGGTCGATGCCGCCGGCGGCCTTGATCTTGGCCTCGTAGGCGACGCACTCGGCCTCGAGGTTGGGCGCGTTGCCGTTGAGGATGTTGACGTTGTTGGGGTGGATGTTTACGTGGGAGAAGAGGTGCTTCCACATGAAGGAGTGGTAGCTCTCGGGGTGGTCCCTCGGGATCCCGACGTACTCGTCCTTGAATGGTGTCAGCTTGTTGATGGCGAGGGCATCGGGGACGTCACGGAAAGACATACCATGTTAAAGGTGATGACATTTTCAAACGAGATCTATCAACAACGCGGTCAGCCTCCCACCCAGAGCAAAGCTAGACTTGGTCCATACCTCTCCGGCCTTGTACCTCTGAACAAGAATCTTATATACGCCCAAGGGGCTGCTTCCGGTAGGCAGGCCAAGCACGAATGGGTGTGCGGGGGTGGGACTAAAGTGCTTGATCCTGTCGACTATGTAGTTGGCCACATAGGCGCTGGCAGCGTCGGCGTCGTCGCGGATAATCAGCCTCATCTTGAACGGGGGATCTACTGAAGGAGGATAGCGTGGGGTCGCAACGATACGAGGATGGGTGTGAAAATAAGCGCAGGGGATGATAGAAGAGTATAGGTTCTAGGCGAGGTCGATGTCTATTCTCGAGAAAGAGGACGGTAAACTGAGCGATACGAGGGAGGCAAGCTGAAGAGACCCTCCTTATGAGGGACTAACCTCAGCTTCTACGGTGGCCAAAGGTTCGGGCGGTTTTCCCCATACCCTTTCCCTCAAACTGTCTTCCCCCTTGAGGGGTTCCCCGTCGCAGCACAGCTGACATCACAGACTTTTTGCGGCAACGGCAATCTGCCCCCAGAAAGTCTGCTGAAGATTTGCGCTGTGGTGGAGGGATGGAACGTCACTGCAACTTGCTATCGGTGGTGTTTGAAAGTCCCACCACCCGGGCGTCCGTCCCACTGTGACCGGCTCGCGGGGAGGGGCCATTATCAACGTTGCCAGTCGCAGGTATCGGCCGAGTCACCTGGTTTCAGTGGTTGGATGTCGAGGCTCTGGACCGGAATCCGCGGACAGTTGAGAGTGGCCATCCATTGTGATAACTGGAGCTCTTGAATCTGGCAGGCAGTGAGCAGCACACCTGTAGCACTCCCCCGTTCTAGAGGCGGCCATCATCGTCATCCATCAGTATAGACTCGCCATGGCCCGACGGCCGCGGGCAGGGGTCGGCATGTCAGTGTGGCGGTGGTGGGTGTTGGACGAGCCAGGTGGTCGGGTCGATATCCCAGACGTGTGTGGAGGTTGTTCGATGTCAGGAAAGTTCGCGACGCTACCTACTGCATAGTAAGGTACGCACGGGTGGCGAGGCCGTCGTCGGCGCGCAGCACGTTCACGTCCGTGAGGCCAGACCCTGGTTTTACAACGATGGCAATGTATGTACGATCTGGCGGAGGCTGACCATTTTGCGCTTTGCATGCAACTGATACGTTAGACGTGGGGGACTAGCAGCCGAGGCTACTGATGGCGATCCAACGTGACGGGCATAAGAGCCGTTTGCCGTTTGCCGCCCGCCGCGTGGGACTTGGGCCTGGCTCGGAGGAAATACAAAAGGTGTCATGGTGGACAGCTCGTGTTAGTGGTTGTGTTCCGCTCTCTCTCGACGATTTCTAGCTCAACACGTTCAACGCGAGTGAGATGTAGTTCGAGGGCCGCCAAGAAACGTGTTGATGGATGATTCGGCATTGACGGTGTTGTGAGACAAGAAGCAGATTGATGAAGTTCCCCCTCATGTTGGACTTGGGACATGGCAATGCTGCATCGCCGCTGATCGCAACGACAGCTTTGTTGAAGATGCATAGGTAGTCTCCGTCATCTGTCACAGCAGGACCCCGGTTCAATGTTTCTTGCTGGTGGTGTTGGTCGTTGCATGTTCCTCTGGCAGCGGGTCTTAACAATTTCCACCGAGGGTCCTCGTCCGCATGCGCTAAGCAGCAGGTCTTACACCTGAGTGGTCGCTGAAGAAAGCCCCTCCATGAATCCGCTTTCGTCTGATTTGGTCAGCCACCACCTGACGGATACAGTGCCCCTCCAATGGAATTCGCTATCAGAGGCAACGTTACAGCTGGAGGGGCGACGCATCCTTTCTGCATTGCACCTCTCAACCACGCGCGGCGACAGCGACATCCTGCCAACCCAGCGGACGGGTTAAGCTGGTCTGGTCTGGCCTTAGCTGAGATGCCAATGGCTCGTCGTACTTTACGTGGGTGTCCATAGCTTACGGCAGTAACAATCAGTGGCCGGGCAGCGCACTTTGTAGCCGCGTTTCAGCACAGCGTACACTCGTCTTCCTCTCTCATTGTTGCTGTTCCATCACTCCCCCGCCTTGCTCCCAACGTCTTGCGGTGTAGAGCAGCCTCTGGTCCTTTTCACTGCCGGCTCGTAGCAGTTGATTGTTGCACCGAAATCTACTGCGCTTCTCCCGGCGACCCAGTCTTCCATGCATCCCCCCTAAACACCATCCCACACAACGCTCTCGCGTCCACCTTCCTCCGCCGCATCCAACCCCGTCGACGAACGGCATACGGCCCCCAAAGCAGGTGGACTGGATTACCGCGTCTGGGCCGAACTAGGCCATACGAACATGCCCTAGGACTGCCGTCAGTCGCCCCATTGCCTGTGCGACGTTGGAGAGGAAACGCGAGAGGCCCTCCTTGGCTGGTGGTTCCCGCTCAGAGTCTCACTCTCACCGTGGACCTCCGCATGGTCTGGTGCCCCCAAGGCCCTTCTCTCCGTACCCTAGCGGCCATCTCTCACCTCCTGTAACCACATTGGCCGTTGGTCACTTTCGCCATCGCCGCTCTCTTGTGCCTGTCCAGTCCACCGCCAACGCGCTCCAATACGACATCCAACCGGCCAGCTCGACGGACGAAGGCCAGCTCCCGGCAGGTTCCATCCTGCTCGGTGCAAGCTCCAGTCACCCTAGTTCCCCGGCCTGTTCCTGTCGATCCGCTCTCGACACCGTCCGGTGGCCGCCGTGGAGTGCTGTTTAAACCTCGTTTGCGACATCTCTGCGACCCTCCCTCTTCCTCCATTCCTCCGTCTCACTCATCTTGCTCCCGTCACCTCTCCGGGGACATGGCTCGTGCCTTGCTCCGTTTATTTACCTGCCATTGTCTCGTCAGCTAAATGATACGGCACCGTCCGACACCAAATCTCCTTCGTTCGAATCTTGGGTCCTTGTCATGCACCGAATCTCTCCTGCCATGACGTTCCCGAAATCATTCCTGGCCGCCGTTGTCAAGCAGCTGCTGCGGGGCAAGTCCCTGATACAAGCCATCCTCGCATTCTGGATCACCCCTCAGGCCGTTTCCGGGAAGCAGTCCAGGACGTCGTCAACAGTCGAGTGTTCCAAGTCCGCCGCGTCTCTCTACCCGCGGAGGATCGATGAGTTCCTGAAGGAGGCCGAGGGCCTGCTGCTGGGTCCTCTCGCCGGCGATGGCCTCCTGGAGCTGTCCAACGCCCTGAAGGCGCAGTTTCGGGACAAGTTGCAGACCAGCATGGCATGTATGTTGCCGTCGTACAACCACCAACTTCCCGCCGGGCACGAAGTCGGTCAGTATCTGGCGCTGGATGTGGGGGGATCGACTCTGCGTGTTGCACTGGTAGAATTGCGGGGCCGCGGTGCCAAGGGTCGCGAGAGCGAGATCGTCCGCCTCAGTTCCTTCGTGATCGATGCCGACATCAGGAACCTGGAGGGCATGGCTTTCTTCGACTGGATGGCGGAAAGGATACTGGAAACCATTTGTAAAGATGGAGAGGACCCGTCACGGCCCATGCCCATGGCCGTGTCTTGGAGTTTTCCCATTGAGTAAGCACGCCGCATCGGACGTATGATATCAAGCTAACAAGCTGCAGACAAACGTCGCTGAAAGGCGGCCGTATTCACGGGATGGGTAAAGGGTTCCTCGCCGCCGACGGACTCATGGGCCAGGATCTCGGCGAAGTCATCGAGACCGCGTGTAAAGCCAAGGGCATGAACGCCGTCCTCAAGGCGATTGTCAACGACGGCGGCGCCACCCTCCTCTCGCAAGCCTACATCCACTCCGCCACCCGCTTCGGCCTCATCCTCGGCACCGGAGTCAACATTGCCGCACATCTTCCCGTGTCCGTAATCGGAAAACCAAAATTCGGCGAGCGGCCGCAGGAGTGGTGGGACGAGGCCCGTGATGTAATCGTCAACACCGAGCTCGGCATGTTTGGACAGGATATTTTGAGCGTCACGCGCTGGGATAGATCATTAAAGCAGGGACATCCGAGGCCAGACTTCCAGCCTCTAGAGCAGATGGTGAGCGGAATGTACTTGGGTGAGATGGTGAGGTTTGCATTGATTGAGGCCATTAACACGACTGGTGTTTTTGGCGGCGTGGTGCCCAAGTCGCTCGATGAGCCGTATTCCTTGAAATCGGAGACGATTTCAGCCGTTGAAGGGTAACGCTTGCCCTGTTTCGTGTCGTGTAACGTCTGCTAACATGCGCCACAGAGATACGTCGCCACTATTCACATCATCCATCGAAGTCTTTACTTCGCGTCACCCGTCATCACACACGCCGACGTCATCTGACGTGGCGGCCCTCCGCGACCTGGCGTCTTTCGTGTCGAGGAGGTCGGCGGCAATCATCGCTGCGTGCTTGCACGCGGTCTGGGCACTGCGCCTGGAGGCGCTGGATGAGGAAGACGTGGAGTATGCCGGCTCAGAACGGCTAGAGAAGGAGTGTGGTCTGGAGAAGACCACGGTGGCGTACAACGGCAGCGTGATTGAGCATTATCCGGGGTACCTGGCGATGCTGCAGGAGTACGTGAACGGGCTTGTCGACAGGGACGACAGGAGTATCGATCTCGTCCCGGCAAAGGAGAGTTCGTTGCTGGGCGCGGGTGTGGCTTTGGCGACGTGTGACGTTGCGGCAACAGGGGCTTAAAAAGACATCACCAGTCGCGGGAGGGGATGGTGAAGACGTAATCGTGGGCACCCTTCACATGAGACGAGGGCAGCCTTAGTAGATCTGGAGTCGCATAATATCATAAAGCGGGAATCATTGTTTTTTTCAGTCGCATATCGACCATGCGTCGTCGAAAGCTCATGTCATTGACCATGGGTATCGTGCCGTGCCCATTCCGAAACGCCCCTATCAGTGATTCGATCGTGAAATACTGTAAAAACACACCGTCAAAGCCTTTGCTCCCCGCGCTCACTCGTCATCGTCGTCAATCGCCTCGACCTTGCGCTTTCTCCTTTCTCGTTTGACCTGGCGCGGGGCATCTTCATCGGCGTCCTCGTCTGGACTGCTGCTGCCCTCCTCCTCTTCGAGCCGCTGCAACTCCTGGGCGCGCTTCATCTTGCGCAGGATCACGTTGTCGTCGTAAAAGTCATCCACACCGAATTCCTGTTCATGTCAGTGGATTTTCTCAGTCTCGCCCGTGCCACTCTCATCAGACGTACCTTGGAACAGCCGGCCACGACACATTGTGCGCGCCTATTTGGTGCCTTGTTCAACATCTCCGTGATCCACTGCTTCTCGTACGTGTGGTTGCAGACGCGGTTGCTATAGGGCTCCTTCAACTCCTGCATCGATAACGGACACCTGTAATCTCGAATCTCGCCGGCAATAACCAGGTCCTCGTCCTCGTCGTCGTCGTCCGCTGCGCCCCCTTCGTCCTTAACATTTTGAGCAGCACCGGCCATACGAGGCATCACGGGATTCCCCTCGTCGTCGAACCACCGCTTGGCATTGGGCAGCGTGGGGCCCGAGTCGCCGTGGACGGCGTCGTGCAGCAGCTTCTTGAAGCCGGCGTAGTCGTTGTTGAGGGCGTAGCGCTGGTAGACGTTGAGGTTCTGGTACTCCCGCGCCTTGTCGGCCCGGTGCTGACGCAGGGTGTCGATGACGGATTGCTCGGGCGGCGCCTCATTCTCCTCCATCTGGGTGTCTCCCTCCTCGTCCTCGTCGCCATTCTGCTGCCGTCTCCGCCGGGCCCTCGCCGGCGCGGCAGGGAGAGTCTGGAAGTAGTCCGCCGTCTCCGCCAGCGCCTTTTTGTCGTCCTCGACCTGCGCCTGCCTGTCGAGCAGGTCGCGCAGGGCGGCCTCGACGTCCCTCGTGAGGCCCGGGACCTCGGCGTCCAGGGCGGCGGCGTGCGCCTCCACCTGCTCCTCGCGCTGCGACTTCTCCTGACTGCTGTCTGACTCGGCGCGCTTCGCGGCGATGCGCCGGAGCTGCTCGTGGCGGTCGCGGGTGGCGTCGTTGACCTCGGCGACGCTCTGGCTGAGGTTCAAGATGGACTGCTTGATGTGGGATGCGTAGCGGTGGACGTCGCGGCTGTTGGAGAGCTCTAAGATGGCGCGCTTGGCTTGGTCTGTGAGGGGGCACGCGAGGGGCTCGTAGGGCGGGAGGTCGACGTCTTCATCGTCCACGACCTGTCGTTCGGGGCGGCGCTGGGCCGGCCTGCGGCGTTCGAGGACCGGCATGGTGATGGTAGCTGGGTCTGGTCGGCGACAGTTGAGTCGGAGATGTGAGGTGTGAATGGTGTCGCAGATTTTGGTGGAAGAGCGGCTGCAAAACTGACGTCGAGACAATCTAGACGCTGGCTGGAATTTTTGGCTGATGGAGGAGACGCGACGTGCCGTGGCGCGTTGGTGGGGTCGGAATTGATGCACTTTAAACAGCGGGGATGGCCCTTGCATGGCCCGGGATATGTTAGGTACGTATCGTTCTTCGCACTTCAACTTCACCTCGTCGTCAAGAATGCAATTCTGACGGTCTGTTAGCGATGAAAATGGCATCATAATCTCAATTGAATACCGTTTGAAGCCGCTTGAAGCCGCTTGAAGAATTGTTGAAGATGATATTTGCAGACTATGTAGGCATTAGTGCTACACTTTAGACTGTAAGGACTGACGAGGATGCGAAGCTCTAGTGTAAGTGGGTGGTGATATTGGTCGTGGTGTTGAGATTCTCACTGGCTTCATCTTATTTCCGAGATTGACTGCTTTCAGATGATTTGAAATTCATAGAAGTCATCGGCCTCGATTGCGTGTGAAAACACCTTTCTGCGAGGGCAGCCGCTCCTGCTCCAGAAGCAAACGAGTCCGCCGCACCTGCCACTGGCGCGTTGTTTCCCTTATGGCCTACTCACCTTCCAGATTCCGCAACAATGGGTGCGACCACCGTCGCAAGATAGCCTAGTGGTGGATTGTATGCCTGGTTTCGGCAAAGCTCGGTGGTTCGAGTTCTTTAGGTGGCTCTACATATCTCCGGTGGCCGCCCATTGTTTTTTCTTCTCTGGTCCATTTTCCATTTTTTTGGTATCAAGCTGTAAACTTGTTGTTGAGGCGACTTTAAACATACGAGTCAATTTGGTTTGTTACAGAAGTCAGACTGATCACAGAAGCTTGCCACTGTATGTGAGAGGCTTGACATATGCTTCAAGACAGGCTCGATCCTGGCGATGATTGACTTATACTGAGTATTTTGACAAACCAACCAGATTTTAACTCCTTAACGACGTGAAAATGAATTCAGAGTCCAGGCCTATCGCATTCACGGCAGCCCTCAATGTCATGGAGACACTTCCTTTCCGTCTCAACAGCGCGGCCATCGAGTTCATGAGCAAGGATCTGGTCCCTATTTCCAGTCACCTCATCTTCTTTTTCGCCGCTGTCCCGCGACTTCTCGTAGGCATCCTGGCGATCCAAAAAAAGCTGATTTGCCTTATTCAAAGCTCTCTTCACCTCATCAAGAGACGTCGCCTTGGGCCCATCGTACCCCTTCTGGTTCTCTTCCTTGGTGGCTCCTGGCGCTCGACCGAGAAGACAGCACTTGACGCCGTCAATCACCAACGCCTCGTAAATGACACGAGGGTCTCCAATGACAGCCGCAACGCGACCAATCTTGCGCCGGAGGTCCTCATTCTCCCTCTCCATTCGCGCCATCCCGGTGTCAATGTCACGGCTCTGCTTCGCCCACTGTGCGACCTCGCGCTGCCCCTCGTGTAGGTCCGCGCCAGGGAAGTCTCCGAGCATGAGCGCGGCGAAGGTGTTTGCGTCAATGTCGCAGATCATCACGTCGAGCGCCTTCTGGGCCTTGGCCAGCGTGTGAAGGGCGTCGGTGCGGGCGCGGAGCTTCTCGTGGAGCTCGTAGTGCAGGAGCAGGAGGACAGCCTGGAGGCCGGGGTGGTATTTCAGAGGCTCCAGCTTCTCCCGCGTGCGTGAGGTGCGCTCGAGGTGGTCGACTTCTTTGCAGAGTTCGTCGACGATGTCGAGGGTCTTGGCGGTGTTGTGGTTGACCGCCTCGACCATGGTCGGGCTTGAGTCTTTGGTTGGCGACATTCTAGAGCCGTATGGTTGCAATAATGTGAACTTGGATGGAGAGGCAGCCATCACGATATGTTATCTTATACAGCAAATCGCCAGGGACTGCTGATAGAGTGATACATGTTCGTGGGCTGGACGACCGCTTCTCACGACAATGGCTACTGCTCGTTACTGATTCACCCCCACGCGCTGATACGTTTCTGAACCGTTTGACTGTAAAAGTAGTTCAGAGTATTCTAATAACTCTTCATCCGCCTTCGAGGGCGTGATTCATTCTATGTACATGGGGCTCTCGTGTCTCCGTAGATTCGTTCATCCTCCGCAACGAGCGCGTCAGGTCCCAATCCTAGCTTCTTTGTATATCATACACTCGTAGATATCTTGCCGTCCCATGTAATAAATAACTAAAACAAATGTTTGGAAAATGCTGAAAATCAAACGCCCAATGCCGGTAAAACTTCATGTCTCGTGCCCTCCCTTTCACCCTCATTATCTTTCATTCCCAAATCATTTTTTCTTCTTCACTGTCTCATCAGGCATCGTGCATGCGCCCAACGTGAAAGTAGAGACCCAAGCGGACTCGCGAAGTACGTTGGGTCATGCAGCCGTGACGTCGCAGTGAAGTAGCAGCAGCAACACAACGCAGTCGACAAAGCCGCCGAGATCAGTCGTCGACAATCTCGTCACTGCTGCTGCTACTCGACCCAGACGTCACACTCATGCTCTGGCGGGCGACGTGGACTAATCTGTAGATGCCGAACGCGACACCGGCGAGGACGATGAAGAGCACGATGACGATGATCGCGATGACGTCGTTTTGCTTGACCATGGCTGCGGCGGCCGGGGTTCAGGGTCTTCCGTCGAGCCCGAAGCTGACGGAGACACCTGCGGAGGAGGAGAGTTTGATCGGGGTGGTGGAGAACAGACGGACAGACGGGTCCGATGAAGCGGAGTCGCCGTGGGCCGTGGAATGCGTGATATGTCTGTGTGTCTCGGGAGACGTGCTGAGTTCAGAACGTTGGCCGTTGAGAAAAGTCGTTTTTGGGTCAAAACTCTGCAGTTCAAAATTAGTCAATTGTCTCGAGGGGAAAAAAAATTCCTGAGGAGGTCGTACCCAATGGTTGATGGCCTGCAGCTGTCTAGCTAGCTCCCCGCGGTGTACAAGATACTTTTGCGGCTTCCGTAGTATGGGCCCCCCGATGGTGGACGGCGTGGGGTGCGGGTTGACCGTAGAACAACGACAAGTTGTCTATCTCAATGGGCCAAAGAAAAAACTTATTTTCGAGTCGCGAGATCGAGCCTTTTCGTGCAGCATACCAAAAGGAAGGGAGAAAGCAAATCCAGGAAAACCAGTGTGGAATGCAGTCGGGCAGCGCAGCGTTAAAAGGCAGCGTTGCCCCGCCACCAGGTTTCCCAGAGAAGTCAATAAAATGGGAGAGGCTGGAAAACCGCGACCACGCAACGCCAGCACCACACACACCACGACCCCAACCGCCCGCGAAACAGGGGTCTAAAGCTGCTTTTAGTGGGCCGCCCGGGCAGGGATTTCAACGCACCCAACCTCGCGGGTGCCGCATCCTGCAGGTTTCCCCCCGTCGTCCCGGGCTGGGCACTTGTACACTCACCGCAATCCTTTGGTGGCGGTCTACCTTTGCGGTCTGGTTCCTGTCCTGGTTCCTGCGTCTGACGGCGACATCCGCTTTGGAAAGCCAGCCCTGTATCCTCTCTTCCCCTTCATGAACTTGAGACCGATTCACGGCTGACGTGGGGCCATTGGCGGCGGCGCATTGGGTGAGTCCTGGAAGTCAAGACTTGTCTTGTCTGCGAACTAGTGCGCCTCGTTCCTGGTTTGGCCTGGAAAGACCTTGAGCTAGCTCGTGTAGACGTGACGATGGAGGCTACACCACAGTCAGACACCACGCCAACAAGGCCAACCGGATCAAGGTGAAGCATCAAATTTTCCCTTGCACGACATCCCTATCGCACATCGTCTCGTGCTGCCCCGCTTCAAGACCCAGGGCACCCGTCTCCCGCAAACCGCAGTTCCTATTTACAGGTTGGGTCTGGCGCGGATTCTTTTGAGAACCCCATGCGCAAGACTGATCGAAAAGAGCAATTCCGAAATCCATGAAAGCCTCCTGATAAGGATGACATTAGCCCGAACGCCGTTCCCACGTAAAAATAACCCAACATGTCGTCCTTTTATTGATTCACATCTCAGCCTCTGACGCAGTCTTCTCGGGGAAATGGTTATCAGCGTCCGCCTCGGGTTCTGACTTGACGATTCGGATGTGTTTCTCATAGAAGCGGAGCATCTGTGACACAATTAATATTTGCCTTCTTGAATAAACAATAGGAGAACTCACCTTCTGCGGGCATCGCTTGTATACCACCTCTGTGGGGTGCTTCGTCTTTTGGCCGTTCTTCCAGTTCAAGTAGATAACCAGCGCCCCCGAAACCTCATCCTGGCATGCATCGATGCTCTCAACATCCTCTTCCCAGCTGCCGCTGGGCAATGTCCACGGCTTGGCCTTCGCGGCGGCGACTGCGGATGCGGGAGGGGTCGAGTCGGCCGGGTGGCCGTTGCGTCTGGACTTCTTGGTGGTCGCTGGTGGCGTGGATGAAGCAGCAGGGCGGCCGCGCTTCTTGGTAGTCTTGGCTTTGGTCTTCTGCTCGAACAGTGCCTCGCGGCCACCAATCGCTCTGAGGTACTCTTCCAGAATCTCGGCTGCGCCCTCCCTGTGGGTATGTTAGTACCAGAACAACAAGCATCGATCGCAACATGCGCTCGGCACGTAACGTACTTCAGCGAGTCCTCTGGCTCCCAGGTCTGATCCGCCTTCTTCTCGTAGCCCTCCCACTTTACTCTGAAGTTGACCAGTCCCTAAACACGAGTCAGCTTGGGGGCGCAATCAGCGGGCGGAGGAGCGCATACATCGTCGCCGACCTGGTGGTCTAGAATCTTCTCAACGACATATCTATGGCATCATTAGCGCCAGCGTCCCCCCGGTATTATCTGTCGCGCGACACGCACTCGTCGGCCTCGAGGTCATCATCGTCCTCGTCCTCGTCTTCGTCCTCGTCTCCGTTGGCGGCGGCAGCACTGCCATTCAGATCGCCGGTAACCTTGGGGATGTCGAGGTCGCTCTTAGTGTCACTAACGTCATCCGCAATGTCGACCGATCGGCTCTTTCCGCGGGTCTCCTTGACGGGGACGATGATGTCGCCGCCAAGGTCGGACTCCTCGTCATCGCTGATGGCTGCGGCGCGGGTCAGTGCCTTATTCTTTCTACCTCGGGACTTTCTGCGCGTCATCTTGGGCGATGGGGGGGTAATTGGGACAATGGTCGCGTCGGGCGGGTGGCTGTCGCAAAGCAAACGCGCTTGGTGATGATGCGCGAATGGTGGTGTGGGGAGGATGGGAGCTTACCAGGAGGCATTGCGTCGGTTTTAATCAGGCAGAAATTTCTGGAATATCCAGAGAATACGTGAATGAAAGTTGCGCACTCAGGCAGGAAGCATCGACACGAGCAACAATGGGAAGGTGCGATTGAGCAGCTGTCCTAGCTGTGCTTCATGCTCGGGAGAAGGTGAGGCTTGTGCCGCGTCGTTCCACTGCCACATGTGGCTTGGTGCGTGTCATGTGATACACGCTCCAGCCACAAGCCGGGTCGGCGCATGCTTTCCCGACTTCAATCCCGATGCTTTCCTTCCACACGGGACCCCGTCCTTTTGAAAAGAGCTTGTGTGGATCCTCCGAACCGGTGGACCAAGCTCCAAGATCTGTCCCGAGAAGCTTCACCAGGATGGGAAGTTGATCTGGTGTGATGGAAGAGGTGCGTCCGGGCTTTACTCTGCCACTCCGATGTCGTAAATTCGGTGCCATCAAATCGATTTCAATCGATGAGGCAGCTCTACGTGCGATGCGCATAGCTAGAGAATCATATCTCAGCTCCATCGATCTTGGCCTTTCAGAGGTCCACGGTTTCATCGAGACCTAGCATGAGTTTTGTTTGTTCGCCGCAATGTTTGTCAGCTCGGAGATGTTTCTGCACATCATGTCTCCTTTGCTACCGCCGTCCAATCGGTTCGGAGCTCTGATCGGAGGGTATCGTAGCAGTCGCTTGCATGTGAGGGACATTCCGCCGGCTACGAGGAAGATGCGCTGGTTATGGGGTGCACACGTCCTCCCTGAGGTTGAGGGAAATCAATGGACGCAACGCAAATCATTGACAGAAGCAGACAGCTTAATCATCCGGTTAGGATGTTTCCGTAACGCCGACAAGACTGAGCTGTGCCGCTCCAACCAACAGACGATAGAGCACGCCTGCAGCAGTTGCAGAAGCGTAATGAGGTTTTCATCAAATCTCTGCAGCGCAAAAGGGGTAGCGCTTTGCTGGAAGACAACCGCAACCAACAAGAGTTACAAGACTTACTCCCAACAGCGGTCGACTCAGGGAAAGGCAAAGCGCATGAAGATGGATCGCGATTTAGCAGCTGGCTGGCAAGTGCCAACCCTGTCCCGCAGCAAGGTTCTTTGCAGGAGACCAAACTTTTGCGGTTTTTGTCGTCTCCCTCGCGTCAATAGATGCTCTCCGGGAAGCTTGTGGCACCTTAAAAGTCGGAGGACGGACCATCTTGCGACTGTTGCTTTGGGTCAGGTTCACACATGCCGCTCTCATCCTATGGGTATCAGCTTTTGTCCTTGGCTGCCACAGGAAAGGAGAGGCTGTTGCGGGAAATTATCGGTGTGCTGCAGGTTGGTTGGCAAACGACCTCTTGGACGGTCCAGACAAGGTGCACCCAAGATGCTGCGGCTACGGCAGGTTGCACTAGACGGCAACGACCAGCCTCCAGGCCAGGGCCAGGACCGGGAGCCATGAAGCGGGCGACAGGAAGCCACAGGAAGCCACAGGAAGCCACAGGAAACCGAAGCGCGCCGCTAGTAGTGGCCCTGTAGTCGCGAAATGATATTTGTCGCTTTGCTGCGTCGCGTCCTGCAGATGCCAACCCCATTATTCGACGCAGGAAAACGGGGGCCCTGAGCGCCGGATGCTATCCCCGGACTAAAACACAGAGAAACAAAATGTCGGGGAGGGAAAAACAAGTCGTCGGACACACGAGGGGTTTCTGCTTGGAATCTCAAAGTCTCTCGCCGAAACCGACCAGCGCTGTCCGCAACCCGTCTACAG
Source organism: Colletotrichum tropicale (assembly GCA_027406125.1). Taxonomy (NCBI): domain Eukaryota; kingdom Fungi; phylum Ascomycota; class Sordariomycetes; order Glomerellales; family Glomerellaceae; genus Colletotrichum; species Colletotrichum tropicale. The sequence continues at coordinate 6,091,441 of JANVYH010000002.1, forward strand.
GCGCTCCCTGATATCTCAATGAGCGAAACCCAAGGGGCGCAATGTCCTTGAGACGAAAGCTGTCAGGTCTGTTGGCGCCGCTGGTCCTTCACCGGCTCCCCTGGATGATCTCCCGGAATGCCCCTGAAAAAATGGATCGGACACAAGCCGGTGGGACCCAGGAGCCTAAAGAAACGAGCCGGAAATGCCAACGCGCGCCCCGGTCGGCCAGTCTAGCCAGGATTTATTTCATCCAAGATGGCCAGTTGGAAGATGTTAGGAAGAGCGCTGCGGTTGGGTGCCATTCGCGTCTTTGATGTTGGACTGGACAGGGTGTGGCTGTTGAGCTAGCTAGGCACGGTATTATCCACCTCTGCGAGCGGCGACGGCTGTCAGTGCCGTCGCGCACCAAATATCCGTCCATCTGCAGCGCAATATGCGGCCGGTCCCGATTTGTAGACCTTTTCAGGTCGCTCCGAGTCAGAGTCTTCGGCAGCCCAACTCGATTCGGGGTCAATAGGGCAGCTTGGCAGGGCAGGGCAGGGTTGATATGTGTCTTTCTGGTAGGGATATCTCCTACGGAACCCGTGGGAGTCCTTGGGCACCTGCTGGAGCTGGCAAGAGACAACAGTCGTCGGGCAGGGTGCTGGAATCAAAAGTTCCGCCGTGTAACCCCCAAGACCGCTAGGCCAGTAAAAGTGATGCATAGGGCGGTGCCGGGCTGTCCCTCTCGTTTCCGCAAGCCAGATCAGCACTAACCGAACGACGTGCACATGTGAGAGAGCATGCGGCTGGAATGGAAGAGCGAGGAAGCGAGCGAGATGCTGAGCGGGAAGCCCGTGTGTCTGAACCATGAAGCGTGCAGGTTGGTATGTGAAATACCTCAGGGACCCCGGTGGAAGGGTGGCCGCGGACAGGCAGTCAACGTGCTTTGAAGACATGTGTGTGTCGATTGGTTCAGTGGCCATGTTCTTGGACATTTGCTGCTGAAGAGTTGGTGGGCACGGTAGGCCAACGGCGAGGCGTCATTGGGGCCCGAGACGCGATGATGATGCTGAGATAAATCCAGGAGAGGAATACGTCTCGGTTGATCTGAGTGCGCGCCTTGGGGATAGAAATAGAAACAGAAGAAAAGAGAGTTGTTGGTCGAGGTGGCCTTCGGGCGCCGTTGGTCGAGATGGCGGGCGGGAGAGATGAAATAAGAGGTACGTACCGTGCTTGCTATTTGCTTGGAGAGATGAACCCTACCTTAGGTGCTAAGGTAGGTAAGGTAGGAGGTAGCTCCTTGCCGTGCTAGGTAGCGACGGGAGGTACCTTTTCACGGAAGGTGGTGGCAGATGTGATGTGCTAAGGTACCTTAGGTCGTCTCCATCGCTGAGCCGGGCTGCTGCACCTGCACCTGCACCTGCTCTTGCATATATCCGTGGCGCACATCCATTGCATGAGATGCCTACTGGTGCAATTGCATTGGATTGGAATCGAGCCCCATGAACACTGGGCCAATGTCGGGCAATGGATAGATGTTCATCGATAGGTACCTTATCTGCTGCATACGGGTACACTGACGGATGCTCAGCGGCATCAGGGAGAGGTGGGACCACCGTACGGCCCTGAAGGGGGCTTGATCTGGGCCGTCCTTGGCTCCGTCTGTGCTGCCACTGGCGCCAATCTGGGGGAACTGGATGGGGGGAGCTCGACTTTTTTCTGGCGCGGGTCGGTGGTGCTACCCCTGCCGTCCTGCCTTATTAAAAAAACTGCAATAATTAAATCCCGGGTGACATTTTTGCACTTCCCCTTACTCTGTACTTTACTTTCCACCTCCTCCCCGACTGCCCTCCTCCACCCCCCCTACCTCTTTCCACTCGATAGAGGTCTCGAGAGACTGCGAGCGTCCACGGATGAAATAGAGACTGCAAAAGGCGAGAGTCTTCCTTAATTCTTGTCACACGACTTTCCCGAAACTGAAGAATCCCTCTGTCTCGTAAGAGCCTCGCCTCGCCACGCCCCGACTGCCCCCCCGATCCGAACCGCCTCCTCCCCGTGTCCCCCGACTACCTGCCGGTCATCACCAGGATTAGCTGTGTTCTGTTCGCTCCGGCTTTTGGCAAGCATCTGCTGCTTCTCGACATCTCCCACCGACCTCCTTCTCTTACCACACTCGTTTAGCTCTTCAGCACATCATCTTTCTGTCCCTCATTCGTTCATCTCCTTGTGTCGCATCCACTCCGTCCTTTCCACGCCCTTTTCCTTTTCTTGCCGTAACTATCACCGTACAACTTTTTAAATCTTGCTTGCTCTTGTTCTTGGAATCTTTTCCGCATACAACTACACACAACTACAACTACATACATACCCTACCGTATGACCATCGACCGCATAGCTCCCCCGGAGCAGCTGCAAGAGCCCTTTCGCGCGAACGGCCTGTAGCCACGCTCAGAGCTCACCCTCTACCTACCGAACTTCGATCCACTCATTACCTTACCCACCACTTCTTTTAGGAACACGCAAGTCGAGCGACAATGGCCGAAACCGCGAGCAACGCCGACTCGAACCAACAGAAACTGGGCGCCCCCAAGGACAAGAACTGTCAATATTGTGGCCAGGCGTTCACCTCCTCCTCTCTCGGCCGACATCTCGATCTCTACATCAAGGAGAAGAACCCCAAGCCCCCCGATGGCATCCACGATGTCGAAGCGATCAGGCGCGTGAGAGGGGGCATCACACGGAGACAGCCCAGGGGTTCGACAGGCGGTAGGAACGTCTCAACCCCGGCTGGCACGCCGAGACCTGCCCCGGCCAAGCGCGATGCCACCATAGACTCCGAGCCGCAGAAGTCTCCCGCCCTTCCGAAGGACGGTCAATATGCTGTTGACTCCACGCTGAGCAAGTACCCCTGGACCCCTTCATGGGAGGCCACTGGCGTGATCAACAACATTCCCCCCAACGGCGAAACCGCCAACTCGACGGACGGGGAGGGCAGCCAGAATGCTGGAAAGAGACAGAGACAAGTGAGCAAGCAGGTCATGCAAAAGGCAAATTTCGATCAGAAGCACAAGCTCGCCGACGCCATGGACAATGCGCGCGCCGCGGAGCTCGCTTTCAGAGAGCTCTACAGCTCACTGAGAGCTGCAAAGTACGTTATGCTGGTCAGAGAAGACGGGCGTGTATACTGACAAGTGACAGGCAACATATCGACAACAACTCCATGCCTTTTGACTTCGATCCGCTTGCCCTGGACTTTCCTGCATTAACACTGCAGTGTCTCGCCTCTCCGCCCACCCTTTTTTCCTCAACCCAGCATCCCACATCTACTTCCTGGTCTGTGCAGTCGCCAGGCCAAAGAGAGTATGATGCACTGCGGGCTTTCTTCCAGGAAGAGTTCAGCAACTGGAAGATCAAGTGCGCGACTGCTACCACGGCAGCAGTGGAGGAGCTGACGTACCCTCCCCGAGATGGACCCTACCGGGACGCTCGTGAGGCTGTTAAGAAGGCCGAAAAGTCTGCCGAGAACCTCGAGAAGCAGGTCACCGAACACTTGCAGTCGGCATTCACTGTCTGGAACTCTCTGCCCGTTCAGAGGCGTAACGAGCTATGGCTTTTGGAAATGGCGAGGAGTGTGGGCAGAAAGCAGACGGAGATCAGCAAGATGAAAGACGCGCAACACAAGTTGGAGCAGGAAAACGCTCACTTGAAGTCTCAGATCGACCAGCTAAATCGCCTACAACAACCACGGGAGTTCAAGCTTTTCGCCCCTACCATGATACCCTTTGACCGTCACCACATGGCTCACGTGTTGGAGAATGGTGTTAGCGGCATCGGCCGCAGTGTCGGTTTGCGCCTGGAGGACAGGCATTCGGACATCAACGAAGTTGTTGAAAAGAGTATTGGACGATGGAAGACTGTCATCGCATCATCTCGTGTCGCCAGTAACGGTATGAATGCGCAGAGATCTTTGGACCAGGCGAACAGCAACACACCCACTCCGACCCCGACTCCCCAACAGCAACAGCAACAACTTCAGCAAAACCAGCAGCAGTCACAGCAACAGGTGCAGCCGCAACCTCCTCAGCAGCAGCAAAAGCAACAACAGCAGCAGCAACAACAACAACAGGTTCAGCAGCAGGTGCAACAGCAGATGCAGCAACAGGTCCAGCAGCAAGTTCAGCAGCAGCCGATTGCTGTACAGCGGCAATCGACAACAAGCACCAACGGCCTTAGTGACCAAGGTGCATCGATCAGCGGACCGCCTTCAATCGACGAGAACAGCGATCAGGATGCTGATGCCGATGCCGATGCCGACGCCGAGATGGAGGATGATGACAGTTTCGCAGTCATGAACACGCCAACCACAAAACCCATGCAGCCGGTGCAACGACAAGCTACTCTCGATGTTCCTCGGACGAGACCGGTGCAGAGGGGTGCGAGTGACGCGCGGTTCGTGCAGCAGAACGGAAATCCGAATGCGAATCGGGGCGCAATCAACATGAGTCGGTCAATGCCCAATATGCAGGCTACGATGCAGGCCATGCACGGCGGCGACATGGGAATGGTAATGTCCCAAGTACGGGGGGATCCGATGTATATGGATTGAATAGATGCTGGATACGGCATCTTCCCAATGTAAATGGATTGAGAACGCTCAAAAAGTTGAACCGGAGGACAAAAAGGCTGCGGCATTTCCTTTTTCTTTCTGCGCCGCAGCTTGCATTCAGGGCGACAGCCCGCTGTATAAGCTTACTTTACGGATTAGCATCTCTGAGGCATCCCGGATGGAGCCCAGGGTCACTTTTTGGCTATTAGGTGTTCTAGTACAAATCGCCTGTTGGGCAATACAGGAATCATTCTATCACCACAGTGTTTGCCATTAGCCACCCGCTTCTTGTGCTTGCCGACAATCAGCCACACCAGAGGCAGCCCATGGACCGATCTACTTGGGCTGGATCTCAGCGGTGCCTGCTCGACCTACCCGCCGGTTTGATTGCGGGCTGATGAAGATGATTTCCGGTATCTCATTCCGGATCCTGTCAAATTGCTTAGTGTTACCATTGTGCCGGCACGCTACGGTAAGGGTGGGGGCCTTCCTCTCCACTGTGGGATTGCCACGGCCCGGGGGTTCGTCACAAGTTGAGAGAGGCCCGAAGCATAAAGCAACTTCGTTTAACTCGTTAGGAACGATGCGCCGAAATGGGCCAATGAAAGTGAGTTGTGCCGCAAATTTGAATATCAAATTGTGAATCGTTTGCAAGTTGTGAAGCACACATGTTCATGGAAATGAATATGCCCCACAGATGTGTTGAATCTGGTCGCTTACACACAGAGCCAGGGTTCCAGCAACCTTGGTTCCCATATACTTCAATATCTGGCTGATGCTACTCTGCATTAATGGGTCTTGTACTTATCGTTCAAATAGCGTCATATTCACGGATAACTCATCTCAAGCCTCAATGTCTCGTCTCGGTAGTCCGCCCCTCGTCCTTCTCACGATCTTCTTCGCCCCCATCGCCTCTCTCTCATCCCAAGTCCTCCGCTTCTCATGTAAGCCCTGGCAAGATGTACTTTCCCTCGAAACCAATAATACAACGTTACCGGTAACATTCCCCCGGTTCCGGGTGGAGAGGTTGTATTCTTAGCTCCTGGAAAACGGTCCCGGGTCTTCGGGAAACGGCCACGCGGGAAACGAGACTCTCATCTCGACTGCCGGTGGCGAGCTCGGGTTGGTTCTACGGACGCTCTTCATTCCCCAAAAGCCGGGACGGTGGAGCAGACCAAACGGGGACCTTCCACTGTCTCAGTCACCATGCCGAGATGGGAAACTCTCGCTTTCTCTCTGCTCCCCGGTTGTTGGTAATCTCACGACTACCCGCCGCGGTGGCTCTCCAAATGCGGATGTTCGACCGAAAGTGGTAGGGCCAACAGAGAGAGAGTGTATGTGTCTTTGATGGGCGGGTCTTTCCTAATAATAGCCCCCTGATCTCTTGGAAGCTTCTTCGGTCCTTCTTCCCCCTCCCCCTCCCGCTCTTCCACCTCCTCTCCGCGCCTTGACCTCCCGCACGACGATCTCGTGTTCTGTGATGGCGACGGAGTGGACTCGCGCCAGCCTCTCCTGGAGGGACAGGAGCTCGGGGCGGGGAGGTGTCGTGGTGGTGGACTGCCTGCGGGAGATGGCGTCCTGGAGACCGGCCACCACGTCCTGGAACTGCTGGGCTATGTCGTGGAGGCGAGATGTTGCGACGGAGAGCTGGTGAGGGGTGCAGGATACGTAAGGGGTCGTGAGTGTATGCTCATCATCTTTGTCGTCGTCGTCGTTACCGTCATATCCATGAGGTTGAGGGGGATGGTCGCCGCCGGTGGGAGATTGTGATGATGATGCCGAGGTAATTGGTGACGGGGGAGGGAGATGAAGGGTGCTGATGATGTCGACGGCGGTGCTGCTTTCGCGGCGCTTGCTGAGGCGCTTCTGTTCTTCGTCTTGGATTGTGTGGAGGTGGGTGAGCATGGTTTCCGGAGTGAGGCGTTTTGGCGATGGGAGCTCGGTGAGACGGTCGGCTCGGGGAGATTGAAGAGCTCGTGGGAGGTTGTGCGGGTTTCTGGATAAGGAGGACTGCCCGGTAGTTGCTGAGCTTGAGCGCAGTGGAGGAGGTGTTGTGGTCAGAGCATATTTGGCATGACTTGCTTCCTTTCCAACACCGCCATTCTCGAGGACTGTCTTCAGCATGGTGACGAAGTTTGACGATATGTACTGCGAGACTCTCAGGGTTGAGCCGTTTATTGTGCCTTGTAACTCATACCACAGCGTGTCTGGTTCTTGCGTTAGGCCAAGCGACGTCTTTATCTTTTCTTCCCGTTTGCCACGGGAGGTTAGAAACTCATGGAGAGGGCAAACCAAACGGAGAGCACGCAGGGAGCCCCTTTTCGCGGTCACCCAGCCGTTTTGCCATATGTATGATATATCACAAGAGCCGCGGCACGCCCGCTGATTGCTTTCTCGTGATACGTCGCAAACTTGTCCGGCGGGCTATGTGTTGTGCGGATAGCAGCAGCCGTTCTGTTTGCAGTTGGCCCGGTCATCCAGTGAGATCACTCGTCGCCGTTTGCTCTCCCAGCCAGAGCCATGGATCCGGTAAGATGGTTCGCGGGACAAGCTTCGCATTCTCAGTTGTTCTATTTTGTCATCCCGCTTCTCAGTTGCTGTTGTCCTCTTCGTTGTCGTTGGTTGGCACTTTACTTTGGCGCTCATGTGAGTTTAGATGAGAATGAGAAGCATCATATCGAGAAAATAACTGTCACGGGAAACAATCATGCAGCTAGACACGGTATGAGATGAGCATCATCGACAATAGTGACTATGGCAATTAAGGAAGACATCGCCTGATTTTCTCCTGTCTTCGTGGCTAGATCTCTTGTGTACTTCATCGGGTCAAAGTTTTCGAGTTAGGACCACAGTAAGACATTAAAATTCAGAGACGGAAATGTCGACGGCAGTGGGTACACGGGAAGAATAATCGCTCCAGTAAAAGAAAAGTAGGAGGTCAGTTCAGGAATATTGAAGAAGAGTATGTATCAAACTTGTACTTTGAGCAAACAGCCGACTAAGACTCACAGGCTGGGCTGACCACTATGATAGCGACGAACCTAACCGAAGCCCAGATTAGGCAGCTAGACAGCTTGCAGCCATAGACACCTTTCGGAGTTGAGAGAGATGGCACCAGATCTTGTACATGGCATCGTCGGGGGATGAAGGCATGTGTCGACGACAGTAGCCATCTCATACTCCACACTCATCGGCACCTTCTGGTGTCCGCTACCGTTCTTCATGAGTGAAGAAACAGGTGAGAAACATGAAGCCGAGGTTGAGCTGCAGCATGCGATGTACAGACAGATGACTGTGCGTTGGTAAGTTTTGGTGACAATTTCTTTGTCAAATCGTCACATATCAGGGTCCATCAGCCGTCCGATGTGTGAAGGCACAGGCCATTGGAAGACGAAGTCATGCGGCCTGACAAGACAAAAAGCGCGAACTGAAGATTTGGTCCGAGCATCGTGGTCGTCCTGCAGCGGCAGGATCCCTGTCACACGGAAGATGACGTCTCATGGTCGGAGGCAGAGGCGGCCCGACAAGCGTCAAGCCGAACGTCAGAAGTGTCCGGAGGCTCGGCAGCAGGGCGGGAGAGGGAAGCCTAGGGACAGTGGCCTTCCGGCAGTTGAAGCGACCGGAGTGTGGAGGGGGCGCCTTTTCTCATCCATGGACAGGGCAGCTTGAAACAAGGACGAGTAGGAGGCATGACGACGAGCGCCCGAGCTCTCTGACGGCAACCTTGCTCCGATGATGCGTCTGATAACGGTCCAGTGCATAGATTGCAAGAGCCAGCATAAATAAGGATGATTTGTCGCCGTCAAAGTTGCTTTTGATTCGGCTGAGACACGGTGAAGTGGGATTATCCGCACGAGACTTGCGGCGATAAGACGACGCTTCCTACAGGCGTGCTGGAAGAAGCACCAAGAACGGGATTCAAGATAGACTACAGGCGAACGAGCCATGCGATTGCGAGAGGGAACCTTAAGAAGCCAATTGGTGGCGGTACGGACGCTCTCATACGCGGAACCTAGGCACATTCCGCTGTGGCATCCCATCCTCCCCTCCTCCCTACCGCGTCCTGAGCACCCGACTGGGTGGCCCAGGGGGAGCAGAGGCCGCTGCAAGTTCCCGTCAGGTAGCAGATATACAGGCATTGGGCAGGTACGCCAAAGTATCGTGGAGTTCAATGCGGAACCGACGTGTTTGGCGGTACGCGACCTTGACGAGTTACATTGACCGTATGCAGCTGGAGAAACATCTCGAGAATGGCAGAAATTCAATTAAAAACGTCCATGAACATGCCAAAGGCTAGACCAGCCACATATTAACGACCACCAGCCTCGAGTGATGAAGTGGCGGCGCTACGAAGGGGAACTGCTTAGTCCTGCACTACCTCGAGCCCCAGACTGCAGCAGAAAAGATACTTGCGACATTCCCCCCCAAACTCGCAGCGGGTCCCAACCTGGGCTCTAGGTACGCTACCTGAACGGGTAGGCTGGCAGCAAGCTACCCCCAAGAACACACAGCACAGCACGCAGTACGGGCACAGCACTCCCCTTCTGCCTTGCATCACCACGACCTTGAGATCCCACTTCAATTTCGACCTCGACTTCGCCTCGCCCTCCCCAACCAAACCGCCATCACCCTCCCTTCGAAGCGCCCCATCGACCGCCACATCGCCGTCCAACGTCGAAATAAACATGCGCATGCTGCCTCCCTCTGCCCGCCGAACCCCCTCATGAGTGCTCCCTCCCACTGCGACCGACCGCCCACACGGAGCAGCGAGCAGCCATGGACAACAGGGCGCAGCGATTCGAGGACGAGAAGCGTCGTATCATCGACAGCTGCTTCAACAAGAAGGACGTAGATGGATCGCGTAGGTTCTGCCCATCCCATTCCCATTCCCTCTCCCTCGAATCGGATCCTTGTCCAGATGCTCACCCCGCTGCTTGCCTGCCCGACAGTGCTCGAGACATACATCACCCACATCCGAATCGTCGAGTACTCCTCCCATCCGACATCACCGCCGCCCCCCGAAGCACGAACACCCCAGTCTGAGAAGCCCCGAATCATTGTCGTCGCTGTGAGAAAGTCTGGCCGTGTGCGCCTTCACAAAACCAAAGAAAATGCCAATGGCTCCTTCTCCATTGGAAAGACATGGAACCTCGACGACCTGTCCGCCATTGAATCCTTCACCGGCCCCCCTGCCAACCCAACACTTCGTGAATATGCCGGGGACACGGGCTTTGTCGTCACCATAGGCAAACCCTATTTCTGGGATGCTCAGTCAGACAAGGAAAAGAAGTTCTTCATCGCCAGCTTGGTCAAGATCTATGGCAAGTACACAGGGGGAAAGGTCCCCGAGCTGTCGGGCTTCGACCAGGCCGAAATGGGACAGATCTTGAGAAACGAACGACGACCCCCGCCCGGCGCCCAGCCTCCGTTCAGACCCCCGGCGATGTCGCCAGATGCTGCTGCTAGTCAGAGCAGTCTCAGTGCTACAAATGTGCCTTCAAACTACGGTACTCCCTCGCCGGGACCGCCAGGCCCGCGACGGCCGCCACCTCTCAATGGTCCACCCCTCAACGGGACCAACTCACCTGTCGGCAGCATGAGCTCGTCTCTAGGCCAGCCAGAACCCCCGACACTGAGACGATTCGGCAACAAGAGTCAAGAATCATTCGCTCAGTCGCTAGGAGGACGAAGTGACGATGCAGGAAGCGTGCCGCCGCGGTCGAGGAACGGCATGCCCATCCCCGGTGCCTTTCCCAGATTCAACGACAATACGCCCGAGCCGATTCCTATACCCCCGCCCCAGCGCCCAGAAAGTCGGGGCAACCAGAGCCGCGAGCCTCCCCCCGAACGCAAGAGACCTCCCATGGATCCGGCGCGGCCACAAGGCTTCTCCGACCGGGACCTGGTGCCTGCGCCCTTGGTGAGCCCAGGAATGCGACGAGATCAGGTGGCTCCTCCACCCAGGAGTACAGCCAGGAAAAATTCCCTGTCGCAACGCTCCGACGGCGGTTCATACAAAGACAGGCCGGTCACTCCTCTGACCCCCGGAGACGCAGGAATGCCGGATGCGCCGCCGGCGCTCAGAACTCCCACGCGGAATGGAATGACCCCGACCAGACAGCCTCCCCCGATGGTATCGCCGCCGCCTGAAATTCCCGTTCCTCCCGCACCTGTCTCCCCGATCGCACCAACACCGCCTCCCGCAGCCCCCGCTCCCCTACCCGAGCCGGAGCCGTTGATCGAGGAGCCCCCGGCCCCGCCAGCTGAGCCTCAGCCAACACCCCCTGTTCCGCCTGAGCCTGAGGAAGAGACGAGGCCCGGCCTTGGCCCGATGATCAAGGCAAAGAAATCAAAGGGCGATCTTGCTGGTGTACTTTGGAAAGCCGCTTCTGCCGCCGCTGCGTTCAAGCCAAGAGCCGGTGGCGCGGGCGAGAGACTACGCTTGGCAGCAAACAAGAGCGCTGAGCCAGCGGAAGGAATCACAACCGTCTTTCGGCCTCCGCCTCGACCTGTCTCTTCTGATGGACCCAAGGAGGCAACGCCGGAGGCCACCCCGGACGCCGCCCCCGCTGCTCCAGCAGAGCCCGCCAAGCGGACGTCGGGCGTGCCGGAAGTCAAGGTTACAGTACCCAATTCTAGTCGCCCGACTAGCTTGCAACCTTCAGTCAAGGAGGTCAAGAAGCCCGAGGAACCTGCATCAAAGGAAGAGGCCCGCAAGTCCTTGGTGATCGGCAATGATGCCAAATACCTGGCATCTCTTGGTGTTGATCCGTCGGTCCTCGACAATAGGAGCACCGAGTTTACAAAATGGCTCGACTACTTTGGCTGGGTGCCTGGTGAAAAGATGAGAACTCGTAATGTTGATGAAATGAAGATGGATCTAGAAAGAGAACTGAACAAGGCCCAAGCGGGCGGTTGGGTCGCACGTTTCCAGGAAGAGGACGACCGCGTTGAAGCTATCAAGCGCGGCATTGACACTGCGATTTCCGAGTGTGAGGAAATGGAGAATCTATTGACGCTTTACAGTGTCGAGCTTTCGGTAAGCGATCAATTTTCCATTGAGGCCACTTCGCAATGCTAACATCACAGACTCTTTCGGATGATATTGCGTACATCGAGGCTCAAGGGCAAGGTCTGCAAGTCCAGACTTCCAACCAGAAGCTGTTGAAGAAGGAGCTCGAATCCCTCTTGGAAACGACCACCATCACATCGGCCGATCTCAATGCTTTGAGAGCCGCACCGTTGGAAGATCTGGGCGGTCTCGAAGACATCGAGATGTCGCTGGTGACTTTGTATAAGGCCATGCTCAAGATCGATCCCTCACTGCTTAGCGGTGGTGAGCCCAGAAAGAGCGAAGACACCTCTGCCGAAAGTGACCAAGCTGTTGGTCTCGACAATACCGACTACGGCAAGATGAGAATCGTGCAAGAAAAGAAGGAAATGTACCGACAAGAAAGCTCGCTCTTCCTCAGACGACTCGTCGAGTACATGGCACGACAGTTTGATGACGCCTACAACGAGACGAACAGGGCGCTTAGTGAAGCTCTGTCAAGAAAGGTGGACTCGCGCCACCACGATGCAGGCCGAGATACGCTTTGGAAGTACAGTCCTCTAATCAAATATGCCAAGGACGTCGACCCGAAGAACTGGGATCGCATGATCCAGATCTACCAGGACAAGAGCTTCCCGGTGTACAAGAACGAATTCCGGCAAGTTCTGGAGGCATGGAAGCGCAACGCGCGCAAGATGACTGCCGATGAGACTGAGCAGCTCCTGTTTACGTACGAAGTCGAAAAGCAACAGGAAGGCAGGGCGACCACCGTCAGGAAGCTTACAGTCAAGCGCAGTCAAACTTTGGCCAAGAGTTTGCGCTCGCCCATTGACAGCAGCAGCAGATCCAACCTGAAGGAATCGGCAGAAAGCCGCAGCCTTCCTTATGAGGTGTTTGGCTCCGTTATGGACGACCTTCTTCCTCTGGTTGAGATGGAGCAGAACTTCATCGTCGACTTTTTCCACGCCACCACCATGGAGCAGTCCGATTTCCCCGACCTCGTCACCGCCACCCGCCCCGGGGATCGCAGAGGAGGCGACCTGCGGCGCCATCGCCTGATGGAACCCGACCGTGATCTTGCTCGCAGAGTCACCAAGGCGATGGAAGTCATATTTTCTTTCCTGGAGCGCGAAGTTGGAAACCTCGTCACCTGGGTTCTCCAAGCCGATCCTTTGTAAGTTGCGCAACTCCACCCAAAAAGAACGCGTGCTAACAGCCTGGCAGACAAGGTGCTGGTGTGCTGGCTGTCCTTGAACGCAGCCTCGTCGACATTCAGCAGTCCAACCAGGACTTCCTCAACGCCCTGTTGCAAAAGCTGCACGGCGCGCTCGAGGGACAGTTCAAAAAGTTCGTCGACGAACAGATCAAGGCCATCGAAGATACAAAGGTTAAGATCAACAAGCGCAAGGGCGTCATTTCCTTCATCCGCGTGTTCCCCCACTTCTCCAACGCGGTTGAGAACATTCTCTCGGGCATCGACCCGAACCTCTCAGTGCGCAAGACGGTCGACCGCGAATACGACCGCATTCTCAAGTCAATGTTCGACTCGCTCAAGATCATTGCCCGCGAGAACCCAGCAGTCAGCGTCGGAGCTGCGGGCGCCGACCCTGAAGACAAGGAGGCGCTCAACTTCCATATCCTGCTCATCGAGAACATGAACCATTTCCTCGAGGAAGTCAACACGCATGGCCTGGAGGTGCTCGAGGACTGGCGCGAAGCCGCCTCTAACGAGCTCAACGAACACATGGGCCTGTACCTGAACGCGGTTATGCGCCGTCCGCTCGGCAAGCTCCTCGAGTATATTGAGAACATTGAGGGCCAGCTGTCGTCAGGCAAGGCCGGCTCAAGCATTGCTGCGCAGCCCTCCAACTCCAAATCTACCTTTAACAAGGTGCTTTCCACATATGACGGGCGAGAGGTCCGCAAGGGCATCGAGACGCTCCGCAAGCGCGTAGACAAGCATTTTGGCGACGCGGACGACCCTGCTCTCAGCCAGAAGCTGGTGAACAAGGTGCTCCGCGAATGCGAGCGCTTCTACGGCGAGGTGGAGCTGCGCATCAGCCGCATCACTTCGGACGTCTACGGAGGAGACGTCATTTTCGAGTGGCCGCGCGTCGAGGTCAAGGCCGGCTTCCGCTAGGCAACGAAGCCGTTTTAATATCCCTTCACACAAAAGACGTTAGCATAGCAGCAAGCCGCCGCCCAACCAGAGATGTTTGTTTTAAGTGTATTTTGACGGATTACCCCTACCAATTTTGCGTGTGTTCCAAGTATGGCGGCGAAAAACTGTCTCCCACCCGCGTAGCTCGCACATCCCTGGCTTCCGGGTTGGTCACTGGATGGAGGGGAACGTAGGGAAAGGGGAGTGATGTCTTTCGTGTTGTGTATGTGTGTTTCTACAGGGCGAGGAGGGCGGCGGGATTGAGGTTCCGGTAGCTAGGGCAACTTTTTCTTGCGCAAAATAGGGATAAGATCCTGTCATGAAATGAAACTTGTTTTATTGATGCATTTCATAATCCGTGTAGGCCTTTGTGATGGAATCGGTGGCAACGTGGTAGCTCGTTCACCCATGACTTTTGCACTGCATATGGCGTGTCCAGTACGACACAATCTTCACAAATCTAAATGATCCTTGATGATTCCACAAAGCAAACAACATTCTAACTACGGAAAAGAACCCTATTTGCACTTTGCGTGACGCTTCATCTGGGACTGGTGGTTGACCCAAAAGACAGTGCCGAAACAATGCAGGAAAGAAATGCCTCGAGGCCAGAGCGTGGAGGCAAATTGAAATCAAGCTCTGACGCCTAAACAACCCTGTCATGCAAAGCTGGGCGGGATTTCATCCATATTCCCTCGCCCTTCAATCCGCCTTCCCCGTACCTTGCCAGGCCGTTACCATCCATAAAGTCTTTATTGTTAAAGGAATACTGTCATCAGACACAGAAGAGACGCCGTGTGTCTCCCTGATCTGTAGAAGCGCTGCCCTAGTTGGCGCATAGTGTGTGTTGGGGGCACTCTCACTGCGGTGGCCCTATTGCCAACCCTTTCTCTTCATTTTTCTTCTTTCTTCATATGTTCCGCTCTTCCGTATCGAGTGGCAGAAGGGTACACCATCTATGAAAGATGGAATGCTCCTTGGCCTTCCTTGATCGCCGTAGACAGTTGCTTCCGCATGACGTTGATGCTGGTGTAGTCGGGGAGCTTGAGGTAGTTCACACACGTCATAACGCTAGGGAGGTAGTCGTCAGAAGTGTAAGGAGCCTCGCTAGGCTTGCAGACGACCGTGAACATGGGCGTTAAACTCTTGAAGCCTGAATTGAAGTTAGCCTTATTCGAGCCCAGTCTGCGGGGCAACATACCTCCAATGGGGAGCTTGGGGCTGCCGGTTGTAAACTGCAAGAAGTCACGCCGCTCCGCAGGCGTCAGCTCGCTCATAGTCTGGAGCAGGTTCTTGACGCTCTTGCTGTCCATGTTGTATCCGTGGTCCGCCTTGATCGAATCCATAAGTGCTAAAGAGGATGTTAGTGCTAGCTCAAATAAAAATGAGGAGGTAATCTTACTCTCAAGGGACCAGTCTTCTTCGACTCTGCCAAACAACGTGACGAGCTCATCGGGGGTGAAGGCGCTCAACGCCGAGTAAGGGAACACCTGAGAGAAGCCGGTGCGGAAAGCATCGACTTGACGGCGAACGCCGGTGCCCAGGGTCATGTCAATGACACGCTCCAGGTACGAATCCACGTTATCGATGGTGACTCGGACTTGGGCGCCATTGTGCATGAGCTCGATCTCGGGGTATCCCGGAAGGGTGAAATCCAAGCAGAGATCATCCAGCTTGACGCCGTCGATGGTGATGTCTTCGGTGTCGGCAACCTTTTGCGCCGGAGTGCGCGAAGGGTCCTCGTCAATCTCCTTCTTGGCCAAGGCGAACTTCTTAATGGTCTTCAAAGACCTAGCCAGGCCAGGGTCGACAACCTTGACAGCACCGAGAGAAGGCTTGACTCCGGGGGCGGCAGAGCTATCCCCAATGCGGAAAAAGGTAGGATTGAAGTTCAGGTCGATGATGCGAGAGTCAATCATGGACCGAGCAACAAACTTGCCGAGCGTCTTGAACAGCTGAAGAATGCGCTCTCCGTTGGGAGAAGTCGAATCCTCATCGCTAAGCGGTCGAGGGAAGAGTCCACTGGCCCCGGAGATGTACTCTTCTGAGTCGTTCGAGTCCATCTCTCGCCAAAGCTTGAGTTTCTTCTTGGCGAACTCCTTGGAAACGGTGGAGTAGAATTCAAGAGTAGGACCCAGTCCGGTGCCAACTTCCTCAAAGTACTCGACCTCAAGAATGCTCTGTGAAGCACCATAGAGCTCCATCACCTTCAGGGCAGACTCTAGGATCTTTGACCGCGAGATTCGCACCTTCTGGCGCTGGAGGCGACCCAGGAATGGACGGTCGTGATCGCGACGGTCGCGTCTGGCATCGTCGTTGGCGGAAGCGTTCTGCCAGCGAGTCATTGACCGGGCATACCCGAATGACGTCGATTGCAAGAACAGGTGTCTCGTCTCGAAGGGAAACAGGAAGGGGTACAGTCTGGCCAGATCCTCTGCCCAACTGGGGATGCAGTTGCTTGCCACGATGAGGGGCTCTTCCAGCTGCCTATTCAACTTCGCAGTGAGTTTGGTGTTCACAAATTGAGACAGGGGCTCGATGTTCAGTCGAACTGCATCCTTTTCGCTGTTTTCAACCATGACGTCTTCAATGTTCGCGTTCAAGTCGTGAAGGATGTTGAGCAGACGAAGGATAGAGGCAGTAGACGGGTGCTTCGCCAGGGACGCGGGCACATTTCCATCTCCATTCTCTTCGGCGTTGGCCTCGGTGTTGGGACTGAAAGACAAGGTCTCTGCGGGTGGCGGGCCAGGAGCGCGTCTGAATTTGATGGGATGAACGGCAGACCAGACACTGCGGCTGAAGTGCTCATCCGAATTCAGAGCCGATGTGTGAACTGCGCGGTAGATTGTGGTCTCGCTCGGGATCACCTTACCATCAAGGGTGAACTCGATGTGCCAATCTTGAGGCACAGATTGGATGGCTGCAGCATATGACAAGGCCCGAGAAGAGGCTGAGGGCGTGGGCGTGGGCGTCTCGTGAGAAGCTGGGGCTGGCAGTCCGCCAGTGCGGGTCGGAAGAGAGCTTTGGGATGGCGTTGGAACTCGTGTGCCGTCATCTTTGCGTGCAGTCACCTTACCGCCAGCTGCGACCTCCATGTTGACAGCACCTGGCTCAGGGCCGGGCGACTCGCCCATATCCTCATCCAAATCTCCGACAATGGCGTCGAGGGCACTGCTGCCGCCAATCTCTTCATCGTCAGACAATTGCTTCTCGTCTGCGCATTCAAGAGCGTTCTGCAAATCGTCGTCCTCTTCCGGAGGGGGTCTGGAGGGTGCCGGGCTGTCTGACGAAGCTACGGCACTACGGCGTGTCGATCTGCGGAGTACGGCCTTCTCTCTAGTGCTTGACGAGGTGTCGGGCGTGGCTGCGGTATCTGACTGTGGCGTCGACTTGGACTTGGTCTTGCGGAGGGATCGCGAGCCACCAGGGGTTGGAACGCTGGGCGGCGGCGGGACGGGGCTTGATGTGGACGCAGCCGATGCACGCTCAGCAAGTCTTGCTGCGGCGTGGCTCAACGGGAGCCCAGCCGAGCCTGCGAGTGAAGCAAGGGCTCTAGAGAGGTTGTCGGCTCTTCTAGAGCCTCGCGGCCTTTCCGACAAGCTGATCCTCGGTCGCAAATAGTCATCCAGGGACTTGAATGTCGCAATGGCGTGAATTGACACCATGATATTACGGTAAGAACGGGGGATCTCTGACTCGTCGTCTGCCACAAGTCTGAGCCGGATCTGCTTTGCGAGCATCGACGCTGCACTGCTTCGGTTGCCGTCAAAGGTGTTTTGATGGACTGTGATGACTTCGAAGTGCTCAGACCTACTGAGCAGATCCTGGAGTTTGTGGACCATGACACTGAACGGGGTCGCAGGCGAGTCGGCCGTCGCTGTCTTGGGCTTGGACTTGACCGAGTATCCCATGAAAACCTGCAAGAAAGCTGACTGTGCCGCTCGGGCCAGCTCCTCGTCCGGGTTGCTGAAAACATCGAGAAGAACTCGGACAAGGCCAGATGCCAGCAGTTCCGCGCTCGTGACGCTTTCCAGCACATCCGCGTCGAACGACGAAGCTAGTCTCTTGAACAGCTTGGTACCCTCTTCAGGTGCAAGGTTGCTTGCTGTCCTGTGGACGTAGAATGCTTCAATCTCCTCGGCCAGATCAGAGAGGTTGGAGAGGATCTTGGCGGCCCTCTTCTTCATGGTCTTACCATGCTTCTCGGTCTCATGGTTTTCCAGGAACTTCTTAGCAACATCGCGGATTCTGGTTCGCATAGACTGCCCGTCTGATGACAAGAAGTGTTGAGGTGGTCCGTCGAGTGACATGGTAGACCCCCGAGAGCTGACCGGAGACCCAGAGATGTCGTCTGGATGAGCTTCGTTCTCATTGTCTTCTTCATTTTCACCATCGTCAGACTCCTCGTGCTCCTCGTCGTCTTCGGATTCATCATTATCTGATGAGTGGTCTCCAGATTCTGCTGATGCTTGTCCGTCTGTGTTGTTAGTCTCCTGTGACGCGCTTGCCTCTGCAGGAGGGGGCGTTTGCTCCTCTGCAGCGAGCTTGGTTATTTCAGAAATAACGCCTTCGCGGTAAAGCTGGTATCGGTAAACATCGTCCAGGCGGCTGAGGAGAAGCTCTGTAGCTTGCAAGGCCAGCATGACCAGGGTTGGATGATCCTGCTGAGACAGAATCGACGCAAGGAAGGAGGCGTAGGGAACAGTCTTCAGAGATTCTCCCAGAATGCCTTCATCGAGGTTGGAAAGCATCTTCAGCTGTGCAGTGAGAACCTTTTGACGGACGTTCAAATTCACCGTGCTCGAGAAGGCGTCTGTCAGCGTCGGGAACAAGATGAGAGCGAAGCGGCGGACCTCCGCTTTGCAGCCATCCAGCAACTCAATGCGCTTGTCGTTGGGCGACTTGCGTGCTTTGCCAGTAGCGGTCGAGGATGGTGTAATGGGCTCCGTGGCATTCATTTCAACAAAGTCACCGTAAGCGGGATCGGCGTTGCGAGGAAGGCTGGGAAGGAGCTCGCAGATGACGTTCAGTGTCTCGATGATTTGCTCTCTTGGCCGGTGGATCAACGCCTGCATGATGACAACGCTGTCGAGCTTTGAGGCAACGTCCTCGGTTCCGCTGGGCGGAGACACGCCCGTGAGAATTTGGTAAAGGGTCTCGACAATGTTGAGCTTGAAAAGCTCTGCTGACAACTGAGGGCTGGCACGAGCTGTGAAGGCGAGCACTCGGAGGAACTGAGTGTGGATGTTAGGCCCAATGAGGTTGGTGGTGCCTGGTACAAGCAGCCGAAGAACAGCCTTCAACAGGTCCACGCTGACCAGCTCCTCGAGCTTCGTGGACTGATATTTGAAGCTCTCGACGATTCCAGAGACACAGATAGACGCCTGCTCCACCACACGCTGATCACTGCTGCTGAGAACGTTGAGAAGAGTCGGCATTACGTCCCTAATGACGGGGAACGAGTCTTCGGGTATGTTTCGGCAGCAGTTTGCGGCTGTGGTGACAGCTGTTCTCTGGGTGCTTGTCGCGAAGAAATCCAGATACGACAGGCAGGCCGTCAGACCGCCCTCGCGAACAATGCTAGAGGGATACTCTGCCGAAATCTTCTCCAAGGTGCTCAGGGCTTGCTCGGCAAGATCAATGAAGGAGATCTCCAGCAGCTTCTGACAGAGGACAGGTACCGCACCTCCGTAAACAACGTTAGCGACGCTTGCGGGCAGAGCCTCCATCAAGTTGGCCAGGCAGCGGCAGGCCAGGAGCATAATCTCGGGGTTTTCCTCCCCAGTGATCTCATTAGGCTGCATCAGTATGACGAGCTCCTTGACGAATGAATCTGGCGAAAAGTGGCCGGACAGGTTGTCCTCGTTCGAAACCAGGAGAATCTCGGAAAGTTCTTGTAGTGCGATCAGCTGCATCGAGGGGTCGTCCTTTTGACGCAGGCTGCTCAACAGCTCGCGCAGTCGGGAGGATAAGCCCGACATCATGCCTGTGAGTGCTCGCAAGGTGCTGGACAGTCCTCCTGGACCTCCGGGTCCTCCAAAACCGCCGAACGGATCATCGTCCTCGTCATCATCGTCGTCGTCGTACCTCCGAGCATCATCGTCGTCGTCATTGTCGTCACTATCTTCATCGTCGTCGTTATGTTCGGGAGGTGGTGGCGGTGGAGGGGGGATTCCTTCCTTCTCTGCCTCGTCTGTGCCCGTCATCGCAGTATCCTGATCGGCGTTATTCGTAGCGTTTCGTTTTGTCCGACGAGAAGAGCCTGATGTGTTGGCAGACGGATCTGAATGGCTCGAGTCAGTACTACAGTCCACGAGCCAACGGTTGTTTGAGCTTGATGTACCTGTTGCACTCGGGGCGGTCCTCTTGCTTCTGCTCGATTTGCGGCTCGAGGATCCTGACGGAACGGTGTTCTCTGATGTGTTCGCAGGGCCCGAAGGGGTGCTGTTGGACACTGTCAGGGTGATGTTTCCGAGATGAATTGAGCACGTGGGACTTACTCTGGGCTCGACATGGCTGCGGTTGCTTTGTCTTTCCTCTTGGAACGAGGAGGAGCAGGTGTTTGTGTAGAAAGTTGAGGTGGCGGAGGAGGCTCAGCAACTTTCTGACGCTTCGATCTTCTGGTCGAGGCGGTCGAGGATTGCTGAGTTCCCGGAGTAGGGCTGGGTGGTTGAGCTGGAGCCTTTCGCTTCCGTGACGCAGAGGCGGTAGGGTTCTGAGGACTGGAGCTCGCGGGTGCAGGGGCGTTCGCGGCGGGATCGGCGCCTGTAGCGGATTGTGTCGATGAAGCTGCGATATTTGCCGCTTGTCGAGCAGATGATCTAGTTATTCTAGGAGACATGAGTGACTGGTTTTTGCGAGGCATGGCCGACAGTAACGAAAGAAAAAAACGAGAATCAAGTCAGATCAGAGAAGGGTCGGTTGGCAGTCCAGAATGCCGCCAGCCATCTGTGTCTCCAGCCAGGGTCGGAATAGTGTGGGTGCAGGGTGGATGCTGGTGTACAGTGTAAGGTCTGGTGGATTGATGGACCAGGGGAAACGAGGAGGGGTCGGTGGCATCGATCTAGAAATGACCCGAGGAGAGAAGATAGGCGGGAGGAACGAAGGAGGAGACGAAGAGAGATGTGTCGGGCAGAGAACCAGAAAAGCGGCGTCGCGGATGGTAGACGGCGCGATGCAGGCGTTGTTTCAATGTTGGGAAATAAGGCCTCTTTTTTTTTTCTGGCCCTTGAGGGTAGGTAGACAAGGTGCGGTGCAGTGTGGTGCCTGAATGTACCGAAAGGCAAGGTAGGTAGACAAGTAGACAGTGACCAGGCCCGCTTAAGTTGGAGATCCAACAGGTCGGGTACCAGGCTGGAGGCAGGTAGCTTCCTAAGCAAGCCAGCCGGGAACCCAGGTAGGTACACCAGGGTAGTCCTGAGGCAGAGACCGGGTGATTTGGTTTTGAGGATCAAAATAAAGCAGATGGGAAGGTGAACAGCGCGGGCAGGTGGTGTAGAGGCGAACAGGCAGACAGGAGGGAAGCCCCGATATGACCGGTGACCGGTGACTGGTGATGACTGCCCCCGCGACACAACTTTGAACGCTCCTCCTGCTTTTGAACAGCAGAGCAGGGCTGCTGCTTCTGCCTCTGCTGGCTGCTATTCGATGCCTCTTTCCTCTTTTGTGATCTCTTGCCTTCTTCACTCTCCGATATCTTCCTCTCTTCGACTTCTCGCGATGCACAAAGCAGTGTAAGGGGATCGAAACAAACAACCCGGAGCAGGGGAAAAGAAGTGGCCTACCTTTGGGAAGGCGAAGTCGAGGCTAAGGCGGGAGAGCCCGATCCTGAGGACGATATCGTCGGCGTTGACGGGAGGCGCGCGGGGGGATCGTGGTCGACTACCGATCTGGAGCGCGGATTTGCAGCGGCGATTCGTTCTGCCATGGATTACGCCATGAGGCAGGGCAGCTTGGAGCAGTGCTGGCAATTGGGACGGCGGTATATCGATGCTATGAGATGGGTGTGCGTTCGAACGTGATCGCCCCGTCGTTCGGAGACGGCCAGCGGAGGAAGGGCGTTGGAGAGAGTAGAGTGAGGGGAGGGGAGAGAGGGAGAGCTGTCGGCCGACCAAATCAACTGATCGAACGAGCTATCTTTCGGTCGTGGGGAATCATCGACAGTCGAGGGGCATTCGGCGGTCGCTATCAGGGGACGTCGCTATCGTCTTGGTCGTCGTTGTCGTCGGCGTCGTCGAAAAAAAGTCGATACTGCGAATGGGGAGTTTACAGTTATGGCTTGAAGTTATGCAGGACTGGAAGCAAGCATGGAGGAAAGGTGACTGGCCCGGATGGAACTGGCTGAACCTGGACCTGGACCATGCGGACACAGCTCGCACTGAAATGACTGATGGCCGACACCGACACTCTCTCACACACACCTTGGCACACACACACACACACACTCGCCGGATACCTAACGGTAGGGACGCCTTTTCCTCTATCAATCACGCGCACCACCGCTAACAAGGCACTGGCCGGTAGACACACAAGCCCTTCTCAGGCTTCAACACGTACCAAGCGGCTCTGATATTCCTCCTCGTGCCACCCATTCTTTGCTGCTCCTGCGAGAGCGGCTCAGAGGTAGCAGCCACTGGGCGTGCGGGACCACCAACTCAACAGTCGGAGGGGGATCCCTGCAGCAAAGCGCCTTGGCTCCAACAACGCCAGCCGCCCTTATGTCATGATACCGTCTCCCATTGCCACGCCCACCGTTTGGGTCCGTCCAAGGGTGTCAATCAGGGACGTGCCACCACGCTGCCCGCCCCAGGAACCCAAAGCCACTGCTGCCAGCGCCCTCCCAGCGTCCGACCGTACATCCTGACGATGCAGCAACAGTGCTGAGATTGGCAACTTGATCCCGGTGACAGGAGGTTGGCAGTGGTTGGCAGGCCCGGAAAGCAGTGCAAACATGCCTATCGCTCCGCTACCGCACCGCATAGCGCCATGTCATTACGGAACCCTGTCTCCGTTTGCACCTCCACATCCTGCGCTTAGGGCCCCAGATTCTGACGGAGCTGATTCAAGCAGAGTGGATAGACGGAATCTGCGACTCCTGTTGCGCCATCAAGGGACGTTATGTGGATGGGGCTGTCGATTTTGGTCATTTCTAAGCAACATGGACACCAAGTAAAAGGCTCACTGAAGCTCGGTCACCGATACGGATGTTTTTGGCATCTATTCGCTTATTCATTGAAAGCCCTACATGTCTGCGGCGCCGAGAACTCCGTCTGTGTAATTCTTGTCATACACCAAGATATCGCGTGAGTAGCACACCTCTGTCTACGCCTTCAGACTGTCCTTGCCGCCCTCAAACTCATTAAAATCATACTCGTCAGGGTACTTGTCGAGGTGTTCCCGCAGCTGCGTCATCTGCTGCTTCAAGTCCGGCGTCAGCTCTTCGTAAACATCTTCAAACATGCCCCGAATGGGCGGCTTCTTTTCGTTCTCGGCCTCCTTGAACGCCTTCAAGACCTCCCGTCTCGTGGAGTCGCGGCACTCCTTTTCCTTGCTCTCATCCCACATGCCCTTGGCCTCCATCCACTTGCGCAACCGCGTGATCGGGTTGTCCCTCCGCTTCCAGTCTTCCACCTCGACCCTGGCACGGTAGGCGAATGAGTCGTCCGACGTGCTGTGATGGCTCACGCGGTAAGTCATGGCCTCGATGAGGACGGGCCTGCCCCCGTTCTCCAGCGCCATCTCACGCGCCTTCTTGGTGGCCTCCCGTACGGCCCAAATGTCGTTGCCATCCACCCGGATGGTGTCGATGCCGTATCCCAGACCTCTGCTGGCGATACCGTCTCCCCGGTACTGCTCCAGTGTCGGCGTTGAGATGGCGTAGCCGTTGTTCCTGCAGATGAAGATGACAGGACACGATCGGGTGGCGGCGATGTTGAGGGCGGCGTGGAAGTCACCCTCACTCGCGGCGCCCTCGCCAAAGTAAGCCGCGACCACTCTCGGGGGTATCGATTGGTCCTGCATCCTTTGCATCTTCAATGCATACGCCGCCCCCGACGCCTGCGGCAGCTGCGTCGCCAACGGGGACGAGATCGTGTGCTGTTGATCACATGGTCAGTCACGGCGAGGCAGTCAGGGGGAAAGGAGAGGCACCCACAATATTTAGCTCCTTGCTACCGTAGTGCACCGGCATGTTCCTCCCTCTCCCGGGATCCTTTGAGTTGGCGAACAGCTGGTTCATAAAGTCCGCCGTCGTAAAGCCGCGCTGCTTGAAGACGCCCTGCTCGCGGTACTGGCAGAAGATGACGTCCTCGGGCGTGAGCACGCTGGCCGAGCCTACGCTCAGCGCCTCCTCGCCCGCCGAGACCATGTAGAAGCTCAGCCGGCCCTGGCGCTGCGCGTCAAACATGATAAGGTCCATGACCGAGATGAAGACCATGTCCTTGTACAGCTTCACGACCTCCTCCTCGCCGAGGTCCGGCGTGAACGAGTCGTCCACGATGGCGCCGTTCTGATCGACGACACGGTAGGTTGGCACGGCCGGGTACTCGCCGGGCGTCTCGAACTTGAGCGTGCTCGTGAAGGCGCTCTTGACGGCGCCCGGGAAGGAGACGTGGTTCGCATTGGGCCGCTGGGAGAGGCTGCTCGCAGCTCGGCTCGGGGTTGCTGCGAGGGGCATCGTCGCGGTCGCCGGGGAGGCTCGTGGAAGGACCCCGTGCAGGGGTGCACGGCGAAGCATCTTGCAAGACCTCATCTCTGCGATTGAACAGACACACGGCACTCTCAAGAGACTGGCAGCAAGAGAATTGAATACTCAATGCCACGATAACAAAAGAGGGATCGAGGGAGCGGGAAGCCGAGACATCTAGCAGCAGCGGCTTGTTCACGACGGCGGGAGTCGTCTATCGTCGGCCGGCGCTGCGACGTCATGGCTGAGCCGAAGGAAAGCGAGCCGAGCTGCTGTCCTTCGTTATCTCCTTATCCGCAGCGTTATCCCCCGGCCCAGTCCACCCGTCCCATGCCGCAACCACCCCCGCGCCCCGCGTGTGGCAGGAGCCGATAAGGAACCGAACGAACCTTGGACAGGGGAGGTGATTGCGAGATGCATCGTTATTTGGGCGCTGATATTAAAGTTATGTTTTCCCCCGTGCTGGATACACCTGTCTGGGGAGGGCTTTTGAGCTCAACTTTTTTCACTGTTTGAGGATCAAACTGACAGGCCGTCGCATAAATGAGGCTGTTTACCGTTTTAATTGCGGTGAATATGTCTTGCTGCGCTGTCGGTACGGATGCAGCACCGTAACGGTTCTTCGGTGAAGGCCGCAGACCGAATATCCGATGAGCATGGATCGTGAGAGTATTTGCACTGACATTGCGATGCATCCTTCACATTTGCTTCTCAACCACAACATGGATGGTTAATAGCGTTGACCAGAAAGCAAACGTTTGCTTCGACATATTAAGGGTATCTAGTAGGTGTAACGGAACCCCTTATTCTCCCAGTCGGTCTTATCCTGCCTCTCAGACTCGAGACCAGCCTGGACCTTGTCTTCCGGAATACCATACTGTGCGTCGCGGCGCTTGTTCTCAAAAACACACAAGACGTAGTATGCCACGCCCGACGCAGCCATAAGGGCAAACGCGAACATCATCGCGCCGATGCCCAGGGGGTATCTCGGGGCCTGGCTGGAGAGGAAGAGCTGCGGTCCGATGATGTTTCCGATAGCTACGACACAAGATCTATCAGTCTTCATTCTCAAACGCCCCAACAGGGTTTTATGCGACTCACCATAGCACACAGCGACAGAGACGCCCATGAAACTCTTCTTCGTCGCGCCCGCGGTGTTTGACGAGTTGAGACTCAGCATAAACACCCACGGAACGTTGTAGAACCCCATGATGTACACACCCGCTGGATTCTCATTAGTCTCATTTTTCTATACGATAGCAGTCTGTTTCCATACCTAGCGATGCGTTGCGCGCAGAAGTCACATCAAGGGTATGCACCATCACGGCGCCAGCGAGACCGATGAGGGCAGAGATGATCCAGAAGAAGCACCTCAGGTTCTGCACAAAGTGCGAGATGGCGGTCAGGACGGCGCCGGCCACCATGGCGACGGCGGCTTGCGGCGTCGCCATGAGCACCGTCTTGGTCTGGCTGAAGCCGTACCCCGCGATGATGAGCGGGTTGAAGTTGGTGATGCCCGCGTTGGCGATGGCGTAGCCGATGCCGCAGGCCCAGACGCACCAGCACTTTGGGTCCTTCAGGGCTTCGATGATTTGCTTTCTGTCGAATTTCTGGAACCTCTTCGTTAGCGAACACTTCCTCTCGCTCGCCCAGACGAGAGATTCCCATGTCATCTACCTTGTGGTTGTCGACACCCGTCTGGTTCTCCGCCAGACGGATGATGACTGCCTTCTTCTCCTCTTCAGTGAAAAACCAGGCTTTGGCAGGGGAATCCGGCAGGGCAAAGAAGATGATGAAGCCGGTGAAGATGGTGACGGCTCCGTAGATGATGAAGATGTACTAAGATCAAATTAGCGGCATTCAATTTCCAGTCCGTGAACAACACCCACCTTCCATGTAGACAACGACCCCTTGATGTTTCCGATAGCATACGACAAGATACCGCCAAAGACACCAGCAAAGGTGTTGTGCCACAGCGCCGTCCGAAGCGGCTGCTCCTCGCGGCGGTACCAAGTCGAGTTCAGCACCAACATGCACGGCAGCAGGGCCGCCTCGAAGACTCCGAGAAGCACGCGGATGGTCGCCAGTCCGGCAAAGTTGTGGCAAGCCGCCATCAGGCAGATGGCGGCGCCCCAGAGAATGAGGCAAGCGCTGATGTACTTCCCAATGGGCACCTTGGTGATGAGCCACAGGCTGGGCAGCTCCATGGCCAGGTATCCAAAGTAGAAGATGCTGCCCAGCCACGAGTACTCCTGGCCCTTGAGGTTGGCGTCGGTCCTGAGGCCAAAGATTGCGGCAAAACCGAGCGCGTTCTATGCCAATGCCGGGTGTCAGCTGCTGGCATCCAGGTTCGGTTTGGGTTGGCATCGTCTTACCTTGTCGAGAAAGGCCAACGTCATGCTGATTACGAGGCAGGGCAGGACGACGAGATCCGTCTTCATCAGCAATCGCCTGTTCACTGCCGGCTTCAGCGCCTCGGATTGGTCGAAGGGCACTTCATCGTGAGAATCCTTGAGCACTGCAGGCTCCGTCAACTTGCTCTCGGCGACCGGTTTCGGATCCATCTTGAAAAGTCGTCTCCAAACGTGTCAGATGCGGGAAATGCAGAGATGCCGTGTAAGTCGAAAAGACCTCTTATCTTACAAAACGTCGGAACCCACTGGCCGAATCGAGATAAGGAATGAAGCCGGGTACAAGACTCAAAAACAAGAAACGAGAGGAATCGCCATGAAGGCCAAGATATTCAAAAGGGTATGCGCAGATATTTCACCTCGCCTTCTCACATCATCCATTATCTTGGGTAATAGAAATCCAGGTCGTCGTTTTCGATATGGAGAACGCGTTCAACACTGATTGACGAAATCGCACTACGGGATCACGCAATCAGTATCGGTCTCCACCGAGACGATGTTCGGTGATTGAGAGAGATATCTCGGACCAGTCCGAATCCGAGTCATGGAGCAGCGCCCACTGTCCGCGACATGGATGATGTGGAATAATATGCCGATCGGATTATTGGGGAATCTCAGTCAAAGTCGGCCCCCATCCGCTCGATTGGTCCTTTCAACGTTGGATCTGAAAACTGAACTCGGAACGAACCGTACCAAAACCTTTGGAGGAGGTTGTATAAGTTATGTAAATCGTTGAGTTCAATCAATTTCGCACACAGTCTCTGGAGTCTCCGTTAGGTATGAACAGCTCCTACGCAAAAGTTGTGAAACGACATACGCAGTGTTCAAATGCCACATATATATAAATAGGATCTTGGTATCAAATTATCGGTGGTTGAGCGTAGCTGGACAAAAGTTTACAGCTTCAACCGCTTCAAGATACTGAGGTCTCGAGGTGTCTCCAAGTCGGCCAGAATAGCCTCCCTCGGCCTGGAGACATCCCGCGTCACCTCTGCTGCGTACAACTTCTGAATGGCCGCGGTGACAGGACCCTTGTTTCCATCCCCAATCTTCCGTCCATCGACCTCGGTGACATGGATCTGTGACGGGAAAGTGCCCGTGCAGAACGCTTCATCAGCGCCATAAACCTCGGTGAGCGCAAAATCGAGTTCCCTGACAGTGATCCCCGCCGCGCGGCAGACGTCGATGGTCTTTTGGCGAGTGATGCCCTGCATCTGGTTGTCCTTTGTCGGCGCCCAGACCTCGTCCCCTCGCACGATGAAGAAGTTGACCGAGTTGCAGGTCTTGACGAAGCCCCTCATGTCCAGCATCAGCGCCTCGTCGACGCCCATCACGTTGGCACTGACACAGGCCTGGACGTCCGTGGCCTTGGAGATGTGGTTCCACTGCTCGTCCTTGACGTCGGGCGGGCCGCGACGCACCCAGGTTGTGCCGAGGCGCAGGCCACGTTCCTTCGCCGCGGGGTCGACGGCCTTGATCTCGGGGATGATGACGATAAGCGGCAGGCCGATGTTGACGTGCGGGTTCTGGTAGGGAGTTGACTTGAGGCCGCGGCTGACGACGAGGCGGATGTGGACGTGAGGCTCGTCGCCCATGTCGTTTGCGTCGATGGTACGGTGCAGCAGAGATAGGAGGTCGGCCTTTGTCAGGCCCAAGTCCATGTACATGGCTTTTGCGGATTGGAACAGGCGGTTGATGTGTTCTTTGGCGAGTTGGATGCGGCCCCTGACTGCACGGATTCCTTCCTGAGTTAAACCGTCAGTTTGGATGTGTTGTGAGGTGTTCGTGATCATCTACCCAAATGCCATCGCCAATGAGGAAGTTGGAGTCAAAGACTGATACCACTGCCTGGTCTCTTGGAACAAGGCGGAAGTCATTGGTAACGCCATCGCGAATACCGACCTGTACAGCATTAGCACTCCCAAAGTTTACTGTCAACGAGGTTAACTTACCAGAATGGCTGCATTTTTGGGATTGAGAACAGAGGTGTGGCTATTGGCCGCTTGGCTCTTCGGTTGAGACTCAGACATGGTGCCTTCGATGGTCCGGGATGACTGCCAGTGTGGTTCGATAAGGTCTGTGAAATCTGTCTTGGCGTCTAGGTCTGAGTCGAGTTAGAGAGGTTCGCAACTGATAACAAGACTTGGTTCACATTTATCTTCAGAGGTTGCCCGGATTCGCAAGTTCAAAGCTGCAAATAACGGCGACAAGGGCTCGGTCGACACCGAGAAAGTCTCTGGACTTGGCCGAGTTTGGCCCCGCTCTGCTCGGCCTCCACCGCGACTCCTGACTCTGGGGAACGTCGCCCTCAATAAACCCGATAAGCCCGGTGGATATTATGAATCGTCATTTCATCTATCACCCGAGAGTCATTTGGGCCGCTGATGCAATTCCACTAGCTCATTCCTGCTGGGCAGGTTGGGTTGGTTGGAATTCGTCCAGGAACGAACCATACCACGCCGTCAGTCCCTCGTCCAAGTTGACCTGGCTGCTGTCGAAATACCCCGTGACCTGGTTGACATAGGTTTCCAATCCTTCCCCTTGGAAAAAGAGCTGGGATTGCATGTCGTCCGGTTCGAATATGCCGAGAGTGTCAGCAGTACCAACCGGCGGTCTCGAGTCTGTAAAACGTGTTTGAGGGCTCGTCGGTTCCCAGGCCAAGGGCCCGTATACTTTGAGTCTCGCGGCCTGTAGAAGATCGCGGTACTTGAGGAGATAGTCCTCTTTCATCCAAGCAATGCCGCGTTCAAAAAGATCGATGCATGCAGCCACGTCGTTTCCATGGGTGTGGAGTACGTGTGTATCGGCATCTCGAGCCATAGTCTTGTTGTGCCTGAAAAGATCGTCAACAACGACGGAACACTATCGGTGACATTTAGGAGACTTACCAATCACAATAAAGCCCAGCTAGTCCTACCATCAGAACTCCATGCACATGACGGAAACACCGGCATATGGCACCTATGCCATGCTGGGTTTCTAGCTTCAACCATTGGCGTACGGTCCCTGATACAGCTCGAGAGCAGATTTCGACCATCTCCCGTGAGGGAATCATGAAGGTGGGCGATGGTCGATACATGAGCAAGAGAAGAAGGCCGTACTCGACCTTCATCTCCGAGTATTCCCGCGTGCCCTTGACGTCCAGACCTTCAATATCTCGCTTCCAGCTTTGTAGTTCTTGTTGAACTTTTTCGATTTCATCACAAATTTGTTGAAACGTGGTCTTTGACGCCCGGCCATCGGGTCCTCTGGCGATATAGACTGACTCCAGCACACGGCCGCCGATTCGTCGCAGTCGAACTAGATGGTTGAAGAGTTGCACGTTGAGTCGGTGGACAACGGGTGCCGCCTGTGCTTCTGAGCTCGAAAGATTATCCAAGCTGCTAAGCATCGGTTTCGGCGCGTCGATTGCGTGTTCGCGAACCGACAAGACCCGACCGGTGATGACCGCGACTTGTCTCTCCAGGCTGTATATGCACCACCACGTACGATTACGGATTTCCGTGTCTTCGGCACTGAAGCTGCCCGCAGACGATGACCGGCGATGAAGACCCATCTCAATGGCAACAGACATGGCGTAGCGACTGAGATGCCAGAGGTCATCTCCGTGACTTCTCACATTCGAATCCATCATCCACAGACTCAGCAGAAGGATCGAATGCAGGCCTTGGAGGTCCCGCGAATGGTCGTGGAAGTTGAGAAAGAAGCGCAGACCGGTTTGGAAATAGTCAGCCGGGCTGTTGACGTCCAGCATGCGGCGGTATTCCGGGCTGCCAGCCGAGTGCGAAGATGCCAGGGCAAGAACCATGAGGACCAGGAACCTCTGGTAGAGACTGCATCTTGCCGGGTCTTCGTATAAGTGGCCGATGGTGCTTCTCAGAAAGGGAAGCGAGATGAATGGCCACCAGAGGTGAACTCGACGGATGTACGCAGCAAAAAGGAACCGCGCAATCGGCTGAGGCGGGAGTGCGGCATTGTTTCTGAACAGGTCCTGGTCTAGAGACGCGGGTGAGAGCTGGGTATTCGGGGCAGGTGGTGCGAGATTGATTTGTCTGAAGAAAATGCGGGCAAATGTTGAACCCGTTGCACTGCCCACTGCGGTTATAGTCAATACGAATAGTGTCAATAAAACTCAGAAGCGACTCACTGTATATCCTGTCTGCGTAGCTATTTGGTCTCCCAATGGCCAAGACGCCAATCTCTTCTGCCTCTTTGCGCACGTCGCCAAAACGACTGACATCCGGGGCCTCGGCAGGCTGGGTTTCCGCATCTTGGGTGAGGCTATTGATTGTAGCCTGTAAATCCCTGATCTTATCTTGCAGACTCTTCACAGCAGCATAGGAATAAGTAACGCGCTCCGTGATGTTGCATTGCTCGTTGTGTTTCTCGCAGGCCGAGCATTGGGGGACTCTCAGGTCACACTTTGAGCAGTCAATCGCTTGGTTTACCAGCTTCAGTAGAGGCGCTGGGGTTTCTCAAACCTTCACTTTTCGCGCGTGGCATCTGTTGCAGGCTTTAGAGACAGTGGGCGGGAATTGTGCATCCCAGCTCGGATCCATCTGACGTCGAAGGCATTCGGTAGATGTGACCAGTGAAGATGTTGCCCACCAACGCCGGAGGGGGCCGAGAGAGGTTTAAAGGACAGTGCAGAGAGTTACAGGGGTTAAATGAGTGTCGTCGCTGCTTTATTGCCGAGATCGCCTAATTTTCCTGTGTCTGCGCGGCTATATTTCCTGTACACTCGACTGTTACTATCGAAAGTGATAGTAGCGACAGCGACGAGGAGGACAAGGACGAGAACGAGGACGACTATAACAACGATAATAATAGAAGCGACGACGACGACGACGACGACGACGACGACGACAACGATATCGACGGTAGTGGAGTAATTAGAGTATAGCCACAGGAAAAGTAGTCGCTCTAGCACAGGGAAAATAGGCGGTCTCTTATTGCCGCTGTGTCAGTTACTGCAGTTGTTTGTGATGCAAACGAAAGCTTTAAAATTCATTAGGTGTGCTGATTATAGTCTTGAAATATATGCCATGTTCTGCCATAATCCGGCAAGAGAAATGCAGAAGTTGTCTCACGTTTTTGAGGAGACTAGTCTCGACATTTCGAGGTTTTGATGCCTAGAGCGGCGAGAGAAATTAGCCCCTGCAACGAAGCTCTTTATCGAAGACCCCACTTGCCGTTATCAGTAGGTATGCGGATTGACAGTGGGGTGTAAGTGAGGCATCTCGACGGCCGTAGCGTGCAGGTGAGAACTCCAGGAGGAATACACAGAAGTATTCGGAAGCTATTCGTTTTCAAGGATGAGAAAGAAAAAAGCATCAGACCCGTCGGTGCAACGCGCGACCAACACAACTCCGCGTACCTGACAACTGCACTCGTCCCCTCCTCCACCAAAACTTGAGCTCACCGTCAACCTCACACAGCCAAGCATCTTTTACGACCAAACACCACACCAATACTCAATATCCCCCTCGGAACACATAAAAATGGTAAGCCCGGCGGGAAGAATTGCCATTCTGGTTATTTTCATCGCGCTGCTTCTCTGCGTTATCGCCTACTACGCCCGTCACCAAGTCCACACATTCGCCAAGTTGCTCGACCAGCATCGAGCCCACAACAAGGAGCGCGAGGGCACTGAAAACGAAGAGGCTACTACAGTCACCGCGACTGCCACTGTCTAAGGTGAGTACATTTTTGTTTTGCTAAAATTTACATGAAGCATCGAGGTGATCGTCCCATACCCCCCCAGGAGATGTGGCTTGACCCCCCTGTCCTAGGCCCAGGAAACATCATTCTAGCGTCGCACCAGCCACTGCGAATGCTCCACCAAAATTTCTATCGAGAGAGCTCTCGATCGACTGACTTCCCGGATACCCAGGACCACCAGCGCTCCCTCACGACCTCGGCCATTCAGTCACGATGGCGACCAGACGAGCCCTCCGCACGCCATTGAGTGTGCGCTCTCTCTCCAACCAGTTCTCCTCCCCCCAATCGCTCTCCCGACCCTTCGCATACGCCTCCCGATCCATCAACACCGACTCCTCCGCCAATGGCACGAACAAGACGACACACTTTGGTTTCGAGACCGTCCCCGAGTCCGAAAAGGCCGACCGCGTCGCCGGCGTCTTCCACAGCGTCGCCGACTCCTACGATCGCATGAACGACCTCATGTCCTTTGGCTGGCACAGAGTATGGAAGTACGTCTCTTCCCCCTCCCTCATCCTCTCTCCCACGACTAACACACATGCCCCCGAAAGGGACCACTTCGTCAACTCCCTCCAGCCGGGCTTCTCAGCAACCAACCCCCCGACCCCGCAACACATCCTCGACATCGCAGGCGGCACCGGCGACATCGCCTTCCGCATGCTCCACACGGCGCACAACATCAACCGCAACCCCGACGTCCGCGTCACAATCTCCGACATCAACCCCTCCATGCTCGCCGTCGGCCGCGACCGCTCAAAATCCCTGCCGGCCTCCCAGCAGGCCGCCCTCTCCTGGCTCGAGGCCAACGCCGAGAAGCTCCCCGACGGCGCCGTCCCCGACAACTCCGTCGACCTCTACACCGTCGCCTTCGGCATCCGCAACTTCACAGACATCCCCGCCGCCCTGCGCGAGGCCCACCGCGTCCTCAAGCCCGGCGGCGTCTTCGCCTGCCTAGAGTTCTCCAAGGCCGACGACTACCCCCTCTTCAACGCCGTCTACAAGCGCTGGTCCTTCAGCGCCATCCCCCTCATCGGCCACCTCGTCGCCGGCGACAGGGACAGCTACCAGTACCTCGTCGAGAGCATCGAGCGCTTCCCCAGCCAGACTGAGTTCCGCGACATGATCAAGGACGCCGGTTTCGTTGTCGCCGGCGACGGCTACGAGAACCTCACCGGTGGCGTCGCAGCCATCCACAAGGGCATGAAGCCCATCAAGGCGTAAGCAGACGGCATGATGACGACGTGAGGATGGAGAAAAGAACGTGGTCTGAAATCGGGGAGGCAGACGTGTACAATGCTGAATCTGTACTAATAAAAAAAGAAAGAAACGATGCTGCTTAGACGGTGCGGCTATCAGATAGACTCCCTACACACAATATGAATGTAAATGAGATGATGGCCCCTGGCCTTGTACAACAATACCTTGGACCTATCCGGTGACCACTGATGGCGTGCAGATTTCACAGACTGACTGTATCGCATCACAGGTCAACGGCAACAGGACCTCGGTCGCAACAAAGGACCAGAATACATTAGACAGCATGAATTGCCTCTATCTGAAGCCCACCGGACCATAGTCTACCTCACCATCATCATCATGAAAACGGACGACAGGGGTAAATACTAAATCTGGCTTTTCTCTCAACTCCACCGAAGCCGTAAAG
Organism: Colletotrichum tropicale; assembly: GCA_027406125.1. Lineage (NCBI taxonomy): Eukaryota > Fungi > Ascomycota > Sordariomycetes > Glomerellales > Glomerellaceae > Colletotrichum > Colletotrichum tropicale. The sequence continues at coordinate 6,125,702 of JANVYH010000002.1, forward strand.
CCTTTAATTTCTCATCGACGAAGAACTCCTAACATGGAAAATGGGAAGCTGAGCCGAAGACCAACATCCCAAACCGAGAGACCTTCCCCACCTATTCATCTCATTAAGGTACGCGTACAAGAATTGGTAGCACTTATTTTCTTTGCCCCCCCCTTTCTCCCTTCATAACCGAAAAAGAATAATCGTGTCCTTCATTCCCCTGTCTTCGAGGGGCCAAACTTGACCATTAAGGCTGCAAGGACGTCATTAGCCTTGGACAGACGGCGGCGCTTCCCCGAATCCGAGGAGCAAGTGCCGCCCTCCGCAGCACTCTTATCAATGACTCTGAGAGAAGAGTCCTACTCCGCCGGTGTGGCGGGGCCGGGGGCAGGTGAAGCTCCACCATCACCCTTGAGTCCACCTCGACCACGGCCGCCACGTCCCCGGTCGCCTCCACGGCCGCCTCGACCACCTCCACGGCCACGGCGGTTGCTCTCAGAGTCACTGGCTCCACCGGCACTACGGTAGCCACTGCCAGTGTTGGCAGAGTTGCTGCCGCCTCTGCTGCTTCCCCAGTTGCCGGCACCGCCACGGGGCTGGAACTTGGTCTCGCGGTGCTGGAACACCTTGACAAGGGGACGAGAGCGGTCTTCCTGGGCACGGGTCTTGAGGTCCTCGGGCAGGCTGTTGAGGGCGGCGTCACGGTCTTCGACAGTCTTGAACTGAACCACCTTGTTCGAGTTACCCCACTTCTCAATCTTGAGAATCTTGGCCTTGTGTTCACCATCGAAGAGATCGCGCGTCTGCTCTTCGGAGCTGACATTCATAATGAACAGTCCGATGATGTCTTGAGCGGGAGTCTTGGGTGCAGGCGAAGAGACGGGGTCAGGGCCGTGGGCTGATCCGTTGGCAGCCGCAGGCGCGGGACGCTCGTCCTTGGGGGGCACTGCGGGCGGTGCAGCAGCGGCCGCAGGTTGAGGGGTAGCAGGCTTAGCAGGGGGAAGAGGTGTGGCGACAGCAGGCTTGGGAGGCGCTTGGGATGAGGGTTGTCTGCTGGTAGGAGGGGGAGCTGTGCTTTGGGTCGAGGGCGGGGCGGGAGCTGGAAGGTTTCCGGGAGCTCCAGCTGGGGCCGAAGCCGGGACAGGCGCCGCCGTCTTAGCACCCCTATGTGAGAAGTTGAAGCCCTGCGCACGCATCTCGGTTCCGATACGGCCGTCTTGGATCTCAAGAACCAGGTAGCCGAAGGCGGCATCTGCGAGGTTAAAGTTCCACATGTTCTTGAAGGCGCTCTCGTCGACCTGACCGAGCTGAGCTTGGCCAGCGACGGGTCCGCCGAATGGGTTGCCACCAGCGGCCGTGGTAGGCATCTTCTCGACAATCTGGAGGGCGTTCTTGAGCAGGTTCTGCTGAGCCTCGTTCTGGGAGATGGCGGGCTCGACCTCACCCTTGACAGTCTCCCAGACGTCGTTGAAGGAGGCCTTGGAGGCGGCAAGCTTGCCGCGGTAGTGGTCGAGGGTAGGGTTGACACTGAATTCGTTGTAGGAGCTGCCATAGCGGAAGTGAAGACCGGCGGAGATGGAGAAGTCAGCCTTGAGGGTGACGGAGAGCTGGTTCAGGATACCCTCGCGGGCGGGAGAGGCGTGGGTGACGAAGACGCGGGTTTCGGTGGGGTCGTAGACACGGTGGGCAGTGTCGACGAGCTCACCCATCTGCAGGAGAGTGGTCCACATGGTGCCCTGGCCTCCGGCAATGGTGGTCCTACCTTCACCATTGTCGAAGAGCTTGTGCATGACGACAGCACCGCCAAGACCCAGCAGACGGAGCTTCACTCCGCCAATCTCCAGGAGCATCGATCGGGCCTCGTCGATGATGTGCAGGTTGTGAACCTTGTACTCGCCGGACCGGAACTTCTCGAGAACGCGCACATCTTCGCAAGCACCCCATACGGTGTATACGGGAACATCGAGCTTAACCTCGCCGCTCAGAAGCTGAGACAGCTGGGAGAGGGGGAGCTCGTGAGGCGCGAATCGGCTCTTGACTGGACCGGGACCGCCCTGTTGAATCTGCTTCTTGATATCCTCGTGGATCAAAGGCGAGTACTGAGCAACATGCTTAAGGGTCCTTGGTACCAATGTCAGAATGACAGCGGTCGGGTGTGGATTCGCGGAGGGGTCCTTACTTTTCAGCGATTCGCTCCAGGGAGGTGTCGTCGTAGAAGCCAAAGTCGCCAGTGTGGATGATGTGGTCGGCTCGTGCTTGTTGCGCCAGGTCGTTCAGAGATCGGAGGTTGCCTGTGAAGAGTAGGTCAGATTGAAGCTCTACAGGGGGAGCGGCTCGGCCCCGTTTGGTGGGATGGCAACGAACCTCGGACGTCAGCTATGCACAGGACACGGATTGGGCCAGTCTGGAGAACGCGACCCTGGTTGGGAAGGAGCGGCGCGGCGCCGGGGTTGATGGAAGAAGCTCCGTTGGGCATGTAGCCCGGGTTGTTGTTGTATGGACGAGGCTGAAGGGGCGATGACATGTTAGCACGTGTCTGCGGAGGGACGGAGAGAAGCTATCGACGCCCCCAGCTCCGACGACATGGCAGCGCGACAGTGAGAGCAATGACGCAAACGAGGAGCGCAACGACAGCGGGCGGTGCCTGACGAGCTGTTTCGTCCCCGGCAGATGACGATGAGGTAGGACGAGACGGGGAACTTACAGCAGCCATGCTAGGTGGTTGTCCAGGTAATCGCGAGATGAAGTCGGGACTGGAGACTGATGCTGGAGGAGGGGGCAGATCGGTTGGGATCGGGGGGTTTCGTAAGCGTCTGGACCGGGTGCTCGGGTCGGGAGGTCGAGGGAGGGGAGGTTTTGGGTATCAACGGAGATGGAAATGAGGTTGGAAGGAGCAGACGGTGATGTTTGCGACGGAGAAAAGAACAAGCTCCCCTTACAAGGCTGGTGATATTTTTCTGGAGGTCAAGGTAGGGAAAAGTGCCAGGTGTAGGTGGAAGCAACGAACGGACGAATTGGCGCCCTGCCACAGGAGGCTGCCCTTGCCCCAAAGGGTTTAGCGCGGCTGGACAGAGCTGGCAGGGGCTAGAATTGCTCCTTCCGCAGAGCACCCGCCGCCCGCCTTGGACGTCTTCCAGGTTGTTTCCCGTCTGGAGCGGACAGCGGGACGCACCTACGCTGGAGAGCGCTGGCCACCTCCAGGCACAGCGGCGGGGCTCAGGCAGCGAGCCCGCCTTCCTGGTTGCGCGCGAATAACCTACACCAGCCCGCCCCAAGCTGGACCTCTCAGGGAGAGACACATGCACATCCCGACGTCAGGAGCTACCTCACCTAGGTCTCAGCTCACTTCTTGCACAAGATGATGCTGCAGTCTCTCACTGTTCAAAAACTCCATTTATGGCCTGTCTTATGGCAGACAATGATGGCATAGGCAGAATTTCTTCATCCTCTTCACCTCACAGGCAGGGTCACAAACATCTCACGGATCCGAGCGAGACCCCTCACAGCAACATCATCCATGAACGTCTCGGGTAGGAGCAGCGATATCCCAACGACAACGACAACCGAAGAGCGAGAGATCCACCGTATGCTGTGCAACCTTGAACTGATTCTTCTTCCCTGCGCCTCTCAATGGAACCTAGGTAGCCTCCAAAAGTTCCGCCGCTATGCTATCTGTGTACATGTGCTTCAACAAACTCCTCCACCCACCACGATAAGCCGGACAGAATAGTAGATGTGATGGGATATAACATGACGGAAAAATGGAGGCTGCGCAAAAACTTCGAAGCAATCGACGCAGTCCTCTTTTGAATATATGACGCACTCGCACCCCCGCAAACTCCGCCATATGCACACACATTTGGATTATACAGAGCCACAGACCAAGATCGCACTCCCGGCCTGCATCTGGCGGGAGCGTGTCCTCCCTTCGCAGCTTCACTTGCCTTGCTCAGGCGCCAGGATTACCACATGTCGTCTCGTCCATCACCGCGGCGTCTGCCGTCGTCACTGGCATCCCGCCCGTACTGATCGTGATAATACTGCTTGCCAGGCTGGGGATCGTAGCTATCAGGGCCGTCATAGCCATCGCCGCGTTGCATGTCGACGCCATGATCGTACTCGTAGATCTGAGCGTCGTCGACGTAGTCCACCTCGTCATGAGGATGGTCGCCATATTGGTTGTCGCCCTGTTTTGTGTCAGTTTGAATCCCACAAGCAAGCTTTTGGTTCAACTCACGCGATGGTAGTCAAAGTCGTACTGGCCCTCCTGATCTTCAGCCTCCTGAGCCTGCTGCATCTGCTGTTGTGCCAAGTATTGCTCCTCCTGCTCCTTGCGCCGGCGCTCCTCCTCCAGCCGCCTCTGCTGCGGCGACTGCGGGACTTGCATCTGGGGGTGCATGGCTTGCACAATGGCAAGGTAGTTGTACATGAAGTTGCTGAGCAAGACCTGACTCATCAACGACCGACGCGGGTTCGCGAGTTTAATGTGAGCCATCCGATAAATCGCTCTTTCCTCAAGCAGCGGGAATCTGGTCCAGTGGTAGTCCACATCGGGCTTCAAGGGCCTGTACGGCACCTCTTCCGACACGCGCAGGTGCTGGTTCTTCTTGCTGCTGCTGTCCTTTTCGCTCTTCTTCTTGCCACCGCCGAAGAGACCCGAGAACAAGCCTCCTTCCTTCTCTTTCTTGGATTCTGTCTTGCGGCTTTCCTTTTTGCGCTCCTCGGCGAGCTTATTGTCGACGTTGTCACGATCCACAATGATGCTCTCTCTGCCCTTGACGCCATCGATCGAGTTCTGCAAAACGTCCAGTCGCGCATTGTCCTGTGTCTTTTCTCCAGAGTGCTTCTTCTTCTTCTCCTCTTCCTTCTTCTTCTTATCCTTGTCATCACTGCCGCCCTTGAGCCATTTGGACCATCCGCCCGACGACTTTGACGAGGAGACACTTGCAGAGTCATCGTCTCTCTCCTTGCGCAGCTTTCCTCCAGTCCGCTTCTCTTCTGGCTTCTTCTCCTCTGTAGGTAAGGTGGGAATGAATGTCAACGTGTCAGTACGGTTAGCACCGCTGCCAGGTAGGGATGACGGGTGAGAGGACATGTCATTCAGGCTTCGGCTAGAAGCGTTCGCTTGCTTCATCATCTGCGGCTGTTGCTGCTGCGGCGATTGCGGCATCGTGGGCGTTGTCGGGCTTGGGGCTGAGTGCGCACTCTGGGCCGAGTGAGAGCTCTGCACCGAGTGAGCTGAGCCGGGACGCAGGTTTGAACGAGCCGGAGGCTCCTCCATAGACTGTTGGGATAGAGCCGGAGCATTGGCATGTTGCGACGAGGACGACCGCTGAGGGAATTGCTGGCGCTGGGCGTTTTCTTCAGTGACAGGCGACTCGACAATGGAGGGGACTGGCTGTCTCGTGTCTGCTGAGGCCGAGGACTTCCTTGTAGGGTGCTGCTGAGGCTGTTCGGAACGTGTGTTGGTGGGAGACACGGGCTCCTCGATCTCAGATGACGTTCCATCGGAGCCGGCCTGTGCTATGGGCGAGTCCTGGGAGAACTTGTGCTGCCGTCGTACAGAGCGGTTTGGACGGGAGAAGTTCTCCGACACAGGCTCCGACTGTTGGCGAATGTGAGTGGGCAGCTTGGGCACATCGGGCACATCGCTCGGCAGAGGCGGGACACTATCCGCCGAGTCAGAAGAATCCATGTGCCCATGGCGACTGGCGACACGTTTTGAGAAGGGCAATCGGTCTCCGGATCGGACGCTTCCGTTCTTCCGGTACGTCGTCCGTGTCGAACGGCGGAGTCCCATGCCCGGGGCAACTGGCAGGATCGGCATGTCTTCGGCGCCACCTTCCGACTGTGTCTCCTTGGAGAGCTTTTGTACTACCTTGGAAGGGTCCTTTACAAGTTCGCTGAGGTCCAGTTCGGGAGTCGAGTAATCTCTGAGAGAGCTCTTTCGCGAAAGCCTCTCGGCGCCGTCAATGTAGCTGGCCCCTTCTCTGGTGTCTGAAGCATCAATGCGTCTGGATAGCATGCTCTTCTTTCGTCTCAACCCACCACCGGAGTCACTCCGGTCAATGCTGCCATCGCTGGAAATAAAGGACTCCCCTGACCGGCGTTTAATAGTATTGACTCTGTTTTCCAAAAAGTTCTTGAACTCTGACGGCGCAAGCTCGGGATGCACAGCTGCGGGCACCCACAGCAGTCTCGAAGGATCGTTCTCGTCGTCGTCTCCAGTCGGGGCAATAGGGGGCATGGGCATGAGGGAGAGGCCCGAGAACGGCAGCATGTCGGGGTCAGCATTATTGCCCACATCCATAGACATACGTCTCAGGGCTTGCAAGTTGCTCAATTCCTGCGCGATGTCGTTCGGGTTCTCGATGTTGCCAAGGGGAAACTGAGAGGACTCGTTCTTGACGTCCCGCAGAGAGAGGGGGGGCGACTTGGGACCATTCTGTTCGAACGACATGCTTCGCTGGCTAGGGGAGCGCGTAGGCAATGTCTGGGACTTTTTCAGGGTCGGAGTGCCGTTTGGTGCCATGTTCAACCCCGTCTTGTCAGAAGCCGAGCGTATCATTTGCCTGCGCGGATCTTCCTCGATGGGCTCTGGCTCGGGCTCGTACTGGTCCGAGTATTGACCCAGCATGCTCATGCGTTGATCGTAGTTGTCGTCTCCGTAGAGGGTCCCAATAGCCTCAGTCACATGGTGACTGGGGTCTGAAATTGACAGCTGGCTGGCATGACCGCGTCGACTCGCAAAGCTGCCACCAACATCGGCGCGGGGTCTAGATGAGGTCTGCATAGGGGGCAACGGGTTAGCGACGACTGTGATGTGGAAGAGGAGCGCAGAGCCACGAGCCGGAGCGGCCGAGACTGCCGTCAGGTGGTGAAGATGGAGAGGCAGTGACAAAAAGTCTGGACGAGAATCAAGGAGCCTCCAAAGCGCTGGGGAGTATCAGGGCGAGGGTTCGTGGTAGTGGGCGACGCACCATCATCTAGAAAAGTGAAAGACCCGCAGGGAGGCCGAAAAGCCAGCGATTCCCTTGAAAACACCACTTGTTTGGCAAGTATCTCGTTCTGAAAGAGTTTGTCGGCAAGCTCTCATCTGTCTGGGGTAGGTGGTAGCATAGGCGCGGCGAGACTCGGGGAGGAGACGAGAGTCGAGGGGGCGAGGTGTCGTTGCGGGTTGGGATACAGATACATGTATCTATTCCAAGGTTGGTCGCGGTGGTCGGGATCGCATGCGAGGGTTTATTGGAGCGGTGCGCAGGTGCCCGGGGTGTACGTGACTGGCGATAAGGATGGAAAGACTGGAGTAGTCGACCGTTGCGAACGAGAGAAAAAGCAAGCGGTAAAAGACTGTTGGGAGCGCGGAATAGGCGAGGACAAGGACAGAACAGGCCAGGACGGGGCACGTCGTCACGGCGGGTAGACGGTTGGCGTGCTGCTGCTGTGCTTGTTGTGGTTGTGTTGTAGGAGGTAGTAGTAGCAATAGCACTGGCCGTGGCAGCAGGAACCGTAAGTGGTGGTGGTGGTGGTGGAGGATGTAATGAATGGTGGTTGGCGGTTGTCTAGTTTTTGGTGGTGGCCTCCATAGGTCTAGGTACGGATACAAAGTAGGTAGGTAGGTACGAACGACGAGATGGTAGTAGATGACCAGTCCCTTGCCGACCGCTGCTTGTTGTTCCGCCGTCCAGTCTTTTTTGGGTTTTCGGGGCCTTGGGACTTGACTTTGGGGTCCAGGTGGTGGTAGGAAATGTCTTGGGAGAATGGGATTGGGATTTCCGTTCGGGCAGTGCAGGCGCTGGTGCAAGTCAATTCCACCCCCTACTGCAGGTGAATGTACTCGGAGAACGGACAGAAGACACAGAGCGAGCGAGAACGATGGACAGGCCGGGAAAGCGGCGCTACCAAGGTCGAGGTCACGTCGTGGAGATCAGGTACTTGGGCCGCCAGGTAGCTGGATACCTTCTGCAAATAGGTACTCGCGCCAGAGGGCCAGACCGACCCCTGACGATGGGCGGTCGCGGGCTGTCGCGGGTAGGCGGTCTGCTGGGACCAACCAGGTGGAGGCAGCGGGCAACAAGTACCGAGTACAAGCCAATGGCAGCGTCAGGCATGTACTCCAGCGTGAGGGGCGCCACCCAGACTGCATTAGCGCAATCAAACTGGGTGCTCGCTGCTTTGCAAAGCGGCCAGTCAAAGTGGTCTGCCGCGAATGGGCGCCTCCCTGTCACGTGCCCTGTCTGCCTGCCACTGGTCCCTCACTCGTCACTGCTGCCTCTGCCATCTATCTGGTGAAGGTACTTTTTACAAGTGCGTGCTCGTCCTGGTTTTCGAGTTGGTCTTGGGGAATGACTAGCAGGGCCGGCACTAAGGAATACCTTAGTACAGATTGATAGCGCGCTATGGAACAGGGAGAGAAGACCAACAGAGCAGTCTTGGTCCTTCTTCTGCCTGCTTTCTTTTTTCTTTTTTTACCTTATGAATCGATAGAGGCCATGGCGCGAACCGAGGAACGAAAGAGGAAGGAAGGACGGCGGGAAGGGATGCAGACGCTTGAAGCAGGCAAGCACTCCCACGCTGGAGACGAACGACGAATTGCCTTTCACTCATGCAGCTGGCACATTGCAGTCAGTCAGGTACCGGCTCAGGTACACCACATTGATTGATGGACTGCCCTCCTCGGGTCTGTGGCCTGAGCTAAATCCGTACCGTCCGTTCCCTTACGTACATCATGGGGACAGAGCCCCCTGGCTGCGGCTTGCGAACTGACTGGCTGCCGTTATGCCATGCCCATGGAGAACATGCAAAAGCGAACGAAGGAACCGGGGGCCGCCAGCGACACGACACGACAAGACACGACGCGCGACAGTCATCAACGGAACATGACTGACAACCGCTGCCTCATTTAAAAGAACTTCGTACCGCACATTACGCTCCCAAGCCAAGACCACACTGACACCGGATGACGAGGCAAATCAACTGCCTCCGGCTGACTCTACTCTGGAAGCCAGATGGCGACCCCAGGGTTCGGATATTTGAGTGGGCGGTGGTGGTGGTGGTGTTGGCATGGATGATGCACCGCGCAAGTCGTTCCATCAACGCCGTCAGAAGAAGAGACCAGAGGAACTCTGCTTGCACAATCCGGCGCTCGGCCGTGAAACAAGAAAACGAGATACGAAGTCTACACTTTTTCTGTACGCGTCCTTCTCTAACCTGAGCTGAATCCGAAGCTGCTCTCTTCCCAAAGCATCTCTCGCGCCCCTCACTACCACGACCAACTTCTGGCCCGCGCAAGGGACACCCGACCAAAGAAAAGAAGCTCATGATGTGCAATCGGGACCAACGTCACTGGTCCTCTATTTGCGGAAGCTTCTGCCGTGTATCAAGTCCCGACTTAGCCTCTGCGGCGACGCATGGAATCGATGCCTCTCTTCAGCCGATATCTCTGAGGGCACCGCTTTCTCGCCTTGCGGCCCAGCTCTTGGTCACCCATCGAAATGACATCGAAACAGCATCGGGTGTCGCTGCGGGCTGCTACCGAGAATCGAGACTAACGCGGCCCCCATTGGTGCCAAACATACGGGGTCCATCCCAGACCACCAACCTGGCCCGAGGCAACCCCCCAGAATTACTCGTCGCTTTATGCCAGGGAACAGCACCTTTCTCCTCAGCTAAGGACGTGCCTCCTCCTCATCATCGGGTGCTGCCCGCGGGTTGACTGGCGTGACTGGTCGAGTTCGGAGTGGGAGGAGTCACTCGCCGCCAGCGCAGTCTTCCGAATCGAAGGGTTCCTTGAATTCCTCGACTCCTCCGGGGCTTGAGGCTCGAGGAATGTTACCCACAGGCATGCTGGGTCTGACGGTCGACCCCGGTGTTCCATGTCCTTCTCGAAGAATTGCACGCTGGGGCGGAACTGGAAGTGAGGGGCTGGAGGCTTCACGCCAGCGCGCTGAAGACTGGCCACCTCTTGGCCTGTGGACGTGGTGGTGGCCCGACGGCCATGTCACCAGTCACCGCCTCGGGCCCCTATTCACCACCGGCGCTGCCGGCCGTCGTCTCCGTACCCTCGGGGTCATCTCCCAGACTCCCACTTTCGCCCCTTGAGCCCCTTTGCGACCTTGGGCCCGGGGGTCTCTTTTGATTTCAAGGCCTAACCAGCCCTGTATCCACTGTGCCAGCCCAGGCCGACCTGAATCGGTAATCTCATTTTAAACACCGAGGCCTCTTCCACTGAGGTGGTCTCTTAGTGCACAACCTCCCGTCTTTTATCCGCATATACTATGAGGTGCCCGCCCCTGTTCGCCATTACATCCAACGGCGAAGCGCCCTAGCCGGCTCTGAAAAGACCAACTTGTGGAACAGCCAACCAGAGGCCGCCCAGCTGCGATCGCAGCGTTGCATGCGGCATGCCATCCCATCCATCTGCCGCCTGCTGTCCGCTATTGATAAAGACCCGGCACCGGTCGCCGCCCGTTGACCGTTGGCCGCCGTTGGGTACAGCCATCACGACCACGACCGGGTGTTGTGCGTCGTTCAACGACGAGCGAATTTCATATCCTCGGAACATCTCCTGTCGTCATCTTCTTCGCCTCCGTCATCACGTCCTGCACGCAGAAATCCCTCAATGACTCAAAAGATTGCAATCATGCTTCGTCGTGTGTGCATGTTCCAGCGCGCGCAAGTGCCGTCGATCCAGCGATCAACCACCCCAACTCTCGCAGAATCCCAAATCCATGTGCCAGGCTGCGCTGGGTTGGCGTCAGTATCTGACTGTCGTCGAAAGGACGGATGCTCCCAAATAACAACACCAGACCAAAGAATCACACACACGCAAGACAAGTGACGGCTCGACCAGGTGGTGTGTGGCTTGATACCCCAAATGCTCACCCTCACAGATGCAACGCCCAGGGTCTGCGTTCTTCCTTGCATGCCAATCGGTCCATTCGGCGTATCGTTGGACGGCATATGCTGAACGATACAGACAGCCACTGGATGTGGCGGATTAAGAGTTGAAGGGGGGACAGAAGGTGGTCTGGCCTCGGCCTTGCATTGGTCATCCAGCGCGATCGACACTTCAGAGCACCTCAGAGTTCCCCGCGCCGCCACACCATCTCTGGAGCGCACGGGAGGCCTTGGCCAGGCTGACGTTGGCTGGAGCAATCTGGGTGTGGTGTGGCAGCTCCTGGCAGCTCCAAGCAGCAGAGCACCGCACCGCACCGCACCGCAACGCAAAGCACCATACATACTTCGTCATCACACCTCTCAAACACCCAGAATTGCGCAGCACAACCCATATCTGCATGGACGTCGCACGCACTGAAAAGAATGCCATGACTACGGATCCCAGTCAAATGGCTTTCCGAGCCGTTACGCACTGGCTTCAAAGTCAGACTATGCCGGTATTCTACTGCACCACGCCGGCATTCCGCCTTCGAATGCCCTCAGAGCTGCTCAACGCTGACCCGCCCCTATTACAGAGCCAACTGAGCAAGGTGCTAAGCCAACAAACGCAACACCAGCCGCCCCAGCAGGCAATACAATCGTCGCAGCTCAATAACGACGAAAAGGAAAGTCACGACAGCGCGAGGCGCGCCTCATCGACGAACCTGTGGACGAAACCGCTGCCCCAGCTTCCGCCCCCAAACATGTCCCTGTCCGGGAAAGTCGCCCTCGTCACCGGCGGCGCGCGAGGCATCGGAGCTGCCATCGCGCTGAAGCTTGCCCGGGAAGGTGCCAGAGTGCGTCTATCGATTCCACTCTTCTCGCTCGCAGTGTGAACAGCGGCTAAAGTTAGTTATATCATTCGCGCGAGTAAAGGTTGCATTCACCTTTGTCAATACGTCCTCAATAGCCAAGGCGCATGAGGTCATATCCGAGATCGAGGCCTGCGGGTCCTCCGCCACGGCCATCCAGGCCGACGTCTCCAAGCACCAGGAAAAGGTCGTCAAGCGCGCCATGATGGCCTTTGGCGTCACCAAGATTGACATTCTCGTCAATAATGCCGCGGCGACGCTCACCGCGACCCTCGACGACACCAGCCCCGAGGACTACGACCGCATCTTCAACACCAACACCCGCGCCGTCTTCTTCATGATGCAGGCCGCAAAGGCCCACATAGCCCCGGGCGGGCGCATCATCAACATCTCCTCCGTGGCGGCCCGCGCCGACACCCCGGGCAGCATGGCCTACGCCGGCAGCAAGGCGGCCGTCGAGGCCTTCACGCGCGTCGCCGCCCGCGAGATGGGCCAGGCGCACGGCGTCACGGTCAACTGCATCAGCCCCGGGACCGTCAAGACGGAGATGTTCGACTCGCTGCCCGACGACCAGCGCAGCGCGGACCTGGAGCGGGCGACGCTCACGCCCGCGGAGGCGCGGCTGGGCGCCGTCGAAGACATTGCTGACGTTGTCGCCTTCGTGGCGAGCGATGAGTCCAGGTGGATTACGGGCACGGTCATCCCCGTCAACGGGGGCCGACTGATGAACTGACGAAGAGCAAAGGTGACTACATGCAAACGACGTTACGGCGGACCGACAGCTTATTTATGGGATTCCATTTCCTCTTCTGAACGACAAGGGTTGGTTGGGTTGGGTGGTTGTTGTTACGGGTACAAAAAGTGTAAGATGTGAGTCTGAGACATTTCGGGTTCTTTTCTGGCAGGCGGGTCTTCGGTTTGTGTCATGGGATTCACCGGCCAGGTTGGGAATGCAGTCGGGAAACAAAGCCATGCAGTGTTACATATGGCTGGAATGTGTAGGATTCCCTGTGTCGGGCTTTACGATATCTACGGTTCTCCTTTTTTTCTTTTTTTTTTTTTTTCGTTTTTCCTATGTTTACGCCCTTCCGTACACGGCTGGAAGCTAGCATCAATACCATTTCATGATGTTCTGTTTGGAGTTTCGTTCCAGGCGGGGCCTCCCGTGTTTGGTTTCTGTCTGGGAATGGACGACTGAAGTCTGTTTCGGTAATCAGCGAGAACTCCTCTGAGGGCCGCAAGAATCCGCATCTTCACCAAAGCCTTGTTATTTTCCGGACGAGAAGTCTACTGAGACAGCTGTGTCACACGCGGCCCTCGTAGTATCTCAACAGCATGCAATTCCCAGACCCAATACAGGCAGGCGGCCCCCAGGTGTCATGTCCCAGACCCACGATGATCTACTACATGCATGCAGGCAGATGGAAACTATTCTGATGTGCGTCCTCGTCTTGTCAGTACTGGGCAAAAACACAACCCCCAGATCTGATTATTCAGGTGTGCAACCCAACTTTCCGAGCTTACCTCAAGCCGCCACCTGAACAGAAGGAGGTTGTACAGATGCCTATACAAAAGGACGTAATTTGACTCGGAGCAGGTTCTCGATGTTTATTTCTAGTTCCGGGCAACTGCCTTTCTGCCTTTATTCTGTGGTAAAGAAGCAGCAAAGAAAAGTGACAAGACAAATCTTCCCTCTTCTCCCTAGACACCACGCCATCTTTCAGCATGAGTCTGGCCATCTCGGTGCTCTCTCCCTCGCCTCCACGCCTCAATAATAAGCCACCACCGTGAACCCCTTCACGCCCAGCCCGACATCGAGGCATATCCCCTGTCCACCCTGACCTCGAGCACGGGAGGGACAGCAATATATAACCCCCTCCAGCGCCCCAAATCCGCAACAAAAATCAGGACCCTGCTCCTCTACCCTTTAGGGCGTTCGACTTGGCCTGGCCGTAGTGGCGAAAGGCCTTGCTTGCTGGGTTGGCAGCAAAGGCACATGCCGCCGGGCCCGGTCGTTCGAATCAGGCTCGGTCCAACCGCCGAGCAACCTTTTTTACCCTTTTTTTTTGGTCGTCTCTCTTGACAGCCACGAGTTCTGTGTATCGGAACGTCTAGTGTGAGCAGACAGACTGTCGAGGAACCGACGATGTAGCAGACCGAAAGAATTCAAAATCTGTGGCGGCTGGGCTATTGTCACCGCGAGAGTACGCAACCAATAGGTCAACAACGTTGTCGCATGTCAGGGCAATCGTTGGTTTGCCAATACGAATCGAATAGATACTACTACCGACACCAGAGAACTATCTTACACGAATTGGATTCTCAAGAGAAACTTGCCGGAGATAATGTTACAATTAGGTTGATTAGAGACTAAGATCCTGTTGTTTATATGTAGGGCGGAGTTGGGTATCATAATTGTGTGTTCCAACGGGCAATGATCAAGACTCCAGAATACGCGCCAACTCCCTGAAACGCAATTTGAAAGTGTGGACGGCACTGGTCAACCGTGCCCTCTAAGCTGATGTTGTCGATCGCCGCCAAATCATGAACGCGGCAATGCCAGCACACGCCGTAGCGCCCAGCGCGAGGTACAGACTGGTCCTATCCGGAGGCGGCTCCTCGCTCCTCGGAAAAGCGGTGCTCGGGTTGGTTGCCGCGTCGGCCAAGGCGATGAAGAGCTCGCTGATGTTGTTCCACTTGACGGTGACGTGAAGCGGAGTGCTCATCATGAGGTTCGACGTGTACATGTCCGGCTGCATCTCGCTGCGCTGCATCGTTTTGTCCTTGTCCGCCTTCAAGGCGGTGTAGATGTTGGGGAGTTCGTCAAGCTGCGGGTAGCGTTTGCGCAGCTCGACAATGTGCGAGAATGAGTCGGGATCCGACGAGTCGTACGCGTAGCAAATCAGGTCGCAGGCGTCAAGCTTGGCCTGGTTTTCTAGGATGGCAGGCTCCAACTCGCCGAGCTCTTCGAGAATCATGTAGCACTGCTTTCCGCCCGGAAGCTCGACGCTGTTAACAGCCCGTCGTGGCTTAATCGTGGGCCGATATAGGTTGTCAAAAGGGCGGCTCAGGAACGCATCCAACAGCGACGACTTGCCAGCCCCAGAGGCACCGAGGACGTAGCAAAGCACCACGTTGCGCTCGACCTTACCCGGGCGCCTTCTGCGCTTGCGTGACTTGGTGACTTTGAGAGCAGCGGTGGTTGTCTCGCGTGGGTTTGCAGGCTCAAAGCCCAGATACGCAAGATACTCAAGCGTCGTCTTGGGCTCCATGAACGTCGTCATACTCCACTGTGCGAGCCACCCTTGCAGAGTGACGTGTCCTGCCTCGTTACGTACAGTTGAAGATGGGAACGACGTCTCAACCCAGGAAACAGGAAGTCCGGGTGTAGGTGCGAAGAGGGCTTCCAGCTCCTTGTCGTTCAAGCCACCGTCGTTGTCCTTATCGAACAGCAAGAAAAGGTCCACGAAGAAGCGGTAGCCTGCAGGGCTCAGCTCTGCCGAAGAGTACTCTGGCACATCAAACTTGGGGCGCAAGAAGCTGTCCTCTAGGCTCAAGCTGTCTGTATAGCGGAACTTGCGCAAGATGATCCATATCGTCTCGTGGCGGCCCTTCTCGGCGTAAATCTTGTTCAGCTGCAAAAAGCCTCTCTGGTCTATGCCCTTCTCTGCCGACCAAGGCGACAGTGTCTTCGTGATGGAAAGCTTGATGTTCTCGAGATCCTCGGCGGTCAACGGCTTATCGAAGCACCTGGCCTGGAACTCGTGCATCTCCTGGTCATTGAGGAAGCCATCCTGGTCCTTGTCACAAAGGTAGAAAATGCGCTTCAATGCATCAACGCAGTTGGGCTTGAGGTTCCCCTCTTTGTAGTCGAATAGCGGGGCGATGGGGTGGGTGACGGCCTTCTGACACAGGAAGAAAACTTCGTTGACATTCCGGTGCTCTCTCGCGCTCGACCTGATGCACGAGTCGATCTCGCGGAACTCGGCCATGACGGGCAGCATCTCGCCCTCGACCACCTGAGGTGTGTTTCCATCTCCAGTCAAGTCGGACTTGTTCGCACAGAGGACGACCGGGACATTGACGCCGAGGGATCGGAAGTAGGGCATCCAGAAGAGAGCCACACGCTCGTAGCTGTAGTGGTCGGCGTAGACCAGGAGTATGACGTTGCATTTGCGGATTTCTTTCCTCAACGTGGTGCGGTTCTGAGGCAGGGCGGAGGTATCGACGATGGTGGTGGTAACGTTTTCGGGAGTCCCGAGCTGGGGAGGAATGGTGATGGAGGGGAGGACGGCCTGGATCTTGTTGGAGATGAAGACGTCCTTGACCAGCGAGGCGATGAGGCTGGACTTTCCGGTGCCCTCGTCACCGCAAACGCAGATTCGTACTAGATGGAGGCAAGGCAAGTCAGTTCCAAGCTCGGAGACAAACTGTTGAGGTCGGGCAGAGCTGTTCGTCAGGCCACCTACCAGAAGCCATGTTCGTGATCGTTGAAGCTTAATCAGAGGCAGAGAGAAAGCTTTATTGCGATGCCATGGCAGGGCGGTCTCAGAACGCTGTTGGAAGAGACTCGGGCGGACACGGCGATGGATGCTAGAAGCTCGAGGCTTCTGTGTACGATCGGTCGTGAGGAGTGCGGTGGTGGCTTTCTTCGGTTGAAGCAATGGAATGTAATCTGGGAAGCTCTGAGGCGGGTAGGACGGGAATCTGCAGGTTGACGGGGGTAGAGTTCGAATGACGACCTTAATTGCAAGGATGACTCTGGTGGGGGACAGCTGGAAAGGTGCTGCTGGTACCTTAAGGGATCGGTTAAGGTAGCGGCACCAGCGCCTTCGGGGATGCAAGACCCGCCCGAGAGAGCACCCGATCAGCGGATCAGCGCTGTGCGGTGCCTTGATAAGCGACCGATGTCCAATCCAGCGGGCTCAGTGCAGCACGACCCGACAGCAATGTCTTATCGTGCATGACTGTGGAATGTGTGCTTCTTGGTTGGTATCATGATTGGTGCTTTTTGCTGAAGAATCTGGAAGAAAAGGAATCCTGAGCAGCTGTTACTCGGGCGGAAGAAGTGAATGAGTTCTCGATAGAGACAACTTTGCAGTGGTTGAGCCAGGGGAGCTTACCTATGTACACTCACCCGCAATACATTGTGGACTAAGAACTCAGCTTCGAATTATGATCGGTCCACCACCACCACCACCACGCATTGTTGATCCGCTTACAACCTCAGCAATGTCTGATACCTATCCAAATCATCCGCTCAACTCCACCTTATGTCCGATGTGTCTCAGTTGAACATATATATGCAGCATACCCCGTTCCTCGTAATGTCTATTACCATAGTCCTGAGTGGCCAAGCTCACTCAACAACAACTTGGTAGCAAATCTCGGTAACACGTCCCAAGACATATGAGGTGGTGCAACAGACCGGTTCCAAAGATGTGTTTGATGACGACTGACCCAACAATCCGTTCTACTGACTGCGCCAATAAAACTGCCTCCCTCCCCACGTCATGCATCCTGTGCCTGTCCAGTGTCGCTCAGGATGTGAAGCGGCTGTCAATGGCCTCACAGCTGCTTCTCCAGCTTTTTGCTGCCTACCCCACACTTTTGCGCGGCCAGTCACCGAGTCGGACTGACAGCAGGCCAGCCATTGGAACGTGGACTTTTCAATTAAACCCGGGCGTCAGGGACGAGTCGCCTGGGCTCTGCAGCGTCACTCCAGAGGTGCTGCCACCCCCGCCAAAATGGAGCAGTCTCCCACCACTCACGTCGCAGCAATCCTTCTCCGGACCCCAGGCTGACCTTGACCTGCCCTCACGGGGCCCATGGGCAATGAAGCAGGTGCAGCCAACTTGGATGGCTTATCCTGGAGGACACACACGCAAGAACGACATGGCTGACCAGTGATCCCCAGGGCCTACCTTACCTGCAGTAGGTAGCGCCCCCGGGGCCATGGAAGGCGGGGACACGAACCAGAACAGAAAAGATGGGAACCACCACCAGCACGTCGCTGGGTTGGGGTTGATTATCCCGTCCTGCCCTGCCCTTTTCCACTTCGACACCTCCAGTGCCAGCTCCAGCTCCAACTCCTGCTCCTGCTCCAACCAACCGAACCGAACCCAAGGAAGGCTCTTGTTCCTTGCCTTGAACCCCCTCCCCCCAACCTCGCCCGCGCCGTATTAAAGACTCCCGCCCTCGCCTACCTTGCATGAGGTCGTCAGCTCTGTCCAAGAACCTCTAGAGTTCGTCTGGTCGTTGGCGCAGCGCACCACCACTTCCTCCTCCTCTTCGCCAATCCTTCCGCTCCGACCTCGCTGCCATCCGATCAACGAACTTTCCGCGAAGCCTCACTTCCTGTCGCATACTGCGCAGCACCCTCTGTGCGACCTTCCCGAAGCGTCCGTCCTCGTTATCAGCCTCCACCGCCCCGGTGCCGCACGCAAAACCTCCCAAAACCTCCACTGCAGCTGCCGCCAGTGACGTGAGGCGGAGCCGACGACGAACCACCTTCCCGAACCCCGACCTGTAATCACCTCAATTCCTGCTGCGACTGTCGCGTGCTTCCTTCCTTCTCGTCCAATTCGTAACTGCATTCCCATAGATCGTAGGAAACTTAATCGCCCATCATGTTGTAAGTACCCGACGTAACCTCATCGTACTCTGCGTCCATCGGATACACGCTTCGTGTAACCTCGACGGCCATCCATTGCACAGCATCGCAGCACTATACGCACACTGCCAAGCACTCTTACAACACATTTCAAGCTCAAAAGAACCCCGGCTGACTGTCTGCCCTCGTGCGACCATGAACAACAGCGTCCTGCCCCCTCCCCCGCGATACCCATCGCATTCGGGTGCCTATGGCACTCTCGGCCCAGGCATCGCTCCCATGATCGAGACGAACAACATCCTTTCCAACCCTGAAGGCCCGGAGTACCAATTCCTGGTCGGAGAGGGAACCTACGTTCTCAAGGAGGACCTTCACCTCGCGACGCCCCCGCCCCATCCTTCCGAAGCTCCCGTCGTGAACCCAAACCCGCTCGCGACGAACCCACAGCCCGCGACCGCCGGCACGAAGCTTTCTCTCATAAGCCTGGACATGCGCGCCGCACCGCCCTTCTTCTACAAGGGGTCGTCGGCCACGACGCTGTCCCTCACCGGCGATATCAAGGAACACCCCAACGAGGACCGGTACTCGACCGAGGCCGGGCTGAGCAGCGACGGTGGTGGCGGGACTTCGTTGAGCGATGCGCAGCCCAATTCCATGACAATGATTGCCGCGGCACCGGCGTTTGGCGATGGCAACACGGCGCTCGCGCCAGCCAACACGAAAGATGCTGCGAAGAAGAAGGTGCCAAAGCCCAAGAACAACATGACTAAGAGCAACTCGTCGTTCATCTCTAGAGTAATTGTAAACGAGAGCCTTGCCAAGAAGCTTCAAGAGCGGCCGACGGACGGAGTCTTTGCTTTTGCCAACATTAACCGTGCTTTCCAATGGCTAGATTTGTCGTCGGCGTCAAAGGTATGGTCTGCGCCAACTAGTTTCTGCGCGGAGCCTACACTGACATGCGGCAGGCGGACTACTTGACTAAGATTCTGTTCACCAAGGCTCACTGCCTCTGCCACGATGTCAACGCGATCACGAAGAGCATATCGCATATCGATGTTATTATGGGATTCTCCACTGGCGAAATCATCTGGTGGGAACCCGTATCACAACGGTATACCCGTTTGAACAAGAACGTAAGTCTCCAGGTCTCTGGTGGTTGCATTCAGGCAATTGACTTTATCAGGGCATTATCAATGGCACGCCGGTATCAGAAATCAGGTGGATTCCTGGATCCGAGAGCCTCTTTCTGGCAGCGCACATGGACGGCTCGTTGGTGGTGTACGACAAGGACAAGGAAGACGCGCAGTTCTCGCCAGAGGAAGAGCTCGCGGCCAACGGCACGCCCAATGGAGAGGGTGAATCGACAAGTAACGTCAACCACAACCTCAAGATCCAAATCAACAAGTCGATTCAATCCAAGAATCAGAAGACGAACCCGGTAGCATCATGGAAGCTATCTAACCAGCGGATCAACGCCTTCGCTTTCAGCCCCGACAACCGTCATCTGGCCGTGGTATCGGAGGATGGCTCTCTCCGTATCATTGACTACTTGAAAGAGGAGTACGTTCACGATCTTACCCTCAGGGTTCTCCGGGGACGATTCCGCTGACATGTGACAATAGGCTGCTGGATCTCTATCATTCTTACTACGGTGGCTTCATCAGCGTCTGCTGGTCTCCGGACGGCAAGTATGTGCTCACGGGAGGCCAGGACGACCTTATCTCCATCTGGTCTGTCGAGGACTCAGCCATTGTGGCGCGCTGTCAAGGCCATCAGTCTTGGGTGACGTCCGTAGCGTTCGACCCGTGGCGCTGCGACGACAGGAACTACCGTTTCGGCAGTGTCGGCGAAGATTGCAGATTGTGTCTCTGGGATTTCAACGTCGGCATGCTTCACAGACCCAAAGCGGTACGTTACTCTTGACCCAAAAAACGCAGACGCGGGAAAGCTGACGAACGGGAATAGGCTTCCGTTCACCACCGGGGTTCCGTGTCCTCACGCTTCGCCAATCCCTTGCAGAGGCAGGAAACAGCGAACACATCAGCGAGCCGCATCCGGTCCAACTCAACCTTATCGGGCGGTGCCGTCGACGACGAAGAGAACACCGTTGTGCATGCCGTAGAGCCGCGTGCGCGAATTGCCATGCTTCCCCCCGTATCCGTATGTTTACATTTTGCTGTTAACGTTGCAGCAGCTTGTTTTGAAGCTTTTTGTTTGCTGACCTGCTCGCAGTCCAAAGCACTTGATACCCACCCTCTATGCTGGCTTGAATTCACAGAAGAAGCCATCATCACCAGCTGCAAGTCAGGTAAGTTTGACCTCACGCCGACAGCATCAGGAGAATGAAAACAAGCAGCCGTGCTGACATGGGTGCAAAAACAGGCCACATCCGGACATGGAACAGGCCGACAGATGCTCCAGTGCCGAAGGAGGGAGCATCTTAGATGGCGTTGGTTTTACATTTTGTTTCGATGCAGATATACTAGAGCTCGGGTGTATGAATAGCAATTGAGCCAACAATAGCTCGAAAAATCCAACGAGCAATTACGCTTCACGCTTCAGGGTCCGGTACCAAAATAATTATGCATGCAGGAAACTATTCAAGTGGCAGGCGGCAGTGTTTGCGGTTTGAAATGGTGATGTACGCGTCTCTCATGAGGACGGGATGATCATGACGTTCGCTGTGCATGTGAATGAGGATCAAGATGTCAGAGCTTCCCACCGCAGGACCCTTTGAGACAAAAGTCTGCATCTGCTGCACAATCGAGATGCGGCTCCGTGGTGGGCTCGACATGGCTGGCTGGACCCGCGGTCCCTTGGTCTCTCGGGTCATCCCTGGGAGGGAGGTCTGGCTCTAGTCTCTGCCTGCCTGCCTGCCACCAGGCGGGCGTGGGGGTTCCACCAACCGCCGCCGCCGCTGCTGCTTTCGTGCACTCGTGTCGCCTCCCATGTGGTTTGAGTGAAGAGAGACACAGGGCCCGGATGCACTAAGATGCGGTTGCCAGGTGGTATCGCACGCGGA
This sequence comes from Colletotrichum tropicale, assembly GCA_027406125.1. Taxonomy (NCBI): domain Eukaryota; kingdom Fungi; phylum Ascomycota; class Sordariomycetes; order Glomerellales; family Glomerellaceae; genus Colletotrichum; species Colletotrichum tropicale. The sequence continues at coordinate 6,147,066 of JANVYH010000002.1, forward strand.
AGACCGGCCGGCGAGACGTCCTGGTCCACGCACGAAAAGAAGCCGGAAGGAAAGTCGAACGGTTCGCGTGGTTAAACGTTCTTAAGGTGCCGCCTACCCCCTGGTCTGATAGAGATAGGCAACGTCCAGAATTCTGGAACATGTCGAATGCGAATATCGAATGGGCTATGCCCATTCCTCGAGGATTCGATTGGGTGCGTGTTGGTCTTGAAGCAAGGAAAGGTAATTCCCGATTCTCCACCGCGTTATGATATGCGACGAGGAGTACGCAGTAGGGAAAAGGGTGTCGTAGTAACAACCAAGGGGGTACATTGGAAAACCACTCAAATCTTGTGAAACTTTGCAAAGCTTGAGCGGATACCTTTTTCACATGCTGTTGATACTGAACCCTGATACGGCGGCGACATAAGCTTGAGGCTGAAAGGGCAGACTGATAGGCTTGTTGGATGTCGTTGATGGAGACTTTTCAGTGGTGCAGCCGCAGTGCGTGTATTATGCAGTAGCATCGCGCAAGAGGCTGCCCTGGCGTCTTGAAGTGTATCCATATGCAGGCGTACCGGGAGATCCACGTGCATGCGAGGGACATTTTTGAATTTTTTCTCTCTGGTTGGGTTTTGGTGGTGAGCCCCTCTCTTGGTGCAAGGCGTAATCGGAGGCGTAGGCGTAGGCGTAGATAACGGGAAGCCGATCCACTTTGAGCGGTTTGTGTGCAGGTCCAACAACAGAGTTTAAAAGACATGAGAGGTCGGAAAACCGAGCCAGGAGGCAAGGCTGAAGACTGGTCCCACACCGTGGCTCAAGGTGAGCTCATGAGAGGTCAGATTGCGGTCTCCTGCATAGTGCGGCCGGCGGGTATCAAGGTTCACGTCTCGATGCTTGTAATCAGTGAGACGCGGCCCCTTGGTTTTTCACCGCTGCAAAGGGCCGATGGTGAGAGATTTCGGCGCGCGGTGGGGATGGGAAGCGGTAGTTGGCGAGATTTCAGATGGGGCTAAGCTTCGTGAGTCAGCTTGGTGCCCGAGATGGGCCATCGAGGCTCAAGATGGTTGAAACGATGGGCCTGTTTGGGTATTCGGACCTTTGCGAGCTCGTCGCCGTGTATGGCGACAGGGAGACGCACGCTCTGCACCAGCTTCCAATAGGCCTGCCGCACTTTTCGGACGGTCAAATTAAAACGGTGCGGTGCAAGATTTCCAGACGACCCGCCCGCTGGGTTCCGACGGACCTCAGTCGATTACGCACGCAGGCGAACATGAGCAGTGAACGATGCTCAGGCCATGATGTGCGCTGAGGCGAGGCCGGAACAGCCCAGACGAGACGACGGAGAAAACACATGCGCTGCACGCTGAGGTAAGGGCCAAAGAGACTGCGACCTGCGCAAGAGATGTCATGTTGATATCAGTGGGTCCCGACTGATCTGACATCAGGAGCAGGCATGATGCTATCTTTGCACACGCCCAGGGTGGTGGTGTAGTGGAGACCCGTGGCTGCGGATGCCATCTGCGGCAGTCGGCGAGCTGGGCCGTTGGGACGCCATGTTTGCTCAGAGCAACCTGAATGTTGCGCTAACCACACCGCGTGCTGTTGGAACCTCGATTCTGCCATCGTGACCCTGGACTTTCTTTGGGTGTTGGGCCTTGGTTCCTTGCAAAAAGTGAAGGGCCTCGTCTCGCGTTTCCATGAAACTTGGCCGAGCGGGCCAACCGCTCTTTGCAGGCGAACATCCATTCGTGCTGCTGGTGGGTAATGGTTTGAGCTCGCTTCTGCTAGCTACCCGCCCTCTGCGCCGGTTTGTATCCGTGGACTGGGATATCTTGAGCCTCGAGATAGTGCATCATACAGCAACGATATGCTGACACCATTCAAAGTCTCTCCGAATTGCAAGCCAAGGCAAAAGAGCGGGCGTTGTATGCGTGGCCAGCCTAACACGGCACAGCGTTGCGCAACTTCAGGCAAGACCATAGACAGGATTCACGGGAACCAAGAAAGCTTGACTGTGGCGACGGGTAGCTGCAGCCAATTGAGTTAGCATGGTGCCGGTCGAGTATGAGATTGAGGTTCGCCGTGACACAATCTCGACTAGCAGTTCGGTGAGGGTGTGCCCAGGCATTCCATCCCAAGCACGGTCTGACTAGAACCAACATGGCCGGAGGATCACGGCGAATGACCGCCATAGACCGAGACTCATGTCCGTATCTTGAAAGAAAATCGCTCGGCGTACGTCCGGACTCGGTGCGGATTCGGACCGCTGCACGGTGGTTTTGCGTTTTAGTGTAATTTTGCCGTTATCTTGGAGCCATTCCTCCTAGTGCGTTGCCTATTGGCTGCCAGCCACCGTGGGCGCGTGAAAAAAAGTCTCACACACTCGGAGAAAAAAAAAAAACCAAAGCAGGGTTGAAGGCGCCATCGCTTGAATTTCAGCGAAGAATCCACAGCGAGTCGGTGAACGGCCCGTTCGATTTTCGCTTCTGTCGGTCTTGGTTCCTCCTATTGGGAGGGTTCTGAAAGCCCTCGAAACTGGAGACGAGTCGCAGTGTGAACGGTACTTGCCGCAATATCGTATGGTGATGAATTGATTCCTGTTTCCGCTTCATATGCTTCGTCATGCACGCTGAAGTGGCAGTCGAAGACGCAAGGCGCTGCTACCGCGGCATCGTGAGTCCAAATTGACGGCCGGGACTTGACGGGATGGCAAGACAGGCCCCCTTGGGCCCTTGGCTCGCGATCCAGGAGCAAAAGGCCCCTTCGCTAAGAACTGGAACGAGAAACGACGGGATCCCGGTTTGCAAGCAGCACAGGCTGGTGCTTATCGGTGGGGATTTCACCGAACCCTCAATCCAGGAGAAATTCCCATCGCAGGGCTCGGGCCAGCTGCCAAACTGCCTTCCGTGTCTCCTGGTGACGATCTCCCAAGCAGACTGGGTCCCGACCAGGGGGTGACAGAGCACTCGACGCAGTGGATTTGATCCCTGCTCCAGAACGAGATGCCCAGACCAGGAGACCGGCTCGGCGTACGGGCTGGAAGGTCTGGAAGGACCTTTGTCTGCTGAGAATGCTGCATGCGGCATACTGAACCGTGAAAACGGGCCTGCCAGAGGTGCTGGATAAATTGGCCTGCATCGACTTCCCGCCAGCCTGCAGATGCCAATACGGAGGGGTCATGCCCCCAATGTGTGAGACTCTGGTTCAACTGGCAGCCAAGTTGCGAGACCCCCAAAAAGCTGTCATGAGGCGCAGAATCGTAGAGGCGCGGGTGGTGTTTCTGCTGCCGGGTTCCCCGTGCGATGGACTGCGCGGGATACCGCCCGCGCTCCCACCAGAACACATCGTGAGATTTTGGCCATCAGGTGCAGGCCGAGGTTGCGGGGATGGTTCGGTGATGGGAAGCAATCTGCCTAGCTACACTGCAGGTCTTGATGTCGCACATGGCGATGGAGAAGCAAGTGCTGATCATGGTCTGAATGCCACTTCAGATGCGGGCTTAGGGACAACCCCGCGTCGCCCTCCTCCTCGGTCTCCTGATTGACTCTGCCCATGACCGCCGGCTGCATCGCCTTGGAGGCGGCAATGTGAACCATTTGGCCTCGACGTGTCCATCATCGTCGATATGGATAGTGGGGGTCCGCCAATCATGCCCGTACAGAGCGCAAACAAGCGTCACTTTCGTCGGCTGTAGTGAGTGATGGGCAATAGGCATGGCGAGAACGGAACCCAGGCAAGGCAGATTGGCAGCTGAACAGACAACAAGCTTCCAGACGTCGAGCCTTGGCTCTTTCCGTTTCGTGAAGACGGGCGAGGCGGGTGTCGAAGCCACGTTTGGTGACGATGGCGTTTTCGAGGCGGTCTGCTGGCGCTTTGTGACTAGATTAGGCCGTTGTCTTAGCTACCTGCCCGCGATGAGATATCCGAACCAACAAGGGCGAGGCAGGGATCGGGCGGCGAGAGACGGTCTGACGGTCAGCGAGACAACTACCACCGCACACCGCAGGGCAGGACCTGGATTCTGTAAGGGACTCTGCGCCTACCTTCGTACCTTACCTGCGGGATGTAGGAATAGACGCCGGGCGAACATCGGATCCGTAATGTACGGAAGGAAGCTCGGATTGCTGGATTGGGAACAGAACAAGGACAGGCAGGCGAGGCAGAATAGAAAACATCCCACGCAGACCCACCCAACCAACTTCTTGCTTCGAGAACGGGCGTCTTGGTGTCAAGCAGACAGGCAGTCATTACCTGGAATCATATTGCAGCGGGCAGGCGGGAGGCGACAGCATTGTGGCGGACAATCAGCTTGGCGCCGCCAGGCAGTTGGAGGAGGGCAGAAGTCTGAACGGGAGGGAGGTCAAGCCAAGCAAGCGCGCAAGGAAAGATGGGTGCCAAGACAATGGAAGCACACACTCACGGTGCAGCGCAGCTCCACAGCTTCCATCTGGCTTCCATTTCCATGGCACGATTCATGCAGGGGCCAATCAGTGGCGATGGGCGATGGCAGTGGTTGGCAGCCCTCGGCCATCCGTCGCCTTATCCGTGATCCGTCAGATGAACGGCGGGAGGCGGCAAGACCGTCTCTTTTGTGTGTGTCCTTTAGGTTGAAGCTCGGCTGTTGATACTGACTCTTGCTCTGCTTTCCAATAGCCAGGTTCTGTTGTAGCGATGATGAAGTCACCGCGGAATCTCGCAAATGCGGCCATCAGTCGCAGTCAGTTCACTAGAGAGAATGGGTAAATTAGGCTTCGTTCGTAGCGGGCGCTCCTGTTCGGAGATTCCATGTCTTTCTCGGCGCGGTGCATCGGCGACTTGCACTTCTGACCGTGTGCTTTGCAGCTTTGCAGTCCAGCCCAGTCGTTAATTAGGTTGCCGCTGAAAAGAGGCGCCCACGCAGGATCGCAGCCGGGCGCAGTTGCCGAAAAGCTCCAATCAGGCCAGACGCCAGACTCAGGGCAGAGCAGTTGCAGGCGCTCGAACCATGTGTTCCGATTCCAGTTGCTTTTTTCCTTCATCGTCACTCTCTTTCCCCTGTCTGTCTCTCTTACGCATGGGTTGTCGCATTTTAGGTAATTTTCTTGTTTCGGTCAACAGGCTAGCTGATGCATCGTGACCACATGAGCAACGGGAATTTGACGAGTTGCCGTCCATCACCCAAATGAGGCAGAAGTCTACCAATCTGACGATAATCCGTTGTCACGATAATCGTAGATACGACCGACCTATCGGACGCAATTACGAAAGCAGGTATTTTGTATTACATGGCGCATCGTCAAAGGGAGCCGCCAAGCCGGACAGCTAAGGCAGCCCACCCCTCAGGTAGAGCACGCCGTGGCTGCGGGCTTTCTTTAGCCCACACCAGCCTTAAGCACCATCAGCACCATTCGCACCGTCTCCGACACGGATGGAGGGAGGGACGGAGAGATGCCGCGCCTCGTCGGACCTCTAGTGATGGCGGCGGTGATAGTGGTGATATTGATTGTGACAAGAGTCAGACACGGCAGAGACACATACTGAGGCTTACACTTAGACTCAGACTCAGCACCAGCAGTAGCCGCACAGCCAACCACAAGACCCAGTCAAGAGGCCAAGCAGCGCGCATGCAAACTCACTCGTTGCGAACACCTGGGAAAAGGAGGTTGTTTGACCGAGAGACTGGCCATGATTCATCCCACACACCCCTGCTGGCGGCATCGTCATTGCCCGCCTCTACCTATCCCTCCCTCTTTCGGAGGACTGAGGCAAAGGAGCTCTGAAAATCCATCCCACTTCCCTTCCGTCCCTCAGCGATACGGAGTGCAGAATACACAGGATACAGGGCACATTCGCCGCCAAACCCACTGGCATCCATGACACTGATAGACGGTCCAGGGCAGGGCAGATGGCGCACACCTCTCTCTCACGCACACGCACGCCAACCACGCTCACTTCTCGACTCCTTCAAGGCTAGAAATGGATCCCGTCCGTTGTGGCTATTGCTAGCTGCTGACTGTGTACTGTGCTGGTGCTGGTGCTGGTGGTTGGGGCCTGTGAACCAGTCGGTAACGACTCGGGATTCTCTCCCGCAAGCCACAATCTCTGACTGCCAGGGGGGGAAAGAAAGAAAGAAAAAAATAGTGACGCACGTACCACCCGTACCTTTTCTTCGTTCCCTATCTCGCTCCGTCTGCCACGCATCGCACGATACGTACTGATTTATCCCGTAATGCGTATCCGTCAACGAACCTGCCGCCGCGTCGACCCAGCCCTGCACTTCCTGTCGTTTCTTTGCTCGCCATGGCCCCCCGGCTCCGTTTTGGGCCGTCCTCCTTGTTCGGTGTCTGCCGCTGACCCTCATCGTCCGCACTTTCGCCGTACCAGGCGCAGGCAAGCGCAGATGCCAGGCCCAGGCCTCGTCCCATTCTTCCCTCCTTATCCAACTCCGTTCAAGGTTCGGCCTTCTAGGGTCCCTGAACAAGGAACGGTCCCTCCAACACTGGACTGGACGTGGACCTTCTCTCGCTCTCCCGTCAAGGGTAATGGATCTCTTCCCGACCTGCCTCTGCCCCACCATCGATACCCACGTCCACGCCCTCCTTTCGCCATCCCACGCCCATGCCCACGCCCACCTCGTCAGGTTGTGGTTGTCCACCCCTCCATGGTGGGCTGCCCGTTTGTGAGATGAAGGCTCCGGCGCATTTTTTTCGCTGCCATCCCAGCTTGCGGTTGCTAATCGTGCTTGTGCTTGCGCTTTGCCTGCGACCAAGCCCACCTTTGATCTGACGAATGTACCCATGGTATCTTCGTACCCTGAAAGGCTCCCCGTCAATAAATACAAGCCCGCCTCCAGACCTCCCCTTCCTCGATGTTTAGGCCGTTTCCCTCTTGCCAGGCATACTGCTTGGTTCATGTCATCTGAAGATGCCGTCATTCAACCCATTCTCGACCGTCACGGGCAAGCATGCCGCTTCCCTCTTTGAGATCAGGTACGCGCTTCTGCCCCACGTCTCTCCAATTCCACGACAATTTTCCCCGACTATGCTTCGAGAGCCCTCTCGACTGTCTAAATGAGCAACGTTAACTAACGCTGGCCACTCCACAGACTAGACAATGACTTCATTGTCTTTCGCGGGGGAGAAGACGAGTCTGCGGGCCAGATTCTCAAGGGCGTCGTAGTACTGTGTCTGCCCACTCCGCTCAAGATCGAAGATGTTCACCTCCGACTCACCGGCACCCTCCGATTATCGTATGAGTGCCCCTTATTCCCGGTTCGATTTTTTTGCAGATCGGCCAGCTGACCTGCCCCCCCCTCAATAGGTGGGATTACTCCAAGAGCGCCGCTTCTGGCGTTTCGAGCCAAAAAGTCGACAAGACCACTACCCTGCTCCAACACCGCTGGGCTCCGTTCGTCGGCGGAGCTGGTGGCAAGAACACCATGTTGCCGGCCGGCAACTATGAGTGGCCGTTCGAATTCACACTGCCCGGTAACACGGCCGAGAGCGTCGAAGGAATCCCCGAAGCGAGCATCACCTACAAGCTCAAGGCTACCGTCGCCCGCGGCAAGCTTGCCTACGATCTGCACGCCTACAAGGCTCTGCGCATTATCCGCACCCTCGAACCCGCCGCCCTCGAGTTCCTCCATGCCATGAGCGTCGAAAACATCTGGCCCAACAAGGTCGACTACTCTATCGTCATCCCCCAAAAGGCCGTCGTCTTCGGCGCCTCCGTCCCTCTCCAGATGCGCTTCACTCCGTTGTTGAAAGGGCTGGAGATGGGTGAAATCTCGGTCAAGATGCTTGAGATCCGCGAGTGCACGCTGCAAGGACCCACTGGCAACATTTTCAAGGAGCACAGGACAGAAAGAGAGGTTTCGAACTGGAAGTTTGAGGTTGACAGGGAAGAGCACTGGCACGACACTATCGAAGATACTGGTCAGGAGGGCTGGATGGTGGAGAAGAAGTTGAACCTCCCCAAGAGACTGCGACAGTGTGTTCAGGACCTCAACCATAACGGAATCAAGGTGCGACACAAGCTCAAGCTTGTGGTTGCCCTGAAGAACCCCGACGGTCACATTTCAGAGGTATGTTACTGTCACCTACACCAAAGGTGCAGACAGAAGCTAATAAACGCCAGCTGCGAGCCACTCTCCCCGTTTCCATCTTCATTTCCCCCAACATGCCCCTCGATGAGCATGGAGTCCTCGTCGACCAGAACCCTGGCACCACACCAGCCGCCGCCGAAGCCGCAGTCACCCGAATCGCTCCTCCTGGTTACGGAGAACACGTTCTCGATCAGTTGTACGAAGACGTCGACATGAGCGGCTTCCAGACCCCCGCTCTCCAGTCTGGCTTCAGCAGTCCCTTCTACGCACAGTCTCGCGCTGGTTCCTCCGAGAACCTGGCAGGTCTTGCCATGTCCAACAGCCACAGCCATGGTGTCGCCCCCGCAGCACTCTCACAACGCCTCCACAACGTGTCTCTCGACCCCTCACAACGCAATACCTCTTTCAACTCTTTGAACGCCATCACCGAGGATGTTGCTTTCCCGACGTCGAACCCCACTGGCCAGAGTTCGCAATCGCACTCTGCGGCACTTACTCGTCAGAACAGCAACGAGGAGCACTCCAACTCTCACTCATCAGGCCCATCAGGCCGCAACTCCCCTGAGCACCTCGACTTCCCCGACATGGCTACTTTGAGCAAGGTGCCTAGCTACACCACCGCCATCAAGACACCTGCTCGCAGAGGCACCACCGATGCCCTCCCCGACTACTTCTCTGCCATGAGCGCCCCGAACACGCCCCCTGCGAGTGAGGCACCCGTCGCGGACCCGCTCAGCATGATTCCCGAGCATGAGGGTGGCACCGGCAGCGAGCCCACTACCCCCGGTGGCTCGCACCGCTCGTGGCATCGCCCCGCGAGCATGACTTCTCTGCTGCACGCAGTCCAGGGTGGCGATGACCGCAGGCTTCACCTCCTCCAAGGACGTGAGCGTGTGTACTGAGTCTTCAGAACGCAACACATACTGTTCAACCTTGCTTCTTTGATTTCATTAAACGTTATAGAGGGTGGCAGACACTACTTTACGGCATGGCACTGGCGTTGGAGGAGACCGGACTTAAGTGAGGCGGTACTTTGAGATTTACAGGTTTTAGATATGCGCCTTGAGGCACCAGGACTCTGCGGCTGCTTAACACACGTACACGGATTGCGATAATGGGCATATGGGGACAAATGGGACGGTACAGGGAAGACATTCAAACGGTTGTAAGATATACCCACCGCTTAGATCGCGGCACGTCGAATGCGAATTACCAAAAGGAGACTCATATTTTTCAAACGTCCATAAGTGAATGTATCCAACTTGTGTGACGCATGTGGCAGCGTGCTGCATCAAACGTCTCTGAAGTGGCGTGAGCGTGCGAGACTCTCCTTCACATGTGAACACAAATCATTCAAAACCGGTTCTGTGGATCTTTCACCATTGGAGGAATGAGTCATTTGCGCACCCGGGTCGTCGCAACACCGAGAGACGAGACCCTCGGGCCACGCCAGCTCGGAATAGGAGGGGCCCCGCTAGAGTACCGAGGATGCGGCACGGCGAGAGGGTCCACTTCGCCGGGGGCCACCGGCCGATGTCGGATTTGAGATTCCAGACTGTTTGGATCGCGGGGGTCAACGCACGCGCGCATGGTGTTAGTGGGCTAAAAACTCTCGAGCCCGTTCAGCAAGCGCTTACTTGATTTGCGCGGCAAGAGAAGGGCGATGCATGGTGTTTTCGTTTTTCTGGTTATGGCGCTGATGAGCCGGGCTGGATGTCATTTGAGCGAGGCTTGTTAGGCCAGATACTGTTGGTTAGGTTTGCTTCGTTTTGGAGGAGTGACTGATATGGAGTGTGCACGATCTAGATCTGGGACAGAGTGGTTTGATCGGTTCACTATATGGACACCCTTTGGTGGTGATTACGACAGGTGTTACCGTAAGTTATGCGAGCTTCAGCTATTTTGCGATTTTTAGTGAGATATCACCCGTTTCCTCTCTGTGTGTATGGGACTGTGTATCCTGTGTTCTAAGGATACTCGACGCTTAAGGAGTCGATGAAAGTAGAAATACAATTCCTATTGTTCTTGTGCCAGAGCGACTACTTTTCACGCGTGCTCACCATCTTCGACGTCGTCGGTGGTTATCGGTGTCATTGTCGTCTTCTCTATTGATATGCCGTCCTCGATTGAAGTAATGATGCATAGGAATCATAGCCGCGTAGACATGGTCCCGTTGGTTTTTCTTTTTGTCTCCATATCCGCCATCGTCCTTCATCACCCGCTTCATCTGGACAACACTGTCATGAAGATATAGACGATAGTCAGTGGCTTAGAGACATCCATTTGGCCTTGTCTCTCAGACCAAGACGATTATTCCTTGTTGTGGAGGCCTCACGGGCTCCTGAATAGCGTCCCAATACCACCATCCCCTGATTGGCTACCCATCAGAAGAGTCTTTGGGCTGTGCTTTTCGACCCAACACCATCATCCGAATATTCTTAATCAGTCCCTTCCAACTCTACGATATTCTGTCATCAGGGTCTGGACCATGACATAAGACCAATCGGTTCGTGTCGCCGCCCGTCGACTTCCGTCCAATGCCTCCGGATGGATGTCCAGGATGCAACCCTGCTCCCAAATGCTGTCGGCCGTCATCTCAATGCCGCGCCTCTGGAAGATTGAAAAGCTTGTTCCTCCAACGAAGGGTACCCCAGCAAGTGCGACATTACCACGGCTTCGATTTAACAACATTGTTATTAGTTACACGTGTCACTGAGCGGCCACGCTATCATCTCTGATGGCAGGACTGATAGGGGAGGATCATCTAATCTCAACTAGCGCATTTCGTGTGATGGGAAGTAGGGGACTGTTCACTTTGTGTTGACGTCATAACTACTCGGAATCACCGCTTGGCTTCACTCTAGCGTGTCGCAATGGGGAACACCTGATGGTGCCAGCGCAAAAGAAAGGCCCTGGACAGCTGGAAGTTTCTCAGCCCAAGCAAGCGCGACAGATGTTGCCCGTCCGAGTTGGGGGTCACTTTCAGCTGCACCGGCACCTAGCAGGACCAGGACCAGCACCAGCACAGCAAAATGAGAAAGCTTGGATTTGTGTTCCCTGAGAAGAGTCGTGATCGTCACAGGGGGTCCAGACAACTCCACTCTTGGGGGACGTGCAAGCTGAGGGACTGGCGCTAGGGCCAAAAAAGTTGTCGGCGGCGGTGGAGAACGTCATTCGAGTGTGTTCGTGCAGGAGCTTGGGCGGTTTAATTACCAGCTGTCACTGGCGGGGAAGGGGAAAGTGAAGGGGGGGCAAGGGACGACGGTCTGGACAGCTACACTGCACTACTGCCTCCCTTTTTGCGATATAACCTCGTCCGCCCTGCTTGCTGCACTTTTCCCTTGCCAATCCTTTTGCCAGGAGCATTTGAGCGACCCTGTTTACACTGCACTGCGATACCCATCTGTCGGACCTGACAGCTCGAATACCCCACGCATTCCTGTTCACAATTGCACATCGAAACTATGGCGGACACCAAGGCGCTGCCGACGAGGTCGGCGACCGTGAAGACCACCTCGACCACCGACGATGCGGTCCCTGAAGTCGACCCTACCAGCGTAAGTTGAACTGCTTCGCCCGTCATTGGATGTCAGCCGAAATCTACAGCCGTCTTGTCGATTTCACTTTTTGGTCTTGTCATCCCTCTTGAGCACGAGCTAACACTTTGCGCGCAGACCGCTGGCCTTCTCGCCGAGCGACTCCAGGCTTGGAAGCATGCCGTCGGATACCTAGAGGACTACATGGAGGCCGTTGAAAAGATCCACAAGGCTCAGTCGAAGGAGTATGAGAGAGCGCTTAAGGTCATCTCTCATCCCCTAAAGGAGGGTCATCACTTTGACCAGAGTCTCGGCGGCATTGCGGGCTACTTCGAGAACATGCGCTCCAACACCCAGGCTATAATCAACACCAACCTCGAGACGGAAAAGAGCATCAAGGGATCTGTTCTGCCGGTTCTTGAGCGTCTCCACAAGGAGATCAAGCACAAGGGCAAGGAGCTCGCTCATGGTGCCCAGAAGAGTGCCAAGGAGGTCGAGAAGGCTCGCAACACCACCCAGAAGCACATCGAGCTCCTTGGCCAACAAACCGCTGCTTTTGAGTCGGCTGGCGGCAAGATGCACGGCTCAGACGACCCATACGTCGTCCACCGGGGTGTCTTGCACAGACTCCACAAGCAGGTTTTGGAGGAGAACAACAACCGCAACGACCTGATTGCCGTCCAGAACAACTTCGAGGCCTTCGAGGCTCACGTCATCGAGGTTATTCAGCAGAGCATGGAGGCCTTTGTGCAATTGACCGGAGGCCAGGCCGAGAAGACTCGTGCCTTGTACTCTGACATGCTCGGCGCCGTCCAGCGAGTTCCTCCCGATCTGGAGTGGAAGGGTTTCGTCACCCGCAGCGGCGAGCGTCTGGTCAACCCTAACGATGCTCCGCGATCCGTCGAGTCTGTCACGTTCCCCAACATGGATCACTCTGGCGTCAAGCCCCTCATTGAGGGTTCTCTCGAGCGCAAGTCGCGTAACAAGTTGTCTTGGGGTTACTCTACTGGCTACTACGTCGTAACCCCGGCCAAGTTCTTGCACGAGTTCAAGGACTCTGACAACACCCGTGCGGACCCCAAGCCAGATCTATCCATCTACCTTCCGGACGCTGTGATTGGTCAACCCAACGGGGACAAGTTCAACGTTAAGGGCAAGGACAAGAGCGGCTCAATGAGTGCCAAGCTCACGGGCAGTGCAGAACTGGCCTTTAAGGCGCACACCCCTGCGGATGCCGAGAAGTGGTTTGAGATTATCAAGAATGTTGCGGGAGCTACTGGCCCTGCTGCTCCGGACTCGGCCCCCACCTCGCCGGCTATGGCCTCTGATGAGAAGTTTGCCGCAGTATCTCCCACAGTCAACACCCAGTCTGGCGCTCACCAAGGCCAAGAGGCCGGGGTCACTGGGGCCGATCCTACCGCCAGCCCGGAAATCTTGAGTCCGGTTGACGGTCCTTCCTCGGGCGCCGCCATCCCTGCGACCAAGACGCCTCCTGTCGAGGAAAAGAAGGCTTAAGGGATTCGATGGCCACCACCTTTCTTCTCGTCGCTCCCCCACGCACACGCCGTCAGCCCCAGATTTCGACAGACGCCCGTCATCTTCCGCCCTATTTTAAAAGCGAGGCGGTGCTATGTTGAGAGGGTTCCTTCCCCGGTTGCCTTACACATTGAGCCTCGTGACGAGGCATACTTCGCCGCAGTCGTGCAGTAGTGTTCGGCTGATTGGCCACCCCCTTCAGCTACACACAGCCTTACGCCAGCATGCTTTCTTTGCTGCCACCTTGGCGCATGCGTTTTGGAGGATACCACTTGTTTATGGCAATGAATAGCTTTTAATGAAACAGAATTATTATTTGAGCCCTCCCCCCATTTTCCCTCGCTTTCTCCGTACAGAATACAGGATCTATTCGCGAGTGAAAAGATCGACAGAAGATTCGGATACAGATACCTGACGTCCAGACATTCACATCATCGACTGTCTGCCTAGCGATTTGCGACGCCGAGACACGGCGCTGAAACCTGCAGGCAATTCACGTGGCCATCCACAATCTGTTGGGAAGCCTCACGGCATGGGTATAAGTGCAAAGCCGCCCGGTCTTTTTGCTCGACCCTACCGGAGTGGAATCCCGATTTGGCTAACGAAGAACAGGAGCACCCGCGACGTATTCTGCTTGAAGAAGAGGCATTATTATGAGTCAATTCGGGAGGAAGTACGGTTCTAATCGCGATTCGGTGATGACGACGGGGACCAGAATTTCAACACCCGCGCAAGTGCACATTGAAGCACTCAAGGAAAAGTCTCCAACGACCGACTGCCACACCTTGGTTGACCTGTAATGCCTTGCAGATTTCTCGGTGAGGGGTTAGGTGAGGGGGTAGGTCATGAATGGTATGCTGCGTCCACACCACCTTCCGCGCAGCCTTCTGATCCCTTGAACGAAAGTCAAGGCTGCTGAGAGTGAGAAAGGCAGATTTGCTCGCACCGTTCCGTCATGATTCCCGCGCAATTGTGCTCTTTAGACGATTGAAGAATCATCCCTACCCATGCATTTGTTTTGTTTTGCAGCATGAGCGAAAGAGATGTTATTACGCGAGAGGCTTTCAGGCAGATACGTTGATGAGGAATTACCGTCGTCAGCCCCAACTTTACAGCCTCTGAACGGGCTAAGATCGCAGTGATGGGCAGTGATGGATAAGCCAACAAGCACACCTGCTACAGCCTGATTTGAATATTATATACATAGTGCTGCACAGGCTGTTTCCTAATCCCTGATTTTCCCAGCCAAACATCTTACAATCCATCAAATGTCACCGTAGCTAGCGTCACTCGATTCCTCTTTCGGTGTCTATGCCCCTATCCATGGTTTCTTTTCAATGAACCAACCGTCAACTCGTAGAGTTCCTGCTCGGCCGGCGCAATCATGACGAAAGCCTGGAAGGAGTACCGTGACACCATCACGAGGCTGTACATCACGGAGTCCCGGACTCTGGAGGAAGTCAAGGATATCATGCAGAGGGAGCATAGCTTCAAGGCATCGTAAGTTAACTTGCCTTCTGTTAGTTATATTTCCCACAACCAAATTGGCCACAACTCCTCCGAGGGCGTCTACAAGTGCAAAAAGATAGTGGTGACAGTTGGGGGCCAGAGAAAGGAACCAACTAATCGTTTGCTCAGAACTAGGTCCTACCGCCAGCAGTTCGACAAGTGGCAACTGGGCAAATACAACTGCAAGAAACGCAACGTCCGCCGCCTGTCCCAGCAGAGCGGGATCCAGATGGAAGCAAGCCCGACCCTCATCGGCCTCGGCTCGCCAGAAGACGGCGGCGGTCCCAACAGCCCGTCACACAGTCTCGCCAGCATGAGCCCGGAGCTCGACCACGAGTCGTCGTACTACAGCCCCCAGGTCTCTGCCGGGATCTCCATGTACCAACAAGCCCACCACAGCTCGCAGCTGCCTTCCTGGGAGCATCACCAGCCCGAGAGGACGTGGGGACAGGTTCCCGCCGCCTCTCCCATGGGCCCGGGCCACCAGCAGACGGCGGGCTCTCCCGGCCCGTCGCACCTCGACTTTGACGACATCTTGAGGCAGACCGCGCAGCAGACGGGCCACGGCGCGGAGATGCACTCGCCACACCCTGTCCATCCACAGTCCTCGTACTCTGTCGTTCTCCGACCAGGAGAGCAACCGGTCCAGCAGAACGCCAGGATCGCCCCTGAGTACCGGTACAACCCATATCCGTACCAGTCTGGCGCACGCTGCGGCTTTCGTAGGTGAGGCCTGGGTGGGATTATCGTCCGTGTCAGTTGGCCCTGCTGGCTGGGGGACTTGATGTGTAAAATTGTTTATTTCCCAGTCTCTTTGGGTTTGCGTGTTAGCTTTCCATGTTTTATAACCAGCGTTCACTTTGCTTCAATGGGCACAGGAGGAAACAAGGAACAGGAGGCTTGCTGGATCACAGAACACACAATGGCACCTCACTCCTTTCATTCTTTTTTTTTAACAAAAAAGGAAATGTGGGTTGGACATGTTTGTTTTAGCCAGGTCTTGATGTTCGCTCGTTTAGAACACACCTACTACACCCCTTTATAAACAGAACCAAAATTGCAATTTTCCCCAGCCTACGTAACGCCAGCAATGCACCCATCGTCATGTGACCTTGAAGAACCGGAACCTATTTACATAAAGTCGTCGTCGTTGAAAGGCTCGTTCGTCTCCGGCCTCTTGTTTGAGAGGTTCAGCCTCGCCGCGCTGTCCACCAAGCCGTAGGGATCGTGGACGTGCTTCTTGCCGTCGCCGCCTTCGGACCCGCCGCCGTCACCAGCCGCTGGCGCAGAGTTGGAGCGCACCTGCACCTTGACCTCGCCCGCGATGCCGTCCACGCGGATGGTGGAGGTGGTGGTGCCGCCGGGCGGGGGCCGCAGGGAGGGCGCGGGGGCGAGGTTGACGAGCTCGCGGAAGAAGTTGTTGGCGGCCTCGCAGCCGTCAAGGAGCCACTTGAGGCAGATGGTGACGCGCTCCTTGGCGAAGGGGTTGTGGTCGTCGTAGGCGCAGCAGTTGAGGAGGGGCACGATGCCGTTGTGGTTGACCATCTGGTTCTGCACCTCCGGGTTGCCCGGCGAGGACTGGCCGGGCGGAGGCTGCAGGAGGGTCGCGAGGATGGTGAAGATCTGGCCCTTGATGCCGGACCAGGGGTACTTGTGCGCCGGGTCGGAGAGGGACGGCGGCGGCGGGGAGGGGGGAAGGCTCTCGTTTGTGGAGTAGGGGCGCTCGACGATCGGGGTGGAGCCGGCGCTGTTTTGCTGTTGCTGGTCTGGGGGAGTGGATGCGGGAGGAGGGCGGTTGCGGCTGGGGACGGCGTCGACGAGGGGCTTCTTGGGGACGCCCGCCTCGAGGCCGTTGAGGAGGGTGATGAGGTCGTAGACGGCCTCCCACTCGATGAGCTTCTTGCGGGACTCGGCGATCTCGGAGGCGGTGGTCAGGAAGTCGAGGTACTGGGCGAGGCCGTCCTTGGCGCGCTCCATGTCCCAGGTGTCGACGGGGAACTCGGCCGGGTCGACATTCTCCTCGCGGATCTGGGCCTGGAGGTGCATGAGGGCGACGCACTCAGGGACGATGCGAGAGCGGAAGAAGCTGAAGAAGAACATGACGAGCTTGACGTCGCGGTCCTGGTCCTTCTTGTCCTGGGGCGGGTTGCTGATGCGGGAGCGGAAGATGTGATTGACGAGGCGGAGGAGGACGGTCTGCGCCGGGGAGATGATGTCCTTGGGGATGCGTAGGGAGTTCCAGGCGTAGGGAACCAGCGCCGAGTGGTGCAGGGCCTCGATGAGCTGGGAGGTGATTTGGAAGATGAGAGACTGTTCGTCCTTCTCCCAGACGGCGATGAAGACGAGCATCTCGCGGAGGAGAGACTTGCCGCAGTCGAGGGCGAGGAACATGCGGCAGCGCGTCTTTTGGAGGTTCTCGCCGGCGTGGGTGAGGCCCGTGCCGGCGGAGTCAAGGATGCAGGATTTGACAATCATGTGGAGAGCCTCGATCTGCTTGGGGTCGAGGATGTTGGGGATCTCGGTGAGGAGGCCGGTCAAGGGTCCTTCGCCGTAGGACTCGTCGTCGTCGATGTCGTCGTCGTCCATCATGTCGTCCAGGTTTTCCACGTGGTGGTAGTCCTCGGCATACTCCTCTGGCGAGCCTTCCGGGAGGTCTTCCGACTCCTCGACCTCGACAACTTCTGCCTCCTCGCCCGAGCGCATGACGGGCATGGGTGTGTAGCGGTTGATGAGGTTGCTCTTGCAGTGCTCTGTCCGCTGCTTCGCAAAGTCGACGGAAGGCATGGCGACCTGCCAGCCCTCGTAGTTTGCGTCTCGGGCGCGCAACCACCATGTGTCGATTTCCCTCGAGACTCGGCAGTACAGGCGGTCCTGCTCGAACTTGTCTTGGATTTCGGGGTCCCACGTCGGTGTCACCCGCTCGCCATCCTTGTAGTTGTCTGCGCGAACCTTGACCTGGCCTTCCGGAAACCAGTTCCAGGCCAGGGGGGCAATCGGAGCCAGGACGCCGGGCGGCTTGTGAGACTTGTTCTGGGAGTAGTCTGTAAGGAGCTTGCGCGCCGTATCGCACATTCTGGAGTTGCGCTCCAGCCAGTGCTGGATTTCCGTCTTTGCGACGTCGACCCGGAATCCAGAGCCGTCGCCGAGGCCGTCCTGGGGGTCGTCCAGCTGGGCGTCCTCGTCAAAGAGAACGTCGTACCAAAAGGACATTTTGTTCCGGTCGTTCTTGGCCGTCCAGTTGTGTGCTTGTTGGAGAGAGGTGACCAGAAGCTTCTTGTACATGTCCGTAATCTCATTCAACTTTGCGCGTGATGTCTCGTCCAGAATCTCGCCGTCGTAGCCCTTGCTCGTGACGTTAACACAGAGAATGATGGTCTGGTACACCATCTGGTCAAAGTGGACGGCGGCGCAGATGTCCTGTGGGACCTCGGGCTCCGACGTCACCAGCAGGTTCCTCGCGATGTGCATGAGCTTGTTGAGAATGGAGAGGTCATCCTTGAGGCTGTGGTGATTCTTGACGATGAGAGCCGTGCTCTCCTGCGGGGTGACGCCCTTCTCGGGGTCGTTGAGACTTGACAGCGGGCCTACTGAGCGTGTAGTGAGGCTGGGGATGGCGGCGCCGAAAATCTTTGTCAACCATATCCAAATCTCGACGTTTCGTGACAACGTTTCCCTGGTTCTTGTCAGATATGTCTCAGGGTTCCTAGGACGTGGAACTGAAGCAAGCTACCTCACATGCTTGAACGTGTGCGTCTTCTCAAGGGTCTTTGCTATCATGGATGAGACCCTGGCTGCGGTCTGGGGGCCCATGGGCGGTATGGTGTAGTGGCCTTCGAGGCAGATGAGGGCGGCTGAGAAGCAGCGCTCCTCGATGGACTCAGAGCCGGGCGTGCCATCGTCAAGTTCGAGGTCCGCCGGCAGCGACGGTGCTGTGTCTACCGTCATGGCTGCTGTGTCGTGAGATGGTGTGTGCTCCGTGGTAGTCAGGAAGTGAGTTTGGCATTCACTTTTCAGACTAAAAGATGGGGTAGCGTGCGAGACTTGGTGAACATGGCAAGGGCACCGCCAGAGTGAATTCCAACAACCTTCGATTAGTAATTACGCTGGGAGTGAGGTGAAGGCGGCGGAGGAAACTTTTGCATCAAGTCACAGTTCTCATGTAAAATCAAGATACGTCGAACGGGGTGGCGGCTCGAGGATGACAGACGGGGCAGGTCACCAACGAGGAAAATTTCCGCCCAAGTATCTTTGCACTCAAAATTGGTAAGCAGATACACACAGACCAACTGCCGGATCGAGGGCTCTCTGAATCAGCTGTAGGTCCTAACAACGGGGAGACATTTGCCCAAGTTAAACTGGAGTCTTGACTTGAGTTATTGATATTCTGTATCACAAATCCCAAATTCTTCATGAGGGACCAACTTTATCTTAATCCATGCTACATTTCAACCTTCTGAGTCCTGTGCGAAGAATGCGAGCCTGTACGCCCGGATGCGACTGCTCTTCTGGGTTGAGAGCCCTGTGAAATTTTGGAGCGCTGGGCCCCCTGAAATCGGCCAATCGTGGGGCTTCTGCCCCTGTAGACCCCTCTATCGGCCGAGTCCGTCGTGGGCTCCAACGACCGCCCCTCGGCGGGGTAATTTTGCTGCAGTGTCCTGCCGTCCAACGCGAATTACTTGTGCGACGAGTCACGGCTTGACTCACCCGACAAGATAAATCCGTAAGTCCTCGACTGTCAGATCTCGACCTACCGATCCCGCCACGATCTCGCTTCTTGCGTCTCGTCGAATTCCGCCGCAACTCCCCTCGACCACCGTATACGACGTTTACGAATTTCATACCGACTTCAACATGGCGGAAGGCGCAACGGCCCAGGAGAGGTTCGCCCTCATCCAGGAGAACCTGGCTGAGGTCATGAACCCCGAGATCATTGAGAAGATTCTGGCCGAGGGACGCAACCCCAAGATCTACTGGGGTAAGCATACTTGAACTCTGTTCTTCCAGCTAGGCTGTCATGCATTGGCTGACCGAATGCGCTGCAGGTACTGCGACAACCGGCAGACCGCACTGCGGTTACTTCGTCCCGGCCATCAAGCTGGCGCAATTCCTTGCTGCCGGCTGCGAGATGACGGTCCTCCTCGCCGATATCCACGGCTTCCTCGACAACCTCAAGGCCCCGATTGAGCTCGTCGAGCAGCGCGCCAAGTTCTACAAGTTCGCCATCACGAACATCCTCCAGGCCGTCGGCGTCTCCACCGAGAAGCTCAACTTCGTTCTGGGCAGCTCCTACCAGAAGAGCCCCGAGTACATTATGGATATCTACAAGATGAGCTCGCTCATCAGCGAAAGAGATGCGAAGAAGGCTGGTGCGGAGGTTGTGAAGCAGTCAGACGTGAGAGCACCCGTTCCATTGTGCCGGGCATTGGGCTAACACGACGGTAGAACGCCCCTATGAGCGGTCTGCTCTACCCCGTCCTTCAGGTCTGCGACGAGCAGCACCTGGGCGTTGATGCGCAATTTGGAGGTATTGGACCCTTTGACTTGTCTCTCACCACCCTCGACTGACTTCTGTAGGCATGGACCAGAGAAAGCTGTTTGCGGCGGCAACAGAATGGCTGCCCAAGATTGGTTACAAGGTCCGCGCGCATTTGCTGAACCCCATGGTTCCGGGTCTCAATGGCGGCAAGATGAGCGCAAGCGACCCTGGTAAGTCTGATGAGTGAATGCCGGCGTATGTACATGCTGACACGGCCCCTTAGACAGCAAGATCGACCTTCTCGATGCCCCTGAAGTCGTCCAGAAGAAGCTCCGCAAGGCCGAGTGTGTGCCCAAGGTCGCCGAGGGCAACGGCGTTTTGTCTTTTGTCGAGTACGTGCTGCTCCCCGCAGCCGCCCTGAAGGGCAAGAAGGAGTTCACCGTCGAGCGTGAGCGTGACGGCCTCGAGCCCCTGGTTTACACCGACATTGCTGCCATGCACGAGGACTACAAGAACGACGTGGTAAGCATAGGACATATTGAAGCGGATTTTGACTGTACGCTAACGCTCTGCAGTTGACGCCCCAGCTGCTGAAGCCGGCCGTCACAAAGGCTCTCAACGCGCTCTTGGCACCCATCCAAGCTTCCTTCCAGGCCTCCCAGGAGTGGCAGGAGGTTACCACCAAGGCTTACCCGCCAGTTGAGGACGACAAGAAGAAGAAGAAGAAGCAGCCCAAGGACAAGGGCTCTCGTTACCCCGGCGGAGCCAAGAAGGAAGATGGCGCGGCCAAGGAGACGGAACTGCCTGTGCGCCCAGCTGAGGAGAGCAAATAAATGACGACGCCCCGGTTTGCTTTGCATAGAAATGAATTTTGTCTGTATGTACTAGGGTTGGAGTTCGGATGAAGACCAGCAAAAAAGTCTAGAGAGCTAGATACCTCAGATGAAAAGAGCATATGAGAACCCCTCAACCCCTGTCCAGAACATGTACAGAAGCTCAATTTTAGTGCTAAAACACCAGACCTCTTGATTCAAGATAACTCGTGTCTAGAAATGCATGCGCCCCAGGCATGATCTTCAACACGTGCTTAGAAGATTGGCCATCCAGGCGGGGGCATTCTGCTGACCATGAAAATGCGGGACGCCCGGGAGGTCGCAATGGCGGGGCACTGAAGAAGTGCGTGGGATGGCGGGGTAAAATTCGGCGGGGTCCTTGAGAAAAAAAGGTTCGGTATTCTTACCATCCACCCAGGTCGTCACAATTCTATATCCGGAGCTCGAAGCTGTCGTCTGTTTTGTCTTTGAATCTGTCATCTTCGAATCGTGATACCCCTTCCCCCGCGAAAACCAACACCATAGACACAATGGCCGACCTTCCTACTACCTTCGACCGTAAGCAAGCTCCTCGACATGCTTTTCTCCCCTCCCTCAAGCTCCCACCCGTGAATGCGCGCGCGCGCGACTGAGCACCCAATGCTAACATCGCCTCATACCAGGCCCCGTCCACATCGCCGTCATCGGCGGCACCGGCCTCGGCAAGCTCGAGGGCTACACGCCCGTCGCCGCCCTGAACCCGACGACGCCCTGGGGCCAGCCGGCCTCCCCGATCATGATCCTCGAGCACGCCGGCGTGCCCATCGCCTTCCTCGCCCGCCACGGCCTGCACCACCAGTTCGCGCCGCACGAGGTGCCCGCCCGCGCCAACATCGCCGCCCTGCGCTCCATCGGCGTCCGCTGCGTCATCGCCTTCTCCGCCGTCGGCTCCCTGCAGGAGGAGATCAAGCCCATGGACTTCGTCGTCCCGGACCAGGTCATTGACCGCACCAAGGGCATCCGCCCCTTCACCTTCTTCGAGGGCGGCGTCGTCGGCCACGTCGGCTTCGCGGACCCCTTCGACAAGGGCCTGGCTGAGGTCGTGAAGAAGTGCGCCGCGCACATGCAGGGCGACGGCGTCGTGCTCCACGACAAGGGAACCATCATCTGCATGGGTAAGCAGTGCTTTCCCCCTCACATGTACAAACCGCCGAAGTTTGAGTCTTGCTGACATACATCACACAGAGGGCCCCCAGTTCTCGACCCGCGCCGAGTCTCATATGTACCGCTCCTGGGGCGGCAGCGTCATCAACATGTCCGCCCTCCCCGAGGCCAAGCTCGCCCGCGAGGCCGAGATGGCCTACCAGATGATCTGCATGGCCACCGACTACGACTGCTGGCACTCATTCGAGGACGTCGACGTCGCCATGGTCATGAAGTACATGGCTGCCAACGGCGAGAACGCGAAGCGCCTCGTCGGCGGCGTCCTTGACGAGCTGGCCAAGCAGGAGCACAGCGAGATGGTCCTAGCCAAGCACTGGGAGGGCGCGTCCCAGGGCGCCGTCAAGTTCATGACCAAGCCCGAGGGTCGCAACCCCGAGGCCATGAAGAACGTCGAGTTCCTCTTCCCCGGCTTCTGGAACTAAAGTTGCCCTTGCTGGCTGGGTTTGTTTTGTAGTTTGATGATGGAATTTCAGTACATGGTGTTAATATGGGTTGGCCAAAAATGAGCGTGGACTTGTATCATATGGACGCTTTATGAGCATAGACTTCTCCCGAGGCATCAACTGGCCAGGAAGAAAGGTAGATCAGGAATAGAACAATTTAAAGAATGGTGCACATGAGTACATGGTAGCGATGATGATGATGAATTCCGAGCCTTTTGACTCTGTTCTTTACGTGTACAATCAAAGGTCCAACGCCATGTCTAACGCCATTCTTGGACCCAAAGGAAGTCTACCTCAAAACCTCCGTTCCCAATCACATCAAGAGGTATAATGCCCGGACGCCCTTCTCCGCTGCCGCGATATGCCAAGGCCGTATATCCGTCCCCCTATCTACAATTCCCCTGGCCCGAGCTAGTGTACCAAGGCCCCTGAAATAAGTGAGCATCTCTCGCATCAGAGTCTCGCACAGCCGCGGGTTGCTATCCACGTGCAAAATGTTGACTTCTAAAACCACTGGTGGATCTTCTAGTTTTGTTCCGCCGCGTTTGACTAGATACCCACTGATTATAGCAGGATTAAGCTCTCCGAGAGTTGACGAGTTGCTGAGTCGATGGGCAAGCACGGCACCCCACGTTTGATCTGTAACATCAAGAAGAATGGCGTCACCTTCGGCTGGTTCCGCGTTGCCGTCACCAGGGGTGCCTCCCGGCGTCGCGGCGTTTACGGGGTTGTTTTCCTTCATAGGTGTGGCGGGCGTCCCACTTTGCTCGGGAGAGAGTATTGATGCCTGCGGTGTTGACACCGGGGTGGTGTAGAATGCTGACGATGCTGTCGCTGGTACTTTTATTGCCGGAGGAAGCAACTGTAGAGACGGGTTTGTGTCGACTGAGATCAACGTCAGGCTCATCGAGGCCATCGACTCGGTTTGCGCGAGACCTTGCCAGAAACCGATTTCCTGCTGGTCCATGGGCCCGCACTTTGTGATAATGATCCGCCAGTGTACCTTCCACTTGGAGATCAAATCATGTGTCGTATCCCATATCTCGTGGTAGACATCGTTAAGAGACGTTGAAAGTGGCTTGCCTTTGCGCCCGAGACTGTAAGACGCCGTCATTTGCTGGCATCCTCTGTTGTCGGTCCATGCTGCTGTAATCCACCTCTCGTCAATGCTTTGTGCATAAGCGATGTGCATGCAGGTGTTTTCGTGCATGACCGAAGACGAGGAGGTATTGGAGATCTTGAAATCGATGCCTCGTGGTAGTGACTGCTCCAGCATGATAGCTGGCGAGGGCATCGGCCCGCCAAACAATGTGCATCGATCATACGTCTCTATCGCTAGCTTGATGGCGTCGCTTGGTGTTGGTTCAACGATGCCCACAGGAGAAGTCAGAAAATCTAGAGGAACCAGCTGCAAAACAAGTTCATTGACAGGCGCTTGTCTTCTGTCAGTCAAAGACCTCTTGTGAATCTCGAAGAGCCGCTGGAACGCCGTGCACTCCTCCACGATCGACCCAGGGTGATCCGGAGGGTACACGAAGTACACAACAAAGTTCTTCTCCGTCACGTTTGCTGACAAGAGCCCCTGATTCAAGGCCTCCATGCGATCATCCAGACTTGACCCAATGTGAGGGCTGACCGTGCCCGGAGAAGTAGCAATCTTGTCCGCTTCGAATGGCATCAGCCCGTCGGTCACCTTTGAGCTCGTGGGCAGGCGCTCGAACGAGCCCAGTTTCAGCAGCTCATAGACATTGCGCATCCGATCTAGGAACGCTGCGGCAACATCTGTCATGCCGTCCCAGTTCGGAAACACGCAGACAACGTTGACATTCTTCGTCCCTTGGGCAGGGCCGAGACCCAAGCTTTCCCAAAACTGAACGCTTGACGGAAGGACCGACAGTCTGGCTTCTGCGCGGCGGAGTTCCATGTGTGGCGCGGGGATTTGGAAAAGGTTATTGGGCTTGGGCGGCTCAGCATTCGGATCTCTCTGCGGAACTGGCCTTGGGTGCATCCTGTTAGGCTGCCCCAGCAACGGCACGTCAGGGACCTCCACGACACCTTTGAAGTTGCAGGTGTTAAACTCGCCGAGGCAAGCAGGGACAACTTCTCGCAGAGTCTGTAGAGCGGTGCGACTCAATGATGACAGCTGGCGACGAGTTTCTGGTATAATGGCCGTGTTCAGAGTGTTGGCTTGCGAATCGCGGATTTTCAAGTTACCAGTGACCGCTTGCTCAGTCACAATCTGAGCGATTGTCACCATGTCCTCATCTGTTAGTGAAAGATGAATCGGCAGTGCCTCAGCATCCTCAAAGTACTTTGTTATCGACACCTCTGTTGCCTCGACCTTGGCTAGTTTAGGGAGTTCCAAGGCCAAGGTAGGATCAGAGTCTTCGACAGACTCAATGTCCTTCAACGAGGTAACGTGAGAAACCACATCGTCGTCGAAATTCAGCCTTCTAATGCTTGATTTGAACGGAGACGCTGGCTCATCTGTCGTTGAGCTTGCATCATCCTGGTCAGACACCAAGCTCACATCGTCCGCATCGGATGCGAAGTCATCCATCTTGGCAGGACTCGTGTTCAAGGTTGCGTTTTCCAGACCGCCGGTAATCGTACGGATGACCACACTCGTTTGCTCTGAGTGCTTCAACTGCTTCCTCTGTTTCCCGTGTCTTCGTAGGTAGTCGGTTGTAGGCGGGCCTTGAGAACCAGGCTGCGTGACCGACTCTTGCGCCAACCCGCGGGTGACTGGATTGCAGTCAAAACGACCCCCTTGCTCGTACTTTTTGTTGACGGAAGGAAGCACTGGATCGAAGCCTACGCTGTCAAAGACGCTGCCTTTCCTTGAAGGTGTTCTGCTTGGAGCAGAGTCGATGTCTCCCAAGGATGCTCGGACCCTTTTGTAAACGGTATCGGGGCCAAAAGGACTCGACTCTCTCTTGGTACCGGCAGCCTTTTCTGTGCTGGGTCTTTGCTTTCCCTCGTCCATGAGTGTGCTCCTGGCATGCTTGAGTTCGGGCTTGGTGAAAATTGGTGGACTCGGCTCGGGCTTTGTATACTCAATCGGGGGAGCAGCCATTTTCGCAGGCTCAGGCAGCGGAGGCGGAAGCACTGGAGGCATCGAAGGTGCATCTGACATGCCCATATCGGGGAGACCCGAGAGATCTAGATCATCGCCGGGTTGCTCATCAAAGAAGCTGAAATCAGCATCCGTTATGTCGGCATCGCCGAACATATCCGGGCCCATGTCTCCAAAGAGGTTGTCGCTCTCGCCCCCCAGGAATGAATCTGCTCTTGGCTTGTTGTCATTCGAGTTCCACCCGCCATCACCGTACGATTCATTATGTTGACTGGTATGCGGCACCGCAGTTTCAGGCATGGTGACATCTGCCATGGCAGTATCGATATCGACGATGGCTACGGTCGCATTCGGAGCCCCTGGGCTGGAAGTGGTGCCGTCTAGGGAGGGCGTGATTCCTAGAGGATTCTGAACCCCGTCAGGAGGGGTCGGATACATTGCACCTACGGCCGCTGCATTGCTCGCGCGCCTTAAACCTAAAGGCGAATGTCCATTGGGTTGCTGTGGTGGGACGGCCGCGGGAGTCTCTTTTGTTGCCGCAGTCTCCCTCTCCTTTTTCCGCTTGGTGACTTTTTCTTCTCTGTCAGTTCCGAGCTGAAACCAGGTTCTAGCTTCGCTTAGAAAGTCTGCAGTCTCCTCGTGGGCCAGCAATGCGGTATCTCCTAGACCATGATTTCGCGCCAGGATCACTGACTTTTTGCGGAAGCAGAGGGCAGCCGGCCATGATATCGTAGCCATTGTTGACGGGAGTGGTGTTGATTTGCCGTCTCCTGATTTTCGGCGGATCATCTGAAGTGCTATCCAGGGGCAAGACTGAAGCAACGTTGGGGACAGCCCACGGGACTGGAGGATCTTGATGCATGTATCTCTCCATTGCGATGATTTAGCATCCGCGCCCCTCCAGAGTTGAGTATCTGGAGTTTGTCCAAGACCAAGCTCTGGATATGATAAGCCGCCGCCCATGAATCCTTGATAATTTGCTAGAACGCCGAACGGGGCCGCCAAGATCTGAGAGCCTAACACAATCTGCCCCGGACTTGATGGCTCATTCACCGACAGTAGACCTTCACAACACGACAATGACAAGCTCATAACCAACGCACCCGTAGTCGTCAGATAAATGCGGAAGGTTCCGACGACTGCTGAATCAGAATCGAGAGCTCGGTCGGACTGGTTTTCGCGAGACACCTTCGCGGGAAAAAGGACCGTTCGGTAGTTGACAGGTATCGCGCAAATGCGGCTACAGAAAGCTGCGGAAACGGTCGACAAGAGAGCCGTAACAAAATGCTCGTATGCGTCCTTCAGAGGCACAGAGCCTGTACCCTTCGCTTCGGGTCCTCCGGCTGAGGCGGGCTTTGAATCGGGATCGGAAGAGCTTGGCGGCCCAGAGCCTGTGTTCTGCGAATTCCGAAGTGACAGGTCAAGGGCCGAGTTACTTGATGAAGAGCTTGTGGGAGTGTTTGCAGCTTGCTGGCCCGGCGCGCGTCCCTTGAACAGACTGACCGGTTCGAATGAACCATCCTCGACCATCAATAGTGTCGCACCTTCGACTTCGATAGTGTTGCCCAAAGCCCCATTATTGTCGTCGGTAGCCGCCGCTCCTTTCCCCGGCACATGGAAATACCATAGCACGCGCCTGGTCGCATCATAGTAAACGATGTGGCCGCGGTTCCGTAGTTCGGTCTCGACATCGGCAGCAGCCGAGGGGAAGGTTTGCGCGTGCTCCTGAGAAGGTTCGTAAACTCGGAAAACGATCGAGGAGATGTTATTCTGGAGGAGATAAGTCAGCCACCTTAAGTTATGTAGGAAGTGATGCGACGCACATTTAATAAGGTATTAGTATCGTATTCGCTTGTGTCCATGTCGACGGTCAAGTCTCGCAAATGCGGGATTCGATCCGTGTCGCAACATCAACTCCCTCAGTCGCTAAAGCTCCCGGAGGCTGCAGGAGCCGGTTGAAATCCAAGAAAATGCAGTCATAAAATATCAACGTCTTTCTGGCATCGATTGGAGCGAAATAAGCGATTCAAGGAGCTTTCGGAAGGGTTGTCTGCTGGATTTCGCGAAGTCATCGACTCCATCTCCGTGGGTCGAAAGCGCGACCAAAGTACCGGCTGCTCGGCATCAACCGAGTCCAAGACTGGTCCAGTACCGATGGGAAATATGCGATAGAAGTTTCCAGGCGGTTGTTATCGAGATGATGGAGCACCGGGAAGCGTCGATGCTCGATCGTCGAGGTCGTCGTTGGGGGGGAGGTTTTCGGGTCTTTCGCAACGATTACTGCGTGTTCAGCAACCAGGTCTGGCCGGGTCGGGATAGCGGCGGAAATTCAGTTCAGCACGGTCACTGACAAGCACCAGACTGGAACCTCAGGGAGCAGTTCGTTCGGCTGAACGCCTGTAATAGTGCACTAACAGGGTCCTGTTGGATCGGAAGACGGACGCGGTTTCAGCCAATCACTGCTGTCCACCCGCTAAAAGTCCCTGTCCAGCGGTCGGGATACACGCTAATGCAGCGTCGCCTGATTCGGCGGGGGGCCGGTCGGAAACAGGACTTACTTTTCCACCGCCTCACCGAGAAGTCCGCGCTGGTGGGCCAGGTGTGGCTCCCGTCCACCGACGCACCGGCCACCGCGGTCTTATCTTATCAGAACTTTTTTTTTCTGGCTCCCCTCGGTCGCAGATTTCCTTCGTCCTTCGTCGCATCGTCGCGCAGAAACCGATCGACCGATCAGTGTTTTCCGTCTCCGGCCTCCCACAGTCAAGATGCAATTGACAAACCCCGGCACCGTTCCGGTCTACACCATCTCTGGTGCTTCGACAGCAAGGCCTTTGCCCGACTGGTTGGCCAGGCGCAGAAAGAGATCACTCAAAAACGACCCCGAATACGCAAACCGAGTCGAGCTTCTGCAGGATTTCGAATTCGAGGAGGCGAGCACATGCATCCAGGTCAGCGAGGATGGTGACTGGGCCGTCAGTGCCGGAACCTACAAGCCTCAAATCCACGTCCACAACCTGCCGCAACTGTCTCTCTCGTTCGCGCGTCATACCAACTCTCTCACGGAGAAGCTGGCCATTCTCTCTTCCGACTACTCAAAGACTCTGCTTCTCCAAGATGACCGACGACTCGAGTTCCACACCCCGATGGGCTGCCACTACACGATCAGGATACCTCGGTATGGAAGAGATTTGCTGTACGACAGGCATTCGGCGGAGGCCCTTGTACCGGCCGTCGGAGTTGATGCAGACGGATTGGGAGAGGTGTTCCGGTTGAATCTCGAGATTGGAAGATTCATGAAGTCGTTCCAGATTGATGTTGGTGGGGACGAAGAAGGAGCTGGCTTGCAAGGTGGCATCGAGGCCGGCAGTGTAAACGCTGCTGCTTTGGCCGAGAAGTCACACGGCCTGGCTGCATTTGGAACATCGCTTGGCACTGTTGAATTCTGGGACGCCAGGTCGAAGTCTAGAGTTGCACGTCTTGGTTGCCAAGAGGGAGCGATTACTGCACTTGACTTCAACGCCTCAGGCCTCTCAATTGCCACTGGATCTGCCAACGGCATGGTTCAGCTGTTTGATCTGCGTCGCCCTGTACCTCTTCTCACCAAGGACCAAGGGTACGGCTTCCCGATCAAGAAGTTGATTCACATGACAACTGCGTCTCAGGAGAAGAAGGTTCTGTCCGCCGACAAGAGAATCATCAAGATTTGGGACGAGACGGACGGCACGCCCTGGACATCGGTTGAGCCTATTGTGGACATCAACGACATGTAAGTCTAAGAGGCCGGACGGTGGAATGACTTTGCTAACCATACTATAGTGCCTGGTGCAAGGACACTGGTATGCTTCTAACTGCCAACGAAGGCAAGCAACAGCACTCTTTCTTCGTTCCCAGCCTGGGTCCGGCTCCGAGATGGTGCTCCTTCTTGGACAACATGGTCGAGGAGATGGCCGAGGAGGTCCGCACCGAGACTTACGACAACTACAAGTTCTTGACGCTGCCCGAACTCAAGCAACTGAGCATGGAGCACCTCATCGGCAAGACCAATCTTCTCAGGCCATACATGCACGGATACTTTGTGGCCTCCAAGCTTTACGAGCAGGCACGGCTCATCGCCAACCCCTATGTCTGGGAGGAGGAGAGGACGAAGCGCATCCAAGAGAAGGTCGAGAAGGAGCGCGCCAGCAGGATCAGAGGCAACAAGAAGGTCAAGGTCAACCAGAAGCTTGCCGACAAGCTGCTCAAGAGGCAGGAGAACAGAGAGGTTGTGGACACCAAGGCTGGTGTACTGGGCGACGAGCGTTTTGCCAAGCTCTTCGAGGACGAGGCCTTCGCCGTCGACGAGACCAGTTACGAGTTCCGCGCTCTCAACCCAAGCACTACCGTCGCCGCTCCGGATACTCACGAAGTGGGTGTCAGCTCTGCTGCCAGACCTGCTGAGGCACCCAAGGTAGGACTAGGCAAGAAGGCTCAATCCCAGGCAGCAGAGATGACGATGAAGGTGTCTTCCTCCAACCAGAAGCATGGAGGAAAAGAAAGGGACACCGCGTTGGGTTCCCGTGTGCAGAAGTCGGGACGCATCGGCAAGATGAACCGTGGAGAGGCTTTCGGCGAGAAGCAAGTCACGTTCGTCCCGGACAAGAAGAAGGGCCGTGGCCCGCCCCAGCAACAAGAGGAGAGCGCACCCAAAGAGAAGAAGAGGTTTGACGCGAGAAGAAGCGCAAGCACGAACACATTCAGAAGGCTATAAGAAACCGCTATGAGTATCCCAGGGTTTAAGTAATGGTACAAGAAAGGGCTTTTCTATCCCTCGAGCAGATCCCGGCTGCCAGATTTCGTCAATCATCCAGTTTCTAAACCCCGCATCAAACGACCCATTACACCGGCACCAAGCCAGTTGGCGGTCTTCGACCCGACATATCATTCCTATCCTTCGGCGTAGGGTTTACTTCCGACCCCATCTCATCAGCTTCCGCTTCTTCTCGGCCTGCGCCAGTCCCTTCTCGAGATCCTCTGGACGGAGCCTCGGCGTTGGGGGCACATCGTCAAGTCTAGCGCGGCCGCGGTGGCTGCGTGGTGGAGAGTTGGACTCCTTGACTGACTTGGGAAACTCGGTCCTCCGCGGCGTGAGGGCGGTTACCACTTTCCTGGCCGACTTGCGCATGGTCTCCCTAATCTTCCACTCGCGCTTCTTGGCGATGTAAAACAACACAGCCATTCCGACTGTACGAAGAGCTGGTTAGCAAAATGATTTTATAAAGGCGTTGGTATTTTTTAGAAAGGGTCCACATACTTCCGAGAGCACCAACGATGGAAACAACCACGATGATGGCAATCATGGCTTGGGATGAAAGCCCGACAGCGCCGGGGCTGTCTCCAGCAGCACCGGCATCGTTGTCAACACCGCTTGAGCCGCTCGCATCGCCGGCGGCATCCGGATAATAGGTCTCGGTCGCCAAAGGGAAGTAATTGGAGGTCGTGGCCGCCATGGTGTTCAACTGCGTACCGCTCTCAGAGAGGGACCAGTGTACGGACTCAAAATGTTGGCGGGAAGAAGAGGCACAGTCAGGCTGGAAAAGGAAAAAACGGCGTCAGAATCGTATGAGTAGAGAGAAAAGCTGAACAAAATCGAAGAGATACCCGGCGCCACGAATGTGGCCCAACTCAGTATTTACATGTTCAACCGCCGAGAAAACTCTTTGATGGAGCCCAGCGCCAATGGTTTCCCCCTCTCCTGCAGCCAGCCTACCAGCGTATTCCCCTCAAAGCAATGAATGTGATGAACGAGAATGGCCCCCCCGTGGAAGTGCATGTGCTTTACGACGGCAGTTGAGCGCGACGTGGGGCACGTATGGAAGCAGGAACAGTGTTGAGACACCCTGCTGTTGCCAATGGGATGTCTGGGCCCAAGACGGTCGAAATAGGCTCGCGATGCTCCCATTGGTGTTGAGCGGCCTCGAAGCGCCGGCACACGGCGCTTTCACATCGGAGCCGGGGTGCGGCGGCCAATCAGCGGGCGGAGCCTGGGATTCGGGCGGCACGAATTTCAGGGGGCCAGGGGGGACCTGAATCAACCCCGGCTTCCTTATTCTCACCACCTGCATAGCACGCCTGCACGGTTGACGATGGCTTCTCATATGCAGCCGGTCACGGCAGTGGCTGCAATATCGACAAGCTTAACTGTGTGATGGGGAGGGGTTGCGCATCTTGTTGACTCGACGAGCATGCGGTGTGATGGGCCGTTGGCTGGTGATTGCGGCTTTCTATCGCGAAGTCTCTGTTGGTTGCCCGCTCAGTGTTGTCCGTGATGGCTTATGCACGCTCTGTCACTATCACGACGACGCCTGCGAGGATATCAGGATGACCAGAGCGGAGGGAATCAGCAATGCATGCACTCCACGGCGCATCGTTTGGCCGTCAGATTCGGCCTTCATTCGGCGTCTGGCGATGATGCCCCCAAAGTATCAGTTGCCGCCAGTCTCTTTTCCCGTCAAATTCTTGGTGTATTTAGCATTCCTTGGCTTCCACGTCGGGATTCTAAAAATGGACCTTGGCCTCGGCCGATCAACCTCGGCGGACGACCATTCAAGCTGGGGTTTCGGTGCTGGGGCCGTGTCGACCACTCAAGGAACCCTGAATATCGGAGGTGGATCGCCGGGTCGGAGGTCGAGAGGCCTTCTCGTCTGTCTTACCTGCAGTCCTGCCCTCGGACTTTGAGTCACCCGGTGTTGCAGATTTAGGTCAGTCTTGATGGCTGTGGAACGATAATGCTGAGTTCACCACGCACCGATATGTTATTCCACGATCTTGGGAATGATGCAAGCAGCCTAAGGCAGCATAGCATCGATATTCAGGCAGCATCCGACTAACAGACGTGCGATTTCTCACAATGCCTCACGAGAGGAAACCCGTGTCTCATTGGTCTAATTCAGTTCGAAGGCCATTCGCTGCTGATCGTCACGGGCCGGTTAGTCCTCGTCACAGCCTTTCATGGATGCAGTTTCTTCTACAGCCATTTACCGAAGACCGCCTTCAGTATTGTCAACTTTTTAATACTGATAAGAAAGAACACTGGTGACCTGTCATGGTAGATACTCACTCCGGAAAATGCTTTCATATGTCGGGGAAGGCTATGTAGACATCACAGCTAATTTAAGGGAGGCCCGGGTGTGCTTCTGTTCAATAAGGGAATGCTATCAAAAACTTGCCTTCTTTTTGCAGTGACCATGGTATTATTCTGGAAGTAATGAGGCAAGAGCATCGCCACAAGCATCTGTTCAGGAAGTTGCGATGACATTGAGAAGCTGCAGGTGGTGGGCGCGGATCGATGAGTTCCTTCCTAGCGGATTGCCATGCCTTCTCTCGAGTTCTTGCAGGAAGAAAGAACGTCAACTTCTGATCGTGCACTGCAACTTTTCTTTCCACGTTTGGCTATCTGCATCGTACCTTCCAAAGAGTTTCTGGCAGCCGTGACCAAACACTTCACGCATTGAGACATGCCTTCCGGTAGATGGAAAGCATCTTGCCCAAACTCAGATCAAGCACGCCGTCCCATCTCTTTACACCTAAAAGCCTTTGAGTGACGCCCACTCACTTACTCCCAATCCATCCGAAGCATCGTCATTTGGCGACGTCTCCGATCATTTTTGTTCCGTTGTGCTTCCCAGACCCCTTGTTCCTGCTCTAAATATCACATCTTTCCTTGGACCACAGCTATAATCCACTTGAACGGGTTCTCTCGGCGGTGCGAGGCTTTCCGCCAACCTCAGCGGCATGAGTGGTCAATCCAGCCCTGATCCCATCTCTGAGGCACCCCAAGACTCCTTTCCTTCGACAATGGCAGAGTCTCTTCCCAGAGGGTCCAGCTCTAGCCACTCTCTGCTGAGCGACAGTTCTAGCAGAGTCTCGCCATCCACCGACGGACCTCCTCCAGCTCGGCGAAAGAAAGATGGCATGCAGCAGAACCTGAACCCCGTCGGCCATCATGGCAAGCATGGGCAGCACCGCCCCTCGGGTATAAACCGTCACGATGATTCAGGCATGGTACTTGATGCATCAGAAATGGAGGCTACCAACGGTGTCGAAGAACTCCCCTTTGCACGTCCGCCGAAGTTCAAGCCCAATCAGTTCTCGGGGCCACAGCAAAGACTGCCCATTCATGCTGAAGATTTTGAAGATCTGGAAGACCTGGCTAGTCTTCAAGACGAACGTCCTCAGAAGCTGAAGTCCATCTCGCACCAACACCAAGAACTTTCAGGTCGGCGCCATGGTGGTGGCCGCCATCGCACGGACACGGAACAGTCTGATGGAATTAACACTGGTGTCAATGGCGAGAATGGAAAAGATCCCCCCGTTCGTGAGGTACACTCTGGGAAGACCACGGACGCGGGTAAAGACCACCCAAATGTCGAGAGCCAAATGTCAGTCAATTCTTCCAAGGAGGGGGAATCAGTTCCATTGGATGGTCAACCAGCCCAAGTCAAGATAAGATCTCGTCAGCGGCCCACGGTGCTGGAACCCAATTCACCACCTAGTCAAGGTCTGGGAATCCGTCCTTTTCACGATGCGGACAATAGCTTGCCTGGTGGCCTAGGCCGTCCACAGGTCCAGGAAATACCCCATGTGGAAGTGGCCGCCACAAGCACACGCCGGAAGCCGGAGAAAGACCGCGAAGTCAGACGGCCTGTCCTTGTTCCGCAGATGGGCCCTCCAGCAGCAGTCAATACCACAACCATCCGCTCGCCCACTGATCAAGGGGCTAATGTAACACCCCCTGAGCGTCAAAACGGTCTGCCTCAAGCGAGAAAACAGCACTTCGAATCGGTCGAATCCCAGAGGCAGCGCATGAGTACCCCCGTAGGAGATCTGGAAGGCCCTCGGCCCACGCCAAATCGTGCCCATGCAGAAAGGCGCAACGAAACACCAAGAAGCACTCGCATGCCACGCAGTGGGCATGTTCAGAGGCGCGAGCATACATCTCGACGTGATAGAGAGCCAAGACGCGGGGACATTCACAATTCGGAACAGCAGTCCCGACCCCTGAGAGAAGAAGATCTTTGCGTCTCTGCCCCCCGAGTACCATCACGGCAGTCAAATGTGTCCAAAGTTAGGAGGAATCGTACTCAAGACAGGTCACGGAACAGCCATCGAGAAGTGAATGGTGACCTCCTCCGCCCGCGGAGTGGACAACGATCGAAAGACATGAGACTTTCATCAATCTGTGAGATGATATATGGATTGGAAGCAACAGAGGCGGAGTCTCGCAGAACAATTGATGAGCTCTGGCAGCAGAAGCAAGATCTGGAGCAGCAAGTATACAGCATGCAACAAGCTCACAGAAGCCTTGTCGACAAATCATTGCAGTATGAGAAAAGCTACAACGAACTCGCCGCGGACTCTCAGCAGCGGGCCGCTCAAATGAGACACCAGGAGAACAGACTGAATCGTGTGCTAGAGCAGCGAGACCATCTTCGTGCTGAGACCAGCAAAATGCGGGCTGAGCTTGAAAGCTCAAGGATCAAACAGTCCGAAATACAGGAACATGTAATTAGAGCTGAGGCCGAAATCGAAAAGGAGGCGGGTCGAAATCGGAAACATCGTGAAGAGGCCAGCAAACAAACAGAGCTCGAGCTAATAGCTCTGAAGGAGGAACAGAAAGTGACCATCGACGGGCTGAAGGCGCAGCTAGAAGCGAAGCGAGACGCCTACGAGAACGAGAAAAGGGCCTTGAAGGACTTGCAGGTCGACTTTGCAACACTCAAAGAACATTTGTCCGGGGCAGAAGCGAAGGCCAAAGGCTTGGACAGCCAGCTGACCGAGATCAAGCAGAGCAACGATCGCTTTCAGACGATCGAAGCAATCATGGCCAAGATCTTCACCGGGATTGAGAACTTGGCTGAGAAGTCCGACAAGGCCGACGTGGTGCCACCTCAGATCGTGAGAAAGTGAGTGTGTGGTATTGCAAGACATTTTCCAGCGTAACTGACAGTTGCAGGCTTGATGAAATAACGGGATTTGCGCAGCGCGCGTCACGAGAGGACAACGATGGGACCAGAAAGGCTCTAGATGCCTTCCAAGAACAGCTGACATCCAAGTAAGCGTTACCTTTAGTCCCTTGAGACGCTTGACTAACGCTTTTCCAGGATTGGTGAAAAGATAGTTCATATAACGAAGGGGCAAGACATCATTCAGGGCAAAATGCAAAGCTTGGAGGAATGCTTGAAGAGTCAGTCGAGCCTTGCCGAGGCCGAGCAAAAGAGACAACAGGAACAGCAGCAGCAGCAAATCACCGAGAAGAGCGCCGAGAACGCGAGGCTTGCACAGAATCTCGATACCAAGGACAAACAGGTTACCGAGCTGACGAAGGCTGTCTCCGAGATGGGCCAGAGGCTGCAGAGATTTGAAGAGGCTCTTGACTCAGTCGCGCAAGGAGCTGCCTCGGAAACAGAACTTCAGGCAGCCCAGGAGAGTCTGAACACCAGCGAGACTCGAGTCAATCAACTGAGGGCAGAACTTCAATCCCAGCGCGCGGCCTACGAGTCTGTGAAGACGGACCTTGAGAAGCAGCTCGAAAAGGCCAAGGACGATTTGAAAAAGACCGAAGACCTTCTCAAGACCTCGGCGGAGAGGGCAGCTTCTGCAGAGCGCGAATTCAATACAGCATCGGACGAAAAGCGACGCGAGTTGGAGGAGACGGTGAAAAAGGAACAACAAGCTCACCATGAGCTGAAGCAAAAGCATGACGAGCTGTTCGCCGAAAAGGCTCGTCTCCAGGAGGAAAGCGCAGAGACCTCCAAGCGTGAAAAGGAAAAGCTTGAAAAGGCTGAAAAGGGCCTCAAAGTTGCCGAACAGAGGATCACCAACCTTACCATGAAGATCCGCGAGACACAAACAACATCAACTACTGCGAACCCGAATGACCTTACACCCAAACAATTGGAAGATCAGCTAAAGATGGTCAGAGAGTGCCACAGACTGATGGAAGACATGCAAGCCGGCGGGAAGGATCTCTCCAGAGGAAAGTCTGGTGCCCCTGAACCTAGTAACAGTCTGCGCCATGATAAACAACACAGTCATGCTTCGAGTGAGCAGCAGCACTCTGGGGCCTCAGGCAATGCAGACACCGGCAATGATAACGAGGAACCCGAGCTTCCCGAGGTGCCATGCACAGATCCAATTAACTGGAAGGACATTCTCGAAATCAGCTCAAGCTCGTCGGATGGTATTTTGGAGGAAGACAGCCAGCAAAAGAGTGGAGACAACTTGGAGGAGGACCTTCAACGAAAGAGGATATTGATGAAGAGTCCCGTTGAGGCAGCAGACACCGAATTAGCGGCGCCTTCGGTTTCCCAAGAAAGAGCGCAGCGACACAACTCAACAAGCCAGGGGTCTCAACCCAGAAGCATTCTTCGACCAGGCTCGAGCTATACGCCAACGGCAGCATCTACAGATACTGCTGAGTCGGCCCGGGAACGTGCTCTTTCTACTCACTCTGGCCACACTGAGTACAACCGGCCAGTCGGAAGTCGAGATACCATCGCGTACGCCAAGTTCAGTTCCTTTAGTAGCCGCAAGCTGCCGAGACCGCAGCTTCTTGATTTCCGCACAGAGTATAAAGGCAGCAAGCGAGTTCGAACGGAGCCGCCACAGGACAGACAAGCCA
Source organism: Colletotrichum tropicale (assembly GCA_027406125.1). Classification (NCBI taxonomy): domain Eukaryota; kingdom Fungi; phylum Ascomycota; class Sordariomycetes; order Glomerellales; family Glomerellaceae; genus Colletotrichum; species Colletotrichum tropicale. Next base: position 6,184,402 of record JANVYH010000002.1, read on the forward strand.
AGCGAATCAAACACGTCAGTGACCCCAGGGATCGCGATGACGTTTTCACTGATCGCTTGGAGAACGCCGGACAGCCTACTGGAAGCTCAGCTTTGGAGCGAAGCACAAGGGCCAGCACTGAAGCTCTGTCGATCGAGTCGCAGGACAATTCTTCCATGTCGCGCCATTTCCAAACGGGCACATCGGCGAAGAATGACCATCAACCGCAGTCAAGACCAACACTTACGGGCAAGACTTCTCAGTCGTCCCAAGATAACCCGTCTTCAACTGGACGTCGCAACATTACCCGAACTTATTCCAAACTTCCTGTCAAGACTTAGAAACCGCTGCGACGGCGGTGAATTTTGAACCACATTGATATGCAACTTGCGGCGGCGCTATTGTTTTTGGAGGTCAAGCACAGATCGAGAAAGCGAAGTCAGTTTGGTGGGATTTGTGGAAGCCTTTTTTGGTGGCTTTTGGTGGAATATGCATTTAAATCGTGGCAATCGAAGCCCATGCCATCATAAGTCTTTGCGTTTCGGTATCCCGTGCCACTTCCTAACCTCCTCGATGCTCTGTAAAGGGTGCAATCCGATGGCGCATTGCGTGGCCGTGTCATGACATCCTCAAAAACCAATTGCATACCGCCGTGAACGCCATTTGTGATGTTATCAGTGTTGGTACAGGTAGAATCGACTCAGGCAAGCGGATAGCTCATTTGCCCTTTTTCTTTGCCTCCAAGAACAGCACCTTCCGACGGACTGTGGAAGTGTTAGCCCAATATTCCATTCGAAGTGTTGTATCTTGCTCTGGCGCCAGGCGAGGAAGCGCGCATAACAGCTCGTGGGGAAATCGTACCGATCGGATCGTATTTCAGCATGCTCATGGGTGAAGCCGTTCTGGGTCGCCTGAAGGTGTAGAAGAACCCGGTCGCGGCCATGGACACGAGCCGGACGATCGCGATACGAGACTTCGCTGTCGAGATGTTAGCGATTCTGACCTTTCATTCTGGAGGCTTGCACGGGAAGACACACTCTTCTTCGCCATCTTGGGGGTTGTGGCGGGGGATGGGCGCTTGAAGCTTGCTGGCGACCAAGGTGGACGTGGATTGACCGTGGAGTCGGGAATTTTGCGGTGGTGAGAGCTTTCGGTGCAAATAGGGCCGTTCACCGAGATTTAGTGGGGTTGAGTTTCGGTGAGACCTCGGTCTGCTCCAAAGGAGTCGCTCTCGCCCCAGCTGGGACCAGCTGGGACCAACTGGGACCATCCGGCCCGATTGCGGGTGAAGTCTACATCATGTCTCAACTAATTATATCTCTCTGTCGACAAATTTCGGTACCTTCCTGTGGATGATGGACTTTTGTGACACGATGCGAATCAAGTGACCCTTTCCAGAGGAGCCAAGCAAAGAGGGGCAAGACGCGGCATCAGAATGACGACTTGACGGGGTGCGAAGATGCGGCGGGACACGGCGCCAAACATCACGGCCGAATTCACCAGTCGCCGAAGCACGTTTGAGTCTGGAATCCGAGTAACGGAGGAAGGTGGGCGGTGGACCTTCATGGTCTCTGCAGATGTCGATGGAGCCTTTCCATCAATAGCTCACCCGGGACCTGGAACTTTTTGCAGAGCTTGCAGGGTCCTAGCATCGAAGGGGCCGTCGCCCGCCGCACCGGTGCATTCGGACGGCGGTATCCTCATAGAGGCATCCGTAAAGACTTCCAATGTGTGAGCTCGCTTTCAACGTTGGCATAAGACGGGTTCATCATGCCCTTGGAGTGCTTTCTCGCGTATATTCCTGCAGGATACACATCCATCCGCTGAACCTACGTCTATCTGACAACCAATAACCACGTTCACATTTGGGCTTATTCTCTTAGGTAGCTCGCGTGGCCTCGGTGCGGTGAGAGAGAGTGAGTGTGTGTGTTCAGGCCGTTTTGGCAGTGTTTGCGCGACCTTCCCTGCATGCGGCCACACACCCCCAGCTTTCCATTCGGAGTCAAGCCCGCAGCTAAGGGCGGTTTATCGCGAGGACCCCCGACTGGGCCGGCGGGCAGGTCGGCGACCCAGCCTGGCAAAACCAGTGTGCCAGGAAGGTAGGTTTATCTCGCAGATGTCTGGGCCTGCTGGTGGTGTCTCTCAACGAAGGTAAGGTACCGGGGAGGAGCAGGAGGAGTAAGGGCAGGTAAAGTAGGTGTGGTGGGAAATGGGTGAGCGACTACGGGCAAATAAAGGGCAATGGACGTCCATCCTATCTTGCCTGCTTCCAGTGTTAGGATACACAATCTCCGTTTTTGACTCTTTCTTTTCCATGCTTTCTTCTTTGTAGACCACGCGCGGGGGAATTAGATATTTGGCCGTCTCAGCCGCAGCGAACGAACGCAGTTTCCCCGCGAATATTCTTTATTCACTAGACTTTTGCCAGCCGCCTTATTTCGACTTCACGCGTGTTCCGAACGACTGCAAACAGCTATACACCAACCGCGATATCGAGGGTCGATATTCCAGCAGGAGAGAGCTCAGAAGGCGCTTCCGAAAGCGATTGTCACGATGAGCTCGACTGTGGCGGCGCGCAGGGTGGCTGGCGGCACAGCAAGGTCGCTAGGAGCGCCAGGGAAGCAGGTCGTTGCGGCGGCGAGCCAAGTCAGACTGATGAGCAGTCACAGATCAAACGGTACGTTGCAGTGTTATTCAAGCTGAAGTTGAAGCTCTCCACATTTTTTTTTCTTTCCCTCTGTCTACTCCTGTTTGTCGATCTGCTTCATCTTTTTATGTTTGTTTCCTCCGAGTCCCAACCCTGGGCTGCCCGCTGCTACTGGTGCTGCATGGTTGGCCAGTGCAAAGAGCTTGCAGCTCGCTCGCAGCTTCGGTAGAAGCCAGGCGGCGGAAACCTTAGCAAGAGAGACTGGACGGGAGCTTCAGCTCGGGATTCTCCAGCGCGGCTTCCCCCGAGCTGAAGGAGTTGCACCCCGTTTTTTCTGTCTTTTTGGACGCCATCTGCAAACCCTCCCTTCACTGCGCAAACAATGCATTCTTGATCAACGATCAGTCCCGATCCAAGTCCATGGACCCCACGTGGAACCCCACATCTTCCTTCCCCTCAGCCACTGGTTGCTTGCCGTCTTGAAATGCCCTCACGGAAGCCGCTAGGACTTCCAGTCAAGACTGAAGACCCAGGCCCGGCTGGCCCCTGGTCACACCGATCACCGGTTTCGGACACAGGCCGACACAGGCCTTTGAAGCAACCCAAGCCCGAAGGCGAGGCAAGCAAAACCAACCCGTACCAAACCACTGCCGGGTCTGATCCACGTCTTCGTCTGCCGTCGGGAACGCGCGACTAGCCAGCAAGTGCTGGCGCTGCCGGGAATGGCCAAGGAGGGGCAAACACTCCCACACACGCGATGGAAGAGTCACAACCACCAAGGGGACCGTCAGAGGTCCAACTCAACCCGCCGCCGTCCGGTCCTTTCCATGATGCAGGGCTGTGTCTCGTGGCCCAGTGTGACAGTTCCCAATTGGAAGCCCGACTAGCTTGCCTACGGCTCACCCTGAAGGCATTGAATAAGAGCAATGTCTTGCATCGGACGATGACGGGAGGGAAGTGCGCTGATTTTGGGTCATTTTGCCTTGTCTCTTCCTTCTGCCCGTTTAATCCATCAATAACACAGTAGAGAACCGTCCATCGGGTGTCCATCCGGTGTAGTAGGTAGCTCCCCCGCGTCCAAGCTCGGTGTCGGGGGGGTCATTGCTTGCCTCCCCCCTCGCTGAAGAACAGGAGGAGGACAATAAAAAGCTATTAGTGTGGCTGCATACCTACTTTCTTAAAGATCTCCTTCAAAATTTGGTCTATTTGTTCTTCACATCCGCACATCGTCTCTTTACCTCTGCTCCGCTTATTGCCGGGTTGTAGCCAAAAGGTGTTTTCCTCTCGCTATCAAATCTCCACAGTTACCGTGGTAGAAGCCCTTTATCTAACTTTTATATGACTCTAACATAGATACCCCGCGGTCCCCTAAGATCTTCCTCTCCAATACCCCGCCATCCCGAGCGCAACTTTTCTCGAGCAGCAGAAACATTCGTTCGTCACCCCACCATCGAACCATGTCTTCCACGCCCACTCGTCGGTTGAACGCCGACAACATCAACCAGCATGTTGTCGCCGCAAAGTACGCCGTCCGTGGCGAGCTCGCCGTGAAGTCGGAGGAGTACCGCGCGAAGCTGGCCAAGGGCGACAAGGACCTGCCCTTTGACGCCGTCATCTCGGCCAACATCGGCAACCCCCAGCAGCTCGACCAGAAGCCCATTACCTTCTTCCGCCAGGTGGTCTCCCTCCTCGAGAACCCTCTGCTGCTTGAGCACGAGGATGTCCTGCTGAACCAGCTCGGATACAAGTCCGACGTCATCACCCGCGCCAAATGGCTCCTTAGCAAGGTCGGCTCCGTCGGCGCCTACAGCGCCAGCGCTGGTGTCCCCGCGATCAAGGAGAGCATTGCTCAGTTTATTGAGCGTGAGTTTTGTGACTGAATCCTGTGCCGTATACGTGATAACTGACAAAGATTTCTCCTGCAGGCCGCGACGGGTTCCCCGCCGATCCCGCCCACCTCTACCTCTCCGGCGGCGCCTCCTCCGGCGTCAACACCCTTCTGCACATCATCTGCTCCGGCCCGACAACCGGTGTCCTCGTCCCCATTCCCCAGTACCCTCTCTACACTGCCACCCTCTCCGTCCTGAACGCCACCTGCGTGCCTTACTACCTCGACGAGGCTTCCGGCTGGGGTACCGACGTCGCCACCATCAAGGCCGCCTACGAGAAGGCCACCAGCGAGGGCACCGATGTCCGCGCGATCGTCATCATCAACCCGGGCAACCCCACCGGCGCGTCTCTTTCCGAGGAGGACATCCGCGCCGTCTACGATTTCGCCGCCGAGAAGAACCTCGTCGTCATGGCCGACGAGGTCTACCAGACCAACGTCTTCGTCGGCAAGTTCCACTCCTTCAAGTCCGTCCTGCGCAGGCTGCAGAAGGAGACCCCCGGCAAGTACGACGGCGTCGAGCTCGCCTCCCTCCACTCCATCTCCAAGGGCATGGTCGGCGAGTGCGGCCACCGCGGCGGCTACTTCGAGCTCGTCAACTTCGACCCCGAGGTCGAGGCCAACATCTACAAGTTCGTCTCCATCACCCTCTGCGCCCCCGTCATCGGCCAGTGCATCGTCGAGCTCATGGTCAACCCCCCCAAGGAGGGCGAGCCCAGCTACGAGCTGTACCGCAAGGAGTACGACGGCATCTTCAACGGCCTCAAGGAGCGCGCCACCGCGCTGCACAAGGCCTTTGACCAGATGGAGGGCGTCGAGTGCGGCGAGCCCCAGGGCTCCATGTACCTCTTCCCCACCATCAAGCTGCCCGCCAAGGCCGCCGAGGCCGCCGCGAAGGAGGGCCGCACCGCCGACGAGTTCTACTGCATGCGCATGCTCGAGGCCACCGGCGTCTGCGTCGTCCCCGGCAGCGGCTTCGGCCAGAAGGAGGGCACCCTGCACTTCCGCACCACCTTCCTCGCCCCCGGCACCGACTGGGTCGGCCGCATCATCAAGTTCCACAAGGAGTTTGTTGCGCAGTACAATTAAGCATCTCACGAAACGTGTGATTTTTTCATGACCATTTACGGGCGAAGGGGTAAATAGGGGGAGAGGTGCGAGGAAGGGCCAGCCGCTTTATTGGATGAGACGATCTTGCAGAGGAAAAGCATATCAGCGAGCGCGGCTTGGACCAATGATTTCTTATGGGAACATTGAGCGCGTGCTTATTAGAAGTACGTCGTAGACAGACAGTCCAGTCCATTGGATGATGGTTGGAAAGATGAGGGTTCATATACCAAAGAAAAAAAGAGAATGATTTGCACGCTACATATGATTTGGAGAGAGACAGGGAGGCTTTCTCGCCTTCTGGCGCATCATTTCGCATATTAGGGGACATTTATGGGGTGATTTCATGGTTCATGACGCCTTTCAGCATAGCTTGCGAGAATAGAACATATCCCGCTCCATACTTTGCCACGAGAACGCAAACATGTCACGAAGCAGGAAACAAAGTGTCGAAGCCAAGATTGCTCATATTGGCCCGTCTATCCGTAGGTATCATACAGAGTTATTGTAGTAGCACACATTTGCTCACCCCTTGTTCTATTCGCCGCCGCGATTTCTACCTCTGCGCCTTACCGACCTTGATGGCAAAATTGGGTAAAAAAAGGACCTGCGGCTCTCATCGGCAATATCCTCTCAGCATCCACGTCCCCCGCGCAATTATGCACGCTCGCTTCCCCTTAGGCGCACAGCCTGGCCGTACTTCTGGAGCTTGGTGATGAGCTGATCGCCCTGGCGGACGACGTCCTGGTACTGCTTGTTCTTGTCGTCTGGTCGGTTGGTCTCGATGACGCCCTTGCCGCTGACGCGGTCGATTGTGCAGGGGATGCGGCCGGCAGCGATGAACTTGGCGAGGTCGCTGTAAGAGATGTTAGCATGGTGATGAACCAAGAGCCGCGTGCGACAAGACATACCGGTCAAGGAAGTCGACGGTGACACCAAAGTCGGTAGCCATCGTCTCCAAGCCAACCACGCGGTAGCTCTGGAGGAGCTGCTGATAGGCGCGCAGGCGCATCTCGCGGATGAACCAGTTCTTATGCTCGTGCAGGTAGCGGTCCTGCGTGAGAAAGTTCTCCTCGACCTGGGCGAGGGCCTGGAAGAAGTACTTGTACTGGCCGTTGTACAGGCTCGTGACCAGCTGGGCCAAGGGGGAAAAGTCGATGGCCATCTCGGCCTCGGGCTGTTCGGTGCTCGTTCCGAGGGTGGTCAGGTTGACAGCCGTCTTGGTGGCAGCAGAAGGCGCCGGGGCGTCCTGCATGGTGTCGTCGGCACCGGGGCCGGCACTGAGCGCACCTGACAAAGCAAGAAGCTTGTCCTCTCCATCACCAAGGATAGCCTTGATCTCGGGAGCATCGACGACCTTGCTCTTAAAGTCGACACGCTTCAGGGAAACGGATCCGGCGAGGACGGAGTAGACGACGAGGGAGGAGTAGGTGCAGAGTTCGTAGCTGGTGAAAGTGGACAAGCTGTCGAGCAGCAGGGGAGCGGCGCTGTTGTAGGATCGCACGGTCAGAGAGTAGATACCCTCGTAAGCCTTGAGGCGGTTGCGACGGTCCCAGTCACCGCCGGATTCGACGAGGGTCTTTGCGCGCTCGATGTGCTTCTTGACAAGCAGCTTGTCGCCGTAGAAGAGACCCATTCGGACTATTGCGAGCACCAGGTCGATCTTGGTGCCCAGGATACCCGTCTTCTCGAAAACGTCCTCGTATGCGGCAATCGCCCGGTCCTGTCCAGAATTATCAGCGGTGTGTCATCAATCAATCTGACAAGCGTCACACACCTTGTCACCAACTCTGGCCCAGAACTCCGCCCGCTTCCCCCGCGCGGCCTGGATTTCCGTCTCACCGGCCTTCTCAACAGCCTCGTCCTCCTCCTTCTGGAACTCCTCCAACTCCCGGTCGTTATCGGCCTTCAACTCCTGGTAGCGACCCTCGTCCCAGGGCAGATTGACGGCGGTGGGGACGCTCTTGGTGGCGATCATGCCGGCCAAACTCGACTTCCGACTCAGTGGCTTGCCAGGTGTCTGGCTGCCGCCCTCACCGAGCTGGTTCAGGATGCCCTCGAGGGGGTGGGCAAGGTACCGGTAGAGCGGTGCCATCTTGTGCTCGGTGATGGCATCGTTGAGAGCTTTCGCAGCGTTTTGTTGAGATGGCCGGGAGGCGTAGGCGTTTGTGAGGGTGAAGACATGCTGGGCGAGGGGGAGGAGGGGGTACTTTGCGTACTGGGGTTCTGAGCCCATCTTTGCGGTTTATCTCACGACGGCGGACTTTGAAAGAGAAGGAAAATCGGGGGTTCGAGGTCGGGGAGAGCAAGTTGAGGTCGTGGAATTGGGTACTGGGTGAGCAAGAGTGATGTCGTTGTTTGGAGGTGTTTAGAGCTGGAGCTTCCCTGCAAACCGCAAGCGGCCGGTCAGACTCTGACGTGATTGGCCCGCTGGCGGGAGTGAGCTTAGCAAATCCAGCAAGGCTGCAGTGCGACACGTACTGGGCCTGCCTACCTAGGTACCTAGCATCAACCCGCATCACAGTAGAAGCGAGCGCAAATGTTACAGAAAGCTCATTGCACTTATGTCTTGCTTTCAGACGAGAGAAGTCATCATGAATTTTCTTTTAATAAAATGTGAATCTCCCTTGGATTACTTCCAATCAAAAATGGAAAGAGCGGATGAACTGCACCTGCCGCTTCCAAGCGCTACACCTGCCGTGAGCTGAGCCAACTATTTAGTGGGGCCCGCGCCTCACCCTGGCTCCATTCAGTTCCGCGCGCCCATGATCTTTCAGCTTCTTCCTCGACTTTCAATACCAGCAACAAGACTTTCACCCTTCAATTCTCATTCCAGAAGCCTTGGCTTCGAGGTGATCTAGAAATTTTATTCTAAGAAAACTCCTACTCTTCAATCGATACAATGGCAGGCTACGACGACGACGAAGCCTACGACGCGCGAAAGCGCAAGCGATCCCAATCCCCGGCCAAGCGAGGCAAGAGACGAGAAGACGAGAATGACCAACTTCCTCAGCCCTACAATGCGAAGGAACTCCAACCGGCCAAGAGACGAGCGGTCTCGCCTTCCGAACAGCCGCGCAAGCAGAAGAGACCCGGCGCTCGCGCTCGCATCTCTGAAGCAGAGAGAGAAGCCATCCGCCAAAGAGCCCTCGACCGCGAGAAGGCTTTGGAAGCCCAAGCTCACGCCCAAGCCGAAAGCGAGCGCCAACGCAACATCAACGACGTCGTAACGCAGCACTACAACAGTGTCCCTGAGCGCGGCAGAGACTGGAGACGTACCGATAGCAAGATCAAGGGGCTCCGCGCATTCAACAACTGGATCAAGAGCTGCATCATCCAAAAGTTCTCTCCAGACGAAGATCACACCCCTGGATCTCGGGAGCAGGGCGTAACAACAGAAAACCAGCTCCTTGTTCTCGACATTGGCTGTGGAAAGGGAGGTGATCTGGGCAAGTGGCAGCAAGCGCCGCAGCCCGTTGAGCTCTACGTCGGTCTTGATCCCGCAGACATCAGTATCGACCAGGCAAGAGAACGTTATCGCCAGATGGCAAGTCGCGGAGGCGGTGGTAGAGGTGGAAGAGGTGGGTACAGGCGGTCTTCCAGGCTGTTCGAGGCACGCTTCCAGGTCAAGGATTGCTACGGCGAGTCTGTCGAGGACATCGAAATCGTGCGACAGGTCGGTTTCGACACCAACCCTCTCAGCCGTCGCGGCTTCGACGTTGTCAGCATGATGTTCTGCATGCACTACGCTTTCGAGACGGAACAGAAGGCCCGCATGATGCTTCGCAATGTAGCAGGCTCGCTGAAGAAAGGAGGTCGCTTGATCGGCTGCATCCCCAACTCAGACGTTCTGGGCGAGCGCGTGCGAGAGTTCAATCAAAAGGCGGAAGAGAAGAAGAAACAGGCTGCCGAGGAGCCGCCTGCGGACCCGGAAGAGGGCGAACTCGAGGACGGAGAAGCAGAGCAATCTGCGGAGTGGGGCAACTCCATCTACCGGGTACGCTTCCCTGGCAAGACCCCTGAGGATGGTGTCTTCCGGCCTGCTTTTGGATGGAAGTACAATTTCTTCCTCGACGAAGCCGTCGAAGAAGTCCCTGAGTATGTGGTGCCTTGGGAAGTTCTCAGAGCCCTCGCCGAGGATTACAACCTGGAGCTGCAGTATCACAAGACTTTCATGGAGATTTGGGAGTCGGAGAAGGATGATGAGGTGCTCGGCCCTCTGAGCGAGCGCATGGGTGTACGGGAGCGCGGGGCCGGAAGGTTGCTGGTATCGCCGGAGGAGATGGAGGCTGCGAGCTTCTACACTGCGTTCTGTTTCTACAAGGTCTAGTACGTCGATGAGCAAGTAATAGCATGGGCAACTTTGGAATTTTTAGAACTCTTAAGCCTCTCGAGATGCTGGGGAGATCCCTGAACCATGATTCAATTCTGAAGGCTCAATGAACGCCAACGAGCAAGGCAAGGTTATCAAGACAGCTGCACTCCATGATTCCAGCATTGGCTAGTGATAGCTGTGCAAACCTGAAATCCGTTGTTCAGCCAGCCTGTACTCAGGAGACACAGAGAAAAGCATGTACACCACTTTCACTGTGGTAGACGCAGGTGCTATACCCCTGGTTGATATCGAGGTAGGAACGAGCCCTTATAAACACCCGTAATTCAGAATTGCACTGTTTGGGACACAAGAAAAATTGACACATCATGTTTTGGTGCTTGTATATGTTGCATATCATGAGTTCGTGGTAATGTGCCATCGTCGTCGAGCGAGTGTGAGAATACATAGAGAGAATGACTGAAATGAAAAGGAGCACCCGTGTGTATCCCCCCCGTCTCTCTAAACACCTTCCGGCCCCAAAACTTTTGTCCCTGCGACATGCCCATAAAGCACTCCGCCTACCAACATTTTTAGTTTGTTTTGCTCGACATCGCGGGTTCTGTGTCTATCCCCGAAAGGAAGAGAAGGCTGGAAGGGCATCTAAGTCTCCAAGAAAAGAAGTCAATGGAATGACCGCTTCAAATAGCAGAAGATTAAAAAGGGTAAGGTACCTGTGCTAATAGCAACAGATAAGTAAATCGTTGTACTGGTGTTACCAGCACAGAACATATGTAAAGAATGCCAACACTGGTGTGTCGTATATATTATGTCCTTGTCAGGGGCACGTAAGTTGATGCTGCCCGGTGTAGCGACGAGGACGAACGTTGGAAGCCTACAACAAGGGGGGTTTAGTCACCTTGTTGTGGGTTTTTGAGATTTCCGAGATGAATCGGACGTATGTTGAATCAGTTCACAGCCCACCCAACTGGTCGAATGTATATGAGTCCAGACTGAAGTCAAAAGGACTGCCTTCGAGGGCCTCGAGTGATGATTGAGCTTCGGCTTGTGTAGTTGATGCTTGGCCAGAAACCCAGACATCCGAAGCTTCCTGCCAATCGTGTCTCGAGCGGTTATCTTCTCCAAGTGGGGTGAGGTCTTCCGGAGAGACAACGCAAAGTTGGGGGTTACTCTGCAGTGCCAACGGCGAAGGCAAGTTCTTGTCGAAGGTTGCCGTATGCAAATTGCCTAAATCAGTATTATGGCTCATATAGCCATGAGACTGTTGCAGAAGACGCGGGTCCACTGTAGTTGAGTATGAACCTGAAGATATGCCGGTCATTCTGAATGGACGGTCAGGTTGCGCATAAGTTTGGTTTGCTGAATCGAAACCTCCAGTAACGAAGTCTCCGGTGGTTGATTGTCCGCCGTGAGTTGGCGTGTAGAAGCTCTGTCTGCGACTGTCTATATACCTGCTTTCCTCGAGGTGGGAGTTCGTGGCTTTCTGCCGATTGGAGTCAGCCAGTAGATTGTTTTTCGAGGTTTTAGCCGACAACGTGGTTCCTGGTGTTGAGTAGGGCAGTCCAACTACCGATGACGGGTACGAATTGAAACCGCTGTGGGCACTGGGCGGTGCCGAGAAACAGATGTTTGAAGGCGGTAGCAGAAAGTTTCCGGGTTCTGGGTACCCTGTGTCCACACTTCCCGTCCCGATATCTTCTGGACATAGTAAGCATCAGTGTACTATGTGATCGGTATCCACGCTTACCTGTGGCATGATGGCTCAGCGAAGGAGAAAACATTGCGCATGACTGATCCTGTCCTTCGTAGATGTCCTTGCGAGCAATTATTTCTTTGGGAAGACCCCAGTCGCCTAGGATCTTGATGATATTCGCCCCAAGGATGAGTTGTACTCCTGTCGGAAACATGTAGTCCGGCAGCACCATCACGTACCAGCTTCGAGAACACTGAAAACCTCCTCCCATCCAGCGTACCCTCGCATCAATCTGAACATAACATCGTGGTTGTAATACACCAACATGGGTCCCATTATTGAACCCATTTGGCCGACATGGCAGTATTAGAAGTCCGTGGCTGTTGGCACAAGATTGGCTGATCATTGACGGCATCCAGCGAGAGTCCAAAATACAACAAACTTTCATGAAAGGTGCCCTCGGTTGCGTCTGAGACTGCCCTTCAAACAGTGACTGACGTATGTCTAGGACCACTTCGCTCTGTATCTGCGATAGGTCATTGTCCATTGGTTGCCTCGAAGCCGTCGGTTGTTCGACATCGCCTGCGCCAAGGAGAGGTCGGCTTATTAGGGCTGTTTGACGCAATTGATGCTCAGCTTCTGTCTTGACACACAAGGGGTAGGATTCCTCCCTTTTCCCAATACCAACGGTGTTCATTCGGTACGACTGTGCAGGCTGGTTGGCGGGGCGGAGTACTCGGGGCTGAGAAGCGGACGGGATTGAGTGGTGGAGAGGCTTCGGCTGCGTGGCTCGGGACGGTGCCGACGGCGTGAACTTGAGCTTTTGACTCGGGACTTTAGATACTCGATAACGACTTGATGTGGCTCCCATGGTAGACTTTTGCTTGAGGCTCTCGTGGGGTTGGCTGCGGTAGCTCAACGCATGGGTCAAGGCTGTCGTGGCGGCCTTCACTTGAACTTGGCGAGAGGAAGCTTGATTAACGCCGTGCTCGGTATGGCTTAGACGATTGTTGTGCGAAACATTACTTCTCCTATCTGGAGTGGGGGCAATTCTCGGGGGAAGTTGTACTCGAACATCTTGACGATCAGCTGTTGAGGTCGTCGGAGGGAGAGGGGGTTGCTGTCGATCTCCTCTACGGAGTACCCAATCTTCATAGTCTCCTTCCGTGCTTAGATTCCCTCGACCGACCATGTTAGAGGGCCCCCCTTCTTCCAGCTAAAAGCTGGAAGCTATCCCCCAACGAACACACGGTCTGATCTTTGCTGGGACTGTGGTGGTGATGTGACGATGCATTGCCCTGGTCGGCAAAGGGGGGGTAATAGTCAAGCTTGGAGCTCGCTGGAACCGAATGAATGGCACTCCGGAATAGCAGTTGATGAATTAAGTCTTCAAGGTTGAAACTCTGTATGATATCGGACTCGTAGATCGTGGTACGTAAACTGATTGCAGATAATGAAGGGATGCGCCCAACAAGAGCCCGGCGGGCAAAGAATGCGTCAAACACTGAAGAGCAGACGATACAGACAGGAATAAGACATGCAGTATGACAGTCCGTTAAATCTTAAACATCTCACGGGTTTAGAAGGTGAGAATGGGGATGGGCATAAAGAAGCGGGCTTGTCGGCAGCCAGACAGGAGCAATAACTAAATCATCGTACCAGGCGAACCGCCCCATCATCCGCATATACAAATTCAACGCCTCAAATGACAATTTCAGTACCAAATTTGAAACAGTTTCTTTGCTGGGATGGTATCTCTCGGCAGAATGTCCTTAGGTGCACTCAGCCTACAGGGCAATTCCAGGGAGGGCATCAACATCACTGGCTGCACTCGTGCATATCTAGTGTGCGGTTCCATCTGTCGGGTTGGATTGAGGCCCAAGATGCAGGGCAGACAGGTAGGCGTTCCCAATGGCATTGTTCACCCTTAGTCGTAAGCCACATCGGCCATGATGGTCGGACGCAGTCAGTCCAAGACGGCCAACACATCATGACCAGAAGCTAGCGTTACTACAATTAAACTGAAACTTGAAGATGAACTGAGAGGCCAGTTTTCGAGCCTGAAACCCCGCGAGAGCTGTCAAGAAAGCGAGAGCATGACACCTGTCTCAGTGCCATCCATAAAGTGGCAGGCTTTGCCCTCAGTGACTCGGAGCATTGTCTTCACTTACAGACTTCGTGCTGGCCGTGTTACGAATTCGCCCAATGGTATTCTACCCACTTCAGCTCAATTGGTATTGTAAATTGGAGCATCTCATCCCTTGCTCGCCCCTCCTGCTTATGGACAAGACAACAGCTGCAACTGCAATTGGATCAAGCCCAAGTGGAATTTGCAATGGGACCCTCTTCTTTCCAGAAACTCCAATATTTTGCTGCAATGCCATGCAAAGCCACGTCAATCACATTGTCCCATCACCAGACAATCAGTCTCAGGGCTAACATACCCCGCTGAGCTGCCTCGACTTACCGTAAGCCGGTTTGGGGGTCATTGCCATGCCAGCCAGCTTCACTCCTGCGATCTCGCCAATGACTCCTACCGAGAATTGCAGGGCTTCACCAGCAAAAATTGTTACACATTGTGTGGTTTGAGTTAGTGAGATGTTTTACAGTGCTAAACAGCTGAGGATGTCGTATTAATAGCTGAGGTTCACAAAAAGTTCACAAAACCAGGAAACATTCTATCATCAGTAACGCTTTTTCCAGCTGTATTCTCACTGAGCATTCGACCATACTGAGAACTTTTTATCTGACTTGTCCACGAATACCATACTTTACTACGTCGAGCCTTTTTTCTGTGCAAACCTCTGAAGCTCAAAACTACTGGCCCGACCGCTATGTCATGCTACCGAGTAAGCCACGCCTGATCATTCATTTCTGTCTACTTACTAACCACTGCAGACCATGCCGAATTCACTACAGACTCACTGCCAGTGCTCCTGGACAATGTGGCAACTCACGAGTCGCTCGGCGAGGAAGATCACTCCTCACAGAGGGGATTTCAAACTCAATCTATCGACAGTTCCCTGCAATCGTTGAGGAATTCAACGTTCAGCATCCGTAGAACTGGGACTTTCAACGATAGCGAAGAATCTTGGCATTGTGACAGTCATGCAGAGGACGGTGGTGATTGTGAGGGTACTGTATCGCCTCCCACGCCATTAGGTGAATGCTGGGTGTATCTCGATGATGAGTTCTTCGAGACGCAAGCGTTTTCGAACGATGTGCTTCAAGAAGCAACGCAGTGCTCCCAGCAGCAGCAGCAGCAGCAGTCTTATCAAATGCTATCAGCAAATGATGATCACGCCCCTTTCGCAGAGCTACGAGATTCAACGCCAGAGAAATCTCAGTTTTATGCAGACTGCCTACAAGACCAAACAGCAAGCAACGTCTTCGATGAGGAGAAAGGTCCATCTCATGAAGAATTCAAAGAGAGTTCAGCGCATAACTTCTGGAAATGGGATATTGGAAAACAGCAATGGTTTCATCGGGACGAGACAACGGGGGCAACGATATGGTGTCCCAGCGAGCTAGATTGATGTTTACTCTTGTTTGAATAAACCTATTCTATCTCTTTCAGACTCACTTGCTTTCAACCTAAGCTACGAAGTTTGCCAGGCTATATGAATCTGAGGTTCAAATGGAACTGAAGTCAAAGGGGACCGCTCCTGTGGGCCTCAAGTTGTAGAGCTCAAATGGCTGAAACTTCAGACTGATAGATGAGAAGTGGCCACAGCAGTAATTGTCTACGTGGCAAATAGGTTTGTTGCATCATGTACGAGGTGCATCTATTTTTCGTGTGTCAGCAATGTACTTGAAATATTCCAATAAGCCTTCGAGGAGATCATCTATTTCATTGCCCGTCCATCTTGTCAAAGCAGACATCGTGAGTTAGCGATAAGACACAAGAAGCTTTCAGCACATGTTTGATGCGAACAACCACTGCAATGAGTCTTTCCTCGGATCTTTAGACAATAAATTCCTCCGCCTCAGGAGGTTCTTCTGGTTTCCTCAGCGCCTGGAACGGTCCCTATCTACATTGAACACAGCTCCCTGGTCGCCAAATCTCAGTGGTGTCTTCGGCCGCCGCCTCCTCTGGCCAGAAGGCGTAAACAAGGAATAGGGGCTTCGTTCTGGTACGATGGAACTTGAAAGCCTGCCGTTGAAGAATCTTGCGCCGGTAACTAGACGGACATATTGTCCGCAGATTGACTGCTATTTTTACATGTTTACCCCCTACCAATTTACCGTCTCACAGTACTCCGAGAACTGATTTGCCCCAAAATTCAAGTAGCTTGCCACTTAGCAGAACTTCATCGCAAAGACTGAGATGTCACCAGTTGCCCATCAAGGCTGGTTTCGGTGTCGAAGGCCCTGGTAGAAGTTCCCGAGTCCCATCCAGAAGTCGAAGCTTCGCAAGAGCAGAGCGACAAGTCGTCCAGGTCAACTGATGTCGGCGGGGACGATCTCTGCATGTCATGGAGAGAAGAAAGAGTTCGCCCACCCGCGCTGTTGGAGTGTAGCGACCCTCGCGGCGCCCGTAAGCCAACGCATCTCAGACACTGCATATCAGTAGTAGTTCTCCCACCTACTGTAGCATCCTGAGAATTCCGGCCTAGCATGATTCCTCCGAGTTCATCAGGCCCGCCACCTGCGGAGGGAACGGCCGTGGTTGATGTAGTCAAACTGTTCCCCGAAAATTGACATGCTGCACCGACTTGCTGAAATTCCGTCTGATGACCCGCGCTATACGGTTCTGCGCGTCTTAACGTACGCACCCGACCGATTCTGTTCTGCGCGTTCTCTCCAAGGCAGACGTCTATTCCTGGAGGAAGGATTCCATGGTCAGGGATACCAAAGGCGAGTCGCTGTGGAGGTACTGTTCTGGCCCCGACGGCTTCAACAAATGTAAAAGCTTGTAGCAGTAAATCGCCGGCTGGTGTGGAATATAATCGTAGGGTGTTCGGTGGGAAAGGCAAAGGGTCGGCCTCTAGTTCCCGGACGAAATTGGGGTGGATGAGTGAACCCTGCTCTTCAACCTCTTGAGCGACTTTTGATAACGTATTTCCATGGCTATCTACTATCATAAAGCTGTAAGTTTCGCCGGCGGTCAAGGTGATTGGCCCAGTGATGTTTGAAGTTTGTTCAACCATTGGGAAGGACTGGCCACTCGTCCCAGACGGCGTCGAACATGAGGTTGAGGAAGGTAGATAAGTCGTTCTAGTTAAATTATCCTGAGAATTGCTCCTAGAATTCGGCGCCAGTGACATCGTATAAGACTGTTTTCGGGATGTGTAATCTTAATTCAAGAATGTACACGAAATTTTGGGTCGTCGTGGTGTTATGCTGTGTTCGGGTTGACGGCGCTCTTCTGGGGGTGCGAGTGTTTATCAGCGGCTGAATTGAAAAGAATGTTATCCGGATTCTGGGTCGGTAGTGTCCGTCAAGCTAGGCTCGCTCTTCGGCACAGTCACCGGGTGAAATGGTCCCGCAACGAAAGCCGCTCGCAAGGCTACTACGGCAGGATGAATTAAAGATCGAGTTGAAATTGGAACTTGTCCCTCCGCCACTTGGTATTTGGCGAAGCACCTGCAGAGATTATAAAAACCCACGCAGCAGCAAATTACTATCTATCGAATACGGCTGAGATACATGCTACCGAATGGAATACTTAACCTTTGTCTGACCGCTTGTTCTGTTTGTAGGGCAGCAAGAGGGCGCGGGCGACTGAAATGAGAAAACGAGGCGTGAGTGGAGTCGTGTTGAGCATGTCTCGTCCAGCCAGGACCGCAGCTACTCAAAGTTGCCTTGTCTCATGCATCCATATGCGATGGCAAAGATTTCAATCCCTCTGATGAGCAGTGCGAAGTGGTTCTAGAAGTCCGGCCTGATCAAAGTTCAGGAGAATATGAGGTTACAACGAATTCCAATTCTGAGTGAAATTTCCATATACCAAACGACACGTCGCCCTGCACCAAGATGGCGCTTAGCTTGGACGCCTTACGCTAAACGTCTGTACATGCGCACCGGGATTGTAATTCTCACAAACTTCCGAATGGTTTCGACGAATAGGATATGTTACATAACTTTAGTACGAGGCATAGTCAGACATTGGGGGTGAAACTAAACTGATGAGACCGCGTCTTTGACCATACAACCCGAACGTTCAAATCAGGGAGTGAGGCAAAATCAAACTCCCATGCTTAGTATGGCTCTTCATCATGACCAAATGGTCCAAAATCGAGCTATAACCATTCAAGAAACTATTTGCGTCGTCGTATAGTTTGAGTAGGATTTGATTCCAGTGAGGCGGTAAAGTGCCACCCACCTCTACGCCCGTAAAAAATGATCTTGCGTGCTTCCCAAGCCCTTATGATTGCGTACTTTCGAAGTGACGCAACTGGCGTACCGCAAGCGGGGCTGTTATCTTTGAGGACGAAATTGTTTCGGAACCCGTCTCCCCCACGCTATCATGCTGCTCATATGACTGAACCGGCGTTCTATTGTGCATTCTTGCACTTCTTCTTCACCGATATTCGCCTTAAATACAAGCGAAATGATGAATCACTGCGTATAGCGGTACCACCCATGATCCAACAAGTACAGGCTGACATGGAGCCATGTATATATATATTGAACCGCCGTGGAATGAGTGATTTCCTTGTTGAAATAGCTCCTTGCCTTTACGGCCTCTTGTCACAGTTCTACTTCTTATATCGTGATTTATTTTCAATTTGACTCCAAGTTTTAAATCAAACCTAAACCCAACCTATCTTGATTCTTGAAAGAAGTCTCGTACGGACGAGTATTCGAATTATTACCTGTGAGCGTTCAACATTCTTACTCCACGTTTTGCGGATGTAAAAGGACTAATGGATGACAGATGGGTCTGAAGAGTTCAAACGTGTCCAGAACTCTTGACGAATGGACCATGGGTGCCTTCAACAATCATCCAGACAAGACGGGCGCACTGGGGCAGCACCGTTGTCGAGATCCATGCATACGGGGAGTGTTTCCACGGCTGGTTTCTCTTCCAGACACCAGAACTGCTTCTCTGATAGATCCCGACCATCGTCAGGATCTGTCACAGCATCGACCGGTCTGAGTGATGAAGTATCGTCCGCCGTTTTGGAGGCAAGCTCGTCAAAGCAGACCCTCGCTCGGTCGGAGGTTGGCAACTCAGCAAATAATCATTCAGGCAATGTAAAGCGTGGAGAAGTTATCGGTCCAATTGAGAGGGAATTTGAGATGGATCCTGCACACAAGTTTTGGAAATGGAGCACGGAGACGCAGAACTGGTTTCACAAGGACGAGTGCACGGGGTTTGTGCTTTGGGCTCCTAAGCAGCTAGACTAATTCGTTGGTTTGGATGCATAGTTTCCTTGCGTACTATACTCTCCGATCTTATTCTGATGGCAGTTTTCTTAGCGCATCATTACCCTCCTTATAACCTCACAACACATCAAATTATCTACATAGATCCAATCATTACTTGGGAAATCAGCCTACGTATTTTATCAACAATTATTCATTGCTATGCGTTCCGAAGACAAACCCATTCATCCAGGTTCGCATGCTTTTGATACCGGCTTCGCATTCGCCATATCGTAAGCCCCATAGTCAATGTTGGAAACGAATGCAGAAAGCGCCCAAAAACAACGAACGCAAGCTTAAACTTCACAAACTTCAGGGAAGATCTCTGATTACTTGCGACCTTTTCGCTTACTCAATCCAATTGCTGTTGAGTTCGGGGAAGAAGACCTTCATTTCCGTTGCAAACGCCATAGTTGCGGACCCGAACGGAGCCGTGTTGTGGGGCCGATTCCTGCTAGCTCCGGCGCCGAGTTCGGCTTTGAATTTAAATACCTACCGAGACGACCACAGCGAAATGGGAAAAAAGAGTCGGGGCACCAAATGCGGCTGTTTTGTGTTCTTTTTGGAACTGATGCGGGGTAACAGTCAAAGTCAGGCCCTAGCTGGCCAGTTCATGACATGCAGTGATCAGCGCCGAGCAGACGATGAATCGTAGCGGCAGGCTGCAGAAATGGAAGGAGGATGGCATGATTGAACATATTTTTGAGGCTCTGCCAATTAATCAGCCGTGTGCGATCCATGCGAACCATCCGTGTGACGCATTGAAGCCCAACCGCCCTGTGTGGTTGCCTTGGCTGATCAGCTGCTTGGTTCGCTTCCTGGGGGCTTAGACGAGGACGACTCTCAGCCAGCGCATACTGTAATTTCTTATGACCCTACCTGGGTCATGTTTCATTGACATAGAGGAATCGCTTATGTACATATGGCCGCCGCAACGTAGCGGATCTTTCACCAATGAAAGCAAATCATCATGCGAAAGTACCTTATGTAGGGTTTCGGCTGGTCGATTGCCCTCATATTGGGCAGATGTCGAAGTTCCCGAGGCAAACATAGATCTCTACCTCTCTTGCAAGAGTAATTCTAGCGAAAAACCATTATTCCCCATCTTCACTTTCAAAAAGCAGAATCATGCGAAAGGTCTTTTGTTATCGTTCTTCCGTTAACGCGGCAGTGATGAGTGGATTTGGGCTCAGTAGTAGACCGCCAATTGATGCCATTGATTAGATCAAGAAAGATTGCCCAAATCGAGAATCAAAATGTTTGTCTTTTACGAGGTAGCCATCGGCACAGGCCCGAACGGGGCCGCACTATTTTGTTGGTTCCTGCCGGCTCCGGTGTCACGTCCGGCGTAAGCTGCGGTACCATCATACGAACAACAAGATAACCGAAGGAACTGAATAAAAGGATAGGAAAATCAAGCTGCTCTTGTGCTGAATTTGAATAGCTTTTCTCCGAAGTCAAATATTGATAGATTAGGCGATGACGTGCATATGGGCACCAAGCATGAGCTGCAGCGGCAGGCTGCAGACAGGAGAGCTCTACGATGTGGCATGGTGAAGTTTTCCCTGAGATTCTGAAGACGGTAGGTTCAATCCATTTTGAGCGACCCGTTGAAGACTGATCAACCCGAACGGCTGCCTGATCTTTCGGCGGTCTCTTGCCTGCCAACCCCAGGCTCATGTTGGCGGCTCATCAGACTCGCTTACATGAATTTAGCCCCAGAGGAAATATTTCCAAGCAATAGACTCTTGACGGACGAAAAAGAGATACAGGAGGGATCTTCAAGATCTGCTTGTTAGATCACGTGTGTAGGAGAGTTGTCGTTCATCTAGTTGCCTGTAAATCCGGCGCCAAACCTTTTTCTCTCGTCTTTCGCCTTGCCTACTTGTTCGTCCTCAGCCCATCCTGTGCAGAACGATCGCAATGTCCATAGGCTTACCTACTTATCCTGCCTAGTAACAAATTCTATTTTGCGTTGCCTCGGTGTACTTCGACGCCGGAGGACTCCATCATCGCCCTTTCCAACCGCCACATATAAAGAGGTAACACATTGAAGGGCTTGGTTTAGATGATTCTACACCTACTCAAATCTTCAAGACGAATAATTCGCCATGAAAGGCAACTTGAGTACCGAGGGTCTCTACGAAGGGACCCAAAGAAAACGAACGTTTTCCCAGCTGACTCAAGTTCGTCAAGCAAATTCCATTCTCGAGCTGTAGGCTGACCACCAAGCTCAGTCTCAAGGTCTACAAAACTCCTTGGTAGAGCCTTGCCACGAAGGCGTTGGCACGCAAGCAACCCTCCCACCGAACCAGCAAGCCTACGTCTCTGAACCAGAAACTGCCTCATTTTCTCGGCGGAAGCGAGTGAAGAAAACGAGGGCTGGAACTTACAAAGCCAGCACCCAGTCGGCCCATCCGGGGGTTGGACGAAGAACGTTTCAGTCTTCCTCTCGTCCAACGCCTATACAGAGCCAGAAATCTACTGTTTCGGTTCGATCGGCTGCACTTCAATCAACTCCGGTAGACACATCGCCTTCAAAACTGTTCAAGACTGCTTTATGGATACAAACCGAAGGTACTGGGACGGATGGTGGTCCTGTCATCGCGTACCACGATGAAAGCAGCCAGTACTCACTCATATCCAGGACTGCCGCTTTGGGCTTGGGGTTAAGTATCCTGCCACTTCGACCTCGCCTTCAGCTGAGCATCTCGACGTCGCTTGGAGTGATTAACCCGAGAGAGTACGTGAGTTGTCATATTAAATTCCTTGGGAGGGAAGATCGAGACCTCGGGAGGCGCGAGATTGCGGTCGCAGACACTATTCTCGAATCTCGAGGAATTGAGTTTCTGGCAGGCAGCAGAATCTTTCATACGGCTGGTCGTCCTCCCAAGACAAGCTCTCAAAGTGTCTCCGACTATCTTCGTCCCGGTACAGGACCACCAGTTCAGTCTGCAGCGAGCTACACCAGTACTAGCAGAGGGCCATTGCTTCCTTCCCTCACCTTTGTCTCAACAGACTCGACTGCCTTGACATCCTACCCAGAAGCAGAACTTTCCTTAAATGAACGCAGCAACTCCAGCTTGGACCAAGCCTTTTACGACGATGATTGCACCAGCTTCAAGCGCGTCAAAGTAGAAGACCAAACTACTAATTACAACTGTATAGAAGGCTCTAATAGTCCCTCATCTGAATCTCCATATAACAAAGATACAAATCAGAGCACTGATCAGAGGGGGGGAATACAGCTCTTGGCGGCTTCACCATCGATGAGCTTTGACGGACTTGTGTATCCCGACTCTTACACCTTTTTGCCTATGGAAACAGAGTCTTCGCGGACGCCTCCTATGATACTGCCGGAAACATGCATCGATCCACCTCGTTTTGACACCAGGGGCACACGGAGAATCTCAAGCCCATCGGAGGATGCCACAGGACGTGATTCACGATCCCAGCTAGTATCGAGCTTCACAGAGGCTAAGGAAGAACCATTCGTTTCTTCTATCGCCAATCAATCATTCAAAGGATCCCAGGGATCTGATTTAAAGCAAGTCTGGAATGCTTTTGATGCGGAACAATTCGAAGGCTGTCAACCGGCAGATCCCACATTTTTCAGTAGCAAGAGCAAAGCTTCGGCTTCGACTGACACTCGAAGCACGGGTAGCGCAAAAGCAAAAGAATCAGAAGCAACTGGATGGTCAGAGACCCCATTCTTGGACGAGTCTTTGAACGAGGTAAACCAAGGAGTAACGAACCTGACTGGCAGGCCACTGGATAGACTCCAGAGAATGGCTGGTCAACACGAGCGATTATTGTGCCTCATATCCGAAATCAAGCACTCCAATCCCGTTTGGATGACTTTAGACTATGACCCAAAGACCTTCTTATCAGACCACGTTAAAATTGGGGTTGAATATTTGACTCGCCAAAAGTGGGATTGGTGGCCGTTTGCTGAGCCAAGTCGACCCCTGGAAGGAGATGAAGTTCGTTTGGAATGGACTTGCGTAGGCATCCCAATACAGCCAGAACCCATGATGACACGTATCCATACTGACGAGGAACAGAACTGTGGTAAAACGCGAACTGATAACGTTCCTCGGGATTTCGGCCATGCAATGGTTGATTTTGTACGTCAAGGCTGTCACAGTGCGGGAACCTCCAATACACAGGCAGCTCCAGCGAAATCTGTGCAAGAGAAGAGTTCTAGAGGAAACTCTTCGAATTTCGGCAGCTCGAATATCCCGCGAGACGCAGTTGACGTATATAAACCGAGCACGGTGGGCGTTCAGAACAAAGTTGACATCACAGGAGCTGGCGGCCCCCAAAGCGTAGATACACGCGCAAAACACATCTTCTGGGTTGTTTCATGCGGTTCTCTCCAGCTCCATCAGATCATCTCGACTGCACAGTGCACAATCACCTTCTCTGACAATCTTCGCAGAGGCTACCGCCAGCTAAGAGGCTTTTGGCGTTACTGGCTTTCCATCTACAAGTTCTCACACTGCGACTTCTTCGAGTTTGAAAAGTTTTGTTCATCGAGAATTTCGGACATTAAGAAAGGATTGCCTCCTGAAGAGTCTCCCTACACAGAAGACTACTTCTACACCCCTCGCCCAGCACGTTCCAGTAGTCCAATCAGCCCGAAGGAGTTCGAGCATATTTACTATCACTACCGGAAGACTTCAGCAGCCACGATAAACACGTGGTACAATCCATTTATAGTGGTGGGACAAGCCCCCTTTTACTGGCCGCGGTTCTTCAAGCAACTCCCGCCGCTATTTCAGAATCAGATCGACGGCAACCTACCAACCGACACAGTTCCCAAGATCCCTCAGCGGCTAACCCACTTCGACGAGCTCAGCAACAACAGAGAGAGCTTCTGGGGGCTTCATGCCCGAGAACAGATTTCAGCAATAATGGTTTCGGTGTGCACGCTATTAGCCCTAATGCCCTGGTTTGCGTTTTGTTTCGTGTACATCTTCGGGCTTGGGAGTAACGAGGTGGATATACAGAACGCAACCACACCATTGACGATATCACTGACCACTGTGAGCTTGTTCATAGCCTGGTTGGTGAAGCATTAAGCACGGGCTCGGTCTTCTCCGCCCCAGATAGGCGGCTTGATTGGTACTTCAACAGCAGCAGTCGTCAATATTTGAATAGTTTAAGAAGGACTCTTTCGTCAAATACATATGACAATGGGATAGATGTAGTTCTTCACCTGACTCAGCATGCCCTCCAACGCAATATTTGAACCCGCATCTACAATCTGACGCCTGACCGGGTTCGCCTGATATCTTCTTCACTATTGATATGCTCTAGATACTTGAGAAATGAGACATGAATGTGTGCAAGCCGACCAAAATGACCTCTGGAAAGAATCAACTCGGGAATCGACGACCCATCAGTTAGCATGTGAGGTTAGTGCCTTAGTTGTTCAAACGTATACGCACGACTTCCTTTTACCTCAATTATCATGGACCGTTGAGGACGCCAGACGTCCGTGTACGCTCAGCTCAGTATAAACTTATCAGGCTGGATCTTTGGGTGTGACGGCTCGGCATCGGATGTGAATCGCCATAGTTGCCTTCGGGATTCCAATGACATGATTCGACGGGTATTCTCAGAGTATGCACCTCTGTAGCCTCTGTCACAACCTTCAATTCGAACCAAGTGGGGAGATCTTGCATGCGTTGTAGGCCAGCGCATACAAATTTATGGGGACTAAGTCATTATGCAGGAAGGTCGAGAATTGGGCCTCAACAGCCACGCCTTGCCTTGAATTTCAAGCCCTACGATTCGGGGGCTCGCACAAGACGCAGCTGTTCTTAGTTTCCTTGCCAGTTTGAAGATCGACGGGCAAAGAGCAACGCAGTCGAATGCACCAAACCCTCGAACACGGGACATGCAACTTCACCATTGAAAGGGACCATAACGAAATCTCAGGACACAAAGGCACAATAGACGATGTCTCCTCAACCCGTTTCGAATCAGACCGATGAGATGAGAGCGAATACTTATCTACCACTTGAGCCATCTCAATTTGCTGTGCACGAGAATGTGCGCTTCGGAATGCCAATGGCTGTCCGAGATGCGGCCAACACACAGCAATCGCCACAGCCAGATCATATTGCGAGTTTGAGAACAAGAGACGCGCCCCTTACGGCACCCCCAACCTCTCAACGGGAAACCACTGGAGAAATCGAAAACTTCCTCCAAAATTGGGTCGTAGGGGACTCAGACCATGAACCAAACACCACCGACTTGAGGACATCAAACGTCGAATCTCATACAGATAGCAAACCTGGCTCGCGGCTATGGGTCAAATCACTGAAAGACTCTGGCAACTCTGTCTCTCTCGTCACCAGATACGAACCAGCAAGTGAGCAGTCACTCATTACCAGATCTGCCGTCAACAGGTTAGGACTACGAATCCTGCCGAACAAGCCTACAGGACGAACAATCAAGACAACCTTTGGTTTCCTCCAGTGCTATGCCTTCGTCAGCATCACCGTCGAATCACCATTTCCAGGCATTCTTCGACTTGAAACATTCAATATAGCCGTCGTCGAGGATTGGCTTGTCGCAGGGGTCGAGTTATTGGCCGGACGCAGGATCATCGCAAAGCTTCAAGAACTTGGTATCAGCCTCCCAGCCGCCATCTCAGACAGAGGTCAAGAAGTGAGCTTGAAGCAGCATTCAGAAACGTCCGTGTCGTCTATAACGGAAAGAGATGGCCACGGATCGCTGTACTATTCTTGCAAAGATGATCAGCACCAGCGCGCAACAGGTCTTTCCGACAGAGACGACTTGAGTCTGAGCTCTTCCGAAGCAAGCACCGATTTCCCCGAAGGATCTGACAGCGATGACTCCTCTGACTGGAACGATTGTTCCAGCTTCAATTGGTCCAGTGAATCAGACAGTACAACATCGAGCGAATCGGAAACCCTCAGCGAGTTCGGTCGTACCTTCAAATTGCGGGATGAGGAGTTCGGAGAGCGCGGCTCGGGTTCATACAATGGCGATGGTCCTGTGTATGACTCTCTATCGAGAGGACGCGAGAAAGGCAAACGACCCGACTGGGCCAACGCCAACAGAGCCCCAGCCATCTGCTCTGAGGAGCCGAAGGACGCTGATCACTTGGATCTCGCCCCGGCTGAACAAACGAAGTCGCGGGGCAATCGGCCGTCAGACATTGTCCCTCAGTGCCTCCAGATAATCGAGAGAAAGAAGGTTTCAGCAGTGGTGGTGTTGATATACGCCGTTCTGGCCTTCATGCCCTCGCTGGCGTTCTGCTGTGTGTACTGGTTCGGGCTCGGGGATACACAGCTGGACATGCAGAACACGAAGACACCGTTAACGATATCCTTGACGACGTTCGGCTTGTTCATGGCTTATCTGGTGAAGCACTAGAGGGTTTCTCTTTTTCCTCTGCGGAGTCGTCTTCGTCTCTGTTCTCGCCATTCTAGTCCTCGACCTAGTGTTTGCCGGGACTGGTGATGACGGACGAAAAAGGTCATGGACGCCAGGGGAGCGGATATGGAGGGGTCGGGGCCAGAGCATGTTGCTCAATTCTGTACCTATTATAGTGCCATTCCTCTTGAACCCATCCACCTCTAAAATTCGTAGAACTTGCCGCGACACAAATCTTCTTCACGTTGAAGATATACGGCTGGCGACTTTCATAACTAACAAAGTAAACAGTAAGGTGTCATCCACATCATCAGCAGCTGAGTTCGTGACCTCGGTTCCTTTGAATCGTTCTATGAATGAAACAAGCGTAAAAGTTTCCAATGGCACATACTCCAAAACCGGAGGACTGGCAGGCCTCCAAAGCGACCCACAACAGATCAATAGGCTGCTGAATTGGCATAAGACCAAGCCTTTTCTCTTTCTTGTAACAGTACCTATGCGGACGTTTATCTTATACGAACATAAGGATACTGCAAGGCAACAGCGACGCGGTTTGACGAGATGGATGATGTTCGACGTCAACTACCTGACTCAGCACGCCCCCCAAAACAACGTTTCAACCCGCATCTCCAACCTTCCCCGGATCGTCGTCTCATGAAACATGCGAACCACAGTCACACACACACATTCCCCCCCATCTACCCCAGGATCCTCCCCAGTAACCGCCGGCAAGCGGCAAGCGCCGATCCCCCAACCCCCCTTCCCTGCCTTTATCTGACGTCGTGCCATTGTCGTCGCAACCGTCGACTCTCACAAAAAGCCGAGGCTCGCGATCCCGGCATGACGGGGGAAGCGCGACGGGCATTAAGCACCAAAGAGTGACATGCATATGCACCCGTGCCCGCGTCTGTGCAACAACGGGACCTCTCACTGACGACGGGCGGGGGAAGCGCAGACCAAATTTGTCACCACACGCAGCAGCTTAAAGCCAGGAAGTAAAGGATGTATGTGCAAAATGAAGGAAGCTCTTCTTTTTCCCACCTCTCACCAAAACCGACGTTTATGCTGTGAGACTAGAATGAAGAATAAGGGGCAGTCCGACATGCCCCCTTCCAAAAACGCCAGAAAGTCGTGGATAATTAGGAGAGAAACCATTCGTCGTGAAAACAGGAAATCATGGATAAAACAGGATGGAAAAATACCGTCCGGAGTATCATGGAATAATCAAGAAAAAGAAGCCCTCCTCTCTGTGTCCTCCGTCTCTGCAGATGCAATTTGACCGGGCAGTGACTCAAAATGACTGAAACTTGGGTTGGGGTATTCAAGCGCGCATTATATCGCCCCGACGATTCTCGAATCTTATTCCTTCAGCTTGACATAGTTGCTGGGGAAGATGCCGTGCCTCGTTCCAATCATGCCAGTCCTGCGCAGGTTGTCAGTCTTTGTTGTTAGTGTGAACGGAAACCCAAGAGGTACATACCACCAGTCAGTCTCGTTCTCAGTCTTCTTCAGCACCGTAATGACGTCGCCCTTCTTGAAACCGAGATCACCGGGCTGGTCAGCCTCGAACGTGAACAGCGCAACGGCCTCGTTCTTCTTCAGCATAGCCGTCTTGGACGCAAAGTTGGGCTTCGGTGCCGCAGGTCTGCCGGGTGGGCCTGTCTTCTGATCCGACACCGCACCAAAGTTGGGCGACGGGTTGTCCCTGTAGACGTAGCTGTCGGCCCCTCTTGACGCGAATGTGTTGGAGCGCGAAACTCCGCCGAAGCCGGTGTCGCCGGTAGGTCGGTCGTAGACGTCGTCCTGCCATGTGCTGGATCGCTTCGGTCCGCCAAACTCACTGGCACCGCCGGCGCCGCCACCGTACATGCTGCTGCGGTTGTTGTTGAACTCCCCCTCACCGTATCCACTTCCCCGGCGACCGTTCCATACTACGTCATCGTGACCCTGGTCGTAGACGGGGACGTCGTTGTACATGGCGTCGTCGGCCTGGCCCGTGCGGCCGGCGTTGAAAGCGCGCGAGTTGAGAATGTTCATGAGGGGCGCGGCCTGGGCGGGCGGGCGGACGCTGCCGGTGAGGATCTGGGCAGCGGTGTAGCGGGTGCCGTAGAGCTTCTCGTTGGCGTCGCGGCGCTCGATGATGACGGAGCCCTCGAGCGAGACGCCGGCGAACAGGCCCTTGGTCTTGGAGTAGGAGAAAATTCCGGCGACGGACTTGAGGGAGGCGGCGCCTGCTGCCTCGGCGTTGCGGCCGACAGGACCGGCGGCGATTGAGACGTTGCCGCCGAGGGTGAGGGAGCCGGCCTGGGCGAACGTCTTGACGGCGCTGGCGTCGTTGAGGATGAAGACGAAGTCAGTGAGCTCGAAGCCGATCTGTCCGCCAAAGCCTGCACCTGCGGTGCCGATTGCGCTTGGCGCACTCCATGATCCGTCGGGGAGGCGCGAGACGACGAGACCGCTGCCGAAACGGCCGGAGCCGAGGAAGCCTGCCTTGAGGACTGTGAGGATCGCGAGGCCCTGTTCCGCGGTGGTTAAATCAGCAATCTGTATTCTACTGTGGTTTTCTTTCTTTCGGGAGGGCGTTTTCTCGGGAGGCCTCCTGCTGGCGTTTGTGCGCCAAGGCGGGGAGGAAGGATCGCGAGGGCGGGGTGTGGAATATGGCTCACCTTTGCGTTGGCGAGGATCGAGGGGGGAATGATCTTGTCGGGACTGAAAGCTTGACGCGGGTCGATGAAGGAGGTCAAGATCTTGCCGCACTTTTTGCATTCCGCTGTTCGAGAGAGGGGAGTCAGCTCGTGTGTTCTCGTCGTGATGACGGGCGAAGCGCCGGGGCGCGGGATCATCGGCACAGGGCAGGAAGAAAAAGGTGGACTTACACGCCATAGACGACGGCAGCGGGTTGTGGAGGCCCATGACGATGATGCTTGACGGCGCGAGAGTACGGGAGAGTCGGCGTCGTTTCCTTCGAGGAGGAAGATAGGTTGAGGAGAAAAAAGGTTGAAGGAAGACAGCGTTCACGGACACGAAGAGGTGCCTGGATGGGTATTTGGAGGTGATTACCTTAGGAAGGCAGGTCCTAGGTGGGAGGTCCAAGGTCCAAGGTCAAGGTACATGCGTAAGGTAGTGTATCCGTACTTTCGACGGTTCCGCAGCTGCGCCTGTCTGTGATGACCACTGACCCGAAGAGCGAGTCCACAGCTCCACGTAATAGTGATTTAGTGGGGTCCGATAGGTGAAGAGCCGCCGAGGCAGGCCTGCGCCTCTTCTTTTCGCCTTGGGGGGAGGAGGGGGAGCTTTGATTGTGGTGTTGGGATTGGGTGTTTGTGTGTTGGGCTTGGCTCTCTTGTTCGTCGGGCAGAGGCCGTGGGCGCCGGGATACGGCACTCTTAATGGCTTTTGTCTTCCTTGCTTTTTAACCTTTTTATTTCTTCCTTCAATTTCATTACTTGTTCGGCCGAACTACCTTAGATTAAACATGCAGCCATTGGACGACGCTACGGGGCTTGCTTCATAAAATGCATGTTGTTGGGCTCCCGGCTTCTCAAGGAATAAGCCAGCTGGTGCATCTTGCTCTGTTCACGATGTTTACGTTTCGTCTGGGGATTGGGGTGCCAGCTGACAACATGCAGCCAGCTCTGGGATCGCCGGGAGAGACAGACGGGAAAAAAGTGTCCAGTAAGCTCCCGTCACTTTTTCAGCCCTCCGGCTTCCATGTCACTGCTACGGTCCAGTGGCAGTGGTACCTTGCGGCGCTGACAGTGAGGTAATTGCCGCCTCTAGTGCAAAATTCGCGGGGTACTGACGTCCAGTGGCTCGCGGTGCACGCAGCACTGGACCAGACAAAATGGAGGGGGCACCGCTGCTGGGCTCGGCTTCGGGGGGCCGTGTGGCCCATGGCCACTGTGGCGCAGGAACTGACGCGCAAACCCCCACCAGCAAGGGTACCGATCCGAGCAGTGACACTGGACCTGACCCTTTCAAGGTTAGGTTCCCCTACGCTCAGCGTAAGCAGCTAGGAACCTACCTACCCGGAATTCTAGGCCCCCGTCAATCCCGTGGTGGTCTGCAGCAGCGACGAAGACTAAGGTGCCCGTCCAGCCTCGCTCGCCTCGACTGGCCTCTGAGAACGCCCGGGCCGGCCATCGTCATTGTTTCGCCGCCAGCTAAACACCAACCACACCCGCCGCAACCCCCTTTGACGACTCCCAACCTGTCCCTACGAACCTACGAACCGCGCGAAACGAACGAGACAATCAGCTGGGCAAGGGAAGAAAAGTCCATCTGCGCACCGCTTCCCCTACAACACCGCCACAGCCCAAGACTCCTTCAAACTGCACGGGAGGCGATAATACGTCCTGCGACACCGACGACGACGACGAAGCGATCCTCCCACAGTCGACCTCCAACCCGGAACGCAATTCCTCATCGCCGAACCCGACGGCATCCCGACCAAGTCTCTCCGATACTCTCCGGCCCTGAACTCTCCGTGAGCGCACGAACGCCGTGATCGCACCCGCTCGACCCCCTATCCATTCCGAAACCAAAAACACCACCAAACCAAAAACCCGCAAAAATGTCAGAAGCCTACGAGCGCGAGCGCCAGAACAATGCCCGCCTGGACGAGCTCTCCGCCAAGGTCTCCGCCCTCCGCGGCGTCACCGTCGACATCTACGACAACGCGCGCGCCCACGAAGTCATTGACAGCACTGTACGTCCGGCCCCCTGCTGCTGCTGCTGCTGCTACGCTCGCTCGCCCCTTTTCCGCATACCGCTAGAAACATCATCGCTAACGCTCCCCTTCTGCGCAGTCCGAAACCTTCTCCTCCATGTCGACCCAGCTCAAGGGCTCCGCCGGCCGCTTAACCCGCATGGCCGCCTCCGGCAACAAGGTCGCCATCCTCAAGCTGTCGGGCATCATCATCGGCATCTTTATCGTCCTGTTCTACATCTCCAAACTCTTTTTTTGAAAGAAATGACTTCGAAACGATTCTTTGGACGAGAAAAAGCGGGGCGTGTTTTCTTTGTTCTCTGGTTTGATACAATAGACCAGGGCGGGACATGATCAACAGACCCAAGAGAAACGACAGGAGGATGACCACTGGGCGGAAGACGAAACACGGCGCCGGCTGCACTGATTTCCGGAGGTGACCGTGGGCTGGAAAGACGGACCCTCTCGACGGCGCAACGAAAACCGCGCAAGAGAACATACGGCGAGCAAAACTTTGTTATGATGGCGAGGACGTTGGGCGTGGACGTTCAAATACCCTGCGCGCATGGATACCGGAGTTTTTCTCTTTTTTGGACACTTTGGGGGAATAGCACAATGACTACTGACCGGCCGATTGTACTTACTGTAGCACTGCACACAATACATTATATGGTATCATGAATGTTCAACTTGGCTTGCTCAGTCTTATTTGCAAAATAAAGAAAAAGAGTATTCATCTATGACGCTTTTGCATCCGAAATACAGACATGTCACATGAAACCTCCCCCTCCGCGTGTCCGTGATGCCATCCCTTACTTTGAAATGTTTATAGACTGGTGACGAAACGCTCCAGGGCTCTTAAATCTCCCGCCTTGGCCGCAAATAGCTCTGCAACTCGACCATGTTCCGTCCATTTACTGCCAGACGTTGGAAAACAGATCCTCGTTGCCGCCGATGGGCTTGGCTGATCCTGATCCAGCGGCCGGGGTCGTGCTGCTCGTCCATCCTCCAAACTCCTCGTCGGCCGCAACCTTGGGCGCCGTGCTGAATCCACCAGATGCTCCAGGAACGATGGGCGTGCTGGCAAACGAGCCAGAGGCACCCCACCCGCCAATATCGGCACTGCCACCGAAACCACCAGAGGGCTTGGGAGCCTCCGGGGCCTTCGCAGGAGCGGGCGCTGCCGCCGCGGAAGTATCAGGTGTGCTCCATGCGTTGGATCCCCACACGTCAGAACCTGACCAGTTGCCTGAGTTAATGGTGCTCGTGGCAGCCGCTGTTGGGTTGGGCGCAGGAGACGGAGCCTTTGGCTGGTTCGAGAGGTTGAAGACGGAGCTGGAAGCGGCGGCGGGAGTAGGGCTAGGGGCGGCGGCGGGTTGAGAGGGCGAGGAGAGATCGAACAGGTCTCCCATGCCAGAGGATGCTGGCTGGGCGGGCTTTGGTTGCTGAGCGGGTGCCGGAGCAGGGGAGCTGGACCAGCCAAATCCACCGAAACCGCTGTTTGATGGTTGCTTCTGGTGTTGAGGGGCGGGAGCGGCGGCGGGCTTGGAGTCGAAGAAGCTGCCTCCGCCGAGGCCGCCAAAGGCGTTCGAGGAAGCTGGGGGCGGGGATCTGCTGCTGACGGGACTGGCTAAACTGGCGAACGGATCGGCTGCGGCGGGTTTGGGGCTGGTGGTGTTAGAGAAGCTGAGGCTGCTGAAGGCATCGTTCATGCCACCAAAAGACTGCTGCTGTTGCTGCTGGCCAAAGGTGGGAGAAGGCATGCTGCCAAACTGCCCACCTGGGACCTGAGGGGCTTGTTGCTGCTGAGGTTGCGGCTTCGGGGCAGAGGCGTAGAGCGACAGGATCGACTGCTTGAGGTCTGGCCTGGAGGGGGCTCCCATGCCGCCGGCATTGTTAGTGCTAGCAGGTCGTGGCGGAGCGGCGGGCTCTCCGAAGAAGTCCAGGCCCAACAGCGAATCCTTCGTGCTCGTGGCCTTGGGGGGAGCCGGATCAGACTTGGGAGGGACGACCTTTCCGGGCTGCGGGCCGGCGGTGCTTGCCCGGGGGATGGGATCACCGCCGATAAGATCGACCTGCGGCTGCGGGGCAGCGATGCTCCTGGGAGGGGCGGCGGACTTGCCAACCGAACTCTTGCGAACCGACTCCCGCCTCTCCACGTTCTGCTTCTCCTTCACGATGCTCAGGGGCACATCGTCGTCGCCGTCGGCGTCCAGGGTGGCGGGGTCGGGAATGGGGCCGTCCATCTTCCATCTCTTGAGCTCGTACTTGGTGCGGATAAAGTTCTCAATCTTGGATTCGGAGGGAACGTGGCCGGGCGCCAGCTTGGCCTCCCAGTACTTGTTTGCGCGCGCATTGCCCCAGCTGAGGATGCTCTGGAGTTGTTCGTCGGTCCAGGAATCGAGGTCGACAGACTTGACTCTGCTGATGTGTGTGCCCATGCCGCGGTGGATGCCCGAACAACGAATGCAGATAAAGACACCGAGGTTCCAACTGGCCCATCGCGGGTCTGTCGTAGCGCGAGAGTCAGCGGACAGACTTGAGGTGGTCGGGGATCAGACGACGCAAAAAGACTCACGTTTGTTTCTCTTGCAGTCAGAGCAGACTTTGTTGCACTCCAGCTTCAACAGACTCTTGATGGTCTGCGAGTTTTGGGCCGCTCTTTCGGCGGCGGGATTGGGCGGCGGTCTTCGAGACATGGTGGCCTTTGTTCGAATGCGCGAGTTGAAGGACGGGTTGTTCGGATTGAGGCGAGCGATTGGAGTTGCAAATCGGCGGGCGAGGTGTTGTAGTCGTAGCAGGTGCGATCGGAGAAAGGGGAGGAGGGCGCAAGATCGCAAAGATGACCTGTCGGTTGGGTCTTGAACGTCGTGTGCCTGGGATTAATATTATGAATTAACCGTATCCACGCGGCGCTGATACCAGCCAGGTAAGGGGCAACTGGGGGTCGAGACTGTACAAATCGTCCCTGCCTAAGGCAGTGATGACGGCAGTGGAGGTGGGGTCCTATTCGCTGTGGCTTTCACCTCTCAGCTTGCACTGGCCACTGGACGGCTGCGGAAATACTGCAAAGTGCCTAGCAGACGGGAATGGCCGGACAGGTGGCGGTAGCATTTGACAGGTGCCACTCAGTGGCCTACCTAATTGTCACTGGACCACTTACACATGTAACACTCAATGCCTTCAAAGCGTTTTATTCTCGGTTTATTTGACCTTCATACACGTCTCAATCGCAGCTCACTTATCCTTCTTTAAACCAGTCCTGACCAGAGGAAACACATCGTTACAACAACCCAAAAGGCGCAAGGCTTGGCGGCGGTCTTGGCCACAGCACGCTCTGACCTGCCAGCATAGTTTGGAAGATGGAAGGTTCTGTGTGGAAGAACCAAATAAACATCAGATAACGGATCTCAGATTCAATCTCGTACTCGAATCGGATTTCCTCAATGTGGTGAAATTCTGTCATTTTGATATCATCAACAGCCCAGGCACGCAGGCAACAGGATTTCCAACCAACGGTGATCAATCGCATGCCCAGCAAACAACTGTGACTGCATCAGAATGATCGGTGCCTACACACGGCCTTTAGAACTAAAATGCTGCCTACCATAGTCAATATTGAAGAAACGCAAGACTTGCTGACCTGGCTTCTTTATCACTCCAGGCAATTATCCCCCTCAAAAAAGAGGCCAACTTTCAGAATTGGTTCATTGGGTTATGGGCTCCATGACACGTTTACGATTCTACAAACTCGCTCCAACTTCGGACTCCGAGGACCAAACCTTTTGGGTCACAATCTGCTATTGATTGAATTGTCACTGTTAGCATAAACTCCGAGCGCGGCGACTTTTAATCACGCATCTCCGTGCGGTAAGATGATGATCACTGGAGTAGAGTCAAGTCTCCCATCCAGGTCCTCATCTTCTGTAAGGAAGACCCTAGAGATGCACATTGTGATTCCAGCTCGCAGAAACATCCACCAATCGCGAAAACCGAGACCCTCGACGACACGGCCGGATCCCTTCCGACTGCGTCTTCAAGTCGCAATGAGGCTGCTCCTCCAACGTATAGGGCACCGGCAGCGCTTACCGCAATTGACTCAGCCGGCATCAATGGCCGCAAGCAGGCCGCTGCCCCAAACATCGATCTCCCCAGGCTGACCAGTGAAGATGCGGGGGCGGGATGCCGCTGCAGTAGTAGAACGTGGGGGAAGTGAGGGGTCGCGCGTCCTCACGCCCAACTTACACTCTAATCCGTCGCATCTTGGTGTATCGCCGGGCGATTCTGCCTCGTCATAGGTAGGGTGTGCTCTTGAACCCGCGTCTGTTCGCCTTGCAACGTGATAGTGCAGCTCCTATTAGCACATACCATTAGCTGGGGGGCTGCCATTGACTGCGTGGAGGGGCTCGATATCGCCTCACGAGTCACTGCCACCTCGGAATAGCTCTCCTCGGATCCGAACGAGACATGCAGCTTCCCGTTCTTTGTAGCTCCCTGAACATCGGACGTGGTCAACATTGCTATGAGGGGTTTTGAGGGGGTTACTTTGTATAAAAGCTTAGCGGCTGTCGCGTGTGTGAGGAAATAAAGTTGATGGTAACCCTCGAGTACTGGCCTTCGTTTAGTCCCAGTCAGTATTAACCACTTCGTACCAAGCCAGCCCAACTGAACCAAACATTGCACATTGTGCCACATCTTTGCCATGGCACCATCGGCAATCGAAAAGATAGCTTCGACTATAACCCCTTTTGCGATCGACCGTCCCCGGATTCTGGTCCCTGAGAAGGTGTCTTCCGATGGCCTGGCTCTTTTGAAGGACAAGTACGACGTTGACAACCGCACTGGCCTGTCCGCAGACGAGCTTGTCGAAGCGATTCCCAATTACCATGCCCTCATTGTCCGATCCGAGACGAAAGTAAACGCTGCCGTTCTCGCGGCCGGCAGGAAGCTTCGCGTCGTGGCCCGAGCAGGCGTAGGCGTGGATAACATCGATGTGGACGCCGCCACCAATCATGGCATCATCGTCGTCAACTCGCCCGCTGGCAACATTCTCGCCGCAGCAGAGCACACGATTGCCCTCCTCCTCGCAACAGCTCGCAACGTCGGACGCGCGGATACCACGATGAAAGACGGCAAGTGGGAGCGAGGCAAGCTCGTCGGCGTCGAAGTCGGCAACAAGACGCTCGGTATCATTGGGCTCGGCAAGGTGGGTATGAAAGTTGCCCGCATGGCCATTGGCCTCGGGATGAAGGTGAAGGCGGTAGATCCGTACGCCAGCAACGAGATTGCGCGTCAAGCCAACGTCGAGCTCGTGGCCGACCTTCAGACGCTCTTGCCGGTGGTCGACTTCCTGACGATCCATACCCCGTTGATGGCCAGTACGCTGGATCTGTTGAAGGAGGAGGAATTTCAAAAGATGAAAAAGACGGCGCGAGTATTGAACGTCGCTCGAGGAGGCGTGTACAACGAAGCAGCACTCCTGCGAGCCTTGGATGAAGGCTGGATCGCTGGAGCTGGTCTCGATGTGTTCACTTCCGAGCCTCCGAAAGCAGACTCGACGGCAGCCGAACTGACCAAGCACCCGAAGGTGGTTGCAACCCCACATCTGGGAGCGTCGACCGTGGAAGCCCAAGAAAACGTCTCGATGGATGTTTGCACCCAGGTAGCTGAGATTCTCCGAGGCGGCCTCCCGACGGCAGCCGTCAACGCGCCGTTGATCATGCCGGAGGAGTATCGCAAGCTGCAGCCGTTCGTGCGGCTCGTTGAGAAGATGGGTGGGCTGTATACGCAACACTTTGTCGGCAGCAAAGGCGGCATGGTGGGCGGTCGAAGGTTCGAACTGATCTACCAAGGCGACCTAGCAGGCACCTCCAACACCCGACCGCTCTTCGCGGCGTTGGTGAAGGGTCTCGTGTCGTCCATTACCGACTCTGGCGGGCGAGACGTGAACATCGTCAACGCCAGCCTCATCGCCAAGGAGAAGGGCATGATCATCAGCGAGACGCACAGTGGAGAGGCCAAGAACGCGGTGTATGCCAGTCTGGTGACTCTGCGGTCGCACGGCGAGGATGGCGAGCAGGTGATTGAGGGATATGTGTCGGGGCAGAGCATATACATCTCCAAGCTGGACCGTTTCAGTGCGACGTTCCAGCCGCAGGGGACGCTGCTGGTGCTGCACAACTATGACGAGCCGGGCAAGATTGGCGGTGTCGGAACGGCGCTGGGACGGCATGGGATTAACATCACCTTCATGCAGGTGGCCAGCTTGGACGGGGAGGAGAGGAGAGCGGAGGGCGGCAATGAAGCTCTCATGATCTTGGGTGTGAAGGGAGAGATTGGTGGTGGAGTCGTGGAGGATTTGCAGCGAGCCGAAGGAATCCTGAATGTGAGTTTGGTGAGGCTGTGAGGAGGTGTCGTTGGTGGTTGTGGACGTGGTGGTGATGGTGGTGGTGATGGTGGTGGTGATGGTGGTGGTGATGGTGGTGGTAGTGGTGGTGGTGGTGGTGGTGATGAGTGATTATGTGTGTAAGTGAGAGCTTGTCTCTAGGGAGCCCGCAATTGAGGAGAATAAGGTCAAGTGGGTTGCAGTTGCGAGGAGCCACTTGAGCAGCTGCAGGAGCTCTCATTGAGATGTGAGGTGGCCCCCCACGAGTTCGCGCAGCTTGGCAAAGGTTGAGATCCTATTGGCGAGTTAGGGGGCTCTATGGACGCGTTGGAGACTGTTGGCGCAGGGCAGTGCAAGAAAAAACGCAACCCAGACAAGGTCATTTGAATGCCTAACTAGATACCTAGGTAGACGGGAACCCTGAGCAACAAGGTTTTTGGTAATTTCGCCGATGCAGGTAGTGCCACCATATCTCATTAACAAGCCAACAATTGCTTGTTGCAGACAGTTGACAAGATTGAGCTCGGGTGCCGGCAGACGACGGGCAACGCAACGTTGTTTCTGATTGGGTTTCGCCCGGCTCATTGCCTCCGACGGCTGGTGCAACTCTTGCGACAACCCACAGCCCGGCAAAGGACGGGACGCACGAGAGAAGAAAAAGTAGGTGGCGCGGAGGATTTCTAGAAGGGGGATCGTTCACAGCTCAGGGTCTGTGAGGGAATGACGCAGGGTCCGAGGTTGGTGACAACTCGCTGACTCCATGTCAGTTTGGTCGGGACAGCTCATTGGGCACGTGGGCACTTTTCATGTAAGTGGACACTCAGATAAGGTCGGGTCACTTGAAGGTACTATGTAGGCCACAGCATGCAAGCCGTTATGTACCTGGATTGTGGACATCTCATCCATGGATGCATAATTTATACCCCTGCACCACGCGATTAAGGTGAGGTACCTGCTGGCGAGCTGTCCAGAGCCGCCCTCTGAAAGTCGAGAACTCGGGGCCAGGGACAGGCCACTAACAAGGAGCCCCAATCGCGCCGAACTGAATGTTAACCATGACTCCGGGTCGAAAGCTTCTGATTCTGTGTCAGTCAGCACTTTAGCTCTGTCAGACGTATGTGTCTGTTTATCTCTCGTGTGTCCATGCAGAGCACGACCCGAGATAAGGATTAGTAGTAGGTTGGCCAAGACATGTGCTGTCTGTCTGTCGTATGCTGTAGCTACCTTTTAGCTAGGTACCTTAGGTTGTCAGCTTTGGAAGAGACTCAAAGCGACGGGAGGCAGGTATGCACAGCACACTCAATTACCCCGGATTCTGCACAAATGCCTTATGACGAGACATTTTCCGTTCTTGCGCCAAAAGAAAGGCGGGGGGCCAAGCGAGACGAAGGATGGGCTTTTTGGGTTTCTCGCGCCAGCCGAATAGCCGTCCAGCGCAAGTCCAACAGTGCATGCCAGTCAGATTTAACCCTTGCGTCTACAGCAGAGATACGGATACATGCCACTGCCAGTGCCGGTGCGGGAGGTTGAAGGTCACTGCGGCAATGATGCATCATTCGCGCTCCTCGCATCGCTGCAGCCCGCCCCCCCTCGACCGTTGATGACGCCAAGCTTGTGCGCCTCCGCAGGTCTTGATTGGCTGGCTGCCCGCCGACAGAGGAAAGCTTCCGGCAGCGAGCACTGGCAGTGGCAGTCGATGTCCACTAACAGACAAACACTGAACAGACCTCTCTGATTTTTTGTTTTTTCTTAATCCTCATCCATCTCCGGTACTTACCTACCGGTATATACCTACCTACACCTCAAACACCCAGCTACTGTACCTACAATCCTACGATATTTTCTTCTTCATCGCTCCCCCATTGCTTGCCGACTGCTGCAATACCCGCGCCTCGAACCACCACCCACTGTTGACACCCACCTGGTCTTCCGATCTTGGCTCGTCAGTGGAGCTCACCCGCCTTGCCTGGTGCACTTGCGTACGCACCGCAGCTGCAGGTAAACACAGAGTGGAGCCGAACCACCCTGAGTGCACCGAGAATCCACCTACAGCCTGAGGTCGTGCTGCCCCGTTTCTCTGTTGCCCGCGTCCGCCGCATAAAATGTGCGCTTGACCTTGCGTCCTCTTCACTCGCACACTCCACGTCTATTTCCACGACTACCGCATCTCTCTTCAATTGACGAGCCGACTATGGCCACGACACGGCCGAGAAGCTATGGCGGCTCCTTTGGCACCATCCGCACCGGCGTCCTTGGGATGTCCAGGGCCTTGACCCTGGGCATCTCCTCTGTCGCTGCTGCCCCCATCTACGCGAGAGGCGAAGGCGAGTCCGAGGGTCCAGCAGAAGGCGACGATGTCTGGATTCTCTACGTTGCTTCCATGATTCTTGTCCTCGCCGGAGGCGCCTTCGCGGGCTTGACCATTGCGTGAGTTACCAATCCAACTCCCACTACTGATTGCCCCCGTACCTGTTTGCTGACCTTGGCAAAAACAGCCTGATGGGACAGGATAGCATCTACCTCCAGGTCCTGGCTGGCGATCCCGACGAATCCCAATCCAAGAACGCCAAACGCGTCTACGATTTGCTCAAGAAGGGAAAGCATTGGGTTTTGGTTACTTTGCTATTGTCCAACGTCATCGTCAACGAATC
This sequence comes from Colletotrichum tropicale, assembly GCA_027406125.1. NCBI lineage: Eukaryota > Fungi > Ascomycota > Sordariomycetes > Glomerellales > Glomerellaceae > Colletotrichum > Colletotrichum tropicale. Next base: position 6,224,577 of record JANVYH010000002.1, read on the forward strand.
GCTACCTATTGTGTTGGACCGCTGTCTCGGTGGAGGTGTAACCGCCGTTGTTGGCAGTACCATTCTCATTGGTAAGTTTTGCAAATCCCCGACTCCGAGCTCAACATCAGCTAAGCATTTGCGCAGTCATTTTCGGCGAAGTCGTTCCCCAATCCGTCTGCGTCCGTTACGGTCTTCCGATCGGTGGCTTCATGTCCAAGCCGGTGCTCTTGCTCATGTGGCTTATGGCGCCCATTGCTTGGCCCATTGCTAAGCTTCTTGACTGGGCTCTCGGCGAGGACCACGGCACCACATACAAGAAGAGCGGTCTCAAGACGCTTGTCACTCTGCACAAGTCTCTTGGCGCGGCCGGTGAGCGTCTGAACCAGGACGAGGTCACCATCATCAGCGCCGTTTTGGACCTGAAGGAAAAGCCTGTCGCGAACGTCATGACCCCCATGGGCGATGTCTTCACCATGGCCGAGGACACCGTGCTTGATGAGAAGACCATGGACATCATTCTGTCCGAGGGCTACTCCCGCATTCCAATTCACGCCACCGGCAAGCCCACCGACTTTGTCGGTATGCTCCTCGTCAAGATCCTCATCACCTACGACCCCGAGGATGCCCTGCAGGTCAAGGACTTCCCTCTCGCCACCCTTCCCGAGACACGCCCCGAGACGAGCTGCTTGGACATTGTCAACTTCTTCCAGGAGGGCAAGTCCCACATGGTCCTTGTTTCCGAGTACCCTGGTGCCGACTATGGTGCCATCGGTGTTGTCACCCTTGAGGACGTCATCGAGGAGCTCATTGGAGAGTGAGTAATCTGTCTCGCGCTTCCCATATTGTGCTAACACATTCACAGGGAAATCATCGACGAGTCTGATGTCTATATTGATGTCCACAAAGCCATCCGCCGTTTGACCCCTGCGCCCAAGGCCCGACCCATTAAGCGATCCACCGAGCCGTCGCCCCGAGTAATTCCTGAGAACGGCGATCTCATCGAATTCGATCGCGAAGTTCCCCACGAGCGCAATGGCTCTGTCAGCGCCATGAGCGACGCGCCTCAGCACCTGTCCAGCAGCCCCGGAAAGATGACGACCTTCTTGATGCGTAGGAGCTCCGCCGGCCCAGATGGGCGTCTGACCTCGACCGCCGTACCCGTGAAGGCCACCTTCGACGAGGCCAAGCAGCACCTGAAGCACCTTGGTCCTTCGAACCGCGCATCGAACCCCAAGAACACAAAGTCCACTACCGTCAAGATTAAGCCCGTCCAGACTGGTGCACCCCTGCACCAGGTGCATAGCCCTCCGCCTGCATCTGCCGGTCTTCGCCCTGCCTCCGTTGCTGGCGACATTTCCGAGGAAAGGCACGAAGAAGAAAACGAGAACACCCCGCTCATCCGACCCAAGCTCACCGGTAAGGGTGGCGTCCACGCCGTGCGTAGGAGCTACGGCGTCGCGGGCATGAGCGACACTCAGGCCAGGCTCGCCAGCAGCTCACCTCACCACGAAGATGATAAGGCACCCGATCAGGTGGACCTGCCTCCGACTGTGCCTGAGAATGGCAACAGTCCCGAGGCTACCCGCGGCGGCAGCCCCGAGGCCAGCCGCACGGATTTGACGATTATTGTTTCACCCGGGAAGGCCAGTAACTCGCCCAGCGTCACCAGCGTCATTGAGGACGGATCTTCGACTCCCAAGCGTAGGCCTCTTGTTCGAAGCGGTAGTATCAGCGAGAACGTGGTTGAGACAAGTAGTGGTGTGCGAAAGATCATCATCCAGGCCGCTAGTTCCGACTCGGAGGACAACGGATCTAAGGGCTCCTCTGGCCACCGCTCGCGTACCACTAGCCAGTCCAACATACTTTCTAGGCAGGAATCTGAGGAGCACGACGAGAATGAACACGGCGAAGCATCAAGTACAGCGCCGAGCACAAGTACTGGCGGCCAACAAGCCAGTAAAAAGAAGAACAGACGGAAGAAGAGAAAGGGTAACAAATAGAGGAAACGTGCGTAGGGGATCGTCGAATTTCGTGCTTGTATGATATTGATAGTAATTTGAGCGGCTACCACGGTACGCCTTTTCTGTAACCTATACAACGGCACCGCGCACATTACACACCATCGCATCAATCTGGTATTCAATATTTATCATCAAATTTTGTAGTTTTGTCTTATGTGATGTGTGAACCCAGCATCCGGGGCTCTCTATATCCAAACATTACCCATCCGTCTCTTTAGTCGTACCAGATGGCGTTCATGCCGAAACCAGGCTCAGGGATGCGCAACCTCGCGACGCGGCCCAGGAACTCGTCGTGCCAGCGGTAGATCTCGATCCAGCCCTCCTGGTCGTCGGTGATGGCCAGCCACTCGTCGCTCCAGTCGCACGGGCTGACGGCGTTGCTGTGTCCGCCGCTCGTCGGTGTGGGGTTCAGGCAAATCTGCCTCTCGATGTGGCCGTTGTCGTCGAGCTTGAAGGCGGCGATGTAGCCGGTCACGTCGAAGCTGTTGGAGCGCGCGGTGGCGAAGAGGTACTTGCCGCTGTGGGAGAGGGTGCAGACGTCGGAGCGGTACATTTTGCTGTTGGCGCCGGGGATCCCCGGGGGGATGAGGGGGAAGGAGCGGTGGGTGTAGACGGGCAGCTTGGTGGCGGGGTCGATCACGTACTCGCAGAGGCGGTTGCCGGCCTCCATGAGGGCGTAGAGGTACGCGCCCGAGGAGTGGAGGGCGACCCAGCGCGGGTGGTCGCCGGGGTCCGGGGCGTCGACGGATCCGACTAGGTCGAGCTCGGGGGAGTCGGGGGCGCGCTTCTTGTGGACCCAGAGCTTGTTGGCGGTCAGGTCGGCGGAGTAGAGGTAGGTCTCCGTGGGGTCGAAGACCATGCCGTGGATGCCCGTGTTGGGGTCGTAGGGGTAGTTCTGGACGTTTGTCTCGAGCTTGCCGGTGGGGGAGACGGAGAAGATGTTGCCGTGGGAGGCGTGCTTGTAGAAGGGGTTGCAGTAAACGGCGTAGGGCGGCTTTTGGGCGGCGAGGAGGAAGATTGCGCGGGTGTTTGTTGTTGAGAGGGCGGCGTTGGCTGTGGGGGTGGGTGTTAGTGATGGGGTTTTTGGGAGACGAGGTGAAGGTGAGCATACGGTCATGGGTCATGTCGTGAGAGGCCTCGTGGATGATCTCAGAAGGGCTCTTGACGGCGAAGCTGGACCACTTCTTCATGGCGGCGCCGTAGAGGTTCTTCTTGTCATGCTGTCGACGGATTGTGTAAGCCAATTGGTCAATGGCAGACAGACACTCCAAAAGGGGAGATGATTCAGTCACTCACGCTGAAGGTCATCCATGATATGGGCTGTTCCTGGGGGATCTCGGTGCGCTTGACGAGCTCGAGGGTGAACTTTTCGTCGTCGAAGGCGACGGTGAAGATGGCACCTGGGGGCGTCCAGGTGCCGATCATGAGGTGGTGGATGGTCATTTTGAGCGGTGTTGTCGAGAAGGACCTGGTGTATGTAGCAGCCCGATGACGTGTGAAGAGGCGGGATGTTCTCGACAGGAGCATGGGCTGGATGCGTCACTGAGGCGCGAAAGGATGTAAGAGAGGAAACACGTGAAATGGGATGGGGGAAAAAAGGGAAGAAGAGGGAAAAAAGAGAAAAGTCGCGTGTGGTTTTACGGTTCGGAATGACTAGGAGCGAGGGTTGCCGGGTAGTCCCACCGAGGCAGCAGTACCTTAGAGCTCCGTTCCTAGCTGGCTAATGATTATGAGAGGTTTCCACCTTGCATCGCAAAGCTCTTTTGGCCCAGAGAAGGGGGAGAAGAAAGAAGCTCTCTCGTGCTGCCCCTCGTTTCCGAACCCCGGACGACGAGGGGCAGCGGTTGGCATGCGCATGGAGAAGGGCGACCCGCTGGGATGTGGGGTTTTTGGAGAGTTGGAGGGGCCGTTCGGGAGATGTGGCGGTAATTGGGTGCTGTGAGGTCGCTTTCCGGCAGAGTGTTCTTCCTCCGCCTGAGCTGGGTTGTCTTTCGCCCAAGAGACGTTGCTGCCGTGCCGTCTCCAGGAATTATGATTTCACGGTCCGGTGGTGATGGGTGGATTATAACCAGACGAGGCTGGTTCGTTCGATTTGATCGGGGGGCTTCTCAAATTGTGCATGTTGACATATTGCAGACTGGCGGTCGTCTGAACTATGTCTCTTCATGTGTGTTCAATTGCCGGACCTCGACCTTCTGTCTTTGGTATCATGATTCGGAATTCATGGCCCAGCGAGCGGTGAGGAACCTCTTGCAAGCTGCGTTTCTCCCCGTACCCACGGCGACACGGCAATGACACCCGGCTGCTGGACAGGAACTTGTCGGTCGAAAAGACTCCGTCAGCGGAGCCATGGCTAGTCAGTCTTCCGAGGTTCTCATCGTATCCCCACCCAAACCCCCTGTTCCCCCGGGTTCTCCATCTTAGCTTCGCAAGTGTGGTTGAAGCCAGCCACTCAGGTTCGGGCAGAGACAAACAGCAGTGTGGTGGGGAGCAAAGACGCTCGTTACCTACCTGAGGAAGTCATCTCATGAGAAGTTGTGCGTGAGACAAGCGATGGCTTGGTTGTCGACAACTTCAAGCATTTCTTCAGCGGCATCGGCATTGACCAGCATTTGAATTGACTTTCTTCCCCTGCAACGTTGGCTCGTGTGTTTTGTCTTGGGTGATTCGAGGGTGGTTCCATTGCGACCCGCCACACAGAAAGTTTAACACTTCACAAGTATTAATCAAGTCAATGCTCCCGTCCCGTTGACCGTTGCGATGTTTTGGTCTGTTCTGTGATTTTGGTGCTTTGCCTGCTCTTAAGCTCTTATTGCAACATGTTGCTGCCATTTTCTTCAAGAACACTCGTATCTGGTTGCCGCCAAGTTGCAACACGTAGTCTTCGTCAACGGCCGCAACTCACAACTCCCTTGTCACTAACACAACCCTGCGCAAAATGGGCTTCGAGTGCGACAAAAGGTGGCGGCCGCAACAAGAAGCCTACGACCCATAGATTTGATCCTACCTTCACTCAACGTGTAATTGATACCATGGGTCCTAACATGACCCCTCGAAACCGACAAATCATGACCTCCTTCATCCGCCACCTTCACGATTTCACGCGCGAAGTCGAGTTGACGATGGATGAATGGATGACGGCTGTCCATTTCGTCAACTCCGTGGGTCAGATATCGAACAAAACTCGCAACGAAGCCCATCGCGTGTCTGACATCCTCGGCCTCGAATCGTGAGTCCCAAGTCGCTGTCCCAAAATCAGTCTTGTGATTGACAACAGACTACATAAAGACTCGTTGATGAGATTGCGAACAAAATCGTCACAGAAGGCGATCTCGACCCGACTTCGTCATCCATTCTCGGCCCCTTCTGGTCGCCTGATGCGCCTTTCCGTGAGCTGGGCGACAGCATCATCCAAGATCCAGCGCCTGGCGGTCGGGTTTGCAAGATGCACGGCACCATCACCGATCTCAGCACGGGGAAGGGCATCCCAGGAGCGGTCTTCGATATCTGGCAGGCGTCATCGAACGGCCGTTATGATTTCCAGGATCCGGAGAACCAAACGCCCAACAACCTTCGAGGCAAATTCCGCGCGGATGAGGAGGGAAGGTACTGGTTTTATTGCTACCATCCGACGGCATACAGCCTTCCCCGCGATGGACCCAGTTTCAAGCTGTTGAACATGATGGATCGGCACCCGATGCGGCCGGCGCATATTCATATAATGGTCAGTAGCATGTTTCCCTGAAGTGATCCAAGGTGGTAAGCTTACGCGATGGAAACAGGTCACACATCCAGAATTCAGGGGATGCACCACCCAGCTGTACCCCAACGACGATCCCTGGCTCTCAAGTGACACCGTCTTCGCAGTCAAGGACGATCTCTTGTGCGACTTCAAACCTCTCAAGGGCAACGGCAAGGCTGAGCTCGAGCTCGAATACAACGTCATTCTCGCTCCAAGGGATTACAAGGCCAAGAACACATAAAGCGGCCCGCAGGATCAGGCTGCGGGCACTTGGCCCTGTGGTTGCCGATCTCCAATTCTTTGCCAATTTTCCAGCATGTCTTACACAAATAATTTAGCATGACCAATAGAAACACACGAGATGTCTCCTGCAAGTAAGCCTCGGAGGAAGCCTAGGAGGCGCATGCTGCAGGCGTGTTAGACAAGGCCTCGCTTAGTGCTGCTGAAGTCGAGACCAACACGCGTGTTGCCAAGTTCATCATTCTGTCCCCGTTCATCCACTTTCTCTGCTTGATTTGATTCGATTGATGCTCTCCCGTGACGATTGGCGCAACTCATGATGGAAACATTGGAGGATACCATTGAGGGCCTTTGGTCTTTCTCAGACCACAGCGACCGGCACCGTCAAAATGTTGAAGCCACGCATCCAGAGACGTGTCAGTGGGTATTTGGCAACTCGATGTACCATGAGTGGGAACAGGACGAAGGCAGGGCTCTTTTGGTCACCGGTCCTCCGGGCATAGGAAAGTCATTCCTAGCGTCGGCAGTCATCGAAGAGCTCCGTGGGCTGAGATCAGTCGCGTACTTCTTTTGCGACCAGTCCCCCGCTGCGACAGCTGATTACTTTTACAAAAGCATCCTAGCACAGCTTGCGGGGGATATTGGCGCCAGTACAGACGTTCTGTCACAACTACAACTTTTGGTCAAAGAGGCTGGTGAGAGTGTTCTTGACGAGGGCCAAAGGCGATTTGCCTTGGATCTAGTAAGACGCAAGAATGGCTACCAGAAAAGTCCCTGTTTGATCATTGATGGGACACATGAGTTGAGAGACGACAGCTTGCTATATCTAATCTCGGCGGTTCGAATGCTTCAAGACGAGTACGACTTCAACATTCTAATCACTTCAAGATGCATATTTCCGCAGCTGGAGGTCCTCGATTCCGCCGGCACCCTGGAGATTACCAGTAAAGACACTGACGACGACTTGACACGATACATCAAGCATCGTCTTGAAGACAATGAAGAGCTGTGGCATAGATCGGCAGAGTTTGTACCCTCTATAATAGAGGGTGCGGAGGGAATGTAAGTGTCACCGAAAGTACAAAGACAAGATAGCTAAAGGTTCGCAGATTCTTGTTCGCAACACAGATCGTGGACTGCGTGCTAGAAACATCCAACACCTCAGACGCCCGAAGCCCCGACGCGTGGAAGACACTGGGCAGCAGCCTCAACACTCTCTTCGACAGGCTTCTGGACAACATCTTGAATAGACCGGATGCCGGCACTGCTTCATGCGCATTCAATTGGCTGGTCTACACAGAAAGGCCACTCTCCATGAGAGAGCTGCAACATGCGTTGGCTGCCAATGCCACAAGGCACCTATGGAACACGAAAGAGCCTCTCCACCAAGCCGTCGAGCCTCTGTATCACACCGTCAATCCCAAGACGATCTTATCGGCTCTGAGAGGGCTTGTACAGGTCGACAAGGGCACAGGAGTCGTTCGATTCTTTCACTCGGCGGCGGGAGAGCACTTTCGACAGCACTCTGAGCGGTTCCCTCACGCGCAAGAGATGATCACCGAGGCTAGTGTCAGGATACTGGCATTTGCATGCCTTCCATGTGAGTAGGATTTCGTTCTCACAGCAAGATATTTGCCGTTGGGCTTCCGTAGCATTACTGAGTGATGACTACAGAGATTACCACGAGGGATAACTGTCTCTGGCTCACAGACCGCACAAGCAATTGTTATATCCAGGAAACGTACTAACCTCTTCTTCTCCAGCTCCAAGCGAAACCAACTGGGTTATCGAAGACTCTACGAATGAACCCAAGAGACCATCCTCAAAGTCATCCCACAACGAACCCAAGTCATCCGAGGCTACCTCTGAGAAGGCTTCATCGCGCAGTCCTTGGCTCCCTCGCATGATGGACAAGTTATACCACTCATCTCAGTCGTACTCTAACTCCTACCGGCCGCAGCACAACCCGTTCCAGGTCAAGCTACAGATGCCGGCCAACCAGGGCTTCTTCAGATCGGATAAGGAATACGAAGAGAAGCTGCATCTACAGCCGCTGTTGCAATATGCCGCGTGCAACTGGGGCTACCACGCTCGGTCGTGCGCACTGGACGAGAACATCATGGATCTTTTGCAAGACAGGGTCAGGCTTGATGGTATTTGTCAGACGCTCACATATGAGCATAGTGGCTACAACCCGAAGTTCCCCAGAGACGTGACTGGCCTTCATCTGGCGGCCTACTTCGGACTCAAAGATGCAGCGATCCGTCTCTTGGACGCCGGGGTGCCTGCGAGCTCGAGAGATAGCTATGGCGAGACACCACTGTGGTGGGCCGCCAAACACTACCAAGAAGAAGTCGCGCGGCTACTAAGTGAAAAGGATAAGGTCACGCTCCACCTCCTCATCCGCGCGAAGCAGACTTCTCTGGTTGAATTCCTGCTCGATGTCGGGTACAACGTCAACACGACCGACATCGAGAAGTGGACGCCCCTGCACGCTGCGACCAAAGAAAAGGATGTTGAAATGGCGGAGAGGTTAATCCAAGCCGGGGCCGACGTCGACGCCACGGATGTCAACGGGACGCGGCCGCTCAGTCTGGCCATGGAGATGCGCAACTATGAGCTCATCCATATGCTGGTGGCCAACCAGGCTGATACGAAAGACCTTGATCTAGGAAAGATCCGAACAGTGTTTGGGCTCCAGGCCGGCGACTCTCTTGAGATATACGAGGACAGGCATCACGGCACGAAGATTATGAGGCAGATTCCGAGAGAGTTCTCGTGGACGTCGGTTATGCAGGCTGACACTGGACGCTACTCCATGTAAGTGAACGGTGCAAATGAGCAGATTGTGTTTGGTCGTGTCAGCTCACTAGAATCACAGGAACCTCTCAAAGTTGAAGTTGACCAAGAAGATTCCTGGTCTTGAGGAGCTGGGGCTCAACCATCTGTTGGACTTTAAGAGAGAGCAATCGGTGCCGTTTGTGCTTCGCGTGGAACAGCTCACCGAGAACACACAGGAAGGAAGTGTTTGGATTTATTATCTGGAAATCGCGTTGCCATCGGCAGGCCGCGATCATGAGATCCATATTTGCTGGAATGTGACGTCCCATACCGACAAGAATGGGCTGCAATCCTGGAGAACAACAGCGCACTTGAGCAACCTGCAGAGACTCTGGCTGCCTGAGAAAGGCATCGAGCTTTTTCAGAGCTTAGTCTCTGAGGTTCAGAAGCGGTGGAGCTCCATTGTCCGGAATACCATCAACAACATCAACGGTCAGGTATGCACTCGACCCTTCTTGGGATATTCGATTTCGGGCTAACAGGCAGAAAGCGACGCGGTGAGGTTTTGGAGGCAAACGGCAGTGATCCGAACCTCCTGGGCACATTGCTGAAAGACGCATTGAGACCCGTCCACTATCGACGCCGGTTACAGACCACCGTTACCGAGGCACAAAAGTTTGCGACTGATTACTGCAACCGCCATGACGAGGTTGCCGACCTTGACGGCCTTCTGAAGCAGATTGACGCATTCTCTGACGATGTTGGTAACTATATCGGTCAATTAGACCAAATCACGAGAGATCTGATCCAAATGGCGAGTAAATACCCTGGACTTTTCCATGAGGCCACACTGACCTTGTCATGTCCAGGAGTTCAACCTGGTCTCCATCAATGAGGCGCGCCAGTCAGTGAAGATGGCAGCGAGCTTGAAGAGATTGAGTTGGATCACGGTGAGTAAATTGATGTGCACTAGGGGGCTGTGAATACTAACCACATGTCTAGTTCATCTTTCTACCTCTGACCTTCATAGCAGTAAGTGATCCCGTTCGTACGCTCCGTGTCCGCGAACACATACCAATCTGATCTATTCACAGACCTGTTTTGGTATGAACATTGATATCCTAGAACCTGAACCCCCGTGGTATTACTATCTTCCCTTTGCCGGGGTCACTATCTTTCTCACTTCGGCGGTGTGGCTCCTCTTCAAGTACAGCAGGGTAAGCATCAGTTTGTCTTTTTTTTGATCACGCCTCACTGACACATCGAAAACCAGTTGGAGGATAGTATCGAAAGGGTAATGGGTTCGATGCTCACGAGGAAGCAAGCCGATAAGGACGGAAGACAAATGTTTCATTTTTGAAAGTTTGATCACACTCAGGACTCATGTTCGGTATTTGAAGAAAGGGGTATCATTGATTATGATTACAATAATGGAGCTGCGATATCCGCATGTTGTACAAGAAAATGTGCCACTGGTCTTCCACTCTCAATATTTCCGCCTTAATCAGACATGGTAGATGAGCGCTCATACAAAGCCTTGAACGCCGAATTCCTCTGAAGGAGCTCTTTCGGTCTGCCATACTCAATCAACTTACCGGCATCAACGACCGCAACTCGGTCAAAGTCTACAATGGATTCCAGCTTGTGTGCGATGGCGATGATGGTCCAGTCTTTGAACCAGGATCGCAAGACCTCATCAATGACGTGACTTGACTCGTCATTCAAACTGTATAAAAACGTCAGCGATTTGATAAGTTTGGAGATAAATAGCACGATCACACACCTGCTCGTGATCTCATCGAGTATCAAGACCTTGCCCTTCCGCAGCATGGCTCTGGCAAAGACCAGAAGCTGCGCCTCACCCTGCGAAAAGAATTTGTCGTCAATTAGGGCATCGAGGCCGCCCCGTTCCTCGACCTTGCCCCAGAGCTGCACCTTCTCGAGGGCCTCGACGACATCGGAGTCTGGCACGGTCCCGGTCGGGTCGATGTTGAGCCGCACGCTGCCATCAAAGATGTACGACTCCTGCGGCACGGCGACGAGATGGGAGCGTACGTATTCGTGGGGGAGGGTGGACAGGTCGATGCCGTCGATGACGATGGAGCCGCCGTCTAGATCGAGCATGCGGAGGAGGGACAGCACTATGGAACTCTTGCCGCTATCGGCCGTGTTAGAGAGGCGTCCGCGAAACGTCAACTGAATTAGAAGCTCACCTGCCGGTTCGTCCACAGATGGCGACTTTCTGTCCAGGTTCAATAGACATGGAGATGCCTTTGAGAACAGTGCCCCCTGACCTGCAGATGAAGTCAATGTCAAATCCATTTCGCTGCAACGAGACAGACTTACATATACGATGCTGTAACATCGCGGAGCTCGACAGCCCCGCGACTGGGCCACACTCCCCCCGGCTCAAGGAGCTCATCTGGGGCACCCTCAGGCTTCGTATGGGCAGCAAAGTTCCTCACCCTAGCCACCGCACCCAGCGACACCTCGAGCATAACCCAAGACGTAATAAGCGCCTTGATCACGCCGCTGAAGGAGAGAACGTTGTTCAACGCAATACCGATGAACGCAGGCCCGATCTGCTCTCGAAGGGTAGTCACGAGCACGATCAGGATCAAAGCGATGACTGTAATAGTCATGTCCACAGCAAAGGTCAACCACCGCTGGAGACAGCTGAGGAGGTAGCTGGGCCGCTGCGAGTCATCCAGGCGATGCATATTAGCCGCCTCGAAAGCGTTTTCCCACTTGAAGGCTCTAATGGTAGCGAGGCCCTCCAGTGTTTCGATGAGCTGCGTGTAGAGAGGCGCCTTGTGCTCGATGTCGAGAAGGCGCATCTGGCGGGAAGTGCGCAGGTAGAAGTGCTGGAGGGCGTAGAAGACGGGGATGAGGAAAGGGAGGATGACCGCCATGTAGCGGGAGGACACGGACATCATGACGAAGCGGGCGATGCCGAAGACAACGCCGACGGCGACACCGAGAGCGGCGGCGGGGAGCTCCATGTCGATGAGCTGGAGGTCTTGGCTGAAGCGGTTGACTGTGACGCCGCTATTGACGGAGCTGTGGAAGGACATGGGAGCGCTGGACTTTGTTAGTTTTATTGGTCCAAGAGCATAGGATGACTTACCGTGATGTAGTGTCCAGAAGAACGCTGTGGAAGTAGACGCCGGAGTGGTTTATGATGACGATGAAGAGGAACCTGTCGTGGGACATTAGCAGGAGCAGAAGTTACGGCAGAGACTTGTACGTACCACATGCTGATGAAGAAAGAGACGATCGATCCCACGCCAAAAGCGGCGTAAACGCCCACCCACTTGCCGAGATCTTGGTTGGGTCTCTGCTCGTTTGCCTCTGTCCACCATTTGAGCCAGATGTCTGCAGAGCTCTGGATTAGTGACGGGAGGACGGCGGAGAGGGAGTGGCCGAGCCTTACCGGGGAAGGAGTCGAAGAATGCAAACACGACCATAAAGCCGGCAAACATTGACAGGCTGAACCATCCCGCCGCTTTGGCGTAGAAGCTGTACATGGCCCAGTCGCCGAGTTGCCGGGTTGCATCCGCCTGTTCTTCCAGCGCGTTGATGACCGCCTCAGGGGGCTTTTCATTTCCCAGGCCAGATGCGCTGACCGTAACATCTTTCGTACTGTTCAACACAGCCTTTGGTTGTGCTAGATCGGACAGTTGGCTCGATGTAGATGCGAGTTCTGCGGCTTTGATCTGGCCGTCTTCGTTGAGGAATACTACATCGTCGGCAAAAGGGAGGCGACGGGCTTTACATTTTGTGTCAGCCAATACTTGACGCAGATAATAGAGATGGCAACTGACAGTCTGATGAGACCAGGACCACGGTCGTGTCATTGTTGCGAAGCAAGCCGTTGCTACCAAGTAGGTTGCCGAACACGGTTTCTTCTGTGCCAGAGTCAAGACCGCTAAATACGTCGTCAAGTAGAAGCAACTCTTGGCGGGCATACAAAGCTCTGGCAATGGCCTGTAATGGTTTAGCAGGGTGCTTTTACTAAGGTAGCGAGAGGACAGGAAAGGGCGTACCAAGCGATGTTTCTGACCACCACTCATAGAGATACCCTTCGTCCCAGCTATTGTTCTGTCGCCGTTTGGCCAGCTCGCGATGTCCTGTTCGAGGGCACATGCAGCAATCACTCTCCTGTACCAAGACTCGTCAAAGGCGCAGTGACCGACAACGATATCGCGCACCGTAGCGTTCGGGATCCAAGCCGATTGACCGCAGTAGGTAGCCCCTGAGAAGTTGGTGCGGATGGTACCCCTGAAAGACGAAAGTTCACCTAGGAGAGCCTTGAGTAGCGTGGACTTGCCGCAGCCAACTGGCCCTAGAACCAACGTGAACGCCCGACGTCTAATGCCCCAGGAGTCAATGTCAATGACAGGTTTGGCATCGCCAGACCAAGAAAAGGACCCCTTCACGGAGGCGACGACGTTCTCTGGGAGGCTTTCGCTGCATGCCTCGGATTTACAGACCTCTGAGAGCTCAACGTCCTGAATCGGCGTGGAAACTTTCATTGAGGTCTCTGGAGTTATGAGAGGTTGCGAGCGTCTCTTCTCGCTTACCGTGGCTAATCTGGTGTCGGCCCTCTCCTTTCCGTTCAGGAAGTCCTGAATGCGCTGGAAAGAAGTGACCGCGGTCGCCGTGATGGGCAGGGCCATGATGATGCCCGCCAGAGGCTGGTTCACCAGTGTCAAGATAGAAATGGCCGTGAAAGCCTTGGAGATGGTCAAGACATCGTCCGAACCAGAGGCAATGCCCGCAAATGTGCCGAGCGTGAGGATCGGAGACCATATCGGGGTGCATATCACTTTCTACGTGTAAGCCGCCACGAGCAGTGCACAACTAGGCGGGTGTGGACTTACTCAACATCATGGAGATGCCAAGGAGGACTCTGTACCTCTTGGACACGACCAACTCGGTACTGCGGAGGTTCTGTATGACGGAGAATGCGACGTCATTGAGACCAGATACTTTGAGCCACTTGATGCTGCCGAGGGTCTTGGAGGTCGTCGTCACCCGGTCCTGCGAAGCCTTGATCCATTGCGCGGATGCTTTGCCAGTTGGAACTGCCAAGAATCCCATCAAGATTATGGTGGCTTCAAGCCGGTTAGCTACCATATCCGTGGAGGAATAGCAATCAATGAAACTACTGTACCAAACACGAGCGCGACTGGCATGGCACACGCGGCGCCAAGCTGCCTGTAGATCAAGTAGATGCCGATGCCGATCTCGACCAGACCACCCCATATCTCGTGTAGCTGATTGACGCCCTGGCTGATCTGCTCGCTATCGGTACCGACCAACGTCAGCGCACCCGCAGGGCTGACGTTGGGCGAGGTCAAATCGAGACGTAGTGCCTTCTGATAGATGAGGGCGGTGGTGCTGCCCCTCAGCATGGCGGCCGTACGATGCGTTCGCCACTCATACTGGCCCGTCGAAACCTGCGACGCAGCGTGTTAGTTACTTACAACAGAGAGCCATCGAAAGATCCAAATTTGGACTTCCGGTTCTAGAACTCTCGTCCGAACAAACTCACTGCAATACCGGTGTAGACGAGGACGTAAGCGCCTATCAAGCCAAAACCGCGATTGCGGTATTCCCGGGTCTGGGGCAGGCCGGCGAGCTCGATGGCCTGCTGGATGAGCAGCGGCTGGGCGTAGTTGAAGCCGATCTGGAAGAGTTTCGGAACGACGGCCGCGGACATGGGTCCCGCGAACACGCAGAGCCAGGTGCTGAACAGAGCGCCGGGCCTGGTCTTGTCGGGGACTTTTTCATGTTGGCAGATAGATTAGCCCGCGGAAAGATCTTTCTCGGCCCTACGACGTTGACGTGGCCGTGGCAGCGGGAAATTAATTACCTTGGTCCCACGCGTCCGCTAGTCTCTTGTAGAGCGGCTCGGAAGCCAGCTTCGGGTCGAGGGGGTAGAGGTCTTCCAGCTTGAGGATGTTTCTGTACCCGTTGATGAAGAGTGACGTCAGCCAGAAAAAGACGGAGCGGTTGAACGTGCCGCTGGTCACTTCCTTGGAATATCCTTTGTGCTGCGGGACCAGGATGCGGCGCTTCTCGGTCGACTCAAGCAGGATCATCACGGCCCTCAGGGCCAGCGTGCAGGTGAAGATGGCCGGGATGGTCTGGTTCGGGCCAAGCATCCACAGAGTGCGAGCACGGGCGGTGTCCAGCAAGACGGACAGGAACAGGTACGTCGAAAGGACGAAGGACGGCCTCACGAACCGGTCGTGTTCGAGCCATGATAGCAAGCCGACTCCCAGCGAGGCGAGCAGACCCAGAACAGCGGCTGGAATCGTTGCTCGGGTGTGGGTGACGGCAGCAGACGAAGTGGTGGCCCAGAGAACGAGCAGAGCAAGGTTGAGGGCTACCAAACAGACGGATGCACACTTATTTTTGCACGTATTTCGTCAGCTAGAACACTCGAGAGGGAATTGACAGGAAAGTCAAATTTGTTTGTGGTGGCAGGACGAACAGCTTTGAGAACACGCTGGGTGCTGGCAACGACCTTGACATCGGCCCCGGCGAGGCGCAGGGCGCAGGCGGGAAGGACCAGCAGCAGCAGACAATGCAGGGGAACCGCGAGAACGGCCTCCTCGAACAGCAGCGTAAAGTCGAAGCCGCCCCGGCACTCGTCTCCGGCCCACGGGCCGAGAGAGTCATCGACGCCGGCAGGACAAGCCGATTGCGGGCCCCACATGTGCGAGCGACGGCACGCTAACAACGGGACAGCGGCTTCACCTCGTGTTTCAAGAGACTGAAAAGGGGAGGGGGAGCGAGATTTACTTCAGGAGCGGTACCCGTAGCAGATCTCTTTTTTTCTTCAAACAAAACACCGACCGAATGTAACGTTTTGCTACTTCGTTTACTTGAGGTCTCTTCGTCGCGAGTAATTTGGGGTCCGTTGGGAGAAGAGAAGGGGAGTATCACAACTGCTTCACTGAGGGATGGGATTTCAGGTTTCCCTCGGGTTAAAAAGGGAAAACGACTCAAACAAAAGATCCTTCTTTGAGTCAGAATATGTTGGAACAGCATGGCACCTACGATAAGGACATGCAGCCGCCGTATTTTGCGAATTGCAATTGCATGCAATCACCGTAATCATAGTGTACCAGCCTTAGGCAGAGCTCGCCATGTTCCGTAGTGTTCCGTCGTTGTGACAGCGCCGCTGCTCCGATGGTGTCGGGTGCCCTTCCAGGATCAGGATCAGGATAATGGACGTCTCGGTAGGCGGCACAGCGCAGGCTGCACAGCCACCCTGCCAATTGCCTAAAGCGGTAGCGGTCTCATCTTTTGCCTGATGGACCAGATGACACTCTCCGTCTGTCTACCTGCATACACAACGGTGCAAAGCGCGAGAGCGTCGGGTAAGAAAAGGAACGTAGAGGCTGGGTGCCTAGAGCACCCCAAGAAGGAAGGCAGCGTTGCGCGGGAAAGCACAGCATCAGATGAGTCGGCGTCGGTACTTCGACGTTGGCCGTCCTGTTGCGGGGGTGCAGTGCAGTGCAGTCTGGGTGACGATGATAGCGACGATGATGGACCGGCGGGCGCATCAACTGTCTGAGAACCGTCCGAGTCTTGGGAGGTTCATCTTGATGAGATGACTTTTTGGGATGACCGAAGCTGGTCTCATGTAAGTGCGGGTGGCGTGTGCAAAACGGCGAGGCGAACAGCTATCAGCTCGCTCGAAAGATTGGCATAGCATGTTAGGCATAGTCGCTGGGCTTCGGTTCCGGTTTGGCATGTCATCGCCTTTATCAGTCGTCTGAAGTCGTGAAGGTGGGTGGGTGGCCGTCTTTTTGCTAAATACAGACTCACACGATTCAACCCCAGACAAGCGTTTGCGGAGGATAGAGTCATTTGGAATGGGTGTCTGGTCAGGACTGCTGGCGTTGCCGGCGAACGCCAGCACCTACACGTGGGAACGACGTGAATAAGAAGGGAAGACCCGACCTATTCTGAAGTAGAGGACTCGTCAGCTCCCACGTGACCTTCGTGATGCACTGAGGCCATGGCGAGCTGAGCATCACGGCGATGACGGTCGGAGGAATCAGATAGACGGCCGCCACGTGAAGTTGATAGACACGCCAAGACGGGATCCGTTGGGGCATTCCCTTCTTCTCGGGTCAGTCAGCACAGCCTGAAAGATGGGCCTTTTCACTGCAGAAAAAGAGGAGATGCCAACAGCGAACCACCCTGAGCACCGGCACTTCTCTTCTCCTCTCCTCTCAGTCTCTGCGTCTCTCTCTCATATGGGGGGATGCACCCGGGGGAACCTGTGGCAAAGAGTGGAAAGAGTGGGAAGGGTGGACGCGGTGGATGACCCTCGACTTCATGCTCTCCTGCGTCTTGGGTGCTGTCTGATTTTCTGGCTCGCCGATCATCGCTGATGTGCTCCCGCCTCCTGATTCTCCATGATTTCCCAAACAGGATCGCAGCACATCCGTTCATCCCCCCCTCGCTAAGAAACTTGGCTTTTTTGTCATTCCCAAGCGCCCCAGTGATCCCCAGAATGTTGCTCGAGGATTTGTGGGATCATACGCCAGGAAGAGAGAAGGGGAAGTTGCTGGCGGCGCTCGCCTCGGGCGCCGAGGAAAATCTCGACGGGGGACCTCGAACCCAAGCATTTGGAAACCGAGCCTCTCTTTTCGGAGGCTGAGACTCGACAAGACCACAAATGAGGCCAGAAGCATCGCCATCGCCGGGGGCTGTTTTCTTGGCTCTTCCATTCTTAGCCTTTTTCTGTTGTTCTCTTATTCAGACCGCACCCGTTCTCAGCCTCTTGCGAGTCTTGGCCGTGTTGCGCGACCATCTCGACCCCCAACCTTGGTTCATTTCTTCGAGACAGCAGCCCTTGGCATTTCGATGCACGAGTTGAAACACCGTGCTTTCTTCGTTCTCTCTCCCACTCTCTGTCTGTCTCTTCCACAACCTGCCAGGTTTCGCCAGGCTCGACCGGTTTCTGTCCAGGTCAGGCCCAGTGACAGGGGGGAAGGGGAAGGGGAAGGGGCCCATTTTGCAGCGTCGCCTTTTGTTCTAGCCCTCGGCATTTAATGTAGGAAAAGGGGAATAGGAAACGGACGGGATGGGACGGAATGGCGCAGCAACCGCGGCATTGCAAACAAGCATCTCGCTAGGACGTTGGATGCTCGAATTTTTCTTGATTGCACCAGGCGAGCGGACAATGTTGCAGCAAAAAGGAGATGACTTGCTACGTTGATCAAGGAAGAAGGAATCCGGCAGGGGACGTCAAAGCCAAGCTTCACCGTATCGGCGCATCGTACAGTAGTGCGGCTCCGAAGACAAGCTCGTGGGGGAGCGTCTTACTTGACACACGCTATCCTACCGCGAACGGCCATCGAAGCCGGTTTACCCAGCTACCCAGTCTATCTCTATCTCTCTGTGTATCTATGTTGCATTCGCAGACGGTAGACGGTAGACCAGCAGGCCGCGGAATCCAGAATGTTCGCCCAAAGAGCAAAGAGCATGCCGCTTTCTTTCGCTTCTGCAACCATCTAGGGGCTTGATCTCCGTCGCGAGAGATCCCCCTGCTTGTCAAGAAACAGCCCAGGGTGCACCGTTGTAATTGTGAAATTTAGACTTTTTCGCTTCGTCCATGCCCATCCTTCAGACATCATCCATGGCCCAATAACCCACTCTGGCGAGAAGCGGATTGATTATTGGATCATTGGATGAAGAGAGAGAGAGTGTGTGTGTGTGAGTGAGATTGGCGGTTGCAAGAGACAGAAATGGCGTTCGCGACAGCAGCCAAGCGCTCGTGTTGGGCGTGTTTCATCCCAGGTTTGACAACCTGTCCTCCGATCAAACCGCCCAACCCCCAAACCCTTCCCTTCCCAGCAAAGTCCCATATCACACCCACCCCCGGTGGCTTGTCCCAGCACCCAAGCAATCGCATCATGGTATCGAGTCCCTACTATAGACAGGGCTGGAATGGTTGCCGACCAACCAATTTGGGCCAGGGTGCATGGTTCTAAGTGCTTGTCGCCGCACCTGGGCAGCCACCGAACACCACTACGGTCTCTACCGTTTCCACCTCCATGTTGTACTGGACCACTCGAACCCCCCCCCCCCCCCCCCCCCCCCGGTTTGCTGCTAACCGTGCCAGAAAGAGTACATCCTCCGCAAATACAGACAGAGAGTGACTGAGAGACCCGACTGAGAGAGAGATAGAACCCGCTACGGCGGGGCCGTTCTGAATCACCAGCCGTCTGATCAACCGTCGCCCTTCCATGGCGGCTCTCTCACCGTGAACCCGGCACCATCAACCGCAGACGCACGGTAGCGATGCCCATCATCAATCGGCTACTTTGTCCAGCTTTTGCTCGTTGCGTCGTATTTTTGGGATATTGCCTCGTCTCCGCTTTCCCCGGCTCACGTCTCCTCCGGGGTGCTGGCGCGACATGGCGCCGTCGTGATGCTTGGCACACGCACATCCCATTCGCTCGCCAACGTCCTTTCCCTCAAACGTCCCTCTCCTCCCCCGTCCGTCTCTGCTTGCTCTGGGCCTTCGATCTCGTTGTCCAGACTCCCCTGACTCCACCACCCCATGGCCCCCCAGCAGACAGGCAGGCGGGAAGGAAGGGGAGTGACATGGAGGAGGAGGAGAACGGAGGAAGAGGAGCATAGGCCAGGCCCATCATCTCTCTTGCACTGCCCTCCCGATGGAGCAGGATCACAAGTCTGTGACATGGCTTGACATGGTGACATTGGGCCTAGATAGTGTTCACCTCATTTGTTTGACAAGACGTCTCAATTCCTTGGCACTGTGACCTCATGGTTGTAGCCAGGGCTCGCCGTCTATTCCGAAGGGGGATCCAGGCACCAGATCCGACTGGGAGATTCGCAGGCAAGCTTATACTCTATATCTATCCCCATCCCGATCCGTTTTCCTTCCTGCCTCTTCTTCTCGGCACTCTTCAGTCCATCAACAACTTTACAATTCTGGTTCAGGTCCTTCTCTTTGGCTGGTCCAGCTTTTTCCTTCATCTCATTTCATTCTCTTTGGTTCTGTGAACCATCTTTTTTCTTGTAGATTTACCACAAACCGTTTCCTTCTACCACCCTCCGCCCTTTTTTCCACACCACACACACACAATCCTTCAAAATGAAGAGCTCTTTCATCCTCTCCATCGCGGCCATCGCCGCCCAGGTCATTGCCCTCCCCACCCAGACCGAGGAGCGTTCCGTGACCCTGCCCGTCCGCGACGTGGAGTTCGCCGCCAACATCGACGTCCGCCCCAAGCTTCGCCGCGGCCAGAGAGCCGCCGTCACCGACATCGAGGAGCGTGACGTCGCCGAGGACGACGAGACTGGTAAGCATATCGAACATTTGTGGTCTTCAGAATCACGGCCAGCCCCGACTAACACCTGATATCAGAGGACGACCTCCCCGCCGCTCTCTTCGCCAGGAAGAAGGACAACGCCGCCGCTGCCGGAGGAGCCACCGGAGCCGCCGCAGGCAACGCGACCGCCGGCGCCGGAGGCAAGAAGAAGGGCAAGAAGGCCAAGGCCGCGAAGGCCCAGGGCGCCAACGCCAAGGCCACCGGAAAGAAGGGCAAGAACGCCGCCGCTGGAGGTGCCGCGAACAACGGAACCGCCACTGCCGGAGGCAAGAAGGGCAAGAAGAACAACGCCGCCGCCGCCGCCGATGCGGCTACCGGAGCCAAGGCCAAGGCTAAGGGCAAGAACAACGCCGCCGCCGGAGGTGCCGCCGCCAACAACGGAACCGCCAACGCTGGAGGCAAGAAGAAGGGCAAGAACGCCGCTGCTGGAGGTGCCGCCGATGGAGCCACTGGAAAGAAGAACGCTGCCGGTGGCAACAACATCCTGAGCAGCCTTCTCGGTGATGTAAGTCACTCACTCTCATAACGAGAACTCATACCACTTGATGATGACGGGTGCTAACTCTCTTGCTGCAGCTCACTGGTAACAACAACGCCGCTGCTGGTGGTGCTGGCCAGAACGACCCCCTCGCCCTCCTCAACGGCCTTCTGGGACGTGACGAGCACTCTGCTGACGTCGAGGAGCGCCAAGTCGAGGACGACGGTGCCGAGCTCGAGGACCGCCACGTCGAGGCCCGTCAAGCCGACGATGCCGCTGACGACGAGGAGTAAACGGGAGCATATGATGCTTCCCGGGGGGCCTCTTAGGTGCCAAAGTCCAAGGACGGGGATGCGGCCGAGCCGGAGACATCTGGGTTTCGGCTGCCGACGGCCAGAGGAAAAGGCAGCTACGCTGGTAGAGCTGTTGCCCAAAAGCGTTGTTCATGTGTGTGTGTTCTAGGAAAACGGAAACACTTTTTTTTTCTTTTGTGGTGCGCGCAAATAGCCTAGCTAATTCTCAGAATTCGAGATGGACAGCGGCTGTTTTTCTCCTGTCGTTGCCGAGAACAGAGGAACTGTCATGGGTTTGAGACGGTGATTTTTTCTTTGGAATAAGGCTTCTGCGGGGGATATCACTCATGGACGGGATTCTACTTCGAAAAGGCGTCATGTTCATCTCTGGGTTACAACTTTGTAAATGGATGGGTGATGGCCTTGGAGGGGGGAGTTTTAGGAAATTGAGTGAGGCGTGCACTGCAGTTTCAAGGGCCGGACCGTCTTGTTTTAGTGATGATAGATATGATACCAGAAAAACGGAAATCAGACAATAAGTTTTTCATACAACAGATGAGTTACATTGTGTGAGCGCATGATATTGGTTTGGCTTCTATTTCGGGGGTTGTGACGGAGATGGAGTCTGAGTACTGTGTCAAAGTCGATGAGGGAGGTCATGAGTGAGTGACTGGTTGAGTGAGTGAGTGAGTGAGTGAAAGCAGCAGAAGACAGGGGCAGCCGTTAAGAATTGGCGGACCGGGATGCAGCTCCGGGGTCGGCTCGCGGTCATCCAGCACGTGAGGCCAGTGATTGGCAGGCGATAAGGCACAGATTAGCGCCAGAACTCAATCAATTGCACCCCTGCGAAAGCTGGTCTTTGCTCCGGCCATCTCCTGCCATCTCCTCCGCACCTCCACCGCGACAGCAACATCTTCCCACCACTCTCGGCCAACAAGAGCAACTCACCACGCGTCCACTCGACCTTGGGTTCCTAGCCAGGGAATTGGCCCGGTGTGTCGTTGAATTGGCGACTCATTGCATGCCTCCTCATAGGCCGGGTCCAGCAGCTACTCGGATCTCAGATGGAGTCGCCGGGCAGCAGTTGTATATTGCCCTGCCATACTCAAAAGCAAATGCTTCTCTTCGCCTTGGACGTTATTTCCTTTCCCCCACACCCTTCTTCTTAGACTTAATAATTCCCCACTCGAGCTAGACACCAGCTAGGCGACTCTCCCGCGCTCGTAGCGACCCTTCACCTTCCCGATCGAGCAACGCCCTTGCTCCTGAACGGCTGAGAGAATGCCGCGAAAACGTGCCAGGCACCGCCAGCTCTAAGAGGCCAATTGATACGCCCCCTGCCATGATAGACAATGCCCGTGATGCTCCCGTCCAGTCAGAGTGTCTCTTGAGACCTGCAATATCGGAGCTGGCCGTTGAGTCGTCATCGATAATCCACAGAGCACCAAAGAATGGCATCCGCCAAGACGCCAGACTCACATGCAAAGGAGGCAGCTTCCGCGATGCAAGGGCGGGTGCGCCGTGGGACCCAGCGATGCACGACTCCATTCGCGCCTTCGATACGACCTCGTCCAGGGGGGACACGAGGGGCAGATGCGGCAGAATGCCAAGAAGTTGAGCTCGATCGCTGTACATAAGGATCGGGACCCCGACGGGCAAACGCTGCGATGATCATTTCTCTCTGCTTGGGACGCCGATCCAGAGGAAGAGCCTTGTGACCGCATTCTCACACGCCTCTGCGCGCCTTCAATTGGGACTCTTTTGACTCGTGACGCGCCGCGCCTCGTGCCTTTCAAGATGAAGATTCCTTCCCTCTTCCTCTCCGCCGCTGGCGCCGTCTCGGCCCTCACCATTGCCGAGATCAACGGCAACAAGTTCCTGTCCCCGTACAAGGACCAGACCGTGACCAATGTCACCGGTCTGGTGCTTGCCAAGGGTCCCAGCGGCATCTGGATCCGTTCCACCGAGCCCGACGACGACGACGCCACTTCCGAGGCCGTCTACGTCTACGGCAGCTCTGTCGGAACCAACCTCACGGTTGGCGATATTGTCACTCTGGACGGCAAGGTGGCGGAGTACAGGTATGTAGCTAACCTGCGCACCTGCTCTATGTTATGCCCTTAGCTCACAATTCTGACAGGTCTGCCACCAACTACATCTACTTGACCGAGATCAGCTCTCCCAAGAACGTCGTCGTCGTGTCCAAGGGCAACGAGGTCACCCCCCTCGTCATCGGCGTTGACACCCTCAACCCTCCCACCGAGCAGTACACCAGCCTCGACGGCGGCGACATCTACGGCGTGCCCAACGCCGTCGCCAACATCTCCACCGAGAACCCGGTTCTGGACCCCAAGTCCTACGGCTTCGACTTCTGGGAGAGCTTGAGCGGCGAGCTCGTGACCGTCAAGAACCCCGTCGCGGTCACCCGCCCCAACCAGTATGGCGACACCTGGGTTGTTGGCGACTGGCCTGCCACCGGCCGCAACGAGCACGGCGGCATCACCATGACTGCCAAAGACTCCAACCCCGAGGCCATCGTCATCGGCTCCCCTCTCGACGGCACCAGCAACCCTGAGTCCAAGATGGGCGACCAGCTCACCGAGATCACCGGTGTTGTCACCTACGCCTTCGGCTTCTACCGCATCCTCCCCCTGACCGCCATCACCTTCGTCAGTGAGGCTGCCAACAACGCGCCGGCCACGACCCTCACCAGCAGCGGCGACTGCAGAGGCATCACCATCGGCGCCTACAACGTCGAGAACCTCGCCCCTACCTCCGCCCACCTCCCCTCCATCGCCGCCCACATCGCCGACTACATGAAGACCCCCGACCTGATCTTCGTTCAGGAGATCCAGGACAACACCGGCCCGACGAACGACGGCGTTGTCTCCTCCAACGTCACCCTCTCCACTCTGACCGCCGCCATCGAGAGCCACACCAACGGCACCGTTTATGACTTCGTCACCATCGACCCCGTCGACGGCCAGGACGGCGGCCAGCCCGGTGGCAACATCCGCGTCGCCTACCTCTACAGGCCTGACGTCGTCGAGCTGTGGAAGCCCAACCCCGGCGGCAGCACCGACGCCAACGAGGTCCTGGCCGGCCCCACGCTCAAGTACAACCCCGGCCGCATCGAGCCCGCCAGCAGCGCGTGGAGCGCGAGCCGCAAGCCCCTCGCCGCCGAGTGGCGCGCTATCAACGGGCCCCAGAACAAGACCTTCTTCACCGTCAACGTCCACTGGGCGTCCAAGGGCGGATCCTCCTCTCTGCACGGCGACCCCCGTCCCCCCAACAACGGCGGCGTCGACGAGCGCATTGAGCAGGCCGAGGTCACTGGCGTATGTCTCCCCCATCACCCCTTACTCCAAGACAAAGACTAACACCAAGACCCAGGCCTTCATCGCCCAGATCCTCGCCGAGGACCCCAACGCCCGCATCATCTCCAGCGGCGACTTCAACGAGTTCACCTTCGTCGAGCCCCTGACCACCTTCGCCTCCAAGTCCGGCCTGCTCGACCTCGACGAGGTCGTCGGCATCCCCGTCAACGAGCGTTACACCTACGTCTACGACATGAACGCCCAGCAGCTCGACCACATGTTCGTCAGCCCCGCGCTCTCCAAGGCGAACCAGACGCACTACGAGCATATCCACGTCAACTCGTGGGAGCTGTACGACAACCTTGTCAGTGACCACGACCCGTCTGTGGCGCAGTTCAACGTCTGCGGGTGCTAGGTTATGTAAAAGGATTTGAGGATAATGTAGTAATGTTTATGTACGTGTGCTGTGTCATCTTATACCAGTTGTACATACTCTTGACCTATCAATTATGGTCTGTCAATGACTATGTGAAAGAGACGGCCTATTTTTCCTGTGCAGAGCGACTACTCTTCCTGTGGCTATACACCTCCCTCTGCCTTACTGTCGTCGTCGTCGTCGTCGTCTTGATTTGTTGGCGAAAGAGGGCCATTAACGTTGATAATTCCCCAATAGGACTTGCGTTTCATCTGATCATCCGCCGGCTCAATGTCACAACTTATTATGAATATTCTCACTTTTTTTCGCAATCATTTCGAATCCTGCTCGAACAATTCATGATAGTAGACATGTATTTGGGCTTGCCCGGTAACGAACTCTTGGCCCGCGGTCATTAATGAGTTCATTGAATTCAAACTAGGTAGTAAACTTCTTGAAAGTACATGATATGTAAATACTATCAAGCGATGTATATATCATCCCACTGGGCCCGAGCTACAAATGGTGGAAACTCCCAGAACTCTTTGGGCAAAGACCGAGTGCGATTGGACGCACAGGTAAGCAGTCCTTCAAGTGGTAAAAGCCACTTCTCGGTTCTGTCCACGAGGTCAATCAGCAAAGTCCACATCATTTCCACCGTGAGATCGGAGGCCGCTTGTACGCCAGACAGGCCCATGGTCTTCGAAGGTATTTCCTTTGCATCGCTGCGAGGCTCCCCCATCATCATTTGTGATATTTTCCATTGGATTGTTTCTTCGATTCCATAATGCACGCCGTCCCATGCCTCCAATAGTTTGCACATGTATAAGAAGTTGTATGCCCACGGAGCCGAATCTTGATCACCCGGAAGAGCGTCTGTCTCGAAGTCTAACAATCCACGGAGAAATGACCAAAGTCTCCCATTTGAAACCTGAGTGTCTTCCGATGTGGGCTGGTCTTCTGCGGCGATTAGCTGTCTGTAGTTGTGCAGCATATTGTCATATCCCGTCACCAATGATGCAAGATCCTGCTCCAATAATAAGTCGAGTAGCTGCTGCGATGAGAACAATGACTGAGAGATTTCGTAGTGCAAAACACCTCCAAGCATTTGGCCCAGAGCCTTTAAAAAGCATCTGACTGAAGGACTTTCATAGAGATTCGATGACCAGGGCGCGGGTCGTTCGAGATACTCGCCTTCGCTACTTCGAGTGATACCCCAATTCCAGCATGCTTGCGCAATGAATGTGGAGTTTTCTGGAGATGATGCGTTAAAGATGGCTTTCTTGTTATCAGAGACAAGCCGCATTTTGACCACGTGGCTCAGACATGCCGAATTCGGATCCCTATATGCCCATTCATCCCGTGCCTCGCGTATGATCTTCCTTAGGACACCCAAACTATTGAAGCGATCGTCTGAGACTGCACCGAGTTTTTCAGTGCCCAGAGGAATTATGGCCTCCACTTTTTTGGAAAGGTCTCCGGTCAAGCCGGCTGATTTCGCGGCAACGAGCTCTTCGTATACCTTCTTGATATGCTGGGAGGCTTTTCTTATCGAGTCCCACGTTGAACGCCCCAGCCAGCTGTCATCAACGTGGCCTCCAAGTAATCTGTTCCAGGCTGGAATGATCATGATCGCCTCTTTGCTCAAGCCATTGAATATATGCGTACTTAGGTCGACTTTCGGCGGCCTGCAAATACCAACGAAGGAGTATGTTCTTGGGCCTTCCAGCAGCCTAAGAATCATCAGATGATGAGGCAATCCGGCGACAACGAAAGCTCTGTCTGTCTTTCGAGCCCATTTCGCCTTCGCTAGTCCACATTCTCTGTCGTTCGGAGAGGCAAAAGGCGCATAGTGAACACCTTCGATGACCCCAGGAGGCCCACGAACGGCGTCATCTTCGAGATGACACTCGCTCAGAGAGAATGGGGAGAAGCCTCTAAGTGCCAACATTCCGTTCCGAAAAAAGCGTAAGAGAGGAGCTTCTTTCATCTTTATTGCAGGAGGTACCGCAGCCACCCAACCAGACACATCAGAAGATGTAGCTTTCCTAAGCCCACGCCGCTGCGACCCCGTATACACGAATGCTGAATTTGCGCCTCGAAAGCAATCATGATTTCCAGTTGAGGTTGCCCAATCGACGGACCAGGAGGGCATATTATGCGAACAGGCAGGATTCACAGCGGCGAAGACTTTCCACCATGAATCAGAGCTGCGGTGAAGCGCGACTGCTGTAGCACCGCTAAAAACTTGTTCTCTACTCAAGGAGTAGTTGGCGACAAGGCCAGCTTCTCTTGCGTCATTAAAAAGACCCAAGATAGCGAAGACCTTGTCTCTTGGATCAGATGCCTCGCACCCAATGGTTGCTATCATGAGCCGACAGAACTCGTCCATCTGCCTGAGTTTTGGCTGTGTAAACAGGAGAAGCCAAGGGTGAGAGTTGTGGAGCCGGTTATGATTCTGCTTGATATCTTCTGTTGGGTACAGAAAGTCTTCCCACCTGGCCCCTTTGGATCCGAGGAGGACCCAAACTGACCGAGCAGAAGCAATTTCCTGAACGACCCATACCCTGGTGAAGTAACGCAGACCACTCAAGTCCGTTCTTAGGTTAAGAGTGTTGCCTTGGTTCTCGTGCTTCCACGGCACGGGGGTTTCTGGACCAGCGTCATGCTCACCCTCTCCTAGAAAGACAAGAACTCTCAAGGCAGTTGCGTAAATATACTGCATAATGCCAACCTGATGTGATCTTTCTTGAATGTTTTCCTGGTCAATGCAGATTGCATCTACCCACAAATCTCTACTCCAGCGCAGGAAGCGGAGCCGACGAAGGGCATTGGCACAGTTGACCGTAATCGGCAGGATGTCATGACGGTCTCCAACGTATATCGGGTGCGACAAGGAAGTATCGCCTGTGGAGTCTGCCCAGGTGTAAGACAGTGCTTCATATTCTGGCTTGGTTTCCAAATCCACGGTTTGGATTTTGCAGCATATTGGGTCGTGATATTGCCCGGGAAGGAGTCGGAGAATGCGGATCTTTCGCGCGTGTAGGGGCTCGTACAGCGACGTCTTCGCCTGTGCGGTTGTGTTTTCTCTGGATCCAGTTGCGGCAGGTGTTTCTCCTGCCACAACCACTCCGCCCTGAGAAATAGTAACAGGGCTGGTAGGTTTGCCCTGTTTCGTTGAATTAGTATTGTCGGGAACATCTTCGGCGAATGGCAAGGAAGCGGGCCAGCACAGCTTGAAGTCCGCTCGTTGCGGCGTCTCAGGCGGCTTTCTTGCAGCGCTCGCAGAGGAAGCTGCATCGATTGTCCCGACCTCCCCGCAATTGAGGCACGACGGCGCTCCGATGTCGTCAAGGAACATGACGTCCGGCCGGCGGCAAGTAGAAAGGTGCCAGTTGATCATCTTGACGTTAAGGCGAGTAGAGTAGGAGTAGAGTCTGGGAAGATGTCGAGCGAGATCAGGAATGGGGTGGACGGGATGCGGTCGCGAGACTTAAACTACTAGGAAATCATCGAAGGCATATCAAATCAGGCTGTGCAATTACCTTACGAGTGGCTATGCCGGTTTGCCTGACGAGATATCCAATCATCGTGTTCGACTCCGCCTCAGTTTTGTCTATTGGTAGATGAATACCCTTGGCAATGCATATGAGCGGCCACGTACAAGCCCGCTGTAATCTGCAGCCTGGTCCGTCTGCAACAAATGCCTTTTCAGCTATTTGCGTTGTCGTGCAGCGAGAGGACCTAATCTCCTGTGTTTGCGCAGGTATATTTCCTGCGTAGTTAATAGCTTCTGTCAAAGACGGTAGTAGAAGTAACAATGATAATAAGAGCAGCGACGACGATAGCAGCGACGACGATAGCAGCGACGACGATAGCAGCGACGACGATAGCAAATGGAATATGTTACCATAGGAAAAGTAGCCACTGAGGCACAGGAAAAATAGGCGGCCTCCGTGCAGGGAGATCGTAATGATGCCAAACCCATGCCTACTTTCCAAGCAGCCTAGTATATGGGGTTTGAATACAGATTTCATTTCGTCGCCTCAATCGGCTAAGGAGCGCCGAGGATATCAAGCCTAAAGAAAACTCCATCCCTTCATCCATGCTTTTTTCGACTGCTTCTCTAAAATACAACTCTCCTCTCCTATTCGCTTTAAGCAAAACCAAAGCCCTGCGCATTCTCCAATGCCATAGAAAGCCTCTCTCTCAAGACCTCCTTGTCTTTGTACTCGGGCAGCAGTAATGTGCCGTAACATGTGTACGCGGTGGGTAAATGTCCGCCCTCGCCCTCTTCTTCGCCGTTTCTCTGCACGACAAATTGCAAGTTCTTCATTCCTCCCACCGGGACACGATCCGATGCTGTCACAAACTCCAGTAGCTTCCTCTTCATCTTCTCATCATAGCGCTTAACGATCGACCAAAAGTCGCGGACGCTGCGGTGGCTGTTGTCCCAGCCGACATATCTAGCGTAACGGCGCAGCTCGCTAACGTCAATCTCCTGGACACCCTCAACAAGAGACTGGAGGAGTGACGGTGTCAACAGTTGCAGTGCTTTCGGGTGTAGGCAAGCGCGGAAGCCACGCTCAAACGCCTTGTATTGTGGGCGAACAGACACGTCTGTGAGGTATCTGATGTAGTCGCTCACGTAGGCGTTTCTGTTTTCGTTGGTGACCAGAGGGGCGTCCTCAGGATTTTCGCTTGTGAGTGATTTCCTCGCGGTTGCGTCAAACTGCGGCCAGCTGCTAGCCTTGGCGTCCATCTCTCTTGACACGGGCTGTCCAAACATGGATACCGAGAACTCGTAGGTGCGTGCGAAGATGTCCTCCACAGCTCCGTTGCTCTCGTCCCACTCCAGAAGAGTCGTGAGGCCCATGGCAAGGTCTGGCCAACCGTCGGCGATGTGATACAACTCGTCGACGGGTTCACCCAGAAGCTTGCGGTAAAGAACCTTGGGAAACGTGATTGGCAGCGTCAGGCCGTTGTATACGGCCAGTGACATGAGCAGGCCAAGAATCTCGAACTTCCAGACTGGTACGATGGAGCCGGGGACGAACCAGGCCATCCGCGTTCGCTCGTCGACTGTGAAGGCGCCGTAGTCCGGGTTGAGACACTCGGCCACTGCAAGTCTGAAGAACTCCTGCTGGACACCACCAGAATCAAAGCCCTCCTCGCCACCTTCCTCACCAAGATGAATCTTCAATGGTCTGTGAAGCTCTCGGTCCTCGCGTTGCCACAACTGATCGAATGCGTCTCTGATGACATGCTTTCGACTGATCTCGAGAATTAGGTACTTTGAAGACGCCGTCTTGAGAAGATCTTGTAAGACCAATTTGTGATGAGGATTGGTGATGAGGCCGCCAGGCGCAACTATCGCCTTCATCCTCGTCTGAAGAGAACTTGATTCTTCGTAGCTTCGGCTCATCTTTGAGAAGTTAATCGATCGGAAGTAAGAAACCAGCGTCGATGGGTCGAAGATGAAGGGAAAGTCCAGAAGGTGCTTCTTTTGTCTGTGGGATGTATGGGAGAGCCAGGCAACCGGCATGTTGATTGAGTCCAGTCTGTCGGCGAAATAATCTACTCGAAAGTGGGCGTCTCCAATTAGAAGGGACTGTCGTTTTTGATCTGTCAAAGGTTAGCTGTGATATTCAAGCCGCTGGGGCATACACCACTTACACATGGCCGCAATGAGCGACAAGGCTCCGCCAAAGGAGCCATCGCAAGAGATTTCC
The DNA here is from genome assembly GCA_027406125.1 of Colletotrichum tropicale. Taxonomy (NCBI): domain Eukaryota; kingdom Fungi; phylum Ascomycota; class Sordariomycetes; order Glomerellales; family Glomerellaceae; genus Colletotrichum; species Colletotrichum tropicale. The sequence goes on from JANVYH010000002.1 coordinate 6,254,968, forward strand.
GGCTTGCCATCCCATTCCTGGAGCAGCACAGTCTTGGCCCAATCCAAAAGCAGAGTAGATACCCTGGTTTCATGTCCAGCTCGTTCAAGCTGTTCCAACTCGGGGTTCGATGCCAAGTCTCCGTTGAGAGAATCCAACTGCGTAAGGAGAGGTCGCAGAGCATCCAGTTCCTGCTCGTCGTCATCAATATCGTCATCCTGAGCAACCATTTCGGCGAAACATTTGCGAGCTGAGATCGCTGCGAACAATCTTCTCGCTAGCCTCAGAGCAAGGTCATTCGAGAAGGCATCATCGTAAAGAAGGCAAAGCCAAGCTGGCTGCCGTGCCAGAGCACCACTTCCAGCCAGAGTGAGGCCGTTGGACCGGATACGAGACATATCAAAGAGTGTCCTTGAATCGGTGATCAACGGAGCTGCCGCAACCAGAGCATGCAAACAGATTGACAAAAGCTGGCCCGCCTCCACATTGGCAAGTGATCGCTCGCGACGAAAGACTCTTGTGGTAGGAGAACGAAGCGACTGAAGCGATTTTGGCGCGCCAAAGAGACTACCGGCGGCCAGCCACAAACTGTGGAAGACTAGACTGGGAGCGACACGAGTAAGTCGCAACATGCAGTACCAGATAGTGTGAGAGTCCAGAAGTTCATCGTCCTTGACAAAGGATGAGACGAGACTCTGTGGGTCGCTGAGGATGTTGAACAGGGTCTGCTCGATGAACAACTTCCACTGCCTCCGCAGTCGCTTTGGGTATTTACCCCGAGATGTCCATTTCCTTTGCATCTTTGGCCGATCCTTGAGTCCAGAGTATGTGCTGGTGATCTTGGCAGGATCCAGAAGGTGTAATTCTGAGGTGCCGTCATCTTGCAGAATATCGCATAATAGGTCGACAACCTCGACATTCAACGACGTCAAGGATTGCGGGAGCAGACTGTCGGCCATCGACATCTCGACAGGCTCTTCAATCTTCTTGCAGTCGTCGGCAGGGGCCTCAGTACCGACTGGCTCGGTTTGCGGAGGACTTTCCGACTCCGCTTTTGATGCCTCAGAGGGAGCCTCTCCGTTGGTCAAAGCCGGTTTAGATATTGACTCTGGTTCCTGAACAATCATGAGCGGTCGGTTTTGTGATGGGACGTTGTCGAAGAACGATGGTGTTGACGGAATCTCCGGGATAGCGTAAGGGTTGATGTGCGATGCCTTTGGCGGCCTAGGCGGCTTCTCATGTTGACTACCATTTACCCTGGGAGACATTAGACCCGAGGTGACATCCTCCGAATACGATGACGTCGGGTATGGTTCGATAGACAGTTTCCTTTTCGGTTTTGAGTTGGCACGCACTCTCGCACTCGAGCTCCTCTTAGGTTTGCCTGGTCGCGAGTTGGGCATGGTTGGGTTCGAAGCATGGAGCTTCTCGGAGGCCTGCTCTAAGGCAGCGTCTGGCCCTTGTTCCACCGTTGGCTCCGGCAAGTCGTTCTGATCCTTCGTATCGGCGTATATCACTGGTGATATCGCCTGAATCGGTGTCGACTGTCCGGACGGCTTTTGAGACCTGAAAAGCTCCTCCCTGCCAGGACTGGGCGCAGCATCGGCCTCGAGAGCCGCAACCTTCTGGGACATGGCGTCCAGACCAGCTGGAGTGAGCCATTCCAGCATTTTGAAAGCAACGCTACCAAACACGTTGGCGGCGAAAGAGCGGTAGTCTTTGCTGATGGGTCGCTCGGTGACCTTGACGGGCATTTGAGCGGTGCCAGTGGAAGAGTCGAAATGCGACCGTTCATTGTGGGCAGATCCTGGACGACCGTTTCCCTCGGCATCCGTGGAAGCCTTGTTGGAGTTGCTGCATTCGCCGTTCACGCGTACAGCAGAGCCTGATTTCCGGCGGCGGGGTTCCTTCGGGGTAGAGGGCCGCTTCGAGAATGGATCGGTAAACGCGGGGGCAGCGGGGTTTGGTGAGAATATCAGCGAGTTGACGGCGGCTGGTGGCTCCTTGGACGGCTTGAGGTTTGGGCACAGTCCTGTTTCTGGGTTGTCCTGGCTTGCCAAGTAGACAGCTAATGTCCTCGCACTGGTGGTGTTGTATCGTCTGATGGGGGCCTTGCCAGCGAGGCGCTTGCGACAGGAGAAGCAGGTGGATGTCGTACACGTCTTGGAATCGCAGCCGTACCGTAGCTGGAGGATGTATCTGTAAAGGACCCAGTCAGCTCGTGCACCGCAGGAGAGTCGCAGCGACACTTTGGCGGCTTACATCTCGACGAGGATCTGGAAGTTGTGCCGGCGACTGGCACGGTGGATGGCGTAGACGCGCTTGGGGTTCTCGATGTTCTGGACCATGTCCTTCAATTCGGGGGGCGCATCGGGAGGCAAGCGCGCAAATGGCGCGTCCTCCCATAGACCGGCAAGGACATCGGCATCGAAGTTGTTGTCGGCCTTTGGCATCGTTTTCGGGGCTGGAGGATGAGGCGTGCCAACAAAAGGCAGAGAAATATCCCTTCTTCTGGGCCTCCTGTTGTAGGGTGAGGGTGACCCCGACGACGATGACGGCGGCGACGGCGACGAGCCTCTTGACACGGCAGCAGAGAATTTGAATGGATTATGACGAGTGTAACTTAAGTATCTGTATGGCGCTAATGCCCACGCACTCGTGGAGTTGAATCAGGGCCTGTAGAAAAGGAAAGGATTAAGTGGTTGTGATGTTATGGGGAGAAGCAGCTGCCTCTGCCGACAAGCTGCGTCTGTATTCGTAAGGTAAGCCAGCGAGACATCCTTTTGTGCACCCCATGGGTTGGGTGTAGAGGCCTCTCCACTATCCTGGTACCCAGCGCCGATGACTGCTGACCCTCCTCATCCGAAAGTCAGCAAAGCGTGCCACCGGATAGTGAAATGCTGTGCTTACGAAAGCATAACCCAAAAGCCAAGAACAACGGAGTTAGGAGAAAGAAAAGAAGAAGGAAAGGAAGGGAAGAAATGGCAGGCCGAGGATTATGAGAACGAGGTTGTTACGTCTGTACGTGGTCATCCGCAGGTTTCAATAATGTTCTTGTCGGAGATAGCATTCCGTTGGCAAACAGCGAGGAAAGAGAAACGTAATCAAGATGAATGCAAAGGTAATTACTAAAGAGGCGACTTGTTTCGCATCTAATTAGTTCCATTGCTTCTACCTACATGCGGTTTGCATTTGCATTTGTTGAGTCTTACCTCATATTCGGGAGGAGAGCACCTGGACATCAGCCTTCAAAGATCCAGTGGCTCCACTGCAGAAACAGCACGCACCCGGCGAGAAAGACCCCCGCTCTCCAGGGTCCATGGCCAACTGCCAGGACGGGATGCGCTAGAGTTCAAGCCTTCCCAGTGGCCAGACTCCTCAGATCAACCCAAGCCAGGGCTCTGGGCTGAGTGACGTGCCTGAACTATCACTGCCCTCCAAACCCCCGCGCTAACCCACTAAAGCCCTGGAGAATTTTCCCTTTTAAATTCATTTTCCCCTCCGTTGCCTCCGACACCCATCACCCTTGGTCGCCGAGTCTTTTGCCTCGACCTCTTCTTTTCTTGCGCGCACTCTGCAAAATCACATTTGTGTGCGCTTTCTCCCTATTGCAAAGAGCCGATCAAAGATTCGAGAACCGATTTCAATCACCAGAAAAAAGAGACCACTTTACCTGCACGCGACAACTTCACCATGGAGGTGGCGAGCGTTGACGTCGCTGCCCTTGGTGCCTCTCCTCCCAATGGAGGGGCTACCGCAGCTTCGCACCCCTACACCTGCAACACCTGCGCCGTTGCCTACCGAAACATCGATCTCCAGAGAGGCCACATGAAGAGCGACTGGCAGTAAGTTTTCCTCATATTCCCAGCTGCTTTGCTTCGTTTGTTGTTGCCGTTTTCCGTTTTCTCATCACCCCGCTATGACGCCTAGACCAACTGACATCATCCTTGCAGTCGCTACAACCTCAAGCGCCGAGTCGCCTCCCTTCCTCCCATCGCCTCCGAGATCTTCAATGAGAAGGTCCTCCAGGCCCGCGCTGCGCAGAGCGCCGAGGCCGAGAAGGCCATGTTCGAGCGCACTTGCGAGGCCTGCCAGAAGTCCTACTCCAGCGAGAACGCCTTCCAGAACCATCTCACCAGCCAGAAGCACAAGGTCCGCGTCGCTGCCATCGCCCGTCGCAAGGGCCCCATTGCCGACGATGCCAGCTCCGTCATGAGCTCCACCTTCTCCCTTGGCGAGCCCATCGCTGTCGAGAAGGAGCTGGATTCCGAGGCCGAGGAGGAATTCACTGCCGTTGTCGAGGGCCTGAAGAAGGCCAACATCGATGAGGCAAAGGACGAGCGCCCCTCTCCCGTCAAGCGCCCTTCGAACCCTCACCTGTCGGCTCAGGGCCAGCATGCTGGCGAGGACGTCAACATGAACCGCGAGTCCGAGTCCGCTACCCCTGTTCCGTCTAAGCAGGAGATCGCCTGGTCTATCAAGTCCTGTCTCTTCTGCAACTATGAGTCGCCGTCCGTTCCCCTCAACGCCAACCACATGGAGCGCTTCCACGACATGTTCATCCCCGAGAAGCAGTACCTGGTCGACCTCGAGGGTTTGCTGCAGCACCTTCAGGAGCGCGTCCACGAGGGCCACCAGTGCTTGTACTGCTTCAAGACCAAGAAGACGGCATTCGCTGTTCAGACCCACATGCGCGACAAGGGTCACTGCAAGATTCCCTACGATACCGAGGAGGTCCAGCTGGATATTGGCGATTTTTACGATTTCCGAAGCACCTACTCTGATGGTGGCGATTCAGACGATGAAGAGGAGGCTGACCAGAACGGTGGAGCGAAGCTGGGCCTGAAGCGCCCCACCAAACTTGTTGGTGAGGACGGCGAGGAGGTTGAGGACGGAGCCGATGAGGGCTGGGAGACGGACAGCGACGCTTCATCGCTCGACTCTGAAGACCTCACTGCCTTTACCGCGGATGGCAAGTACGATCAGTTCGAGCGCTTGGACAAACATCCTCACCACTCTCGCGAGGATCCTCGTGCTCATCACCAGGTGGACGGCTGGCATTCTCACGCACACAAGCACACCCGTGCTGTGTTTTACGACGACTACGAGCTGCATCTCCCGTCCGGCAAGTCAGTCGGCCACCGTGCCCACAACCGGTACTTCCGCCAGAACTTGAACAACTACCCCACTCCCGAGGAGCGTGCTGAGCGTGAGCGCCTGGCGATTGAGGCTGGCTCCGGTGACGAGATGTCTGTCGACGGCCAGGAGGTGGCGAACACTGGCAACCCCAAGTCTCGCAACGCCCGCGCGATTGCTCGCAGAGATGCTGCCGGCATGACTGGTGTCTCGGACCACGCGAAGCGCGTCGTCAAGGAGGAGGCTACCAGAGGACGGAGCGCCGCCACCCGCTACGAGAAGAGAAGAGACTACAAGGTCAGCGAGAAGAACAACAACCAGAAGAACTTCTACTACCGCTACCAGGCCGGTGGTTAGACGACTCGCAGTTGGATTGGAGGGCGTTGGACGGGTTGTTTTCTTGTTTTCTGGGATTTTGCCGAGCCAACATGGAGTTGGCATGCATGATGAGGCTTTGATTAACCATGCATAACGAAGGTAGACAAAATAGAGGCCATTGAAGCCGAGAATATCGTTTCTTGTGAAATGCGCATGTGTGATGGCCCAAGTTGAGTGGATATGCAAGTATTGAAACGTCAAAATTGCGTACATGCATAATTTTAGATGTGAACCAAGCAACTCTCATCATGACTTTCATCCGTCCATTAATCCAACTGATCTCATACTCATCAAGAAATTCGAAACTTCAAATTCTATACGCCAAAACCATGAGGTCAGTCGCAGGAGCGCGGCGCCTCGCATCCAGGCCCGCCGCGCAAAATTTGCAGAGACGTCGAGCCCTCGATGACAGGCCTCCCACCAGCGCTCCCGCCCGGCCTACACGGTTTCGCCAAGATCAGCCCTCACATCGCAGCTCAGACAACGATGTGAGAAGACACCGCGGTTTTAATGAAGATGCTGCGAGGTCGCGCTTCCAGGGCGCGCGCGATGGACCACCGACTCGCATGAACCGCCCGGACCCTAGGAGTGGCCGGGATAGCGTGCGAGATGAGCGGCGACGGCAGGACGTTGGAAGCCGGCAGAGGGTGCCATCGAATACTCTTGTAGTCCCCGAAAACTTTTTGTCCCAAGAGGAGCTGGACAAAATCAGCAAACCCGAAGACATCTGGGAATCGAACACAATGTACTACGTCCCGCCGCCCCGCGCACCTCCAAAACCACAACCGAAACCGACGAGGCCCCAACGGAAGAAGCTATCCGCAACGCCGTCATCCGACGATGTCAGGTCAGCCATCCTCGGCTTCCCCCCAAAAGACGCCGCCGCCCCTCCGCCTACTCCTACCGCAGACACCCCTACGGAGAGCGGTACAATCACTACCACCAGCAGACTCTCTGCCGCCCACGCCGACGCAACCTCCTTCTTCCGCCAACCCCCGGCCTCCTTCCTCTACTCAGCCCAATTCTGGAAGCAGCACCCGATCAACACCACCACCCCGGAACTCTGCATCATCGGCGCCTCCAACTGCGGCAAGTCCTCCTTCGTCAACGCCCTCACCGGCGCCGCCGAGCTCGCCAAGGAAAGCTGGAAGCCCGGCAAGACGGTGATGATGAACGCCTACGGCGTCGGCAAACCCCCCACGCACTCGCGCAAAGTCACCCCAGACGAGAAGACCGCCAACGCCGCGCGGCAGCACGGGCTCGTCCTCGTCGACACGCCGGGGTACGGCCACGCCAGCCGCCGCGAGTGGGGCGAGCAGATCACGCAGTACGTCAACAAGCGCACCATGCTCAGTGGTGTGGTGCTGCTCCTCTCGGCGGAGAAGAAGGTCGGCGCGCAGGACGAGGCGGTCATGGGCCTGCTGGCGGCGAGCGGGCGGCCTGTGGTGGTGGTCTTCACGAAGCTGGACAAGGTCAGCGGCGCGGGGCGCGGGCGGGAGAGGAAGAAGGATGGCGGAATCGTGCGGCGGTTCGCGGAGGTGGAGCGGTGCTTTGGGAGGTTGGGGGCCGGGTTGTGGGTGCCGAGGGTGTATCTCACCGCGGCCAAGATGGAGAGGGTGAAGGACGGGAAGACGTTTGCGGTGAACGCGGCGGGTATGGCGGGCGTGAGGATGGAGATATTGGAGATGCTTGGGTTGAGGCAGGCTATTGCGCCGGCGAAGGTGAAGAAGGAGAAGGCGGCGGTGGAAAAGAAGGAGACGGTTCAGGAGGAGGAGAAGCGGGTTGCGGAGCCGGGGAAAGCAATGGAGAGTGATCCTAGGGCGTGGTCTGGGAAGACGATCTCTTTCGAAGAGCTGGAGAAGAAGTTTGGAGACTGGAGCTCATGAGTTGCCGCAAAAGTCCTCAGCCCAAGTTCCTAGGCCGACGTTATTGAAATTCCGCCCAGGCATCCAGCAAGTATTAGGGTCAAGTTTCATTGAGTTCCTGATCTATCGTAGAAACTCGACATTTTTTCCAGTTGAAGGGTTGGTCGGGGGACACAGTGGTGCAGCAACACGGCGAAAAAGTCAGACTTGAACGTCAATCTTTTGCCGATCAGTCGTCCCAGAAACCTCGGGGCGCGCTCAACATTTTTGGGAAGGTAAGATACCTCTGATCGTAACGCATCCCCCAGCCGCCTACCGAATTCTTCCGTCAGTTGCGTGTAAAGTTCAGAATCCCAATAAACGTCCTCTGGAGTTGTCGGCAACTCTGGAAAGTCTTGGCATCATCAATCCCCTTTTCTTCCCTATGATACCAGCATAACGGCAAAAAGAAATCAGAGATACTGGATCCGGCTAAGTCCAATCGCAAATCGAAGGCGCCCGAACACTTAATTTAAAAGGCGTACTCGTTGTCGGGACGTGGTTCCGCAGGTACTCCGCGCAACTGGTTTCTCCTGCCTTTCCTTTTCCAGGGCTTTCCGAAGCCTCATCACTTTTCCAAGCTGTAGAGGCTGGCTCGGGGGCAGTTAGGGCTTTGGCATTCTCGAAGTCTTGCTGCCTGCTCCAGGGGCTCTTCAAAGGCTCATGAATCACTCCCCTATATGATTGACACATCTGATTTCGGAGCAGTCAAAATGTGCACCAGAATTAGCCTGCAAGTACCCGCGTTTGCGCGGAAAAGTTTGCAATACTGTATTATTCCTTCTAGTCAACGCACTTTCTAATTTGTCATATCGCTTCTAAGCATCCCTGTGACGACAGTGGTGTCTTTGTCCATGATGAGACAGCTCTGTTCAGACGCGACATATCATCAGCTGAGTATATAGCACACGGAGCGTAGCCCTCCCAACTGTCCTCCTGCCTACCCTCACGCCTGCCACCTAAAGCCCTGCCTCCTGCCCTCTCTGAATAATCTCACCTGAGCGCCAGGCCGACCAATCAGCGAGGAGCTCCTTCACATCGAAATTGCTTTTGAGCTTCTATTTGCTAGGAACTCCGTTTGTACTCCCTTTCTTCGTTCCTTCCGCTACCTACGCTTCGCTGCGCATCAGGAGGTACGCTCCGTATTACCTGTCTCGCGACACTTCTGAGGCAGCCTCGAGAGCAGTAAGATATTTTCTACCTCCCAATTTTTGTCAGGTGTTCTTTAGTTTACTGACTTTATGCAGCAAGTGTGAAAATGTCGTCAATCCCGCCTATCTCTTGGCGCGACCTTCTCCAAGGTGACGCCCAAACGGACTTCGGCGACAAGATCCCGAACTTCTCTACGAGAGTAAAGATGACGAACGCTACGATGCCAACGATATCCAAGTACATTGATAAAAATGTTACGGTTCCGCTCTCTCCACAACCTTTCCCTGCAGGATTCTTCGATAACTTTGACAACCTGATCGATGAAACCGAACTGGACCAGTCTGCGATGAACTGGCTCATGTCTGCCACCGCGTTTCGTGAAGAGCACGAGGGAGAAGCAACAGTGGAAACAAGTTTCAAGATGCATTTTTTGCAAGCTGCGCTACAGATCGTCGGCCGCAAATTGCCCAATCTGAGCCAAGAGGTTGGAAGAGAAATCGTCGTGCACTTCAAGGAACAAAAGACCGTCAATGTCGACGTGGGAGTCGGTGAGAAGGACCTTGAGGGGTTCAAGCCTGACGGTCAAATCGATATGAACAAGCAAGACGGATCACAGCAGACTGCGGTGGTTCTAGAGGCCAAGGCCGAGAAGAAGGTCGCCAGAGCTGTCGCACAAATCCGCAAGGTGTTGGCTGGAAAGCGTGGCGCGACACTCGACCGCAGATGCAAGGCCCTTTTCAAGCAGATTGGAGCTTATTGCGTTGTCTTGAACACGCGCTGGGCAGTCATCTATGATGATAGCGTTTTGGTTTTGGTTCGCTTCGACGACCTCGAGTACACCGACGGAAAGCCCGACTTCACCGCAGGTCTCGGATACACCTTCTCAGTCGAGATAGTGGAAGACAAAAGCCAGTAGATCCGGTTTCTGTCTCGCTTCATCTTCGAAGCTCTGAAGGAGCACTCACGCCGTTGAGGTAATCGCGAAGGTCATTTGGAAGGATGGATCGTTCTCGACATTGGGTCTGAGAGGGGCAATTGCGCAATGCAGAGGAATGGGACAGAACTTTTGTTCTAGTCTCCGATATGAATTCAAAGGAACGGCGGGTTCTCCATTACTCGATCTCGCACGTAGAACCAAGCAATACCTACTTCTACTCAAGACCTTTAATCAATAACTTGACTCAAAACGGTGACTCACACACACCCCTATCTTTCCTGTGCTAGAACGACTACTTTTCCTGTGTGCTCGCTGTCATCATTGCCGCTGTAGTCGCTATTACCGTTACTGCCATCGCCGTCTGTCGCCATCGTCATGAAAATCACCAAGTACGAAGGAAATGTAGCCGCCCGGACACGTGTCACTAATTCACAGCATCACTCGCAAAGGACGACTACGTCGACGACAGTAGAGCAGAGTAAGGTGTATTCCCACTAGGAAAGCAGTTACGCTAGCACGGGAAAATAGGCTATCTCTTTCACATATCCATTGACAGTCTATCATTGAAAGGTCAAAAGTATATACGACATATGATGTAGTCGGTAGGCTTGAAGATATGGTCTATTCTCACGGGTTGGAACCTTTCCCCCAAACGAACAGTTTCCCATACTAGCATTCTGTCTTTGGGATTCGATCCCTCGTCCGCCAGTATATGACGACGACAAGATGAGTGTTGAATAAGCCTCTGCGGATATCTCCAAGCAGAATAGAAGGTGCAAGACTTGATTCTTGACAGAATTTCCAGCCTGCCTTTCAAAGATGTGAGACTCTTATGCACCTCTCGACATCTACCAAAATTCAGGGACATGTTTACAACCACGGACGACATCGAAGTTGCGGCTTCCCAGGATGACATCTCGATCTTCGTAAGAAAACAGATGAAAGCCGTCGGTAGATTGCGTACAATAATCAAGGGAGACACGCAGCTAGAAGAGCACATAGTGTCTCAGATCATCGAAAAGGCTCAAGCGAGGTATGCAAAGATGAGTACAATGACTTTGGAACTGCAATCGCTGATTTTTGCAATTGGCAGCTTTCTGATGGCGAGCCATCACATGAACAGCCTCTCTCAGACAGGTTCAAAAGCAGAAACCCGTCAAGCCCTCAACCAATTTCCGTCAAAGGTCAAGGATGCTTACGATCTTACAATGAAGAGAATACGGGCGCAGCCGGAGCTTGACAGATTACGAGCGGAAAGGACGCTCTCATTATTTTTCGGGCTCCGCCGTTCTCAGGCATGGAATGGTCTATGGATGATAGAACTTCGACACGCATTAGCAACCCTCAGTCTCTACGAACATGCGCAAAACAACGAAGTTGCAGGAGTGGATTCGGACGACCTGCCAGACGCTGACTTCATTATTCAGTGCTGCCAGGGACTCATGATTTTTGAAGGACGAGGACAGCAAGGATAACAAGGACGACAAGGAAAACGAGGATAACGAGGATAACGAGGATAACGAGGATAACGAGGATAACGAGGATAACGAGGATAACGAGGATAACGAGGATAACGAGGATAACGAGGATAACGAGGATAACGAGGATAACGAGGACTATAAACAAGCCTCTGCGGATAGCTGCAACTTGTCTTGAGAAGCTGGCTGTTCTCTTGAGCGTTCTTTGACTAATTCTTTCTACCTAGTTGCAGGGAGATAGACATCAGTTGCAAGAGGGAATTGAACAAAGCAGAGAAATGAGTCAGAACTTTTAGTCTATTTACACAGCATCGCTCGCAAAAGACGACGCCGGCTCTAATCATGATTATTCCGCGTACCAAACTCTCTCGTCTTCTTAGTGGAAAAGAGCAACTCCTTGTCCGGAAGTGCAATGCTAACATTGAAACTGCTAAATCATACCAACCGCACGCCCTTCAACACCTAATCTCTTCGCAAAGATGAACCGAAAACGTTATTTTGGGGGGTTCCAAAACTCCAGGGCCAAAAGAACGGATGTAAACGCTGGGCCGCTAGCAGACTTAAAAGTCAAACTTGACGCCCTTCTTGCTGGTGATATCGATCATGCCGCCGCGGTAGCTGCCGCGCTTCTTCTTGTTCTTCTCCTTGGTGAAGCCCTTGCCCTTGGTGACGATGAGGTCCTCGTGGGCGCGGTTGGAGTAGTCGTTGGGAACGTACTCATTGCTGGCGAAGCGGGGGTCGATGTGGACCACGTCAGGGATGCGGGAGAAGGGCTTGTTGGGGACCTTCTTGCCGTTGGCGTTCTTGCCACGGTTGTTTTGCGCGCGGAAGGCGACGGGGTCGGGAGGCAGAGGAGGGTCGGCGGCGCTGTTAACTTCGGGCGAGGTCTTATCCAGAGTCACGGACGAGTTGGAGGCCGAGTCCGCTTCCTTCGTCTTGTCTGCCTTCTTGTTCTTCTTCACCTTCTTGTCGTCTTCGGACTCAGATTCAGACTCGGAAGAGGAGGAGTCGGAGTCAGATTCGGGGAGGGGCACCTTGGCGGCCGTAGAGCCGTCGGAGTCAGAGTCGGAGTCGGAAGAGTCCGAATCGGAAGATTCGTCAGAAGAAGACTCCTCGCTGGAGCTGGAGGAAGAAGAATCGGAGTCAGAAGAGCTGCTGCTGGAAGCTTTTGTCTTTTGCTTCTTGGCCTTGGGGGCCTCGTCTTCGGAGCTGGAGTCGTCGGAGCTGTCAGAGTCGCTATCGCTGCTGCTCTCGCTGCTGCTGCTATCGCTGTCGGACTCGGGAGCCTTGCGCTTCAGCATCTTCTTGGGCGCAGGCTTCTCGTCCTCGCTCTCGCTGTCCTCGCTGCTCGAGTCGCTGCTGGAGCTAGAGCTGCTGGAGCTGCTTGAGCTGGAGCTGTCGCTCTCGGCGCCAGCGTCAGCCATGTCAACATCCTCCTCGTCGCTGCTGCTATCGGAGCTGGAGCTGGAATCGCTGCTGTCGTCCTCCTTGGCCGCGGGAGTCTTGACGGTGGACTGCCAGGACTGGAAGACGGCGACCAGGCTGGGGCTAGCAGCCTGCTTCTTGGAGGGCTTCCATCCGCTCTTGGACCGCTGCTTCTGGAAAGCCTGGTGGGCGGAGGTGAAGGCGTTGTCGGAGAGGAAGGCGTCGACGAGGTCCATCAATTGGTCGGGGGGCGACTGCTTGGCGGGCGCAGCGGCGGCCTTGCTACCCTTCTTCTCCTTCTTGACCATCTTGTCTTGGGTTTGCGGTGTCGCGATAACGGGGGTAGTCGCAGAGGCTTTTGAAGAATTATTTGAGAAAAGCCAAGAGGGAGGACCAGAGGCTGACATGTGCGTCGGGTTCGTGGGAGGTTTGGTGGTGTGGCGTAGCCCCAAAATAAAGCAATTGAGTCTGTAGTCGCGAAGCAAGTTCCTCGGTGAGAGATGGAACTGACGGCGGCGGTCTTCACCTGGGAAAATTTCTGTGGATGTCGGCGAGTCGGCGCTCCAAAATTTTTGCGGCTTCCTTATCCCAGTCCCTCATCCCTGCCCCGCGACTTTTTTTTTTTCATCCGAAAGATGTTCTTATCTTATCGTGAACCTCGATACATGAATTTATGCACGTAGGACCTTATTGGTCCAGACCGTCCAGTTGCCTGTTGGTTGCTCCCCTCCTTAGCGTGCCACGCGACAGGGGTGCAAGCTCATTGCCCGATCAGCAACAGCCGTTTGTTGACTTTCAATGTGGGCGGCTACCTCTGCGACTAGCGACAAAGCACCGTCCTATTCTTGGGGCCCGTTTCATAGTGCAACACTACGCAGATGACGACTCAGCCTTCGTTCGAACACTAGAGAGTGGGAAACGTCCTTCTCGCAAGCTGGATTGTTCTGTGGTCGACTTCATCCATCTCGCCATCATCCGTCCGATTCTGTAACCAAACCTGGAACCGACGTAAACGCCGACAGCCGCTGTCTCATCGAACCACTGACTCAAGATGAACGCTACCAAACGAAAGTTCAATGCCTTGATCCAGGGAATGGGCAGGTCCTCGACGTCGACCAAGTCCAGCGATGACTTTTCCAGTCTACCGGCCGAATCTCCTCGCCCTTCGACGACGTCCCTGCCAGCCTCGACCGCGAGCACATCGAACACGACGAACACGAATACGGATTCAAACGCCAAGATGCCCCTGTCGATAGAAGAGGATATCCTGCTGAAGCGCCGGCGCCTGCAGGCTCTGACGGAGAGGGCCACCATCAAGAACACCACAACCGGCGTTGCCGCGACAAAGGTATCGAATGTCGTCCTGAAAAAATGGACGCCCAACTCCAAGGAGACAGTCGTCCAGGTCTCGTCAAAATACGCCCCGACCGATCGAAACGAGCTCCTCAAGAGGCTAGCAAGCTTTCAAGAGATTACGGACTGGACGCCAAAGCCAGACAGGGTCAACGAGATCGAATGGGCGAAGAGGGGCTGGGTGTGCCAGGGAAAGGATCGTGTGCGCTGTTCGCTCTGCAACAAGGAGCTCGTCGTCAAGCTTAACAAGCGTGAGGTCGATGGCAAGGAAGTGCCCGTCCTGGTCGCCTCCGACGTTGGTAGGTCCACGGTATCCCTTGCTGAACTCTGGTATTTAAACTGATTGGTAAAGCAGAGGAAGCCTTGGTGGAGAAGTACTCCGACTTGATTGTCACAGCACATCTTGATCAGTGTCTTTGGAGGAGACGGGGATGCGATGGTGAGTCTTTCCAGGTGCCGGGTTGGGCCCTTGGCTGACTTTTGTAGATTCATTGCTGCGGTTATCTCTCACGAACGCCAAGTTGAGCATGGAGGCGCTGCGACAAAGATACGACGAGCTCTGCGCCAGGAAATCCTTCTTACCGTATGAGTTCAACCTAAGACTTCCCGAGGGCTTGAACATCGACAGTATTCTTGTCCAACTGCCAGAGGATTTCTTCACAAACCCGCCGCCCGCCAAAGATTCGCCAGACCCAAAACGACCCAACAAGGTCGCTCTCGCCCTCGCTATGACGGGCTGGCAGGGTCTGACGAATCCTCGTATTGGTGCTGTGCCAAACTCCGCCTCGTGTCACACATGCCTGCGAAGACTTGGCCTGTGGATGTTCAAGAGCAAGGAGGTGAATGCCGAAGGCGAGGTCCTCGTCCCGGCACCAATGGACCACCTCGATCCCATCAGAGAGCATCGCTTTTTCTGCCCCTGGAAGAACCCGGTCGCACAACGCCTCAGCACCGCTAAGCCAGGATCCGAGTCGGACATGGCGGCGTGGAAGTGCTTAGCGCAGGTGCTTAAGAATGACGCCTATCTACGTGGAGCTCTGGACGACCGCCCAAAGAATAAGTCTTGGCACAACAGAGGCGCGTCGGTACCGTCTACGCCTGTTCGCAAGGGTGGCGGCGCACCCACGACCCCGGGCGGACCATACGACTCCCCCAGTGCAGCTACGGAACCAGCTGGCGAAGATGACGAAAAGTCCCGCGACGCAAAGGACAAGGAGCGGTGGGCTCGCTTGCGGAGAGTCAAGAGTCTGTTCGAGTCGAAGAATGCGAAGAAGATCCGTAGGACACTTAGTAGGCCGGGAACGGCGCGTTCGACTGCATCGGCAGCGACAGTAGCCACGGCGGCTACCGCTGCTACAACGGGGCAAGAAAAGGAGACCGAGAAGGCTTGATGGGAGGATGATGGGCCACAACACTGTATTATATAAGTCACTCACTTGACTTTCTTTCTACGATGGGCGGAGTTTTGGACGGGTTTCGAAGGAAGGATGATCCACGGTGTCTTAATTAGCTAGAATACCCACATGAAGGAGCTCGTACAATATGCTTCACGATTTGCTCCTTGCTACACGCAGCCATTCGTTAATGTGCCGTTGACATGATAGACGCCCTCGCTCGGTTTCAAACAGTGAGTTGCATGTCTTCTAGAGGGTATAATCCATCTGGGTTCCCACACACTATCGTACAGACATACCTATTCCGAGAGTACCACTTTAGCGGCCTGGACTGATTTCTCACAAGCCGCCGAGTTTAATCGTATTCGAGGGGGGCTCTGACGAAGAGGCCGCTGCGACGGAGAAGTTTAACGACGCCTTCAATGCTAGCAAGTGGGTTTCGGAGAAGAGCTTCGAAAGCAGGGCGTGGCGCAATCTGCTCCGGCTAGTGGCCGAAACTAGGGCGTGTTTGCTCCCGCTTGAAGCTGCGTTCTATAGGTATCGTGGGACAACTTATGCTGACAAGACGGAAGAGATGAAGTGGGAGGACGTGTATATAATCTAATGGACATTAACATCTGTTCCGTTCGCTTGGTTCATCGATAAACATGATTGCGCGCTTGCTCGCGGGTTGCTAAATCTCCCAGTCATCTTTCCACTAATAAATCGAACTGCTTAGTTTTCATACGATCAAAATTGCCAGAGCAGAACCAGTAGTAGATCCAAGCTCACAGTCGTCTTTCACATGAGACTCACTTGAGACCACCTATGGCTCCTGTGTCTGGACGACTATCGTTCTATGTACTTGAGTACTCATATGATAGCCGACGACAAAGACGACGAAGACAGCAAAGGCCATAGCGACCACACAGGAAACGTAGTCGCTCTAGCACGGGAAAATCAGGTCGTCTCTAGAACGCTAGCTCCCTTGTTACCTTTCCGAATTCCCAATGAATCTGAGTCGGATTAATTGATCTAGGTCGTGGTTTTCGGGCATGACGTATCATGTGGCTGCTTTTTTTTTTTCACACCTACCTTAAACATTTCACATACAAGTACAAAGCATAGCGCGAACAACTCTTTTCTCTACATTCTAGCATAATTCCAAAGCGATCACACCACCTGTAGACATCCACTTGATCTGATGAATTGAATATCTTCTCGCTTGCATACTTGACTCCTCAAATGTCTGACTCAGACGTGTCGTCTCTCTTTCTTTTGTGCGAGTTGCGCCCAAACAGATCCAAGAAATCTTTGAAGAGCGTCACGTCATTCTCTTCGGGGCCTTTGTTGTTGAGATCGATTCCCGTTGCTAAGACCCGAACACTAGCCATCAACCAAGCAAGCGCCGCTCTGAGTTCGATCTCCGCCTCCTTCAACGTATGGGGAGCATTTGTCGCGACTCTTTCGAAGCCTCGCCAGAGAGGATGTCCACGATCTTGCCGGGCCCTCAAATACTTGGCCATTGCCTGATGTCTGAAGTTTCCGAAGATTGGGCCGATCATGTCGCCAGCCTGCAGGGGATGTTGGAGTGGAATAACTGGGAGATTGCAGTCTGGGAATTCGCGAGTTCCTCCTGTTGCAATGAACGCAAAAGCCGTTTTCAAGCGGTCGTTCCTGTCCCCCGTAATGTCGTCCTCATCATCTCTCAAGTCTTCCCAAGTAACATAGCGACGTTTCCTCCCTGCTTCGTCCATGAGCCCGAACTGCGTCAACATCCATGCATCGAGCTTGAATCTGTTCTCGTAGCACCAATCAACATCATACCAGCCATCGAGAATTTCAAATTCGTTATGTGGAAATCGGTCGAATGGATGGAGAGGCTTGCGACCTGTTTGCCGGATATCGTCGTCGTCGTCATAGAAGCTTTTGCCGTTCCAAAGCGTGGACCACACGTGGCTGTGCAAAGTACCGAGCAGTACGGCCTGCGGTTTCTCTAGACGCTGTCCCTGGCGTCGGAAAACCACCATGACATCGTCGGCATCTGTCAACGTTTGTTCGACGCCACGATGCTCATTGGTGACGATGCCGTGCATAATCTGCTTCGTGATCTCATGGCGGACTTGGTAATTGGCGTCAAGGACGAGTACTTCACCGTCGGCCCCAAAACGTACCACCGGGTTCGGAGGTGCAATCAGCATGCCGAGTCCGTCTTCATCTTCTTCGCGTTCGCACAATCCGCCAATGCTCTCACCCTCGAGATACTCCCTCAGAATGACACCAATGTATCTCTTGCTTCCGGGGAAGTTCTCTGCACTGTCGTACGCCTCCAAGACCCATGTGCCATAGTAATCAGGATTAATGGTTCCAAGTCCAGTTTTACTGCGGGAATGAAGGTGTTGGAGGACAGCAGCCCGGCGACAAAGATGAGAGTCGGCTTGGACTGAATTTCCGTAACAAACCGCATCGATGACTATGGCCACGATGCATTGCTTCTTGTTGCCAAAGACGGGAATGGCCGAATGTCGAGGGGTTTGGCGAGGGGCCTCGTCGGTCTTGCAACGAAGGATTTGTCGGTCGTGGCTGGCTCCGCCAGAGATCGTCTCGACGATATTGAGCTTCAGTAGTTGGTCATCCTCGTAATGAGCGTTCGGATTGAAACCGCTGGGCTGCTGAGCGGTCAAGTCTTCGAAGGAGCGGCCGCCAGGTATCGTTTTGCCGCGTTTGGGAAAGATGCTCGTGGAATGAGGGGCACCAGGATTCGGGAAAGGCCGAAGGCTCATGTTCTGGCCTACGGTGTACTTCGCGAGCGCGTCGCGCTTCTTGGCGGTCACCATGGTGATGTTTTTGCCAACAAACGTGATAGAAAATGTCAGTCGGTTTGCTTCCAGGGTGGTGCGACGACAAAAGTTTGTGAAGGGAAATGCTGGACACGATTGGTGAGGTGGATTGGGAGAAGGAGGGGGGATGGAGAGGAGGAGAGATGGATAAGGTACTAGGTAGGTAACGAAGAAGAGGGTGAAGCAAGGAAGGTAAGAAAAAGGTGAAGTGTGTATGCAGCCCAAGTGATGAAAGATATCTGCCAAAATTTCAGGCAGGAAGAATCAAAGAGAAGGTGCGAACGAGCTGTACCTACCTTGGGTATGCAACCTTTGGCTTGCAGCGCCACGCGGAGAAAGCCAGTTGAAAGCTTAAAAACCATAGTTATTTAAAACACCCACTCCAAAATTCCACAATTGAACACCTTGAAAAGACGGAAGAAAATTGTTCTCCGAACTGGCGTTGCACAAGACAATAGTAGCAAACAAAACGAACCCACAGACCACGCAAACGAAAAGAGCCAGCAGAAGAGCGCGCAGTATTAAGAAAGTTGCTACTATATAACTAACTCATTCTTGCGAGCTGGAGCAAGCATCAGGCTGTCATTTTATATCACCTCCGTTACACCTGTCTAGCTTGATAACACTTGCTCCGATGAAGAAATTTCTGCCGTAGGCACGGGGGGGCACAAGAAAGAGAAGTCTCCAGGTTTGGGATGGGGAAGATGGAACAAACGAGAACTGGGAAGATGAGATCTTGACAACTAGAAAGGACGCATGTCCGACATGGGAAATGGCCACAAAGACTCGACCGCTTGAGCGCCCGCTTCTGAGGAAAGTAAGCTCAATCTTGTCCAACATGTTGTGCCTTCCCGGGTCTTAGACTCCCGCCCCTTGTCTTCCATCTTTGAATGTCGATGTGGCTGGCCTTCATCCTTAGCTGGTTGACGGCAGAATCACCGCCTCATTCAAAGCGCGGTGGGTTATTTCCAGTCGCGATGCGTCCAAGTAACGATTGAAGGATATTCATGCCGCGGGGGCTCTAAATCGTAAAGTCGAACCCATCCGGCCACTTGACCAGTACCGTGCCTCAACACAAGACCGCGGAACGAGAGGCCGCCCAGGCACCTGGAGCAAGAGCAAACACAAGCATTCCTATCATTGCCAGCCCTATGTCAAAAGGCGTGGCCGAAACGCCACTACCTAGCGCAACGACCAGCCGGATTGGAGTGGCCTTGTAGCCAGAGTGAAGAGCATGGCCAGAGACCGTCCGTATATGGAATACTCGCTGGTAAATTCCAAGGTATCGCTGAACTAGTACTGCTACACTTCAATCATGCCTGCCCCCGCAAACGCCTCGCAGATGCACCATAAACGCCTTGACCGCACGTTGGAGCCTCACTTCTTGGCTCTCCGCTTGCCCTTCTTCGCAACGCTAACGCTGCCTTCAGCGACCTCACCAGCCTCGAGCTGGCCCTCGTTCTCCAGTTCCTTGAGCTTCTCCTGCCCAGAAATAAACATGGTCAAGTCCCGATTCATCTCCTCCAAATCCGCAATCTGCACCTTGTACTCGCCGTCCTTCTTCTTCAACGCCTCGAGCTCGGTATTGTTGTGCTCCACACGCTTCATCAGCCCCTGAGTGACCTCCTTTTCTTCTTGTAGAGCCTTGCCGAGGTTTCGTGCGAGTTCCTGCGACTTGGTGGCTTTGTTTCTGTCCCGCTCTGCGTCCCGTTCTAGCTGTGGGATGACTTGTGTCTTGAGACGATTGAGTTCTGTCTTGAGAGTCGCGTTCTCTTCCAGCGCAGCTGAAGCCTGTGCGGAGGCGGATTCTGCCGTTGCGGCGGCCTTTGACGCCTTGTCCGCGACCTTGCTGAGCATCTCCTCAAAGTACACCCGCTGCGACTCAAGTTGACTGGTAAGAAGATGCGTGTACTCTAGACCGATGTTATCCAACTTTGCTCGCGGCACTACATCCTCGTAGCCTCCTTCCGGTCGATGGTGCTGTCCATTGCTACCTGGCAGCTCGACGACCTTGCCGTCGCCCTTATCGCGAATGAGGCGATGGACCCACGTATCGCCCGCATAATCCCAGACATGCTGCGTCTCGAGCTCAAGCGCGAAGCTGTGTGCCGTCTCTTTCCAGTGATCTTTTGCGTGACCACCTTTGTATCTACCGCAGCCGACGTTTCCGCAAATGAGGCAGATCCAGAGGTCGTCTGGTGAGTCACATGAACTACAGAGATTTGACACGGAGGAACCAAACGGTTGGGTATACGGGTTCGACGGGTCGTATGTGGTTTCAGGGTTCGTGTGTCTGCAGACGGGACATCCTGAGCCCTTCCAGTTCTGGAGACAGTTACAGTGGAAGACGTGCTGGCAGGGGATCGTCATGAGACCGGTTGTATCGTCCATACGTTCTAAGCACACCGGGCAAGTAGGTAATTCGACGAGGTTTGGTGTAGGGGGAGGGAAGGGTTTGAGGCTGCTCGACGCGGCGACAGAAGAGGACGGTGTAAACGGATCGTGGTTGAGGTCGGGGAACGTGCGGTTTTCTCTTGTCGGCGTCTCAAAAGTGATAGACTTGACGAACACGACGTGACAAACCTGGGCCTGGAACATATCAGTACGACCGTCACGTCCAATGCCCATATGACTACTCACCTCCATGCTGTTGAAGACCTTGCCGTCAAACTCCCTCTGCCACTTCCGCGCGCGCTCACTGTTGCGGAACTTGAGGAGAACCAGATACCGGTTCATCCTGGCGGTCATGACCATCCGGTAATGGCTGATGTCGTTCCGCCATTTTTCACCCACGTATCCTAGGAAATCACCTGGTGTGAGGTAGCTCGGCACTGCCGGTATGCAGAGGGTTGTGCAGTCTACCTCTTTGACTCCATCGTCTTCTGACGGGTCAACACCTAACTCTGGCGTCTCCTCCTCCTCGCGATAAAAGTGTACCACACCCCAGCCAACCTCCGTGTTCTTCGTCTCTAGCGGCACGTACTTCGCCTTCGTTGACGTCCCCGCGAACGTCGGGCCCACGCCGAGCGCCGCCGACGAGCTAGCCGCTTCCGCCGTCATTTGCTCTCGCTGACGCTCGTCGTGCAAGTCGATGCTCTGTATGCTCAGCTGCCCAAATCTCCAGTCTCTGACAGCCGTTTCAGGCCGTATCGCGGCGGACGACGGCGGTGGTGGAAAGCTCTGGGTGCGCGCTCTCCACTGCCTTTCGGTCAACCGTTCGAGGTTTCCACCACTGTCCTCCTTTGCAGGTGCTCTCGAGGGGCCGCAGTCAATCAGGCCAGCGTTGCCGGAGGTATTATGCGCTTGTGTGTGCGATCGGTAGGTGTCGGCGGGAAGGGGTGTTTCGTATGACTGCAACGGCGAGGGTTGCGGTCTGTGAACGTAGGATTTCTTCGCGGATTTCCTAGAATGTGTCGGAAGCTCGTCGAAAATGTCGATCCCTTTCGGCGGAAGCCAAACTTCTTTGCCAGCCGAAGAAGTATGTGTCTTGCCTTTAGATTGGCCGTCCGTTGGGCTGGGAGTCGGGTAGAGCTCAAATTTCAAGTGGTAAAAGAAGGACCGCATAGCCTTTCGCAACCCTGCGGACTGACGCTCGTCTGTGGGTGCTGTCGTAGTCGCCGGCGTGCAAATCGGCTAGCAAGTGATGGTATAGAAAGGAGGTATATTATGGAGGTAGAACGATTGTCACCGAAGCACTTTGTAAGGTTTGCTTAAGCTGCTCATAACAACGAGTGGACGGAGGTGTATTTCGGAGGAATAATTTAGGTGCAGGGTCTCTGTGGAAAGTGTTCCCCCACAATGGAACCCCACCGCGGGCACGGGTCCACTGGTCACGTCACTGATAAGGCGCCTGCGTTTCGCGGCCGAACCAAAGCGGTGCTAGACTGTCACTGCAGGCGCTGTGTTTCTTTTTCCCGATGGATACAGAACCGATCTAAAAGTAAGAAAGCTGCAGCGATGAAGACTACAACGATGGCAAATGGAGGTGACGGGCGATCACAGCACACGATAATAGACGCTAGAGACGGACGGTGATAACGGGTAACGGATGACGGTAACGGACGACAGTGACGTTGAAAGACTACAGTGACAGTCGACAGTGTTAGACAATAGTGACGGACGAGGGTGACGGACGAGGGTGACGGACGAGGGTGACGGACGAGGGTGACGGACGAGGGTGACGGACGAGGGTGACGGACGAGGGTGACGGACGGGGTGATAGATGACGATAGTGACAGACGATAGTGACAGACGACAATGATAGCAGACGACGAAGCAGGACGACGAAGCAGGACGACGAAGCAGGACGACGAAGCAGGACGACGAAGCAGGACGACGAAGCAGGACGACGATGACGGATGATGACGGGCAACAAGGGCGAAGACGACAATAGATATAGACATCACGAGAGGGGACGAAGCAGAACTAAGACGCAGGACGACGACGGACGACGATGACGGACGATAACAAGGGTAATGACGACGACAATAGATACAGACATCACGAGAAGGGACAAATGTAGACTTCAACGGTCTGTATTGGCGCTTTTGAGCGCATGGTGCCTGATTTACCAGGCCCTAACTAAGATATCATCATGCCAATGCCGTAACCCATAACCCATGAACGCCGCGAAGGAAAGAGCCGCCGCTTACTGGCCACCGCGAAGACGAAGGACCAAGTGAAGGGTCGACTCCTTCTGGATGTTGTAGTCGGAGAGGGTGCGACCGTCCTCAAGCTGCTTACCAGCAAAGATCAAGCGCTGCTGGTCGGGGGGGATACCCTCCTTATCCTGAATCTTGGACTTGACGTTGTCGATTGTGTCTGACGACTCCACCTCCAAGGTAATCGTCTTGCCGGTCAGGGTCTTCACGAAAATCTGCATACCTCCGCGGAGGCGAAGGACCAAGTGAAGGGTGGATTCCTTCTGAATGTTGTAGTCGGAGAGGGTACGGCCATCCTCGAGCTGCTTGCCAGCGAAGATAAGACGCTGCTGGTCGGGGGGGATGCCCTCCTTGTCCTGAATCTTGGACTTGACGTTGTCGATGGTGTCGCTAGACTCAACCTCGAGGGTGATGGTCTTGCCAGTAAGAGTCTTGACAACTGGGAAGTGTTAGTGCTGGGTTGTAGATGTCGACGAAGTCGATTACTTACAGATCTGCATGCCACCACGGAGACGGAGAACCAAGTGAAGGGTGGATTCCTTCTGAATGTTGTAGTCGGAGAGGGTACGGCCATCCTCGAGCTGCTTGCCAGCGAAAATAAGACGTTGCTGGTCGGGGGGGATGCCCTCCTTGTCCTGGATCTTGGACTTCACATTGTCGATGGTATCGGAAGACTCGACCTCGAGGGTGATGGTCTTGCCAGTGAGGGTCTTGACGAAGATCTGCATGATGGCGACTTCTGAGTGGTTGTGATGTGATTGATGTAACTGATGGTGGATGTAGAAGTTGTCGCTGATGGACGAGTGCTTGTGTGGGATGGAAGACTGATGGATGTAGGAAGAAAAAAATGTGTGGTTGAGGAGAGGTTGAAGTAGTTAAATAGTAGGAGGCAGAGGAGATACTGGGCAGGCAGGAGGCGGGTGGTGACTGACCGCGGCGAACGGAAGGTAAGGGAAGGCAGTGGGGGGCGCAGGCGCAGGTGGAGAACCAACCTGGAAGGTACCTTACTGCGTCCTTACCTGACAGTTATGCGGTGCACTGAGGCAGTACGGATATGCCTTGTGTCCTTGTCTGGGGGAATGGCGAATGATTCATCAGCAAGCAAGAGCGCTAAGGTAGGCAGGAGCAAGCCGGAACCCTCCAGAACCAAGTGGACCAGGAGGGTGCGGGAGGTAGCCAGTACCTTCCAGAAAGGCATGGACAGGTGCTGATTTCATGTACTCGCCACTTCTTATCTGCGCTATCGGGCCACTTCTCCCGCGGACCTGGAAAGGCTGGAACCCAGTTCTGCTGTGCCTGATGTCTCAGTTCGCAGCGCTGGACCTGCCGCTGGCCACTGACCACGACGGTTGGCCACTCGCCATCGCCGCTTCTTTGATCAGATGGCCTCGCTCATGCCGCCGTAGCCCCGAAACGCCATTCGACGAGTGGCTGCCGAGAGATCAAAGATCTGTTGTTTGTGATTAATGGCAGTTGCGAGATGCGAATCTTCAAAGAACTGGGAGGCGGGAGCGAGCTCGGGGGCCCGTCGGCAAGAACGTCTCGCGCAGGAGGGAGCCACTGTTTACTGTTTCCCCGGAGCCTTAAGCGTTAGGCAGTCTGTCACTGATGGGTCGCCGCCCCATCGCAACTCGCAACCCCTGCACCTGCTCCGCCTCTGCCGTCCACCTCGGACTGTCTTCATCAGTCGTCATCGCAGACGACTCAGTCATGGCTGAGAAGCGTCGCCGAGAGCATTCACAGTGTACGGCGTAGACCACCACAGCTGGAGGCTGGAATGTTTCCCCCCCCCACGAACGAACCAACCTGCCAAACCGAGAAGGCGGGCGGTTAAACAACTGGCTGTCTTCGTTCTCGACGCTGGGCTAGGAATGTGTGTCTCACCCAACCGCACCGGGAACACCACCTTGACGATGGATGGCTGCAAACTCAACCAACTCACAGACGCCAGACCGACTCAAGGCCACACACTATCATCCAGGCACTGACAATGTGAATGTGGTGGCGCCCCACCCGCCACCCGGATGCCGGCCATTTTCAGAAACACGGCGACGCCTGACTGGCAAAGCGCGTGCAATGTGTCACTACCACCACCTTAATCGCCACTCGAGAGCCTCCAGTCAATCTTTTCCTCGTCCGAAGAATCGCCTGCCAATCCCCCGATGCCTCTAAAGCTTCTCTGGACCTCATCGCTTACCTCTTCCAACGACTCCATCGGTTGTCCGTTTGCCTACCTTGGCCTCACCCAAGATGGCTTCATTTCCACGTCTCAGCGCGCCCGCGGTCGCCGAACAGTCACACCAGACCCCGACAGCTCACCCCGGTATCGCTATCGCTGGATCCCCGCATTTTAGCGCATGATGACGCCAGATGTCATTCCTCCCAACCTCTTGAGCGCCCGACCCTGATTTTACCATCGTTCGAGACCGACCGACGAACTGCAACCTCTTCGGCCTGCCTGCCCAACAATGTCCTTTGAATAAATTACCCGGGAGGAATGGGTGTGTGAAGAAATGTCTCTTTCACTGTTTCGGGAGCAAGCCACATGGATCATGGTAGGACGAGACCGATCAGATCCAGTCGAGAATGCTCCCCAGTGACGCATTCGTTTTGTCGGAGAAACGAGACAGAGGGATTGCGACATCGCCATTTCGACGCTCGGCCCTCGTCACGACGACTCACGGTCGGCGCCAGAGCCCGTAATGGCCAGCCGACCGACATCGTGGCACCAAAGTGCGAACGTGGCAGACTGGCAGTTCATGTCTGCAGCAGACGAACACCACCAACTGCGCTCCTCGCAGCCAGCCACCGTCTTATTGGATTGGCCTCAACGTGCCAAACTGCCAGCGCTGTCTCTGATTTGCTCCGATAAGGGTCCCCCTCCCCGACTTAACCCCGCAGGCGTTCGCGTTCTTGCGGTCAGCAGGCCATGAAGGTCAGTCAATAGTTCCAACTCAATGTCGACAGAAGTCAAAAAAATTGTCCAACGGGCGGAGGTCCCGTGAACGTCCCTGGAAACAATTCCGCGACCGGCATGGGGAGCTCAGTCAGCAGCAGTTGTCTGAATCGCATCAACCAGTGCACTGTCGGGAAGATTCGCCGCTGCAGTCGGAGCAATAAACCAGGACCTCTGTAATCAACGGCGAGGCCAATTGACTGAGGATCCAGGAGCCAATCTAGCCTTCGGAAAGCCTAAAGTTGTCCTTAGATTCACAGCGTTACTTTCAAGGGCTGTGTTGACTGCAAGGGTCCCGCTAGATCAGGCCACGTGCCAGACACTGCGAGACAAGCTGCACGACCATCGTGAACCGCAGTATATGCTCAGTGGTTCGATGGAAACTATGAGGCGACCAGGAGAGCGTTGATAACAACAAACAAATTGCAGGCATCTCTATACAGCGCTTTCTTTTCTCCGCTACTCTCATGATTGGGGCCTCTCAGTTCCCGGGACCACCAAACCTGCCTGTGAAGACATGGGCCTGGCGACCTGGCCCGTAATTGCGGGTTGGCTCACCGCTTCAACGCATCGTGAAGGGGGTGATTGCGGTCAACTTCGTAGGGTATAAAGGGCGTATCGTCTGTCCGTCCCGTCCACGTCCGAATGCAACCTGCCAGGCCCTCGCTCTCGGACCGAGCAGACTTGCAAGACGTAGCTATCCTGACTTGCTTGGTCAGTGACGCTTGGGTTCGGCGCGCTCTCGTCCTGCTCTCAAGCCTGAAGAGACCGCCGAGGCGAAGATCATGGCTTGTTGTCTCGCAGACTGTCACCGACGCGTCGAAATGGCATGACCAAGTCGGCGCGTCAAGACACGTGTGTCTGCATGGCGTGGTCGACAAACAGATCAAGAGACAACGAGGAATTCACGTTGGTTGCTTCAAGGTGTAACTGATGTGAAGGGCAAGAAACAATCTCTTCGATATATCGAATTTTGGCCTAACTACAACGGACATAAAAATGCCGAACCTATTCGGCCAAACAGAGCCTCTCCAAAAATTCTAGAAGGCGTTTTCATCCAAAACGTTCCCTTCTGCCACCCAGTAAATCCAAAAATGCATATCGTAATCGTCTATGCTATGCTGTTTCATTTCCGTGCCTGTCGTGCCGGCATAATCGTCTCCGTTAAATTTGATAAACAACAAAAAATATTCTTTATAGCGCATTTGTCGCGTCTCTCTTCGCCGCAGCGCAGCCGTCTAGCCAACGCGCAACTCCAGACCTCTCCACCACGTTGAAAGCTTCGAGTCATACATTCGTAATGAATCATGAAAAAGGGTCGTAAACACATCGAGACGAATCGTGTTGAGAGGTGACCAGCCGCAAAAAGAAGTGAAGTCAGAGGATGTGTGTGTGTGTGTGTCTGAGGGAGATCATGTGTAGTGTCTCGTTCAACGCCGTCGCTGTGACCCGTAACATAGGAAACAATGCCCACCCGGGGGCTTTTAAATGACCTTCCGAGAAACATATATCGCAAATTATGACACAAGATGGTTAGTTGGCGCGGATGACCAGCTTCGACAGGAACTTGTTGGACAAGCAGTCAAAGTCATTGCGGTCAAAGGTGGCCTCGGGGCGAGTGCGCAAGTACGACTCTGTGGCGGGGTTAGTATTGTCGCTTGTGGATGCCTAGTGTGATGAGACTTACCATGCTTGATGACGTGCTCGCGGACCTCAGTCATGGCCTCGCAGACGGCGACGTTGTTGTTCAACAGGTGGCCGTGCTTGGAGGTGTCCCAGTCCATGAAGGCGGGCAGCTTCTGGGAGATGGCGTGGAACAGGCCGACAATGACACCGACGGGAGTGGTCTCCATGTCGCTGCAGAACTTGTTGACGGCAGCAGGGTCGGGCACGCGGTAGTGGCAGTCGAACTGCATCTCCTCCCAGACGGCAAGCAGGATGGAAGCCAGCATGAAGATGGTGGGCCAGTTCTTGAGGCGCTCACCGCTGTAGACACTGGAGTACAAGGCAGAGAGCTCCTCAAGAATCTCCTTCTGCAGCTCACGCCACATGTCGGCCATGGCGCACTTGATCTGGAAGTTGATCATGACGGGGGCGACGGTCCGGCCGTAGTACTTGGAGTCCTCGTCGTCGATCTGGCCGTCAAGACTGACCTCCTCGCCCTGGTTCTCAACAAGGGTGATGTGAAGAGTGAGGTTGTAAGCCAGGACAAGCTTGAGAGCCTTGCGGATGACAGGCATGCGCTCCTTGACGTAGTAGCGGTGGGCGGTCTTGAGGATCTCAGTGATGAAGGGGGTACCCTCAAAGTGGTCCTCAATGAAGTCCTCAAAGCCGCCGTCAATGTGCTTGTCGAGGTAGTCGGACAGAGCCTCGACGGAAACGCCCTTGGCGCCAACATCAAGGTTACCAGTGCGGAGCTCAAAGTCGATGGGCTCCTGGTCGGTGAGGCAAGACTCAACCCAGTCGGCCTGGAAGCAGCTGTCGTCGGCGACAAAGACCTCGCGGACGTAGACAGGGAGGGCAAAGCCATAGCCGTGAGTGATCCACATGAGAGTCTCGCTCTGGGCAAAGCCCTTGACGTTGTAGACGGAGACGCCACGGCCAAGGTGACGCTCATAGTCGGCCTTCCAGTCCTTCATGAAGTAGCCAATGTCCTTGATGTCAATGCGAGTGCAAGGAACCTGCCACAGGCGGGCGTGAGAAGGCTGGCAACCAGCGCAAGGCTCACCCTTGTCGCAGGTCTTCTTGAGGAACTTGCAGCGGAGGCAAGCACGGAGCTTCCTGATCTCGCTGGCCTGCTTGCGCTGCTCAGGCAGGAGAGGACCCTTTCTGCGGCCAACCTTCTTGACCTCGGAGCCGTCCTTCTTACCGGTGGAGGTGCGGCGGATGACGGCCTTGGTAGACTTGGCAGTGACGGGGCTCCGTCTCTGGCCCGAGTTCCTCCGGGCGCTGACAATGGGAGGCGAGGTGGCACCGGAGCCGCTGGCGGGCGTAGGCCGGGTCGGGGTGGTCGTGGTCGTCGTCTTGATGGGCATCGGAGCAACGGCGGACGCAGGGCTGACTGTGTCGTGGTTGTGAGCGTGGTTGTGGTTGTCGCCGAAGCAGTTGCGGTGGGATCCGGCGTCGACATATCCATCGGATTCGGGGGAGAAGGGCGAGATGGGGAACGGGGGAATCTCCTCATAGCTGCCGAGCTCAAACGAGTTGGCTCCATCCGACGAGTCCGAGTTGGTTCGCAGATGCAACGTCTGGCTGGGGTTGAAAATTGCCGCGTTGGGCTGGGGCTGCTGGAAGTGGTCAAAGCCGGCACCGGAACCCTGCTCGACAACCATTGACCATCCCTCTCCGTTGCTAGAGCTAGGCAGAGACAGAACCTCGAGGAAAGTACCGGTGGGCGAGTTGCTGCCGATGCTGTGGGAGAGACCCTCAATCTGCAGAGCGGAAGCGGCGGCCTGAATGTCGTGCCAGCTCTCCATACCCATGTTCCAGTTCATGGCGGGAACAGTCTCGTCCATAGGCGGCATGGTGTTGAAAGCGGATGCGAGCTGGAAGTTTGCGGCCAAAGCTTGAGTCGTCGCGGGGAGGAAGTCGATGGTGTTCGCCTGGAAACCCGGGGCGTAGGGGTTGTAGGTGACGGGCATGTAGGCATCGGAGACGAACTGGGAAAAGTCCTGGACGGGGATGTGAGGCTGTTGCTGCTGCTGGTGCTGGTGTTGCTGAAGAGCCCAGTCGGTCAAGGAGTTGACGGGTTGCTGGTAAGGGGAGTGATGGGAGTGCTGGCTGAGAGGCGAGGAGCTGTGGGAAGGCGAGTGTGCTTGCTGGTCTTCGGGAGGACTCGAGACAGCGGGATTCGAGGCCATATCGAGAGGAATGGGCCAGATCCTTTGGGCGGGCATGTTTGCGACGCTCTGGGGGCTGTTTTGCGAGGAGGGGATTTGGGAGGCGTAGGAGAATCGGTCCCGCTGGTCGAACGAGGAGAGGTCGAGGAGGTCGCCTCCACTCGAATCGAAGTTGACGTTCATGATGGGTTGGGCTGGGCGGCTGGTATCAGTCGTTCGAAAAGATCGAACGGGTAGGTGTAAGTCGAGGAAACGGGACTTGGAGGAGTGATATGGGCTTGGACCCCAGGACACCGCTCTTTCGTCGGGGGCGTCTGGATGTGGATGGAGGAGTTGTCTGACCCTTTCTTCTGCGGAAGAAGGAGGTTTTGGGGGAGGAATGGTGTGGGCTGGATGGGATTCGGGTGGTAAGAAGGGCGAGAGAACAGGACGGGGCGCCCCAGATGCGGGCATGCGTGGGTGAAGAGGAAGAACGACGAGCCCGCGAAAGAAGCGGTGAGAGCTGCAGTCGAACGTCCAGCCCCGGCCGGGAGGAGGAGCCAATGAACGGGGCCGGTGCTCCTTCTGCAGCTGCACGAGTGTGGAGCGGGGGGAGGCCGGGGTGGTTGCTCCAATGGAAGCTGCTGCGGCCGGTGGTGAGCTCTTGAGAGACTGGAGTTGGGGGGGAGTCTTGGGGGAGGCATGGTGGGTTTAGGTGGAGGACGATGGAGGGGGGAGGCTTGTTCACGAGGGCCACTTTTTACGACGGGGGCACCGGGGGGGTGGCAGACGGACGGTGGACGGGCCAATCACCAGCCGCCACCGTGCGAGGGAGACGGTGTCTCGAGGGAAGAAGCACCGTATTTTGCCGGGGCGAGTCGACGACCACCACAGTGGCAGACTGGCTGGCAGCAGTGAGTGAGTGGGCTGGCGGTTGCAAAACGTGTGTTAAACGTCGTGAATGGTGTCAGTCCCAGAGGGGCTTAGCGCCGACGGCTACTGGACGAAGGGCCCCGTTGAAAATGGCTGGCGAGCCCAGTTGAAAAGCCCAGATATTGGACCAGACGGTACGAGAGACGAGACTAACGGACGCTAAGGGACCCATCAGATGGAGTACGTACCCCAGCCATAGAAGCCGCGAAGCGACAATGGAAACGTTCTTTCCGCCTTTGGCGAGCTTCTGAGATGTGGTTCTGCCCTTTCCGCGGTCCACCGTCCACTGAGCCTCTTCCTCTAGGTGCTTAGGTACGAAGCGAGATGTCATCCTAATGCTCTCTCTCAAGACACTCACGGTGGAAGAATCAAGCAAACATGACTTCCGTCTTCCATCTCTGGAATGATCGTGCAAGGTGACGATGGTGTGTGTACCTGTGCTGCTGCTGCTGCTGCCGTTGCAGTGGGTTGCAGCTAGCTGCTAGGTCCTTTCGTCGTCTTGCCTCGTCCTCGACCAAGTCTGGCTATCGTCTCACACACACAGTCGCACTCACACCCACGCGCACCCAACCAACCTGGTCACCACTCCCACCACCACCAGTGACCACCACCACCACCTGGCACCACCAATCCTGCCCCTCCTCCATTGCGCAACTCGCAGCTGGCAAACCACACTCGTCCCGTCATCCACCCCGCGACTCATGGGCTTCGCGGCGAACACACACGCATTCACACACAAGACATCCAATTATCCAAACAGCTCCACAGGCTACAGGCGCAGCTGTCGTCGTGCTGGCCTCTGTGTCGTCGACCTGTCCCTGGAATAAGACTCCAAGACCTCAGTTGCCTACCTGATCCAGCGCCCACATTCCAGAGCCCTCCTCGTGCCTGCAGCACGCTGCCCGCAGAGTCAAATCGTTTAAAACAGGAGGTTCCGGATGGCGATCTGCTCTGGTCTGGTGGGCCTTTGGTCGTCTTCCTCGTCGTCCCTCTCTTTCCGAACCAGGCACGCCAGCAGCAAGGCCTTCTTTCAAGGGTTCAATCTCCAAGGCCTGCCAGGTACCAGTCAACCAGTTCAGACCCCGAGCTGCGCGAGCTGGGACCGAGCTACCTGGGCCTGGATGGAGCTGCTGGAGGAACATCGGCAGTTGCAGGAACCGACGACCGGTTCGGATACGCGACCAGAGTGAGGTACCTCGCGAACTCGCCCGCTCGCCCTGCAAACCGCACGCATACGCTACACGCAGTCTGCAGGCCTCGCAGAGCCTGGACTGTATCTTTCGTGCGCCGCTGCTGCTGCACTGCTGCAAATCGACGGCGACCGCGATGGCGACTTCGCCTGCGACTGCCACCGTCTGTCCATCTTGCCTCTCGCTTCACGCTGCTGCAGCCGCCACCACCGGCCATCTCTAATACGCAGTAGCGGTTGTCACCAAGATTCGTCCGGCATCATCCATTCATCACGCTGACGAGGTTCCCCCCGATCACCAGCGGCACCTGTGCGTGCGCAGGACCGCAGACGGCGGCTAGCCCCGAGGCATTGGTCTGTTCTTGTGCAACGACACGGACGACACAGCCCACGGACGTTGGCCGGCGCCTGGCCAAGGCTCTGCTCTGCTCTACCTACTTAGTAGTACTCTACTGAGGTGATCAGCAATCGACCGTGCTCGCTACCGTACTACACACCATTCACCATTCACAGTTACGTGCTGTGGCCTGCACGGTGAGTGGCTGTCGCCGCTGCGGTGCAACCGCGACGACATGTGTGGACTGTGGACTGTGGACGTGTGCGCCATGCACCAGAGACAACGCACAGTGCAACGGCGCGGGAAAACATGCCCACGGCTGCTGCTGCTTCGTCAAAACGGGGGAAACGATCAGCTCACACGGCACTGGATCGGCTGTCAGCGGCCAACTCTATCTGCACCTCGCGTCAACGGCACATCGGCCCTCCCCTCTCACCTGTCAGTCAGCCTCCGCCCAGGGTCCAGTCCTGGAGCCCACTACCCGTAACGTCCGTATTGCCAGCGTTTTCAAATAGTGGGATGATTGATTCCAGAACTGGGTCAATCGACTCAGGGAAAAACACGCACTATGGATATAATGCCATTGTTGCCCTGTTTCCTCAAGCGGCAACACCGACTACAAGCGTCCAAAGAGGACAACTGCCCGCTAGCAGCCTCGGTCGTTTGCTAAACCCTCGCCCGCGGGGAGAGAAAAACCTGGCTTCCCACTGCTCCCACCATGGTGCCAAGGCGACAGTGGCTGGGGGAGAGTCAGTACGGACCACAACTTCTCACCAGACCCTTCGGAGTTTTCAAGCCGCCCCCTACCACCGCAGAAACAGAGCCCCACGGACAAGGACCAGAGCCAGCCATTGAGAGGACACCTGTTGCGCTAGCCTTCGATCGCAAGTTGCCGCAGATCTGCCATGGCAGCATTGGCAAACGCAAGGATGAAAATCTTCTCGTACGGGCTCCAGTCGATTCTGGGTCTGGAGCCCAGACGCCTGCACCTGCCGTGGTAGTGGACGGATACCTCATGCGAGTACCTACTTGATGCCCGCAAGACGCCAGACGACGCAACCCAAGAGACGACAGCGCCGCCCTCGCGCTTGTGGTAGCCGGCTCAACAAAACCACCATCCTCACCACCACCGCCCCTTGTACACTCCCGTACAAACTTGTTTGTCGTGTACCCCTCGACCGATAGACCACAGACGGGCCCTACCTTCGCGGTCCTCGCCCCAGTCCCCGCTGCAGATAGACGATGCCACTATTGGCATTGGCTCAACCTGCCCTGCCTTGCTTGCTCGCCACAGGTGTCGCTCTCACCACGACGGCGACGCAAACTTCAGAACTGATGTTTCCGGCGCGCCTGTCTCCCCACAGACGTGGGGACGACGTGCATCCGATTTCTCCTCTTTGCAGACCCCGCCTGTTGCTGGGCTCAGGCATCTGAGCCTCGACAACGACGACTCCTGCATTGTTATTGTTGGTTTGCATCAGCCGGGCTATTTTCGAATGCAACGATGCCCTCGTCCTTGGCCGTCCCTCGAATTTAGATGCCTGGCCCGAGTCTTGCGACCTGGCGATACGCCGCCGCCGCCTCGATACGGGTTACCAAGTATACCGTTTGGTGGGGAATCTCTCGCGGGAATAGTTTCTTCCTGGCGGATTTCTGAATCATGTGTCCAGTGGTCCGACGGTTCGCTGTCACGGTTGTCACCCTCCCGGTGGTTGGCTGCAATCTTCAGTCTGAGCACGCGGTGGATCGCGGAGAGCCGGTGCAAAGACCATGGTGAGGCTTCAGCAGATCTCCCTCCTCTAGCTCGAACGACGATGAGGGGCACTGGGTGCACAGCCCGCAGCCTGTCAAACGAGCCAGTTGCAGATGACGAAACGGACGGTAGCACTCTGTAGTCTGTACAGGGTCCAGGCATCTTGCACGAAAAAACCGGACTTCTCGCGCTGCAGCAGTGAGCGGCCAGCGGCCAGCAGCAGTTTAACACGACGCCCGATTCCCCACCCGTATCACGGATAATGTCTGAAGAGGGCCTCGCGATATTGCGAGACTGGCTAGCAATCAAGGTACATCCCGACCTCGACACACGCAACAATGTCCTTTGCCGTAACGGAGCGATCAACGTCGCAGGCGGGAGGTTCTTTTAGCCCTCGTTGCCGCGAGTGCACGTCTCCCTTATTGGCTTCGCCTGCAATTAAGGCACATCAGATCTACACCAAGATGGCCGTTCCCAGCTTCCCCTCCCTCCAATATGGGCGAAGACTACGACGACATCCAGACCCTGCACCCTGCATCGTTTTTCGGATAGTGGACGGACAAGACGATAGTTGATCCGGTGTGTCCACCCCGAGAGCTGCCATTCTGGACGACGATTCGTGCCACCTTCCAGCTCTCGGCAGCCTGCAGTCAAGGCATGAAAAATGGCACATCATCTTGCATACTCTACCTCTGACCAAGACGGTTTCTTATGAGTGCACTCGTCAACGGTTGGCTGCTCCCCACGCCGGCCGCACGCTTGTTCGAGACCCAGAAAATCGAATTGGCGCGTGGTATGAAGCAGACATCCGCACAAGCCGACGTCGCACGAAGCCTAGAATCCCATGCTGCCAGATAGCTGTGTGTCTCGTCTGAGCTGCGAACCTCATGCTAAGCAGCTAAGGTGAATCAGTTCCATGGCCAAACCCGACCTGCGCCGTGTGGGGGGCGGCAGAGGGACAGCGAATCGTCCGGCAGCAATGCGAGCGAGAGTCATTTTTGAGTCTGCTATTGGTGCATCTCCGGTACCAGCAAGGGGTCGCTCAGGCACAGTCGCGTCTCCCCGCCATGCCCCGGGCTTTCGTGGACGGGAAAAGAAACCGGCTGCAAGCCATCCCCTGAATCTCGAATGTGCGGTGTGAGATTTTCTGTTTGATTGAAAACGCCTGAACTGCAGCATCAGCCAATGACCTGCCATATTCCCGAGTGAATATCGGCCGTTGGCGGGATTCGTCCGAGGGCTCTGTCGGCCTAACGTCTTCCTTGCATTACGTGATGCAAGTAATGCCTCTGGAGAGACAGGAGGCTAGGCGCTGTCAGATGCCAGAAGGCATTGGCGACGCATTGGGGCGATCGAG
The DNA here is from genome assembly GCA_027406125.1 of Colletotrichum tropicale. NCBI lineage: Eukaryota > Fungi > Ascomycota > Sordariomycetes > Glomerellales > Glomerellaceae > Colletotrichum > Colletotrichum tropicale. Next base: position 6,289,927 of record JANVYH010000002.1, read on the forward strand.
AATTTGATCGGTTCGTTGAAATCCAGCCATGGTTCTGGACTTGCCTTGTGGCAGGCTGCGAACAACTCAATTCGGCGAGACGATCTCGATGCATCTTCGAATGCGGGCGTGAGGCACTGATACCAAGCGGTTGTCGGGAGCGCCCACTAGTCCGACAAACGCGGGGCAATCCTACATTATGCCAAACCCCTCTTGACATCAGGCATGGAGGGGTTATCTCGACTGACCTCACCAGCCATGCAATATCTGGCGAGACCTAGCGATGAAAGGTGCCCATCGCCGGCCATAGGCACGGCCGATGGTGGGTAGGTCGGTCTCACCGTCCGAGCACCAGCCGGCGTCGAAATCCACGGAACCGTCCGCCCTTAGTGGGACGCTCGGAGCATGAGAAGTCTTGACCGCTTGTTCCGCGTTGAGTAGTGCTGCCCGGAGCTGAGAGCGAGGGAAAAGTTTCCTCAACGTCAGGCCTCTCTCCCATCGTCGCCCAATTCTGGGAGGAGGGGTTGGAGGGGTCGTACGAGGGGCAATTCAAGGCAAGCAAACCGGATTAAACTTTTCATTGTATCGGATTGTCCAGCTGAAGAATGGGTTCTTTGAATAGCGCTCGCTTTTCCAAAACAATCCAGGAATGGATTTTCTGGGGCCTCTTCATATGCAACCTTGATAACGATGTGTTGGCTCCAGTCGCATCCCGGGCAGGCAGAGTTGACCGCCCAGGGAGGGGGGTACATGGCCAACGCATGCATTTGGGGGCGTTTCGCAAGTCACGCCACGAGGCTGCGTCCTCTGCGTTTTTCTTTCGCGATGCTTTCCCCATAGGACTCGTGGTTCGAAGAAGTTCTTCGCGCCCATGTGGATTGATGATTGATAATGCACGTTGATGGGAATCTTCAATCGGGGCGTCGTCGTTCCCCATCATTGAAATCAATTCCGGTTGGTAGGTTGAAGGAGACACTGGAGATAGAGAAAAAGTGTGTTGGTCCGCTGGGTCCGGAGCGGTCACGATTGCATCATGAGCTGTGCTGGTGGGTTGACGATTGTTTGGATGGGGCCGCGGGCCGCGCGCAGGTGTCATTGCTGTTTCATGAGGGTTAGTCTTGTGTGCAGCGCGATCTCCACGCGGGACGAAGTGCGTATTCCTGGCGATGGCTGGTGCGCTGGCTGTGGGTTATGGGACTTTGGGTCTCTTTTTTTGTCCGTTTGATGAAGGTTGTTCCCTCGTGGTTGACAGCCTTACGGGCGTGTAGTGGTTCATGCCCGACGGAAGGTTTTGTGAGTCATAGGGGGAGGGAAGCAGTTCGGGGTTCTGGGTGCTGGAGTTCGTGGGAGAGGTTGGGGATGTTCCTTGTGAGATGTGAGGGACGTGAGAGAGGTATGTGCTTGTTAGTTGTGAGTGAGTGAGTGAGGTGAGTTGATGCCATTTTTGCTTTTGTGAGGTCTCGTTGCCTTGGAGTGGAAGTCGAGATTTTGAGAGTTCGGATCATGTGCGGTTGTCATCTGGCATGGCTTCGATGAGATGAACGCAGTGTAGGTGAGGGATCGGATGATGGGGGAGGTGTTTGAACTTTACCTTGAGCATGGCAAGATGTTGCGTGACTGCGGTTGTGATGAACGTCCTCGAGTCGGGTCGATGGCAGACTCCAGAGTTGGGTTTCTAGATGTCAGCGATAGCCATCGCTGTCCTCTTTTGCTTGTGAAATCTGCTGGTTTTGGTCTGCAGTCTTAATCTCAGAGCCCGCCGTCCGTCGAGTCCCAAAACACCAGCTTTGCAGCTAGAAGAGACGTTCTTCGGGATGTATGCACCGGTCTCCCATCACACCGTTGGCATAATCTGCTGGTCTGATCATCAGTTTCTCCCAAACGGACAGCGATGTTTTCCTCATTCTTAGGGCAGAAGCTTTCTCTGTGAGGCATAATGGGCCTCACCGGGGGCGGACTCGCCTGCCACTCGGACGGTTGCGAAGCTTATTCTGTTCTGGTCCGTGAAGTTGGACGCACTTTCCAGCGGACACACTTCATCCCTAGATTGGGAGCTTTGTACATCTTGCCGGTGGCAGTGTAGCGCATTCGACGCCTGTTGAGTTTCTTGCGCGAGATTCAACCGCCGCGGATGTAGAATTGGGTGAAACCAATATCACCGAAGCGAGTTTTGGGATCATCGTTGGAAATTTGGTCTAAGGTGAGGAGCAGGTTTCTTGCCGCTTGGCCCATGGACGGCTTCACTCGATCATCTACAACATGAAGGCCCCATCCTGTGACCATAAATGGAGCTTGGAGTTGTCGGCAGTGTCTCTCGGAGGGTCTACTTCGAGATTCTTGGCATGTGCTCTGGGTCAGTGCTATCTCACGGTTGGGAGTCTGGTGATGGCCGACAAAATGCTGCGATTGCACTTTCAATACCTTGATTAGCAACGTGTCGGATCGTTGTTCAATTGTTGAAAGCACCCAAGTTGGTTTCTAGAACGGATAGCTCTTCTACCTGCGTGTCCGCCTCGACTTTTCTGTCCGTCCTGCCGTCTCCCATGTTACGTTTGCCTGGACCCTCAACAATCACCAACTTGCCCAGAAACTCCGATGGCTCTTCTGGAGGAAGGGCTTTTGGCCGGAGAGACACAAACGCAAGTCACTTTCCTCATTCCCAACTATTTTTGATATCCGGGCAGTGATAACCACACAAGTGTGCAATCCGCATGTCTTGCTGAGAGCCCCTTCTTTTCCCCTTGTGCTAAAGCGACTACGTTTCACTGTCGTCGTCGTCTTTTCATCTTTTCGTCTGTAGTCATCTATATCATCGTCGTCCATCGTCGTTATTGTCGCAGATATCCCTATAATCGAAGCGCTATACGCGCCCGATCGAGGTATTGAGTGCGCTGTGATTGAAGTGACAGGTAACTTTGCCCGACTGGTAAAAGCATTCTCAAATACGGTGTTCGATACATTCTTGGTCAACTGGAAACATGTCATGGCTGAGAGACGCCTCTGTAAATATGCTTTGGAACTACTTATTTTCCTATTCGATATCAAACTTTCGAATATTTTGAGATGATAGACTTGTGAGTTTTGGACTCGATTACAGACGACCTTGGCAGCCGCCGTGCAAGTACGGACGGAATTCGAACCGGGAGCAAAGCTGGCGGTCTGCACCTTGGATGAAGATGTCTACAGGCTTGAGCGTTGTCCCCCGTAAACCCTTCGTCAGTGAACATAAATACAATTGAAACTTTTGAGGAGATTCTATTCTGCGCGAGGCGGTAGGGCGTACATATTTACCTTGAGCCCGCCTAGGACTACCTCGTCCCGCCACTTGCGGCGGTCGACGGTGCACGGCGAACACGGTAATGTTGAATCTGATTACGACCATGGAATACCCTCTGAAACTCAGCAGTCTTACGATAGAAACAGAATTGGCTGATATTCCTCTTTGCTTACTAAAAGAATGAAACCTTGGTGATGCCGCAAAGACGTGGCATTTGGGGCTTTCCTTCTCGGGCCATACGGCTATCTCAATGGTGGTTTGGCTGACTTTGATGAACTGGAAGAAATTCGCGGTTCGACATTCTGATTCATGTGTATTGTTTCAAAACGTGTTTTCACGTTATTGCAACAGCTATCTGTAAAATGGATTGTATACATTCATTGTATCTCACTATTGGGGGAATGCTGACGTCTCAAAGAACCCAACTCCATGGGCTGGCTGAGACATCAAATCTCTCAATCGTTACCAAGAAAGCATAGCCTAAGCAGTCACCCACTTGGGATTTCCAAGCCCAGACCGATTGCACAAGTGCTTGTGAACCCCAATCCGTCTGCCGCTTCCACGGCGCTCTCAGAACCGTTCTTTTCGAAATGGCAATCATTTACACCCCAGACCTATTTGCATCTTGGAACAGTCATTTGAGCACCAAATCTAAAAGGAGAACGGGATTTGCGCGCCCAGACGTTCACACGAACCTACAACATCGTTGTAAACATCGTGAGATGACGTCTTGGTGGTGACAGGAGCTCAGGCCGGTAGTGGACGACAGGGGTCTAGCTCCCAGCCCAAGCAGCCAATCAGACCCCATGAGACCCACTTAATCGAACTTCCTTTCACAAGCACCAGCAGCATCAGCAGCGAGTGAGTGCGAGAGAGGGGCACGACCAAACCGCCCTCTCATCGCCCTTCACGCCGCCTCACGATTCAACAAGCAGACGGCGATATACGACACTACGAAATTCCCGCCTACGATGGACGCAGCATCTACCTCCTAATTTTATGCAAAAAGCCTCACAAAACCACAGCCCCCGCATTCTCTTCCAGAGTGAGATGAGACCCCGCATCAAACCTCTCAAACGCCGTCCCAAAGTCACCTTCAAGCGCGCAGCAGCAGACATGGCCGCCGCATCCCAACCCCAGCCCCAGCCCCAGGAACGCCCGGAGAGCGACGTGGATGAGGAATTCATCGACTACGAAAGCGAGCCCGAGCCCTCGCCCGCCAGCCATCACAACCCCGCCGTCCCAGCGCTCTTCACCACGCCGCCGCCCGTCCGCGACGCCCTTCCCACCGCCACCTCCAAGCTCCAAGACGACACCCTCCGCCAGTGCCTGCCCTTCCTCGCCGCCGACCCGGGCAGCACCGCCGCCAACCCCGCGCGCAACGCGCACGGCGTGCCCGCCCTGCTGCGCGACAACCACGTCAAGTTCCTCGAGAAGCAGCTCGGCCGCTTCCCGGCGCCCTACGTCGCCGCCGACGCCAGCCGGCCGTGGTTCCTGTACTGGTCGCTCAACGCGCTCGCCCTTCTGGGCTACGACACGGCCGTCTACCGCGACGACCTGATCGCCACGGTGCGCACGATGCAGAACCTGCCCGGGGGCGGCTTCGGCGGCGGCCACGGGCAGAACTCGCACCTCGCGACGACGTATGCCGTCGTCCTCGCGCTGGCGATTGTCGGCGGCGAGGACGCGTACGAGGTTATCGACAGGAGGGCGATGTGGCGGTGGATCTGCTCGTTGAAGCAGCGGGATGGGGGCATTCAGATGACGTTGGGCGGCGAGGTGGACGTGAGGTGAGTTTCTGCTTTGCTTTCTCTTGATGCTGGACTATTCAAGCTTCTCTCTACTTTTGGGTTGAGTCCCTTGTCACACTTGCTTTTTCTGACCACGCAAGGAGCCGTTCAGGGGAGCATACTGCGCCGCCGTCATAGTGACTCTCCTCAACCTCCCGCTCGAGCTCTCTACCGACTCGCCGGCCTGGACGCCTGAGCGGCCCACGCTCTTCACCGGATTGGCGGATTATGTACGCAGATGTAAGTCATACCTTAGCCCGGTTGCCTCGTTTTCTTATGTGCGTGTGTGTGTATGTGTATGTGTCTTGTTTGCTATGCTTTGCTTTGCCTACCAGCCTGCAGCAGCCGCAGCAGCAGGACGCTGCTTTCTATCGCTCCATCGCTCACACCACCACCACTTCTCTCAAGGCCAGACGTTCGAGGGAGGTATATCGGGAAAGCCGGATGGTGAAGCACACGGGGCCTACGCCTTTTGCGCACTGGGCTGCCTCTCGATTCTCGATACTCCGCATCGCATCATTCCAAAGTACGTATCAATCCCCCCAACCTCTCCTGTCCCTCTTCCTCCTCCTTCTCCGGCGCCCGCATAGACGCGGCCAGATGTCCGGATCTTTGCATCCCCTCCGGTCCACTGAGAAAGTGACATGGAAGCGGAAGAGAAGAAAGACAAAAAGACCGCTCACCTTGCATGAGACTTTCAAAAGTAATAATGAGAAACTGACCTTTTTGGTGTGTGCCTGGCCTGCCTGCCCCAGTAAAGGGGAGGGGGGTACACGCACGCACGTTTCTGCTTGTGAAATAGATACCTTGACGTGCCACGACTCATCTCTTGGCTCTCGTCACGGCAGTATGCCCCGGAGGGTGGCTTCAGTGGGCGCACGAACAAGCTGGTTGATGGCTGCTATAGCCACTGGGTCGGTGGGTGCTGGCCGCTGATCGATGCCGTGCTGAAGGGCGCGAGTGAGCTCGAGGAGGAAGAGACAGCGGCTGCGGATCAGCAGCAGAAGCAGCAGCAGTCGCGGACCACCCCCGCGAAAGGCAGTTTGTACAGTCGTGAAGGGCTGATCCGATACATCCTATGCTGCGGGCAGGATTGTAGCAAACGTGGCGGTCTTCGTGACAAGCCGAGCAAGTAGGCGACATCTCCCTTCCCCCCTTTTTTTCCCTCATCCGAACCATAGTCGTTTGCCGTCATTTGATTGCTGACGATGAAATGTGGCCAGGCCGTCGGACGCATACCACACTTGCTATGTGCTATCTGGACTGAGCTCGGCCCAGCATCGGTGGGACCTCACATATGTCAATGAAGACGAGACGATTCTGCCAGAGCCCAAGTGGGTGGTGTCGCCTTGCGCCGAGGGAGCACAGATTTTCGACGAGGAGGACCGCGTCGGGACGATCCACCCCGTCTACACCATTCCTCAGGAGAGCGTCAACGACATGAAGGCGTATTTTGCGGCAAGGCAGGGATTCTAGAGGGGGGGAAGGAGTTCGGACGCAGCAGGCGCCACCAGGCCGCCGGAGAGGCGACCGCCCTCCCCCTTCTGTATTATAAGTCAGGAGGATGCGTCGGAGCTTCTTTGTGTCACGTGGGTTGTTAGAGATGAATAGGGGGTCGATTCCGTGAGCGGAGGTTCTCCGTTGGAATTAGACTCCGTTGAAACGCGACGCGCCTACCGACGGCGGATTATTACAAGGGGTGGGAATTGCGGAACGAACACGACGGGCCTGCAGCTTCGAAGGCCCGGCGTAAGAGATCTTGAACAGGGATCGTGCGCGGAGGGTTTGGACAACTCATCACGGCAATATAACGGCGCAGGCCACTTTGCGCGGGTTGTACATGTCGAGTTCCAGACTGGGTCTCCGAAAGGGTCGAGTTGCATGGCAAATCCGTGCGCCATCTGCAGCACGCGAATCGACATATGATGGCACGGGAAAGGAAGAGTCTGTTGATGGCAGGTAATACAACACAAGCGACGATTTGTGGCCCTCCGAGGATGTTCTGCCAGATTCATTAGTAGGCACGTACTGTCAATGGGATGCCCACCTTTCCTCCCGTCCCGCATTCAACATCTAACATCGCGATGGAAGAGGCTGTCTCCTCGGCGCCACTGCGTGGTGGCGGCAAATGCACATCATCCCCAGGCCGGGCCAATCTGGCGTCGCGAGGTCCTGCAACACGCCACTCTGATGCCTTGCCGTGCGGTTCTTGTGCGTGGCCGCCTACGCCTGTACTAGCTGACGGTTTGAGAACGACGTGGATGATTGTCTTGGGGGGCGGCTGGCAAATTTGAGACACGAGGCAGACCAGCCCAGCCAGCCCTGGGACTCAGACAATACTCCCAGATAACCAGAGCGGCAGGCTGAAGAGAGACATTTTCTGCGCGCATGGTGGATGATCCCGGTAGACTGACCTAACCCATGGCGTCCACGCAAGGCTCGATTGGCGCATCTCGCTTTACAGCAACGGTGCAGGGCCTAGGCGCAGATGTCTTTGCTGTCATACATGAACAAGATGCAGGTGGCCCCTCTTTTTTCTTATTCTCTCTGTGGCTCCGATATCAAAAAGACCCGGATGCCGTGTTGTGGCCGCAAAGCATGGCCACTTCGTGTCTCAAGGAGACATAATATTTTCCCACTTATCGTTGAGGAGGAAGCACGCGTTGTCGGCTGATACATGTCGACGAAGCGACGTTTAGATTGGGTCCCGTCCGGGCGGACGTCAACGGCCAGCAGCATGACGCTAGACGTTCGCTGCTCTTTGTCCCTCTCTCTCTCTCGCGGGGGTGCTGCGTGAAGGGGAAGACTGGTTCCATGCTGGACCAGACGATGGCGTGGCCATGGCTGCTGCGAGCAGAACGATAGAACGGCGGTCTGGTCTGCAGTGCAACGTACCAACGCGGGGTCCAGTCAGAGGAGCCAATCTCTCATTCTGTGCATCGCGTCTGGAGAAGCGTCCTCTCTCGGGACCGTCGAGGGTCCAATGGCAGATATCGAAGGAGCATGTTTGGAGCGGATGACGTTGAAAGAAGGCTAAGCATGTTTGTTTCTTTCTAGCGGGGTGTGGCAGAAGGTTGGCTCGGACAGGTCCCTGATGTCTCGCCCCTCACACCCCTTATCGCCAACATTGGAACCCTAGGAGGGAAGCTCTGCGGAGGGAGGGGGGTGTCGGGGCAGGTAGGGTGTAGACGGTACACAAGAAGGGACAGCAGCGCAATCATGGGCTTGTATTCCCGAGCCACCGGATCCCGCAGGCGGTGGTGACAACAACCCGACGGTGGGTATTGGAGTCGAACGAGATGGAGACTGTGCAACGGGCGTCGAGGGACAGAGGAACGGCGAGGCCCATGATGGGGAGTCACGAGCTCTGGTGAGGCCTCAATGGGCCGTGGAGGGCCGGGGGATGATACGAGAGAGGACGAGATTTGCGGGGGCTGAGGTAGCGCTGGCAGTGTTGGCAGGGCTGCGGAAGAAAAGAGGCGCAAAAGACAGATGTCTCGGGAGAGGTTCCGGAAGCCGTGAGGGTATGCTCCAGGTCCATGTTCCTTGTCGGTGGTCCGGTTTGGTGATGGACGGCCGTGGTCCGGATGGGTCGTTTGATCACCGGATCTTGGATGACTGGGGGTAGCCCGATGCTTGATGAGCAGTAGAGTTTGGATCTGGTGTTGCTCTGTTGCGGTAATTGACGGCAGACATTTGCGTTGACGCCTATTTGTCGAGGGGATGGCAATGTGTCATGGAAAAAGAGAAGCTGATGTGTGTAGCCGTGAGGGTCACGTCACTTTCAGCCACCGCTGGGGACTTTGCACTGCAGCAGCAGCAGGAGTCGGAAGGTAAGGCAATGGAACCTACCTAGGAACGGCACTCCATCAGTGAGGTGTTAGGTTGGGTGTAGCTGTCTGCCTACCTTACCTTGGGGCTGGGAAGCTGCGAGTGGGAGAGCTATGGATGAGGTCGGCGCCGATTTTGAGGGGTTGTGGGGACGGTGGGACGTCGGAGGGGCGGTCGATAGAGATGGAAGGGACCAGACAGGGTTCTGGAAGGTGCAATTGAGGAATCAGAAGACAGGGCGGCGTCTACAGCGGCGCTAGTAAAGCTGTGATGGCAACCTAGAGCTCAGAGGCAGGAGCTACCCAGGCAAAGTGGCAGGAACTGGGGGGCAGCACCTGCGATGAGAGACAAGATGGAAGTCGCAACTGCCAAAGCTGCCTCACCTCACCTCACCTCACCTCACCTCACCACATCAAGCAGGCGCCATGTCTCGTGGGTTCCTGATATCGAAGAGACACGAAGACTCGGAGCCGCTGGCGCCTTCTTCAAAGTTCAATATTGTCCTCCACTCTTTGACTCCGATTAGATCTTTGGCAGGAGGGCACGGGCGATTCGCTTCACGTTCCTTACCTTACCTGCCACCGTACTTTGGCGCCCCTCCTTAAGGTAAGGTAACGAAGGTAAGGTAAGCACGACCTTCGACTGCTGCACCTGCACCGCAGCTGCCGCCTGTCAAGGCCACTGCCTCGGCGCCTCCCCGACATCTTCTTGCCTCAACGGAATATTGAACTCAACTCCATCCGGACAATGAGGAAGAGTTCGTCCGCGGCAATCGCAGATTTACGTCAAAAGTACTGGTACAAGCACGTCGGCAAAGCGTAGGCGCCTCAGGTATGGATACCTCACCTACATTACCTACCTGCGCTTTCAATGTGCAGAACAGGGTACGTTCCCGGGGAGGGTATGATGAGGTCAACGGTCAGGCAACGTAAGGGTTGTCGTTTTATGAGAAAAGTACCGTACCTGGCTTGCCATTCGCAATCACGAATCTCACTGGAAGAGAGAGCGAGAAAAAGAGAGAAAGAGCGATATGGCTGGCAAGCTGGGTAGCATCTCGAGGCATGGAACACACTGGACGTCCACCTCTGGCGGCACTGCCAACTCATCATTGCATGGCCTGCATCGCTAACGCTCTGGCCCTGCGCTTCTTTGCCTAGTTCTGCCTTCGCGCGCGCACCAGTTGCAGCGCTGCATCTACCTGCTGTCGCTAATGCTGCAGCACCACCACCACCACCGTCCACGACTCCTCTTCCTCAGTAAGGTACTTCTTTCCTTGGTACGAACATTCCTCGGTAGAAGTACCTCTCCATATCACTTTCTTGCCAGGGGTACATCTCGACTCTCCACTCCTCCCCACGCTCTTCTTCTCCTCCTCCTCACTCACCAACAACGCTGAACCACAACCACAACCACCAACACCACCATCGCGCCCACAGGCCCTCACCATGGCCACGGTTTTCCCCCCTCCACACCTCCTCACCTCACCTTGACCTCTCGGCTTGTCCCTCTCCCTCGTCCATTCAGAACGTCGCCTCCATTCGCCAACGCGATCCTCATTTCTGATCTCCCACACCTTTCGGTCCTGTCGCCGCCACGACCCCCTTTGGGCCATCCAACGGTCTGCCTTCGCGTGGCTTTTGGCTTCTTCTCTCGGCCCATCTGCGCCCTTCCCTCCGCACCCATTCCGCCCATCGTCGGATGCACATCTACCTGCTACTCTGGCCTCACCTACCTACACCGCAGAGTCCATGAAGGCCTCTCTGGCTTGCCCTGCACCGCCCTGCCCTGGCAATCTGCGGCATCCGCAGTAAACAACAGACTGACGGGGGGAAATAATGGAGAGATGCAGATGCGTCTTGCAGATGGACAACTGCCTATTGCAACGATAACGCCGCGCCCCCCTCGCCCTTCCAGGTTCTTCTGGCCATACCATGCTGCTCATCCCACCTTAAGGGCCAAGTCCAGCCAGAAAGAAGCTCGCTGTCTGTTTCCCCATGTCAATGGATCTCGCCCCCGTCGAACCCACTTCCAGTAGTCTTCTCGGCGCTGGCAACTGTTCATGCACGTCGTCCACCTCCCTCGTCTCTCACAGCGACAAGAGATGAGAGATGACCTCTTCACCGACCTTGCAATCTCGCCCGCGCGTCCGCTCTGCCGCCCGCCGGGGATGGGGCTACGCTCTCAGCGTTGGTTGGTCACCGCACGCCTGCCCTGAGTCCCTCATGTGCCGTTGAATTCAGTTCCCAAAAAGAACGACGCCAGTCCCGATACTCCAATCCGCCAGCGCCAGCACCGGCGTTAAACGGCACCGGCAGCACCAAGACCACAAGAAATCATCTACAATCAGCGTCTCGCCGCCGACCGCTCCGCTCGTTCGCGTACACATCACTCGGAGTTGAAATGGCCTATTTTAGTCGGCACCCATGCTGACGCCCCGAGCCAACGAACGGCCGGCCGGGCAACAAGCGCTGATTCGCTGCTCCGGCCTTGTTCCATCACCGCAAGGAACAGCTGGACGGTGTACGGAGTACCGGTGTACATCACTCTACGGGGAATTTTCTCCATTTCCTCGGCCGCTGATTCGTCCAGCGCACCCAGGGCAATTGTCATTTTTGCCATCTCTGACTGGGCACAGCAGCTACACTACGACACGAGACTGGCCAACAGGCCGTTTTGACTTTGATGATGCCGTGCGAATCGCCCGCCATCGCTGCACATCATTGGGAGCCACCGGCTGATCCCAAACGTGGCCCTGGCGCCTGGCCTTGTTCTTGCCCTGTCCCAGCTAGCATCATCGCATAGCATGGCCGGACCTTTGCCTGACATGGCACAGACACAGACGGACGAACCTGGGTTGTTCTGTGGCTGCCGCTTCTTCGGCTTCTTTTTCCCTCGTCCTTCTGTCATGGTCTCACAATGTCACCTTCCAACTTGCCGGCGTTGTCCTTCCAATCCCCGACCTCGCGTCTCGCAGCACAAGCGAGCAAGCGACAAGCGGGCCAGGGCAAGCCAAAGCCACAGGGGGAGCAAGCACTCGATCTCGACGTTGTTGGCGGGGGTCTCGGTTTTTTTTTTTTTTTTTTTTTTTTTTTTTTTTTCCATTGTCCCTCTCGACTCCGAGTCCGGTTCCATTTGCCCCCGCAGTAACGGTCGTAGACCGCAGTCAGTACATGCACGCAAGCCCAGCAGCCAATGTACATGGCCTCATCCGTACATACATGACGATACTGGCACTCTCTAGAATGCGAGACGATGCTCGGCCCGTGACAAGGAGACGAGCAATTGGCGGTGGGAGGCATGAGCAGCACCAACGACAACGACAGAGCAACAACACCAACGGCAAAAAGACGCACTTCTGACATGCTGCTAACGAAATGTCCACACACATACTACGACTGCTAACCGGCCCTTTGCGCGCTGATTGATTGCAGATGCATTAGTCGCCGCTAACACCACATAGTGATAACTCGGACGTTCGATTTCACATCGAGAGGTCGTCCTTTGTTTCTTCCTCGCTCGTACCAGACAGGCATAGGGCCTCGCAACTCTAACCGGGCACATCCCTCCACGGAAGCACCAGAGAATCAAATAAGCATGCTCTGGCGTTTTGACTCGCCGTCAGCCCGAAACGATTCCATCAGTGACCAAGGAAACCTGGCCGAGGGACCAGCGTATGCCTTGTCCAGAGTTACTTGGCGCGTATACGGACATATGGCTGAGGGTTTGTCTCCGAGAGCTGCGCGCCGCGGTTACGATTGCATTCATCCATCGAGGCCAGACCGGCGCGCCAGATTGGGTCCTGACTCTCTGAATGGTTCCATTTCGCCACCGGCTTTGCATATTCGCAGCCCTCGTCATTCTCTTACTTTTTTCCCCTTCCTCTGCAGGCTCGTTCGTCTCGAATTTGCCCTCTTGGACTGCTGTAGCCCTAGAGGAGCTAAAGCAGCCCAACCTGCGACCCAGCGGGCCACATGGTCGGAGGGACTTCGTCCAAAGTTTCGGCCATGTTTGTTTGCATGTATCCGTACATGCTTCGAGAGGCGCGCGCCTTTGCTTGTGACGATGATGTCGTGGGCGACAGACTGGATCCAAAACAGAACGAAGTCTAAGTCGGCGGCATCACCGGCGATAGGGTAACCCATATTGGCTTTACTCGACTAGACCATCAAACGCCACGAGCATTCAGAAGCCAGCAAACCTGCAATGGTATTGTGGTTTCCGAGGCCTCTATCCGCTCACGGTCAACTCCCGTGCTGGACGATGTTATCGAGATACCTTTGGAACGTCTACCAGAAAGCGACTGCCACAATACATGGAGAGCAGAGCTCTCAGCCAGAGGCAGATCTTCGCCTGGGCTGCCCTGGAGGCCCTGGCCCTGGCCCTGCTCCTGGCCATGACCCAGCGATGATGCTGGTACCCCCCTCCCTCCTCCCGGTCCCCTCCTCCCCAATGTGTCGCGGTGGGGTGGCCTAGTCTCCAGCGGTTTTTATCAACTGGCAACGAGACGAGCCAACGCAGCAAAGCATGGGTCACACTCTTTCGAGAGCCGCATCGCCGCTTGCATCTCGAACCAAAAATTCAAAGAACCACCCCATTGTTCCATTTCTCGTCGAGCCCGTTTTTTTCGAGAACTTTCATACCTTGCCCCGTCGGCGCTTGTCTTTCCAGTTTCTCCAGTAGACGGAGCAAGCAGAAGCAAAGCAAAGCAAAGCAACAGCAAGTGCATCAACCAGCAGGTCGTTCGTTTCCACGTCCCTGGTCTACTCTCCTCTTGTTTCCCTCCGAGTCTTGTCCCCTCTTCTACTAGCCTCTCCTCTCTCTCTTTCTCTCTCTCCGTTCCGGTCCAAAGTACTGTCCCCCCTCCTCTCGCCTGTCCGGTCCCTCATTTCCTGCCGCAGCCGCTGCCGTTGCCGCCGCAGCTTGTTATTACCACACGCGCTGCAACTGCACACTACCTCCATACGATCGTTGTCAAGTCCCCATGTATGATCTAATGTACCTTTACATATGTTGTTGATGTTGGCCCTGGATTGGATTTGACCTATTGCTGGACCACCCCTCCACCCCCTCCCTGCCCCCGCACTAGCTCATCGTCGAAGCCAGAGAGAAGGTGTAAAAAAAAAAGGGCAACCCTTTTTTTCTGCAATAAAGCACACATGTCTCTCCGTCCATGGTTCTGATGTTTTCCTGCAACCCAAGAGACGGAAGAAGCCCTGGATACGTAGCTTAACTCACAACACCTCCCACACCCACCTGCGTCCACACACACACACACACACACACAACGCACACACACACTTTCACCAGTACAACACATCAACCACCCCTTCCGCCGACTTTCTTCATCTTGTCCCCCCATACCTCATCAGGCTCAAATTCTCCCAGCTTGGAAAACCACGAAAACAGCTCAAGACTTGGTCCGGATCCCACCTCTTTTTCATTCTCTTTGAGCTACCATACATACTCGAACCCACCCCGGATTTCTGCCCTACGCCTTACATCACAACACCCCAGAGCGCTCTGGCGTGTGGTGCGTAGAAGTCCGCGTGCGAGACCCCCCGGCCGTCCTCGACCATAGACTTTTCGCTCGCCTCACCGTTGGGCTCGATTGCATCCCAAGGCCGCCTGGATCTTGGTCCTATTGTCTGGACAGCAGTTGCCTATTCTTCAGTTGCTTCACTTTCTTTTCCTTCTTCGGTCTGAGACAACATTGATCTCCCCCTGCGCCCGAATCCGCATCTCGGGGACCCTGCACGTCTAGGACCAAGAAAAAAAGATTCGACCCGCCGCATACATTCCACCCATTGGGGAAAAACGGTCAACATGGGAGGATTTTACATGCAGTACCTTGAGAGTAAGTGGTCAATTGACTTTTCCAGACACGTCGTTGAAACCCAATGCTTCCCTGAACCTCGTTCCCATCATCAATTGTCCGTACAAGTGGGGCTGAGCCGTGATGAGCCCTGGTGAACTGGGTCAGATCGTGTGTGCCTACCCCTGCATCTTGGGAATGACATGCGTTTGTTCCCAGGGCCCTGACGTTGCCTGGCGAGTCGGGACGTGGCCTCGTGCCCGCGGGATCGACGTCAGCTTTATGTTGCGGCTCCCAGTGTACGAGTTGCGGTGCTCAAGGACGGGGAAAACAGAGAAATGAATTGGATTGGGCTGGAATGCAGCTCGCCTCACTTCACCGAGGGTGCTGATCTCTCAGCTGCGTCATGATCGAATACAGAGAGTATCAAGGGCTAATCGATCCAATCTAGGTCTTTGCCGGCGCCGAGGATGGAGGGATCCTTCGTACGAGTGCTACCGTGATCCCAGTGGTTACACGTGCCTCGTTCTTGTCAACGGCCGTGAGTATCAGACGGACCTCGCCTACGAATCGGATTCGTTGGCGCAAGAAAACGCGGCCATGCGTGCCTTCATGGTGTGTCGTAACTTCTCCGTCAACGGCGGCATGCTTGCCCGCAACGGAATCGTCCAGGGGCTGCCCGCCACCGAGACCAGCGGCACCGCCCGCCGGTCCAAGAAGAGCAGTCGCCACACGTCTTCGAGTCACGGCTCCAGGGACAGCCACCGCCGATCTGGGCACCACTCCAGCAGTTCTTCCACGGCTTCGTTCGACTGAGTGGACAGCTTTGCTGCATGATGAGTTGGCAGCTGTAGGCTCTCGGTCCCGACAGCGATACATGGCGGAGATAAAAGGGACTGGACGCACTCTGGTCACAGCATGGAGGACGACAACCGTCCTCGGGAGCTCGAGTGAGGAGGAGAACAGGAAAAAAGAAGCGAAGATATTGGTACCAAGAAGTGGGCCAAAGGAGTGGGAAAAGCGACGCATAACTTTCATCTGCGACGACCTCATGACGACTTTATGACCTAGATTACGGCTTCCTGCGCGGCACCTCTGATTTCGATTTCATTCCCTCTGCAACCCGGCCGGTACTCTTTTGATTTTCCAGACAAGGCCATTGGGCTTGATGACTTTCTTCTTTCCCTCCAGAATCAGCATTCTATTATTCAAGACCTTTTCTCTTTCTTCCCTTTTTGATGACCAGGCGCTTTGGCTGGGGATTGTACAGTACCAGCCGCTTTTGCCGTTCCGTGCTTCTTTCAACCGGAATCATGCGCAGAGGCGACTCTGGCGGCCGACTTTCACTTTTTTCTCATTATTGGACATTGGAGGTTTATGATCTTGCTTTCCATCATGGGGCCAGGGATGAAGGAGGCTTTCTCTCTTGTTTTCTAATGACATGAGCCCTCCACACAACAAAAGATTGCTACGAAAAAAGACCGCGGTGGGGGATGCTAGACTCTTTGGTTGAGCGAGAAAGAGAGAGACAGAGAGAAGGACGAGACCAAAAATTGGGAAATGGTAGGAAAAGGAGGAGCGAGGGAGAGAGCGAACGAGAGAGAGAAGAGCTTTGGACGATGCGTACGCGCAACAAGCCACTCCCTCTCCCCCCCGTTTGATGTGCCTCAAAAGCGAAGCATTTTTCTATTCTGCATTTTTTGGACCAGCGTGGGAACATTGGTTTGGACTGGCATCTTGATTTTGCGCCATGAGAGAGCGGAGGATGTATTGGGACGGGGCGGGATCTGCCGCCAACCTACGGGGAGATGAGAGTGTTTGGGCCCCAAGAGTTTGTGAAAGCGAAGCCGATTGGGGATTTTGGACAAGATGGAAGGAGGAATGCAGGAGATGTGGACTTGATGAAGGGAATCACCACCGACACCCTTTCCAACGCGTTGATCTGCGGACACGCGGCTATGATGAATAATGACACCACCAAGACTTTACGACAAGCTTATGATGATATTTACAAGACCGAACAAAAATCAATAAATAAATAGCATTTCAGCGGTCTTTTTAGCACAATTATTGATGTTGCTTACGTGCGCACGTGAA
This sequence comes from Colletotrichum tropicale, assembly GCA_027406125.1. Taxonomy (NCBI): domain Eukaryota; kingdom Fungi; phylum Ascomycota; class Sordariomycetes; order Glomerellales; family Glomerellaceae; genus Colletotrichum; species Colletotrichum tropicale. The sequence continues at coordinate 6,306,713 of JANVYH010000002.1, forward strand.
CGGCGAGCGTTACATGATGTCGACATGGTCCAGTTTGTTGCCCCTTTTCTCACATCCCGCTCCTAGGTACCCTGGAAGTGTCAGGTCCAGGTGCGGGATGGCGGTTGGAGGGATGGTGGACGTGGTGGTGGTGTGACTCGGAAGACGCCGGACAGCCGCGCGGGTTTCGGGGGATGGTGGTGGGCTGGAGTGGTGGCCCGGAGCCGATGTGGAGGGCGGACGGGAGGGACGCGGACGCGGGACGGGGGCCTGGTGAGACGATGCCGCACTTTACATGCGTATGTATACACGGGATCGCACGGGGCAGATGATCAGATTAATTAGCTGGTCTAGGCATCCGCAGCTTGGGCTGGGCTGGGTTGGATTACTGGGTTGGATTAGGGTGAGTGGGCTTGAGTTTTCTAGAAATTAGATTTTAGATTCACGCTTGGTAGGAGATCGAAGCAAGGGGGGCAGGCATCTGGACAACAGCGAGCACGGGTTCGAGACGGGTCTGGAAGCTAAGAAGTGAGGAGGACGGATGAGAGGAAAAAAGTAAAGAAGGTGCTTCCTGGCATCCCCACGCGGGTCGTTGTGTTCTAGACACTTTTTTGATTGAGTTGTCCCTTAGACTGTTTCGCTAGCGTGATTTCACATCAAGAGGCAACGTGTTTTGTTTGGGGATGCGGCTGGATCAGGGGACCTGTGCTCGTAGTTTGATTTGGAGGGTGGTGGTTGGGATGACGGGATGCAGGTCTGCCGAGGTGTTTGTCTGGTGTTTTTCTTTGCATATGCCATTGAGTTTTATCTGCAGGTGGCATATTCGGATGACTTTTCTTATTGAGAGGATCGGAAGTCGGGACACGCGTGGCAGATGGGAAGGGGTTTTTGCCGGACGGGAGTCCGTGTGGCGGCCGGGTGTGCTGGGATTGCGAATGTTGTTACAGCTTGACGGGGGGTGCGATCACCCTGATCCAACTTGACCAGGTTTTTCGCAGTGAATTATTTCTCTGCTGGCCTTGGGGGGGAAATAGCAATAGAGGGCCATCCGGACGGTCCCGGGATGTGGACGGCGCACGCGGCCGTGGTTTGTTGGATACCTAAGGTCCGGATAGAGAGGACTGAACACGTACGTCACGTCGCAAGTTAAGCAAGAGGGTTCCCACTTCGTCCCGGGCTTTCTCCCGCGCTCTTGATTGAAGTGTAGGGATGGAGGCTTTTGCGGATGTTGGGTGAAGAGTTGGCGAGACTGACGTTAAGCAAGTGTGGCTTTGCGGGCTGGACCCGGTGTTTTCGGTGGTCACGAGGATGTGATTTTTAATGGCGATGCCGCGATGGAGGGGTCCCCACTGAGGCGTTTTTGAGGCGATGGGAAACTTGGACATGCGTTGCTTCGGTATGTTGGTGACTTGTTCTTCCTGCATTGACGATGGCAATTGGCAAAGTTGTATTTTTAGGCGTCACCAATCGGAGGGGAAGGCAGAGGCAAGGGAGGAAATGGAAGGGAGAGAGGTGACATTGGAAGAATTCCCATGTTACGAGGAATGAGGAAAATCTCCGGGGGGTAGTATTTTTGCGGCGGCACAACACGAGGTTTTTTTGGGTGCTTGGTTGCCTGACTGTACTGCGAAATGTTACTATGACTGCAACTGCTTGTCAGCACCGCTCCGTCAGTTCGTAACTGCCCCCATTCACGAGGTCGTCAGCAGAGGCAACCCGAAGAAGGCGGCGGTCGCGAGTTGAGTAGGGGGGACGGGTCAGATGTCGGTCCCATGTAGGGAGGGACCCGGTTTCGAGGTTAGGTGCTCGGCCGGGAGAGAGTGTGTGACGGCGGATATACGCGCGGTCACCGGAGCGCGGCGGCGGTCCTTGTGGCCAGCAGAGTTGTTCAACTGTGTTTTGAACAACAGTTGATCAGCTGACTGAATGCCACGGTTTCCGTCTGATTCACCCATCCATCCGGAGCGAGAGAGTCCAGACACAGAGCAGGCTGTTCAGTGCCCATCCCATGGCTGGCTTTGAGGCACAAGCAAGGGGGAAGGGGAATTGGCATTAACAATTTCGCCAGGGAAATTGGGGGAGCCGTGGTCTGTCGATTTCGCAGGTCGGGGCTCCCCGCTTTTGTGTCAATTGCGCATTTCAGCAGATGGTTCGGAGGGCCGAGGCGAGGCGTGCCCCCGGTGCGGTGGTACAAGGCCAGGCACGATTGACGAACTGACGACGACGACGACGGGACGATGACAACCGCCGCCGCACAAGCCCCAGTTTGTTGCTAGTAACTGCCCAGCCAGCGTCTTTGAGAGAATGGAATTGGAAGAGAGAGTGAGGGCCCCTGACAGCTGGGCGTAGCGTACCTTTACCTAGCCTCTATTCCCACAAGGGGGGCCGCCGTTGGGGGAGACACGGGATTGGATCGTGAGATCACATGGGGGGACCACCGAGGGGGGGGGGGAGGACGGTGATTGGATGAGGATGAGCATTGGCCGTTGGGTACGTACCGCTTGCTTGTGGCGCAGTACATGAGATATGCGAGTGGGCGGTTGAGTGTGTGTACCTCTGGAAAACAGCAATGAATCTGTTCAGCGCACCTCGTATGGGGAGCAGAGGTGTTCTTGTTCGGGCGCAAACATCTGGACTGTCATCACCTTCGAGTCGGTGTCTCGTAAACGTGCAGCCTCCCGCCGTCTTGATTGGGACTTGTACCTGACGCTGCCCCGAGAGTCAAGGGACGGGAATGTGTCAGACATTTGGAGGCTCCCATAGTGCTCCTTGCTGCGCAGTAGTGTCCAGAAGCCCGGCCGTTAGCGCGTCTGTTCCAGGGGGGGGGGGAAGACATGGGCCGGTTGGCGGGATTGGGGGGTCCAGGTTCGAGGCGGTGCCCTGTGCTCTGTGCTCTGTGCTGTGTGCTGTGTGCTGTGTGTGCTCTTGCCTTGCTGCGCATCACCAGAGGCAGGCCACCCAGCAGCAGCGTGAGGATTCAGGAGACGGTACTCTCTTTACTGTGCTGGTAAGGTATGTCGTGTCATTTTGAAAGGTACCTTTACTTTACTCTGTAGCGTACCGAACAAGTACCGCACCTGCACCTGCACCTACCTCCCTTTGCCATCCATCCATCCCAACCCGTCCCATCCCCATCCAACCCCATCCCCATCTCATCCCATCCAGGTCCCTACTAAGGTACTCAAAGCCCAGCTCTCGCAACCTCATCTTCCCGGCTTCCTCCTCCCTCGTTGACCTTACTTTATTCACTGCGCTCGCTCTTGCAACTTTTCAACCTGCCGCTGCCGCTCCACAACCCCTCTCCCAGGCTTCCGTGATCTTCACCCCCAAAGCCTCAGCACATCCTCCGGAGGAAGGCTCGCTCTTTGTACCAGCTCTATTAATTTTTTCTCCTTCCCCCCTTCGCGTCCTCGACCGTCGTGGAAGCTCGGCCCTTCGTTGTCAACCATCGTCATCGCATCGCCAACCGCCCTCGTCGCACCTTCTACCGGCCTCGAGAACTTCTACGCCCTTTCCCCATTCGTACACTCGCTTGTTTCGCGCGCGCACCTCAAGGGAAAGCATTCGCCTCTCCCTTTCTGCTCTTCACCAAACCAGAGTCGATTCACGCATAACCACAACCCCCAAACTCCTCCAAGATGAAGGGTGAGTCTTGCCTGCCTCCTGCCCCCTTGTGCAGCCAATGCCCCAGCTGGCCTCTGCACCGGGCCATGATGCAGCATGCTGACGCGCGCAATAGCTATTATTCTCGTCGGTGGCTTCGGCACCCGTCTTCGCCCTCTTGTATGTCCTCTATGCCCCTTTCCAGCTTGACGCGCGGCTTTCAGGAGAAGACCATCACCAGTTCCTCCAGCTGCAAGACACTGGGCGAAAAGCAACACCCAAGCTGACCGCAATGCCAGACCCTCACCCTCCCCAAGCCCCTCGTCGAGTTCGCCAACAAGCCCATGATCGAGCACCAGATCGAGGCCCTCGCCGCCGCAGGCGTCACCGATGTCGTCCTCGCTGTCAACTACCGCCCTGAGATTATGGAGAAGCACTTGGCAGAGGTGGGTCCCATAAGCTGACGATCCCCTCCGAAGCCAGCTGTACTGACGATCCTCCCCAACAGTACGAGAAGAGGTTCGGCCTCAACATTACCTTCTCCGTCGAGACCGAGCCCCTCGATACCGCCGGCCCCCTGAAGCTGGCCGAGAACATCCTCGCCAAGGACGACTCCCCCTTCTTCGTCCTGAACTCGGACGTCATCTGCGACTTCCCCTTCAAGGACCTCGCCGAGTTCCACAAGAACCACGGAGACGAGGGCACCATTGTCGTCACAAAGGTCGAGGAGCCCTCCAAGTACGGTGTCGTCGTCCACAAGCCCGGCCACGCCACCAAGATCGACCGCTTCGTCGAGAAGCCCGTTGAATTCGTCGGCAACCGCATCAACGCCGGCATGTACATCCTCAACACCAGCGTCCTGAAGCGCATCGAGCTCCGCCCCACCTCCATCGAGAAGGAGACCTTCCCCGCCATCGTCCGTGACGGCCAGCTGCACAGCTTCGACCTGCCCGGCTTCTGGATGGACGTCGGTCAGCCTAAGGACTTCCTCACCGGCACCTGCCTGTACCTCACCTCCCTCACCAAGCAGGGCTCTAAGCTGCTGGCTCCCCCCAGCGAGCCCTACGTCCACGCCGGCAACGTCCTCATCGACCCCTCGGCCAAGATTGGCAAGAACTGCAAGATTGGCCCCAACGTCACCATCGGCCCCAACGTCGTCATTGGCGACGGCTGCCGTCTGCAAAGATGCGTCCTGCTGCCCGGCTCCAAGGTCAAGGACCACGCTTGGGTCAAGAGCACCATCGTCGGCTGGAACAGCACCGTCGGCAAGTGGGCTCGCCTGGAGAACGTCACCGTCCTCGGCGACGACGTGACCATTGGCGACGAGATCTACGTCAACGGCGGCAGCATTCTCCCCCACAAGAGCATCAAGGCCAACGTCGACATCCCCGCCATCATCATGTAAAACCAAAATTCCACTTTGAAAATCTATACCAGGCGTCTCGGATCATATCCCCGAGGCGTCCCGCTTCAGCAAAGCTCTTTACACTTCTTGTCTGCGCGCCTGTTCTTATCGACTTTCTAATTCCAAGTTGCGATACGATTCACCACTCCACTCACGAGTCTCGAGCTTAAAGAAATGGGGGGCGGAACCAAACATTTTACATTTTTGGCTGGCGTCGGCAGGGGGAATCCATTTGGCGAGCACGAAAAGCACTTGGCTTTGCAATGTTTTTTCACACAGCTTTTTTTTTTTCTTGGGAAGATGATTGTCCCATTTGCTACGAATGCAGAGAACGGTATCGAGGAACATGCCCGTGATGGATATGCCTCGATCAGCCGTGCACGGAGGGGCCCGAATTGTGGGCTACCTCTGAGACAGATGACAATAAAGACGATACCTGTGGATTGCGCCCCAGATCTTATTGTGTTGTGTGTATGTTATGCGTCTATCCTGCGAGTGTCGAACGACTGGTCGGGTCTCTGGCGAATGACGTTGCACGTTCCCCAAGTGGGCAGACCAACTGACTTGATAGGTATCCATCTAACCAAACATTCCTGATATCATCCCACGCTTTTTCTATTCTTCTATACATCCAACTCCGGTTTCCAGAAACAACAAAAAAACATTCGAGGTTAGATTCTTACTCTAGATTGTCACGCACCCAGCCCCTCGACATTTCAACCGCCTGCTCCCACTTTTTGAACATTTTCAGGTTCTTCTCGCGCTCTGCCGATGGCGTGAACACCTTGCGGCCGGTCTGGTTGACGTTCTTGAGGTCGTCGAGCTCGTTCCACACGCCCAGCGCGAGGCCGGCGGCGATGGCGGCGCCGAGGGCGGTGGTCTCGCGCATGGCGGGGCGGTCGACGCGGATGCCGCTGATGTCGGCCTGGGCCTGCATGCACAGGTCCGAGTTGGACAGGCCGCCGTCGACGGCGAGGGACTCAAGGGCGTGGCCCGAGTCCTTGGCCATGGCGTCGAGGATGGCTTTGGTCTGGTAGCAGGTCGCCTCGAGGGTGGCGCGGGCGATGTGGCCCTTTTGGGTGTGCTGGGTGATGCCGAAGAGGGTGCCCTTCGCGTCGTCGATCCAGTAGGGCGCGAAGAGGCCGGAGAAGGCGGTGACGAAGACGACGCCGCCGTTGTCTGGGACGGAGGCGGCGAGGTCGGAGATGTGGGCTGCGGAGTCGACGAAGTTGAGGTTCTTGACGAGGAACTTGACGCCGGAGCCGGCGACGGCGATGGAGCCCTCGAGGGCGTAGACGGGCTTGCGGTTGTTGCCGAAGTCGTAGGCGACGGTGGCGAGGAGGCCTGACTTGGAGATGACGGGCTCGTGGCCGACGTTGTAGAGGAGGAAGCAGCCGGTGCCGTAGGTGTTTTTGGCCTGGCCCGGGAGGAAGCCGCACTGGCCGACGAGGGCGGAGGACTGGTCGCCGAGGCAGCCTGCGATGGGGACGCCGGCGAGGGGGCCCGAGGCGAGCTTGCCGAAGGCGGTTGGGTGGGAGGAGGGGACGATCTTGGGGAGGGCGATTTTGGCGGGGTCGATGTCGAAGAAGGAGAGCAGGGTCGGGTCGTATTTGAGGGTGTGGAGGTTCATGAACATTGTGCGGGAGGCGTTTGTGGAGTCCGTGACGTGGATGGGGGCCGGGGAGGCGGAGGCGCCGCCGTTGAGGCGGTAGATGAGCCAGGAGTCGACGGTGCCGAAGGCGAGGTGGCCGGCGTCGTAGGCTTCGCGGACGCGGGGCAGGTTGTCGAGGGCCCAGCGGAGCTTGACGGAGGAGGGATAGGTGGAGAGGGGCAGGCCGCAGAGGGGCTGGAGGGCGTCTGCGCCGGGGCGGGCGCGGAGGTCGCGGACGAGGGGGGCGGTGCGGGTGTCGGGCCAGACGATGGCGTTGTGGAGGGGCTCGCCGGTGCGGGCGTCCCAGAGGACGGTTGTCTCGCGCTGGTTGGTGATGCCGACGCCGCGGATGGCGGAGGCCGGGTGGCCGAGGGCGGTGAACTTGGCGAGGGCGGCGGAGATGCATTCCTCGACGGAGGAGAGGAGCTCCAGGGGGTCGTGCTCGTGCCATCTGGTGAGGGAGGTGTGTTAGTGAGGATGGCGGGAGGAGAGTAGAAGGAGAGTGAGGGGAGGAGTTTACCCTGAGTGAGGATAGTGGTTCTCAAACTCGATCTGGTGCATGGCGACGGGGTCGCCGAGGCCGTTGAAGATGAGGAAGCGGGTGGAGGTGGTGCCTTGGTCGATGCTGCCCACGAACCAGTGTTTCTGGAGCTCCTCGTCGGTCTCGGTGATGCCCGCGGGGAGGTGCTCGCCCTCGGCGGCGGCGACGCGGGCGCGTTTGGGGTCTCGTTGGTCGGACATTGTGTGTTTGGATCTGTGGTTGGCTTGTGTGAGTTTGGGGAAGAAGTCGTAAAAGGGGGAGGGCCACAGGAGGGATGAGTTATAAGAAGAGGTAGTGAAGGCTGGGGCTATGGGGAAGGGGGGGTATCACGCGCGCCGATGCAGATTTGATGATGGGGGTTATTTAGCTCGAAGGCGCGGAAGCAATGGACTTGGATGGCGGGGCGTGGGAATTTTACAATGGGGAAACGGGGAAGAGGCAAAGGTGAAGTAGGTACCTGGTTAAATACGCCGTCGGCCGAGGCTGGTGGTGAGAGATATTCCCGGGAGGCGTGGCCCGCGTCGTCCCGCTGGTCTGGGACCTGCGATGGAGCAGCTCGGTCTGGATTGATGCAGCGGCGCCAGAGGTCAGGGTGTGGATGGGACGGGAGCTGCTGACAGCTTGCCGTGGCGCAGCAGCAGAAGCACCGGGATGGTGATTGTGGTAGCAATATGCGGCTGCGGTGCTAGTCGTGCTAATAGACGCATGCTTTCTCAGGATCGCCAGGGTAGTCGAATTCAAATTTCGGACGGACTGGCGCGGACGGGGGATGACGTCGGGCAGGTTAGCGGGCGGGGCTGTGTGATTGGAGGAAGAATTGAGGGGTTGCTGGCGTTGTGTCTTGCTGCATGTGCTGCTGCTGCGATTCAACGGCTGCCGCTGTCGTGGTAGCGCGGAATAGCAACGACGAGAACGCCATGGCGGGAAAGCAGACAACGGCGCTGGCGGCGTTGTCGGAGACGGCCTCGGTGAGTGTGGAGCTGGAGCAGTCGTTGCCCGGGCCGGGTTTCTGGTTTTGGGGATCGCCAGGGGTCGTTGGATTCTGGAGAGTGATTGGGGAGCAGCAGTTGCAGCTGCTCTGGGGAGGCGCATATTCTTTTTTTTTTTTTGTCCCTTGTGATGGGTTTGCAGTGATTTTGCGACTGCAATTTTCCGAGATGCGTTTTTGGGTGGGGGTTTCGGTCGGGTCTTTCGGGGTTCTGGGACCGAGGATCCATTTAGGTTCATGGGGTACCCTTGTGGGGATGATGGGACGGTTCACCGAGGGGTCCTGGGTTCGGTGTGGTGGACCGTGGTTGAGGGGATCGTGATCGCGATCGTGGGGTTGGGAGCTGATGATGTATTTGTGTGGTGACGGGAATGCGAGGTTGTGGTTTCCCTGGGTCGCACCCGAAATGTGGCTATGGTGAAAGCTGCTGAGAGGGTTGATGTAGTGATTGACGACCTGGTGTCCCAATAACCAAGCAGGAGTAAGTGGCCGTGAATATGCCCAGTAAGGGTACAGCATATATACCAGCTGAAACACAGAGATCACGCTTATCCTCTCAGCACCTGGGTGCGATTCTGGGTCGGTTCACTTGTTATTTCATTTTTTGCTAGCTTTTTGCTCTTTATTTTTCGTTTCGACAAATTTGGTCTTATCATTCCTCCTATTGGGACGGGACTCAAGGTCAAAATATGAAGTAACTTGCACTGCTTTGAATTACAGCAAACCTGAATTGATTAGCTATACGGTTGAGGTTATCTGCGCAGAGCGTTTACAGCTCTGCAGACATGTGGTTCTCGCTCCTGGTGTCTCAGATCTTCACCCAAGCTGGAACATGATGTGTTCTGAAGCAATACTCTCAGTGTCTCCCAAAGCCACACTTTCGTCAGAAGCAGGAGGAAGATCTCGGCTTGCTAAGAGGAGGGTATCTGGTCTGTGCCAAATATCGATGGCCGCTCAGAATCGTGATCTCTGCTGCCCGACCTCTCCGTACTCCTGGCCTTCCTTGCACGTCGCCCACTATGCCTGTCCCATCCCTAAGCTAAATAGCGGAATATTCTTCAATTATTGGTTCTTGACAACAAACTCATGAGTTCTGTCATCTCGCAAAATCGTCGACTTCAAGCATGATATTTGAACGTCGGTCTGGCCAGAACAACGAACAGACCGGTAGCACTCCAATCGAAACATGATACGCAGCATTATTTCCAGCAAATTTACGACAGAACACTCAGGTTTTCAATGGTTTCAGCAAATTTGCGACTCCTTTTGTCTTTTTGTAAAAGAGAATCTACTTCGGCTGGCTGCTCTTTCTGCCCTCTCCCAATCCTTCTGTTACCCCTATTCGCATCATTTAGCTGCCGTTCTATCTACCTAGCCACTGTCCAGATGGTCTTCTACCATCAGCAAATTCCTTTCAGACTATCTGAGGAAAGAAGTAACTGCCATGGGTAAGACTGGCACCCGCCTCCATAGGCTATTAGGGCAGACATCGTGAGCGCTGAGCACACTCTGGATCAACCACCCCGCGGGGTGAGGAGGGTTGTTGGCGGGTCCAGCAAGCAGTCAATGACTTTTTTGTTTTTTTATCCTCTCCTTCTCTCTGGCGAGTTCGATCTTTTTCCAGAAACACGTCGCGATCTTGCCTTGTTTGCTGTCGAGGGCAAACAAACCAAGCAAACACTACCCGTTGTCTTGACCAGTCGACGGACTTACAAGGTAAGAAAACCCCTCAAATCCACGAGATCTGGATTACCGAGTGGTATTTTCGACTTCAGTCATTTTTCTTTACGTCACGTTTTTATTGCGGTCGCGGGTTTGGTGGACGACGACGTGGCGTTGACGGCTTCAACCGTCGGCGATGCGTGTCGTCGGCGATGCGTGTCGTCGGCTTCATCTCTGCTGCTGCTTTCATCGCCTTGGTCTTCAGATCAGGCGTCAGTTTGAGCGTCCCCCTATGTTGTTTTGGCCAATTTTCCCACTGTTTTTGTCTGTCCAAAAGTCCCAGTGCTGAGGCGAAGGACGGCGAGATCATCCTCCAGAATGCTGTTCTAACATACTATCAGACACACATTCGCTCCTTTACTTGCACAAGATTGTCCATCGACTCCAACATGCCCTTCCACAGGCCCGTTCGGCACAGCCCCAGTCGTACTGGCGTCGGTAGTGGCGTTAGAAGACACCATACTCGAAGCCAGCCTGCTTCACCCCTTTCGCCTCGCAGGCCCGCTACTCCTGTTGCTGCCATCAAGAAGAAGGTCCGGTTCGTCAAGACTCATAAGACTCAGGCCAAGGCTGGTACCTCCACTTCTCTTGCCCAGTCGTCCTCTACTCAGCCCGAGGAACTCTCTCAGAAGGTCACTGCCGACAAGATGCCTCTTTCTCAGGCCGCCAATGGCGGTAACATTGTCAAGACCGCCGAGAAGGACAAGAACAACGTTACTTTGACCGTCAACACTGACAGCACTGTTGCTTCATCTTCCGGCCTTCCCCTGAAGCAAGGTGGTTTGACAGCCATCAACACCAACGGCCTTCTCACCCCCAAGCCTTCTCATGACATCATCCAGACCGCCCAGAAGGGCGCTCCGGCCAGCCTCCTGGCAAACGGCCTCGGCCAACAAATGGACCTTGTTGGAAGACCCATCGGCCAGTCCGACCAGACTCCTGTCGACCCCGTCGTCGTCGCTCTTGACCATTGGATTCGAAACACCAACGACGGCAGCATCGCTGAAGCCCCCAAGCTCCAAGGCTGTGGCCCCTGGGAGGTTCCTCTGCCTCCCGGCATGGACCCCGCCGTCCATGTCAACCCCCACACGCCCCTTTTGTGCCGCTACCTCGACTGCTGGATTATCGGTCCTGAGGGAACTCCATTGCTGAAGGTTCACATTCATCCCCTTATGCGAGGCCGGCATACGGAGGAGTATGTCGCCAAGAAGTGGACCGCCTGGAAGATGATGTTTGCCTGGGTAGAGCACCTGGAGCAGTACGGCAAGAACGATGCTCACGCCCCCATGGATATCGTCTCCTTTGTCCGGAACAGAATCGTCTGGGAGGGAAAAATGGCTAGAGAGGGGGCCGCGAGAGCTATAGCGAATCGCGAGGACAGTGTCATGTTCGGCGGCAGAGACAAGTGGTACTTGCCTGCCGTCCGCAAGGGCGGACCCTTTGACAATATGTTCCGATCCATGATTGGCAGCGCTCTGGTCAAGGTTCACAATGACGAGGCTCTGAAGAAGGCTGCCGCTCACCCCCCAGGCGACAACAGCATTGCCCACATCATTGCCAGCTCGAAGTACGTCAACACCGACGCAGGTGTCAAGGATCCTGTCCTTGTTTCCGCCGCCAAGGACGTCCCTGAGCAGCCCAAGGACGCCAACTCTACGGCTGGTGTTAAGCGTCCTGCTCCCCAGCCCGATGCTGCCCAGCCGGCTGCCAAGCCCGCCCCGAAGCAGCCCCTCGAGGTCATCGTCGTCGACGACTCTGACGACTCCAGCTCCAGCTCTGACTCGGAGGATGAGCCCCTGGCTAAGCGCGCTCGCAAGAACCCTCAGCCTAAGCGTGCCACCAAGCCTGCTACCGAGAAGACCGAGATCGAGACTCAGACGAAGCCTCGCCGCAGAGGCAGACCCGTTGGCAGCAAGAACAAGACCACTGCCAAGAAGGCTGCCGGAAAGAAGGCTGACAATACTGTGGCCAAGGCCTCTGGCAAGGAGACCGATGATGCTGCCGACAAGAATCTCGACAAGGAGTCCAACAAGACCGACGACAAGGATGCTGACAAGCCCGTCCGCAGAATGATCCGAATCAAGGTCCCTGCCAAGGCCGCCGAGAAGCTCGCTGCCATGGCCGACGCCGAGCGCGAGACCGACACCAAGGGCAAGGGCAAGCCTGCCGCCGACAAGTGAGAAATCATCATCACCAGCAGCTGCTTTTGGTGGAACTTTTGCAACAGAGTATTGGCAACGGGAGTAAAGGTTAGACCGAGTGGCTACGTGTTTCGATCAGATTATGACTTGCTTTTGGACCAGGTTTAGGTTTGGCGTATGGACAGTTGGGCCAAGGATACCAGACAAGGTTGGGCTTGTATCGCCGTTGTGTAGCTACAGACAGACGCTTTACAGTTGCTCTTTGGTAACGTACTAGGTATAAAAGGGAGGTTCCCACAAAAAGCTGATGTTGTTTATCGTGACCTGTGTTGTCATTGTAGTCGTCGTCGTCGTCGTCGTCGCCATTGAACTTTGCTTCCGTGTCTTCATATAAGATGCTTGACGCAGAAGAGCCCAATAAGATCAACCATATCTCTGCTTTTGGTCTTCGTCATTATACATTTGGGCATTGTTCCGTGTTCTGGAACAAGTCGTTGGGAATCACCCGCCAACTCTAGAGCTCATTTTCGCCCACTTTAAGATATAGGAGGATGAGAAAAAGAGTATAAAGCCTCAAAAAGAAGCAAAGTAAGCAAAAGAAAGGGAATACAAAGAAGAAAGGAGAGGACCGGACTCCGAACCTGTGATCCCTGGTAGCCACCCACACCACTGGCCGATTGACCAGGTGAGCCAGTTAGATCCGAGGCAAGTACGATAGCGCTGTTGAAAATCCAGGCATTCAAATTCTCTATCAAGCTTCCAGGCAGCAGGCGGAAGGGCGGGAGTTGACGAGGTAAGGTGAGGCAAAGTTGAAGGCAAGGTGAGTTGAAAATGGGTCGGTAGCCAAGCCCGGCGTTCACCAGACATCCAAATTCTACGCCTCAACCGTGTTCAAAATGATCTGTTTGCTAAGTAGATAGTGGATTGTTTAGCGAGATTATTGTGTAAGTTACAACTGTCGCTTCCTCACAACTCGTCCGCGGCGGGAGTTGTGTCCTAAGCTTTCTTGTCGTCTTCCAGACCCCGAGACGCAATAACACTGAAATATGGTTTTTATATCGTGCATAACTCTCCAGATGATTTCATAAGTGAGATATTGTAGTCTTCAGACCTGGATAACGAGCCATCCCTTCGCTTCAACACATGCGCGTCGACCGGTCTCCAATGAGGCTGAGCTTAAGCGCCCATTCCAATCCTTGTAGGTTTTTCCGCAACGTTCATGCTCTTGTAGAGGGTTCCAACGAATTCCATTCATTGGACCGGTATTGAAGTTGACAAGCCTATGGATAAGGCTGTGGTCGGGCGTATCCTTACGCCCCCACGCACGCACATGAGCGGAGTCGAAACTAGGTTTCCTGCATGAAGAAACGGTTGACATTTCCCTCTAAGGCCAATGCTGACAGAAGATCCCTGTGACTGTTCGTGGCGAGAGCACATGAACTGGTCCCAACCCCAGTTGAAGCTTGAACTGTGATAGGCGGAGACGAGGGAACATGATAACTTCCCTCCGCGCGGACAGAGTCCGCTGCAATGCCAACGCAGTTCCTCTCCAGGTCGCGACTCAGCATTTACTGAGAAGTGGAGAGTTGGAAGGTACTTCTTGTTCTTTCCTTGGGACAGGTAAGTTCAAGGTGCGAGGCAGTCTAAACAGTGTGTATAAAGACCCCTCTTCTGCCCGAGGATTCCTGGACATGACGAATAGTTTTGACGCAGGCTGTTTTAGATGGATGAAACCCCCCTTGGCAGAATGAGCAAAGACAATGTCGAAAAATGCCCCATGCTCGTCATGGAAGAAGAATCAATGGACTTCCATCTTGATGAAAAGGTACTAGGCAGTAGTGACTCCTTGACGACATCTCAAACTAAAACCTCCAGCTCAGCTCGTCATTTCGATCATACTGACAATCTTGCAGGAAACATTTTCGAGGTCCCGTTCATCTCCGCTTTATCTCCTCAAAACGGTCTACCTCTTTACAAAAAGCGACTTCAAGACAATCGTCCTTCCGCAAATGCTCTTCGCAGTTTCCAGCATTCTCACCAACGGCTTCCGGTACCTCGACACCCCGCCTGCTCTCACACTAACCACCTTCTTCAAGCCTCTGATCCACGCCGTAATCTGGGTCTATGCCAACCTCTTCCTCCAGAGCCTCGCAAACCAACGTCTGCCGGGCTCCATAACTGAGGATGCTGCGAACAAGCCCTGGCGCCCGCTGCCATCGAGACGGATCACGTCAGACCAAACCAGACAGATCGCTCTGCATCTCGTGCCAGCGCTCATGATTTTTGGGGCGTACAGCGGTGCTTACCGCGAGACGACGAGCTTCATTTCGTTTGTGTGGATGTACAATGACCTCGACGCTTCCAACGCGAGCATATGGTGGCGGAACGTGACGAACGCCTTGGGCTACATGACCTTCTCTGCGGGAGCCCTGGCAATTACGGGCGGGACGGTTGAGTATGCCCTGTCGAACACGGGAGTTATGTGGATTCTGATGACGGGTGCCGTCATCGTCACGACCGTACATGCCCAGGACTTGCCAGACGTTGTTGGCGACAGGAAGAGAGGGAGGAAGACGGTGCCGCTTGTTTATGGCGATGGACTTGCGAGGTGGACTTTGGCGGTGGGGGTCATGATGTGGTCTGTATTCCTTCCGATGTTCTGGGGACTTGGGTGGACGGGCCACGCGGTTGTCTTAGGACTCGGGTTGTCTATCATCTGTGGAACGCTCTGGAGAAGAACGGTGGATGACGATGAGGTTGTATGGAAGATGTGGTGTGCTTGGGCCGGATTGATGTATCTGTTACCTTCTATCAAAGTCTTTGGGGTTTGAAAATCGAACTTTGCCCTAGGAGATTGCTTGGAGATTCATCGGGTTACTTGGCACACAAATCACGTCGCCTAATTTGTTTTTATCCACGGCATTGAATGTGCGACGCAATGGAGTAATTTCATGCTTCTGATGGGGACCTTTCCTTAATCACCGGACTGTCTTTGCTGAAACTGCAGCTGAATAATGCCGAGGACTTGCCACTACGAGTCTTTTTGATACGGCCACTTTCAATGGACCCTTCTTATAAATGGAATTTAAGCCGAGGACAAGACCGGTCTCCATTAGATCATTCGCTTTCGCATAAGCATTGTATCTCTGTTGAAAATGACGAGCATGATCTCGAAGTAGGACGTGAGGAGAGACATGATCAACGTTGTCACGTTTCACTGACAGCGGAAAATGTGTCTCGTCGTGGATTGGCCTGTCCTCGCTGCTGTGATTTCGGCATGGATCGAAGACTCCAAACCTTGACTATATGGTTGCTTTTCTGTTGGCTCATCCGAAGATGTCGGCAAGTAACGAGCTCCTCGCCAGTCGATAGAAGATTATCAATACAGCAACGCTTTAGGTTCTGCATTCAACTTTGAAGCCTGCACTCATATGCAGCTTCGGCACGACGAGTTGCCCAGGAGACATCTCCATTTACACAATCAATGAAAAGGCCTTTTTTTTTGCGGTAAAAACAGGCGGCTTGAGCGGTAGGTGTTCGACAATGCCAGAATTGACACGGCCGGTGAGTGTGGTTGTACACAGTCCGCTGGCAAGATGTCTAAAACACTGATCGTCGTTCGCCTCGTCTTCAATACATCGAGGTGTTCACGACCTGGCATAATAGTTCCACTTCATTGGAGGGAAAAAGCCAGATATCGCAGTTGTATCCGAGATCTATAGTCTATTGATTTTAACCGCTGAGCCCCGTGTGTCTTTCGCAATCGTAAATCGCTTCGTGCAATCGTGGCTCCAAAGGCCTATACAGACTTGAGAATGCCGGCGAATGACATTTGAAAATTAACATGCCTCGCAGCTCAGTGGGAGCCATCCTTCTGGTGTCTACAAATCTAACCGCCGCCGTTGAAACCCGTTGTTTCTTTATCAATATTCCCCGTAGTACGATCTTGCGCCACTCCATCTCACCCTGAAGTTGTACAAGATTCGGGCTCCCGTGACTTCAAATTTTCGTGTCGTCGTCTGCTAGAACAGCGACGCAGGAAAGACTCAGGAGCCTAGCCACAGCGAAGTCATGAAAGCGCCGCCGATGATTACCAGCGGGAGGGATGCTGGTAGCTCATCAATCACCGACCCCGGCCCTTCAAAGATTTGTTTGAGAAAATAGACACCAAAGGCGATGGTGAGGAAACCGAACCTGCAGTAGCATTAGACAGTTCACCCGTCGAGAATTCTTCGATTGTTGGAGACCCCTACATATCTGTTTGTCTCGAAATTCTGCACCAAATGATGGCAAGAAGGAGGCTGATCAGGAGAGAAAGAACCCAGAGTCTAGATCAAAGTCAGATGTTGTAGATGGTGGGCGAAGATCTCGGATCACAAACCCTAGCCAGAGCCTGTCTCTAAATTCACGCTCCTCTCTGGTCTGCCATAAGTGGAATGAGACGATAGCCGTTGGGATTCCTAACGCAGTTCGCATGATTCGGCCCCAGTCCCAAACTTGGAAGATCTGTGGTATATCGAATCCCCAATCTATCCTAGGAATGAAGAAGAAAAGTTAGAGTAGTGCACATCGAACGTGCCTTGCATAATGGAAGAGGGAAAAAGAACTGAAAACATACCGCCACCACGATATCGCCAACGTTATGAGCCAGCCAGGATGAAACGCTTGTCCATCTACGTCGCGAGCTTCTTCAATTGCTTCCATTTTGCCGAGGTCAGTCTTGTACTCTGATCAAATGATCTTGTGGATGTTCAAACAATGTAAACAGTGGTATCGAGTCGGGAAGAACGGATGAACATTCGGGCTCCTCCTCGACCAAAGACTTGGGAGTTAGGTGGGCACTGGGGTCTCATATGCAGGTTTTCAGCTCCTGACGACGTGTAACATCCAAGCCACGAGGGTGCAAAATGGAAAAAAGGGGGGTAGCACAGCTTCGGAATCTCCTTGGTCCGCTCTTACTGAGTGGGCTATGGACCTCCTCAAATAGCACACCTTCGGATTTTCTCCAATAGCGAGATAGGACACGTAATGAGACAGGAAGCCACTCGGATCAGGCATACTCGATGATCCTAGAGAGAACTTGGGTGCGCCTTGCTGCTGAATAAAAATCAGTTGAAGTTCTCTCATCCCTCCTTCAATCCATCGGTGAACAGCCAAATCGATCCGACAACATGAACGCGAGGGGTTCGACTCCAGAAGACCTCAACATGGAAGATGACCTCCCGAGATGGATTGGACTGAAAACCATTGGAAAATTCTGGAGTTCTGTGGGCGGTAATGCGCTCGCCTGCCACATAGTCCAACAAGCACGTCGGTTTGCGGTTTCCAGCCACGCCTGGGTTACGGAAGAACCGATATTTTGCGATCTTGCGAGAGAGAAAAAGAGCTTCAGCGTGGAGATACATCGAAGCGAGAGCAGCGTTGCTACCCAAGACTCCACAAAGCCGAAGGATGAGAAGGTCGCAAGACATGCATGCCACTACTCCAAAATTCGTCCTTTACGGTACTCCGCTGTTGGAACATATGATTCACAGTTGGGCGTCCAAAGGGTTTTTAGGTTCAAGAGGCACTTTAAACATCACCTGGTGGGATTCGACGAACAACCAGATGATATGGAAAAGTAAAGAAACCAAGAAGAAGAACCATGACCACAGAGGAGAAGTTCTGACAGGAAGCGATAGATACGAGCCGCAAACCACAGACATCGAAACTGCCAGATCACTATCACCTATCCCGAATCTATCGATGGACGACGGATGCAGAAGACCTTTTAGATTGGAGTTGGCCGCCAACATGAGCGCTTGGACAACTTCGGCCATTTTGGGCTACTTCGCTAGGGAAGGCGAGGTGCTTGATGTACTTGGCTATGCCAAATCCCTCGGAGCTCATGGAGAAACCATGAAGCGTGCGACGAAATATGTAAGAAAACGCAAACGCAGAGCGTAAACTGGCTGACGCAATTGATGTCCTCTAGTTCGAACCATTTCTATCGGAGCCTCCCATCGGCATACTTGCGATGAACATGCTCGTTTTCGGAATCAGCACATCCACGATATATCATATATATCGTGACGATAAATTTCAAGACAGAATCCTTGCCGCAGCAATGACAATCGGCTTCGTGGCCGGAAAGTTGGCTGGACTTGGAACAGAAGGAATCATTCTGGGTATACTTCCTTGGGTCATGCTTCTGGCGCTGTCGCTGAGTGCTGTCGGTCACCGAATCATGCGCTCTATGAAGATCATCTCGAGGACCCACGAGAGCGACTTGCTCAGTTGAATCGGCATACCGATATCGATGAACACCTGACAAGGGTGGTTGCCGTCTTGCGACCAGGAGGAAATTGGGACATGCTCTGGAAGATTGATTCTGCGTTTTTTTTAGTGATTTAGTCTCCTTGATTGTTATTTTTATTCGCTCTCTTTAAGAAGAAATACATCGCTTCAGATGGCCAAATTGATGAATGTCGTAGTTGCTATGTGAAACAGGAAGAATGACCACAGCGCGCGATGAAGTTGGTCTATTAAGGCCCAGCTCTGCCATTGGCTCTACACCGAATACACCGAGTCCCGACCGAGACTTACCTTACCCCACCAACCCCTCCATCCAAGCTTCCGGCACCTCAGCTTCGACTTCAAACCTCCATCTTCCACACAACAACCGCCCCCAAAATGACAACACCCGCCCCCTTCCCCTTCCCGCGGGAATACTCCTTCCCGCCCTTCTTCACCCGCCAAACAAACCTCACCACACACCACGCGCAACTCGTCAAATGGTCCGACCTGATCCTCGCCTACTGCCGCCACAACCGCATCTTCAAGCTCTCCCTCAACGCCGCCATCCCCTCCGCGCCGACCGCCGCCCTCCCGCACGCGCTGCCCAACACATCCACCCCGTCCATCGCGATCACTGACCCGACCATCGGCGGCACCTCCACTGCGTCGTCGGGCGCCGCCGGCCCGGAGGAGCTCTTCCACAACAAGACGCTGAACAAGCGCCTCTCGCTGGCCGACGCGCGCGAGGTTCTCGAGTTCATGAAGAAGGACGGCCGCGCGGAGCAGCTGCCCGCTTCGCCGGACGTGTTTTGGGTGTACTGGCGCACGCCGGACGAGTGGGCTGCGGCGATCGAGGCGTGGATCGATGAGACGGCGCAGAAGGGGGTTGTATTGACGTTGTACGAGCTCACGGAGGGCGAGGGCACGAGGGGGACTGGTGAGTCTTTTCTGGGTGTTCCGAGATGTGGGGAGCTACGGCTAACGGTCGACTTTTCACAGATTTCCACGGTCTCGATTCCGATTTACTGCAAAAAGCGCTGCAGGTCCTGGTCAAGCGAGGCAAGGCTCAAATCTTTGGACAGGAGGACTCCCAGGGTGTCAAGTTCTTCTGATTACCGATCGACGATACGACGGCACGATGTAGCTATTCTCCCATGCGATTCTCTTGAAGACGTAACGACATTCATACATTATACATCCGTATACCTCCGTATACTTCCGCAACGATCAACGCCAGCGACACCGACAACGGCACCGACACCGACGGAGGACGGCGTTTCTACTTCCCGATGCAATGACCTTCAACTCCTTGCGCGCGCGTGGCTATTATGTACAAGAGCGTAGCAATATTCAGCAAAACATCATGACTTTTCGAAAAAGTTCTTGACGAGGTACTTCTCGTCAAACGTCACCTGCTGGGTCATGGCCACGTCGAGAAGCCAGTCGGCGGCGACGATACGAGGCTCCATGTGGCCTTTGCGGGCCATCTCCTCAAACTTGGGCCAAAGGGCGCGCTCTTGCAGACTGTTGGAGCTTAGCAGATAGACGGGTTCAGGTGCGGCGCCGCCATCTTCCTCAGCGGTCGTGGGCTTGATGGTGGTGCCGCTGCGTGCGCGGTAAAGCTTGAACATTGCGCCGTTGGCCTCTGCGATGGCCTTGTAGCTGTCAGGGCCGTTGCTGATGTGCTCGGTACAGTAGACCGGTACCGTCCACAGGAGTTTGCCGAGATTCGCCCTAGCCCGGGAGACAGCCGTCTCTATCTTGACTCCGAACTTCTTCTCGTTTTCTTTATCGTCGAGAAGGAAGTCTTCGGGGTCAGGAGCTTCACCCTTATCGAGCGCTTCGTCGATGAACTTGGACGAGAGAATCGTAGGCCCCTTGGCTAAGGTCTTGAGGAACTTGACTGTCCGCACCATGTGCGGGGCGGCGAGGTAGTCAGAGGGCTTGTCGTCCTGGACTATGAGGATGCCCATGTCGCGAAGCTTACGCTGTGTGGTGTTAGTACCTAGGTATAGAAGAATGGAGGAACTGAGACAACTGACCCTTTCAACATCCTCCTTGTGCTTGTTGTTGACCCATCTCGTAAACCCGGTCAAAACAACCCTCATTTCGACCTCTGGACCTGCCGATTTCCGCTTCTTCGTCGGGCGTCTCTCGTCTTCGTCGTCCTTGTCGTCGTCGTCGCCGTTGTCCGCCTGCGCTGGGCTTGACGTCCGTCCCCGCTCCTTGTCAATTTGGTCCGCAGCACGCTTGCCACCCCAGGGGCCGCCCTGCTTGGCTCCCCGCTTCTTCTCCTTCTCGTATAGAGCAATGTCTGGCGCGATGCGTTGAAGGTTGGTGAGCGCCTTGCTCTTGGCACTTCTTGCGCTTCCTGTGGACATAACAGAGGGGGTATCATTCTCCTTTCCGCGGGCACCGCCTTTCTTGGGACGAATAGGCGTCATAAAGCTATCGTCGACCGCATCGTCCTTGGTTCCGTCATCCTTCTCCTCTTGCCTCCCAATAACGACACCCTCGGCAGGGCCGTAGTTGTACGAGTTGTCCTGGGCGGCTTCGAGAATCCTGCGCTTACGCTTGGCACCGGGGGACAAATGCTCCTCTCCACCCGGGTAGTACGTCTCTCGTAACCTGGATTCGTCAAAAAAGGTCTGGCCAATAACCTCGCCGAGATTCGTACGGACGGGGAAATGGGAGTATTTGGCTACGGTAACGCTCTGCTTCTCGCACTTGGCATAGCTCTCCTCGATCCACAAGTGGTTGACAGTTTCGATGTTCCAGTCCTTAGCCGCCTCGTACTTTTCGCTACTGCTGCGGGCAGTAATGAGATGGGTGTTCTCGGCCTTCATCGTCTTGGTATACGTGGCACCAGTTGCCCGAATGAGGTTCTCGAGATAGATACGAGCGTCGCCACCGTAATTGGAAAGGCAAATCTTGAAGTCCTCGAAGCCTTCGATGCCTTTTCGAGGGACAGGGTAGTGAAGTAGTCGTCGCAGGGGCGAGGTCCATTCGTTGTGAGTGATGAGGTGGTAGAGCCACGAGAGGTTTCCGACATCCTTGCCCGATTGAGCCGCCTTAACATACTGTTCGCCGTCGCGGTATTGGCACACGAAGTAGTCGCAGTCGTCAACATCCTGGACCACTCTGCCACCTCCGTTGATGACGAGTTGCTTGACGATTTCCAACGACCTCGGGGTGATACTAAGGTCCCACGAGAACATGACGCTCTTTCCTTGGAATATGGTGGCAGCCCTGCGTGTGCTATCGACGAGCTGGTTAGGCATGGTAGACGTTGCTCCTTGGAGGTGATCGTACTTGGGGTTTTGCACTTCGGCTTGCAGCTCGGGGTTTTTGAGGATTTCGGGGTCGGGCAAGGTATAGGGGCCTTCATCGATGCGCTTGCCGAGTTTGAAGCAGTCTTCGAACCAGTGGGGTAGAACAATCTTGCATTTGAGCCCCTTCTCCTTAGCAGTGACACATTTGGGATGCTCCATGGACAGCGCGCAGATGTGTGTGGTCTGGCGGGTAACGTCGGCAGTCTCCATACCGCCCATAGCAAGAGTCGCCCCGATTATTGTCTCCTTGTCGATTTCGGGCAGGTCGGCGCAGGTGATGTTGATTTTCGAGAAGAACATGCGCGGATCGGGCGAGTAGGGCCGGACCTGGGCCTGTTTGTTCCTGTGGATGGAGGCTTTGAGCCAGTTGGACTCGACGACAGGGATCATGAAGGCCTGGGTTTCTGTAAACTGAGGGAAGTCGATTGTGTTGGAAATAATGTGAGTAACTTGCTCAAGACGTATTGAGCCGTCACGTCTCGGGTCGAGGACTTCGCCGCCGCGGCCTGTAACGATCTCCGTAAGGTCGCTGATCTCCTTGGGCGCCAAGTAGGCGGACGGCACGAATGCAAAGGCGCATTCCGCAAAGAGGCCTTTGGCGTCGGCCATGGTCGTCGTGCGTGGTGGCCGTCGTCCGTGATCGTCGTCCGTGGGCGTCGTGGTCGTGGCCGTGGTCGTTGTCGTTTTCGTCCTTGGGCGTCGTCGTCGTCGCTGCCGTCCGGGTTGTGTAGGTTGCAGAGGCGATATTTCTTACCCTGGTTGACGCGACTGGGCTTGACGCGCTCAAGAGAGGCCCACTACACTACACGCGAATTGACCACTGCAGCACATGACGATGTCACGCTGAGGTACTTGTATCTATATGCAAACCCCACAGTGGAACAAGTAGCTAGCTGAACTCGTACTATTAGCGCGTTGTAGGCCATTAAAAGCGCGCCGTGTGCACGGGCGTCTGGCAGGCACCCGACAGACTCTGCCTGGGCGTGACACCTGTCAGCCAAAGCACCAAACAGCAAGAACGACCAAGACGATGACCACGGACGACGACTAAGACGACGACCACAGACGACGATTATGGACGACGATTATGGACGACGATTATGGACGACGATTATGGACGACGATTATGGACGACAACGAGGACCCGGACGATGGCAAGGACTATAGAAGAAAGTACCGGGACCAGTCACTCACATCATTTCCAATGTACCCAGCTCAAGCTCCCGTGACCTCCGCTTATTTTATGTGCGACTTCAACGGCTCGTCGTCGCGCTGTCCACCGTTGTTCTTCTGCCAACGATTTCACACAATGAAATCGGTGTGACAATGCGTCTCGGTTGATGGTCCTTCGAGAAGTTTATCTTGACAGATACGGAAAAGCGATGCTATCGACCGTATGCCTAGAATGACAATGGCAAGCCTGATTCGAGAGACGCACCTTCTATTGCCTCTCTGGTGGTTCTTGACGATGAGAGCCGTACTCTCTCCCGGGGTGACACCCCCTTCGAGGACTTCAAGATTTGCCTTTGCAACTACGATGGCGACGCTCTTATCTATCCTATCGAGAACCTTCTGTTGCCTCGTCCTCAACACACTTGCCGACAAAAAAGAAGTTCGAGAAAGCCACACGGAGCCCACCTCGACAGTGGTGCGTCTCGTTCGTTCATCTCCACGCACGACTAGGCAATTGCAGGTGAACAAGTACAAGTTGTGGCATTTGGGGTGTTTCAGGAAGTCGCAGTACCTAGCAGCTTGCTGACGCAGCTGGTAAGACGCGGATCGGGCTATCAAACAACACGCAGCCGCTAGCAACTTTATTGCAACTACCTAACAAAAAACAGCTCCATCTGCTGCCGTCTTATTCCTTCGTCGGGAAGCTGTCAATCTCTGAGGGGCCGATCGTCCATGCATCATGTCGCCCACTACTGCTGCTTGATTCAATCACGCCGACCATGTTGCCCCACTAATTCCCAAAATAATCAATCTCTTTTCGCACAGCGAATTCGTCTCGCTTCAAAACCACCAAGAAATACCGGTCTGCATCCAAACTTTCGCACATGACACTTCGCGAACATGAAACGATCCCTCAGAGGCTCGACTTGATGAGGTCAGCGGCCTTCTCAGCGACCGCGTACACGGTCGCCTGAGGGTTCGCCCGCACCGTGATGGGGACGATACTGGCGTCAGCCACCCTCAGGTTGCGAATGCCGTGGACACGCAGCTTCTCGTCGACCACGCCACCGAGCTCGCGGGGCATCATGGAGCAAGTGCCCGTGAAGTGGTGAGCGCCGACGGCAGTCTTGCGAACGAAGTCCTTGGCCTCCTCCAGATCGGTCAGAGGCTTGGCCGGGACGCGCTTTCCGCCCGCCTTGAGCTGGCTGCGGAGAGGCTCGGTGGACGCAATCTTCTCAATCTGCTGGACGTGTCTGGCCAGGAGCTCCACGTCCAGGGGGTGAGTCAGGTACCCGGGGTCAATGGCCACCGCTGGCGACTCCAACGACGCCGACGTGATGTGGCTCGAGCCTCGCGAGAGCGGGTGAGCCAACAGCAGGCCGAACGCAAAGAATTTCTCGTCGCCGGGAGGTGGCGCCGCCATCGTCCCGTCCGGGTTGAACAAGGCGTACCCCGGAAAGGAGAGGTAGTAGCCGGAAGGCTCCGATGACGAAGTGAGGACCGAGCGGACGAACGACTCGAGCTTTTCGGTAAACGCAGGTGTCGATCTCGTCTTCGGCGCCTCCGCCTTGAGCTTATCGAACAGCTCCCCGGCATTCTCGGTAGCCGGCAGCGGAAGCTGTGCCGTTGCCGAAGTCCCACTTCTGGAGAAGGGGCCCGATTGCTTGCCGTACGCCTCCATGGCTGCCTCGACCGCCGCGGGGTCTTGGCGGACGATCCCGTCCATGGTGTCGTGGTCGGGGAGCGTCTCAAAGGCTGCCCCGACCATGACATGGTTTTGCAGGTTCTCACCAACGTATGGGTTGTCGAGCACAACGTCGATGCCGAGCCCGCCGAGAAGCTCAGCGCTTCCAACACCAGAAAGCTCCAGGATGCGAGGGGAGTTCAGGGCGCCGGCGCTGAGGATGACTTCCTTTTGCGCCGTAGCGACCTTCTTCTCGCCGTCCTTGGTGTACTGGACACCCTCTGCGACAATATCGCCAGCGCCAGTCTTGAAGACGACCTTCTCCACAAGCGCTCCGGTCTCGACGGTCAGGTTCGACCTAGACTTGGCGGCTTGCAGATACGCGCTGCCGGCATAACTCCTCGTTCTTGTCGCAGAGTCGACAGTGTCAGGTGTGAGACTGCTTCCGACGCCCTGCCCGCTCAACGGGTCGCAGACATTGGGAAAGCCCAACTCGCGGATGGTGTCTTGCCAGACCTTGGGCCAGAAAGAATCGGCATTGTCAGGCAGAGACAGCTTGAGGGGGCCGCTCTGTGCCTCGTCAGAAGCAATAGAGTACGCTTTCTTCTGGGCAGCACTGAACGAGGGCCAGTCCCAACCCTCATTGCCCAAGCTAGCCCAATACTCAACGTTGGCACGAGTCGTGACTGTGAACGACAGACCGTTGAGGGCACCGGAACCACCTAGCAAGCGACCTTGAGGCACTCCAATTTCACGTCCACCGAGGCCACTCTGCATCAATAGTCAGAACCAAATGCAAGCAGTATCTCACCGCATCGTTGGAGAGACTCACCTGTGGTACCGTCTTGAATTGCCAGTCAGATGGTGTCTTGACCAGACTGGGCCCCAGTGCGGGAATATTGACCCTGGGGTCCGCCGTCTGGTCCTCGCCCGCCTCTAACACCAACACTTGGATATCGGGGTTCTCAGATAAACGGGAGGCAATCACCAAGCCGGCAACACCACCGCCGACGATAACGAAGTCGTATTTTGCAGACATTTTGACAAAGATATGAGGTTCTGGGCAACACAAGTGAACTGCAAACCAGGAGGATTGGTTCAGCGGAGCTCAGCCAGTGTTAAATCATCAGCCCGAAGGAACCAACAATTAGCCCGAGGGGACCGGTACGGGTGCATTGCGGCACAGACGTTGGTGCATAGCAACAATCACCATCGCGCCGAGCTATGCTTCCGGCATCTCCCCCGCGCCGCCGTATTAGACCAACTCTCGACGGCGCCCCGACCAGCCGTTTTAGGTACCGTCAAATCAGGTCCCACCGCAGAGTTGCATCCTTACGACGACGTTTCTGCACCATGGACCCGACGCATTTTGGCGCAGACCCATCCACTTCTCCGGGACCCCTAGTCCATGAGTCGCGCACCACTGACCGGGGGCCTCCCAGCAGGTACCCGGATATCAAGGTTATCGGGATGCCCCAAGGATCACCGCGGAGCCGACACGGGCTTGTACTTTACATCAATCAGTACAAACTTCTCGATGGTAGGATGGGCGTTACACGATCGTGGTGATTTGCCATCCGGCCATTGGACACTAGTCAGTCGCCGTGGGAATCTGTGACCCCTCAGGTAACTCACGATAGATTGCCACGGATGGCGACTAATGGGGCTAGACCCAGCACTTAGAGCCATGCAGAGCTCTATCACAGCTCGAGGGCGGCAGATGTAAGCCAGCTCGAGTCCAGACATGAAAGAAGGTCTTCAAGCGGTCTGCCGTTGACTTTGGACTTGGAAAGTTGCATCAACGACATAGTCTTCATGATGGGTGTCATCTTTGACTCTAGTTACCAAGGCATCCTCGTCTCCGGACTTGGACTGCTCTGCGGTTTCGCCGTCCACCATGCCCTCTTCATTCACGGAGAGTGGCATGTACAAGCGCCTCAGATTGCTCTGGGCCACTTTTGGTTTCTCTTTTGCTTCATTGCTTCAAGCATCTACTACAAAAATACTTTGATTGGCGAGCTTTCTCGGTGTCTCTTGACACTGTTTGCTGGCTATCTTCCCGGTCTTCTGGCCAGTATCACTCTCTACAGAATCTTTTTCCATCGTCTGTCTGGCTTCCGTGGTCCGTGGTACGCCCGTATCACGAAGCTCTGGCACGTATGGGCATGCAGAGACTGCAAGAACCACCTGGTTCTGGAGGACCTGCACGAGCAATATGGAGACTTTGTCAGAACGGGTGAGAGAAACGACTTTACATGACCATTTGTTTCAATACTGACTGTTTCAAAGGTCCCAGTGAAATCACCGTCTTCCACCCCGGAGTCTTCATGGCTGTGGATGGCCCCCGATCGGAGTGCATCAAGGCAGAGTGGTATGACATTCTGCATCCCGATCGCGCCCTCGTTACCACCCGCGTCAAGCCAATTCATGCTGCCCGACGTCGTGAATGGAACCGTGGCTTCTCGGCTCAAGGTATGTCTCCATAGATCTTCGGTATCGTGAGCCTATCTGACGTGCCGTGCCGCGCTGCAGCCCTTGTCCAGCACGAGTCAAAGATTCTCAAGTATATTGAGCAACTTGATCAATGCATCGAGGCCAATGCCAAAGTAAACAAGCCTTCCGAAGTGCGGGACCTCTTCTTCTGGTTTGGGTTTGATGTCATGGGCGACTTCGTCTTCAGCAAGTCTTTTGACATGCTGCACCAGCAGCAATGGCACCACATCATTGTGCGTCTGCAGCGTGCCCTTTCCCTTCTTGGGCCGTTCAGCCCTACGCCGTGGTTGATTCAGGTTGGCTTCAAGCTCGCTCCGCGTGTGGGTGTTCTGAAGGACTGGTTCGACATGGTCGCTTGGTGCGAGCGTCAGATGCGCGTGAGACTAGACGATGCATCTCCCAAGCCATCTGTCCCTGACCTCGCCCATTACCTGATGGAATTGGACGATGGGCAGACTGAGATGAAGGACCGCTTAACCTGGCTATTCGGTGATAGTCTGCTTGCTATTGTGGCCGGAAGGTGAGCATACTTTGACGGGTTTGGGGCAATCAATACTAACATGCACAGCGAACCGACTGCTGCCGCTCTGATCGGTATCTTCTGCGAGCTGGCAAAACACCCGGAGCACATTGACAAGGTCTACGAAGAGTTGAAGGACGTTGACGTGACAGACCTCAAGACCCTGACGAGTCTGCCTCACCTCAACGCCGTCATCAACGAAGGTCTCCGACTCTACCCGGCCCTGCTCACGGGCGGAGCCAGGAAGACGACCGAGAACGGTGCAACCATCGGCGGCACCTTTATCCCGCCCAACACGACCATCATTGCGCCTCGGCATGTCATTTCCAGAAGTGAGTCCAGTGTGGTCGCGCTCAGGCCTTCTCTTAAACTGACTATTGCTTCAGGGGAGGATTGCTTCGAGCGGCCGAATGAGTTTATCCCCGAGAGATGGAGCACCCGACCGGAGATGGTCCGAAATGCATCCGCCTTCGCGCCTTTCGGTACCGGTATGGAGCCCTCCCGCTTGTGGTGGTTGCCGGATATAGACACTAACTCGTGCATCTGCAGGTCATCACAGCTGTCTCGGGCGTTTCCTGGCCACCGACTCCATGAGGTTCGTGGTGGCAAGGTTGGTCAAGAAATATCACATTCGCCTTGCTCCCGGTGAGACTGGAACTCGGGTTTTTGACGACATTCGGGATCAGTTTACTTCCAACCCCGGCCCCTTGTCTCTCTGTTTCGAGTTGAGGTGACTGGGGCTATGAATAGACGGAACGCTTGACTACACAGCCTCTCAGTACACTTATTGTCATATTTTCAAATTGCCATAAACACATTTTCTTGTTTTATCATTCTGCATACACTTTAAACACACTGGACATGATCTAAATCAAGTTATGAACAACCCCTGGGCTGAATGTTCAAGCGAGAGGGGAGAATGGCCACCCGTTGATGCCGCTGGTGTAGAGCGGGCCAGCTTCAATCGCTTTCGCACTCTTCTTGAGCTCCTCCACATCCCAGTTGGCCCAGACCGAGCGTCCGTTCAGGAAGGCAGCCTCCGGGCTGGTCAACCACACAGCAAAATGGGCGGGGAGTTGGACTTCATCATGGCACGGACGTTAGCCTGGTCGGCCCACAGCGGAGTTGCAGCTCGAAAGAAAGCGACCCAGGTCGTGAGATATGGGTATCTGACAGGGACAGCACGCACCTTTATCCATCGGCAGGGCCTCCGCCTTGGCGCCGCTCTTTTTGAAGATGTCGGTCTCTACCATGCCCGGGTGCAGAGTGACGGCGAACAGATTCGGGTTCTCCGCCGCGAGGAACTCGACGATTTTGGTCTGCGCCAGCTTGGACGCCATGTACGGCGACAGGCCGGGCACCATGGACACCGGCAGTGCCGTGGTGCCGGTCGTCAAAGCGATGACAGACGCATGCGAGGGGTTAGCCGTGGGCAGGAACGACTTGGTTACCAGGTATGTGCCCTTGGTGTTCGTCTTTTTGTCACATGTGAGTATGGAGTCGCAGCTGGCGTGGGGAATTGTGCAGAGTCGCAACTGACCTCGAAGTTCAGCCACCATTCGTCGGAGGTGGACCCCGCGATGGTGGACGGGGGCGAGGTGTAGCCAGCGGTCAGGACAAGAATATCCCACTTGCCGATCGCGGCTGCCACCTTGATCAACGTCTCCTCGCTCGTGATATCGGTCACAAACGTCTCGGACTGAATAGATGGCGGCAGAGAGGATTTGGTGGTGCTTAACGCGCTCTCTGAGCGGCCAAGAAGAATGACTCGGGCCGCCCCGGCAGCAGCAAACGCTAGGGCAGTCTCTCGGCCAATTCCGCTCCCCTTTGGGATTGAACACAAGAGTTAGAGTTGATGATATACAGATGGAGGGGGGCTGGAGCTGTCTCTATCGGGACAAAAGCTGTGGGATGAACTAGGGGGTTATGAAAGGACGTACCGCTCCGACTACAATGGCCGTCTTCCCCGCTGCGCTCAGCTCCGGCCGGGAGGGGGAGATGGCATCGTAGGTGTCGTTGTGCCATGTCGGCGTGGCGGAGGGCAGAGGGGGTTGCATTTTGACTAACTGATTTCAACGGAGATAACGACCAAGGCAGTCTGGATCCTGGAAGTGGCGATATTCAGGTAAGAGTCGATAGATTGGGGGAGGGCAATGAGCTATCACTGATGGGATGCAATCGAATAGAACATCGCGAGCCCAGTGCCCGTCTTTTATCCCCAGGAAACGGAACTCAAAAGCACATGTTGCCCAGCCCGCGAGCCCCACGCCGGACGGATTTAAGCAGCTGGGAGGTGCCTTAACGCAGCGACGGTGCCAGAACACAGCCCGACAGGAAGGCCTTTTGTGCGGGATAGCGTGCGGCGTCGAAAGAAGCCAGCGTTGCGCCTGTTGGATTGGTCTGATGGTCGCCAACGCAAGGTGCTGACCGGTTGACGACAGTACCTACATCCCCGCTGACAGACTTAGACCAATACCAACGAGGCAGGCAGAGAGAGGGGAGGGGAGCACTGCTTCTGTTGATGAAACTCTTCAGCAGTGACACCTGTGCCTTGCATAAAATTACCGGAGACGCACCGCATCAGACGGCGGCCGTTCGGACTCGGTGCGACGCCACCAGCGGCCTTCGAGGCAAGGCGCGGCATTTGATTAGAAGGTCTACCGCGGTTGAACAGGCTTTGGGAAATGGCTCGCTGTAACAGGACAGCAGACGCGCTGAAGGTGGTGTTGCTACTGCTGCATGCGAAGACTTGCAGCAAGACAGCCCTCCTCTCCTCTCTCACATGTGGGTGGATCTCGGTCAGCTTCGTTGGACAAGGGTGGGAAACTCTGATATATCAACTCGCAGAGACTCCACTTTGAAACTCCCCCCCACCTCCAAACCTGAGAGAGCACTTCCTGGAATGGGTTCCCACCCCTGCAATAACTGTCTAAAGCGGAGACTGGAAGTTGACGAAAGAGACAAGGGGCCTTGAACGTCGCAACCCTGGGGGTGGTGGGCCGGGGTCAGTTGCGAGAGTTGTGGGGAGTTGCACAAAGTGATCCCTCTCTCTGCTCTATCTAATCTCTCCCAGCCCAGCCTCGAGAGAGAGGGAACCAGGTCCATCACGTAACATCATGCCGTGCGTTTCCCGATCACATCTGAGAACGCAGAGATGGACCCCCCCTCTCCCCTCGTCGAGAGTGGGAATCTATGATCCCCCATATCGATATTATCCACACGTGCAGCAACACCACGCGGATGGTTGGTCCTCCAAAGGACTAGAGATACTGGCATTGCTTTTCGCAGTGCAAGTCGTCGGCGAGGCAAGCGTGGTGGAGATGGGCGCATGCATTGTCTTGATTCATGTCCCACTGTCATCCCATCTTTCTTTAACACTAGTGCAGCTGTGTCTCGATCAGATGAGGCATGGAAGGAGGTGTTTTCCTGCAGCTTTACCTTGACGGCGGGCAAAAAAGAAGCAAGCGCTAGGGAACTAATGGCACGGCAAAGTAAGGTGCAGTATGCAAGTGCGGTACTTGGCATCTCATATGACCACATCCGAAGCTGGGAACTACCGCGAATAGGGTCACATCGACTGGTGTCTCATCGACCGGTCTCGTCCACTCTTTTTTCTGCGCCTCTACCGATATGTGATTGATAGTCACGGAGTCCACGTTTCGAAAGAAGGTGCTGCTGGTGGGATGGTTGTGGTGGGCAGCCGAAGCAAGGCTAAGCCAGCCCGTTCCCCATCGCTTCTCTCGGGTGTGTGAGATGTGGCCCATGGATTCGGGAGGAATAGTGTGTTAAGTGTGTTCGGGTCTTTTCCTGCTTGTGTGCGTGTGTGTGAGATAGATCGCTTGCGCCCTCCATAAGTTGGATGAATTCCCCCTCCCACCCGGAGAGTCTTGCGCCACGGCGGTTGTCGGCTGAGAAGATTGTTCAACTTTGAAGGTTTTGATTCGCACCAACAGACGTTCGCAAGCGCGCTTCTTACAATTTGTCCCGTTGGTTGGGATTCGGCTTCCGCTGCTACTAATAATACGTGCTTGCTTGCTTGCCCACCATGCCTGGCGCTGGTTCGAGGGGCATTGGCCTGTTGGTATGGATCGTCGTCTTTACCGTCATTGACGCCGTGGCGTTGGCCCTGCGCTTCTGGGCCGGGCGCATTATGCGCAGAGGCTTCTACTGGGATGATGGAATGATCGGGTTTGCATTCGTGAGTTGGAATACTTGTCTGTCTGCTTGGGTGTTTGCTAACTTGGGAACAGGCAAACATCATTGCGCTTCAAGGTGTCGTCGTCTGGGCCATTTACAACGGCCTGGGCAAGCACACCAACGAACTTACTCTTCCCGAGTATGCGGTTCAGTTCAAGGTATGCTTTCCACTTCATCTACATCTTCATAGCCCGGGCTCGACTTACACCATCATCCAGCTCATCCTCGCCAGTGGCGTCACCTGGCTCCTCGGCACCATCTTCATCAAGTTCGCCATCTTGTGGATGTACACGCGCATCTTCGCCACGGCCCAGTTCAAGCGCTGGTCGCGCATCCTGATGGGCATCGTGGGAGCGTACGGCGTCGCGTTCCTCATCCTCTTCATGAGCCGCTGCACACCCATGTCGCAGCAGTGGGCTCCCGTCGAAGGCGGCCACTGCCGCGACATCACCATCGACCAGATCGTCTCCGTGACCATCAACATCGTCGTCGACATCGCCATGACCGCCCTCCCGATGCCCGCGCTCTGGGGTCTCCAGATGCCCCTGCGGAACAAGGTTGCCGTCACCGCCATGTTTGGCATGGGAATCACGTAAGTCGCACACCAAATGCGCTATACCGATCGAATCTCGACTAACATCCAGCAGCACCATCGCCATCATGGTCTGGCGCCTCATCAACACGGTCACCACCATCGGCGACCTCGACTTCGTCTACAACCTGCACGACATCGGCCTCATCAGCCTGCTGGAGCTCTGGATCGGCATCATCATCGCCTGCCTGCCCACGCTCGGCCCCCTGCTCAAGACCTACGTCAAGCCGGCCGTCTCCAAGATCGGCTCCAAGCTGACGAACCCGTCGACGGACCGCGGCAACATCCACCTCAAGGACCTGAACAGCACGCAGGGCAGCCGGGTGCACCACCCGCGCAGGACGTACGACAAGCTCGGCGATAACGTCTCGTACGTCGACCTGGAGCGCGGCAGCAAGGATCCCGCCGTCACGACAAAGTGCCACTACGCCCCGGGTGCCGACACGCCCAGGGATAGCCGGCCGGTGATTTACGTCCAGCAGGACATTACCACTTCACAAGATTCGTGGGAGAGGGGACAAATATGAGGCTGTGCGGGATAGCCTGGATATGAGGGATGATTGTTCTATTACGAGACATGTTGTACATATTACCACTTCTTGACGTTTCATCTTCTTTGTTACAGTTTTCTCTGTTTCTTTTTTGTCGTTTTTCTTAACTTTTATTCCCAACCTGTTGTAGTTTATTTTCCTTAAACACACAAATACCCAATGATTCACAACCAGGATCTCAGATTGCTTGCATCAAACCCCTTAAGCACCGACACCCCGAAGAACACAGACCAAAAAAGACTTCCGGGAGATTTACCAATAGACCCCCCTTCCCATTACCCGCAGACAGAGGCCACCTGGGCAGGCAAGCAAGCCAGCGGCAGGCCCAAAAACCGCATCCACGGTCCTGTCGATCACCGCTTCGGAGAACGGCAGTTTGACTTTGGTTGGCGCCCAGAGGGGTTCTCGTCCCCAGGACATGGTCTCCCTTGCGAGAAAGAGGGCGGCGTGCGATGGGCCAGGCCACAGACGCGCAACCCAAGGGACCCAAAACCACGGCGGGGGTAACCCACCTCCGCTCACACTCAGGATATCCCGACTGCGAGTCTAATGAATCGAAATGCTGGGCGTGCGGCGTGTGCTTTGTCAACAGCTCCGGTTAAGCTATCGGCCCCCCGCTTACATAGTCAAAGCAAACGGGACGGCGATGGAAGCCATGGTCGTATCCGACGGGTACACGTGCGCAGAGTCTCGGATAAGGTGAGAGAGAGAAGAGGAGAAGGGAAGGGAAAGAGGCAAGAGATCATCGGAAGGCCCCCATATCGTGAATCGTCTGTGTGATTTACCTACACACGTCCCTTTTACCAATACCCGTTTCGCGGGTACCTTGCGAGAACGAGACGAACTGAGTCTGTGTGTGTCTGTTTCTCCACATATCTGGGTAATTTGTTCCCACTACCTGCCCTGTTCAACATAGTTTTGACTCCATGGATCGTGTTATCTAAGAAACATGCGAGTTTCTCTGGCTCTCGACGACTATTTCGCGCGGCATCATCCATGGGGCGAGGTTTAATCATGCTTGCTACGACATTGGTGTCGCACTACCGGTGAAGCTCAAGCGATCTCCATGGAGACTGACCGCATCACTAGAGGCACCTTTAATCCAAGAGGACGAAACCCACAGCGACATCCACAATGGCCCTACTCTAAAACCAAGAAAACCAAGGCCGCGGTTATTAGACTTTGGGAATGCGTGCCCCCGGCGTAAGGTAGCCAGGTTGAACGGGGTGGAGTTTCGAACCCAAATCCACGCGCCAAATGCGACGAACTCTTAAACGGAAACCGCTTCAAGGAACGTTTCCCAACGGTGTCCCATGTTGGTAATTGCTTCACGGCTGCGCATGCGCATGCCATGCCAGCCATGCCGCCATGCCACATGCCATCCCATGGCTCTGCTGCACTCAATATTGTCCACGAGGTTATTTGCCTCACCTCGTCGAGGTATGATCGCTCAGGGGGCTCTTGCATATTGCCATGCCGCCTGCCCGCTACGGCTTGCTGGCTGCGGTGCCCATCACATCCATGGAATGCGCGGGTTCTGCGTATGCCCTCACGAGGACCCCTTCATGGCCGGGGGGATGAAGACGACCCAGATGTACCCCCTAACAATTTAGACATGAAGGTCGTTCCTGGAGGAGTCGGGCTCTCATCACGACCGTGACTGTGTCATGGACGTCGGTTGGATGGATGAAGCGGTGGACGTTTTGCCACGGTTCCCGGGGACAAAATGACCGACGATGGAGAGAGTCGCCTTCTTGGGTTCCAGTCCAGTCCAGTCCAGACCCGACTTGTTGGAGGTTCCGCCTTTATCTAGAGCCCATGGAGACTTCTTTCAAAGGGCACATATGAATAGAACCATCTCCATCTTCTCCGAGCTGTCGTACCAGACTGTCGGATCACTCTCAGTCCACATCTCATCTCCCACCCCATGAACAAAGCTCAAGATACTGCGGGCGACTTACACACACTCGCATACACTCATACATTACCCATCATGTCACAACCGGGTATTGGGGAGCACTCTCCCCTTACCTTCAAACGAGCCGCGTTTGAAGACGACGCAGCTACCAGCAAGTCGTCGTCCTCCTCAGCCACCAGCACGGTAAAGGCCCTCCTCAGCGTCCCCCGTCTGATCTGGGACTTTACCGAGAGCAACTTTTCCACCTTCGTGGCGCCCAACACCGCCTTCGGGCTCCTGGCCGGCCTGACCGGCTCGCCCCTGACCTCGGGGCAGGCGACGGCGCTCGCCGTGCTGCAGCGCTTCCCCCTCGTGGTTGCCTTCAACTGGTACAGCGTGCTCATCTTCGACCTGGCCAACCAGAGGGGCTCCGAGTCCGTGGCGGAAGACCGCGCGAACAAGCCGTGGCGGCCCATCCCCGCGGGCAAGGTCACGCAGGAGCAGACGCGCGCGGCGATGCTCGTGGCGATCCCCGCGGTGCTCGTCTTCAACTACGTGCTCGGCGTCTGGAGTGAGGGCGTCTTCATCCTCATCCTGACGTGGCTGTACAACGACCTCCGCGGCGGCGACACGCTCGCCCGCGACGCCATCATCGCGATGGCGTACTTCCTCTTCAACACGGCCTCGCTCAAGATCGCCATTGGGGATGTTGCCGCTGCTGCTGCTACAGCCTCGGAGGGCGGCAACAGCATCACGCGCGAGGGGTACCTGTGGGCGGGCATCATCAGCGCGGTGATCCTCACGACGATGCAGGTGCAGGACCTCAAGGACCAGGCTGGCGACGCGGGGCGCGGGCGCAACACGATACCCCTATTCTTCGGGGACTTTGCGTCGCG
This sequence comes from Colletotrichum tropicale, assembly GCA_027406125.1. Classification (NCBI taxonomy): domain Eukaryota; kingdom Fungi; phylum Ascomycota; class Sordariomycetes; order Glomerellales; family Glomerellaceae; genus Colletotrichum; species Colletotrichum tropicale. The sequence continues at coordinate 6,342,354 of JANVYH010000002.1, forward strand.
GGCGTCGCTGGCGGTGCTAGTGCCGGCGTGGTCTTGCGTGTGCGTGTACTTCTGGGGCATCCGGTCGTGGGGGGTGCTGCTGCCGGTGGTGTCTGGCGCCCTGGTGGTTGTCGGGGTGCTCCGGACGAGGACGCCGGAAACGGACGCCCGGGCATGGAGGCTGTGGTGCCTGTGGACGGTGTGTCTGTACTCCCTACCGCTGTTCGGCGGTGCAGTTGGTGGTGGTGGTGACGGTTTCGTGTCGTTGGAGCACGTGTGAGAAGTGACTGATGAGACGGAGGACTATCACTTTCACTGGGCCTGTTGGCAACGCGTCATTTCCCGGGCTCTCTTGCTGCGGGTTGTCCTTTGCTTCCGTGTGTGAAGGAGTTGGTTGTGGCAGGAGGAACATGTTGGAACCCTTGCCAGTGCTGTCGAGTGCGAGTCATGGAGATGGACAGGACCGCGGATAAGACTCGGGCGAATGCTGATTGAGTTGAGGGGGCGAGAGGTTGTTATCGAATAGTTGACGTGCGTGATCTGGGTTGAACAGGGGTCACGAGTCACGCAGTGGCAGGGAGCGGCCCGCGGGAGGCCGGGGTCTTTGAGCGCAACAACAGGGGCGTTGGATGAACACTTATTCATGACAGCCTGCTTTAGTGTAGAGTTACCGGAGGAAAGGCACCGACTAGCGACAGAATTCACTCGCATTAGCTTTGGACGAGACGATACGATGCGATTTGGTTCTGATGTTGTCAGACGGGAAGGATCACTTAGCTCCCCTCCTCTTCGGTGTTTTAGTGTGCCAGTTGGCTGGTGTTCATCGGCGGTCGGATGTAGTTGTCACACGGGGCTTAGAGGCGCCGGCTTATTGGTCTGTCCTCGCCGTTGCGGGCTCGGGTCTCGTCCGTCAACCCGGAGGGCCCGGGGTAAACCCTCCTCCATGCGGAGCCACCCGGTCCAACTGCCACCTGCATTCAACCTTGTTGCTGCAACCACACTCACTGCACGTTTGGATGAACCGTATGACAAGCATTCTCCTTCCTCTCTAGCACGATGTTCTAACAGCTTTTTGCAGTTAGAGGCGGCCGCACCACTGGGGACGCTTGGCGTGCTGCGTACGCATGCACCACCAGCGAGGTCCCCTGCCCGGATCCGATGCGTGTTAGTGCAAAAGGCTCTTGTCTATCCGTCTGTCTGCTCTTGTCGACTTGGCAGACAACGTTCAATCCTTGCTCATCCCACAACACGCGTGTCAGGGACGACCCCTAAAGAGCAATGTTGCGATGTTACCTGCCTATATTAGCTCACATGAGCTGTTGGAACCTCAGTCGTATGCCTACCACCTAGAGCCACCGTCTGTGAGTCTCCGCATCTGGGAACTGTTCCGTGGCCCGGCTGTCTGTTGCGGCAAGCCCGACCTACTCGGCCCCTCGGGCTCCCTCTCTTCTTCTCTCTTTAGTCCTTTCCCCCTCTTTAGTCCGTCCAGTGCATGCACAACTGACGACTTAGCCACGCGGCTCCCGTCTACCGGCCCTGCCACGGTCAATCTTTCTCTCGAACTCGCCAGCCTGCGCAGGGAGCAGAGTCAGGCCCGCCGCAGCGTAGGACCATTCCGTCCCAATAGCTGAAAAGTTTCTTTCCCCAAACATCGCACAGGCGTAGGCATCGTGGGCCATAAGAGCCAATATTAACATGGGTGCTAATCAAACCCATCGTCAGAGTCTCCCGGTCTGGTCGGCATCTCATTTCCTGTCTGTATGCGTTGTTTATGGTTCGTGAGTGAAGACGTCCTTGGGCCAAGTTAAATATGTAGCGTTCAAGACCTAGAGTTGCATCGTGAAGCCTCCTTCCCTTCCCTTCCTCACCTCCCTCACCTCCAGTCTCTCGCTACCCCCTTTGTGCTCGCGGCGGTTCTCTCAGTCTCAAGATGGTGTCCTTCATTAACCTCCTCACACTCGCTCCGGCGGTCGTTTCCGCCCTCTCCGTCGGCAAGCCGGGAGGCTCCTTCGGCAACCCCCTCGAAGAGAGGGAGGACTCGAGCGCCACCTGCCGCTGCTTCCCCGGCGACGACTGCTGGCCCACGGCAGCCGAGTGGGACGCCTTCAACACCACCGTTGGCGGCCGTCTCATCGCCACCGTGCCCATCGGCGCCGTCTGCCATGACAGCTCCTTTGGCTCCTACGACGAGGCCAAGTGCACGGCGCTGCAGAACGCCTGGGGCCAGTCCGAGACGCACATCCAGACCTCCTCGTCCGTCATGGCCGCCTTCTTCGCCAACTCCAGCTGCGACCCCTTCAACCAGCCCAGCGACCGCTGCATCATCGGCACTTATGTCCAGTACGCTGTGAAGGCGACCAGCGCTGCGGACTACAGCGCCACCATCAAGTTTGCCCAGGAGAACAACATCCGCCTCGTCATCCGCAACACCGGTCACGATTACCTTGGCAAGTCCACCGGTGCTGGTGGTCTGGCTCTGTGGACTCATAATCTGAAGGATATCTCGGTCGTTGACTACAAGTCTACTTACTACACCGGCAAGGCCGTCAAGGTTGGTGCTGGTGTTCAAGCCGGCGAGGCCCAGGACGCTGCCCACGCCCAGGGACTCGTTGTCGTCGGTGGTAACAGCCCGACTGTTGGACTCGCGGGAGGATACACCCAAGGTGGTGGCCACGGCCCTCTTGTATCCAAGTACGGTCTTGGAGCTGACCAGGTTCTCGAGTGGGAGGTTGTGACTTCTGGAGGCCAGACGATTGTCGCCACTCCCACAGCTTACTCTGACCTCTACTGGGCTCTGAGCGGTGGCGGCGGCGGTGTCTACGCCGCTGTTCTGTCCATGACCGTCAAGGCTTACCCTGACATGATCACCTCGTCTGCCAACTTGACCTTCACCAACACCGGTGTCACCGACGACGTCTTCTACGGCGCTGTCACCACCTACCTCAAGACTCTTCCTGACATCGTCGACGCCGGCGCCGTCAGCATCTGGCTCATGAGCCCTGGAGTCTTCCTCATGCAGCCCACCACAGCCCCCGGCCTCACCAAGGCCGAGCTCCAGGCTCTGCTCCAGCCCACCATCGACGCCCTCGACGCCGCTGGCATCACCTACGGTAAAGTTTCTTGCTGATCGTTGTTGAGTACATCGTGCTAATGTGAACCAGACTATCACATCAACCAGTACGACACGTACCTGGACAGCTACAACGACATGAACCCCGAGCCCGCCGTCACGGAGTTCAACATCGGCGGCCGCTTGATGCCCCGCACCCTCGTCGCCGACGACGCCTCCGCCACCACGCTCACCACCGCCCTCAAGTCTATCCTCGACAACGGCGCCATCATCTCCGGCCTGACCATCAACGTCGCCCGCGACTCCAGCGCCACCCCCAACGCCGTCAACCCTGCCTGGCGTACGGCCCTTTTCTCCGCCGTCGTCGGAACGTGAGTAACTCCTATTATTACCCCCTTAAGAGCTAGTAACTAACAAAACGCAGTGCCTACGACCGCGCCGACTTCTCCACTCTCGTCTCCGGCCAGACCACCGTCACCGACACCATCGTGCCCATCCTGGCCGAGCTCACCCCCGGCGGCGGCGCCTACCTCAACGAGGCCGACCGCAACCAGGCCGACTGGCAGGACGTCTTCTACGGCGGCAACTACGCCAAGCTCAAGGCCATCAAGAAGATCTACGACCCCTGCAGCACCTTCTACGCTCTGACCGGCGTCGGCAGCGACGACTGGACTGTCCAGAGCGACGGACGTCTCTGCAAGGCGTAGATGTTAGGGGAGGACGACTGATGATGACAAGAGGCAGTTACTTTGCATAGCGTTTCATAATCGTATATAATACAATTCAATCTTCTTGCCTCAAGAATTGCTTCGCCTTCTACGGGTTCGAACGTTGTAGTGTTTCAATACAATGATCTGCATGTGCGGGCGACTTCTGGTGTGTTGGATTTGAGTAGGCTCGGAGTCATACCTTGTGGGCAGGAGTCTCTCCATAAGAATTGACGCAAAACGTTGACACAGTGCAGGTGACGGAACGTCTCTACACCAGCCACGTATTCAGGGTTGGAAGCATCGTTCTCGGCCGGCACAAAGCCATTCCCAACGCTTCTGTTCAGGAAGAGTACGCGGTTGGGGGGGAATAACAACAGATGGTACTGATACATGACATGAGTTAAGTGCGCCATATGAATTGATGAAGTGACTTGCCTTCCACAAGAGCCTTCCACCTCGCCTCCATCTCTTTTGTAGGAGAACCTACGAAGGGTTTATTCTTTGTTGCAAATATGCTGACCCAGTCCCGTTCCTCGTAATTAACAGCTTCAAGAAGAGGAGCTAAACAGCAACCAACGGCCAGTATATTTTCGATGATATGTCCGGAACACATTGCAAGAGTAGTACTGCCTTACTCACACTTAAACCAAATGCTCAGCTGTGCGGCGCAAGCTCTGTCTGATGGTTGCCGCGTGAATGCGACCATCATCATTATGGCTCCAGCGAGGAACATCGATAAGGAGACTACACTCCACAAGAGGCTGGGCCAAGTAGTAATGAGACCAGCCTGCCAGCTCTCATGCCCGAATGATTTTTGCAAATCATTTTCGGCTCTCACACCCTGACAGCAAAAGGTTGAACAATAAAGCTTGGTGATACACGGAAAAGTCGATGGGTAGATCTCGAGTCTCTCTCTCGAGATGATTCTGCGTTTCCGAGTGATAAAGCACGCAATCACAAATCTAGTGTGTCAACCAACCCTGAGAACTCCGACCTACCTATTGTGCTGCTTGGCATTGTCAAAACCATGGATAGAATACATGAAAATTGCACTGTGCCGCAATGGCACAGATGAGAAGAGCAAATGGTGGCGGTATGTCATGAACGCCCCAAGATTCGTAACCGTTACGCATGGGGAAGTGGTACGTTGACCAAGGAGCCAAGGGAGAAACTTGTGTCGCCGCCTCAATTGGCCCGAGTAGCTACAGATCATTGGCGTGATCTCAAGTTACGGACGTCCTGATACTCTCCTCTGCAATGAATGTGACATGGTGTGGGACGGCTTAACTCACAATCTGGGGATGGAAGCTCCCGTCGCAGTAGCGTTGGCATGGAGGCTAGATTCCAGTGCGCGGTTGATCGACAACCTCTATTCTCTACCTTCCTATGCGGGCTTATCAACGCGCAGGCGTCGCGGGCTGGGCTGATTGGGGTCATTCGACGTGAACAGGGGGTCAATCTGGGCATGCGAGCCCAGGCCGCCCAACGGGTGGCCGCACCAACAAGATATGCCACTGAGAACTTGAATTGCTTTTCTCGGGTTGGTGCGAGCTACCCGTTTGTCACGCGCTACATGTTAGTTACCTCGATAACAGTCGGCCGAAGACAGGCGTGATGGCCTCCTTTCCTTCTTCCTGATTATTGACTATCGTTTAGATGAATGCGTGTGGGACACTCTGGACGCCGAATGCATACGAGCTCCTTTCGACATCGGTACTGACGGGCCACTCCAACCTTCACCTCTCCTGCATCCACCTGTCTTCCTGTTATTGAGCCATAGAGCTTGTTGTCATCCGCGCTACGAGTAGCTCGTCTTCACTGCATGCGCGCCGTTGGAAGAGGTCGTCTGCTGCCGTCAGCATGGGCTTCTTCGCGTGCGTCGACGACGAGTCGATTGGACCAAGTGTGCAGGGCTGTCGAAACGATTTTGACTTCACACTGAAGTTCGAACAGATCTTCTTGTCCATACTACCGTCTAGCATATTCATCGCCCTTTCTCTGCCCAGAGCCGTGTCGCTGCTCCGCAAGCCGAACATCGTGGGAGGCACCCTTCTTCAATGCGTCAAAATTGTACGTGTTCGATTATACTGAGGTCATATTTAAGACGCGAAAGGATGAGAAACTGATGTTGTCCAGGTCTTCTTCGCTGTCTATGCGATACTCACTCTCGCGGTCCTCGTCTTCAGTGCTGTCGAACTCCCCACATTCCCAGCATTGTTCGTCGCTGCCTTCGGTCTCCGCTTCCTCGCAGCAATATGTATGTCTGTTCTGAGCTACTTGGAACACCGTAGGTCGCCGCGACCATCTATTCTATTGAATGCGTTCATCATTCTTTCGACATTATTCGACGTAGCACAGACACGCTCCTTCTGGCTGGCCGCCTCAACGCAACATGAAATCACTTTCACTCGAATCTTCACCGCGGTTGTAGCATGGAAAGCCACACTCATATCAGTCGAAGCATGGCAAAAGAACTCATGGCTTCTCTGGGATCGTAAAGGATATAGCCCCGAAGAGACCACCGGCCTCTATGGGCTGGCTACTTTCTTCTGGCTCAACCCTCTATTCCTGTCTGGCTACAAAAAGGTCTTGGCCATCCCGGATCTCTTCGCCCTTGACAAACACATGTCTTCCGAAGTCCTACAACTGTCCTTCTCCCGAAAAGCTGATACAGCAAGCTTCAAAGGCCATGACTATGGCCTCGCGCGTGCGCTAGGAAGCACTTTAGCAGTCCCTCTTCTACTCCCGATCGCCCCCAGAATCGCTTTAGTCGGCTTAGTGTTCTGCCAGCCTTTTCTCTTGGAGACGCTCTTGGGTTATTTGAGCCAGCCGGAGACCAACGCCTCTGTGAGCAGAGGTTATGGGTTAATTGGGGCCACAATCCTTATCTACACGGGGATTCCGATGGCTACCGCGTTCTACTGGTACTTTCAAGAGCGGTGTCTATGTATGGTACGGGCTTGCCTGGCTACTGCGGTATATCGGAAGACGATTCACGCCAAAGTCTCAACCGCGGATGATTCTGCTGCCCTGACGCTGATGAGTGCCGATATCGAGCGGATTCGCATGGGGTTTATGCAACTTCATGAGTTTTGGGCCAATCCCATCCAGGTAGCGCTTGCATGCTGGCTGTTGCAGCGTCAGATCGGCGTCGCATTTGTTGCCCCCATCGTCGTGGTTGCGATATGTGTCACGAGTTCAACGGTCATGATGAGATACATCGGACCCAGACAGATGGCCTGGATGCAAGGAATCCAGAAGCGCGTCGGTCACACAGCGAACATCATTGCAAACATGAAGAGTCTTAAGATTTCTGGACTTACTAGCCCGGTTGAGCAGGCAGTTCAAGAGCTGAGGGTGGCCGAGGTGAAGGCCGGTGGCAAGTTTCGGAGGTTCCTCGTAGGCTCTGTAGCTATTGGGTTCACTCCGATCCTGCTGGCCCCTGTGTTCACCTTGGCCTTTACTTCGCAAGGCCTAGATGTGACGACCATATTCACATCTATTTCTTATCTATTTCTCCTGACGGAGCCGCTTAGCACCCTCTTTCAGATCGCGCCTCAACTTCTTGCGGGCTTCTCTTGCCTCCGACGAGTACAAGATTTTCTTGAAAAGGACTCCCGACACGACTTCCGAAACTGTACCGATACAAGCACCATGACCTCAGAAAAGCCGACGGCAACATCTGGGAACCCCCCTGCTATCAAGATCATCAGCGGCAGCTTCGGATGGTCCGAACAGACCTTTGTTCTGAAGAAATTGGACTTGTCTATTCCTTCGGGTCTAACTGTGGTTATTGGCCCCGTCGCTTCCGGAAAATCGACTCTCTGCAAAGCCATGCTTGGAGAAACGCCTTTCTCCGAAGGACAGGTAATTATGGGCGTTGATACTCGAGTAGTCGGCTACTGCGACCAGGCTCCATTCCTATGGAATACGACGATCAAAGACAATATCATCGGGTTTTCAGAGATGGCCGACGAGAAAAGATACGTGTCCGTCATAGAGGCCACGATGCTCGTCCAAGACCTGCTCCTCCTTCCTAAAGGCGACCAGACTGCCATAGGAAGTAATGGCCTTAGCTTGAGCGGCGGTCAGAAGCAGAGAATCTCCCTTGCTAGAGCTCTCTACCAACAATGCGACCTGTTGATCGTCGACGATGTACTGAGTGGTCTCGATTCTGACACAGCGGAGAGTGTCTTTCAGCAAGTTTTTGGGAACGGCGGACTGCTCAAACGAAGGGGGACCACTACCGTACTCTGCACACATACTACGCGTCATCTCCCATCGTCTGATTATGTCATTGCTCTGACTACTGAGGGTACTGTTGCTGAGCAAGGCAAGTTTGATCAGCTCTTGGAAGATAAGATGAGCGTGGCACACAGCTGCAACAACCAGTCAAAGTCCGAGGAGATTGAAAAGATGGAGAAGGGTCCCGATGTCACTCCAGATTCAGGGACAACGCCGCCAGACTCACGAGTTAGCACGACGGAGTCTGACTTTGCGGAAACCTCGACCAGTCCGACGCGCATCATAGGCGACGCCGCGGTGTTTGGATACTATTTCCGAAGCATCGGCTTATTCTACATGTCTGCATTTGCGGCCTTTGGGGTCATTTGCGGCTTCTTCTACAATTTCCCGACTGTGTGGCTCAAATTCTGGAGTGAAGACATTACATCTACAGAACCCAAGCGATCAACACCTTTTTATATCGGTCTCTACGCGCTATTCCAGTTTTTAGCACTCGGGTCCTTGATCGTTGAAGCCGTCATTGGTCTGCTGGTGATTATCAAAATGTCCGGGACGACTCTGCACCAATCCGCGCTCAACACGCTCTTTGCCGCCCCGTTACGATTCTTTTCCGTAACAGACACGGGTGTGATTACGAATCTCTTCTCGCAAGATATGACCCTCATCGATGGCGAATTACCCCAGGCTTTGATCAACACATCGCTGCAGACTTGGATCGGGTTAGGCACTGCCGCAGTTGTGGCGACTTCTTCGCCGTACATCATCATCGCATACCCCTTTATCGTGGGCCTCTTATACAGCATTCAGAGGTTCTACCTTCGCACATCTCGTCAGTTACGATTGCTAGACTTGGAGGCAAAGAGCCCGTTATAGTATGCCCTCGTCCCTCCCCGACGACCGCTGTGTCGATGGGCAGCCAAGCTGACCTTCCCGACCTTCTAGTACAAGCTTCATAGACACCATTAAAGGTGTCGCTACTTTCCGTGCCTTTGGCTGGACCGAGCATGCGATTGCGATGAATAACTCCTTATTAGATACTTCCCAACAGCCTGCCTATCTATTAAGCATGATTCAGCGCTGGTTGGCCTTAGTACTCGGGATCGTAGTTGCTGTACTAGCGCTCTTTGTTGTAACCCTGTCCACACAGCTCCGTACTAATGCAGGTTTTACGGGTGCTAGTTTAGTATCCCTCATGTCCTTCAGCAAAACATTAGCAAACCTGGTCCAGATGTACACATTACTAGAGACCTCTATCGGCGCCGTGGGCAGACTTAAGTCGTTTTCTGACGATACTCCTCGCGAGCGTCGTCCAGAAGAAGACTTTATTCCGGCTACCTCATGGCCAGAGAAGGGGAGGATTGAAATCCACGGGGTCTCGGCATCATACAGGCAAGTTGATCGACAACTTTGATTGCATGGGTCTTTGTTTTCGTCGTATATACTAACCTTTTGGAAGCGAGAAGCAAGTGTTGTCGAAAGAGGACATGAGTGCTGCGCTTGCGCTCCGAGAGATCACATTGAACATTGAACCAGGTCAAAAAGTGGCTCTTTGCGGGCGAACTGGCAGGTGAGTTCTAATCTCTGCTGCCCAAGAGGCGAAGGGCACGAATATGACGGTGGAGTGCGACTAACCTACCATCAGCGGCAAATCGTCTGTCCTCCTTTTGCTTCTGCGCCTGCTGGATCCTCTCCCATTTTGCAACACCAACATATCGATTGACGGCCACCCACTTCACACGATTGACCGTGCCACCCTGCGTGAACGCCTCATCGCTTTACCTCAAGATGCGGTCTTCCTACCAGACGGCACATCTTTTAAAATGAACCTCGATCCGTTCTCTATTGCAACTAATGAAGAATGCCAGAGTGTGCTGGAGCTTGTGCGTCTCTGGGCATTAGTGGATGACCGAGGCGGCCTTGACGCCGGGATGAATGCGGATATGCTCAGCCAGGGTCAGAAGCAGCTTTTCAGCTTAGCCAGGGGAGTCCTTCGCCGGCGTGTGCACTCGAGGCAGCTTTCAACGGGCGTTGCGAACCACACGGCAATCGTCCCAAGCCCCGGTGACGAGGGTGCATCGCCTTCGGCTTCTTCTAGCTCAGGTGGCGTGCTCATTCTTGATGAGTTCACCAGCGGCGTTGACAAGGAGACGGAACAGGAGATGCATGAGATAATAGACCGTGAGTTTGATGGTTGTACCATCATCATGGTGAGCCACCGGCTTGAAATGGTCATGGGATTCGATAGGGTGGTGGTTATGGATGCTGGGCGAATTGTCGAAGACGGTGTTCCTGTGGAGTTGGTTGAGCGCGAGAATAGCCGTTTCAGACACCTGTGGACGACATTGGGGAAGGCAGAGGAGATGAAATAGTTGAGGATTTCATCAAAGGATTTGCGTTCGGCTATGGCAGTTGTTCTCGGTAGTTTAGACCCTTTTCCTTCTAGATGCATCACATTTAATTACTTTCCTATATCAAATCAAAGTTTGACTGTTTGGTTTCACTTGAGTTGATTGGATTTGAAAGTCTATCAAATCAAATGGACTTGCTTCTCGGTGATCTGGCTGATTTGATCCGCAAGCCCGAGAACATCAACCGTCAAACAAATATCATCACCGCGATTCTTTCATGTCGAACCTGCTCAATTCAGTTATTTAATTGGCTTACTGCTCGCGTTGTCCACGGCGTAGTCAGCGCCACAGCACCAACAGCAACCACCAAAAGGTAAGTACCTCCCTCGAATCCGTATTCGCATTTCTCTTATTCGGCATCCTCGGAACCAATCACCAACGCCATCAACAGATCGGATCTGCAGGGTGAATCTGACAGGCACCGATTCCTGCGCCTCAATTCAGCTTATCTATGACACGATATGGAAGAGAGTGATCCCGGGATTGCGTCCTAGGTGTTGCTGATGTCGAACGACGCGGAACAGTCTCAGCCGCTGTGCGTCACCTGTTTTGACAGTGACAGCACCAGTGACTGACTGACACATGCTTCGACCACCGCAAAAACGTGCCCGGGGCCCAGAAGGACCCACAGGAGCATGGAACACTGCGAAAGCACCAAAAGCACTGAGCACAGCAATTCGATGCGACTTCCCAAAGGGGAAGCAACCTTAAAAAGCTCTGGCTGGCCCTGGCTGGGCGCCGCTACGTCCCGTCGCCGACGTTCCGTCCGAAATTTGGAGCATGTGCACCGATAATTAAGACTTTCTTCTGCAGTCTCACCGCCAAACCTCAAACCCGACGACATCCATTTGTGCGCTTTTCCTTCTTCTCTTCTTGCACAATCTTTTTTTGTCATTCCAATTCTACCAAGACCCAATTGACCCGAGACAACCATGATTGCGGCCCCCTGGGACAAGGTCCCGCCCCACGAACAGCTCTTCGTCCTCGTCACCGGCGCAAACAGGTGTGACATGCCCCCTTTTGACCTCCCGACTGCATCGATCGCAACTGACAATACCCCCCACCAGTGGCGTTGGTCTCGGAATCTGCGAACGCCTGATCGACGACTTCCTCGCGACCCGTCCCCTCTCCGCCCACCTGATCCTCATCCCGACGACCCGCTCCGTCCGCAAGTCCCGCGAGACAATCTTCCACCTGAAGCAGCACCTCGCCCAGACAGCCACCACCTCCTCCGCCCTCCGCTCCCGCGCCGGCCCCGACTACCACCCCGACGATACCACCGCCCGCGTCCACCTGCTCTCCGTCCAGCTCGACCTCTGCGACCTGCCCTCCATCTACGCCTGCGCCACCACCCTCGTCGCAGGCCACATCGCCGACCCGACCGCCCCCGAAACGCACCCCTACAAGATCCCCCGCCTCGACTCCCTCATCTTCAACGCCGGCTTCGGCGGCTGGACCGGCCTCGACTGGGCCGGCCTCTTCACCTCCATCTTCACAAAGGGCCTGCTGCCCGTCCTCACCTGGCCGAGCTTCAAGCTCGCCCGCCCCGGCGCCGTCCTGAACCAGCGACCCGTCCGCTCCGACCTGGTACCCAACGAGTCCCCTGATAACCCCCTCGCCGTCGCCTCCGCTTACGATACCAAGCCTTCCTCCCCCGTCCTCGGCGAGGTGTTCTGCGCCAACGTGTTTGGCCATTACGTCCTCGCCCACGAGCTGCTGCCCCTGCTGAGCCGCGAGTCTGCTGACCAGAGTCCTGGGCGCGTCGTCTGGACGAGCAGCATCGAGCCGCTGGCGCGCCACTTTAGGTTAGACGATTTCCAAGGTGTTGAGACGGAGGGTCCGTATGAGAGCTCGAAGCGGCTTACGGACGTGCTGGCCCTGACCTCGCACCTGCCATCGACTAGGAGAATCTCAGAAAAGTACTTCACGCCCGAGGAGGAGGAGACTGCACAGCGCCTGCCGGTGCGGCCGTCCTTCTACCTCACCCATCCGGGCGTCGTCGCCTCAAATCTCTTCCCCGTGCCGTTCCCCTTCATCCTTTTCTATGCGTACAAGTTTGCACTATACCTCGCGCGGTGGCTGGGCTCGCCATGGCACCCGGTGACGTGGTACGGCGGCGCGGTGGCACCGGTGTGGCTCACGCTGCAGGACGACGAGACGCTGCAGGAGCTGGACGCGAAGAGGATCAAATGGGGCAGTGCGGCGAGCGTAACGGGACGGGCGGAGGTGAAGAAGACGGAGGTCGAAGGGTGGGGGTGGGAGGGCGCCGTGGAGGACCGGGAGAGCCTCGCCCGGGACCCGGCGACAGGGGTGCTGCGGAAGGTGGTGGGCCGGCATCCGCAGGCGCGGGACCTTACGCCGGACCAGATTGTGGACTTTGAGGAGCTGGGGTGCAAGGTGTGGGCGGAGATGGAGCGGTTACGGAGGCAGTGGGAGGAGTTTTTGGAGATTCGCGGGGGCAGTACAGTGCAGGCCAACGGAAAAGCATAGATTTTTACAATGTTCATGACGGGGTATCGATATTACTACTACTATAATGCTAATCACAAACGCTCCTACTACTGTTACTGCTACGCCGCCCGCGTGCCCGCCTGGTCTGACCTCACACGGCGGAGGCTCACCCTATCACTACGCCCAAACAGGCCCAACATCATGGGCAACGGCACAATCAGGACGGCAAGGACAGCCTGGAAAATGAGCGCGTTCTTCATATTCCTCGGCGGAGACGCCGTCTCAGGGGCTTGCAGCGCATCAGAGATAATAATGAAGATCGCGCCGAGGAATTGGCCGCCCGCCCAGGCGATGGTGCTCGTGACCTCAGGGGACACCGGATGCGACAGCTCGATGAGCAGCTCGAGGGCGACGGGGACAAGGGAGAAAGACGCGGCACCAAGCACCGCAAGCACCACGTACGGCCCGGCGATGTTGCGCGTCTCGGGCATCCAGATGAAGACGAGGTACGCGAGCCCAATCACGGGGACGGCGGTCTTGATGGCAAGCAGAAAGGCCTTTGTGCGGTCGAGGATCGGGGACGTGATGGCCGACGCGACCAGCCCGACGACAATCAGCAGCGCGCCCGCGATGCCGGCCTCCTCGTCGGAGAAGCCGTAGGGCTGCATCATCTGGTTGAGCAGCGAGGAGACGGAGTTGAAGAAGCCGACGTAGAAGGCGTAGGGGACGAGGACGAGCCACAGCTCGAGGGAGCGGGAGACGATGGCGAAGGACTCGCGGATGCCGAGCTTGAGGGTGCGCGAGGAGGGGGCGACGGGGGTGGGCGGGCGCGCGGGGATGAAGAAGGAGGGGAGGGCGGCGACGGTGGAGATGACGGAGACGTAGAGCACGCCGTTGGACATGTCCTGCGGGGAGGACACCCAGAAGGGCACGATGAGCTGGCCGAGGGCGGCGCCGAGCGGGTTCGCGAGGGAGGTGAGGGCGGTGGCGGCGACGCGGCCGCGGGTGGTGAACCAGAGGTCGGAGTAGCGGGTGGGCGCGGCGAGGACGAAGGGCTGGGCGAGGCCGGTGAGGATCTGGCCGAACATGACGACGCCGAAGTTGCCGCCCGTCGGGGACTTGGAGTGGGAGCCGGCGAAGCGGACCCAGTTGCCGATGAGGATGAGGGCGGCGGCGGTCATGAAGGAGGGTTTCGGGCCGCGGTGGAGGATCTTGATGGTGAGCGGGAAGATGGCGACGAAGGCGAACATGAAGGCGGTGGAGAGCCAGTTGATGGCGGACTCGGAGACGTTGTAGTACGTTGCGGCCGTGGAGGCGACGGGGCCGAAGGTGAGCCACTGCGGATGGGTCAGTTTGTGCTCTTATTCGGTTACAAGTGAGGTGAGATCTTTAAGTAGATGTGGCTTGCGCAGGCACGAATCACGATGCATCGATCCCCGTGTCTGAGACGGCAGATGAGCGTAAAGAGACAACATGAGAATACACTTACATCCCACGACACAATGACATTCAGCAGCGTCAACTGCGCCAGCCCGAACCAGCGGCGCTTATACGTGCGGTACTCCGTCGCCGTGCCCTCCATCACAGACCCGTTGTCGTCGCCGCCGGCGACAGCATCGGAGTAGGGCTGCTGGAGGTGCCCCGCGCCGGGGGCGTTGTCGCGGGACCCGGGCGTGTCCACATTGCGCAGCTCGTACTCCTCGTCGCCCAGCTTGCCGAAACCGGGGCCGGCGGGGCGGAGGCCGCTGTTCGGCATCGCTTTCTTCTCCCCTTCGGACGTCGTGGTCGAGGTGTCTTGCTGCGTGATTGTCGTCGCGGTGATGTTGTTGTCGTCGTCGTTGGCGGGTGAGACCTTTGAGGTCTTGGGACGGAGGGAGAAGGGCATTTTTCAAGACGCGGAATCTGGGTCTGAGCCTAGGCCGCGGTCGACTGCTAAAACAGGGGAGGGGGGTCCTTTAGGGCGGTGGATTGGCGCGGGCGCGGGAGATGAGCTTAGGCTTGTCTTTGCGGGGGTGGTCCTTGAGTGCGCTTTTCGACTTCTCCCCTTGGCTTTGCGTGCGTCCGATGTTGGCTTTCGTCTCAGAGTTCTGGGTCGGCGCGTCGTGAGGGGGGCGGGAGATGGGGTTCCCGGCGCAGATGGCGATGGGAAACATGGGAGGAGCAAGCAGCCGGAGGAGGAGGGAAGGCCAAGAGAGAGAGGATGGGAGGGTTGGGTGATAAAGGTGTTTAAAAAGGGCTGAAGATAGATGGACAGGGGATGGAGGGGGAAGGGGGGATGATGTGAAAAAAAGGGCCCTGCAGTTGCATGGTGCTTTTGTTGGTGTTGCATCCCATCTGTGGTCTTGACTGTTCGGGGGAAGCGTACTGGTATGGGAATAGTCTTGCACATGTAGCCGAGATGATCCATGGGAGCGCTGGGCAGAATAGACATATGCACATTGACAGAGTCTGGAACCGAGACGGCTGAAGCATAGTGTACGGTATCCATACATATCTATAGATACATAAATACGTCCAGACAAGTAGACAGACAGAGACGGGTTGGTTTGGTTCGCCCACTCTTCCGCAGCGGCAGCACGTTCCGGACGGTTGCGCTCCAAGTTGGGAATCTGTATTTCACCAGGGGACCTAGCGCCCGGCTCGAACCCACCTCGCGTGTCCCTCAATCAGACTGCGGTTCGATTTCGTAAGTGAAAAGAGCGTTCTGAAGCGGCGCTAAAATGGCTGTCATTGTAAAACAGACCACCGCAGAACCATAAGTGAGGCGGAACGGCTCTAAAGTTGCGAGCAGTGGCTCATGCTCATGCGGAAATGGGATGGACCATGATCGCTGACACGAACCGGTGCATAAAGACACTCGAACCGCTGCCAGAAACCCAAAATGCTAGACAGTTTCTCGCTGTGCATGGCGGGCCGGAAGAGAGAGATAAGATGCTCACGCTTCACATGTCGTGTAATGAAACCACCTGCAGAACAGCACAACCACCACCAGCAGCACACTCAGGGCCGAGGAGATTGGGGCGTCAGATGGCCCCGTCGCAGAAGACGTCCGTTGGCTGGAACCGAAGTCCTGCGACGGGCCTAAACGGGCATAACCAGCTCGACATTGCGGGGAACGAGACCGGGGGGCCGGCTTGCGTGATTGGCCCGCTTCTCGGCCGATTTGATCGCTTTTGGGGAGGGTTCCGGGCGGAGGGACGGACGGAACCTGGAGGGGAGGGTCAGCAGGGAACGGCAGGCTTGCCGAAGACTGAAGTTCTTTTTTGATGTGCCTGGTCTGGACTCTGTGCGCCATTGCTACGACAGGAACTCTACGGCGCTTTCGATATGGAGCTGTCGTATATTGGACGATGTTGCAGAAAGTTGAGCAGCTGATATCAGAAATGAACATGTCCCTACTTTGAAGACATGGTGTGAAGAACATTTGGTGTGAGGGTTCTCTCGACAGAGGCCATCGTTGCGGTGCTTCGCCGCAGGGCAGCAGATGCCCTACCATCGGCTCCATTTCTTCGCTCATTCATCGCGCCATCAATGCTCGTCTAGGGTTGCTTTGAAGGGATCTACCTTCTGCAGCCGCTCCACGTAATCATACGAGTTTCCAGATTCGGTCTTGCAGTCGTGGTATCTCGAGCTGTCTCGTCTCTGATATCTCATCGCGGATCACGTCTCGGCCCAGACCGACATCTCAAAAGTCGTCGACTCTTCATTCGTAGTTGGTTGAGTGATCACAGAGGGATCACCATCTCATCTCAGCAAAGCCTTCCGAGCAACCCTGCCTCAAACAGGACAAACGACAATGGCCTCGGCGACGCTGCTTCTCACCATCCACATGACCGCGAGTAAATCAAGAGGAATCTATTGCGGGCGATGCCTATGGTACAAAAGACAAGGGGGTTCTGGCGCCGCATCAAACCAGCCGGGCCCGTAACAGGGCCACAGGCAAAGCTCGACACACACACCTATTGCGATACAGATTTGTCGATCCCGCCGGCGGGGGAGGGGAGGAGGCGGGACCGAGGATTGTGCTTTGCTAAAACGGTCGTCTCCGTCTCGTCGCGGCATCCGCCACCACGTCTTCACATCGTTGCGGCCCACACCTTCTATCAAGATCTAAATGCCGATGCCGCTCCCATTGGCGTCGTTATAACCGACGCCGTGAGATGAAACTTTGCCGACGACCGCTAATTATCGTGACATGCGAAGGCACGTTTACTTGAGCTGGGCCCAGAGCTTGGGGGCGGCGCATTGGGTGGCGCAGTGGGCGAGGTGGAAGACTAGGAGACATGTCAGCCATGATCCTGTTTGACGGCCTCTTGACGTGTTGTAGGCCTCATTGAATGTCCGCCTCGCAACTTACACTCCTCAACGCAGTCCTCCTGGGCACCGTCCTCGGAGTCGGCGGCCGCCGTGACGCGCTCGACGCACTCGTCGTAGTGGTGCTTGGCCGGTGCGCAAGCCTTGGACTCCTTGCATGCTGCACACGCCCAAACGTCAGCATTTCTCATGTCCTCCATTACGATGTGGTGTTTTCAGCCCGTCTGCGCGGTGGTCCGATGACGTCCGCGTCGATATTGCGGCATGTACGCAAAATTGCTCATGTGCGTCATCGACTGGTATATCGCAATGCGTAGATTCGGGTTCGACCGCGGGGGGCGGGGTAAGAAAACCGACCTTCCTCGATGGTGTCCTTGGGGTCGACGACCTCGTCATCGTCCTCCTCTTCCTCCTCCTCCTCTTCTTCCTCCTCCTCGTCGTCCTTGGTCTCCTCGGCGGGGGTCTCCTCCTACGGACGTGGTTAGCGGATGCCCTGTAGCATTGCAACTGCACAAAATAGCTGCCGCAGCCCGCGTGATCAAGGTCGTTCGAGAAGCGCAAAGGCCGCCCTTTCACTCCGGGCCACGGCGGCAATTTGCGCAGAAAGTTCGGCTCTGGTGTTTTTTTTTCTCTCACCTCTTCGGCGGCAGGAGCCTCGGCCTCGACGGTGGCCCACGGCATGGCGGCCTCGGCGAGATCGGTGATGGTGTCCCAGATACCCATTGTGGCAGAGGTTGTGCGGCTCACTCAATGGCTTGACGTGATGTCGTCGTAGATGGGGTGGATGGAAAAGGTGGTCGGGAGCTTTCGGCTGGTTGAGGACGAAAACTGGGTGTCTGAATCGGCTCGTAAGTTATTCCCAATTGGTCGTTTTTGATTGGCTGCGGTGGAATGGCTCATTGACGAATGACTAAGCGGGAAGTTGAGGTGCAGCCACATGCACACAACACGAGCAGCGCCAGCCACATCACCCGCCAGCTGCCACCACCTTGGGTGCACTGCATTTCGCGCCTCAGTTTTTGCGCGGTTCAAAGCTCCAAGCTATGTACTTTCACCGTCACATGAAAAACGCTGCGCAGCGCGGCCCAGACAGGAAATCTTATCGCGTGGTCGCGCATGCTTGCGTACAAGCTCCAATGTTAGAGCCGGTCGTGGCGGCCCCGACCAGCTATTTCTTACAAGTCACCGTACATACAATAGAAGTGCCCGTTGCCCCGGGGCATGCACCGTCTGCTTGGCCATATCCATTCTCTACTTTGATGTTCGTTAAGAAACACAGGTTCCGCCGCCGCTAGTGTAGATGCTGTCAGGAGAAGGAAAGTAAAACGAAAAAAAGTACAATTCTGTAGGGAGCGGAATACAGCAAGGTATCGATGCAAAACGTTAGTCGTGAGCCGTCCCGGCAACCCATCATGATCTGTCCGACTCCTCGCGAATGTGATCTTCGAGTCGCATGCTGAGCGTCTGCGCCTGCGCCTCATCGTAATCTGGTGGCGGCTCGTCCGGTCGTCGGTTCTGGCTGCCCGAGCTTGCTGACCTACTCACCGGCTGCTGAGGGGCGAGGTTGCTCGACGCTTCGGCGCCTCCGCCCTCCGTCGCCTCGTACGCCGGCAGCGGCTCGTCCGGGATGTTGACCGTTTGTCCCGTCTCCTGCTGAAGTCGCCTGACGTGCTCCAATCGCTCCTTCAGCTCCTCGAACCTCTGCCTGAACTCGCTGTGTCCTCCCTCCTTGAAGCTCAGCTTCAGCTCGACCCTCGGAATGTCGGCAGGCACGCCACCTCCAGGGACCGGCACGACGGTGGCAGACCAGTACCACGCGCCGAAGAATGGCGAGCCCACATACGTGTCGACACAGTTGAGAATAGGCGCGTGAAACGACTTGAACTCGGGGGTTGGCCTTGCGGGAATGTAGATAACCTGGAAAGAGCTCGTCAGCCAGCGCCATGTCTTGGAGGCCATCGCGAATTACGTACTCGTTGCGTTGTGATGTATACCGTTCCGTCACTGCTTTTTTGCGTGAATGGCGTCCGGCCTTGTTGCAAAGCCTTGGGTACAGACAGGTCGAGGCTGATTTTCGCATTGGACCTGTGTCTGATGTGCTCGTGAGGTAGAGGGTTGATATCACCCGTCTGAGTGATCATGACCCAACTATCGCCATGGTCAGAATCCAGTCGGGCCTGGGCGAGCTCTCGTTCCCTCTGGACGGTGCGGGCAATGGTAAGGGCATGCTGCTCTTGCAGATACTGGTCCGTCATGGTGGACGGGGACCGTGTGGGGTGGGAGAGCGAGCAGAAGAGGTCGACGGCGGGGTACCACGGACTCTGACCGGGATGCCGGCGTGGTGATGGGGCTTGGGCGGCGTGGGACGGAAGGGTGAAGGGGAAGCAGAGGCAGAGGCAGAAGCAGGAGTAGAGGCATAGGACAGGACCGGACACGGAGGGACGTACTTTATTGACATTTTGAAGGGGAATGGCTCTCGCAGCTGCAGCGCAGAGCTTCCTAGTTCGTCTCAGCAGCGAGTTGAGGGTTGCGTGGGAGTGGGCAAGGTCGGTAGCGGCAGGGCTTGCAGAGAAGCTTCGGAGATCTGGATGCTTGTGGTGGGGTGGATCCCTGAGGCACAGGGGAGGTACCTGGTAGCAGTGGGCGTGGTGCCGCGTTCTGGGCAGCGGCGGAGGCGGCGTCGGCGGCGTTGGCGGGTGGTGGTGAAGGGCCTTGGACTCTGATACAGGTTGAGAGAGGGAGGAAGCAGAGGCCGGTCGATAGCGCCAGGTAGCTGCGGATAAAGAGGGCAAGGTAAGGCAAGGTGAAAGTCAGGTCGGCAAGGTAAGGTATGGTAGGGTTAAGGCCGGCAGGGTTAGTTGCGTGAGCCGTGAGGAATAGAGGTAGGCAGGTACACAGATACTTGGAGAAACAGCGCCAGTAGGAGTTGAGGTTGGAACAAGGCAGACGTTTGGATGAGGTACTGCTCTGCTCTGCCTGCTAGTAGGTGGTGTGTCTGTCTGCCCCTCTAGGCCTCAGAAGGGCGACAGTCCGAAGCTGCTAGTAAGACGACGGTGGCTGGGGAAGTTCGGATGCGTAGGTAATAGAGGTGGGGGCAGGTGCCGTGACGGACAAAACAATGGTGTGATGGGATGGGATGGCCAGGCGGGCAGGCAAGCCTGTAGCAGTCGACGCTCATCAACCTGAGGTGAGATGGGCGTGTATGCGGATAAGGTCGACAAGGTGACAAGGTGATGTACGAGTGCGTGCCCTTGTTGAAGGTGACGGGACTAGGTGAGGGAGGAGACGGGAAGTACCTGGCGGTACGAACGAATGCTGCCCGGATAGACAGCGGTAGCGGTGCCCGGACGGAAGACTGCACAGAACGGGCGGATCCAATGGGGACGGAGGGCGTGGTTAGTGCTCCCAGGTTGAGGTGACTGACTGGTGGTGTCTCTGTATGGCTGAGTCTTTCTGATTCTGTTTGTCTGGGTCGGGGGTCTTGGTCTGAAGGTTCTGGGTTTGGGTCTGGTTCTAGGTCTAAATCTGGAGAATGTTGGCTGCGGCACCGTGCCTTGGATTCTTGCGGCATGTACGGGAAGTGACGACGACATTGATCGATTGGGGGTTGTTTGATGCCTGGTGCTTGGTTGTCACTTGTTTGCTCCCGACATATCATCTTTTTCTCTCTCTCCATCTACCGCTCTGCCTGCCTGCTTACTGCTTCTCAGAGTTTGTTTGGCAGTTGAAGCTCTCTGAGAAGTGACTGCCCCAGCTTGTCCCCAACCTTTTTCCACAGATGAAGAATGATGGAGAGTTTGGTATCCGTGCGAATAGAATCCTTCTCGTTCGTCCGCCAGCTGCAGCTGCAGCGAGAGAGGTGCGGACGAGGTGCCAGCGACATGGGCCCTGCTGGTCAGAACTGCTGCAGCCCAGAGAATCTGGACGAATAGGCTGGGCGCTTGGCCGGGGTTGGCTGGGCCGGTTCTGTGCGACCGCTGCACGCGCAGAACCTGGGAGACTTTACTTTTTGTAGCGGCCACTATCCTGTGTCTCCTCCTGGGCTGGCTTCTGTGCCTGTGCGCGCACACTGCGTCTGCAGCAACATACATGGCGTCCCACGTCCGTTGTTAATGCAATTTTGGTGAGATGCGGAGCTTGAGGCGACGTCGTCCCTGCAGCCGGCCAATCGACAGCGCCCGTGGTCTGTACTTGATCTGATCCAGACGTCCTGCGTGGTAGTCGAACCGCAGCCAACCTGCCTGGCGGCGCATTTGTGGAAAAGGTGCTCAAGTTGCCCCGTCCCTTCTCCCAGGGAGCCATGTCCATGTTGATTGCTTGCCGTGATAATAAGACGTGACTAAGGACCGAGGACGGCGTCATGACTTGGGGTTGGGATCTCTAATCTCCAATACCCGGCAGGCCTTGTCGCAACAGTGACCGCAGACCGCAGACCGCAGGACCGGAGACAACATGTCGCGACTACCTATCCGCACCGACCGAAGGTAGGCGTTCTGTCGTGTATCTGTATCTGCAAAGGTACGATGGCCTGCGAACTAGGGACCTCGGGATGGACGCGCCGATCCTTTCGCACCCAACTTGAGCCAGGAACCCTCGTCTTGAAACAAGGTCTGCGAGGGGCAGCCGTCATGTGCAGGCCGTCGCATGGCATAGCATTGCGTTGATGTCGCCGCCGCCACGTCTGGATTGGCTCGGTGAGCCGCACTTCACCGTGATTGCAACGACAGTCAATGGAGGCTTCCGTTTGTTGCTTCGTGCCAAGGCATGGGCGTCTAGCTTGTCTCGTCGGATTTCCCAGAATGGAAGTGAACCATGTCGCTGATGGATTCGCCGAGATGATGGCCGTCATGTGAATCCAGGGACGTTGCTGTCTTGGTGCCTAAAGCTCACAAAGTCCTAGGGCAGACGACAAGTACCCGACGCGGGAGGATGACGGCTTGATAGCGAGGGAAGATACCAATCTGGGGTGATGAAGAGACACCAGGAGGAATCTGATATTGGGCACAAGTCTAGTGCTAGACCTGAGGCTTCTGTAGCGGCCTCCGAGTGTAAGGTGGTGGCTATCGACGCCCCAACGCCTTCAAGCCGACGCAACGCGTGGCGCGGCTTGTCTCATGCGGACAAATCCCAGAGTTGTCAAGTCATTTTGCGTGTTTTGGAAAAAGAAAGAATTCGCGCGCCTCCGAGTCCTGGGTGCTGACTCGTAAATTGAATGGCAGCGGTTCAGATGCAGGTTCAGCTTAACCCTCGACGCCCTTTCGACTCTTGCGTCTTCTCTAGGTCTCTAGACTCTTCAGTAGGGGTAGCGGGTTGTCGTCCAGTGTTTTGCCGTCAGACACGAGGATGATCTTCAGCGGGCCGGGACATTCCTTGACATGTCGATTGGCATTGGGACAGATGCACCATCGATGGGCCATACGTTGGAGAGAGACTCCAATGATGGGGGCAGATTTGCGGTTGCGGTTGCAGTGCGAGGGCCATGCCATGGGCGCCGCCAACGAGGTGTTTCGCTCGGCAACATGGCTGGCCGATCCAGTGACTGGTCGACTGGACTGGACCCTGGGCATGTCCAGCACCAAGGGCTTGTCCATGTCCATGTCCCTGGCGAGTGAGCGTGGGCGTCGTCCCGCTTAGAACCCGGCAACAAACGGAGATCTCTGGGGGCGTAAGCAGGCCCTGGTTGAGTGGAGGTCGAGGAGCAAGACTGGAGGTGGTTGACGGTACCAGACGGGTTCTGGAGGAGAGGACGTCGATGGGGCCAGTGACGAGAGTCCGTGTCATGTCGTTGGAGTCTCTGGCGACCTGGTATCTCCCGTCGATGCGCGATTGGTTGTGGTTGGTGAGGGGTAGGGCCAGAAATTGAGGCCAGTGTTGCATTGCCAATGATGGGCGAGGTCGATTTAGAAGACCAGGTGCAGCGGTTGCAGATTGCAGGCCGGTGAGGTGAGGGCGACAGCAATCGCATCACATTTGAGATCTCGGTCAAGAACTCTGTCTGGGAAGACCCTCCGCGGCAAGTCCAAGGATGGGATTGGATTGGATACCACACTGCAGTCGAAGTTGCCTTTACTTTTTTGGCCTTTACCGAAGGTGTGCGTGCGCAGCTACGGAAGGTACTTCCAGACAGGCCCATTGAATCGTTGTTTCCGTTTGCTTTTGATTTCCTCAAATCACGGCAAGAACTACGGATACCTGGGCAGGTACTTCACTCCATGAATAGCAAGAAATGGAAGGGGCGGCACCTGGCCAACACCCGATGCAACCGCTTTCTTTCTGTGAAGGGAAAGGAAGGGAAGGGGAGGGGAGGAAGGGAAGCCGCTGCTCCTGCTGGTGGATGTGATAAGTGCAACTGCGACTGCGACTGCAACTGCCTGCACTCCGTGGTGACTTCCACTTGGAATCATGAAATGTGCGGTGCATGTGGAGCTGCAGGTGCGTCCGCCTATCGCCACGTGAGGCCGGCACGATAAGATTCTTCTTCTCGGAGGCAAGAACATGGACTCCACGTAAGGTACGTAGGTCTTTCCATGTCTACAGGAGCAAGCAAGTGAGGCAGGAACCTAAGGCAGTCCAGGTCAGTCTTCTTCCCTGCCTTGCTTGTATCCCGTGATCCAATCTGTCCAATTGCTTTCTTGTTCCTGCACCGCCATGAGTTCAGCTCGGCTCGGCTCTGCTCTCGCACAGAAAGGAAGGGGCGACAAACTCCTCCTGGCCGCCAACGACGGGAATTGCAGGGTGTGTTGCTGCTCGTCTCCATCTAGCCGCAGCAACTCCCACAACCAGACGAGGTAAAATCTAATACCTCAGAGGTACCCGGCTTTCACCAACGGATCCAGACGAGTCCGCCCTGGACCAGCCAACTCATTCTTCGCATCTTCATTCGTCTGTTCCAACTTTGACCGCCGGTCCGCCTGCTTCTGCTTCTGCTCGGTGCAGGTTCTGCCCGCCCCCTTCCAGGAACAGGAAGACGTTCCCCGGGCCACAGTCTCCATCTCGGACACTTGCAACGGTCCATTTCCAAGACGACCTCTCGACTCGTTGACCTTGCTTGGCTGATTCCCCGTCTGCTTACTCGACTACGGATACTTCCAACAAAATCTCGTCGTGCGGCGCAGCGAGCTGCATGGGAAGCGAGCGCACACAGAATATCGACTTTGCGCATTCCCCCCCCCCCCGCCATACAAACCTCACTGCCATCAACAGCCAGTGTCAAAACCACTCCCACTTACACCTACACCACCACCGAGTTGCCACTCGCCCAACCACCCAGTCAAGTTTGCCAAGGACGGATGATACCTTGCACAAGAACGGCTCGCAACACACAACACACGTTGCTCGGACATAATCCGCCAATGGCTTTATGTGTCATGTCCAATTGAGCAGTGCAGCAGCCCCCGATGCTGCTGCAAGTTGCAACTGCACTCCAACTCCACAGTCTCACTTCGTGCTCGCCCGCACCTATGCCTTTCCGGACTCTATTCCGGTCCGCGTCTGTCCCCTAGACCCGGTTGACGGGCAGCGGGCCACTGCTTGCTTCAGCAGCGCCTTATTTAATCCAATGCACCAACGTTGGGTCGCCTCTCTCGCACCACAACGGAGGAGGAGTCGGCCTGCTTTCCCCTCTAGGCCGCCTTTCCCAGGCCAACGCTGCTGCAACAAACGTCGACCAACGGCCCTGCAGGGAACAATTGCGCGAAGCACCTGGAAGGCCGCGCACCCGCCAAGGAGACACTGCATCTGCTCGAAGCTGCCGCAACGTGCCTTCCACACGTCCGTCTCCCCCACCAAACATAAGCCTCCAACCTGCATTCCAGCAAGTCCACACTGGCTTCTGGAACCGCCTCTGATTGGGCACCGACTGCCTCGGCGGCTCCCGAGCGTCGAGGATCCCCGAGCCCCGTACCGTAGCCGCGGCCAACTTCAGAGAGCCAACAACACCATTCAATGGTTGATGCTTGTTGTTGCTGAATCCTTCTCCAAATACTTGCTATCAATATCGCCTGACCGAACCTACTGTTTTGATAACGCCATTGCCCAAGTCCAACTTTCTCGGCTGTCTCTCGCATTTCCTCCTCAGCTCTTGTCTACCTGTAGTTGCCTATTGGCCGCTTTACGTCATAATGTCCGCCACGGAAGATGCCCGCATCGCAGCTCTCCAGAAATACACCGCCTGTGACATATCAGACGCCCTCGTCAAGCTCAAAGTCCCTGGGGCTGGATTCTTGCCCGACCTCCAGCTCCTCGGCCAATCGACCCCTGCAGATGCTCCCATTACCATAGCACCGGCGTCCACCATACTATTTGCAAGAAAGGGTGAAAAGCTGGAGTCGCCCCCGGCCAACATCCCCAAAGACACCCATTGGGCAGACATCACCGAGCCAGGAACCATTGTGATCATCAGGCAGCCCGATGGTCAGAAGAACGCCGTCTGCGGGGGCATCATGGCCGTCAGGATGAAGGTCCGCCAAGCCAAGGCGGTCGTCGTCGTGGGTCGCGCGAGGGATCTGGACGAACTGACCAGTACGGGCCTTCCCGTGAGTTGAGTCGATTCATGTTACGTCCGGGCGGACAGCACCAACAGTGGCTAAATGACTGCAGATCTGGTCGCGAGGCATGTCCACCGTCGGCGCAGGGGCGGAGAGCTCGCCGTGGGCAGTCCAGGTGCCAATCGCCGTTGACGGGACAGTCGTCAACCCTGGCGATCTCGTTTTTGCCGACCCAGTCAATGGAGTCGTTGTCATTCCCAAGGACAAGACCGACCAGGTGTTGGAGCTCCTGCCGAAGCTGACGGCAGCTGACGACAAGGTCAAGGAAGACGTGCTGAAAGGCACGAGCGTCTTTGACGCCTTCAAGGCTCACCGGAGCAACCTCTAGCTCCTGTCTGCTACTGCTGCAGGTTATGATTGGATTATGCAGTCAAGTGTTTGAATAAGGCGGTCAGACAACAGAAACATGCTCTGAACGAAGACGATCCCGCCAGCCACCGCCGACTTGTCCATTCAGAGCTCGAGTGCCCGTCACCGCGCTCCTGTGCCGTTGATCCTCCGTCATCGACCTGCTCGAATCACCTCCCGAAGAGGTAGTTGAAGGAAAGACGTCCATCCCGAAAAACCTCCCGTCTCCGCCCAACCAGCCAAGACCGCTTACAACCCTATATCCCCTGCCCGCCCATCGGTGCCCCAAGGAACGCACTGATCTTTTCTGTGTATTGGTATCCATCCCAAGAACCCTACCGAGTCCCAAAGGTCCCTTTTGCCAAACCCAAAACCCCGACTGTTGCCGGCTTATTCGGCATCTGGGCCCTCGTCGTCGGGTTCCAATACACCAGGGTCTCCAGGGTACCTGTCAGATATCACATTCCCAGCGACGGGGAATAATATCGAGGCCAGGGCGCTAGGACGTGGAAAAAATCCCTCTCAAAGAGAAAAAAGCACACACAAAAAGGCTCCTCTCGCTTGACAGAGTTTCGATTGGCATGATTACCTGATCACATGGGTCCGGGCTGGTCAATTGCCCTCCGACTCATGGTTCCGGGGAGGGGGCCGAGATTGATATCACTGCCACTTTTCGGGAGCCGTATCCTCGCCTTTCCGTCCCGCTGTGTAAAGCTTTTCAGTAACGTAAACTCTTTCATGATGCTCAACGTTCCCGACGTTATCGTGTCTGTGCTCTCTTGCCTGACAATCAACACTGCCCCATGATGCTCGGGTAATCGTCTCGTAGGCTTGATAAACTCCAACCCAGAAGGCACCGGTAGCTCATAGAAAGAGGCGTTGATGTGGCAAAGATCGTCGTCGAGGACCGTAGCCTGGTGTCGTCACATCGTCTGGCAGACATGATACCATGCAGTAGTCGAACGAACCCAAAATCTAGGGTAGACACTACCAAACCCCGCCCTGTCACCTGTCTTCTGACGGGCAACATTCACCGGACCCTTCGCAAGAGACAGCCTGAAGGCACACTTGGAACTGTATTTCGATTAAGAATGCTAGCGGTTGAGACGACGACGATAGTGAGGCAGAGTACATGTGAGCCCACGAGAAAGGTACTTGCTCTTGCACAGGGCATTCGTCAGCCTAGCAGCAGCAGCAGCGGCAGGCGACAGAGTTAAAACAACGCCATCACAATCACTAAGCTTGTCTTCGTGGACCTCTGTACCAATGACAGCCGCGGCGCCGGCGTCCGAGACTAAGATGTGACGGAGCTAGACAAGACCAACGACGTGAGAACCCCAAAACGTGCACCGCCATCCCTCAATCACCGTACTCGGAAGCAGTAGCTGGACTAGTCTTGAACTGATTGCCACCGTGACATCTTACACACACGCAGCGTGCCATACATCATTACCAGCATCACCACTTAGAAAACAAAAACACAAGATTCATAAAAACGAACGGCGTAAAGTTTGCTTTTTCTATGTATGATGATCATCAATTCATAAACGTTGCCCATTTCATGAGAAGCATTAGGCAGCATGATGGCGGTGGCGTTGGCGTTGGTGTTGTGTCCCTCTCCGTGTGCATGCGCGTGTGTGTTTGTATAAAAGAAAAAAAATGGAAACGGAAAAGAAAACCAAACTCTGCCTAATGTTCCCAACACCCCAATGCAAGACGACACACACACACACACACACACACATACACACATACACACAGTAGAAGGAAACCAAGCGGGGAGGGGGAAAAGGGAGAAGAGACCAAAAGACCTTGAGACAAAAACACTCGACATGAAAACTCCCCCAATCTCCCCAAATCAAATAAAAAAAAAGTTTTCCAAGCAGAGCCAGCGCTGGGCTAAGCCGCGATTCGTCTCCAATTGGAGGATGACGAGGGGCCACAGGCCTTGGGCGGTGGTGCTCTCGAGGCATTACTGACACTGAGGGGGGAGCCGACGATGTCAAGCCAGCTCTCTCCCCCATCCTGTTTGTTCATTTTGGTCCGGATTCATCTGATGTACAATAGTTGAGAGCGTTTTCCGGGTGACTCTTTCGGGGAGTGACGGCGTTCCTATGACAGCCAGACGTCCCTCTCCTTGACGGGGGTCCGTCCCGGCTGGCGGTCCAACCCGAAGTCGAGCTTCGGGATCTCAATCTTGGGCGCGGGCTCGACGGGCTTCTTGACCGGGCTCTTCTTTGCGGGACTAGCGCCGCGCGACTCCGGGGGCGGGCCGTAGCGGACGTCCCTCGCGTCCCAGCCGTCCTCGGTGGCGGCGGCGACCCAGCAGCGGAGGGCCTCATGCACGCAGCCGTAGAACTTTTCTTTGCATAGCCGGAGGCTGCCACCCAGGACCTTTTCCCAGCCGGAGATGCGGAGGTCGTTGCGGAGGGCGTTGCGCTGGTCCGCCGTCGGTGTGCAGGCGATGATGGCGTTCATCAGGTCGAGGTGGGAGGCGAGGTAATTCGTGGCGTCCCACTCCACGCCGCCGACGTATGGAGCAGCCGGGACGGGCGGGCGCTCCGAGGGGAAGTGCCTGTGCATATAACCATAAGGCTCGGGAGTGCTGCCGTTGATAATGGCGCTCAGGGGTGCGCCGCCCTTAGTTGACATTTCCGAGGGCAAGGCGATGACGTTAAGGTGGTGGAGGAAGATCCAAAAGACTTCCTTGGTGACGCTGACGACCTCCTTGTTCCAGACGGTATAAGGGCGGTCCTTGCGCATCTCCAAAACGAAGCCGAGCGGCCGCTCTTCTTCCTTGGGCTGGGGATTGCGCAGGTAGCCGAGCATCGTCTTGGCGCGAACAACACGCTCTGGCGGAGTGGCGGACTCGATGTATGTAAATAACACTGACGTGATGATGTTACGCGTGGTGAATTCACTTGGACCCTTCTTCTCGGGGTCGAATAGCATATGCAGAAGTTTCGGGAAGAGGTCTGCATGAATCGAGTGAAGGTACTGCAAGGCCAGGGCCGTGGTGCACAGGGCCTTCAGGCAGAGGAGGTTCTCATGGAGGAGGGCATCTTCATGTTCCTCTCTGTTGCATGTTAGTCCGTCATCCTACACATCACTAAAGGGTAAACGCACCTCCACTCAACTGCCAGAATGCGGTTGAGCAGCCCGACAATCTCCTCCATACCGCCCTGCTTGATGAAGTCCTCGGTCCAGGAGACCGTCTCATTCCTCAGCAGCAGACGCAGCTTGTGTAGCTTCCCGACCTCGACGAGTTCCGGCTTCTGCACCTTGCGGAGGTACGAAACATAGTCGCCCGGCCCCTGGCCGAACTTGATCTTAGAAAGAATGCCGTTGCTTGCGGTAGAGCTCGCCGCCGACACTGGCCGCTCGCTCGTGACGCTCTCCGTCGACTTGCTCCTGAAGTGGCGGCCGATGGAGGAGGAATCGCCCTTGGACTTCTTCGTCGGCGAGCTGGACGCCGACTGGTCCTTTTTGCGTGACAGGGTGAAGCTCCTTCCCCTGCTGCGTTTGGACTGCGGGACCTCTTCCTTGTCTGAGCCCGCATTCGGCGCAGCAGAGGCTGGCTCGTTGGCGCCTTCGTTCCCGGCTGCCTCCTTTGCCGCCATCTCGGCCCAGTCTTGGCGGATAAACTCCATCTTGATCGTGTCGGCGAGGTTCCGCATCTTGTAACGCTGGTTCTCGGGGATGTTGCGCCGGTCGAGCATAGCCTCCAGGTGCTGGTCGATCTCCTTGGGATCGATTGGCCGGTCTGGGGCCTCGACCGGTGATTTCGTCTTGGTCGTCTTTTGCGACATGGCCGAGAAAGCCGTGAACAGCTTTGGCCGCTGGACTTTGCTGGTGATCCTCTCTGATGAAGACGGCTCCCGACCGTTAGCCGGTGGCCTACTACGCAAGTCCTGTGTGGATTCGTGCTTCGATATCGCCGTGGACGGATGGTACGACTTGGGCCGCTGCTTCTTGGGGGCCATGGCGTCATTCGACGACGCCTCGCTCCCGTATCGCCCGCTGCCGTGGTCAAACGACTGTTTCCCTCGCAGCCCCGTGCTCCCGAGATCCTGGCTGCAGAACTGCGCGTATATGGGCGGCGCGGGCCCACCGACGCCGTTGGCGGACATGTCGGCGCTCGACGTCGAGCTCGGCGGGGTGCGGTTCTCCTTGTCCTTGGCCATGCGGCGCTCGTCCTCCTTCTCCTTGGAGGAGGTCTTGTTGAGGGACAGCGTCGACTTGGGGCGCGACAGGAAGCCGGCAAGGTTCGTGCTGGACTTTGTCTTCTTGGGCTTCTCGGGGGACACGTCGCGGGACTTGCGGGCTTCCTTGGTGAGGCCCTTGAGGGACAGGGTGCTGAAGGTGGATTTTGTCGGGGAGCGTGATCGGTCGCGTCGGTCGTCGTCTGGCTGCTTTCGTGGAGAGCCGCCTTGCTGGGAGTTTCCGTTCAGCTCGCCGAGGGCGCCGAAGCCTTCGGTGCGGAGGGGAGACGGCGGGGGCAGCATCTTCCCCTCGAGGCGGTCGTAGGCGGCTTGGATGTGTTGGGAGGAGGAGGTGGTGGTTGTTGTTGTTGTTGTGATCTGGACGGACGGCGGGGAGGTGAAGAGCGCGGAGCCCTCAGACTGGTTGCGTCGGTGGATGAAGCTTTTGAGAACGGAGGACCTGGGGCGGCGGCCGCTCTCGACTGCTCCTCCCCCATTGTTATCGCCTTCGACAGCGGAGCCCATTGTCGTGGGAATGGGCTTTGGCTCGCGGGGAGGTGGTGGAGGAGAGACAGGGTCCTGCTGGTTCAGGTTTGGATGAAAACAATGCCCGGATGGAATGCTAGCCAAGTTTTTTGTGTGATGGATCGTCGCCCGTTGCCCAGTCTAGCGGAAAGGATATTGGAGAAGGGTGGGCGGCAGTTGGAAAGTAAAAACAAAAGACGTCAATAAGTCCAATGCTTTCTGTGTGATGATGAAGTCTCGCCCCGAACAGCTGCTGGTGCTTCGTTCGGCTCACACCATTGTTGGGGAAGAGGAAGAAGATGATGCTGCAACGCTCTTTTGGGAAGAGGGAGATTGGCGTAAAGCCAGACTGTCGACCCGGGTTGCGGAATTGCTATTGTTTGTCGTTGCAATAAGAAAAGTTTCGGGGGGAGGATGACGGGGGGAGAGGCGTAGGTAGGATTTTGGGGGGGGCGGCAAGATGGGACACACACACACGGGTAACGGGACGGGCTGGCAGTGCGGTGCTGTGCTGTGGGTGGTAAGGTAGGTAGTCGGTGAGCTACTCGTACAATGTGGTTGGTAAGGTGCTCGATGGTGGCCAGCGATGTTTATCCTGGCCCGTCGCCTGGGTGACGGGTGGGCCTTTCCCCCCGTTGGACGTGCCCGCCTTATCTTATCGGCCGTGCAACGCGCCTGCAGCTTGGGGTTCACTGCATTTTGGTCTGTTTTTTTTCGTGCGGGGCGGCCCGGCAGGAGTGGGGCCGCGCCGGCAGAGTCGGCGTCGAGACGGAGGTGGTAGTCTGGCGGGGACCTTTCGTTTTGTGTCGTTCTTCAAACGCCAGAACGTCATCAGGGTCCCGGGTCTTGTCTGCTGGGTCTAGCAGCATGACGTGCAGTTGATGATGATTTTGTCAGTGTTGCACAGGATACGTATCCATATTTCGTGAGTTTACACAAAGAAAGTAGGACTCGGATTCTTTGTTCAACAATGCATTGTTTGTTGCCCTTGGCGAACGAGTCCATATCTGGCACATACGTTATATTCTTCTCTGACCACCACGGTAACTTCGGAATGAAAATATCATGATCGTTTGCGACGCTGGCGTAGAGCTCTAAATCTTGAATTACCATCTGGCCTGCGAGGATTCACCGAATCCGCGTCTATATCCACCAACGCCAACCCAATGGTCCGGTTCTAATTCCATACCATCCCGCCAGTGCCCGTATCTTCACAATCCATGGCCACATTTCCTCTTGAATAATGTCCCTCTACCGCCAGTATTGCTCAGCGCAGGTCTACCAACTCATCAACCCCTTGGCCCGATCGAACCCGCCCCTCAACTGCGTCTCCGGCTTCACAACCTTCCCCTGCAAAATCGTGTACCTCACTAGATTCTCGCAATCCTCCGGCTTCACCCTCGCCAGCCAAATACACTGCGCCGCCCCCACGTCCTCCTCTTCCGGCAGCACCACCTTCGGCTGCACCTTAATCTCCTCCCCCTTCGCCCTCTCCACATCGTCCAGCCCAAACGCGTCTGGCCGCCGGTACACCATCACGTTCGCACTGTACTTGTGCCCGCCCACATGGCTGATAAAGTAAATTCCCACCCCGCCGGGCCTCTCGTCGTCCATGTCGCGGAACAGGCCCAGCGGGCGCAGGTGGCGCTCGAGCTCCTTGCGCAGCAGCGGCGCCGATTGCCCGCAGCGCGCGTCGCGCGTCTTCTGCGAGCAGAGCAGGATGAGCGCGCTGTGCGGGCACGGGCGGCGGGACATCTGCGGGGGGATCGCTAGAGAGGAAGCGTCGCCGGTCTCGGTGCCGTTTGTGGATGCGACGGGGACGGAGGCCGGCAGGGCCAGCGGCGCGAGCGGGTCCGTGTTCGTGGGCGCCTTGTCGACGAACTCGGTGATGAGCTCCGGCACGCGTTTCGGGGTGACGTGGTCGATGACGACGAAGGCGGGGAGGAGGAGGACGGTCGTGGGCTCGGCGTAGTCGTTGTGGTGTGTCGGCGTGGGGATGTTGGACGCGGAGAGCATCAGTTTCTGCGACAGTCAGCTTTGTTCTTCTCCTGCACATCTGCTAGGCAAGAAATAGTAACTTACCCCATTACTAGGCGCAGCAGCTCTCCCAATCGCCTCCATCACGCTGCCCTTCTCGTCCGCCACGTCCCTCACCCAGTCGCTCTTCCCCGTCGCCACGAGCGCGTGCGTCGCCCACCCCTTGACGTGCCCGTACAGCTCGTCGCCCTCGTCGATCTTGAAGCCTTTGGGGTACTTGACGTGGCAGCTCTCGCAGTCATGCTCGCACTCGTCGCCGTCGACGGCCGGGTCCGTCTTGGCGAAGAGCTCCGTGGCGGGGACGCTGGCCTCGCCGAGCGCAAGCTTGCGCGCGCCGTTGATGAGGGTTTTGAAGACCATTGTTTCGTCGTCGTCGGGATTTTGCCTGTCGGTCTCCCTTGCGAAAAGAAGAAAAGAATATTGCTGAATGGAAAATCACCCCCCTCCTGAGCAGAAAAAGGGCGAAAGGAAGTCGGGGAAGGGACACTTGGGTCCTTTAGTGTCGAAAGCCGCCTCTTCGCCTCAGGGCTGAATCGCGCCTGCCTTAAGCCCGTGGCGGGGGTAGAAAGGATCGGGGAACGGGCAACTGCGGCCGGCCCACCCGTTCGGACACTGGAACACCCTCAGGTCACAGTAGTGCGTATCCGTTACCTTAGCTGTAGTGGCGGGAAGTGGGGTGGAGGGGGAATTACGAACAATACCGACGGGATGATTGGACAAACAGCACAACCCCTCCAAACAAAAAACCCCCAACACAACCCACGACTCAAACGAAATCCTGAGGTAGCTGTTCGGCTTGTTCAACCGGCCGGTGCAAGTGGGATCTCCGCCCGCCGAGCCAATGACCGTCTCCTGCTTTTTTATCGCCAGGTCAGAGACAATCGCAGTCTTCTCTAAGGCACTTCCGTCAGACGGGACCAACTCCCGCGCGGCTCCTTATTAATGCTTCCCTCCCCCATGGGGGCCTCGTATCGCCGAGTCTGACTCGGACTTATCTTGGTTTCTCAAGCCAAAAGATAATCTGCCAAAAGAATGTGGCTCACTACAGCCTTTCCGCCGGCATTCCGTGCCGGGTCGAGGCCACGCGTGCGATTCGTCTCACATAGCGTCATACTAGCCACCCCCAACCGTCTCGAAATGTCCGTGACCTGGTGTGCCTTGGGTCCTTTTGAGTTATCAGATCCTGCCAGACGGCGGAGATATTCGGCGTTCTCTTTCTCCATCGCCGGGGATAACTGCATTTCCCTCATTACTACGCCCCGGTCATTCCCCATGGGCAACATTACCGCCAACGCTGTCATCTCCAAGCATGCCATTGGCTCTACAACCAACCACTTGCGTGTTGCGAGCCGCACGTTTCAAAACACAAAGCCGCTTACTTCTCCTTGGTTCAAGTTTGGTCATTCAACTAATGCTAATTTGCAGACAAAAAATGGGAATCAATACCGTCCAGTGTCATCGCTGTCTATACACACACAACACCTCTCTCCCAACCCGTTTTTGTATTAGTCGCACCATTTCGTGCACCTCCCGTACATCCCTTAAATTGTTGAAACCTGGTATACTTTATGTGTTCTTCTTGCGCGCCTCATTGTACTCCTCGTCTTCGCTCTCGTCAGCACCCAGCTCCATCTTGTGATCTCCGCTCTTCCTCCGACGAAGCTTCATGGCTTCGCGGATCTTCCTGCTAGCCTCGTCAAATCCACCGGCGGAATCCAGCGTGGTAAAACCGCTGATGGGGAAACCGCCCGAGTTGAGACCGCCACCACTGCTGCTGCTGCGACTTCTGGACCGGGAAGGAGGCCGCGTAGAGAAGATGCCAACACCGCCAATGTTGCTGTATGATTCGTTTCGGGGAAGGCCGCGGCTGGACTGTGTCGTCGCCCTCCTCGCGGAGGGTGGGGTGGCCGAGTCGTAGGCGCTGGATGCATCGCTGTCGCGGCGCCCTGCCGGGGGAGTGCGCGGTCTGTAGCCGTCCATCTTGTACGGGTCGGCAACCAGGCGCGTCTTCTCAAAGTCGGGGAACATCTCGGGGCCGAGGGTGTTGATAAGATCGGTAACCTGGACACTGAGCTCTGCCCGCTTCGCGCGGAGCTGGTGGATGTTGTAGCTGGATGTAGGGTTCAGGCACAGGACCAGAGGCCTCAGTGACTTGAAGATGTCCATGCCGACCTCGCCGAATCTCAAAGCAGCGAACGTAATGCCCACCATCAACGGCCACATGACAAGGTAAGTCGTCCACCAGGGCACCCACTCGGGAACGTGTCCCCAGAGGTGGTCCTTCCACACCCTGTACGTGACGATAGCCGAGTAGAAGTGGTACAGCGTAGGGGCGAGAAAGATGGCCACGAGAAGCTTCCACGTCGCCATGACGTCGCGTCCCTGGACCTTGACCGTCGAAGCAGCCAGTGCCTGCTTCGCCTTGCGAACGCTAGTGACCTTCGATGCGATGAAGACGGGGGCAAACAGCACTAGGCCAGGGAGCACGCCAATCAAGAGGACCAGAAGCTTCGCGATGCGGTAGAAGAGGGTGAAGATGACCTTGGGGGTAGACATCTTGGCGTACTGGACCTGGTGGTCGCGGAGGTTGACGTAGCGGAGCTGCTTGTTGTATTCCTTGACCGACTTCATCACGTCCTTGATACGCGGGTCATCCTTGTATCGTTCGTATCCCATAGCGAGTCTGCGGTTCAGTTCTACCACCACAGGCAGTGGCAGCTTCTTTCCGGTGGGGTTGTAGAGACGGCGAGCGGCCTGGAGCATCATCAAGGTGTCGTAATCGGGCGTGGAGACGGTGACAGCGCTCAAGGACTGGTAGACGGTGTCGAGAAGCTGGCCAATCGCCTCTCTTCTCTGGTTGTTCTTGTACTTGTCGACCAATTCAGGGGGGATCTCGATGGGGGGGCCGAACTCGATAACGGCACGACTGCGGAACTTGTGGGCGTGGAAGTAGTTCATGCCAACGGGCACGATCTTCAGACCACAGTCGGGAGACTCGGCAAGGGCACCCAGAGCCATGATGGCGACACCGGCCTTCAGGGGCAGCAACTCGGTACGGTCGTGGCTTCCGCCCTCCGGGAAGATACCAACGCAGCCGCCGGACCTAAGGCGGTTGAAGACGGCCTCGTACACCTTGGTCTGGTCAATGTGGGGGGCAAGCTTGTACTTGGTGCCCTGGAAGCCCTCGGCACAGCCCTTGATGTTCTTGTTGGTGAAGTTTCCATTCTCGTCGATATCGTCGCGGCCGGTCAGCTGTTCCATAGGCAGCTTGCCCTTGAACGGGCGCTTGAGCCGAATTTCCTCGGGACCGATGATTTGCGCAATATCCACACTGGCGCCCGTCTGCTTCTTGGCAGAGGGCAAGAAGAGCATGCCATGGACCTCACCCTCGCCCTGGCCGAACTTGGTGCCGACACCGCGGATGAGTGTCGGGTCATTGATGGGATCCGGGAGGTAAATGACACCGGAGGCGGGTTTGGCGGCATCCTGGGCGCGTCCGACAGGGACGGAGCCGACCTGGCGCGAACCCCAGCCGATGAATCCATGGACAGATTTTTGGGCGATGAGCAGGGAGACTCGGCGACCGGCTTCGTGGCGGAGGGTGCGCTGGAGGATCAGAGCATCGACAAACTGCGAAGCGAAGAAACTCGGTTAGCATGTGATGGACGAAAACTGGGGCAGGTGCAGGGATCATGAAGAGATCATTCTCGAGGGCTCGACCTGCTGCGCGCAGGAGGTTGAAGAGCTATGGGCTGCGATGAAGTGCAGCTATCTGGTCGAGTGTATCCGGGTGGAAGACTCTAGACAAAAGACAACAGGGAGGTCGCATGAACCACCCCAACAGCGTGGAAACAGGAACGACAGGGAGGGGAGTCACCAACCTGATTCGCGTGAGGCGCGGCGACGAAGAGGATAGGACCCGTCTTGGGAACCTTCCAGGAGCCTCGAGGGTGGACCTCGCGGAAGAAGAGGTCGACGAGGACACCAAGAACCCAAAGGAAGAGGTCGTACTTCCAGTTCACCATGGGATAGAGCTCCTTTGGTGGGGTTGGGTTCGACACGCTCTGCGGCGCCGCAGCGGCGGCCGTTCCAGCGTGGTCGGGCATATCTGCGACGGCGCGTGTACTCGTATGGGTTGTGTTCAGCGAGGGAAGCCGATATATGAGAAAGAGAAGGGAAGAAAAACTTTCGTGCGCGCCGGTGGTTCGCTCGAAAGTTGCGCCACTCCCTTAGGCTCTCATCCTCGGTGGTGCGGGAACCTTCGGGCTGGGCGGCAGTGACGGCAGATAAGTATTCGAACCCGTATCAGTCCGTTGTCAGAGGAGTAAAGGCAACGGATGAGGCGGCGACGTCGACGAGAGGCGGGTGGAGGGAAAGAAAGAGAGCGGGCGACTGTCAAGCGCCGTCGTCGTCTGGTGATGTTCGCGACAGGCGATGAACAGGAGATGGGAAGAAAACGGGAAAGTGACGAAAGGGAAGTTTCCCCAAATTTTGGGAGGGATGTGGCCTCTGGCGACCAGGGAATGCGCCGATCAAATTAGGCCCGAAGCCAATTGGTTCCGGTCCGGGGGGCCCCTCTCATGGTGCCCTTCTCTTTTGGGACGCCTCTCTTCAGAAGAGGCCCTTTCCACCTTCCACCTTCCACAGCAGCATCCACCTGCTCTTCTTGTCTCTTCGCTGTTTTTCTGCCTGCTTCTAAGACACAAACCACGCGTCTTGAGCGTCTTGCTTTCTTCTTTTTCTGCCTCTTCTTCCTCTGCTAAAGCTCGCAGGTGGCCAGCCTCACAGGACCCTTCTCAACTGAGGCTTACTTAAGTACCTTATCTCTGCAGCAAAAAAGCCCGGATCATCTCATCAGCGCTGAACAATGCGGGGGAGCTGAACTAAAAATACGGAGAAGCTCCCCCCAGAAGTCCATCGGGTTACACTACAACATGCACTGCACGCGAGAAAGCTGGAGGCGAATTGGAGACACGCCGGGATCCTGCTGCTAGCTACATCACTACCACTACTAAGTGCGCCCAGTGTACCCCTCATTCTCAACCGTTACCTTTTCATGCATTTTGTTGGGACGTCGCAGACTCATTGCTTGCTTGGTTTGCATCATTCAACAACTAAGCAAGCTGCAGTCCCCAAAACAGGCCACCAATTCCGCATCCCGAGAGTTGTCGCGAGCATCGCCTTCCGTATGCCCGTCGTTCGGCTACGGAGCGGCACGCACATAACCTCGGGCTGCAAAACACGAGCCCGCCCGCTCTGAATCAATTGTCTGCCGTGTCTGGAAACGGCCCTGTACCTGATTGGACGAACCTCCCGTCTGCTTTCCCCGTCTGTGCTGCCATTGTTCTCCTGCGCCATCATTTGCAGCTAGATCCTGCGCCTAAAGCCTGCGTTAACGCTGCGAAGAATACGCCGCGAGGTCATTAGTACGTCAGACTTGCGTGCCAGGGGCCGGACAATCGCCAACGGCCCTGCCTTAGACTTGGCGTGCCTGGTGCTGTTCTACATTGTGGTTGGCTGTGCCATCCAGTCCGAGGTGAACCTGTTTTGTTAGTCGATGCTGATGTTGACCAATCTAAATGCCCTTCAAGCAGGCTGATCAGAGCTATGGAAGGGCTAGACACTGGAAACATTGACGCTGCATGCATCCTCAGCCTATGTTTTGGCGTGAGATAAAGGAGATTCAACGTCTACAACTCTCGTTGGATGCTTATTCAAGCTAACATATACCCCATCATTAAAGCTAAACTAGCTATCTCAATTCGGATTTCAGGCCGAACAGATGATATCTAAATGAGATTGCCTCGTTTTTCTATGTCTGCGCGGCTACATATGCTGCTTACTTTGCAGGGAAATATTAACAAGGGAGTTTCTTGCTACACACGTGGACATGTGACTGAACAGGATGCCCTGCGCCCGAGCGATTGAAGAAATCTTCGTATTGTAGGTCTGATAAAAGACGCAAGAGCGGACAGCCCGTGTCTATATAAGATGAATACGTCGCTGCTTCAACAGCAAGCTTATTTTGGAAAAGTTATCAAATAGGTTCTCAGCGCCATTGTTCTCTCCCAATGGATGCCACAGTAGGGCGGACTTAAACGACTTTGATTTGTCACAGAGGTATTGAAGCACGGCGTAATTGAAAAAGCGCATCTTCGATGCTGTTGTCAATCTTCACTGTCTCATGAGTATTCGTGATCGCAAATCAAGGAAGTTGATACCTGACACTACCGAATCACAAGACTCACAGTTTCTTCTCGGAGCCTGTGCCGAGAAGCTATTATAACGTACATCATTGCTCCTCAAACTCCCATTTTCCGATCAGAAGATCTCTTCAAAGTCAATTGGGTCTGTCGAGCTCGAAAGAGAAGGTCAAAAGCCCCTTTTAATAGAGCGTCGCTCCCGTATTCATAAAGAAAGGCGACATCGCGACATCCCTCATGGAATAACATCATCCCATAACGAAATGCCTTTTCAGATTGAATATAACTGGGCAATTCTTGCAATTTGGTTTGCGGAACAGGAATCATTCTCTGAGATCTGCTGGCTCTAGATTGGAAGGCTCATGAATAACACAGACAACGTATCCGCGGTCACAACCACCAAATCCCACCAGGAACGCATCACTGATGTCATCACCGACGATGCTGTCAGTCATATTCCTGCTATTATTCGTTCCGTAAATATTACGAGCAGCACCCACGTAGGCTGGATCATCTTACGCAAACAATGCATATCGCATTGTCTTGTGCCTCATGGGTAGCCACAAACAGAGTTACTGCAACGCCATAATGCTGATATTCTTCCTGTGAGGCTGAAGATAATCTCACGGCAGAGATCAACTTGTAGATAATCCCATCGGATTTCCATGTTGACCTGACTTGGCGAGCAGGTGAGCCTTGAGCAAACTCGTCAAGCCTCAGCTTTTCTCCCCGATATTCAAATAACCAACACATCGAGAAGAAACCCAGCTCAAGCGCGAAATTCAGAGGTATTCCTTCTCTCACTCCATAATCATGAACCCAATAGACGTCTTGAGCGTTATCCTTCGGAGGTGTTCGTTGGACCGGGAGAGAACGCCTGTCTAATGTCTATGCAGCCCAATCCCTTGAAGAGTGCAGTGGCCAGTTTCTATTTAGGCTACTGATAGTCATCCTCTCTGACTACTTATTCAAGGAATTATTCTGATCGGATAAAGTTGCATACACACCAGGCACTACACCACCATTGCTCCCAGGTCAGGGTGGTTTCAACGGTCCACGATGCACGCAAAACAACAAAACCCCAGCTTTCTGGACATTTCTTGGATCAAGTCCTCCATTCGCTGGATAGACTATGTTCAAACTTTCATCATGTGTTTATAATACCCCCATAATCAACGTCGTGTGCCCCAAATACGATGAACAAACCACATACATCATTAGCCATCGCGCATGATTCAGGCAAGTAAAAGCAGAAGTCGGGCTCCTTCTTGATGGCTGCAGCACCCAAATGCGGTGTCTTTTGCCCTTGACATGGATCAAATGAATTCTACAAAGTCCAAGAAGATTGCATTTCGGTGTTGTTGCAGGCGAGTCTGACAGATAGCACGTCTCGTCTCGACTCTTGAGGGTTGGTCGTCGCTCACTTCCTCTTTATGTGAGGTGAATACTTGAACCCAGCGGGAGGAAAGCAGCGCTCATGTCTACTGATGTTTCCAAGTAGATTCCTTACCTTGGCCTGAAATGATGGAATGATACAACTTAAGTGTGCCTTTAAGGCTGCATCACTTAGAAGCATGACATCAGGCATCATTGCGCCGGCTGAGACCCAGAAAAATGAGCCATTCAAGCTTGAACATACACTCAAATAATCTCACACTCCTATCATGCTCAAGACTAGGTTTAGGCGAATGCGTTCACTGGCTGTGTGGCTACATGGGCGGTAGGGTGCGACTGAGACGAGTCAAACACACTTGCTCTTGCTTTTGGAGTACTCAGCACCAGCTTGACGGCATGACTTACAACAGATACATTTATGAGATCCGTTCTTCGTTGTCTCTTGTTTCTTTTGGTGATTCACGTACATACGGCATGGAAGATGTCTTTTGCCACGACCTGGCAGCGTGTTGATGTCTAGCTCGTTGCGCCACTGGTGAACACAATATGGTAGCCACCATAAAGCCACCCAAACCTCGACATGCGGGACACCAAACACCACATTTACGCTGGATGATTGGTAAGTCGACGGTATGTACATGTATATTCTTACCATCCGGGTGAGTGGTGATAATGGACAATGGGAATGAGGATTGCGAAGGTAACAATGATACGACGATAATGACGACGAAGACGATAGTAACAAAAATTAATCAGCTTGTAGGTAATATCTATGAGTAATAGCCCGCCCAGGCAGCTGGAATTAGTCGCCCGGATAGCGAACGTCTTCTGAGAACATTCGTCCTTCCGCTGGACCTCCGGTGCCGATCCCGAATCCGCGGGGCAATCTCCGGGCACGGCAGGATCGCCGCCGCCGCCACTTCACGGCAGAATTAGAACAACACCGTTCGATGAAGCTCATGTCATTACTGAGCCCCCGTCCACGATTCGGGGTCACTGGATTCTGGCCGACGATCTGCCATACTGACCATCAACCCAATTGCTCCTGAGCGACTGAGCTCAGGGAGCACCGACACGGCACACGCACCCCGTTCATCCTGACTGCCTCCCTCGAAGGAACAATCCCTCCGGGCGGGAGCTCGGCGACCGTTCCTCGGCACGGACGAACGAACCCAACGTCGATGCACCTTCACCACCAACCAGCCAGAACCCCGCGTTCTCAGATCCATCGGTGCTCCCTTGCCACTTTCCAAGTGAACCGCCCCTTTACCCAGTATCTGTTCTCAACCCCGCCGACCGTGCCTCCCTCGCAGCATCACCGCGCAACGGCACGGTCGGCGCATGGCACCCAGCTCGTCCGCCCAAGCTTGCGTCTTTTCACCCGGACGTAGTAAGCAAACCAAACTTTATCACAACGTTAAGAAGCCCCGGCCCGTCCAAGCCGTGTACCGTCTGCATTGTGCGACCAGGGGAACATGCGCTGCATTCACCACAGCACAGCCCTGTTTCCCCTCTAGCCGGGACGCAGCCTTTCATCTGGTGTGTAGCAAACAAGCACTATGCAGAGGCAGCTTACGTGCATATCATGTCCAAGCTCCGGTTGAGATGGCCCGGGGCAATGCTCTATGCTCTAATGCTTTCTTTTCCCTCTATCCTGGGTTAAAGTCAAGGAGAACAGGGAGCACAAGCGTGAAATATGCTCTACATCTGGCCTCCCCGCCTGCTCCATCGAGTTCTAGGCCCCGAAGTTATCATCAAGCCCTCTGTGGCCGTTTTTGCATGGTTCCCTCGCATTGATCTACCCAGGGGGGGTGGTAACCTGGCCGAGGGAACATCCTTGCTCCGAACCTGTGACAGCGAACAACTCCCCCTCATCACCACAATATTGTGCACATATCACCCATAATGAAGCATGAATCCAGACCCGCATGGTGCGCTGTAAACCATAGGATAAATGTCTTGGTATATCAGAGGGGGAAAAAAAGGAAGGACAGGCATCTAAATGTCTATCAACGCAGCCTCTCCATCCTTGGCCATCTCGTCCTTGGCCCGCTGAATGACGTCAACCCAGTTAGGCGGCCTGCACCGCTCCTTGGCAAACAGCTCCTCGGCGTCGAGCCCGAATTCAAGCAGGCTGTGCTCGTCCGTCCACTCGCCCATGCCCATCAGGCCGACGGGGATCTTGCCCTCCGTGTCGGGCCCGGCCTCGCTGCCGCCGTCGGGCCGGTCGTGCGGCACGACGTAGCCCGCGGGCACCGTGACGCCGGGCAGCCCGCAGAAGTTGCCCATCCAGACGTACTCCATGCTGCGAATGGTGCGGTCGCCGTCGGAGAGGCCATGGGTGAGCTCCGACTTGGACATGATGGGCCAGCCGGCGCAGGCGGTGGTGGGCGTGACGATGATCATGCCCGGATACGTCTGCCAGAGGTGCGCGAGGTGCTGCATCAGCAGGCCGCGGAGCTTTTGGGCGAGGAGATAGTCCATAGCGGAGGTGACTCGGCCGATGGCGAGAAGGATGCGGTTGCCGTGGGTAAGGTTCTTGGTTTCCGGGAGGAGGGTGGCGCCGTCGGTGAGAACGGTCATGGCGTGCGCGGACTGGCCCTCAACGAGGAAGGGGATGTCGATGGGGACGGTGGCGTAGCCGTGGCGCGAGACGAGGCGGGCGATCATGGAGCGGCACATGCGCTGGATGGCCGGGTCGGCCTGGGCGAACCAGGACTCGGGGACGCCGAGGATCTTGCCGCGCTTCTCGGAGGGGGAGAGGACGAAGGGGGAGGCCTGGATGAAGTTGGAATCCGGGTGCGGGGCGCCGATGGTCTCGAAGCAGGTGGCGAGGGACTCGATGTCCGCGGCGATGGGCCCGTTGACGGCGCACGAGTTGGAGTGATTCGGGCAGGGGTGGAAGGAAATGCGGCCGTGGGTGGGCTTGAGGCCGTAGACGCCGCAGAGGGACGAGGGAATGCGGATGGAGCCGCCACCATCAGAGCCGAGGGCAAAGGGCACGAGGCCGGTTGCTACGGCATAACCGGCCCCGGATGAGGAGCCACCAGTGTAATAGCCTGCGTTGTACGGGTTGCGGGGCGTTCCATAGATGGGGTTGTTGCCGGTTGTGTCTTGCAAAGTCAGTACCGTGTAACAAAGAAGGGGGAAGTATGGCTTACCGAGACCAAACTCGTGCATGGAGAGCTTTCCAAGAATGACGGCGCCTGCTGATTCTAGCTTCTTGACGCACCAGCTGTTGATCGACTGGCCGGGCTCGACCTGCGTGGTGTAGTCGTTGCGGGAACCGAGGCAAGTCCGATAGCCGTCCATCTCGTACTCA
The DNA here is from genome assembly GCA_027406125.1 of Colletotrichum tropicale. Classification (NCBI taxonomy): domain Eukaryota; kingdom Fungi; phylum Ascomycota; class Sordariomycetes; order Glomerellales; family Glomerellaceae; genus Colletotrichum; species Colletotrichum tropicale. The sequence continues at coordinate 6,386,109 of JANVYH010000002.1, forward strand.
TCCTTAACCGCCGTCGGGACGCCATCCAAGGGGCCAAGGGGCTTTCCCTCCTTGTACCGCCTAGTCGAGGCCTCGGCGGCGGTCAGGACCTGAGTGACCTTTGTGTCGAACCACGCGATCGAGTGCTCACCTGGCGGGGCGGTGTCACGGCGGATCAGGGGCAGGATGGCGCGGGCGACGGCGAGTGGCGTGACCTCGCCCGAGAGGTACATCTCGTGATAGTCGGCGGCTGAGTAGTACTTGAAAGGCCGCGGCTTGGACTTGACGGCGCTCTCGCGGTGCAGGACGGCCGGGTCTTTCGCCTCGTCCATGGGGAAGGGCAGGACGGTCGGGTCGTAGCGCGGTTCCGCATCCTCAATGTGTTTGCGGATTTTCCGCACGCCGCCAAAGCCCGCGTTGCTCCAGATGAAGGCGCGGATGAACCAGAGATATTCCATGCTGTGACGGTCAGAGACTTGAACGTGCCATTCCGCGTGACGGACTTACGCCCATGCTGCCAGCACCAAGAGCCAGCCCTTCAGGGGCGGATTGCTTCCTCGCTCATTTTTATACGGAATGGGTGGCCTGGCGAAGACGAGTCAGTATCCTGCGCTTTTGTACGATCTCGACACGAACGGTGGTTCGTGCATCGCGGCGAACACATGGTCAAGACGGGCGAAGCCTGACACGAAACAGAGCCAATCGAGACAACTTACCCGGCTAGAGGCACAGGGTAATTGATGAACTTCTTTCTGACTTCGGAGCTCATGTTGGACCTCTTGCGGACCGAGCTGGGAGGGGAGATGGAGCCGAGTCCGGCGGCGTCGTGAGGGGGTGGTCGTTGGGATTCGGGATCAGACTCCAGTGTTGCCGATGAACATGGCATGGTGGTTTCGATAAGGCTGGGCGCCCGCGATGTGATACTCTGAGACGGATGGGCGATCCGGACCGGGACAAGCTTATATACCTCAGCTAGAGCTAGCCAGCTAGAGCTTAATGCGGCGGTGGAAGGGGAAGAGAAAAACCAAGGTTGATGGGACGCGGGCTGACGCTGGGATGCAGGCTGCGCCGGGACCTCCCTCGTCTGCGTATGCCGGGCTCGACCATGCAACAGGTTTGCGCCTGAGCCGTGTGATGCTCGCCACGAACCAACCGTCAGGGAGGGGCGAGTGGGAGGGCCGGATGGACAGGGGCAGTCTCTCCAACGGTCGAGGCCGTCTGATTTTGGGGATCCAATCGCGGGCAAGGGGTCGGACGGGCAGGATGGCAGCGTTGGGTGTCGTCCAGTCCGGAGGATGTCGGCCGGGACGATCAGCAGGAACCGTCAGTGTGCATACGGTATGCCGGCGGCGGCGGTGGGCTGTTACTATGTAAAGCTGGTTCCCGGGTAGATCTGAAAGTGAAGCTCTGGGGATGTGTTAATGCTGATGCGGTGGGCGCGAGGCTGGACGTTGCGTGTTCAAGTTGACTTTTTGATGCTTGAGTTCGGGATCCTCGGCCGCCCGCATTGGGAAATCCCTGCTCCTTGGACGTGCGGCGATACCGTTCTGGACTCCGCGGCCTCGGTATGGACCCGGATAACCTAGGTGATGAGGTGAGCGAGCGAGCGAGAAACTGCTTGGTATTGACGGGAGACTGAGCCTCTGGAGATGAGGCGGGCCCAGAAGGTCATGTCATGCAAGGGAGATGAGTTGAGGCGACGTGAAGGTGTGTATCCGCAGAGGTTAACGACTGGCGTGAGCTTGTTCGGGTTTGGCTCTCCCGCTGACGAATGTTCGACCATGTAAGTGTCTGTCTCTGTGTAAGGTAGTTGTGTGGGAGCTGCATGTCTCACTGGGAAAACAAACACGCGGCGCATTGCATCTCAGCAGATCTTCGTCCGGTGACAAGCTTCCATCCAAGGACAGGGACGGAGGCAGAGACAGACGTGGAAGGCGGCATTAGTCGCAGTGGTGGGCAGTGAAACCGTGAAACGACCAGGCACTAGGCACTAGGCACTAGGTAGGCACTCGGGAGCGACGGATCTCGCAGAGGACTCCCTGCTGCAGAGCCGTGATCGCCGCCATTGTTTCTTGTTTGCGGAGGCTGTGAAGTGTGAAGTGATGTGTTGTAACTGGTAGTGGTTAGTATGGGTAAGGTAGGTGGCATAGCATAGATAACAACCGATGGCATCCCAGCTGCCCATCCCAAAAAAGAAAAGAGCGTTCCATTGCAGTTGCGGTCGTAGCTGCTACGTTTGCCAGAGATTCAGTTCAGTGGACATGGACGCCGGACGAGACGATCAACTGCTGCTGCTGCCCGCTGCTCGGCCTCGGGACGGCAACCGCTAGCGTTGCACTAGAGCCAAATGGGAGATTCTCCACAAAAGCGGGCCACTGACGTCGTGCCACGGTGCACCTCACAGAAACACTCCGCGAGCTGGTGATTGGGCGCCGCACTGCTGGCATCAGCCACATCAAGCGGGCAGTATGAGCCACGTATCTGATACCAGCCACAGCACCGCACGTGCCATGGCGGGGCTTCAGTCTGAAGGGTGCAGTGCTGATGGCTTTTCCTCCGTGCTGAGACTCATCGAGGCGACCCAAGGCAATGACGGCGTGACCCATCCTCCTGGAACCAGCAGAGTCATTGACTTTCTGCCCTGAGCAAATTGGACTGGGAAAACACGCACCTCGACTTCGACACCCCTATGAATCATCGACGTCTTTCGCGAGTGCTTGTTTGAGTTTTCCAGTCTCCTGGTAGCGCGAGTCCGGCTCAAATTTCGACGTCTGCACCCACAACCGGAGAAAGCCCCGCAGCGTCATACTTCACTGGCGTCGGCCATCAAAACCCCAACCAACCTCATCGCCGTCCATTGCTGTTTGCTGTACTTGTGTCGTATCGTACTGCACGTCGAACAGGACCACAGCATAACCGCCCTCTGTCACGATCGGCCAGTCTCTATCGTCTTGGCCCGACCAACCCAGTGAAACACCAGTGTCTTTCTCCGTCTCAGTATGAGTAGCTTGCTTCTTTGGATTTCGCGACAATACCTCGAACCCTGAAGCCTGCCTGTATCTAATGGCATCATCATCAAAACTCGACGACCTGGTGGTAAGTCCTCCATGGCTGATGCGTGCATACTGCAGGCCACAAACATCTTCTAGACTGTTGTTAACAGCATCCCAGGCGGAGTTTCCCCTCCTAGACCCCACAGTTGTCATTGCAATCGCAAGTGAGCTAGACCTCAGCGATGCCGGCCAGCTCAACGACGTCCGGGGCATGCTGCAGAGCCTTGCGCAGGACGTTCTGGCTGAAGAGGCCAGCGGCTTCAACGCCAGCGGTGTTCCCGATGCTCTCAGCTCTAATGACGCTGGCACGGACACCAGAGACAGCTCGACCAACATCTCTGACGGTCTCCACCTGAGAGACTGTGATTCTGCGAGGACTGGCGTCACCAGTCCCCCTCCCCCAGACGAGCTGGAGTATGACGTCCCGCGCATCAAGACCTTCGACGGCGACTCGGAGCAGGAGAAGCTATTGCAGCTGCAGGAGATGTTCTCCGATCTGAAACCCCACGACGTCAGCTTTGCTCTCAAGAAGGCACAGGGTGATTTCCAGTCCGCTCTGGAGACGTTGCTCAACATTCAGTTCCTCGAGTCCATCGGCGAGCGTCCCAAAGGCATCGATGGGTTCTTCCAGCCGGAGCAGTCGAAGCCATCCGGCAAGAAGAGGGGCAAGGGTAAGAAGAAGAAGGACCTGCGTACTGATCTCTCGTCGAGCTCAAGCAGCATCAATGATAGCTCGCCAAACAGTGAAGACAATGACAGTAAGTTGAACCGTATGCTGATGAAGGGCTGAAACTAACTCGTCCCAGGAGTTGAAAAGATCCTCTTCATCGTGGAAAAGCTGGACCTACCCTTTGAAGAAGTCTCTGACGTGTTTGATTCCCACAAGGGATCCGTAGAAGGCACCATCATCGAGTTCCTGGAACGGTACATCAAGCAAGGGGTAGTCGTCGACGACAGCGACAGTGCCTACGGAAAGCAACACGTGCACGAGTTGAAGAAGCAGTACCGCCATATACCTGAAAGTCTGCTGTCCCCGCTCGTCGAAGTCACCCGCAGCGACCACCAATGGACCGAGGAAGTTGCTGCCTTGTTGAACCGGTACTTTGGCAAGCTTCCAGCGCAGCGCTTGAACATCAGCTACAAACTGGCCCCCCTGGCGAATGAGGAACTGGAGGGTTCGTCAGAGGGCTGGCAAAAGGTTGCATCGCCAAAGACGTCACTCATGTCTCCAACCGGGCGACCGCTTAACAGCCCGACGCTCATGAACAGCCCAACCTTCGGGCCCCGCACTTACAAACAAGCAATGGATACCGCCGGTATTCATCGCGATGCTAGCACCCATTCGTTCAGCACCGCCGGTCAGGTTTACAAGAAGGGAAACTTGTACAGACAGGCAGCAGGATTCTTTGCCGAGCGCGGCCGCGAGGAAGCAAGAAGCTTTGCCAAGGCCAAGAGTGCTGCTGCCGACATACATGTCGGCAGCACGCGTACCGCAAACGAGATCGACCTTCATGGTGTGGAGGTGGCCGATGGTGTCCGCATCGCACGGGAGAGTGCGTGGGACTGGTGGAACAACCTGGGGGAGTATAGGGCGCGAAAGGCTCAGGAGGGCTTCACGATTGTTACGGGCCGCGGCCTCCATAGCGCCGGAGGCGTCTCGCGACTGAGGCAGGGTGTTATCGCCGCTCTGGTCAACGACGGGTGGAAGGTCTCAGTCGGGACGGGTAGCTATCGCGTAACCGGGCGACGGTAGCGATCGGTTGGATCCGATTTGAACAGCGGTTGGCTTGCTTGCGTCACCACCAACTGCATGCGAGACGCTCGGAGACTTTTTGGTGCCAGGCAACAGCATTAATGCCCTGAAACTCGCATATCCCGCCGGGTTATGCATGATTTGACAAGAGAAGGGATTTAGCGCAGCGTTTGGTTTGGACACGATGGGTGCAAGTTTTTGATGTCATCAGCGAAGATACCACTGGGTAACGACTGTTAGAAGGAGAAGGCACATACACTGGGAAAGATGGACTACATTGAATGGATATACTTGGACGACGCCTTTACACATGAAGTCAATAAGTTTTACAGCAGATCCGTGTGAATTTATTGGCTGTCATTGTCATCAGCGATGCTATCACACTCTCCGCCTCACAAGACTCGATCATCGCTTTTTTAGCCTTATCTCAAGTCCTTCCGATTCCTCCTGGATTTTCGCTCCGCAAGTGATTCTGCCTCTTGCTGAGGTACGCGTGTCACCCCCAACGTTGCATGGCTGAAAACGAGGCAAAGCAGGGGGGACTTTGGTCGTCGATCACCACACTAACTTGCTTCCCACGAAGACAACGCCGTATTCTCACCACCACCAGGGTAACACAGCCCGTTAGACACTCGACCGCTAACTAACAACAGCCAACGTCAAACAATGGCGTGAACGGGAAAAGAGTCGCTCGCCCCCTTGCACCGCCCAGCACCCCGCACCCGCCGCCCGCGTCCAATAAGCGACCTGCGCCGCACCAACAACAACACAGGGGAGGGGCTGTTTGCACGTACTCCAGGCACCGAGATTCCACAACACCTCACTGGCTACAACCTCCGCACCAAGCTTTTGACGACATGCTTCCAACAGAGTGGTGCAGTCAAGCCGGGCGAAAGATGCGGCTCTCCTTCTGTCTCCTGCATTCCTCGCTTGCGGTTCCGACTTGAGGGGAGGGGCTGGGGTTCAGTCTGGAACTGGGGCACTGCCAGCTTGCCTCCTTGGAAGGACTTCGGTTCACTCCATCTACCTGTTTGAAACGCCGTACTTGAATCGCAAAGCCTCAGTGATGTGAGAGGAATCTGCTATATAACCAGTCCGCCCTCCGCCGTGTTCATCAGATGAGTCCGTGTCAATGCATAACCAGCTCAACAACTCCATCTTCCCATCCACCCAGGACACCTACCCTTACCACCCGATCGACATCGAAATCTCTAGAGAAGCATCCATCAAGTGTCTCGGCACCTACAAAACCATGGCCTCGCCGACATCCACCTCGCCCGCGCCCCAGGCCGCCGTCTCCCCGCGGCCGCTGCACCCCAACGTCTACCGTCCCACCACGCCGCCCTCCCCCACCGGCGCCGCCCCGTCAAAACCAGCCGCCAGCTTCGTCCTCCGCACCGTCGCCATCCTGCGCGCCCTCGCCCTCGTCTTCGCCATTGTTCTGGTGGTCCTCGAGTTCGAGGGCCGGCGGCACTACTCCTTCGCCACCTTCTTCATCGTCGTCGCCTTCTTCCAGCTCTTCTGGCTCGCCTTCTCGCTCCTCGCGGAGATCCTGCCGCCGGCGCACCACGGGCGCCGCAAGGGCGTGACGCTCGACTTTGGGGTTGTGAAGTGCATCTTTGGCCGGAGCGGGTACCCGGACGACAGCGATGATGAGGAGGCCGGGATGCTGCTGATGGGGTTTGCGGGGGATGTGCCGCGCAAGTGGAACCGGCGGGATCTGCTGTTTTCGGTGGTGGACTTGGCGCTCGGATCGACGACGTTTGGGATTGCGGTGACGAATGTGAACGGGAATGGGCGGTGGTATGCATGGGAGACGTTTCATACCATTGGGGCGATCGCCCTGGTTGTCGCGTGAGTTGTCTCCCTGTCTGTGATCTTTGAGAAAAGTGAGGTTTACTGACTGGTGGGGAACAGATCGTTTGAGTTCGTGATTGCTGTCGCGCAGCAGATTACCCTCCTGAAGCGGGCCAGAATCCGCATCTCGCACGATGAGGAGGGCGATGAGGACGCCGGATCGCACAAGTACCGCATCCGTCTGCCCGAGAGCCCGGAGCGGGGCAGGCCTGCCATGTCTGTCGCTGCTCACACGGCGATCTGATGGTAACTCGTAGTTGGCAATAACTGCGCCGGCGTTACCTGCACGGAAGCATCAAGAGTGAAGCAAGACTAGTGCCATCTCGACAAGTAGACAAGGTGGAAGCGTGTGTGCGCCGGCAGTGCGCAGAGATCCTTCCGAATAGTCTATAAATCTATAATCTACATCCATGAATAATGCAAAGAGACCCTCTTATCCATCTCTACTGCGTCAAGCCCCTTTTAACCGCCACATCAGCACCGCACCGCTCCCAAATATCCCTACTCGTCAGCACCGTCGTGACAAGCATCGCAATCCCAACAGCCCCAGGCCCGATATTAACCCACCCCAGAATGACACCCGGAATGAGGCAGTCCAGCGTGTCGGACACCACCTTGCGGCCGAGCGTCTTGACCTTGAACGCGACCTGCCGCCGCCATTTCCTCATCCCCTCGCGCCTCTTGACTACCAACGCCTTCAACCGCTGACGCTCAGCGTTCAGATCCATCTTCTCCGGCTCCTCGCCCTCTCCCTCCTTCTTCTCCTTTGCTCCCAAATTGTCGGTATCCACCGCGGGGCTCTGGCCCGTACCATACCCCTCGCCGTGCTGCGGTACCGGCGCGTACGCAAACGCCTTGGTCATCCTCACCACGTTCGCCGCAATTCCGCACGCCAGCGCCAGGAACCAGAACCGCTGCGCCTCCACATTCAACGCCTTCGTGCGCGCGGCGCCAAAGGGCGCGAGGCCGGGCACGCCGAGCAGGTCCGGCAGCGTGAGGGACTCGAGGCCGCCGTAGAGGCCGAGGAGGGTGAACCGCAGGATGTCGAGCCACACTTCGACGCCTTTACCCGCGCCGGCTGCTTGGGAAGGGGCGGCGGTGTAGAGGTTGTAGGACGCGCCGAAGGAGTTGAGGAACCAGAAGAAGCGGATGAAGCGGCGGGTGAGGTTCAGATGACCCTTGAGCGGGCCGAGGGCGGCGAGGGCGAGGGCTGGGTCCAGGGGCAGGCCTGCTGAGGGGAGGAGGGCGAGCAGGAAGGGGTAGGTTGTCAGGATTGCCGTTAGGGATTGGAGGCCGCGGAGGATGCGCTCGAGGCCGGCTGGAGGATGTTAGTTTTGCGGTTTTGGGGAGAATGGGGGGTTTGTGAGGGGCGTGAGTGAGTGGGATGAGATGAGGTGTTTCTGGGAGGGATTTGAGGTCTTGTTTTAGGATCTGACGGGGCCCATTGAGTTCTCAAGTGAACCCAAGGTCGCAATCTCCGGTATGAAGAAAACAAAATGAGACTGAGCAACTCACCGCTATCCGAGCCAAAGGCGACGAACTGGTCATATTTGAACGAGGTCATCTTAAGATACCCCTCCGGTCGGGCCTGAAGAAATCACTAAATCGCTGCAGTGCTCCCTCAATCAATCAGTGTGTCCGATCAAATTCTCATCCGACATTCCTGTGAGGCGGTCAAGTGAAATCCTCAGGCCCGATGGTCGTTGAACAACAAAGAGGCGCCCCGCCGTGGCCGTGGTCGGAGGGTCTTTGGACCGGGTTGAGCCGAGTTTGAGGCGTGCGGTGTCCGGCGCTGTGGACCGGGATCCTGGCTGGAGCGGATGCCAGCTGATCAAATGCTGCCCTTTGATTGGATGGTGGGCTTAACGCCGATGGCTGAAGAATGTCTGCGGCAGATTTGTGCCTGCGACTGTGGCCTTTTGGTATATCGCCAGGATACCTAGATAACCGGACGCATCATTCACGTTGCACCGGAGAACCGACATGATTTAACGAATTGAAACACATTGCTGATAGAGTACAAGCCAGGTCTGTCTGAACAAAGGAACGCCTGCGCGTGAGGGCTTTATCACAATGTACGATACTAATATATACAAGCCCTCTGGCGCGAGTCTACCACCATGCGAAACCCCTCAGCCTTTTACTGTCCCGGCGCAACCAACTTGCCCTGGGCCCGGGCATCGGGGTCCCAGCCGCCGGCCAGCGCGTTGGCGCCGCCGTTCTGCTGGGCAAACTCCTCCATCCTCTTCTCGAGCTCGGGGCGGAAATGCCTGATGAGACCCTGAAGAGGCCAGGCGAAAGCCTCGCCAAGAGCTGCCGGTCACGTTAGCATTGGGTCCAGTCAAAGTCGTTGACATCATTGACGTCATGGAGGCGAGTCAAACATACCGCAAATAGTGTGGCCCTCGACCTGCTTGGTAAGCTCCTGGAGCATGTCGATCTCGCGCGGCCGGCCGCGGCCCTTCTCGAAGCGCTTCATGATCTGATCGGTCCACTTGCTGCCCTCTCTGCAGGGCGTGCACTGGCCGCAGGACTCGTGGGCATAGAAGTGGGAGAGACGGCTGATGGCGCGGACGACGTCGGTGCTCTTGTCCATGACGATGACGGCAGCGGTACCGAGACCGGACTGGCTGTCCTTCAGGGCGTCAAAGTCCATGAGCTGGTTGTCGCAAATAGTCTTAGGGAGGATAGGGGTGGAGGAACCGCCGGGGATGACGGCGAGGAGGTTGTCCCAACCGCCGCGGACACCACCGCAGTGCTTGTCGATAAGCTCGCGCAGGGGTATCGACATCTCCTCCTCGACGGTGACGGGGTTGTTGACGTGGCCGGAAATGCAGAAAAGCTTGGTGCCCTGGTTACGCTCGCGGCCGAAGCCTGCGAACCAGCTGCCACCACGTCTGCAGATGGTAGGGGCGACGGCGATAGTCTCGACGTTGGCGACGGTGGAGGGGCAGCCGAAGAGACCGACGGCGGCGGGGAAGGGAGGCTTAAGACGGGGCTTTCCGGGCTTGCCCTCGAGGGATTCGATGAGGGAAGTCTCCTCTCCGCAGACGTAGGCACCTGCTCCGCGGTGGATGAAGACATCAAAGTCGTAGCCGGAGCCGCAGGCGTTCTTTCCGATCAGACCGTCCGCGTAGGCCTCGTTGATGGCATTCTGGAGAACCGCGGCCTCGTGCACGAACTCTCCGCGGATGTAGATGTAGGCGGCGGTGGCGTTCATGGCTCTGCCGGCGACGAGGCATCCCTCGATGAGCTTGTGGGGGTCCTTTCGCATGATCTCGCGGTCCTTGCACGTTCCGGGTTCACCCTCATCGGCGTTGACGACCAGATATCTCGGCTTGTTGTCCTTGTCCCAGTCCTTGAAGTTCATGAATGACTGTTTGGCGATGCGTTAGCATCAATTATGACCCGGCGGTGCCTTCCCTTGATTGCCGCGGCAAATAGTCCGCAAGCCAAATCGCTGTGGCGACCTTACCCATTTCAATCCAGAGGGGAAGCCGGCGCCTCCACGTCCTCTCAGACCAGAGGCCTTGACCTCGCTGATGATCCAGTCGTGGCCCTTGAGAATGATCTCCTTCGTCTTGTGCCAATCACCCATCTTCTTCGCCGAGGCCAGAGACGGGGGCAGGCGTCCGTACAGATTCTGGAAAATACGGTCCTGGTCCTTGAGTCCGCCATAGGTTCGTACTGTCGCAAAGTTTCGGGCGGCCTGCGCGGCCTGCGCTGGTAACCGCTTCGGGGTAGCCATCGTGGGCGTTTGGAGGGGAGAGGTCGGGCGTGGATGGGGACGGTTGGGTCGGTCGGAGGATTTCGTCGTCGTGGGAAGCGAAGCTCTGCTGGGCCGGGTCGATGATGCTTAGTTTCTGTTGGCGTTGATTGGCCAATGCGGGTCGCTGAGTCAGCCAGAAGGTCACGTGTAGGTCATCCATGCATCAACCGGGGTTATGCACTGGGGAAGGCTCTGGGGAAGAGAAGCTGTCGCTGCCCCACGGCAGTCAGTCACTGCTCATCCATTACGAATTATCGACGCGTCGACAACAGGCATCTTGCAGGGGCCTGCGATCGTCGCGCAGCTCAAGAATGCGTCTTTTACCGCCACGAAGATAGACATCATCTGGGCCGGAGCATCCAGCGCACTACGTTCAACATGTCGTCTAACAAGCGGCATTCTATGCTGCCCGCCGTCTCCAATACTGGCCCGCGACCTCCAGTCAACTTCTCCTCCTCCCTCACCGTTTCCGACAGCGCGATTCTTGTTGGGACGCACTCGGTTACGATACAGTCCGAAAGCGTGCTGCACCCCCGATGCAAGCTCGAGTCTACGAACGGCAGTATCCTCATGGGCCGCCGCTGCATCGTCCACGAGCGAGTACACATTGGCGCAGTTGGAGACGAGGAAGCTAGCGGAGGCATCGCGCTCGGCGACTACGTGATAGTAGAAGTCGGAGCTGTTGTCGAGGCAGGAGGCACAGAGATCGGGTCGGACACGGTGATTGGAGTCCGATCTCGGATCGGCCACGGAGCTATCATTGGCAAGGTTGGTGCGACGCCGTGTATGACAGAAGAGAGACACTGACGGCTGTAGAACTGCACGATATCGCCCCTCAGCGTCATCAAGCCCGGCGAGAAGATTCCCGACTTCACCGTGGTGTATGCGAACGGCCAGAGACGGACGGATCGACGCGGCGTGGCAGATTTGAAGCACAAGGCGCAGGCGCGGCAGATTGATGTGCTGAGGAGGCTGATACCCAACAAGGCTGAGAAGTGGCTGAGTTAACAAAGTACAATGATGATACCCCGAATTGACGTCGATTAAGCTTGCGCTTTGAGGAGATGATTCAGTATTAGGGGTGTCTGCGCAAGGCAGGGGTTGCTTAATTGTGTCCCTGGATGTCAGCAGGCTATCGTCACAACTCGTCCACGAGGTCGGCGGGGAGCAGGGCTGACCTACATGAGACTGAGAGCAACGGCAGGAACCCAAATGTTCCTCCTGCCTCACCTACTGATACTTTTCATGATGATTCCTAGCCAGCCTCTCTCCGCTGGTTAACTATATCCTCACCATCAGAATAGGGGCTGGTTGACGCCAGCAACGAGAATCACTTTGCTTCATAACAATAGCAGCAACCAGTCTCCCTACTAGATGCACTCAGACAGTATGGAACTACAGAAGTCCAATTTGGGGTTCCTGCCAAGCTCTCCTATCGGAACCTATTTAGATGGAGCGTCTTGGCAGGAGATTCAATGCTTCATGATAATTGCGTTTGTTTGCTTTTACCCTTGCTGACAGCTGCATGATTCTGAATGCGTCATGTGCTGGATCACTGACGGCCCGAATATTTCAGCATTGCACTTAGACTCTCGTTATCGCAAAGAGAGACGCTGATTCCAGACTTTCCGACAATAGTTAAAAAGGGCAACCTCGTCTCGTCGTCGTTAAGTAGTTGTCTTAACTGGCATTGTCTCTGAAACAAGGTTAATCTATCACGGCCCCAGCTGAAGAACACCACCTCCAAGCCGGCGGTACCGTTCGTATGCCGCCAATTGCAAGGGTTATGTGATGTTACCAGTCTGGTGATGAGATGGTACAGTCGCCGGTATGTCCTTGTATAAGGCACAAGGCGTCAGTCTCGTCATGTGCCATAGGGTGGAAACAGCCATTGCTAGACCAGGGTTGTGCCTCACCATCTGGGCGGGAAATCTTGTGGGGTTTCTTTCAGCAATTTGCGATCACGCGAGAACGAATTACACATTAGTGACAACGAAGAATCGTATCAACGCACAAGGATCCCCAATTCGGCTTCGCAAATCCCATGTTGTCCGTGAGGCTCTCGTCGTTAACACAAGCTGCGATGAATGATGGATGCATGGCTCTAATTCTTGGCAGCCCTGTGACAGCCTGACAGGCGGGACATGACCAAAAATAGCCCCTCCTTTCCGCTACAGAACCAGACCTTAGGGGCAGTTCGTCTCTTCTCAAGCGCGCAAAGTTTAAATAGACAGCCCTAGCATGACACAGCTGGACCATCCTTAATCTCATAGGGCGCTCTGGGCAAGATCCATCCCGGCCAACACAGGCGCAGCCGCACAAACACGGATCGCTTTCAATCTTAGCATGAGAGCAGAAAGAAATTGCAACTTCAAGCAGTCTGTTCGAAATGAAAAATTGACAAATCATGACCAACGGGATTGCATTTCCGATGGTACAGACATCATACGGAATTTGTATCGACATTCTCACGGGCGCTGAGACCACGCTTAGACACTGAACTCCCGAAACATGCGATGAACTGTTTGAACATGAAATATGGACTTGAAATCATATTATCTACAAGATTAAATCGAAGCTTCGGTTTCCAGAAAGCCTGTCCGCCGAAGAGGAATCTTTTCGCGGCATCTTAACCAGCCCACCGATCAAATTTCACGGGAACGCCGCAGGACCTCCTGTCGCCCACTCGTTTTGAATCCGGGGAACCCCTGTCCGTATGGTGGAGGCCTGGATTTAGTGCGGGTGGCAGACCCAGAGGGTGTTATCCGTCACGTCGATAGCCTTGCTATCGACCTGGTTGCCGCTGCCGTCAAACGGGCACACGCGGCGCAGGCCGCATTTGATGTCGCAGGCGTCCTCGTTGTCGCCCTTGCAGAGCGCGACCTCGTAGCGGCTGGCGTGGCGGTCGTAGTCCTTCTTGCAGCGGTTCGTGGTGACCTTGTACTGCGCGCGGGGGCCCCAGCCGTTCAGCGTCGTGAAGCCCCAGTTGTCCGTGTCCATGTCGTTCCTGTTGGCGCGGCAGTCCTGGTGCACGCCGACGTGGGTGTAGCCGTTGTTGCGCATGTACTCCTCGGTGTAGTAGTCGAGGATGAAGGAGTACGACGAGAAGTCGCCGTTCGCCGGGAGGGAGCCCGCGAGGCAGTCCGCGACCTTGCGGGTGTAGTACTCCTCGCAGCCGTAGCCCTTGTTGACGGCCGTGAAGTCGTTGTCCGTGGGGGAGTCCCAGGGGTCGATGTTCTTGTCCGTCACCGTCTCCATGGTGTGCTTCATGCTCTTCTCGCCGACGAGCCATGTCCACTTGGTGTCCTTTGCGAAGCCCTTGGAGTTGTACAGCATGATGGAGTTGTAGTCAAAGGGAACGGAAGTGTCGGCGCCGGTCCAGATGTCAAACTGGTCCAGATGGTCCTTGTCGATGCGATCAGGCAGAATGCGGATGTACTGGTCTCGGTCAGGCCGCTGGTGCTCATGGGTGAGACCGATAACGTGGCCTAGCTATTGTTCGATACGAGTCAGTTGAGTTTTCAGCGAAACGCACAACATGTTCATCACGAACCTCATGGCCAGGAGTGCCAGCTTCCAAGCAAGCCTTGTAGGTGCCGAGACTGGCGAACTTCTCCCAGGCGTTGGGGTAGTCGAGGTTCACAATCATCTCGCCTGAGTAAGGGGCGCCAAGTTGCTGCGCAAAGCAGCCGTCATCGTACTAAATTAAAACTGTGAGATGGCGATCTTGAGTTACTTCGGAACCATTCTCACCTTCTTGAAGTTCACCCAAGCCTCTTGGTTTGTCTTGGGAACGAAGCGGATGCAGGTGGACTGTTCCCACTGCCTCATGGCACCTCTGATTGAGTCGGACAAGTCGTGGGGGAGGCCCTCCAGGATGTAGGGAACGGTTGCGGCATCCCACAATCTATAGGGTGCCATTGAGCCACGCTTTTCCATCGACATGGCCTCGATTTCAGAACGGTTGAAGATGTTCTCAGGGAACACAGCGGCTCGGGTGGGATGCGCGAGCGCAAGAGCAACCGCCGCCCCCTTCATAATAGTAGAAGCCATATTTTAAGGGATGTAAAAGAATGACGATTTAGAAATGAATGACAGATCTCTCTTAAAGAATGATAGAGATCGGAATTGATGTTGTTCACACAAGCGATAAAGAAACAGAACTCTACCAGAAAATGTAGGCTAAACAGTACTTATACGAAACTTCAAACGGAACGATCGGGGCTTTAGGAGAAAGGAGTTTGCGGACATTCAGTGCGAAATGGGAGCATGAATAGCCAAGCAACCGCACGCAAACCGGCACTGCCACGCGAGCCCGGATCCGAACGAACTCCTCGTGCTTGAATCATGAGAAATTCTACGAGTGGAACACACACACCGCGCTTTTGGCGTGAAGTCAAATAAAGATGTCACGACTCGTAAGGCGCTCCCGGACCAGGAATCGTCCTATGCACGCGATGGGATACCCCATCAACAGTTGATAAACCCCAGTAATTAGATTGACGATCTACCAATGCGCCTTAGTCCATGAGCCCTCCTTTATTTTGAATAGTGACCAGTTCAGCAGAGTATCAACCACGCCGTCGATCAAACACCACTCGGATTCTCCCCCACCAGTCGGAAAACGCCGAAAAAAAAAGCTTCAAGCGCAGGCTCTTACTCGTGTCATCGCAGCGGAAAGACCAGCATCAAAGATGCTTAAAGCAACACTTTAAACACACGTTGCTCTCGCGTGGAAAAGCTCCGATGTTTGGAATAGTAATCACGGGAAATGGGTAATGCAATCGTTCAACAGTAAGTCGATGATGCTACCTACCGAAACCATAGAGGTCCAAGTACGTGCATGACTATTCAGCCCTAACGATTAGCAAAGTGCGATGAAGGAAATGGGGCTATTACGAGACTGTAGAAGTGAGGCGAGTCTTGCTTGGCAAGGGGAAACTATGTTATCCGTGTCAATTTCAAATTCAGGTTCAAGGACCTACCTACTTAAGCAGGCTAGGTATCCTAAAGCTACTGCCCAGCGTCAATAAGGCATCATAGGCAGATTATTCATTTCATCTCTGCGGTCTTCCAAATAATCTTAGGGAAGTCCCGCTCCCTGTTCTTCAATGTTTGATTGCTTTGGTTGAAAGCTTTTGAGACTCAAATGTCCTGTCCGCGCCTCTCCGCGCCTCTCCGCGCGAATAATCAACAGACTTGCTTTCTTCTCAAACTGATATACTTTATTTCAAACAAAATCAGCTCTTGCAAGACAACATTTTGTGCAATAGAAAGCCGGTATTACCTCTATCTAGTCTACGGTGCAAATCTACCTAGTTCTATGTACTTTGTGTGTTCCAAGCCCAGAAATATCGGATTTTGGTCTTGTTCTGTATTGACGTGTCTTTTTCCCCTTCATTCATAATACTGCGGAAACCATTTCAACACCAAGGGTACAAGTTTCGTTGATCTGATGTTCCTGAAGGAGTTCCATGTACTCCCACAAGGGAACAGTTGTCGCCAGGAGCGCTGTTCAACAGACAGCTGACGAAGTCCTCGAGCTTATCCGTATGAAAATTTGCGGCAGCGCTAACAATGACGAGGTGACGACTTCTATTGGTAAGGAGGCTTCAAATGGACAAGATGCATTACGAACAGTTGGCGGCGAGTCGCGACCAAAATATCGACCTTGGATCTGTTGATCTTGTTGGTTCACGGGAGGTAGATGGTCAGCTTCCTCTTAGCTAAGGTCTTCTTTGAAAAGTCCCTCGTGCTTGAACGAACGTATTCAGGATGTAGAAAGGTCATTTCAGCTGAAAGTCAATATTTGTGTGTTCACAGGAGCCAGTTGAGAGCACTAGCCGAGAATCTCTCAACAGCAATGATCATGTCAAACTTGATAGATTTGGGCTTCGCTAGGCTTTCGGATGGGCAATGCCTGGCGATAGGTGACCTCGGAGAACGAATTTCTTGTTCTTCTCGAGCGCGGACTTGAGCTTCGGCACGCTGGTTTGGACAATATTTTCGATGTTGCTAGTATGACGGTTTCTGTGTCCGTGAATCCTCAAAGCTAGACCGCCGGCCACTGGCCACGAATACCACTTTTGTCGAGGAGCTGACCAAGGGGAACAGTGTGCCGAAGTGACACCGGACTCAGGAGTCTTTTCTAGCATTTCAATCTTTTGTGGGCTGAACCAGCCGTTTCCAAGTTCTCATCCGGTGAGGGACTCTTTAAGAGGGTGTTCAATTGACTACATACCACATTCGCTGGTAGGCTTAAAAGTACCATTGCCACGGTGCCCATGGTCATTCCCGATCTTGGGTTCTTCCTGATGGGTACCTATGGGGGAAAGAGACCTATCCATGGATAACCATCAATGACTGTCCAAAGGGATACCCGTGGGTATTTTAACCCTGCGCATTAAAAGCGATATGGTAGGAAGGCTCGCCGCCTTCTGTCTCCACAGGAGGGTTCAGATCTCAGCTCAGTTAAGCCCCAAGGGGTAGAAGTTTGATATTTTGGCGGAGAACTACCTAAGTCAGGCCCAGTAGTTACTATTTTGGTTCAATAGTTTTATTTTACTATTCTTTTAATTTAATACTCTAATTATCCTTATAATTCCTATCCTGATGGCCGTCGTACTAGTTCCAGTGGTCTCCGTCGTTGATTCGTAGTCGTGTATGCTCATTACCCGCCCGAATAGGAGGTCTCAAATCGCATGACTGAGGCCGAAGTGGTCAAAAGACAGGTAGACGTAACCAAAGATCAGTTCAGACTGAAATAGTGAAGGTGTACAATGAATTAATGAAATGAGATGATCCCCAAAGAGTGTGATGAGTGTGCATCCTCCCAAGTTCAAGGAGTGAATGAAAAGAGCGACTGAGATGTGATAATCAGAAAGAAACCCACAAGACGGCGAGCAGAACTGATGATATTTACACCTGAGACACCCCAAAAACAACGTAACCCATATGAAAGTTTCTCGCAGGCTTGGTTCGGAGTATCCAAGTGGTGTCGCTCACCAGATTCTCAGCCCACACTGTCCCAGACTAATGAGACTGTCCTGTTGGACGGTGAACCAGACCGAGTTCGCTGCGGTGCTTTCACCGCCGAGAAAAACGCAGGCCTTCTCACGGTCATATCCAGATATCGATGTTTCTTCGTACATGGGTTGAGCATCTGACAGCAACTCTCAATTAGACACGTCTTCGCGAAATACACAGCCTTGACATCTTCAGTTCATAAACTTATGAATGTAGCCGAGCGTCATTATTGCCCTGAAATTCATTTTTAAGCTCAATATGCACGCAAATCGCGTGTATGAAGGATTTCGAGCTGTCGACGGATCGCTCGGGATCGATTAAGTTTGAGATTATGGGGCCTCTGCGGTGGGAAGGCCCGGAGCGCTTTAGCGTCTTCATGATCGCCGATCCGGACTCACGTTGGTATTGAAAAGCAGGCTTGCATACGGTTCACTAAACACATCGAGGTGGGGAAAGGCTGTGGGCGACTGTATTTGGCGCGTTTATACTGGCGAGAGTTATTCCGGCTGAGACTTCGGAGTCTTGGCTGGCTTCTTCCAGGCCGTGACAAAAGTCTGACGACTGCTTGGCTTGCCATTAAGCCTTGAAGTTAGTGACTTCTCAATAAATATTGCACAGCAAGATATGCACGACTCTTTGATTCTTGGGTAAGTGTTTCAGTCTCGTAGTAGCAATGAGCCAGTTTCTGTTTGAGGTGTATTTGCTCTGTGGAAAGATGATAGCCACTGGGCGTGTGTCAACGGAAACCACATGCAATAAGGACGCTCTCAATAATACATACCAAAACACTGTCAATCTATGATAGATATGAGATCCAAAAAAAAAAGAAAAAAAAAAGACAAATCGACGACGTACATATTTGTTTTACTGTCTTACAAAGCTACAAGACCGATCCAAAGGGCATCTGATGATACCTTCAGTCTCCAAAAACAACACCATATGTTACAACGGCCGGAGACAGAACGGCTGAATGGCTTGAACGCCCTGTAAACAAAGTATCAAGCATGTGGTATGCCCCAGTCTTTTCTTACAGCAATCCTGCAGCCATTGCGTTCAACTCGACCCGATATCTGACAATGCCTTTATTCAAAGTCCATATGACGATAGACTTGCTGCGTAGTGATTGGAAATTGTTGGGCCCGAGAATTTACGTGTGAGACCATTTGGGGTTAGGCAAAGTAGATGTCACAAACTCTAGTAACATAGAAACAAAGTCTGGTTATAATTGAGAGTTTGGCCTTTATTTAAACGATCCCTTAACTGCCAGCGTTTGAAATCTTCGTACAACAAACACATAATATAGAAGTCGAGCTCTTATGAAGCCTTGGAGCTAGTTATTTCGCATCATTCAACCTAGGAGAATATGACCTGGGAGGATATGACCTAGGAGAAAGTTTTGTTGCTCCTGCGCCAAGGCACCACGTCAAGTTCGCCCAGTACGTGGACGCTGTTTATGGAAGGGTTCCTATACTAGCACTTCGACCAGCGCTCTCTCCTACGATAAGAATACATCACAAAGACACTGCTATGCTGCAAGGAATAACGAGAATGAGAGCGTCTCCAGAAAAAGTTTCCCGACTTTCTGCTGAACTTTTGCCTGGCCACTTAACTGGCATAAGATACGAAACTGCAGAAGAGTCAATTTAGGACAAGAAGAGTGAGCTAGCTGTTCTACACTAGAGGCACGCATTCGTCTGTCAAAAAAATGGTGTCTTGACAACCCCATCAGCTTGATTTATGGTTATGAAGTTACTAGAGTGGGAAGTCGTTTGGTGGGCCATTGGAGACATTAGAGTGAGCATGAAGCTGCGTCTACTGGCACTCTGTAATGGAAGCCGAGACGATACCGAAGCGCATGGTTGGCTACCGTGAATCGGCCAGCGTTGGAATGGAACAGGACGATCAGAGTCGGTAAACCGCCGCGGTTGCCAATTACTGAATACGAGCCATCCGCACTCCTTCGGCCGTCATCTTCTGTCAAGACTGCAGTTTGATGCAGCTTCCAAGACTCTTTGCTCCAAACAAAAACAAGGTACGCAGTTCGGTTGACCGTGCGCTCTCTGATGATCTTGGCCAACTTGGGTTTCAACGCCCAGCCTGAACCACGAAACGGGAAATGAAAACATTCGACGTTGGCCTGATTCGAACAGAAGTCGTCTACAAGGCAGAGATGCCAAAACTCTCGCGTAATCGTCTCATATCCCGGGGGATGAGACTCGTGCCAGTGCAACGTGCCAGTGCAACGCCGACTCCACCGCCCAATTTGCTCGCATCGAGGCCTTGACCTTGCCCTGGGGGCCTCTCAGTGTTACTAGTGTATTAATAGACGCGTCGAATGTTCGAATGTTCCACGTGTCTTGCCATGCCAGACGTGCAACTTCGTGCCCGTCATTGTTGAGAAACGCCGGTCGTCGGATCTTGACTGACAATCAACGACTCTTTCCTCGGCAAGTGCTGAGTTATCTTGAGGCATTTTGCGCATTTCGCATCTCATGCAGGTCAACAGGCAGCAGCTGAGAAGGGGCTGGGGGCGGCGGGGGCCATTTCATGGATAAAAAAAAGAATAACCACGACAGCCGACAACAAATATGTGGTTATCAATCCTCTCATGCGACGAGTTCGCCCTTCCCCAGTGAATGACCTGTTGATTGGCGGTGTCGGGCAGACATCATCGCGTGTTGGTTCTCAATGTGACGGATCATATTCGAACCAACAGAGTGTGACACCCATCACACGCAGAAACGATGCAGAAATGCCCCGCATTCGTCACAACCCCCAAGAGGCGCCACAGAAATTCTTCAGCGGCACATACCCACCCCTGCATATCCGTATCGATTTTCCTTGGCCAACCAAGATGTTCACAACAGCGGATACGGTTCGTGCCGTGGGGGAAGCCGGAAGATGCTGCACTGTGACTGCAGTTGGTCATTACTCGTGTGCATATGTTGACGTTCGAGTCTGGAGTCTCTCGACACCACTAAGAATTAATTACGGAGAGCGACTAGTTGCAGAGATGGTTAGAACCGTTGGATCCCGCATTTGGGATCAGAAACGTGACCTCGGGCTTAGTCAGAAATCTCGCATCCTAACATCTGACTAACGTGAGAGATTGCCACACTTCAGGAGTGAGGGGGATTGAATCCATGAAAACAGTTTGAGTGTCAAAGTTGTCAACCACGCTGCTCAGAGGCTAGCAAGGGGATGAGAAGGAGCAGCAAAGAGGGGAAGAGCAGGGAAGACGGCGAGAGAGCAAGGGAAAGAGCAAGGAAAATGGTGGGAGAGTCAGGGGTGAGATGGCCAGAAGACAAGGAGCACACGACTATCGTCGACCGGAGGCTGGTCCGTTGACCGTTGCCGGTTCCACAAACAGTGCACCGACACTCCAACGAGCCCCGACGAGAACAACCCCGGCCCATAGCAGAAATTTCGGCGCTACGTGGCGCAACTAGCCCCCATTCCGCACTCGCTTCCCGCTTTAAACCGTTGAAGAATTCTGGGCCAAGCCTAGGGTTCCAAACGAATAGGATCAGTGAGGAAGTCAGAAGGATCGAGGTGGATGTGCGGGCGAACCAAACCTCCCGATTCCATCTGATCATCGCACGCGTTCTGCGGAATCCCGAATCGCAAACCGTGCGTGCCGCAACGTTAGCCGCCGACGCCGAGGATGCCGCGATGCCTTCGACCGGCATCAATAGCATGTAACCCTAAGCGGGTTGGTTACCCTGCCAAAACGGTGGCCATCAAAACCAGAGCCGGGGGGCTGGGACAGACAGCAAGGTCAGGGAGAGGACGAAGAGGCAGAACTTCAGAAGGCACAGACTCGGGGACCAAACATCATGGAGAAGCGTTCAATCTTATATGTAGTAACAAGCGAAGAAGCTAGCAGACGGTAGATACCAATAACCATACAGCAAACGCGGACCGCAAACCCGAAACGATCGGTTCTACAAAATGAAGAGAGAGCGAGAGAGGGAAAACCCTCGAATCCAGATGGGCCGACACGCAAAATGAGGTCCACACCCCCCGGTCTTGGCGGGCCTATGGCGGCATTACCATGTCGCAGTCGTATCTTTTTTGCGAGCGGCTTCAGCGGTAGGTCGATTCAGAGTCTCCCGAGATATTGCGACTATCCACATTAATCCACCTGGCGTGAACTATAAATGATGAAGAGACCCAGGGAACTGGGAAGATGGCGTGTCCAAGGAGGATTTCGGATCGGCAATCTGGCGCCGTTGTTTCATGATTTCATTCATCATCAGGCCCTCCCGTCTTCGACACTCGAGTCTCTGAACTTCTGTCGTCGTCGTCATCTTTCACCCTCCCGCAAAGCATCATGGCTGTCCAAACCCTTAGCCCGACGTCCTCCATCGCGAGGTTGCCTACGTCGGCCATCTCCAAGGTCAAGGACGCCTTGTCTCTTGCTCACCTCATCACCGAGAGCAACATCAAGGCCTATGTCCTGCCCGTCGTCCTCTTCGCCATGCTGAGCTTGGCGTCCGGGGGCGTCACCGTCAAGTCCCCCAGCTGGGCTGACGTCGCGGCGTCTTTCCCGAGGGCCCTGCTCTACATCTGGCTCTACGTCTTCCACTTTGACCTCAGCAACCAGAAGGACCCGGAGTCCGTCGAAGAAGACAAGATCAACAAGCCCTGGCGCGCCATCCCCTCCGGCCGTCTCAGCATCGAGGACGCCCAGAAGTGGTACGTCGTCGCCACCGTCCTCCTCCTGGTCGCTAGCATCGCCCTCGGCGGTTTCCCCGAGGCCCTGGCCTTCATGGCCGAGACCTGGGTCTACGACTACGTCGGCGCTAGCTCCTGGTGGGGCAAGAACATTATCAATGCTCTCTTCTACTCGACCGGCCAGCTCGGCGCCACCCGCGTCGCCTCCCACTCCAACAACATGGCCCGCGCCGGCTACGAGTGGTGCGCCCTCCTCGGCCTCAACACCCTCACCACCGTTCAGATCCAGGACTTCAGAGACATCAAGGGCGACGGAGCTCGTGGACGCCGCACCCTGCCCCTCGCCATGGGAGACGTCCCCTGCCGCTTCCTCACCGCCTTCTTCATCGTCTTCTGGTCCATGGCCCTGTGCGCGTACTGGCAGTGCACCCCCCTTGAGTACATCATGCCGGTCATGATGGGCGGCTACGTTTCGTTCCGCCTGCTCTTCGACCACTCTACCAAGGCCGACCGCATGACCTTCCACATCTACACCCTGGGATGGCTGCCGATCCTCTACTCTATTCCTTTTGTCAGCAAGTTGGGTTTCCTTAGATTTGGAGCATTGAACTAGACGGATAGACAAAGCGCTAGAGTTACATGCATTTGTTTCCTTGTGTGTAAATAGACGACGAACATGATACCTTGAATATATCTCAGAATACAACTAAACTTTATCCTATCTATCCACTCAGACGCTCTTGACGCTTGATTACTGTGACATCAATTAACGACCGCCTCCTTCACTTATTCTTACTGTCTGCGCTGTTATCCTCTGTGTTTGCATTTTTCTTTTCTTTCTTCTTTTCTTTTTCTTTTTCTTAACTATTCAACTCGTTGATGCGGTTGAGGCAAAGTCCTGCTAATTCTCATTCAGGGGCCAATACACCTTTGAATGTAATGCTCAGCAGGACGGTCTTAGTGCCAGCCAGGCGCTAAGCTTTCCGCACTCAGTCACCATTGAGATCTCGTGAGTCTCAATCGGTGCCGCAGTTCGAGTTCGTACGTTCTTGGCTATGCGAATACATGGATCAAGTCTGGCCGTTCTACTTTCATTTTTGAAAAGAAATGCCACCGAGCCGAGGTCGTCCTCAAAGCAACGCTCTTCGAGCAGCGCAGCACCCCATTCAATCCCATTCAATCAATTCAACTAATCAGCTAATTAAAAGAGGGTTTTTTTCACAGTCAATTAGCTAAAACGACGATACCCTCATTTTAGATATTTTAATTAATCTAAAGTTAGCTAGAAGAAAGAAAATCTAATCTTTAAACTAATTAAAATTTTTAAAAGATTTTTTTAAAAAAATAAAAATATATTACTAATTATATTTAAAGAAATTTACTATTAGTAATATAAAAACTTATAGTAAGATTTAAATTTATAACTTTATATTTTATTAAATAAAGTTAGGAATTATATTACTTAATTATATAAGTATTAATAGATATTAATAAAGTAATTTTTATTTTATAAGTATTTTATAATATTTTTTTTTTTAATATATACTATTATAAAGTTAAAATATATTTTTAGCTATTAAGCTTAATTAATATATTTTTAGCCCTCTTACTAAAGCTTAAAAAAAGCTTATTTTTAATCTTTTTATTAACCTTTAAAAATAACTTTTTTTTAATATTATTAATAATACTACTATTATTATTATTATTATACTTATTTCTATACTTTAAAGCTTTATTTATATATACCTTTTAGTATTTTTTTTAATTTCTTATTTATTATTATAATACTTATATTAGTTTATAATTAATACTTTAATTACTTTATTAGCTATAACTTATTAACTCTTTATAGAATTACTACTTAAATTTATACTTTATTAACTATTAGTAATATATTAACTATTAACCTTACTATTTATAGTAATTTTAAAGCTTTACTTTATATTATATAGAAGAATTATTACTTTATTAATATTAAGTATATCTTAAAGAAAAGTAGTTAAAGTTATATCTCTTAGATTAAGAATAAAAGCTTTTTTATTTATAAGATCTTTTAAAGTAATACTTAAAGTATACTACTTTTTTACTTTATTTTTAATTATATTAATAATATATCTAAGTAATACTTATTAAATTTATTAATACTATAATAAAACTAAGTATTTTAATATACTTTAAAAAGCTTCTATTATATCTAGTATTAAAATATACCTTAAAACTATCTACTATATTTTCTAAAATTAATCCTATATTAAGAATATATCTAATAATAATTTTAATACTAATAAGCTTCTTTTTAAATACTAACGCTTTATTTCTATTATTATACTTTAAAGTAAGGTTTTATAAATTAAAAAGTGTAAGGGTCTAGCCGCCTAGACCAGAAGGGCTTAAGGATAGTTCAGCTAAACTAGGCTAAAAGGATAGAGAACTCTATAGAGATAAGGTATAAAACCCTCTATAGCGAAAACTTAGTAAGTACTTACTAAAAAGTTAGAAAAAGAAGATCTTAGAAGAAGTAAGTAAAAGTAGTATAAGAATATAATACTTACTTTTTAGGTACTTCTTCTATTAGTTTAACTTAACTATAGCTTATAGCCTTTAAATACTTTTATAATTTTTTTACTTCTACTCTACTTTAGGAAAGTTAGTAATAATAATAGCACTATATACTTAAGTAATACCTATTAATTAGGCTAAAGAACTTATACTTAGTATTCACTAAGCGCTAAGCAAAATAGCTTATATAAGCCTATATAAGGAAGATAACTTTAGTAAATAATTAGAAGATAATATAAATTAATAAAGAGAAGTAAAAAGCTATACTTTAAGTAAAGCTAAAAGCCTTAAAGAGGATAGGTTACTTATACTAAATACTTACTAAATAGATAATAAATATATATAGAAGAATAAGGAATATAAAACCCTTCTTTATAGATTAGATAGGCTATAAGGCTAGATATCTATAGCTATTATTAATAGGTTAGCTTAAGCTAGAAGGCTAGATAAAGCTACTAACTAAGTGCTAATATAATAGATTATAACTATAATAGCTAACTAGTATAAACTAATTACTACTATATTAAGCAACTAAGTACCTATTAAATAGTTACTAAAAGTTTATAAGAAACCTCTAAACTATAATATAGCTTACTTTACTAGTAAATCTATTAGTATAAAAAGGGAAGATTAGCTTATTATAATAGAAAAAGTTTATAAATACTACTTTAGCTACTTTAATAGCTAGTATATTTAGTAAGCCTTAAGTATAATAAAGTATACCTTATAAATAGAATAGTAAACTTATTAGTAAATACTTATAAATATATTAGGGAAGTAGGTTAACTTTATATAAGAAGACTTTAGAGTTTTTATAAGAAAGTAGTATATAGCGCCTAAACTTTAAGAATAAAACTACTATAATACCTTAAAGTAGTACTACTAAAAAGATAATAAGAAACTTATTATATATTAAGCTTATTAGAAGTTTATTAACTAAGCTCTTAGTAAGCTAAATATAAGCAATATAAAAGCTTATATATTCTTTTAAAGCTTTACTAAGACCCTAAAAAATAAGCTTTTTAAGTAAGATATTAATTATACTAATATATATATTATAGCCCTATATATATAGAAATTATAGGAGATTTTAGAAGGAAGATATATAAAAAAGCTTGCTAGCTATTCTAAGTTATATAAGTAACTATACTTAAGATCTTTAGATTACCTTTATAAGAGTAGCTTATAACCCTCTTAGTTAATAAACCTAAAGGAGCGCTATCTAGAAACCTTATTCTAGAATAACTACTTAGTAAACCCCTATATAAGGCCTAGCTCTAATAGTAAGCCCCCTAATCTTTAGGGAACTTAATACTATAATTATAAGAAATATAAGTATATCTCCCCTAATTATACTAAACTATATATATAGTTTATAAATAGTAACTAGAACTTAAACTTAAGATAAAGTAAGATTAATATTATTATAATTTCTTATATAACTAATACTAAAAACTTAAGAAATAAGTAAGTATAGAGGTAACCTTAAGAAGTATTATATTAGAAATTACTTTAATTCTTATAAAGTAGACTATTAAAAGTTAAGTAATTATACTCTAAATATATAATAAAGTTAAACTATTAGTTAATATAGATATTTATATTATAGTAAACCTTATATAAGAAGACCTTATAGAAAAACTCTTACTAAAAGAGGCTACTAATATTATAGCCCTAAAGCTAGTAGACTTTTAAAGAAGACTAATACTTACTAGTAAAGTTTATTAGCTTACTATCTTCTTAATTAATAGCTAAAGCTATCTATAAAAGATTTACTAAGTATTTATAGCTAGTCTATATCTTAAAAGAGTAAGAGATATCCTTTTATCTAATAACTTAATAAGTAGAGAAAATATCTATATAAATACCTATACTTATACTTAGTTATATAATTATATCTTACTTACTAAGCTAGAAGTAATAGTATAAGAGATTATAAAAAATAGCTAAAAAGCTTATATAATATACTTAATAAAAGCTTTAGCTCTAAATAAAAAAGATATTAATACTTTAAGTAAAAGCTTACTAGACGATAAGCTTAAAAAGAAGATCCCTAAAGAACTTAAACCTTTTACTAATATTTTTAATAAGGAAAATATAAAAAAGGTCCTTAAACTAAAGGGAGTAGTATATTATATTAAGTTAAAACCTAGTAAAAAGCCCCTATATAGGTTAATATACCTTATATTAGTAGAGTAGCTATAAACCCTCACTAAATATATTTAGGAAATAGAGGTAGCTAGATATATCTACTATTTAACTAGCTCTATTAGGGCGTTAGTTCTATTTATACCTAAAAAGGATAGTAGCTTATAGTTATATATAGATTATAGAAAGTTAAATAAAATTATAATAAAAAACTACTACTTTTTACTACTAATTAGTAAGCTTCTAGATAAGCTTACTAGTATAAAATTTATTTCTAAAATTAATTTAAGTAAGGTATACTATAAAATTATAATTAATAAAGTAGATAAATAAAAAACTATATTTAGGACCTAATATAAGCACTTTAAGTATATAGTAATACTATTTAAGCTTACTAATACTCTAGTAACCTTCTAAGTATATATTCACTAAATATTTATTAACTTTCTAGATACTTACTATATTATATACCTAAATAATATCTTAATCTATTTAAATACTAAAGAATAATATATAAAAGATCTTTACGTAGTTCTATATTACTTAAAAGTTACTAAACTATTTATAAAACTAAAAAAGTATAACTTCTACTAAATAGAAATAGATTTCCTTAGGTTCTATATTATTTAAGATAGTATTAAAATAAACCTAAATAAAGTCTAAGTAGTTGCTAAATAGCTAGTATTAAAATTCTTTAAAGATATCTAAGTTTTCTTTAATTTCTATAACTTTTACTATAAATTTATTGCTAGATACTTCTATATTGTAGCTCTTATAAATAGTATGCTAAAAAGAAGTTAAAATAGTATAAAATTAAAAGCTTTTATTTAGATAGAGGAGATATAGATTATATTTAAAATACTTTAGAGAGTATTTACTAAAGCCTTAATATTAAGATACTATAACTTAATACTAAAAACTAAAGTTAAGATTAATATATCTACTTAAGTAGTATTTAGTATACTTTTATAAAAGCATAATACTATCTAGTACTTAATAGCCTTCTAGTTAAAAAAACTTTTAGATATAGAAAGATATTAAGCTATAAAGTAATAAGAGCTTCTCACTATTATAAAAAGCTTAGATTACTAAGCGTAATACCTCTAAAAGCTCCCTAAGAAATTCTTAATACTTATAAACTATATAGTACTAAAAGGAGTATTTACTATACCTATATATAATATTCGTAAAAGGCTTATATAATAAGTCTACTGCTTATTAGCATTTAATTTTAAAATCTAGTATAAATTAAGAGTTATTAATCTAGTAGATAAACTATTATAACACCCTAACTATATAGTAAAAAACTTTAAGGTAGATAATATAATCTCTACCTTTAAGAAGAAACTAAGACTTATTAGCTAGCTATTAGTAATAACTTATTAATATATTACTAAGCTTAAAAGAATTATAACTACTATAAGAACTTATATTTAGGCTATTTAGTAAAGCATATAAGAACCTTACTAGAAGGCTAGCTTTAAGGTTAAGAGATCTTTACTTTTAAGTTAGTACTACTTTATAAAAAATATTAATAATCTACTATATCTAAATATATATATTAGCACTATTACCTACTTAAAATTATATATAGATATTATACTAACTGCTCTATAAGAAGATAGTAATATACTAGAGGACTTAAGGAGAGCTAAAGTTATTATACTAAAGTAGTATATCTTATATATTATAATAAAGGAGCTTATTTAGAACGAAATAGTATATATATTATAACTAAGTGTAAACCTTAAATAAATAGTTAGAAGACTATAAGCTAAAGACTACTTCTATAGAGAGCTTATGTCTAAGGTTTGCTAAGACGCTAGAGAATACTAAAAGTACTAACTTAATAAGAATAACATCCTTTAGTTTAAAAAAAGACTTATTATTTTAAAAGAAAGATCTCTCTATTATAAAATCCTAAAAAACTACTATAATATACTTAGATTAAAGTATATAAGGGTAAATAAGATAGTAAAACTAATCTTATAAAAATTTTATTAGCTATACTTAATAGAGGATATATAGTAATATGTTGCTAAATACCTATACTACTAAGGAGCATATATACTATAGTATAAGCTATATAAACTACTATAAATACTAGAATTACTAGTATACCTATTTTAATAGATTTCTTTAGACTTCTTAACTAGCTTACTAAAAAGTTACTAAGATAATAAGATTATATATAATATAATCCTAATAGTTATATATTAAATAACTAAAGTAGCCTAATTTCTAGTAATAACTAAGCAACTAGATACTATAAGCTTAGTAAAAATCTTATACTAAGAGATTAAATACTAGTATAGCATACCTAAAGCTATTATTAGTAATTAAGATAAGTTAATTACTAGCTAGTTCTAATAAGATTAAACTAAAGCTTAAGATATAAAAAAGCATATCTCTATTATATAGTATCTATAAATAAATAAATAGATTAAAAGAACATATTAAACCTTAATAGTATATCTCTTAAAATTTAGTAAAAGCTTATATAACTAATAAGTAATATAGCTAGTTAAAGCTAAATTCTTATATAATAATAGTAAATATACTACTATTAGTATATTACTATTTAAAGCTCTAATAGGTTACTACTTTTAAATAATTAATTACTACTTACTAAATATAGAAATTAAAACCTAAAAGGTTAATAAAAAACTTAAGAAGCTAATAAAAGTTTACTAAAGAATAGCTAAAAATTAGTAACATATAATAGAAGTATAAGCTAAAAATATAAACACTAAAAGAAAGGTATAATTATATAAAGTTAGAGATATTATAAAGCTCTTAATAAAGAACTTCTACTTTATAAAAGGTTAGTAAAAACTTACTTTATAATTTATTCTTATATTAATTATAGAGGTTATAAACCTTAATACTTATAAAGTATAGCTTCTAGAAAAATATAATAAAGTATATAATATTTTCTTAATTACTTTACTAAAGCTATAGTATAACTAAAAGCTTACTAAAAAGTAGTTTTTAGACCTAGAAGAGAACCTTAAAGAATAAGAAGTTAAAGATATTATATTATAGAGGGAAGCACTAATAAGCCCCCTATATTTAGTTAAATAGAAAAGCTAGCTAATAAAATATAATACCTAAGAGCTTAAAGAGTACTTAGTAAATATTTTATAAATCCTCATAAGATTTAAGAAGTAATAGCATAAGTTATATTATAAATAAGATAATAAGTAGTATAGAGAAAAGGGAAAAGTTAATTAACTATAAGAAGATTCTAAAAAACTACTTTTCAAAAGTAATATATAAACTTAAAAATATCTAACTAAGAACTCTAAAAAAAAGCTACTATATACTTACTAAAGATCTACTAAAAACTACTAAAAGTTATCCTCTAAATTACTTAACTTCTCACTAATATTATTACTATTAAGACTAATATTTATATTATTCCTATTATTACTACTCTTACCTTCTAATAACTTATCTTTATCCTTAAAGCTAATAAGATTCTTATAAATACTTATAAAAGAAGTACTAATATCCTTATAAGTATTAGGTTAAAGAGTAAGGCTAAAGCTAATATATTTAAAGATTATAACTAAGGCATACTTATAAGAATTATAAAGTATTTAAGAAGCTTAAACCTTAAAAAGATCTTAAGTAAGTAAGCTAGATATATAAAAGTTATTACTTAAGAGATATTTCTCTAGGATTTTATTAAGCTTATTAAAGAACTAAGCTTAATTAAAGATATAGCTTTTATTATAAAAGTATTAAAGTAAAGCGTTCTTAAGCTAAAAGTAAGTTTATTTAATAAAGCTTTTATCTTTCTTTTAATAAGTATTCTATAAAGAAACTATTAGCTGCTAAGGAAAGAATATAATTTAAGAGATTATATACCTTAAGCTAGATCTTAAGATATACCTAAGCGTAATTAGTAGCAGTCTCCTTAATATTTATCTATAGCAGTTAGTTATTATACTACTTTAAATTAAGCTAAAGCTTAATAAAGTTTACTAACTACTTATAAAGTATTAAGAAAAGCGCTTAACTATTAGTAATTATAATATATATATAATAGATCTTATGCTAATAATACTTATTAGCCTTAATCTAAATAGTATAATATTTTACTTAGTTCTAGAAGATTTAAGTACTATTAATAAAGTATTTAGAGATTTAGTTATACTAATAATTAATTTAATACTTTAGCAAAAAATTACTAGATACTTACCTTATAATACTTAATACTATATAAATAATATATCTAATAAATAGTATTACTTATAATAGCATAAGTATATACTACTTAAGTAGTTTAATATAGCTATAAAGCATAAGAGATATAAAGCTTACTACTACTTAATTAGCTACACTAGTAAATATTACTATCCTTCACTAAATTATTAAGCTTATATAGCAATAAGATATAAGTAATTAAGGTCTTAATACTTATAATATTAGATATAAAAATAGTATTAAAAAAGGAAAGCTTTATAAAAGCTTAATAAAGGCTTATAAAATATAAAAGCTATTATATTATAATATAATATAATAAAGAAGAAGAAAACTAACCTTAAGTAGGAAAAAAGGTATTACTTTATAAATAGATATAAAGTATTATTAAGTAGTTAGAGAGGTAGCTATAACTTTAAATAATAAGAATAGTAGTTATTTATTATAGTAAGTACTACTAAAAGTAAGAAAGTAAGCATAATAAATTAATAATAGTAGTTACTATCTAATATTTTAAATAGCTTTATAATATACTTATTTTAAAAAAGAGATAAATAAAACAAAAAATAAAGTTATTATAAAGCTATTATTTAGAGAAGGCTTACTAAGTAAAAAATAAAATATCTATAAATAAAAAGCATAAAACCTACTAAAAATAATTCCTTTTTTTAAAAAATAAGAGAGATCCCTAAAAGAAACCTAAATAATAGATAATATAACCCTAAAGCTAAGATTATAAGACCTATAGAGATAATAATAGTACTAAGAAATAATAAAGCTTCAGCAAATATATAGCAAATAACTACTATATAGATAGTAGAGATAACCTATAACAATAATAGCAACTATAAAAGCCCCCTATAGATAATAGGGGTTCTCACCTACTACTAGTCTTATTCTATAGTAGAGACTACTATAATTAAAAGGGGGATAATTATAAAGGTCTAGCCGCCTAGACTAAAAAAGCTTAAGGATAGTTTAACTAAACTAAGCTAAAAAAATAAAGAACCCTATAGAGATAGAGCATAAAACCCTCTATAGCAAAAACTTAGTAAGTACTTACTAAAAAGTTAGGAAAAAAAGATCTTAGAAAAAGCAAGCAAAAGTAGTATAAAAATATAATACCTACCTTTTAAGTGCTTCTTCTATTAGTTTAACCTAACTATAGCCTATAACTCCTAAATACCTTTACAAAAAGCTAGTTTTTAAGTTTATTATTAATACTAATAACTTCTTCTTAATATTTAGTAATTAATATATATAATATATACTTAACTTTTTTAATTATAATATTTTTAACTAAATATATTAATTAAAGTTAAATTAAAAAGACCTATTTAACTAATTTTATACTTCTAAGAAAGTATAAATCTAAGAAAAGATATAAAAAGTATTTATTAAAGTTTATATATTATTTAATCTATAAATTTTACCTAATTAATTTATAATTATTACTATCTTTAGCTACTTTATTAATAAAACTAATAAGTAAATATAATACTTTTTAGTTTTTTACTATTAATTTAATACTTATTTTAATAAGAATATTATTATTACTATTTATACTATTTTTAGTAATTAAGGCTTACTTAATAGAGTTAGTATAGCTATTTCTAATAATACTATAAATAATAACTCTTATTTTAAAACTCTCTTTCTTTTTCTTTTACTTATATATATAGAAATTAATACTAAATAATACTAAATTTAATATTATAGCTATATTTTTAACTTTATTAGTTATATTATTATTTATAGTATTAATAATAAAGTATTTAAAGAGAAGTTTAACTTCTTACTTAGTCTTAATAAAACTTAAAAAAACCTAACTTACTAAAAGTAAAAAAGCTTTATTAATAAACTTTAAAATATTATTAAGTATATTAGATTATTACTATAATAATCTAAAAGCTTCTTATTTATTAGTAATAAAGCTAATAATAATAATAAAACTTTTACTTTATAAAAAGAGTTATTATAAGAGCTAAACTTAATACTAAATAATATTACTTAATAGAACTTAATATATATAATAATTAAATATATTTTACTTAAATATAGCTAGATTAATAGTTATATACTTTATACTTAAAGCTTTAAGTATATTATAGATTATATCTTTAATAAAGATACTTTTACTAATAAAGATTAATAAATCTTTATAAAGTTAAATAATATATTTAAGCTACTTTATAAATAGACTAAAAGATATAAAAGCTAAAATAAAGGTAATAAGTATAGTTAATTCTAAGAAGTTTTAATAAGTATAAAGTACTTTTTAGATTAACTTAAGGATTAGTATAAGTTTTATAATACCTTTATTAATAAAGAAATTAACTTTATAGCTACTTAACTTACTTAAAGTTAGTTATAATAATTATCTTAACTTATAAAGGTATTATAATATTCTTTAAAAGCTTTAGTAATAGCTTTATAAGCTTTATTAATTAATAATATCTTAATTTATATTTAGTTTTATTATATACCTTTATAATACTTTTAGTATAATACTTTTAACTCTTATAGTTACTTATACTTATTAATTATTAATAACTAATAAGTACTTAATAAATATTATATTAAGCTTATAGAGTTTCTTTTTTATATTATTATAGTAATTTTATATTTTAGCTAAAGCTTATAATAGCTTAAAAAATATTAAAATATACTAAAAACTTATAGATAGCTTTATAATACTTAAAAAGGACTTTAAGAGTATT
Source organism: Colletotrichum tropicale (assembly GCA_027406125.1). NCBI lineage: Eukaryota > Fungi > Ascomycota > Sordariomycetes > Glomerellales > Glomerellaceae > Colletotrichum > Colletotrichum tropicale. The sequence goes on from JANVYH010000002.1 coordinate 6,419,859, forward strand.
AAGAATAATAGTATACTAAAAGATCTAACTTTATTAATTATTAACTTTATCTAAAGCTTTAATAAACTACTTTTTTATTACTTATTATTACTCTAAAAGCTAAAGATTCTAAATATTATTAATAGTTAAATAATAAAGCTTATAATACTACTATTAATAAACTAATAAACTAGAATAATACTTTAGTTTCTTAATTATTAAGCTTATTAATAACTTTATTTAGTAGTAGATTTTATATTAATAAACTTTTTTAATATTTAGTAAACTTATTTTTAATATTTTTATTATTTTAATAATAATAATAAATTATAAAAAAGTATTTAGCTTTATTAAATTAGTTTTAATATTATAGAGGTTATTAATAAAGCCCTTATAGCTTAAGAAAACTTAATACCTCTAGAATTAGATTTAAAGTAGTAATATTACTATTAATAGCTATTACTTTAAATAGAAAAGTTAATAGAAAACTATATAACCTTAAATTATTATATAATATAAATTTAAACTATCTAAAAATATTATAAGAGTTTTATTAACTTCTTATTTAGGTAATTTAAATTAAATTAAATCAAATTAGTTAAAACAATTAAAAGTATTATAAAAAGTTATTTAATTAGCTAATTTCAAGCCTTAGTTTTAACTTAATTGATTAGTATGCTGCGCTGTCTTCGAGGCCTGAAATTAGATCATCTATGCTTCCCACAACTCGGTCATCACCTAAGCCTCAGCCATCATCAAGAACTAAGCCTCATTCGACATGTAATTTTTTAAACCGTAATTCTTAGGGATAATAAGATCTATCAAGGCTTCTTTGGATGGCAGGTATGTTAGAAGGCAAATATGACATAATGGTAATCGTAGGGGCAGCTTTTACGTGGCGCATTCTTCTCCTATCACAAGTCGGATTACGTCAAATCTGCCCTAACCTTTGTGTGACACATACACATCAATGAGGCGGAGTTGAACGCTCAGAAGTTACGACATCATGAAAGGCTATCGAAGGATTAAATTATGTGCCTGATTGTGGATCTGGAGTTTTATTGCCAAATGAGTGTGGTGGTAAATGTCATAAAGGGCAACCGTGTGCTTGCACATGTGACCAATGCAGCATGTTTAGACCAGTGTCAGTTCACTGAGCCTTTGGAGGCGCCTTGTTGACTGGCATTATAGTCGTTGACGGCTTGTAGCTCGGGTAAGCAAACAGATGGCGTCCCGAACTCTTTCCTTTCTGCCCAACAGTATAGGCATACCAGTCTTTCCAACCCTTGTTACTTAGTGCAAGATGTATGTCTTCCAACTCCTTCTTGTCATTGAATACAGGAAGAGTTTGGACATAGAGTCCAGAGGAATGTCCAGTCCCACTCATGCTGAAGTTGTAGAATTGGAGACCGCCAACCCTACTTAGTGCTCGCGAGGGGATCCGAATGTCGTTCCACCCGGGGCCACCAGACCAGCTCATTGAGTTGACTTGTCCTCGGCCATCGGCCCAGATGTTGATGTTGTGGGCGTAAACCTCCTCAACGCGAAGCATGAGTCCGACTGCAACTTCGACAAGCGGTTCATCTCCAACCCTTCCTTCCTGAGTGTACTCACGCTCGAAACTGACACTTGTATCCGCTGTTGCCTTGGCTCCCGCCTTCATTTCCATGAAGTTTCCCCCGCCTGAGATCTCCAGAGCGAATCCTGGTTTTGCATATAATTTCGTGTTGGTAATCTCCACCCGCTCGTTTTCGATTTTCGTGACGAGGCTATTCTTGGGAAAGTCTCGAATCCTTGCGACGGACGGAACCCATTCGATCGGTTTGTACGCCACAATGTCTCCAGTGACTCTCCACCAGCCTCCGCTTGAATCCCCCGAAGTACGGTCAAGACGGGGGCTGATATAGTATGCCGGGAGATCAGGCAAATTGTCGTTGCTAATGCCGAACCACTCCTCTGGCTGCTCATGGTCCATGCGCAAGTCACCATAGCATTCGTTCGAAAGCGGAACCCGAATGACCTTGACGTCACCATCATTATAGTAATAAGCGTCGTTGTTGTCTTTGGCAGGACTATCGAAATGGAAACCCATTGTGAAGGTGCTGAGGGAAACAAATAAGGTGATGCAGTGATTGATGGAATGGTTTTGGGCGAGAAATAATGCTATCATTGCTTGGTTTGATCTCAACTTTTATAGACGTTGGAAATGGAGCACTCAGTATACAGCGGAGACGAGATTCCTGATCCGGATAATCCACACTACTAGAGAAAGCAGTGTTGGAGTCAGTGTAAAGCACATAGTATCAACTCTTACGGTTCTTATTGGTTCGAAGTGGCGTTGATCATCGATGATCGGGTTACCATAGAAGCGAGCTGAAAGCTTTCAGCTGCGAACAGAACGACTGACCAGACGATGGCTCTTGGTTCTCAGGCATAAAAGGGCAGGTTAGGAATCAAAACGTCAAATCACTCCTCTCCGTCTCGGTACGTTCACACTCTAATCAGATTGGATATCTTACGAAAATGTTTCATATCGACTTGCATTAAATTTTCCGATAGTTAAGTTCCTTAACACACCATGTCTTGATTGAGTCTTATCCCAACATGGTAAGACAGGTTCACGTCATCCGTCACATCGCGTATCCGGCACCACTGAACTACCACCCAAACCGCCTGCATGTCTTACAACTTCCTTCTTGCCATGTCCATCTCAATGTTTGACGAATCTTCCGCCAGCTCTCGTATCAAAAAGCATCTCAGGACACAATCTGGAAGGAAAATGCCTCAAGTTGGAATGGACTGATGTTGAAGTTTTGTGCATAGGGTGGTATGGCGGCTTGATCGTGGTAATGTATCACATATCATTTCGTCCGCTAACCTTCACGCGCCTACTCACAAGGACCAATCAGCCGTTCGAACAGCCCATCGCGGATTGCGGGGCAATCTAAGAGTTACCATCGCTAGTGGCTGAATCGACAATACCAGAGGCTAACGATACGGGTTTCGTGGCAATAATGCTTCAACATTACGTGGAGTACCATTCCTGGACCACCGCTGTCCAGATCAACGCCGATCCTTAATTGCGTCGATCTTAATGTGATTGATTTTCGGGAAGATGAAGATGATGGACACACGTAACTTTATTATAATCGTAATGACAATAATCAGCGATTAGCTTGTGACAGCAGTAGGAACGACGGGGCTTGCTAACTTCACGTCATAGAGCTAGCGTTGTCGTTACACCGATTACTATGGGATCTACACTGGGGCGGCGGTGTGGCACGGGATCGTGAGACCCGAGACATGAATCTTTTAAATCCCGCCAGGTACGGCTAGTAGGAGACTTACCAATAATGAACATAATACAGCCACTATCAGAGACCTAGCATATATCGAGGGTTTCTAGATGCGGTCTTCAGAGGCCCTCCTCCGTCAGTAAACCAGACGCCAGCGTCCGCGCCACTTGGATACAGTACTTGCACCGCCAGTACCTTCGCAGGAGACGTTGAGGTAGCCATGGGGCCTCTAAACGGTCCATGTCTCAGGCCTCGATGAGATGGGTTGATAATTTCCAATTTCCAGCTCCCCACACTTGAATCTTGGCGGCCGGTCCCGTCACAATTGAAAGGTGTCAAGCAGCACACACTTTGTAATTGAGTTTGCCGCCTTCCTCAATCCTACTTGTATGTCTTGCCGCCCCACCTTGCTCAGCCATCGGTCAAAGACAGGCGCGCTCCCAATAACATCAACTAATAGCTTGCGTCCAAACAACATCAGTGTTTCCTGCCCAGTCACCCCAAGATCCCGCGATGAGGCCCAGCAACGTCATCCGATTGGAGCCCATACCACATCATCAATTGCTAGCGTGGGATTCAAGAGGTGAGCTGCTTATGTCGGCATTCCCCTAGGTAAGATATCTCAGTGATGTCGCGCCGTAATATGGGGACAAGCTGGGTTGGGTCTTTTATTTGCACGAACTAATTCAGGGCCATACCAGTCCAGCCAGATTGAACTGCGCTACACTCACGTTCTGGCTTTCACTACGATTGACTATCTGCTGTTACCAAGGCAACTTGCCATGTTACCTGAGGTTTTGAGCATCTTCCGACACCTGAGCTTGAGCAAGAGCCTTTGCTCCTCATGACACGATGCTCGTAACGTCACATGATGAATCGTCTGTTCAGCGGCCCGAAATTGGTCTATGATATGAAATACAGGATTTCGTTCTTAATTTTTTTTGAGAGAAAAGTAGGGCGTGTACACACAATTCGCACCACATTGCAGTGCACTCTGATCATCAAAGAATTATCCCTGACGGTCGGTGCCACATATAAGGAAACCCGCAGACTTCACAGCTGCTGTCAGAAGCGCATGGGAGACTTGTAATCTAGTGAATGATTGACGTTTTGGATAGCAAAACATGCAGCAAAACGCCTCATCCGCCCATCTGGAGATAAAACGTGCAATTACTTTAGTCATCTCTAGTTTGTACATTTGCCCTGCCTCTTGTGCGCTGCCTCTTTACCCTTTGCTTCTCGGTTCTGCTCAAAACGGCTCGAAGCTTGCTCATCATAGCTGTCTTCGATAGTTGAAGGTTTCAGAAAATCCAGCCGCAGCCGCCTTGAAGGTTCGAGGATGGATGTAAACGCAAAGGTCGTCAAGTGCGAAAATGATAGGTCTGCCTGTTTGAGCGATGAACCAATCATCTTTCTGCTGTAAAGAACTTGCATGGCCGGACTTAGACAAACGTAAGCCGGTCACCTCATTTCGATAAAGGTGCTAGAAGGGCACCAATTCGCCTCCGTATTGGCCAGTCTCTCGGACTTATCGAACGCAAGGCTTCAAGCTGACACTTATGTTCCCAGACCCAAGCCCGCACCAACAAGAGCGCCTAGCCTCTCTGGGGCCAGTTTCGGACCTCACTGCATTGCGCTAATACAATACCAAGACATTTGGGGCCAGTTTAGGGCCAGTTTACCATACCCTTCAGAACGGCGCAAGTGCAATGTCCCGAGGTCCATAAATAGCTGACACCTCGCGCGCACACCCATCCTCGCCTGCAACCAGTCCTAATATTTCGAAAGAGTCAACACATCACAGTTCCTTCCTTCTAGCGAAGCTTTTTCATGAAAAGCCTGCAGGCTCTCAGCGCCTTGCAGATCTCTCTAGTAGTAACGGTGAAGGGCGGGGATCTTAGCACCCCGCGCTTGTCACATTCCACTCAGTCAGGAGACTGAATTCCTAAACTCTGTCAATCTTATATCATTCTACGAAAACCCCATCGATTTACCAGGTCCGGGGAACGCATCAAGTGTGTTAGGTTGGGGGCTTGCATGCCAAGCTCCGTCTCTCAACTGGGGAGGCAGCTCGCTGTTTGAAACCACAAACTGGGTCAACAATCGCGCAGTCGGATATTCAACTCTAGGGAGTGTTCCTGATGAGTGGTGGAAGGAACAACTAAGAAATGATGACTCCATCATCACAGCGATCGACTATCCGCAGCAGGATATCAATTCAGAGCTGTCGTCACTTCTGGAGACGGATTGGACTGGCTCGACATATCCGGCTACTTTGGACGACAGCCTAGAGGCTGTAGCCCTTTTTACCACGCCTGCATTACCGTTGTCCACAGACTCTCAGCTTACACCCTCGTTTGCCCAGCATTTTGACCAATATAAACCGGAGATAACTATCACATGTACAAATGCACCCACATGTATTGGGGCAGGTCAGCTCGAGCCCTTGGTATTGCCGAGTTATTCACCAATACCCATCGACCCACCAGCTATTTCAAGCACGCCACGCCCAGATTTGCTGCCCGAAGTCGGCAAAAAGCAGATATTTGCATGCAAAATGGGCTGTGCCCGGTCTTTTGCGAGCCCGAAAGATCTCCGGCGACATTACCGTTCGAAAGCTCACACCGAACAAGCAACCAAATCATACGAATGTCGATGCGGTTACTTCACTCCACGCAAGGATCATTATCGACGGCACCTGAGCAACATCTCCCGGAGAAGGACTTGCGCGTACCTTAAGCCCAACTTTCGATGTATTTGTGAGAAGGGAGGTGCGGAGAGCAACCATCTTAAGCAGATCCAACATGTCAATGCTTGTCAAGCAGGACGAGGTGTTGCGGGTAGACCAAAGAAGACCAGTGGGTAGCGCTTAATTAGTTCAAGTTGACATAGTGGTATCTTTCCGTAGTTCTCTCGCAGACTTTTTGATGAATTACAACATCATTTCCCCTCGCCCGGATCATACTTAGCTTACAAGATAGACACCTTGTGTGTTGTGTCTTCAGCTCATTCGTATCGAAGGCATGGAGTATTCGTTGCTTTAATTTCGATGTTGAAATTCGTGATTTCGCCCGCGTTCTAGGTTTGAGAATCAGCAACACCTAATGTAGTCGCACAGGCAACACAGGGTTCATGGTAGTCCTCGTCCTGTGCCTATCAATGTTGCCGGCGGGCGCCAACCGGCTTGACCAGACACGAAGACGAGGGTATTGAATGCGCATGCGGGGTAAGAAGAATCTAGTTCCGTCTGAATAAAGCTTGTGATCTGCAAAGCTGATGTGGTCCCCGGACCTTGATTTACAGGACGAACTGGCGCCCAGAATACACCAATCACTGCCCGTGCTCAATGTCTTTAGAATGGCACCTCACTCGCCTTATCAGGCGAAGTAAACCTCTTGCGTTATCTACAATTTCCAGATTAATCCCCCTCGTTGGTGAAATCTTACTTGAAATTTGCTCTGAATGATGTTTAGAAGGTTTGCGTGTTCAGATAATTCAGCGAGCGAATCTGTCTCTGATAGATGAGATCGGACCTGAGACTGTGTCTTTCAAGCAGCCTTCCGGCAGGCGTGAGAGCAGATCACCCGGTGATCCAAGAATCTTGGCCGCGCAATTCAAATCCCGTCCTTATTCGGGGGCCGCGGGAACTATAAGCCATTTCTGCAACAAAAGGAAACTGGAGAGTGACATCGAGTTATGGGGATCGGAAGAATACAAGTTGATTAGTCGAACTCTATGATTGCCCGCATATACTTTAACTCAATGAAAGCTTGTTGGATAAATGCGCTAGACAACAGATCTAGGTCTTTTTCTACAGCGACTATATCAAACCTTAGCCTCCGGCGCCTAGAGTTTTACAGGTTCCCACATTCGGATGTTTTTGTATTGGTGGATGAAAGACGAGTATTCGTATCGAGGCTATGCCAACGCCGTGTAAAGAAGGTTAATTGATGTGCAGATTCCAAGTGAAACATCCTGGCAAGCGATTTGACTAGGGCGCATCTCCCGCACTATTAGGGCGCGCCAATGTCCGGCGGCGACTTACATATTTGCCTGGAACATCGCCGGCGGCTGTTCGCGCTTGCTTGCATGGGATCAGTCCAAATGAGCGCGGAGTACACGTAGGCATTTTGAAACTGCCGTAATGCTGCATCACCGGCTAAATCGACGCGGATGTCAATGGCAACTACAGCCTTCAGGTCCACGATAGGCGGTCAAAATTAATCTATGAAGGTTTTTGAACATGAATCATTTCCTTCAGCTAGGCATATTCTGCTGCAACTGAGATTGTAATTAATCATATTCAATGGTGACGCGTCGTTGCAAAGGACCGTAAAATCTATAAATCTAGCCTCTGGATCACTTGTTCAGCATTGAAACAATGCCATCTCACCCAAGCTTTTCTTTCTCATACTTGACCCAGAGCTCACAACAAAGAGAACCCTATTTTAAACCAACATAAAAATGAAATTCATCAACGCTCTTTTCCTCTTCGCGACCCTTGCTGCGGCTGTCCCGGCGGGCAATCAAAATGAGCCAGTCCCTGCAAAGCTCGAGGCCCGTCGTGGCCCAGTTGTCTCGTGTGTTGGAAAGAAGAAATTCGGAGACAGTAAGTCATCATGAGGCCTATTCACATATCTCGGGGCATTTCTGGTCCGTGCTTTACTCGTTACTAACGTGAGGGCGAATCACAGCCTGCAGAAAGAACGGCGAGTGCTGCTCGGGTTATTGCTCTCCTGTTGGAGCTTGCGGAGTGAACTAGGATACTTGGAGGACTTGTACAAACATTTGCGACAGTCAAATTTCCAACGCTGAACGTTGCATGGCAATGATCTTCCCAAATTGTGTTTTATTGTGAGACCGTTCTGGTCTATGAGGCATCTACTCGTCTAGAATGAGACGAGTTGCATGTTTTTGAATTAAATCAATGAATGTCTTGCCCAACTCCAGCTCGTGCGATGAATCCCGAAAAGCCATATCCGTCACAAAGTTTCCATGAGTCAGTGATCAAAAATGCGGAGGATTTAATCTCTCTCCCACCGGCGTTCATGCCTTGAATCTCTCAGGCGCACGCTCCTCGGCGCCGTCTTGCGGGACGGCCTTCGCCTTGCCTCGGCCTGGCGCCGACTCGAACTTGTCCTTCCACTTCGCCTCCGCGTTGAACATGGACAGACACTGCATGGCCGAAGGCTTGCCGTAGTCCGGATCAGCACCGCCATCCAAGAGGACCTATTCCGAATCCGTCAGCCGCAAGCTCCGGTAACTATGGCACCAATATTTCTTTGATGCTTCATTATAGGTGAATCCCAGGCAATCGCCCCGACGTTCTCACTTACCTCAATCACTGCATCCAAGCCTTTGAAGACGGCACCCGCGATAGGGCTCTGACGCTTGTCGTTCAACCTGTTGGGGTCTGCTCCATGTTGGATCAGGAGCTTCACTGTGTCCGCGTGACCGTAGTATGCCGCCAACATCAACTGCAACGAATGTTAGCTACCGCCATCCGTGCATTCCATATGCCGAAGCCTCCGGCAGTGAAGCTGCAAACTGCCGAGCATGGCGTTCGGGGAAGCCCACCAAGGTGTCTCCCTTCTCATTCGTCAAGTTGGGCGGAAGCCCGTCCTCGAGAGCCTCCTTCAGCACCGTCTTGTTGCCCTCCCGCGCAGCGTTGTACATGCTGGCGGCCAATTTGATGGCCTCCAGCGACGGCGAGAACGCCGTGGCCGACGTCAGACTTGATCCGCTCATGATGATGTATGAAAACGAATTGCGTGCTTTCCTTTCGTAGGGCTGAGACTTAGCGATGCCAACAACGGTAGTGGTTCCCCCGCGATTGAAGGTGCCGAACCAATGTGAAGGGCGGAGTCGTCAGGTCAGCAACGTGCGCTATTCGGTGAAGTCGGGGCGAATCTTCGAGAAATCATTAGTAATCTGAGACATGATTGGCTCGGAGTTTGGGGGGCCTTCACCGCTAGCATCAAAGTCCGGCGTTTCCGTGCCACGTCTCACTTACTCTCACCGAATCTTGTGGCTGACTGCGATCGCCGGTATGTCGAGCTTTTGCGACTGAAGATGAAAGAAAAAGAGACATGACTTTGAGAAATCGCCAAAACCGTGATTTTGGTTTTTATTAGCTCTGTGGCTCTTACCCCAAAGTTGCTGCTTTCTACCTCAACCTACCTACCTTCCTCCAATCTCAAAAACACATCGTGGATGCGGCATTACTCGCATCTCGGAGAGCGAAAGGTCTTGATTTCATAGTGAATGATAAAATTACTTGCATAATAGTCCTCGTCGGATGCTTGACGCCTTTTCCTGGCGTGCTCGAGCGGCTTGCGAAACCCAGATCATGATACATCCTCAGCAACAGTTTCACAAACCCTGTAGTGCTTGAAGAAGTTCGAGCAGCGACATGAGTGGGAAAAAAAACTCCTTTCTTAGATGCATGACGAGCTCTTGGATGTGGGATATCCTGGTTGTTTTCACAACGAGTCGCTATCGGTGGCCTGACTGAGGACATGCTCAGTGATAGTTTAAGGGACTGCGCCAATGGCCTTGCCGAACGTGTCTTGGGTGACCATCAAATCAACTGTCGATTGAAGTCTCTGAAAGGGAGGGAAGGGAGACTAAGAGGTTGGCCTGTCAAGAGGAATATGTTTTCGGCACTTCAAGCTTCAAACACTGTTTCTGAACCTAATTCGAAGGAAAAGGCACGCAGTTACTACACTTTTACTAATGATAAGATTTGTAGTTTGGGCTTGTGATCATAAATACCTGCTGACATGTTCTGTCCCGTTGGAACTGGTCAGGCAGAAAACTATGCTTGGCCAACAATATGCCAGCGGCGATGAGATCCATCAACGTCATGTTTTGATGCAGGATTTAAGACCAATACTACTGGAATCTTGAGAGAGATCGATCCGAAATCAGCAAGAAGTTTAAATTGGAAACTGGCCCCACGTATGAGGTGAAGGGCAGTCAAAATAATAATTGGCCCCACGCTCTCACAATGCCACATTAACCGGCCCCAGCAAAAATTGGCCCCAAAGAACATGATCCCAAACAAGCCCAGTCCATTGAAACCTCGATTTGGGGCCAAATACATTCTGGAGCATAAAGATCGGAAATGCTCCAGAGTTTTGAGTAGTTCATGAATTAAAAACAGATAACAACCATCACGCAATTAACCCAAACCTAGCCAGGGCATCATCGAGACAAGCCTGATAATAGCCAAGTTAGTGTCCAACTCCAGTCTTTGAGTCTGCTGCGTAATAACATGCGCCACAGAATGCAAGAAAACCAGCAGAATACGAACGCCTGCTTAGAAAAGGGAGTCCAGGAGCCGAAGAAGTCGTCATTAAGCCACCCGATGGATCGTTGGCTCGACCAATGTGCTAAGGCGGAACCATGGAACGGGCTCATACACATGCGCAAAGATCATACACACCTGCCGTATAGAAGGCCTGACGATGCCAAAACCTGGAGCCAGGCAGCCAACCCAAGCTCAAGCGGATCTACCTTGAGGTCCTGAAGCCTCGTTCTCAGTACTAGCCGGTCTGTCTTTGAAGTTTAAACGTCAGGGCTAGGCGAACTTGTGGATATGGTTCGCATGGGTCGCGAGAAAGGCGAACAGAATTTTCAACCCGCCCTATAAAGAATTTGTTTTCAACTGTGCACACTCCCTATAGGCTTGTCTCAAACATGTTCAAGACTATTTTGAAAACCCCAGAGTCCAGACCGAGACACGACCACTTGTAACAGTCCTACACATACGCCATCAACCATCATGACAGCCAACAATAACTTGAGGAAGGTCTTCATTGGTACGAAATTGTCCGTCCCAGACGTTTACAATCTCTGGGGCTACAGAGGACAAACGCCAGAGGAAGCCAAAAGGCGCCTTTCCTGGTCATTTGTCCGGACCGAGATAGGCCGCACAAAGTACTATGGACATTACGTCGAGGGTGTGAATAACAGAGAGTTCAACGTCATTCGCGGTTACTTCGAGGGAACTCTTCGCATGCGCCCATCTCGGATCAACGTCGAACTCCAGTGTCGAAAAGGACCCGTACACAGACGCAGAAATGTCGTTAGTTGGGTGCGGACGGATTCCCCTGGGCTGCAGCCTCAGCCAGGAGCACCGCAACAGACAGCCATGCCGCAGAATGATGCGCCAAATATGAATACTCCTGTCCCCCAGCCTTCGGGAACAGTGCCGCAACAAGTCCCCATGCCGCAGAACCCTCACTCGAACATGGATACCCCCAATCATCTGCCTTTGAGAACACGCCTCAACCAAGCGCCCGCATTGCAGAATACGCAATTGAATGAGATGTCGGGATCCGGCGGTTCGAGCCCACCCAACTACCAGCCTCTGCAGCCTCTGTATCCCGAATTGGGAAATCTCGACTCTGATCCGTCCTCAAATGGACCTGACTTCGGTTCTTCTACTTGAGTTGATTATGGGCTGAACGATGGGTTATCGCACCAGAGTGATGGAGACATGAGTTGAATACACCTGTAAGGCTCAACCCAGTATCCCATCAGGAAGATTAACTGACAAGATTGGACAGAAAAGACTGTACATAAGGGAAGAGACAGGAAGGGTTCGACAAGAGGTTATCCAACGAGTCAATAGCAAGGATCACATTCGGGACAGTGTAGTAGTTTATTTCGATGGAATGGTCCAGGTCCTGACTAGAACACAGTGCAGTAGTTTATTTGAATGTAGGACATAGTGCAGTAGTTATTTTAATGGAACAGTCAAGGTCCTGATAGACCGAAGCTCTACAGGCTCTATGAGACCAAACTTCTCCCAAGCCGCCTCAGTGTAGTATGTTGGTGTTTGCGGACCAAAGCCGATGCTCAACACTCGGTCTACGTTTGCTTTGACTGAGTTGAACAGGGTTGTTGTCACTTCAACTCTCAGTGTGTTGTTGCCTGTAATGATGAAACGCGAAATATCAGAAACGGGGTCTGTCGGGTCAACCGGCGCAAGCTGCTTCCCATTGACCCAAGCCCTCAAGGTATTCAATACGGTTCCAAAGTTGATGGTCACGGCTGCCTGGTCGTCGACAACCCATTCAAAGCTGGTGGAGTATGTGCCGACCCCGCTAAGGTGCTCGATGCCGGAGATGTTCGTCCAAGGCCTCAGATTGTCCAGTCGACCAACATCAATAGTGGTAACTTCGCCTTCCAGGGTGTCATTGTCGGTGGACGGGCTGTATGAGTTCACGATAAGATGCCAAGGGCTCAGAATGACAGCTTGAGCTGGGTTGGCCGCAGGAGGGAGAGTAATCCGGGTTCCGTTGCTCAATTCCATCCATGCCTCGTCAGATCCATGGAGCCATACTTCAAGGTCTTCCGACGAAAGACTGTGGACCGATTCGACGTTCGGTGAGTGTTCAATGACGAAGAGGTTGTTTTCAGTGGATACCGACAGTTCAAGTATGAGCGTTTGGCGAGCTTTCAGCCCGACCCTCGTCATGATGCCTGTAGAGGTGCTCTGGTACACAGTCAGAGCGGCTCTCTTTCCAGTCCAAGCGTCGAGAATGAATGGGGTTGTATTTGGGCGCGCGGAGAGCGAGATGTCAAAGGTGTCATCTTCGCCCGTGTTGTATAGATAGACGTAATCGCTTTGTGAGGAAGTGTCTGATGTCCAAAACGTGTAGAGATTGGACGCATTAGAGTTTCCATGTGTATTGGTACGCGGCAGAACGCCGTCGGCAATGAGCAGAGAGGGAGAAAATGCCTCCGTGCTAACAAACCGAACGGAATCGTAGGTCAGGACTTCGTCCATGCTGGACGATACTTCTTCCTGACCGTTGATCCCGATGGTGACATTCGGAAGAGTTCCTACGATGTAGATCGGCAGACCACTTTGAGCGAAGCTGACAAGTGCTGAAGATGCGTTGGGCGTGATCTGTGACTGGTTGTAGATTATCAAGGCTGTGTATCCAGGTCCCTCTGGCGCAAGAACTCCATCGACAACTTTGGCGTGGTCAGACACGAGGTTACTGGGGCCCAGATACTCAAATGTGTATCCTGAGAACTGTCAGTGAACAGTACTTCTACGGAAAGCTTGATCTTACCAAATTCATTCAAATCGCTCTTGTTGTACACACTAGCGCCAAACTTGAATGGAACCTCAAAGTAATAGAAAGCAAGATCAACTTTTGGAACGCCTCGCCGCATGATCATTGAATTCCTTGCAGAATATGTCATGAGGTCGTTGAGATGTTTCCAAGCCGGTTGTCGAGGACCCAACATATCCGAGTATTCGTACTGGAAGGGAGTGTAGCCCGGCCACGTTGTCCCAGGGTACTGCCCGCTATATGCGTAGCCATGTAGAACGACGTTGTTGACACCGGCAGCGAATGAACCATCAAGGAGGGCCTTCAGATTGGGTATGGTCTGTTTGTAGGTACTTCCAAGAACTGCGCCGAGCTCAGTTGAGATGACGTTGCGGCCAGCTAGATGAGCTGCTCCCGTGAATTGCCGGTACTCGTTGATGCTCTCGGAGAACCCCAGAGACTCCAATTCTGGGACTTGGACATGAGCTACTGCTTGAGTCTGGACAATGTCAGGTCAGCATACGACGTTTTACGAGAGGAAAAGAAGGAAAAATAAAGAACCAGCGCTTACCATATCGACTGGCATATTGTATGCAGGCTGCGTGGAAAGTTTCAAGCCTTTGGCCGAGGCCCAACTGTTGTAGTGCTCCAAATACTCCAAATAGCCCTGGCCAAGGGCTGACTTGTAGTCTTGCACATAAGGCCCGCCATCCGTAGCGTATTGGCCCAGTGTGTAAGTGACATTATACGGCGGCAGGTACCCACCCCACGCGTTCGTGGCATGAAAGAGAATGGGGAGATACTTGATGATGCTGTAACCGTTCAAGGACTCAAAACGAGAGGCTAGACCATCGGTCCACGGCAAAGCAGCCTGCATCTCCATACTGTCTTCCCAGACTAGGTACGAGTCAGCATTGGGCTTGGAGCCAACAGGGAGTTACGAACCGTATTCGCCAGCTTTCTTGACGAGAGAAGCTAACGTATCATCTGATAGGATCTGTTGGTCCCAGAAATCTGTCATCTTTTTGGCTCCGTCGGAACTCCAGTGATCAACTACCCATGAACCGTTACCCAGTGCCGTCGTGGCATTAGCGATGGAGACGCAGCTTCTCTGGTTTGTGTAACGCTCGTAGATACCGAAAATAATCCAAGTTCCATCATCTTCCGGGACGTTCCACGAGAGCTTGCCCTGGTCGGTAACGTTGGTCAGGTCAACCAACGTATTCTCCTCAAGAACGGACATGTAGAAGTATTCCGCTAGGTGGACTTCGGTGACGATCTTCCCGGCCACGACAGCCACAAGGTTGTTGGCCCCCCACGGCTCTGGTGTATTCATGAAGCCGGTGAGCATGTTATACTGTACGTTGGGTGTTGGCACTGGCCCTGAGTAGAGCTTCCCCGACGGAACTGTAATATTTCCATACACGAGCTCCTTGGCGAGGCCCACGGTCTCGACCACAGAGGGAACACCGGCACCCTGATTGGCACCAAGGGCTAGATCGAGTTTCAAACCATGGGCTGCAGTTGCGTTCAAAGCCGCCGCCAGTACGTCTTTGAAAGCTTCTGTGCCAAATCCGTAAATTGACCAATCAGTCAATGCCGGGCCCAGACCGTAGTTGTAGAATGGGAGGAACTCGAGCCCCCCAGCTCCAACTTCAGCAAGATGGTTGACATCGTCAACGACAGACTGATGCGAAACTGAGGCGTCGGGGAGCCTGCCCAAGGTTAGAAGCGTTTCGATGTGACAAAATAAAACCGAAGAGGTACACACCAGTATCGAAACTTCGGGCGGAACTCTGTGGAAGGGTTATCAAATTGAGACGGTGAAGCTAATGAGAAGGGTAAACATGGCAGAAAGATGGCGAGCACCAACATAAGCAAGCTTTTCATGGCTTTTGCAATGGATCAAGTTAATCTAACCGACCTCGTGAAGAATTTAATGGAAAATGTAACAAACGATTGATGGCAAGTGCGACACAGTTTGACAGGATTAGGTGCATCCAGAATCTCCCCGGTTTTATACACCGACGCGGGCATTGAAATCACCGCAGCGTCGGGAGAGAAAACGCCGAGTCATAAGAATAGACCTGATCTATCTCCATTTCTTCGGGGGCGCGATCTTGCTATGTATTGGGAATGGCCGAATCCGGGGTACCTCGGCAGTCGGGGTTGTTTGTAGCATAGCTCATCGAACTCACATTTCTGGGGTAATACTATGTCATTTGATGTCGTATTCGGTGCGAATGCGCACGAAGTTCGGGTTATGCCCCGGGATTTCGGTCAGGGATTGGCCTCGGGGAGATGTCAAGCGAGGCTTTCTCCAGAGACTATGGACGAACAGGTCGCACTGACCTGACTTGAACCAATAGAGACAAGAAAGGGAGTGAATGAAGAATCGTCGAGCTTTTGGTTTCTTATCAGATGAATCGAATGGACAACATGGTTCGGTGATTTTGGCCGCGCATAATGCGGGGAACCCCCGCCACTCTTCGCAGTCAATACGACGGATGGCACGTCGATACGCGTATGCAGGTGAAGATCTGAATAATAAGGCCGAGGAAAAGATCCAGTCGGCATCAGACGAGACGAAAGGCTTGCGAGCATCGTGATTGGTTGATTATTGCCAGGAAAGTCAGATGCAGACTCATGACACATCTTGCTTCAATCCATTGTTTGTGTCCCAGATCTAAGAGATGAAATGTCTCCGGGATGAGGCGATTTGATCGCGCGGCAAGTGCTTGTCATGCAAACAGTTCACAATTTCACATCCGCTTGATTCAGCAATACAACGCCGCAGTGAGTGGCCATGGCTTCTATTATGACTGATAAGTTTTTGAGGCTGGGTTCATATTATGGTGGGGTCTTTTCACTTGCTTGAAGATAGTAGTTGAATATTGTGACAGCAGCATCGGAGAGGATTGAGCGCGTGCAGATGAGGATCTGATCATCGGCTTAATGAGTCAAACAAGTCCCAATGCCGACAATTACCACGTTGTCCAGCAGTGTGGAGACCAAAGTGCAGTCATGTTCTACAATTTATAGAGACAACAACCACCTATTACTGTAGCTTGACAAAATATCATGTAGACCTGACTAATGAAGCAAATGGTTGTTTTCGTGAGGGTTGATACAACTACAGCTCCAATGCGTAGTTTAGAGGCTGTGGGAATGTGTCCGTTGTAGGTGGAGGTCACTGATGGCGGATGTAAAACATTGTACGAGGGACAGTGACTTGATACTATGGAAAAAGGGAACGGGATTGTATGAGTCTAGAAGATCGCCGCGGCTTGATCTCAATGTCTTCGGAAATGTTGATACTCGCATTATCGTGGAGGTGCAAGAAAGCAGACCGCGAAGAGTAGAAAAAACCGAAGAATGGTCTTAGCTTATTCTTCTGCTGATCGCCAGCGACCCCTCCTCGTGTTGATCCGAAATGAATTTTGCCAGCAAGGGGTTGCAAGCTAGGATGATAAACTCTGCCGGCTTTTCATTAAGCATATATCAAGTGCGAGGGAGCGAATGAGCCTGAAGAAGCCCGGGGTGATGGCCCCATATGCAACGCTGACATGCTACTGAATTTCTCTCCTCTAGGGGAAGATCGCCATCTAAGCGGAGGGGATGGCATCTTCAGTACGACCCCAGAGGGTTCGCCGCGCACGAAAGATGAAAGCACGGCGGAAACTATTGTCAATAAATAGTCAAAGCTATCCCCTGGAACTTTACTCAAGCTTTCCCTCAGCATCGCAGAAACATCAATCATGACGATAAGGACGATAGAACTGCTAGCTCTCTTCTTTGTGGGAATTGCAGGGATCGCTTCCGCTGAGGGGCGCTGCAAAGTCTACCCTGGCGACAAAGCCTGGCCCTCCGATGAAGCATGGGCAGAATTGAATGGCCGGGTGGATAATCGCCTGCTCAAACCCCGACCCCAAGCTGCAGCATGTTATCCCGGATTGGAGTACGATGCGGTTCGGTGTGCGACCATTTCTGCAAACTGGACCAATTCGTACACCCACCTTGATGACCCCATCGAGATGTTCTCGCCCGTTTACCAAGGTCTGACGTGCCTTCCCCCGAACATCTATGACTCTGGAAACTGCACAATGGGCGGCTTCCCTTGGTATGTTATCAATGCGTCCACGCCCGAGCACATTCAGGAGGGAGTAAAGTTCGCCAAAGAGACGGGTATTCGACTCGTGGTAAAGAACACGGGACATGATTTCTCAGGAAAGTCAGGCGGTGGCCAGTCTTTGAGCATCTGGACGCATTACCTGAAAGACGTGGAGTACATTCCAGAGATAGTTGATGAGATGGAGGGGTACTCCGGTCCGGCGTTCAAGTGCGGCACAGGCGTGCAAGCCTTTGAGATCTATCGGATCGCCCATGGGCACGGAAAGGTGGTCGTGGGAGGAGAAGGGCAGGTAAATTTCTAGGTTACGATCGAGAACTTTGAAGCTTAGACGCTAACGCCTTTATTGCAGACTGTTGGCGTGATGGGAGGGTACATCCAAGGGGGTGGTCATTCTCCCCTAAGCTCCATCTACGGCACCGGTGCAGACCAAGCGCTTGCCTTCGAGGTCGTAACTGCCGATGGCGCATTTATTACCGCAGATCATACGCAAAACTCAGACTTGTTTTGGGCACTCCGTGGAGGTGGCGGCTCAACCTTTGGAATCGCCACGTCCGTCACGGTCAAGGCTTTTCCTGATGTTCCGACGACAGCAGCAGGATTCAAGTTCTCAACGGCAGATGGTCTTTCGAATGATACCTTCTGGTCAGGTGTGCGAAGCTATTTCAACCATTTCATCGACAATGCCGACAACGGAACATATTCATACTTTATTATGCTTCCAAACAACCCCAGTCCTGGGAATTTCTTATTCCAAATGACACCCTTCTTTGCCCCCAATAAGACCGCAGAGGTTGTGGAGTCTTTGCTGAACCCATGGTTCACCGAGCTTCGGGAGCTGGGGATTGACTTTGATCCTAACATTACCGAATACGCCTCTTTCTACCCTGCTTGGAAGGACTTCTTCCCGCTAGAAGTCGTCGAGAAGGTTAATGTCCAGAGCGGCTCTCGTCTTTTCCCAAGGAAGAATTTCGAGTCAGAAGATTTGAGACAAGCGACCTTCGACGCCATACGCACGTCTCTGGAAACAAACCACGTCTTCGTGGGATTTAATATTAAAGCTACGAGTCCGGATAATCCAGACAACGCGGTGAACCCTGCCTGGCGGGAAAACATATTATTCGCTCTCCAGTCAGTGAGGTGGTCTGTGAATGCCACTGCCGACCAAATCCTGGAAGCAAGAAATGGGTTTACCTTCGGAGATATGCAGCGTTGGAGAGACGTCTCTCCAGGTGCTGGCTCTTACCTGGCGGAGTCCGATCGCATGGAGCCAAATTTTCAGCAATCTTTCTACGGAGACGAGAAATACCCTCGCTTGCTTGAGCTGAAAAAGAAATGGGACCCTGAAGATGTGTTTTATGCTGCAACTGCAGTGGGCAGCGAGTTTTGGACAATTGAGACTGCCGATGGATTGCCTCATGAGAATGGAAGACTGTGTCGTGTTGAGGAGTAGTCAGGCATGGGCTTGAGGACATGGTCTTTGGGTCAAACTATCGCAGGCTAGGGGGCGTTAGGGGAACTGGTGGATGGGGGTGTACCTACATGAATGCAAAGTCCAATTTTATAGACAATGCACCGTGATGGCTGAACTGAACGGAGATGGACTATTATAAGAGCCCAAGTCAACTCGCTGCACACAACACTCGAGCTTTGCTACCTGCGTTCCAAGAAGTTTGCTTTTTCGACTTTCGTTCACCGGGTAAGGCCCATAGGAAGCAAACTACCAAGTATAGTATTTCAGTTGGATCTATGCACTAAGACAGACGTTCGAGTCGAAGAAGAATCAACCGACGACATGGAGTCCATTGTCGAGAATGTGACTTCGACAGCCCTTAACCATACCGGCGGCATGGAGTCCATCGTCGAGAATATTACTTCGATTGCCAAAAATATCACTTCGAAAGCCTCCAACTACACCCACGATGAATTGGAACGGATGTTAACGGAACAATATGCCGCAAATAGATCACAAAGGTCATATAGGCTGCCTAACGCGGCAAACTACACAGGCTGGCAAGCTTGGGTTTGGCCAGCATTAGTCTACCTCGTTGGTTTGACGTGCGGTGTCGCAGCCGTCAATTGCAAGGAGAAGTACCGCTTACCCTATGTGCTCGCCTTCTGCGCCACCGGCATCGAGATTTTGCGATACGTCAGCGGAGTCAACATGAACTATGCCGTGAAGGACACTTTACTCAAGGGCATCATCATCCAATGCATGGGCGCGGTAGTCATGGTTCTTCGCGAAGGATTCGTTCTCACCGAGGAGCAGAAGAGACTCCCATGGCCTCAGCGTGCCCGCGCCACTTATAAGATTGCATGGAACGGACGTTTTATCAATACCGCTCGGCAAGCCCCTGTCTACCATCTCATAAAAGACCAAGACAAGGAAAGACGGGTCCCATCGGCTGTAATCGAGAAGAGAAAGGAACTGGCCGAAAGAAAAGCCCAGAAGGCCACCACCGAGAACGACAGAAAAGACAACGAGGTTGCCCCAGTCACCGATACGGCCAACAAGAAAGTCGTCGTAGAGCTTTGGAAGAGATTCAGCACTCACGCCTTGAAGATATGGAGAAATCATCGTCTTCGGTGGATGTTGGAAATGGTATGTCGCTTACTCCTCATCATCATCGTAGACAACGCCAAGGACATCGTCATCGACAGATATCTCGGCTTCGTCTGGACGGACATAGAGGACCACAAGTCGTCAATAATCCGTCGCTTCCTTAGGGGGGACCATATCGAGCGCCGCGAGTTTTGGGTCCGTGTCTACTTCGCCTTCGAATCTATGTGGGCAGCCTACAACTGGTACAACCGAGCTCACTTGTTGTGCGCTTTATTCTTTGTCGGCCTTGGAATCGACGAACCCGAGGAATGGCCCCCTATGTTCGGAGACATCCGCCAAGCATGGAACATCCGCCGGTTTTGGAGCAAGTACTTTGACCGCCTCATTTACCGAACTGTCTGCGGCACCGGAGAGATGATGATGCAGGCCGTCGGGCTCGGCAGGGGTCCCTTCATGGGCATGAAGCGCTGGCTGCTGAACTGCCTTGTTTTTACCATCAGCGGTTTCTTCCACGCTTACACGGATTACCTGGCCGGTATTACGTGCGGCTTTTGGTGGGAGGTCTTCGCGTGGGTGGCAAACTTCGTTATCATCGCCTTCGAGACGTTGTTCCTGCACTATCTCAAAACGTATTGCCCAAGGGTATACCACGCGCTGAGCGGGAAAATTGGAAAGACCATCGGATTCGTCTGGGGCTTTTCTTGGGTCTGGTGGATCACCCCGAAGAGCCAGTTTGCGGCGCTACGGTGCATTCCCTAGGTTTGATCAAGGGAAAAGAACAGATCGACGGACGTCAGTCATCTTGCGGAGAAGTTTGAATTCAGTGCGGGACATTGGGTTATTTGACATTTCATATCATGTAATAAGCCAAAGATTGCCAAATGAATGATGTATGAGCGGCTCAATCCTGACTTCATGGGTGATCTTTGTCAAACTTGTGATTGTCGTGGCAAACCGCCGCGGAGAAATTGTGGAGGCTCTAGACGCACACACCAATTTCTCCACGGGGAAAATGCGATGAAGGACAATGAGAGGACTACAAGTATATAGTCTGAATATATTAACACAGAATTTTGGAAATGTTGAACCGTTTGCTGCAAGAGCTGCTTCATCGGTCTTGACCGAACTTACCGCTCGACCGTCAGTCAGTATGTCGGAAGCTCTCATCAACGTGCCACGTACTGTTATGGATCTTACTCTCGAGGAGAAAATTAAACTTCTCGCGGGCAAAGACACCTGGATGACACATGCGATTGACCGCCTCAAAATTCCAAGTATCACAGTATGGCGCCACCAGTAATATGTGGGCACTACTGACCTTTTTAGACCTCCGACGGTCCACATGGCGTTCGAGGAACGGCTTTCTTCAATGGAGTACGTGGGATTCTACCTGAAGCTTTCGTCGTCGCTGACCTATCAAGCCTCCGGGGTGTCTGTTGCCTTCAGCCACGGCTATGGGCGCTACTTTTGACACCGAACTGATGCATTCTGTGGGCGAGATGCTCGCAGCCGAAGCCAAAGAGAAGGGCTGTCATGTTATCCTCGCCCCTACTGTCTGTCTGCAAAGGTCTCCGCTCATCGGTCGTGGCTTCGAGGCTTTTGCTGAGGACCCAGTGCTGAGCGGCACCTTGGCGTCTGCATACATCAACGGCGTGCAGACAAACGGTGTGGGGGTTAGCATCAAGCACTATGCCGCCCATGACCAGTCTACTATGTCTATTGAAGACTCAATCAAAGTTTCGGAGCGAACGCTGCGTGAGATGCATCTCCTCCCTTTCCAGATTGCCGTTAAAAACGCAAACCCGTGGTGCTTCATGACGGCGTACCACAGGATTAATGGTACTCATGCGAGCGAGGATCCATGGCTCTTGGGGGACATCCTCCGCAAGGAGTGGGGATGGGATGGACTCATCATGAGTGACTGGTTTGGGACGTACAGCACCTCTGAGGCTGTGAATGCCGGGCTTGATCTTGAGATGCCCGGGCCAGCAAGGTGGAGGGGCGAATTGCTCATGTGGGCTGTTTTGTGCCGCAAGGTCAAGGAGGCAATCATTGATGAGCGGGTCCGAAGTCTGTTGAATCTGATCAACAAGGTTCAGCCAGCAATGAAGCATCGGCGCGACGAGCGTATACAAGGTGATACTGAAGAGAAACGGCGGGTGTGCAGGAAGGTTGCAAGCGACTCAATAGTTCTGTTGAAGAACGAACGGTCCGTGCTGCCCCTCAATCCGTCTTCCGAGCAGACCTTTGGTCTAATTGGACCTGCTGTTCGGTTGCCTGCCGTAAGTGGTGGTGGATCAGCGGACTTGGTACCGTACTATGTCAGTACACCGTTGGATGCTATTGTCGATGTCGTAGGGAAGGGAAGAGTGAAGACAGCCATAGGATGCCATGGTAAGTGATGCCAGCTTGAGGTATCATGCATGTGCTAATTGATGGCAGGTCATCTCTTCACACCTCTTCTGTCGTCCAATGTGACTGTTCCTGGTACTTACCAGTCTGGTTACGTCCTTGATTGGTTTGAAGAGAACTTTGAAGAGAACCCAGATGCAACGCCTCTGTACACTACAAAGACGACACAGGCGCAGATGTACTTCGCCGATAGTCTTCCAAAGGGCGTCCCCAGCGCATACTGGCTGCGTGTGAAGACGTGTTTAACTGCCACAAAGACGACAAAAATTCAACTCGGACTTTGCGTTATCGGAAAGGGAAGACTGTATATCGACGGAAAGCAGGTGATCGATCTCTTCACCAGCCAACCCAAGAAGACGATGCAAACACCTATGTTCAACCAAGCAAGCATGGAACTGACTGCGGATGTTGAAGTTGAGGTCGGAAAGAGTTATGAAGTCTGTGTGGTGCTTCGAAACGAAGCCGCAATTCCCGGGATTGGTGCTCTCAGCGCAGGTGGATTGAGGATCGGCTGCTGTGAGAGGATTGATAAGGAGCAGGCTTTGGATGAAGCTGTGAGACTGGCAAAGTCCGTCGACATACCTATCGTGATAGCTGGACTAAACGCGGACTATGAGAGTGAGGCCGTTGATCGGAAGTCTCTTGACTTGCCGCCGGGGATCGATGAGTTGATTGAGCGGGTTGTTGCGGCAAACCCCAGCACTGTAAGTGTGTTACTACCCGCGACTGTGAACTCGTTCCCTAATGTCTCCTAGGTTGTTATAACTCAGTCCGGATGTCCTATAGCCATGCCCTGGATCGAACAAGCTGCAACTGTTGTACACGCCTGGTTTGGCGGCCAGGAGACTGGAAATGCCATGGCCGACGTTCTGTTTGATAAGGTCAACCCCAGCGGCCGTCTGTCAGTGACCTTTCCAAAGCGTATTGAGGATACACCAGCTTTCTTGACATTTGGAAAAGGCCAGAGGAAGATCATGTATGGCGAGGGCGTTTTCGTCGGTCACCGATACTATGAGAAAGTCAAGACGCGCCCGCTGTTTTACTTCGGTCATGGCCTGTCGTACACAACTTTCAAATATTCCAACCTGCAGGTGCCGAAGAAGGTTCGCTTCGATAATGGCAGTGCGAAGTCATTTGAGGTTACCGTTGACGTGCGCAATGCTGGACTTCGAGATGGCTTAGAGACCGTTCAAGTATACATTCAAGACATCGAGACGACGTTTGACCGTCCTCGGAGGGAGTTGAAGGGCTTTACTAAAGTCTGGGTTGCGAAAGGAGACATCGTCACTGCCGAGATCACTCTTGACAAGTATGCGTTGTCGTATTGGAACGAAGAGTTGGAGCAGTGGCTGGCTGAGAAGGGCACATTTCGCGTCATCATTTCCAAGAGTGCCAACCCAGAAGACGAAGTGCTGAGCGCTGAAATTGAACTTGAGAAAGACTTTAGGTGGCAAGGTCTATGATAGCGGAATTCCAAGCAATTATTTACTTTTTATGATGAGCCCCTTAAAAGTGACCGGGACTCGAAGTGTCTCTAAGTCTCAGGCTCTCAACAGTCGACATCCCGCGATGGTGTTGTTAGTTGCATAAAGTTCGTAAATGCACTTAGACCGTAGCCCGCAAGACCACTGCAAATCCCGCCCGTTATGGTGACATATTCTCCGACCTTGAATTCCGAATACCCCCGCTTTGAATTTCTCCGCGGCGAAATTGCTGCACCTACTTGCATCCAACACCAGCGTCGCGATGCCCGTACCGAGTTCTGCACTGTCCAAAAGAGCGTGTGATGCATGTCGGCAACGAAAGGTGAAAGTAAGTTTTTTTCACTCGCCCGCTTCATAGACTTGAGCACGCCTCAGTTGAGACCCGATCGTTGCTTATTCCTGACACGCGATAGTGCGATGCAACTCAGCCATGCGCAAACTGCAGCATATCAAATTTAGACTGCACCTTCAAGGTGATTCCTCGAAAGAGAGGCCCGAAGACGCCTCGTGCAAAGGCCCAAGAACCGCCGCCTACCAGGCAGAGGACCTCTCGTTCACCGCAGACAAGAAGCGGTGGCAATGGCAGACCTCAAATTACATCAATAACTCATTGCGAGCCAGCCGGTGCTGCTATTTCTGTCTACTCATTGATAGACTCAGCAACTCCGCCTTCAAGAATACGACGCGACCTCTTCTCCGCAATATTTGAATTACTGCCATCAACAACTATAAGACAAGTCGTCGACGAGTGCATCTCTCTCTATGTACTGCACATGTTCCCTGTGTGCCCAATTTGCCATGTTCCGACTCTTCGAGCTATGGCTGCTGCTTACTTTCCAGTTCCGGGATCCGCGTCATATGTTGATGACATTGTATTCGATGAGGGCACCGACAAAGACAGGGTTGCAGCCATGAGGCCATTCACTCTACTTACTGCATTGTGCGCCGCCGTTGCTTCTATCTACCCAGACTCAATTTTGGCATACCGCGATCTGGTTGCGACACCTTTTCTACAAGCATCAAGGAGGATGATTAAGGTGTATGAAGATTACGATACGCAGTATCCCGATTCGAGCTCTTTGGCTATTCGCCTTTTCCAGTCGGCAGCACTCCAACATTCAGCTGGCAAGACGCCCTTGGCATGGCATGTTCTAAGCCAAGGCGGTCTGCTGGCTCAACATCTTCGACTTCATGACGAGCATGTTCTGTCAAAGTACGACCCTTTGGAATCCACTCTTCTTCGAAACAATTTCTGGATGCTCTATGTGTGCGACAAAGCTGCCATTTCTCTTGCAAATCGGCACGTCACATTACATGAGCCCTTATTCGACTCAACCATGACTATCAAGGAAAGCGACCAGACGAGGGTTCCCCTGCTCGACCCGAGCATGAGGAATGTGCCGGATTCCTTTGAAGACACTCTAATGGTTGGCTTCCACTTGATTCAACGTTGCTGGGCCTCGGCTGGTCGTCTACTTCTGGCAATTAGATCGAAGAGACAAAACACCACGCTTACCAGCTCGATGGCTGAAACGACATCAGCCACTGAAAAGGACGTACTGACTCCGATGTATATCGAAGTCATGAGCCTTTTAGATGACTTGCCTCCTTGGCTTAACTCGCCTGACACGGTCGATCTGGATGCTCATTATGACGTTGCTTTCCAACGATCTTGTTTCTGGACGCAGAAGTCTCGGCTTATTGCCATGTTTCACGGCGTTAGGATTATGGTCCTTCGGCAATGCATCGAACACGGCCTGATGAGTCTCATTGGACTTAATGATGATCCGTTGACACTGGCTATGGAGCAGATCAATATTGCTAGAGACGTCGTGCATAGTCTGACGAGTGTCCCTTTTCAGTACATTCAAACCAATGGAGAGCCTGGTGTGAGTTTCCCGTAGTATCAACATCAGCCATATGACAAGCTAACATGATCCTTCAAGATTGAACTGATGCGCGTCGTTGGAAGCATTCTGCTGGAGCTTTCGCAAAACGTCGAAAATGATGTTGTTCGAGGCCGAGCCAGCTCTTTGCTTTCCTCACTCCTGGACATTCTCGCAAGGCTTGATTCAAGGGCATCGGAAGAGTTGCTCAGCCAGCAAACATAAACCCCAATCGTATCAATCACCGCAGAAAGATCTGTAGTGTCAAGCGACCCTCTCCAAACTCCCCCGCATTTCTACCTGAGCGCTTGCAAAGCTCGCCTGACGCCGTCAGCATTCTGCATGCCGCCCAATGCTATCGCGTGCATTAAGCATGGCGCTAATGGCAAACGGCTCGTCAGTCGCCACCAACGGCATCCATCGCGGGCTCCTCCGATTCCAGCAACAGACCACGCGGACTTGACTCTGGGCTTCTTTTTGTCATAATTCATCATTGATATCATGATCAAATATGCGATCTGCAAAACTATCTGCAGAGATATCTAGACCATGGGTAGCATTCTCTGCCAGGGCGTTGAAGCCAAGTTCGTTTCTGCCGACCCCCTCATTTTGGGCTAGCTGTAAGCCATGCATGCCAACCCCCTCTACCCCAACTTTTGATGACATTCAGTCGCCTAATGCGACATTCGCGATAGAACGACTGGTCCAACGCCACGTGAAGCTTGGCTGCAAAGTCCAGATTCTGTGATAAGGCCGCCCCAATAGGCCGTTAGGTTCACGCGCCGCCGGTAGCTGCATGCGACATCGCCCGGCTCGAACCGCCATTTCCCGATGGCTTTCCTGCCGACAACGGCTGTTGTGATCACTCTTCAACGCCTCGCCATTTGAACCCCTCCTCACTCGAACGTCCCCCTCAAAATCGTCCTGCAGCATTTTGTCCGACAGATTTGGAAGAAGGCGTTGAAGAATCGACTGAAAATGGCCAAGAACCTACAGAAATTGCCTGCATATCTTACCCGCCTTTTCAGTCTCGCCGGCAGGACCGCAGTTGTAACAGGCGGCAGCTCAGGTATCGGCAAAGAAATCGCCCTCGCCCTGGGCCAGTCAGGCGCAAAGATCATACTCGTAGCCCGCCGAGAACCCCCTCTCGCCGCGACTGTCGAACAACTCAAGCAGCTTGGTGTTCCCACGACATCAATATCAGCGGATCTGGCTCATCTAGCGGACCTGAACCATGCCATCTCCCGGATCAAGTCGGCGCATGGCGTGCCAGACATACTGGTGAATGCGGCCGGCGTCTCCCACCGACCCCCGCTGTCACACATCACTCAGGGACAATGGGACTTCACTATTGCAGCGAACCTGACGGCGCCTTTTGCTCTGGGACAGGCATTTGGGCCCGGCATGGCGGAACGAGGGAAGGGGCGCATTATCAACGTCGTGAGCCAGCAGGCATTCCGTGCTTTTGGAAACAGCGGGGCATACGGCGCGGCGAAGGGTGGACTAGCTGCTCTCACAAGGTCGCAGGCGGAGGCCTGGTCTCGGAAAGGCGTTCTCTGTAATGCCATCGCCCCGGGGGTTGTTGAGACGCCGATGACGGCGGGGGTCCTCGCTGATGCAGAGAAGGCGGAGAAACATGCATCGAGGACGATGATCGGGCGGAATGGGATCGTGGAGGACTTCGCAGGAGTCGCGGTTTGGTTGGCGAGCGACGCCAGTGCTGCGGTCACGGGGCAGACTATGTTTGTTGATGGCGGGTATTCAGCGACGTAACGGGGCGGTTTCATACATGGGAAGGCATATTCTGGTGTTGTTCGGGGCTGCATGAAATTGAATAAGTAGAGAATGATGGGATGACACGAGGCGGTTATCAGTATGCTGAACAAGGCATACAAGCTCAGTCGATTCTCTCCAATAAGATTTCAGGTTGAATCCTTCTCTGGTATCTCAAGCAACACTGGTATGAGGTTCAGACTTACAGTGAAGATCGTAGAACCTGGGATCCGATTCCTTTGAATGGATCTTGAAGAGGAATGATATTCAGCAAAACGAAATATACTTCGTATCAATCAGTGCAGTACACTGGTATCTGATGCAAGTTCACAACTAACTGTGATACGATGAGCCGATCTGCCATCGCCTCCTGGGTAATTCGTGTACTAGTAATAGATTGTATACTTTTTCCAGCATCTCAAACAGCGTCCCGCTTGCTTGTAACAGCTTGACCACCCAAAATCTCTCTCATGACCTCCTGTTCCTCATGGCCACTTAGGTCACCAAACGCTTCGTCCATCTGCTCAAGGGTCTTGCCCATAGTCTACGACATCCTGTTAGCGAGATCTGTCTCATTGTTGCGTTGCCAGTATAGAAACTCACCTCAGGAACAAGGAAGAAAGCCCAAACTGCGGCCAAGCCACAGAAACAGGCGAAGAAAACGTAGGTACCGAATCCAATGCTCTCAATCATCGGCGGAGTAACGACGCCCCTGTGACCAATGTCAGGTTCATCAAGCTCGATTCTGACGAGGGTGGAGTTAATACGTACACTGTGAAGTTGGAAAGCCAGTTGACAGCCACCGAGAAGGCAACACCCTTGGATCGCATGCCATTGGGAAACACCTCGGGAGGAAGAGCCCATCCGAGGGACGAGTACGAGGCGCCAAAGATGATGATGAAGAGGAAGGCCATGGCGACGCACGCCCAGCCTGCGGAGGTATTATCACCCCACCTGCTGTCGAAAGTGCCGACGAGGGCTGCGATGACCACGAAGCAAATCATATTACCGATACCGCCATAGATGGCGAGCGGTCTGCGGCCAACCCTGTCGATGAGGATAAATGCGATGAAGACACCGACGATTTGTAGCGCGTTGAAAATGCCGGAGAGAATGAGTGACATGTCGTCGGATTGGCCAATGTTTCTGAAGAGGGTTGGTGCGTAGTAGATGAAGCCGTTCACGCCTTGGAACTGCTGGAAGAAAGATACACCGGCACCAACTATTGTTCGTCTCCAGCTCTTGATAGTGAAGAGATCGAGCCACTGCACCACTTCCAACTTGAAGCCACGGACTCCGGGATGGCGGCGATCCAGCATAACGGCCTGAAACTTGGCTTCGGCAAGAATGCCCTGGTATTCGGCCTGTACGCGCTCGTCTGACGCCGGGAGCTTCCGAAGCTTGCACAAGCTGCTCAAGCAGTCCTCATGTCTGTCCTGCATCGCAAGCCAGCGGGGCGAGTAGGGGAAGAGCTGGATCATGGCGCCGAGTATCATAGCCGAGGGCAGCTGAAGAGCAAACGGCACGCGCCACGACGCCTCGCCGGCGATGTCCTTGCAAGCATACGTGATCCAGTACGCGATAGTAACGCCTCCTACGATGGCGACGGACTCGAGAACGAGGAGTGTTCCGCGGAGATGAGGTGGTGAGACTTCGGAGATATACTGCATCGCAATGACTACATTAGTCTCATAAAACCAAACGCGTTGGGTCACAACTCACCATTGGGGCGCCGAGGGCAAGCGTTCCGGTTCCAATACCTCCGATTGTTCGCCCAACAACAACGGTCGCGTAGTTGTATGCCGCCGTCTGGATGACACCGCCGATGCAGAAGATGATGGAACTCAGAAGGAGCGCCTTCTTCCTGGACCAGCGGTCGGAGATATACGGGTAGAACCAGCAGCCGATGAAAGCGCCGAGCAAGAGCATACCCGTCATGAATCCCTTGTTGAACTCGTTCTCTGCTTCCGGGATGACGGCGTGGAATTGCGGGAGGACGTTGATGATGCCCATCACGCCCTGATCGTAGCCGAACGAGAATCCGCCGAGCGAGGCCAGGAATGCTGCGGACAACATGTAAGGCCCCGAAGAGAAGATGCCCCTCACGCCACTGGGCCCATATGGTATGCTTTCCGCAAGGACGTCGATGTCGATCGTTGCCTTTGCCTTGGTTGGGTTATCATCGTGTTCAGCGTACCCGTTGCCTGAGGGTCCCTCGGCCGCGGACTTGTCACTGGCGTCCGCCATGTCGACTGGCTTAAGGGAGAGGAGTTGACAGTGAGAAGGAGAGGAAGTGGTTAGAAAACCCAGAAAGGGGTTCGTATGACTCTGTAGTGAACGGGGAAGAGCCTTTGACGGGACATGCGTGGACACGGAGCTTTATATGTAATTACGGAGCCGTCCTATCTCGACTTGATAATAACATTAACATGGGAACGGGCAGGGGCCGGGCTCTGCACTGTGTGCCGGTGCCGTGGTGTAGCGGGGACCCCGCAAATACAGACGAATGTTGGGGAAATCTGGGGGTTTGGCATCTTGGAGACTTGGTGTTCACAAACGGGGTGAATTCCCACGTTCGGTCGATGGATGCCGCGCTAGCCCAGTTCCCGGGCGCCCGGACCCGGTTTCTGACAGTTATCTTGCGGAGGTTAATACCCCGTAGAGAATCAAAATTGGCCGGATCCAAGGCAGAGAAGATTGTCTTCCCCATCACCACCTAAGTTTCCCCGTGGGGTGGGTATCATCCAGTAATAATATTGGTTTGGCGGCTGATTAGGCAGGGGAGACCACTTTGGGATGACAGTTCCTGCAGGAGATTAGAATCATGTGGCCGAATACTAATCGAAAAAGAGCGTGCCGCGTAATATCACGATGTGGAAACAAGTCCCTCACCCGAAACCGGCGTTCAATACGCCCCTGAGGTCCAATATGAGCCAATAAGCAACATGCGGGGCGAAAGTGCGCTTTTTGAGCCGCAGCTCGGATATGCGGCGGGCCCTACAACGGAGAAGACATCACCCAGAACCTCGGCAAAAGATATACGTCATTTCATCCAATGCAGAGCGATGATAGGGGCCTGGTAAGATACAACCAGTTTGATTCGAACAAAATAATGCACCTAGGATAATGAAAACCCCATAGATTTTAATGGGTGGCGCGAACTCGCGAATAGCTACAGTCATGAGTAGCATATCAGGATACGTGACTGAAACATCCTAGGCAACCGAGAATAGATCCTGGTAAAGGAAGGGGTGGGACAGAAGTTCAGAGGAAAATGAGAGATTTTCGTTACGTTCTAGTTTGTCTCTTGTTGTCTTTAGGACTATTTGCCAGTCAGCAAGCTTGTCACAACCTTAACTGTGTCAGAGGCGCTGCATTACGACGTCAAGTGATCGTTTTGCCTTCCAAAGGTTAACAGAATTGATCCAGAGTTTCAACGAAGCCCTCGGATATGGCGGCAGGAATTGAGTCGTTACTGATGACAACTACCGGCCGGTAGAGCAGATGGGCAAGAGACACGACGACCACCTTTGGAAAGGGGAAAGGCTTAGAAATATCCGATCAAATTATCAATCATGGCGCCAATTTAGAACAAACATCTCTATTGCAACTTTCTATTCATATCAATCTATTTCGACGGAAGAGGCTTCAGAATCGGCTCCCCCGCTTCATCGAAGTACACCGGCTCTCCAAGACGGAACGAATGCTGCAGTGCGCAGGCAATCTTGCCCGCCTCGAGCGCATCGTCCGGCGAGCATGACAGCGGGCGGTCCTCCAGCACAGCCGTAGCAAACTCGGCAATGTCGCTGATAAAGGTCTTGTCGTACAGCGCGAAGGCGTCGGGGGTCGAGGCGGTGCGCACGCCGTGCTCGTCGCGGATCTCGACGCGGTTGAGGGTCGAGTTGCCGTTGATGACGGAGTGGCCCTTTGTGCCGCAGACGCGTGTGGCGGCTTCGAAACCGTTGGTGATGGTGCGGCTGAGACGTGTGTGCAGGATCTTGCCGTTGGAGAACTCGACCAGGCCCCAGGCGTTGTCGGCGTCGCCAAAGCGCGCGAGCTCGCCGTAGACGGACTGCTGGCCGAAGGCGACTACGCGGTCGACTTGCTTGGCGGGGTTGGGGATGTTCTTTTCAACGTCGAGGAAGTATCGGCCGGCGTCGATCTGGAGCAAGTTAGTGTGTGGGTTTGGGGAAGATTTGTGAAGCGAGATACTAACCAGGTGAATACCTGCGTCGACGAAAATACCTCCTGATTGTTCGGAGAAGGTAACGTAGAAGGCTGCGAAAAGGTCAGACGAAAACCTCTGGGTCAGACTATGGATGGCGTACCGTTCTTATCCTGAGGATCGAGGCAAGAAGCTTCTACGGCATGGATCTCTCCCAACTGGCCGTTATCCGCCATCTGTTTCGTGACGCGATAAGACTCGTCATCTGTCGAATGTGTGAGCCCAATTACAGGACTAGACCTGCCGAGGGGAACTTACATCTCCGTGAGAAGGGGAGCAAGAACTTAAGGTGGGGGTTTGCCGCAGACTTGGCAACAACGTCCTTCGTGGTGATGATGTCCACAGAGATGGGCTTCTCGCACATTACATGCTACATGGTCATCGTCAGTAGTCTCTCCAATGCCACTGCAGGCGTATCGGCGGGACATACCAGGCCCATGTCGAATGCAAGGCAGATCAGAGGCGCGTGGGTGGCCGTCGCCGTTGAGATCAGAACGGCCTGCGCGCCGCTGCTCTTCATACACTCTTCCGGCGTCGCGAAGAACTTAACCGAAGGCGGGAGGTTGGCGGCGGCCCATTTGTCGGCGCCGGGCTTGGTGTCGCACACGGCCACGAGCTCGATGCGCGGCTGCTCGAAGGCGAGGATCTTGGCGCGCAGCGCACCGAGACGGCCGAGGCCGATGAGGCAGAGCTTGAGGCGGTTTTGGACGGCCATGATGGTGATGATCCAGGAGCACTGGATGAGGAGCTCGTCAGGTCAAAGAAGGAGTAATTGTCACGATGTAGCTCGAGAATGGCTCTGTGACGTTGTCGCTGCTGGGGGGACATTTTGAGCTGGCTGATACGAAAATATGTAGTAGTTCCAAGGGTCTGAGATCGTCGTCGGCGTTAGCTCCGACTCCTGTCTAAGTGCGGGCGGAATTCCTCCTTGCGGAGCGAATTCCCTTTTATGTTGTGTTGACCCACACCTTAGAGATCGGCAATTCTGCCCGCTCTGACTTCGTGCGTCAGACCAGCCGCAAATTTGGTTACGACCTGTCGCTATTCGGCATCTCCAGTTGATTATAACTCCGCAAAGAAATCTTTGCGCAAAGAGGGGAAATTGAGGGGAGAACGAGGGGAAGAAACCGACAATGCCCCGCGGTCGGAGTATGACGACAGCAGGTTCTCCGTCGCGGCGTTATAGTCTGGTAGTATCCCACTGGCCCATCCCTTTACGACCCGACGCGTTCTCTTTGGTCGAAACCATACACTCTTCACTCAATCTCTTCTCTTTACGTAGAACAATCAAAGGCCGCCATGTCGTCAACTTCGTTCAAGCTCAACACCGGCGCCACCATTCCCGCCGTCGGCCTTGGTAAGTCGCGCCTGAAGTTGCCCTTCCAGCAAGAAGGCACCAAGTCCTCATCCCACGAACTACAGGAACATGGAAGTCCGAGCCCGGTGAGGTGCGCAAGGCCGTTGCCTACGCTCTCAAGGACGGCTATCGCCACATCGACGCCGCTCTGTAAGATCCAAGAACCCCAAGCCAAAGCTCCATTCGTCCGCTAACGGTTTCCCGTCCGCAGCATCTACGGCAACGAGAACGAAGTCGGCCAGGGCATCAAGGACAGCGGCGTGCCGCGCGAGGATATCTTTATC
The DNA here is from genome assembly GCA_027406125.1 of Colletotrichum tropicale. Lineage (NCBI taxonomy): Eukaryota > Fungi > Ascomycota > Sordariomycetes > Glomerellales > Glomerellaceae > Colletotrichum > Colletotrichum tropicale. The sequence goes on from JANVYH010000002.1 coordinate 6,453,320, forward strand.
ACCAGCAAGCTGTGGAACACCCACCAGACGAACGCGAAGGAGGGCTTGCAGAAGACGCTTGATGCTCTTGGCACCGACTACCTCGATCTCTACGTGGGTCCCATCATATTTCAAAATCCCAATTGACCATTGCTAACACGGCGTCCAACAGTTGATCCACTGGCCCGTCCGTCTGGTCGCCGTACGTAGCCCCTACCCACCTCCTCACGATGCCGTCTAACCGATTCCAGAACGAAACAAGCGACCTCCTCCCCGTCAACCCGGACGGCACCCGCTCGGTAGACCGCTCCTGGGACCAGAGCGAGACCTGGCGCCAGATGGAGGAGCTCTACGCCTCCGGCAAGGTCAAAGCCATCGGCGTGGCCAACTGGTCCATCCCCTACCTCGAAGACCTGCGCAAGACGTGGACCGTCGTGCCCGCCGTCAACCAGGTCGAGCTGCACCCGTACCTCCCGCAGCACGAGCTCAGGGCCTACTGCGAGAAGCTCGGCATCCTGCTGGAGGCGTACTCGCCCCTCGGATCAACCGGTGCGTTGCAACATCCCCCTCAGGTCTGGAGCCATAATGCTGACGTTACTTCGAACCCAGGCGCCCCCATCATGTCCGACCCCGAAATCCAGCAGATCGCCGCCAAGCATAATACCTCGGCCGCCACCGTGCTGATCAGCTACCACGTGAACCAGGGCGTCGTCGCGCTGCCCAAGTCCGTGAGCGAGGCGCGCATCACGAGCAACAGGCAGGTTGTCGGGCTGTCCAAGGAGGAGCTGGAGCTGCTGAACGGGCTGGCGGCGAAGGGCAAGGCGAAGCGCATTAACACGCCTTTGTGGGGCTTCGATCTTGGCTTTGCTGATTGGTATGGTCCCGTAGAGTCTAAGTAGATAGAGAGAAAATAGATGATTGCTAGAAGGCTTTGATTGGGAGTTCTCGTGCTTGTTGTGTTCGAGGCGTGACCTGTGATCTCTTGGTGAGTGTCTGTTGAACAGTAGGATAAGAGTAGTGCGCGTCCCTATCGAGTTTCAGAGCGTGAACCACCGAGTACGCCAAAGCTGTCTTGGTATCATGGATGGTTGTCTTCAACGTGAACCGATTTGAAGTGAACTCGGTGAGGCGCCGCTTCTGTGGCTTCGGCAGAAGGGGAATACACTGAGTGGATATGATCAGGACAACATTTTGCAACACGAATTAATCAAATCATGAGCTTCATCTCTAAGATCACATCTATACACATCTAAGCCTTGTACGGAGGGGGCGAGATACCCTCCGTAAGCGCCTTCAACCTCAACGCCAAAATCCTCGACTGGAACCGCGTCATGGGCAGGAAACCCACCATGATCCAGAGATTTTTCACCCCCGTCTCCCGGAAGGCGCCCCGATACTCGCCCTCCTCGTCAACACCCCACACCTGCCCGACCTGGTTCGCGACCTTGGGGCCGAGAGTATCCCGGATCGAATCATTCAAGTTTGAGAAGCCCGTCGCAAACACCACAAGGTCGAACTCGCGCTCACGGCCGCCACTGAGGATCACCTTGTCCTCAGTGAACCGCTCAATGTACCCCGGCTCGACCTTGATCTTGCCGTTGATGATATGCTCGCAAGCGCCGGCGTCGAAGTAAAACCCACCGTTGCGCGTCTGGCCGAGGGTGCCGTTGCCCGTGCCGCGCTGGCCGCGCCAGGTGCGCAGCCCGCGGGCGTTGAGCGCGTCTAGCAGTGGGCGGTCGAGGTCCTCCAGCACCTTGGCGGTGCGGCGGCCGAGCTCCTCGCCGGGGCCGACGGGCGTGGAGAAGAAGAGGCGGTCGTGCTCGGCGGGGTCGGCGCGGTTGCCGTCGGCGCCTGGGGCGTAGCCGCCGAGGATGCGCGGGACGGAGTGCGTCAGCGACATGACGTACGTCGGTGAGCGCTGGAGGAGGGTGACGTCGATGCCGCGGCGGGAGCAGTCGAAGGCGGTGTCGAAGCCCGAGGAGGAGGTGCCGACGACGCAGACCTTCTTGCCGGCGAAGGCGGCGGAGCTGTCGTGCGCGGAGGAGTGGCGGATCTCGCCGCCCTTGAACGTGTCCATGCCAGGGATGGTTGGGGTGTACGGGACGCCGCAGAGGGAGGTGGCCATGACGACGTGCTTGGGGCGGACGGTGCGGGACTCGGTGCCGTTCTTGTTGATTTTGACCGTCCACGCGCCTTGGTCGTCCTGCTCCGTCTCGATGACGGTGGACTTTGTCCAGATGTTGAGCTCGAGCGCGGACGCGTACCAGCTCATGTAGAAACCCTGCTTCTGCGCCGGGGTGTACGTGGGCCACTGCTTGGGGTAGCGGAAGAAGGGCAGGTCGTCGGCCCAGTGGGGAAAGTGGAGGGAGAGGTACTCGTATCTCTTCTTCCAGACGTCGCCGACCTCTTCGCTGCGCTCGACGACGAGGCAGTTGAGCCCAAGGGCCTTGCACCATGCGGCAAGCGCGAGGCCGTTCTGTCCACCGCCGATGATGAGAATCTCGGGGTCAGCCGCGTCGACTTCCTTTGCGCGCTGCGCCTCCCAGCTGATGGTGCCTGTCATGTGGCCGTCGGCGGGGGCGCGTTCTGGGAACTGCTTGAGCTGTTCGGCGACGGTGTGCATGGTGTAGATCTTCCAGCCGTCCTTGGTCAGGACAGCCTTGATGACGGCCGAGGCGACAACGAGGTCCGTCTCGAACGACACGACAAACTGCAGCTGGGCAAAGTCGTCGTAAGGGCGGTCGACTACGGGAGCCGGCGCGAGGAAGGCAAAGTTCGAGGCCTTGGTGGTGGGGAGGAGGTCGCGGGCCGCCTTCAGAATGGCCGGGCGGAAGTTGAAGGTCCGTTGGTCCCAGGTGAAGGAGAGCTTGTCGCGCCAGACGCCTGTTGCGGGTCAGATTTGTCCTTGATCACAGAAGGCCTTGGGATAAGCGTACCATACTCGAGGAACAGGTCTGCGAATGCCTCTGCGTTTCCAGAGCCCAGAGCATCGGAGAGCTGTCTAATGATACCCTCTGCCTCGGCCTGGGCGTCACAGTCCTGTGGGATCTGGACACCGAGGACGTCGGTGGTCGGCAGAGCGTGGTTGTACTTGAAGTCGTACATGTAATCGTCGGCCACCGGAGGGCGCTCAGCAGTGCCGCTCAGCTCTGCCTGTTTGACAGCGGCCCTGGCGGCGATGTCGACGCTGTTGGCCTCAGCATGATCGATGACGGTAGAGGGAGCCATTGTGAAATTGTGATTGAATGGTTTGTGCACTTGTCTCCAGGCTCGAAATGAAACGCGGCGTCTTCGCCTTTCATATCGTTCTCACGACGCGAGAGCCAACTTTCGTCTCGTCGTCAAATGTCGCCAGTGACATGCTGAAAGACCCCTCCATAGAGGATTTAGACAAAGGGGGGAATTCTCCCCGCTGAGATTTGAGTTGAGGACCAACACCCCGGTTTTACACGGACTTTCAGACGAGAGGGGCCAGCCAGGGAGAAGGTTGGAAAGATGCGTCTCCCCACCCCAAGTCAAATCCTGATGGGGGAATTCACCCCGTCTGAGAAACGCCAGTGGAGCTAAGATTGTCGCCGCATGTCGGGGATTTGGGGCTGGTGTGTGGGTGGTGTGGAGATGATGCGGGGGACGGGGTACGGGAAGAGTGCGTCGTCCATGGCACATCCCAGGTCGCGGTGCCGCTTTTGGTCTGTCTGGTCTGAACGTCGTGCCGGTGCTGGCTCGGAGCAGCCTCACTTTGTCCGAGGCTCATTGTCCCTTTAGCACGCTTTGCGTCGTACGATCTCAATGTCTTCTCGGGGTATTCTCGGGGCATCGGGAGTCTGCCAGAATGCAAAGGCCATAAACCATAGAACACACGCACATAGCTTCAGTCGTCCTCGATGTTCTCCCTCCATTGGCGTTGCAGTGATTTGATCAACGCCGAAGTTTTCCATCCGGACCTCCGCCGCCACTTCTCCAGAAACTCGAGCGCGGCGTTCTGGTCTGCGGGATGGTGGAGGTATGCGCCCCAGACAGCGAGGCAGTGTCGCGCCGTGAACCACGTGTTCTCCGCCCTCTCGTTCGACGTCGCCAGGCCCAGGACCATGAATAGGTGATGCCGGATGCGTCGTTCTCGCGCCCTACTCTCGGCTAGGTACTCGTGCGTATGGACGACATTGCGCGGCCCGATCGCGTTCAGGACAATCTGGGCGATGTGGTAGTACTGCAAACCGACGGCGTGGTGCGGCAACAGTGTCAGGACCTCCGGAAAGCAACGGCCTTCCTCTCGCGATCGCTCTCGGAAGTAGATGGGTCGGTAGGATGCCGGTTTGGAAGCGTTCCAGTCGGCGATCTCGGTCTCGGAGAGGGCCACGTCGGAAGGATCTCGCGGCTCGCAGAAGGCGCGCTTGAGGAGGAAAGCGAGGTTGAGAATGGACTTGCTTGCCCACGAGTAATCGTCATTGCGGCAGATGGAGACCGAGTTGGGGAAGCAGTCGAGGCCCGTCTTGAGCGGTATCTGCGTCGTCAGAGACACGTAGATGTCTTCTCGGAGACACAGCCAGCATGCGGCCTCGGCTACCCCTCCTAGCGTGGAAAACTCCGGGACCATGTTCAGGATGCGAGACGTGCCTTCCAAGTGGAAGCGATAGTCGTCCTCTACTCGTGGTTAGCATCGGGGATAGCTAAAAGGTCATGACGCTTACCGTCCATTTCCTCGTTCTGTCTCAGGAGGGCGACGGCTGTCAGTACGCTCTCGGTGATTTTCTGGCCACCAGACATGGACGGTATGAGAAGGTTAAGGCATAGATTTTGATAGTGCAAGGCGAGGCCGTCGCCGTCTTCGTCTCGACACCGGTTGAAATGTCGCGCGGAGAAGGCACAGATAGAATATCGAATAATGAGATCCGTAAACGCCATCTGGGACACGACCGTCTCAAAGGTTCGTGACGGATCCGCAACGTCCGTCCACAGCGCCATATGATCAGTGAAGTTGCGCACGAGGAGCGCCTCCCGCGGACTCAGCGGCGAGATCTCGTCTGAAAGATTCTCCCCGGAAGGCGGTACGTCCTCCATCAAGTAGTCCGTCGAGGGCGAGGTCTCGTTCATTAGGCGTCCCAGTGACGTGGAATCATCCAGGCACGGATAGGCGTTCTGGCTGCTGGTCACGCTCCCTGCCGGGGCGCTCTCAGCCGACACATTCGGGCCCAACGAGCCCTCCGCGTCCTCAGACAAGCGCGGGCTCTCCCCCTCGTACAAAGCTCGCAGTTCCGGAGTCTCATCGTAGAACACGGCCGGCGCCGTCGGCAGCGGACAAGGGCGCCATAGTCCTGGAGGGGCGTGGGAGAGAGCGTTCTGTTTTGGGTAGAAGCGGAACTTGAGCGTGGGCTGGCGCACGCAGTTTATGCCCGCATTCCTGCACTGCTGGCAGCCGCTCCTCCCCCAGTCGCACTTGCGGTGGCGATACTTGCAGGCCTGGCAAGCTTCAGTCGGTTTCGGGGCGGCGTCTCTGGCGGTCTCGTTCATGCTCGAGCACCGCGTTTGCGAGGCTCAGGAAGGTGTGCTGCAGCGTGCGAGATGCATTGGTCGCCTTCGTTTTTGATGATGGTATCCGCTCTCAAAAAGACCAGACAATTCGATGTATGACTCTGCCGATGGGTTGGTGTTGGTCGTGAGTATGTAAGGTAACATGGAGCTCGGCGGTCGCATCTGCCCCGGATTTAACTGTGAACCATGCAGCTCGGGAATGGAGTAGCCCGTCGCCGGGAAATTATCGGCTCATTGTCACTTGGGGAATGCGGGGTATTTGGGGTCACTTTGGTGGTGAAAGATGGGATTTTGGAATCGGAGGTGCCCGGATTAAACTTCTCTCAGAATTTCGAATTGATTGTGGCGCTCTGTCCGGCTCATTCCATTTTTGTCTTCCCCGAAGCCATACTTGTTCAAAAAGACTTTTTCTTACCACTTCTTGTGCCAATTAGCCCTTAGAAGTCTCCAATGGTGTGATTATCTAGTGTGTAGTGACCAATAGCAAGAGACACAAGAATGTAACCATGATTCTCGCAACATTGATTTTTCTCTGATCACTTGAAACTCGCTCCCGTGTTGTGCTTGTCATAGATCACTGAACACTAAGGCAAAGTGGAGTCTTGTTCCAATTTGCGTGCGCGCGACCGACCTCTTCCCAGGAACGATGAAAGTCGCCTCCAGGTACTTTCTGTCTTCTCAGGCTCTTCTTGCTTTGCTGGAACATTGTCGGAACTCCCGCGCAGCTTGGGAAGGGTGCTCCGAAGCCTGGTCAAACTGGCCGGTGTCAAAAGTCCGAGTATGGCACCAAGTGATGTGACAAGCGTAGTGACTGTTACGATACTAAAAACGGTCCAGAATATCTTCCGAGTTTGAACGTCGCTTGCGGCGTGGAATATTTCGACACCAAAGAAAGTCTTGTTTCATTTAGTATTCACCTCTTGCAAAGATGAGCTTTGAAAAGACCTTCGTTACTCACTGCGACAAAAGTTGGGGGGAGAAACAGGATTGTTACAACGGTAAAAACCATCATAATCTTGTTCAGCTCTCTGCTCTTCTGGGCTTCTCTGACCGACTGGGCGTTGAAGAGCTGTTTCGATTTAGGTTAGTGCATTTCCTTTCAACTGATGGGGCTTACTGACACCGTCTCTAAGACTCTCAATTTCCTTCTTCATCGTGGAGATTTCGAATAGGAGCTTCCTTGTTTCTTTTTGGTGAAATGCCTTGAGCGTGGCCCAATTGTCATTAATAACAAGTTTTTCTTCCTGGGAAGGCCGGACTTGTCCATGGAAACGCCACTCAGAACAATCAGAAAACAGCCCAAAGTCAACCTCTTCTGCCTCGATAAGGTCCGAAAATATTCTCAGAATTTGCAGGGTTTTGAAGTAGGTTTTCGTTCTCTTCAGTTCAGGGTCAAACATCAATCTTTCCAACTCTTTCTCGTTCTCCAGAGACTTTGCCTACAAGCATGATGGTTAGCGATAATATCAATGACTTCTTTGAAATGACCTACCGTGACTGAAAATACTGCATTCAGCTGATTCAATGTTTCGTTCCAGTCATCCGCCCACAGTGTGATGACCCGGTACATTCGCAATTGAAGAGCTGCTATTCCTGTCCACCGTCCTGCTGGATTAATGCAACTACTTTCCCAAATGAACTGCTCACTTTGGTTTCCGGTTCGAGCAGGGCCATTGCTACCGGTATCATTTATACACAGTAGCCGAAAGTTGCCTATAGGGTGGCAATGTGGCGTCATTGTTAGACTCGTGGAGTATCTGTGCTCAAGTAGCAAAATTCGTGTCCTGGAAGACAGTTTGACATTGAGAGTCTCCCGCTCAAACTGAACACCGCTTGCGGGGCCGCTTGCTGGAGAATCTCGGTCAGTTAATGTGTTGAATTCTCTTTTTTCTTTATCCGTTGTCTTCCCGGTCGTATCCATGGCGGTAACCTTGAACGACTTCATCTGGTAATCAAATCGGCGGACGTAGATTGGGACACTCTCTTCTTCGTCAACATACCGATCATTCAACGATCCATATATCGAAATGCCGACCTTTTTCCAACGGCCTCCCCAGGGACCGAAGTGGCGTGCGACGAATGGTAGGTTAAGTCTAGCACGGTCATGGTCACTGGACGACAAAGAAATGATTGCTGCTATGTCGTTAAAGCTGAGAGTATTTGGGGAATGCCCGACATCAAGCCTGACATCAAACGTGCTGATTTAGCTTTAGCTTCAAATTCCAGATTAATCAGCTGATCTTCTTGCCATATAACGCCATGTAAGCGGAAATTTGTCGACTCGGTTCCTGATATTGAATGCTGTGACAACACAGAATCGTTCCCAGATGATAAATTCTGTACTTACATAAAATCATCGAATGATTAGCACAAAGGTTCTATTTGAGACTTTGAGAAGGAAATGGCTATGCGGTGTACCTCGGTTGAGCGATCAATAGGCTGCAAAATGGCTTTCATGTCGAACGGACTGGTGAAAAATCGAGGCGGTGTCACGGCGAAGAATGCCCAAGAATGCTTACTTCGGCTTTTTCTTGTCAAAAGAAAGTCCCAATTGCTAGGCCAGGCGCATTCTTCGGGGTTGATTGGTTTCCCGTTGGCACAAACCTTAGGGCGCCATATAGATCCATGCCACCCTGGACGACCGTATATTTCATACCACGAGGGACTCGCAATCCACCATTTAATTTCCTCCCCAATATTCTCAATAAACTCCTGGGGCAATTCGAATGGGCACGTAGAAAGAGCCGGTTCTTTGACGTCGAGTCCCATGAAATGAGGTCCACAGGGAAGAATTTGAAGAAGGAAGATTTCGTTAGGAACCCCGTCTAGATTACGAGGTACCATCAGGCGTTTCCAGCCTTCTTGTACCTCAAGTAACAGTCTCAACACGCTCCCCGAGATGTTCACTGGGATGTCGAACCTGTTCTGGAGCAGGCTAATGATTTGAGAGTGCTTTTCGTTCAACTCTCTCAATTCCACGAGCTGTTGGTAGACGCCTTGTTCATCTCGTGAAGATCTGTTCGAAGGTACGGGTGAGTGCCTTGCCGCTGAATTGGAACCATACGATGATTTGTCTGGCTCGTTGAGCGCTTCACCCATGGCACTTGATGCCAAGGGCGGGCTTTCTTCATCGTCGGACATCTTCACGATGCTTTGGGGATGAGGCCGTGGCTAACGAAGCGGCTTCGAAGACACAGTGAAGCTAAAAATGCATGGCATCTCTCAGGAGCCGAGGGTGAGTGAAAGTCACGAAGTGCTGAACGACAGAATACTGAGAAAGAGAAAGAGGAGCCCCGATTTCACACGGGAAAAAAACTTCGAACAGATTCCATGTGCGTTATTTAAGGTCCAACCCCTTCAAGTACTCGCCATGGGGCGCAGGAGTCCTGCATGCTGCTGTGTAACCTGATATTTCGGAATTGAAGTTGTTGATTAGGCATGACTCAGCTCTCGTTTAGGGAATTTTCCCGAAGTGGTGACCAATGATAGTTCAGAGGTGGGATTGCTTCAAGCCAGCAAGGCGGACACGGCACAGGCGAACCATTAAAAATTGATGATGTTGCCTGGCGCCAAGAGTAGTTGACGATTTTCCTTGCTCCAACAAGTGTGCCCAACAGCATGAGGCCCAAAAGTGGAACCACAACTGCAGTACGGGCTGCAACCACGCACTGCTTGGCTTCGCACAGATAGGTTGGGTACTTAGTGTTCACCAGGTCATAGAAACATGGTCCAGAACTAGATAGTATTATACAATATTTATTTATCATGCAGCTTTTGAGCGCCCTACTGGCGCAATTTTAGGGTGTTGGATCATGCAACTAGACACCTTTTTCCGCCTGGCTCACCACTCTATTTCACATAATGCCAGTCCCAGACATTTACACAGCATAACCGCCAGAGTTCTTCTGTCTCGGCTCACCCGCAGCCTCAAACGTGCCGTTCTCCAACAACCTCACACCCTGCGCGGAGGAGCTACCAGGCGCAACCCACGTGACGTTGTGGCCCAGCGACTGCAGGTAGCTAATCGTGCTGTTATCATACGAGTACTCAACGTTAATAATGTTGGGGCTAAGCTGGTCGTGCAGACGCGGCTCCGCCAGCGCCTGGGGCGCCGTCAAGTTCCGGTCGAGCACGTTGTGCAGGTTCTGGATGGTGGCGGTAATAATACGACTGCCGCCGGCCGCGCCGATCACGAAGTACAGCTTGCCGTCGGGCTTCTCGACGATGACGGGCGCAATGGAGGACAGGGGCCGCTTGCCGGGGCGGATGTAGTTGGCCGGGCTGGGGACGTAGCCGAAGGCGTTGCTGGAGCCGGGGATGCTGAAGTCGTTCATCTCGTTGTTCATGATGACACCCGTCTCGGGGACCATGAGCTGCGAGCCGAAGAGGAGGTTGACGGTCGTCGTGAGCGAGATGGCGAGGCCGCTGGCGTCGGCGGTGGCCACGTGGGACGTTCCCGGGGTCTCGAGCGACTCGAAGCCCTCGGGGTTGTACGCGGACACGTTCTGGGTGCGGAAATCCGAAATCTTGGAGCGCACCTCGGCGCCGGTCTCGGGGGAGATCATGGCGGCCGTGTAGTCGGACATGCCGTCGACGAAGAGCGGGTCGCCGAGCTTGGAGCGCTGGCCGTAGGCGAAGCGGATGGCCTCGTCGAGGCGGTGGACGGAGAGGTTGCGGCTCGCGGGGGCGCCGAAGTCCTCGTAGCCGGAGACGGTGTTGAGCGCGCTGAGGGCGACGATGCCGCCGGAGGGGGCGTTGCAGGCGGTGAGCTTGTGGCCGCGGTAGGTGATGTGCGCGGGCTCGCGGATGGCGACGGTGTAGTTGGCCAGGTCGGCGAGGGTCATGGTGCCGTTGGCGGCGCGGAGGGCGGCGATGGTGGCGTTGGCGATGGCGCCGGTGTAGAAGGCGTCGGCGCCGCCGGTGGCGATGGCCTCGAGGGTGTCGGCGTAGCGCTTGCGGGTCATGGTCTCGTTGAGGCGGACGCGGTGGCCGTGGGGGGCGAAGTCCATGGCCCAGGAGGGGTCGTCGGTGAGGAAGTTGCCGTTGGGGGTGACGGCGTTCATGTACTTGACGAGGTCCTCGTTGACGCGGAAGCCGAAGCGGGCGATCTTGATGGAGGGCGCGACGAGGTCGGCCCAGGGGAGGCGGCCGTACTTGTTGTGGAGATACTCCAGGCCACGGAGCTCACCCGGGACACCACTGCGTGAAGTTAGCATTGGCGGATTTTCTGTGAAAGAAGCTGTTGTAACTCACCTTGCCAGGCCGCCGTACATGCTGGCCGCCGTGTTGTTGGCGTACATGTCCTCGAAGGCCGCAGCGGGGGCCGTCTCGCGGAAGTCGATGAACTCGTAGGTTCCGTTGGGGGCCCTCACGAGCATGAAGCCGCCGCCCGCAATGCCGCTGTGGTACATGCCGACAGTGCCGATGCAGAAGACGGTGCCGACGAGGGCGTCAGCCGCGTTGCCGCCCTTCTTCAGCAGGTTGGTGCCGATCTCGCTGCAGATGTCCGTCTCGGAGGCGACGGCGCCCAGCTTCGGGGGCCCAGCATACGTGCTCGGGGCCGCGAGGGCGGGCTGCAGCAGGCCGAGCAGCAGCTGCGCGACGGCGGCGGTGGTCGCAAACGACTTCATGGCGATGGAGCTCTCGAGAGACTGGCTGGCTTGGACCGCGGTGTGAACTTGTCGGCGGGGAGAGATGCGCCTGCGTCAGAGACCGAGGAAGAAGAGCTGGGCTGGGAAGCTGGAGCGGAATGCAAGAGTCGCGGCAGCAACAGCAGCAGGCGCGGCCAAGCTTTATCAGGGAAGCTACCTAGTGATCAACTGTCAGTCACCGTGGTTCACCCATGGCCGTTATCGTTCGTGTGATTGGCATGGGTGTCAATTGCGCCCACAACATGATAGGGAAACGGTCGTTTTGGTATCCATAGATTGGCTACCCAGCAAGTAAGTAGGGTGGTAGGGAAGGATCCAACAGGCTGGTCGGTCCGCTGCAGGTTCCCGTGCGACATTTGGGCAGAGCTTGTGTTGAAGAGAGTTCGTCTGATTCAATCGAGAATTGACAAACGTAACAACCAAGACGATAACTGGGGAACTGGTCCGGGCCAATCGACGTGATGCCCGGGGGGTGGTGATGTGATTGCCCGCTTCTTATCAGCCCGTGGGGATTTTTCCAGGAACACGATTCTGCTGTAATTTCAGCGAGATATTGCTACCATTACGGCCACAAACAGAACCTTGCGAGAAACGCCCGCTGCCATTGGGCAATTGGGCGCAACATGTCAATAAAGTGCCGATACCACGCTGATTGGAGGGCCCCACACTGCGCGGTGAGTGCCCCGCATGGCCCCGCACCGAGATCCACAGCTATCGCGGGGACGCCGGCTTCGGCGGGGAACACTGCTGCTGCCAGCGATAAACACCTGCCTTTCCGGGCGGTAGCGCCTACACAAGAGCCCGCTCCCGCCGAGGGGCCCATCCGAGCTGCCCTCACCGAATCGCGTGCTCACATTGACATTGTTGACAAGATAGACAGACCTCATTCGGAGGACGAACGCGCGGCTTCACGATATGTTTCTGTTACATGATGCTCATCGTTGGTGTTTTGTCTGATACGTAGACTTATGACATGCACCAGTCTTATAGCCCCATATCATCACCCTTGTCAACTCCAGGGACTCGGCCCAAACTTTCCAAGGATGGCAACCTGAGGAGACTTCCAGATGCTCCAATCCTCAGACTTGGCCGGGTCTCCAAACGGCTTGAGGGCAGCGAATCGCATTCTGTCGCGCATCGCATTCGTTAACATCTCGTCTCATACTGCATAGAAACACTCTTAAGCATAGAACTCACGTGTAATTACCAGGCTCAATCTGCGACCCGTTCGCCAACACGCCGAACCAGAAGAACGTATGCCGGTACGACGTGTAGATCGCGTTCCGGTGCACGTTCTCCAGCGGGAACGGGATCACGTCAAACGGCCCGCTCGAGTCCGAGAACGGGCTCCAGTACTCGGTGTCGGACCGGTCGTAGTACGCTACCGACCCAATGTAACCGTCCTCGCCGACCGCAGGCGGGTACCTCCAGTCGCTCTCGTTCCATCCGGCCTCGTAGATCTGGCAAGGGTGGTCAGGACCAGGTGCTCTTTCAAATAGCAGAAGGGGCATGCGAAACTTACGTCCCATCGGAGCTCCTTGGACCCCCACTTCATCTGAATGGTAAGCCAGAGCCAATCCTCATCCTGCCAAATTTCATTCGTCCAGCTATAAACCATGTTAGCGACTTGCCAATCTCGTCTAAAGAAGGCAAGTTGGCAGCTCACTAAGGCTTCTCTTCAATGGGGATAAAGTTGTACGTCGTCGTTGCTTTGGGGAAGCCGTGCATGTACATGTCGTCCATCTCCTTCTTCAAATCTGCCGCGAGGCCTATTATGCAGTTAGATGTGTGAATGAACCCAAAGCACTCGACGTCGGCGGTTCTTACCCATGTATGGTATGGCGAGGGACTCATTGTTGCTTCCACTCACGATGACCTTCCCACTGTACAGCGGCAATCCTGCCGGGTTACCAAAGTCGGGTGTTTGGAACGTCACACTGCACTCGTTAGCCCGTCTTCCTATTCATCAACATCAGAAGACATACCTGACAGTCTTCGACTCCCCAGCCTTGAGCGTAAACCCCTCAGGCAAAGCAACCCCAACTGGCATTTCCCTCGGCTCAACCTCCTCCAGCGCCCTCACCCGTGGCGAACTACTAACCGACGTATCAAGCGGCAGCAGAATCTCCATCCCAGCCCCGTCTTCCACGGAGAACGTGTAACTCACATCCTCACTGCCTTTATTACTCACCACAACCTCGTGAGAAGCCACAAAGTTTGCCGTGTCGTTGAGCGCGAACTTTTCAAACTCCAGCGACGTGGTGGCGTTCACAACTTTGAACGCGTCAACCAGCCCCGTGCCCACTTGCGGAGGCGGAGCCGCCATGTCGAGCACGCCGTCCCACCACTTCACCGTCTTCCCGCTGGCGATAATCCGCCGCGCGAGCATCTTAGCGAACCCCGGCCCGTGAACGCTTCGCCCGCCGTGTACGCCGATATACAGCGCCGCCACGCCCGCTACGTACGGACACGCCATACTCGTCCCGCTGAGCGTCGAGAACCCATCCGTAGGGTACGCGCTGAAAATCTCCCCGCCGGGGGCAGCAATATCCGGCTTGATCTCTAAGTCGTACAGCCCGCCCCAAGATGTGAATGACGACGGGAGCCCAGCGAAGTCGCGCGGCAATCCCACCACGTCGTCCGGCCCGGCGGAGAAGTCGGCGGTGACGCTGGCCCCGGCCTTGACAGCCTCGACGATGGCCTCGCCCGAGTGCCTCTCGATCACGGCCAGCGCGCTCTGGTAATCATCCGTGTACAACTGCACGAGGGGGCTCTCGTTGTTGTAGATGAGAATGTACCGCGCGCCCAAGGCGTTGAGATTCGCCTGCTTTGTCATTCCATCGCACCCGCCGCGCCGTACGAGCGCAACAGCCCCGGTCAAGTTATGTGAGCCCTCCGGGTACGGCTCGCACGCCTCAGCAGTAGCATTAGTATCCAGCCCGAGGGGCACGATGGGCCATCCGGCGACGGACTCGGGGAAGTACAGCACGGAAGGGATGTATCCAATCCTACTGGAGGAAGTCTCGTTCCGGAGGGCGAAGGTGGCTTTGAAGGCGGGCATCGGCGCAGACTCACCCTCGACAGAGGCGACGGCGAGGACGTTCTTGCCCGAGGAGCCGGAGGAGCCGTAGAAGGGCCCGGAGTCGCCCGAGTTTCCGGCGGCGATGGTAACGAGGACGCCCTGGTCGACGATACGGGAGGCTACTTCGGCCCAGGCGTTGTCGGAGAAGCCGTTGGGGCCGCCGATGCTGGCGGTGATGATGTCCATCTTTGGGCTGTTAGATCTGCGAGAGTGTGTTAAGGCGAGGAAGGGGGGCTTACGCCGTCATCGTAGGCTTTCAGGAACGCCTCGATCAGTGTGGCTTCGTCTGTTGCGCCTGTTGAGGTGAAGACTTTGTACGCGTAGAGCGAGGCTTTCGGGGCGACGCCGACGAAACTGATGACGTTAGTACACATCTTGGAAGTGATTCAGAGAGGGGCTGCTCACTTGGTAGAAGACCCCGCCACGATGCCCGCGACATGGGTTCCGTGGCCGAGAATGTCGAGCGGATCCTCGTCGGGCTCCTTCTCGCCCGAATCAGGCCAGTCTGGGAACCATCAACACCAGAATCAGAGACGGGGTAACGCATCACCTACTCCCGTCACCAACAAAGTCATACCCTCCAGCAACCTTGAATCCAGCCCCGAATCCGCCGCCGAGCTATACACATGTTAGAACCGCTGCATCCAAGGGGCAGATCAAGAGCTCACTGCAGGATGAGAGTACTGTATCCCGCTATCAACAACGCCAACCTTCGCACCCTCCCCAAAGACTTCGTTCTCATGCAGCCTGTTCACGCCAGTCGTGTGGTGCGTGGAGTAGTTCGCCGAAGCCGCGTCGTTGCTGAAGGACCGTGCAACCTTGACTGGATCGAGCTTGACGACGTGGTTGTGCCAAACCTTGACGACGTCGGGAAGCGCTTGGAGGCTGGCTACGTCGTGCGTTTCGGTCTTGACGTACGCTCCGGAGAAGAGGTCGTTTTGGAACGTCTTGACGACTTCGATGTCGGGAAGGGAGGCGATCGCTCCTTGCAGAGAGGCTTGGCCCTGTGTATATGGTGAGATGTCGTTCGAATTGGCTGGTGGTGAGGGAGCTGCGGTATGCTTACCTGGGCGAATTCGACAATGTAGCGATTCGACACAGTGACGGAAGACCCATTCTGACGTTTGGAGAGGGCACTGGTGCTACCCAGAAAAGGGAGCACCGCAACGGCTAAGGTCCAGACCGAAGGCATGATTTCGGGAGTGCGACGTAGAGTCCAAACTCCTTCTCATGCCTCCCTGCCTCACGCAATGAGAGAGCTGCCCCAACTTATACAGGATATTTCCGCCGCTTCGAATCACTGAGAGAGGCATCATGCGATTGCATCGTAATATCTCGGCAAATGTGCGTGGACGCGGAACCTGCGTATACGGGGTTGCAGTCCGGCGGGTCTCGATCCTGATTTGAACCAGACGGGAAGGAGACCGATGTGCCAAGATCTCGGTTGGTCGCTTGGGCCAAGGCTTGGTTGGGAGGTTGGATGTGAATACGATGATGGCACTTGTTGGGAGGTTACCTACCTCATTTGGACGGTTAGGCGACATGTTCCTGATAGAAGCCCGCGAGGGCTAGGTCACCTGGGGGAAGTGAGCTACTGGCCATGTCCATCAACTAAGCTTTCAGCTCATGTCCAGTTCATGCTAAGGAAACGATTAGCACCAGAAAAATGGTTCAAGCCGAGAACATGCTAATGACAGTTCCAGTATTCAAAGTTCTTCGTTACAAGACAATATCTAACCACTGCAAAGCTCAAGCTTTGACAAGTTCTACAACCTTCATCTCTCTACTCGTACCGTATATCTTGTTCACCTTCAACCCCGCTCCGGCCGCCATCTGGGCCCAATTCTTCGCCGTCCTCTCCTTCCCGCCAATGTCAAGCATGGTAAAGTCATACATGGCCTGCAACGGCTGCGGCGGGTCATCCATGACCATCTCTGCAACCAGCACCCTACTGTCCGAACCCATGGCCTGGCTTAAATGAGTCAACATTTTACCCGATACCTCGTCACTGTAGTTGTGAAGACAGCGGCAGATGAAGTAGATGAGTGCCTCTGCGACGCGTTAGCCAGACCTGGATCTTCTCCTCTTCAGGTGATGATAACTTACTCTGGATAGGCTGCTCCTTATGAAAATCATGACTCTGTAACTTCACCCCCGCGAGCCCCGGGTCAGGATTCGCCGCAACCTGCTTCATAACCTCGTCCCGATCCTCCAACGCCACGCGGTCGTGTGGGATGAACTGATTTTCCTGCAAAATCGCCTTGGTAATATGCCCCTTCCCAGCGCCGACATCCACAAACAGGATTCTGTCCTTCTGCGACGGGTCCGCGATCTTCTCCTTGAGCCAGCTGAAATCGTACTCTTTTCCAATCATCGGGCCGTGCGTCACCGTGTCCATGGCGTCCATGACGCGCTTCAACCGCGTGGGCTCCTGGTGGCAGATCTCCCATAGCGTCTTGTCAGGCTCACCGTGGCCGTAGGAGTACGGCGTGTGGTTCTGCTGCGTCGGCTCGCGACGGCCGTAGTGGCGGTAATACTCTGGCATTTTCACCGCTGAGAGGAACATCTCATCGTAGCTGTGTGTAAGGTAAGTAACTGCACTCTGAATGTGTAGTTTTGCGGAATACGTACTAGAACGTGGCCAGTCTCACTTCCAGATTGCCAGGCCTGTACCTCTTCGATACCTCCGAGTGAGATAGCAGCTCCTCGCCAGTCTGGATGAGTATGTTTCTCGCCACAAGGATCCATGCATAACGTCCTAATATGTCTTAGGCTCGTTGGAACATCGGCGTGGGGGCTTGAATCTCATGCTTACTGAGAATCGCCTCATCGGCATCCACCCTCTTCGCCAGCTGCGCGTATGAAATAGTTCCCTCGTCAGGGATGTTCTCGAAAACGCCCCAGTCCATGAACAGTCTGATGGTCACGATTTCGACGTACGGGTAAATGCGGTTCATGGCATCGTTACCATACGGCCGCGTCGCGTATAAAATCTTCTCCGCGATCAGCTCCATTTCCGGGGTTGGTGCACCATCTCGATTTGAATTGACGAGAGCGGACAACTGAGAAATGAGGCCCGGGAGTTCGTTTGGAGTGATGGCCATGATTGCGTTACGAAAGTTATCGATGTAGTTGAGTGTTCTATGCAGTGAATGATGTCGGTTGCTGCAGGTTATCCTGCTCATGCAGACTTCGCATCGGGAAGACATCCATCTCTTATATCTTCCAGCAATGAAGTCAAACCAGCCGGCAACCATCGCCATCGTAAGCGGGCACCGGCCAGCAGTGGGGCACCGAAGACCGAGCCGGATGGGACGAAAACAATAACCTTGTTCGCCTCCCCGAGCAGCGACGGCCGGTTCCCCCCACTCTCCGCCCGCGCCAAACCCGCGCCGTCAATCGCGTCCCGCCCCTCCTTCTCAGTCGGGAAAGACAAAGTTGGAAACTCTCGTTTCAGGAACCTTTCTCATCCGTCATTTTGCTAATGAGAGCGCAAAGTAGGGCTACGTCGGTAGCTGTTCATTGGACGATATGGGCGGCGCACGCACCCAATCTCGGTTCCTTCGGTGGTTGGTTATTCAGCGCGAGTGCGTGTAGAGTATTTCGGCAACGAGGTTTGTCCGCTGAGGGACGGGAACGTTACTTCCCAGTCCCATGAGTCTAATTTCACGTCTGGTTGGCGGCGTCTCCTCGGCATCAGAAGGAAGGCATGAGATGAGCTAAATCTATCCGAGCCAGCCAATTGGGTGAGCCCCGTATGTGGCCCTTGTGCAAAACAGTCTTTTTAACGATGATCAACTGCAGTGAAAAGTTTCCAGGTGGAATGCTGTGACTTTCTGTCCTTTCGCTAAGAATTCATCAAGAGCATTCCACGACCTAAGAATGCTAAATATAGGCATGTTTTTCTGTTGTACATGTACGTTGATTCAACGAGTGGCTTCGTGATCCGAACTGCTAGGAGTTACATTTGAGAAACCGAAGTCTTTCACCCTCCCAAATCTGTTAAAACTCAAGTGGCAAAAAGGCTATTGTAACTTATGCTTGCTTAGACTAAGAAAGAATCATAAGGCTGGACGGTCATTTACTATAGGTTGTATTTATATCTTAAGCGATTCATCCTATAAGGTCTGTGTTGTTTAGACTTCGGAATACGAGAACCATTTACATTGGCGAGGCGTGCATGAGATCCGCCGTAAGCCTCAAAGTCTTCACAGCTTTCTGGCCTTCATTCCATGCCTTTCACGCGATAAATCAGTCGGAGGTATGATGCATCTCCTCGTCACCAGGTACGGCACCCCTGCCTTCTTTTGTCACCCTCTGGAGACGAACGAGGCATGACATGGCTCTCTTCACTAGCCCTTCGTCGGCTTTCGTCTTCCCTCACTCTCGCCCCAACGCCCTCTTGGATATCGTTCTGCAAATTAACGATTTCAGAAACGACAACAACGAACCTCTGCGTGGGGTGCCTCGCCACAGCCCATGATTGGGCTTCTCCTTGCGAAATCCGAACCATCTGGCTCGTGTACTGCGCTTTCTTGATATTCATAACCTGTCAGATTGCTGCTGAAGACCCTGCATCCTCCTCGGCCATTGGCACAGTTTCTGTCATCACACCAGATAAGATTCCTTGTCTCCGAATCTGACGCCAACCCAAAGGATTCAGGATCGAGCAGAGCCATCCCGGATTGATTCCATTCCATACCGTGTTTTGCAGGTGCAAGCATGACGGACGTTCTGGACAGGGAGATCTGGTCGTTATTTCTGTCCCAAGAATATAGCGTGCTGCATCCTTCGCAGTATATCATGTGTTGTAGAGGCTTCATTTGTGGAAGAAACTTGTAGTCGTCGGCTATATCTTTGCCTTCTTTGCAAGCAATGACCCTTGGCAACTTTCTCGTGTTAGGGTTGTATGGAACAATGCCACCGACTCGACTATCGGGCCCTAGACAAAAGCAATACTCGGGATGAAACGGCCTGAGCAGCTGCTCGAGGTTTGCATTGACATGTGGGCAAAATACGCTGCCATGTCGTGTTTTCAGTGCCTTTAATCCAGCTGTCAAGATTTGGTCGTTCACGCGGTCAGTCTTTCCAACGACGAGAACCGGTAAAGTCCAATGAACCACAACACTAGGTTCTTTCTGAAGCCAGGGGCATAAAGACATTGTTGGAGGGTTGATGTATCCGGCATTGGCGGCAGCAGCTGTCGATATGGCCAGGTCCCTGCAAGTTTGGCATCTCATATAGGTCAAGCTCTGGCGGAGCGCAGCTCCATACGCTGCAGAGCCAATCCAATGGCCGACGTCCTTCAGAGAAACCTTGAGATGGGTACAGAGGTGAACACGACCTTGCGAGAGAATACATTCGCGACCCACCGAGTTGCGTCTTCGCTCTTCCGATAGAAACCACAGCCTGGGATGGTACCTGTCGCAGCAATAACACCACATTATGTGTCCCAGAGTCAGGTGATATAATTGTGATTTGGTGTCGTTCGAAACTCGATACTGTAGGCACGGTGTGCAGAATGAAACTTCTGCCGATCTTCGGACAGTTTGCTCATCTACTCGGAACCTCGACTTGTCGAGGCGCGCGCCCGGCTGAGAGAACCGATTGTCCATATACAAACGCCAGAAGGTGAACGATACCTGGCGTAGCATGAAGAGGTCGGCTAGCTCTACATTGTCCATGATTAGGAGTAAAATCTCGACCGGTAGATGGATGATCGGGCTGCGACGCAAGTTCAGTTCGAAATTGATTTC
The DNA here is from genome assembly GCA_027406125.1 of Colletotrichum tropicale. NCBI lineage: Eukaryota > Fungi > Ascomycota > Sordariomycetes > Glomerellales > Glomerellaceae > Colletotrichum > Colletotrichum tropicale. The sequence continues at coordinate 6,473,317 of JANVYH010000002.1, forward strand.
CCAAGTCGAAGCATTTGGACGCTGCGTTTGAATTTCGTCGAGATCATCAGTATCGAGCTTTCTGGGTGCCACTGAGTTGATATCCTCTGGGGATGTCTGTTGTGCCTTTGTTACAGTGGCTTCTGGTTGAATGCGAAATTCGACGTCGTCGTTTAGCCTCGTTCGATTCTCCTTTTGCAAAGGGGCTAGATGTTCGTCCAGCGCAGTTTCGGTTCCGCTCACTAAGGTGCCATGGACAATGGCCCTCGTCTCCTGCACTATCTTAAACAGTAAGGGTAAAGCCATTAGCGTCGTTGTTTGGGATGACGGCATGGTGAGTTGCGAACGTCAGTTGAAAAGGCTTGGTGGGTGACGGTCAAAAGAGAAAATCAAATTAGAGTCGTGGCCTTCTATATAACTATGAATGGACATAAATGGATAATGCGTGTAGGCTCGATACCAGAAAGGTAGTTCAAGCCGATGGCCACACAGTACCTTTTACCAGAAGCATCAAGGTAGGCACTGAGGTACGAATGTAAGCATGACTTGAATCAAATTAATTTTTGAGAATATATCTATGTGTCTATTCGATTCTGCTTTGTCTATCCATCACCGAAGGCGTAGTCGGGGTAGCTCGAATCAGCTCATCCTCACTTGGCGGAGGTATCAGCCGGTCAACCTTCCTCGTCGACAGCCAATGTACCGTTCCATATCTGTAGAGCTCTCCAAAGGTCCCTGGTCTGTGATCTGCATTTTGAAAGCCCTCCTTCTTGATCAGATCTCCCAGCGCAGGTAGTCCACCTGCTGAGTTATGATACACCTTGTACATGTGGCTGTTCTCAAGCATGTCGATCACAAATTCCTCGGCCGCTTTCCGTCTTGCCTCGTCCGGTTCATCCAGCCTTGTCGTAAAGATCTCGATCTGCTTGGCGCCGTCGTAGTCTGTCTTCATGGCCCCGAGAATGCCATTTTTGATCCCTTCTACCATGAACGCCTTCTTCTCGTAGAAGTCGCGTCCATTCCAGCCAGTCTCTATGTCAAGAAGATTTCTCGTTCGGTCTCCGATGAGCATCTGGGCAACGTAGTCGCTCATCTGCAGGACCTTCTCTTCGAAATTCCAATCGGCCATTCCGTCAGCGATTCCGATTTCTTGAATCAGTGGGTGCTTGTGGAAGCCGCGTTCGTTCGTGCGATCTCTCCAAAGCTCCTTGAAGCCGTTGTGCCAGTTTTTGATGAAGATGGACCCCTTTCTAGCAGCGAGCATGAAGTTGCCGAAACTTCCCCATTTCTTCCTGATCTGACCGGTGATGATCCACAGACCAATCTCGTACGATGAGCCAGGATCGGAAAGAGCGTCCCAAAATAGATCGTCGAGGTGAGTGTGCAGCATGTTGCCGACGTCCATCCATACGCCGCCATGCTCGAAGAGTAATGGGAGCCGAATGAGATCTGACGCATGCTGGGCTTTGTGAGCTCCGTCCATGGTCATGTTGACAAGGCAATTGGGGAGCCAGTCCTTGCTGATGAAGTTGTAGACGTTGTTGGGGGAGCCATCGATGAGATCGACAAGTCGAACAGTCCAACTGGGGCCAAGTTTGTGCACCCAGTTTAGAACGGTGCATCTGTAGCTCGGGTACATGGCGTCAAGGCCTTTGTCCCAAAATGCCCAGACATTCTTCTCGGAAGTGATGGGCCGGAAGGTATTGAGTTCTGCAATGATATCCGGGTCGGTTCTGAGGTCTAGTTGGGACCGTGGCACTTCTCGCAGGCCAGTGGCCCGATCTGGAATCGTAAAGTGTCGCATTTTCGAAATTCGGGGATGAGATGGAAGACTGATTCACTTTTGTCCTGTTGGTTTCCTCGGGGGAAGACGTTGCTGATTTATACGCGAAGTCCAGAGGGCGAGGTTTGCTACAAGCTAGCGGTGGCGGTCGATCGGTGCTCGTCGGCCCCTGACCACCATCGACCCCACCAGCCAAATTCAACGGAGAGCCCACGATGCATACAACATGACCATTGACACTGCCACAGTTGATGTAAAACATGAGTGCGATATTTCATTGGATCCATTCTTGAGATTTAAGAGGCTGGTTTCCGGAACAAATCTTAGTCGTCTGTTGAAAGGGAAATGCAGAGGTATCACCCCAATACGTTCTGTTTCGGCTTAGCGGCGATGAATCATCTCGACTCACAACGCCCTGACTAGGCCTGTGGAGCTGCCGCGATCCGCTCAGGAACGCCGCCTACTTCTGTTCGTGCTCTAATTGGCAGTGTCGATTTCTCTATGAAACACCAAGCCCCAGTTGTCGATGAACTGTTCCGTTGTATGTTTTGTGTTTGTCACATCCCACCGACGCTCACGCCTGCGTAGGATTATTGTCGAGGCAGTCGGTTCTCCGATCCGAAGACCTCCTGATTTTCCATTATCTGCGCCGCTATACTTTCTACGTACTAAATCATTATCAAGGATGCCACTCATAGTAGTTCAAACGAGCTTAGTGAGTACATCGAAGATATTAGAGCATATGAATGTTTGTAATCGCAGGAATAGTAGCAGGAAAAACAGGCGGTCTCCCGTTCCAGCCCCCAGCGACGCCCGGAAAGCGGTCCACTGTAATTATGGGGTCCCGCTCGGCACAGTGGGGTCGATTCACCGGCATCCGGCTCTGGCATCGGTGGCCAGGTGCCTGAGTCATACCAGACCTATTTGTATTTCATTAGGGACAATAAACACTCTTTGATTTTTATAATTTTGAAATGGAAACACAAGCTCGGTTTAGGATCTGGCCACTCAGCGTGAATAATTCTTCAAAGACGCGGACTTTCACCAACGTTGTCGATTTTCACCGTTGCCAAGTTTCGACCTCCATATTTGATATGTACCTACTGGGCGAGAACGAAAGGTATTTCATTTCAGTCGGCATTCACTTAACAACTTTGCCAATGAGAAAACATATACGTCTGTGACACAAAGTCGCCAGATCGCGCCTTGCTAGCAAATGAGTAGCAGATTTCTACGCGGCATCTCCGACTTGGTGAAGTTTGGCCTACGAAGGTCTCCTATACTTTGGGGCACGAAGTTTCTTGGCAGTCTGCAGGTATGCGAAATTGCGGAAGAGTCGGCGACTTTTGATGTCAGAAAATAGCCGCTGCAGTCATGCGCTTCTGAGAAATTCAAGGCTGAATGACTCACCCTCCGTCATCGAGAAGATGTTCATCCTCTGGGAGATGCGAGCTTTTCTCACGTGTCCTCCTGCTCCGAATATTCCCGCGGGCTTGTCAAAGAGTTTGTCTGTAAGACATACCGTGCCTCCTTGTGCCTAACCGGAATAGGTCGACACACGAGGTACGGCGTACCTGCACTTCACGCCGGAATTAAGCATAAGCGCTACGAATCCTTCAAGGAAACATATAAGTTCAGCTGAGTGGTACACTGAAGTCCCTACATTGCCGCTGCACGCCATACAGACTCGCCCTCCCCAATGTCAATATCATACCTAAAATCTTTGCTATTTCGCAATAGCCCCACCGATGCGCCCTCAGAGCCATGGCTAGTCCCAGAGAAAGACACGACTGAGGTCTTGACCTTGCCAGACGGTCGGAAGCTCGGCTACTCCCAATACGGGCTTTCAACAGGCAAACCTGTCTTCTACTGTCATGGACTTCCCGGCTCCCGCGTTGAAGCCGGTCATCTCCACGAGGCAGCCCTGGAGACTGGTGCCCGCATCATCGCGACGGACCGCCCTGGCATGGGACTAAGCACCTTCCAGACCGGAAGGACGCTTTTAGATCACCCGAAAGACCTAGAACATCTTGCTTCTCACCTCAAAATCAACGAGTACGGAGTGATGGTAAGCCGAGCATGTTGATTCTATCTTGAAATACATTTTCTGACTTGGATAACAGGGTGTATCAGGGGGCGGACCATACGCCCTTGCCTGTGCGCGAGCCATGCCTCGCGATAAGCTCAAAGCTGTCGCCATCGTCTGTGGAATCGGCCCACCAGATATTGGCATGAGCGGAGCAGGTTGGTTTCACTGGCTCGGCTTCACGTACGGATGGCGATATGGCCCTCGCGTTGCGGGCTGGTATTTCTACCGGGAAGGTCAATACAACTTGCCAGATGAACAGCGTTTGGAATTCCGTTTACAAGAGGCAGAGAAGAAGAAGGCGACTTATCCGAGACAGGAGCTCGGCCTCTGGTCAGACAGGGAGATTGTAGCACGGATGGTCATGACTGGTCGGCAGTATTATCGTCAAGGAATCGATGGAGTGAGTCATGACGGACACCTGTGTGGAACAGAGTACGGGTTCAATGTGGAAGATATCCGGACTGACCTGCCTATGCGGCTGTGGTATGGACAACATGACACGTTTGTCCCTCCAAATCACGGAGTTCAGATCGCGAAGCGGTTAGGGGACCACGCCCACCTCAGACTGGAAGATGACACCCATGCTAGCATATTCTTCCGTTGGCGCAAGGAGGTTCTCGCCGATTTGGTGAAACACATTTAGGTAAAAGGGGGGATGCCCTGTAATATATTAAGTCGCCGCTCACAAGCCAGAAGGGAAACAACATGATGAGAAAATGTCCCTGTTTCCGCTCAACAGAATTACCATCCTCAAGCACCTGGCATCAAGTCTGCCATCTGCAACATTTGTGGCTTTCAATAATCATGTGAGTCCTAGCCTGGAGTTTATACAATGTTCAAGCGACTATACTTCATATCAAGGTGACTTTCATTCACTTGCCATTGCTCGCAACAGCCTCTCCCTCCATCTTACCGTCGACGTAGGCGTCGCCTACACCACCTAATGAACGGCTTTATTCATTGATGCATGCTTGAAGTGCCAGATTAGAAAACTCTATTGAGATATGAACATGATCCTTCTCTCTCAGACATTATGTTGTGTTGCGAGGGAAAAGCGCAGTCGCTTCTTAGAAATCGTAGTGCCGATGTCGTTGTAATAGTTTCATTGCCGGCAGATAGTGTTGAGGGTCTGGCGCTGCACCCGCCTCAATGAGAGTGTCAGCTGCTGCCGAATTTCCCTTAATCCTCGCCAAGTGAAGAGCCGTGCGCCCTTCAGTATCCGTCTTCTCCAGATCAACAGAAATCTGACTCTTCTTCTTTGAAAGCCTGCAAAGATTGCGAACAATTTCATCTTTACCGTGCAAAATGGCCAGATGAAGCGCCGTCCAGCCGTAATTGTCACTCTCATTCACAAAGGCAAAAAGCTCCTCAACAGCGCCCCAGTGGCCTCCAATGACAGCCCAGTGAACGGCCAAGCGACCGTGAAAGTCTCTAGCCTTCCACTCGATTCCCTCCAGACCGTGGATGATCTGCTGATAGGTTGCTGAGCTTATCCTGTTCAAGTGGGCAAGAACGGCAACGTTTCCCTCGCCTGCCGCCACATGAAGCGGAAACGCTCCATCCGTGCCTTGAACGTCGAATGTTGCGCCTGCGTCAGTGAGCGGGATAATGACGTTATCATCGCGGTAGCCGCAAGCATAATGAAGCGGCGTGTATCCCCGGAAGTCTCTTGAGTTTACGTCAGCCCCGTTTTTGATCAAATATTCCACCATATTCAGGCTTTCTGTCCTAGCAGCGTGGTGTAGAGGTGTAGAACCAGATGCATCGGGCTGATTAATCCAAGGGATATCTTTCCTGCATGTTGCGGGGTTCCCATTGATTTTCATGGCCTCGAGATGAACACTTGTCATGTTGAAGCGTTGCGGTAACTTGGCTGATAGGTCTGGTGGGTCTTTGCGCTGCCTCCAAGGCAGGCACTTCCTCGCATGAAATCTATGACTCAATCGCCTCTCAGGTTGCTCTACGTCATGTTCAATATCCCTGGGTTCTCTCAGATAATGCAGGAAGCCTTGGTGTCTGTCTTGGTGGGTGTAAAGCGTTTGCAGGTCTTCGAAGAGCTCGTCGTGACCTAGAATTCTAAGGCATGTTAAAAGTGCTGTTCGATGCTTTCGGAAATGTTGATCGAGATTCTTGCGTTGACCAGGGGTCATGTCCGACGACCAGCCATCGGGTTGGTGACTTTCAGCTTGCTGATCCAACTTTCTACCCTCAACATTCATCAACCAAAGTTCGTCTTGTGCATCCTGAGCATGCTCGATCAAGAAGAAAAAGAGGTGCAAGAAGAAAGCTCTGCCCAGTTGAACTTCCTTACGAAGCTTGACGGAATTCAAATCATCGTGGTCTAGAAATAGAAGCTCCCAGTTTTGCGCTTTACGGGCCTTGATCTTTTCCTCGCATAGAACATCGAAGATTGCGAATGGTACTGGCGCTTTGTCCCAGAAGCTCAAAGGCAGTAAGAGGCTCAACGTAGCCTCGATCTCAGAGCCAAGCTCAAGGTCGATGAAAGTTTCAATGAGCTTATTCAAGTCCCCGTGCTTCAAAACACAGAGTCGGAGATTGCTCCTCAGAACATTCCGCCAGGTGATGTCAATCAAGATGTTCTCAATCTCCGCTCTACCTCGCACAGGAGACCTCAGCGTCTGTGCCACGGAACAGAAGAACGAATATAATAGGTCTTTTGCGTACAGAAGATCTAGTGTCTCCTGAGTTTCGATGGCCCAGTGAGCCCTCTCAGAGCGTTGAGGCAGTAGCTCCGATACAGAATCCCGAGTGCGCCAGGACTCTCGCTCTCCTCGTGGAACGTCTGTGAATGGTCGTTTTTGTGGGTTGAATCCCACAATTCTGCTCGACTGAAATTTCTTCGGCACGTCGTAAATCTCGTCTTTATCTTCTCGGGGAAGTCGGTAGTCGGTTATGTTGAACATGGCCTGCATAGCTTTTGGCGCCCAAAGACTGAGATCTTTACACATCTGGTCTCTCATATCGTTATCCGCAGGACATAGAATTCTCAGACTGGCTGGATATATCTTGTTGCGGAGCCAGCTGTCATTCTCTAAGTTGACGTGTTTGAAATTCTCGGCGCCCTGGTTGAGCTCAAATTCCTCATCGGCTCCGCGCGCAGTATATGCCCACAGTGACAAGACAGCGTCAATGTCATCTGCTAAGACTGTCCAGGACTTTCCCTTGTGAGCCAAACGAAGCTGTAGAGACATCGTCGGATTCGAGGTAGGAGTTGATATTAAGCCATTATGAATCACGTCAATATTCCAGAGAAAATCGCTCGTTCCGTCGACTCCAGTGCCAGTAGGGTACAGAATCGACATCGTCGTTTCCATTGCATTAGCAAGGTTCAGAGCTGTCTTTGACGTCTCTCGCTGGAAATTTGCGAGCTTAGCAAGCTCCCGGCGTACGTCCAACAGCCGCGAACCCAATTGGGGGCTTGAAAGGTTCTCTTGTACGGCTTTAAGTGGATGGCATCGGGAGCCCCACCCCGTAACAACAGCCCATGTTCCAGGGATATCATGTTGATGTTTTCTTCCATTCTCAGCATTCCGTAATAGCGGGCTTGATGCGGTATCTTCTGCGGTCCCATCATTTGGAGATTCAGGTTCCGTGGGCTGGGTCTCTTTGATAGAGGACTCGTTCGTCTCCCAGACATGCTGTTCATTGACTAATTTCCAAGCTAGCCAGTCAATTTCAAAACCGGCGAGAAGCCTTGACTTCTCAAAGGAACTCGCAAATCCAGGTCTCACAAGAGCTCTTGCGATCGTCATAGCACCTACTGCAGCGAGCTGTGCCAGAGATGCTGCTGCGTTCATCGCCCGCAGGCCAACGAATTGGATGACGAATCCCACAAGACCAACGAGAACCCCGATAATGGCCATGAGTTGCAATGTTTTGTTGTCCTTTCCCTCTCCATAATCTTTGCTGCGACGAGAGGTGATGATTTCAGTTCGTGGTAAAGAGGGAAAGGTTGCAAAAGATTCAAAGACTTGATCACTAACGGTCTGCCCTTGCTGTAACCAATATAGACGGATCTCATAGCCTTCGGCGGGTTTGTATCGTTGCTCATGTGTACTACTTTCCACCACACGAGCACACAGAAGCAACCCTGCAACTAACAGGATGGTACCGCTAGCAGCAAGTGGGAAGGCATGTTCGGGAACAGCTTCGTCATCCTTTTTGAAATCATTGCGTATGTAAGATGGATAGGTCATGACCGCAAAGAAAGCCAAAACGCCTAGTTGAAGAATAATCCCCATGACTGCAACAGTTCTGATAGGAGTCCGGCTATGGCTCTCTGATAGGTTGAGGGAGATGTTCGGTGCTTCAGGACCTGTGTTTCGAATGACGATCATGGAGGATCCGTCGATAGGGTCATCGGCAGTTAAGCCGGTCTCTGTTGTTGACCCAACGGTAGTCTCATTCGAAGCACCATCAGTGGGATGTTGGGAAAGATTGCCCAACTCTATGTTGTTCTCTCTCGAAGCCGAGATACCGCCTGACATACTTCATCAGAATCTCCAACGACGTGATGAAATGATGTCCGCTAGAGAACCTACCTCTGCCTCTGCGAAACCAAGCATGAGTGCGTCTCATACTCCGCCGCATTGCCGTAGAACCAGCATTCGATCCATCTTCAACCACAGAAACGGAGGTCGACACTCCTTTCTGAATAGCAGCGCTGCCGCAAGTGCAATCAAGTCAATTTTGCCCCCCATACTTATCAACTTAGTGATCTTTTTCCTAGGCTTTAATTATTAGCTAACTCATAAATATAGTAAGTTAAACACTATAGTAAATAATATTATTACTACTTCCTAATCAGGTAATAAGTAAATAAAGTTATAATACTCCTAGTAACTTAAAGTAATTCTAAGGTATTATTACCCCCCTCTTTAGCTAGTTCTTACTTAATTAGAAAGTTTCTATAGTATCTAGTATTATTAAGAGCTTCTATAATAAAAAGCTTAACTTAATAATATTAAAAATCCTCTTATAGTTAGCTATTATTACTAATATAATAAAGATATTAATAATAAACTAAAAAAGCTTTAAGAAGGTCTCTATATAATCTATTTACTATTATACTAAGTTAAAAGTAGTTTTTAGAAATTAATAGAAGTAGAGATTAAACTTATCTATCTAGAGTAATATTTAATAGTACTAACTATTAACTTATTATTAGTAGTAAATATTTTCTATATCTCTAATACTAAAATTAATAAGAAGTATATTAACTTATTAGCTTAATAATAAGATCTTATTAAGCTAATAATATTACTAGTTAAAATACTCTATAAAAATACTTAAAACTTTTTTAATCTATCCTTTCTAGTAATCCTTACTCTATATATCTCTTAAGTATAAAATATTATATAATAAATATAGAATAATTATATTAGAAAATAGTAGTAACTTTTTAAAAAGCTTATAGTAATTAAAAAGCTTCTATTATACTTATTTAATACTATTATAGAAAAAGATTTATTACTCCTTATTAAGAGTTTTAAATTATAAAATAAATTATAAAGCTAGTAATACTTAGTTTTTTTATATATAAGTAAGTAAAACTTAGATATTATACTAATAGTATTAAACCTAGTTAGTATACTTTTAAAATAGCTATAATAACTAAAAAACACCTTTATTATTATTATTAACTTTAAGATTAATACTAATATTATAATATATCTTTTAGTTAATAAGATATAAACAAAAGTATTTAATACTTATTATAACCTCTTAAAATTAGCTATACTTATTATTAATACTTTAGCTTTTATATTACTTTATCTAGTAATAAAAAAGCTTAAAAATTATTAAGATCTTAGTAAAAACCTTCTAATTATTAATAGAGAATAAGTCTAACTTCTTCTTTATAGTCCTCTTAATTATTAGATATATATTATTCTAATAAATATTATTATTTAGTATAAACTAAACTTCTTAATATAACTTAGAGAAGATCTAGAAGTTAAAGCTATTATTAATCTCTATTACTACCTTTTAGTACTATTCTATTTATTATAGAGAAGCTTATATAAACTTAATAATATTCTAAAGCTAGCTAATAAACTTAAGATACTACTATATTTTTAGATCTTTATTATATTACTCTATAAACTAATAGTAATCTAATTTAGCTTTAAAAATCCCTTAATCCTTATTAAATAAAAAAGCTTAAACTATAAGATTAAAGATATAGCTATAGTATTATATATACTAAGCTTAAATATCTATCTCTATTATCTCTAAGTTAATCTATTAATAGAAAACTTAGAAGTAAATATTATTATTTATAATATTATTAGTAACTATTACTTTAATATAGTTTTAAATCTAATACTAATTAATAATACTAATAAAAGTTTCTATAAAGCTTTTACTACTATAGTTTCTATAATACTAAAAAAAAGCTAAAAGATATAATTATAAAATACTTTTATTATTAATAAAATAACTAATAACTATTATAAAAGTATAAATATTAAGTAAAAACTATAAATTAAATAATAAATATATCTTTAATATTACTAAGTAAAGTTTAGCTATTATAAAAGCTTTACTATATTAAAAAAAGTCTTAAAACTAATCCTAAATAAAGCTTTAGCTTTATAGAACTTTACTAATAACTTCTATATTATAATACTAAAAGATCTACTAAAAAAAGATATTCTTAAAATAAATAAATAGTAAATTAATAGAAATAATAGAAGTAATATAGAGGTTTTTAAAAGTTATAATCTTAATTTTTAAAATATTAGTATTAATAAAATAAAGTCTCTTATATAGAAATAGTATTAATATAAGAAGTAAAGAAATAAAAATAATATTATTAAAGTTCTTATCTAATAAAAGAGAGATCTTATAAATATTATAGCTACTTTAGTATTATTAAAATATAATTTATATAATCTAAAAGCTTAAAGTAATATACTAAAATAAATATTCTTATTTAGTAGTAGTAATAAGAGCACTAAATAGCTATAAAGCTCCTTTTATATTATATTACTAGTAACTTTAAAAAGAGATACTAGCTTAGCTTTATATAACCTTAATAAAAAAATAGCTATAATATTAAATCTAGCTTAATTAACTCCTACTTTACTTCTATAATAACTACTTTTTAACTATATACCTTTAGTTATTTATAATAATATAAAGTAAGTTATTAATTATAAGATTTAAAAAAGTATTAGTAGTAAGAGTAACTATAATTTAAATTAAGATTTAAGTATAAAAAATACTTAAAAGTATATATATATTAATAGTAGATAAAGAGGTAGTAATAGTAATTAATATTATAAAAAGTATAAATATATAAGTATAAATAATAAAGAAAATATAGAATAATAAATATCTTTTATAAAAAATAACTAATTATAATACTCTTTATATTATTTAAATTACTATAATAACTTCTACCCCCTTAGAAAGTTTTAAAAAGATTACTTAAAATCTAATATTTTAAGAGTAGTTTATAGAGTATTAATTAAATATAGAGATATTATAATATTAGTAATAGTATTATATTTTAATAACTATATATACTAGAATAAATAAAGTACTAACTAATCTATAGCTTCTTATTAGTTAGATCTATTTATAAATAAGATATTAAGTCTAATAATTTAATTAAGGGGTAATAAATTACTTACTTAGGTAGTAGCGATAGTGTTAACTTAGCCGATTAGCTTGTATTACTTGCTAAGTGACTTGCACTTGCGGCAGCGCTGCTGAATAGGTTGGGCTTGCACTTCCAGCTCAGAATTGCGAGTTCCTTCATAAAGGTCAGTATGTTTCCTACATGGTAGAAGAGGCCTACGCTACCTTCTAGTTTCAAGAACCCATTCTTAATCGCTTGTTCCAGTGTCTTGAACTGGATCCTTCTACCAGTCTGATCGTTCCTCCTCACCGAATCCTTTTTGGTGTCATGTCTAGGTACGAGGCACATGTACTCCCATACAGGAGCCAAACCTTGACACCTGACGATACTCTCGCCATTATATAACTCGCAAACCTCGCGTGAAGTAGACGACATCAGCTCCATTTCGGCTACTGAGGTGTTCTCCTTCGCCCGGCCAATGATCGCCTTCAGCCGCATCGGCCCGCCCACGCGAATTGCGCTCACGATGATGGTGATAATTCCTAACGGAGCCATAGCTAACGCAACACAGTCTGCCCAACCCAGTGATTGACTCATGAACTGCATAGTCGCGCGTTCTCCAAAAAGCGCGAGGACACTGGATCGATTAGCATGCTACCCAAGAAAGGGCATGAAATCAGACTCACGGCGCTAGATCAGAAAAGAGGTTGTTGGTGAAATCATCCAGAGCCCCAGCCTGGGCGGAGACAATCAGCGAGGTGAATGCGAGGCATGCCCATAGCCGGCGACGCGCCATCTTGGTTACTTCCACCAATGGATCGCTGCGCTCTACGGTACGAGACTGTTGCTTCTGGTTGATAGCCTCTGAAGTAATGCCGAGAAGGATTGATAGGAGTTTGGCGAAGGCTCTGAGGGCTTTCGAATTTTTTTTGGTATTTGAAGATGGACAAGGCTGGCGCCTAGAGCAGGGGCTCATGCAGGCGTGCTGACTGACTTTGACCACGACGTAATGATTGGTGAAGCGAAGGGGCTTGTTCCATTTCGATCAATCACTTCTTGGCGGCTGAGAGCCTGCCTCGCTAGCCTAACAGATCCTTGTAATTGGTCAACTTTATATGGAAGTCGCAGATTCGAACCTGATTGCGAGTGTCACCCAATATTCCACAAAGGCTGTCAGTTGACGGTTTTACCTGCGAGAACAAAATCGGCCATAATAGAAAATCAAAGGATAGGGTATTATACTCAAGAAATGGACTATGGAATTGATAGTCATGCCTATGACGGGCTTAATCAATCATTTGATGCAACCCATCAACCACAATGCAAATACACCCCCTCCCACTCCACCCTAGGGTTAAGCGTAAGCACGTATCCTAAATCTACATAAAGTATCATTCTCAGCCTTTCAGGTTTTAGAACGATCGCCTCAGCTTCCTGGTGAAGGAAGCTTTCAGTTTTGTTACTCAGCTAGATAATTGTATTTGTACATGGACCCAGGCGGGAGCTGATGACAGGACAACAACAACAACGATGACAACGAAGACGAAAATGAAACATGTCATCGGGACAAAAGTGAAAATAATGATGATGGGTATATCAATTACCATGCTTGATTTATGAGGTGGACAGCTTATGGCGAATACTCCTTACGGGGTGCAGAACTCAAGTATCTTGAGAAGACAGCAGAGGAATTGGTCATGCACGCTCTGTGCGACTGCGCGAGACCGAGACATCGGACGAACCAAGTCCTTATTTGTCATATGGATATTTCTGACGTCGGACATACTTTTGCTAGAGGCCGAAAGTCAACTTCGTGGGCATGCAGTGGATGAGGTGGTCGGACTTATCATCTTAACTCCATAATAGCGGCATCTGTGGAAACACGGGTCCCCTGGCAATACGATATGATAGAACAGAGCCAATTGGTTTTCCGACATCAGATACGCCCATCACGTTATGTATGCGGAGATTCTAGGGGGTTGGTTACCTGTAGAGTTGCGGAGTTTAGGCGGGTCAGTGTCACGAGGAGTGATGCAGGCTGCAAGCTTCCAGATTGCTTAAAGACGAGATGAAATGTCTCGATGAATCTTCCTATGACACCAACATTCGTCACCTCTCTTATTGTACATACCTGAACTTGCCCCTCCTCTGAGGCTTGAAGAAACCCCAGACATACCAATCAGACACTCTCAGTGAGTCGCATCATCATGGCACCAAAATACACCAGCAAGCTCGAGGGCAAGTCTGTTCTAGTTGTCGGCGGGACTTCCGGTATTGGCTTTGCAGTCGCAGAAGCAAGCGTCGAGTATGGCGCAAATGTCGTTGTCGCAAGTCGAACCCAGGAGAAAATTGACAGCACGATTAAAAGACTCAAGGAGTCGTACCCGAGTGCTGCGGACAGAATCCGAGGTCACGTCGTCGATCTTTACAGCGACGACTGCGAAACTAGCATCACAATGCTGTTTGAATATGCGACCAATGGTAGGAAAGACTTGGTGGACCACGTCGTGGAATCTGCCGGAGAGTTCCTCACGAGCTCGCCTACGCTCCAGGACGCCACGCCGGGCAACATTACAGACTTCGCCAGAACCCGCTTTATCGGCGTATCTATCCTAGCCAAGGTGGCAGGGAGCTATATGAAAAAGGAATATACCTCATCGATCACCATGACGAGTGGCGTACTGGGCTACAAGCCAATGCCTGGCTTCGGCATCAAGGCCGGCTTGGTCGGTGCCAAGGAATCGCTGGCGAAGGGTTTGGCTGTCGACATGGCGCCTATCAGAGTGAACCTGGTGGCGCCGGGTGCCGTACAGACTCCATTGCTGGATCATGCAAGTGAGAATAGCCCGATGGAAAAGGAAGCTGTGGCCAAGAAATACCGAAGCTCTACCCTCTTGAACAGGATTGGAGAGCCAGAAGACCTGGCAGAGGCTTACCTGTCAATGATGAAGAACTACTTCATTACCGGAACTACCATCAACGTGGAGGGTGGCTTTTTGTTGAAGTGAGCGGATATCACGGAAGGATCCGGCGTTCGGCAGGCTTAGATGGCGATGTCGCCGGCTGGAGATCTGACGGAGCTTGCCCCGGTGACAATCCGCTGGAGGTGAAGAAAGGGAGCACCCTGCCTGGCGCCGAGCCACGATCCCAGGCGTCTGGGTGGAGCTAGTTTAACAGCCTTTGACGATGATATCCTTGACATATTGTCGGTAGATGAGCACCTGTTCTGCCACCTCTTCGGAACATCCCTAGCTCAAGACCATGTATGAAGTAAACAGATGATGGACCCAAGCCAACAGAAGAGCTTTGACCAAACCTTGTGTGAACTTTTGCTTATGTAATAGATCGTGATTTTGCTGCTGCCACGGACCATTTGCCCCTGGCCTTTTCCCCGCGGGTTCTGGATTTCGACATCCGTCAACCCGTCACAACATTGACAAATTCAACCCTCTTTGTCTGTCTCGGAATGACTGTGCCTAGTTTCCGACTTTGTTTCTGTGTCTTACATGGGTGAATGGACTTCCGGATGACAACGGCTTCACAGTCTGCGCCCCTGTCCGGGTTGTCTCGCCCTGGGAAGGCCGCTCTTCGTCCGATGCCAAACACACAATGGAGGTATGCGATTCTCTTTCTCCAGCAGTCCAATTGCGAAGAAAAGCGACTGACGTGAAGGACGCCACAGTCGTTGAAGTCCCAGCCTTCCGGTGGGAGGGCAACAGTACGACGCTGCCCGCCGATCCCCGATGCGGTCCCCGACAAACACCATCGAGACGCGACTATCCGGAGAGGATCCCGGCCGAGAACGCGTTGCCTACAATTGGGAACCCGCGACTGCGAGACGGCCGGATTCGCATCTAGCGAACGAGGGCGATGAGCCGCCATCAATCAGCCCCGGCGCCACGCTCCTGAACCAGACCGCATTCTGGCCACGACGCCGGCTTCACGCTTGGGCCAGATTGTTCATCCCCACCGAACCAACTCCACAAATAGCTCGATCGTACACTTTTGGCAAGGACGAAGCTATAGACGCCGGTGAGGCTGGGATATGTGCTGTCAACATGGCGCGATAAATTGGGAATCGCGTGGTAGGGAACCCGTCCGGAGACCAATGGTCTTGGTGGCTGGTCAACTTCAACTCCATTGTCAGGCAAGACATTTTGACACAGCAACCGCAGTCATGCTGGGCAATGGAGTAGTCCTGTCGCCGCGGGAGTAATCCAATGGCACATCAGCGCTAGAGCGATCCAGGAGCTGGCACTCTATGGCAGGCGTGCTATTGAAACCTTGCTCCGCCGATGGATTTGGCACTCCGCGGCGGTAGGCGGCCTTCAAGAATCCTTAGGGCGTAGGGTGATTTACGTCCGAAATATTGGATCATGATCCGGCTCTGTTTGATGTGCGTTTAGATGTGCTACTTGCACGATCTTAGTTTCGAAGATGTGAAGCAGCTTCAGGCACCGTTGGAGCCAACGGACCAGTTTGACCAAGTTGTCGGATCCTGCACCCAACCAACCACCGCTTTTGCCTGATGTTGAGAAAACGTCGGCGAATCGGCGACGTCACAAAAGGTCCGAGGCGCTCCCAAGTCCTTTGCGCCACGGCGCAGCCCGCCGCACTTCAAAGGGGCCGTGGCTTTCATGCCAAATAGATGATCCCTTTTTTGGTGATCGATGCTGCAGAACAAGACGCGCTCTGACTCAGCCATGATACCATTTCCCCTCGAGCTGTCGCCGAATCACCCTGATGACCCCAACGGTTCTGCATCTTCTCACGTGTTTTCTGCTGGCTAATGCAGCCAGATTTGTGCTAAACTTGGGCTAATTAGCACCGGCCACGCGGCAGGGGATGAAAATCAGGTGTTCCGTATCTTCGGAGCCGATTGATGCGAATCGTGAGTTAAACAGTGCAACCGATTTTTCCGAACTACATTGGGGTCAATAGTGACGATGTCGAGCATCGCGAACAATTCGCAGTGCATTTGATATCATGAGAGGGGGCCAGTGCCTGTCTGATACATCTTACTTCTTCCGGCGCCCAAAGCAATGGGCCAGATCTGCTAAGGAGCGCCGATCCAGTCGGGACCACTCACAGTGTCTCACTCGCCCAAGAGCCCCCAGCACTATTTCAGTGAAAGAAACAACTGGGTGATAATAATGGAATAAAGATGCTCATATTCCGGATGCGAATGAACATGGGGGGAGGAGGTCGTCACTGGCCCACTTAGCCTGAAATCGTAGATCTTGACGGAGCAGCACCTAGGGAGACCCCGGACTGCCTTGGCCCCGGCCGGTCCGACGCCGCGGCTGTCCGAGCGAACCCTCTCTACCAAAGTGTCTCTGTGGTGATTCGCCAATTCGCGTCGCTTGCACCACGCTGCTGCAGGAGAGCCGTTGCGGGAACGTACTATGGGTAGCCGAGAGGTGTCTTGCAACTGTGCTGCTGTACGCTGCAGCGTACCTTCGTTCGTCCCATGAATGCAATGCTTCTCCGTTTCTCCCCCGAAATTCCCGGAAAGGAAGGACAGTCGTTAGGCGATGTCCCCGAGTATCACTAGGCCCGTTGTTAGGTGTGTTGCAGTGTGTTTCCAACATGAGGCCAAGGAATCCCGCAGAGCACGGCCCATGTGAGTTGTGATGGGGGAAGAGCTGCCGAGGACGGCTCCGAGGTGCTTCGCTTCAGTCCTCGTATCGGGAGCACACGTGTGTTTGCATTCCGTGCATGCTGCACGCTCTGTCCAGACGGTGTCCAGAATGCTGCAGAAGAGGGGCTAGAAAGAGGGAAGAAGCAAACGAAGAAACGGGTCTGGAAGAAAAAGCAATATGCAGAAGTAATTTGGTTCAAAATCACGTACGCAAGTTCTGTCCCCGCCGACGAACTGCGTATGTATCTTTTTCATTTGTTTTGCTTGTCTAGGGGGTGGTTTCTAATATCCATCTGATCGGCTGATCGGCTTGTGGGCCACTTCTCATCTCCATCAGCTAGGGAAAAGTTGGGGAACTGCTCGACCGATTCACGACTCTGATCTGATTCCACTGACACGGGGAGATGAGAGGAGGACGCAGGATAGACTTCTTCCGTGAATAACTTTGTACACATTCTCTGTGGCAAAGAAGTGAAGGCTTGTAACAGAAAGTTATGCCCACCAGCCCTGCATCAGCAGATCATGCCCATCTTTGTTTCCCTCATCCCCCAAAACTGCTAGAATGCCAGTGCAGACTGTAGCAAGTGAAACAAGTTCGCCAGCGAGCAAAAGTAAACTAGTCTATCCCAGCCGCTTCCGGAGCGACAATACCACGTGTGCAGGGGCCCGATGCTGACGGCTAACAAAAGAAGGTCGAACCAAGCCTACGGGGTGTGGCGTGCATCGAAGTCTGGAGCTACTTTTTGTAGTTTCTGCCCTCGAACCCCCCGGTCGGGTTCATCTCGACAGCACTATGGGCGAGACCGACACACAGGCGGGATCATTTATCATACCCTTCCTCCCTCCCTCCTCTACTCAGTCTCCCCCTTCTCGCATGTGGTTTGTCTGACATTCAACAACTATCGCTCGGGTTTGAAACCTTTTTTGCCAAACGATCTCAGGGCAACTGCAAACGACTTGACGTCTCGCTCAACCCGCCCACGCAACTTGTCGAAGAGGGAGGAAGAGGGACTCGAGTATGCGAACGGGAGCGAACGCTCCCACATCAAGCGCCAATGGGCTCCATTCTTGATTTGCTCGGCAAGGCCGACAACCTCAGCGACCCCATGCCGATATTGAACGAGCGAGCTGCAGTGCTTGGCATGGTTATTTCTTTCCTGGTAGTCGCCTGGATTTGCGGCATCTTTCGACTTTACGTTCGATTCTTCGTCGCCCATTGCCTGGGATGGGACGACTTTTTTGTCGTGCTGGCCATGGTAAGTCGTCATCATGACGGGAACAGGTTGCGATTAGATATCTAACATCCATTTAGCTTTCCAGCTTAATGTTATCAGCAGCGACATGTGTATCAACGAATTACGGTCTAGGTCAGCATTTTCTGACGCTGGGCTTCGCTGGTATGGTCGCATTTGTCAGGGTAAGAGTCCTCTCTAAGTCGCATTGACATCCCGTCTGACCACTCTCATAGAGTTTCTACGTATGCGGTGGCGCATACGCGATGGCCACGGCCTTGATCAAGTTGGCGTTGCTGTTCCAGTATTTGCGCATGTTCGAGGCCGGCTCGAAGTCGCGATTCGTCACTCTGGTGGTTATCTACATCACCGCCGCGTGGGGTCTGGCCTACAGCTTTCTCGCCTTCATCCCTTGCTTCCCGGTTTCCGCGTTCTGGAACTTGACAACCGTCACGAAGGACAGATGGGCTTTCGGCTCACACGACCCGGTCATCTTTGCGCGCACTTTCGAGAGTCACGTCGGCATGAACGTAGCGTTGGATCTCATCGTCTTCCTAATCCCCCTCCGTCTTTTCCTGGAGCAGGGCCTGAGGGCGAAGTCACGTCTAGGTCTCTTGGGTCTCTTCACTATGGGCGTTCTGTAAGTTGATCATCTGTGTAACCCTGGGGTACATCCCGCTAATGCAGTCCGCAGTGTAAATATTCTGGGAATTTTCCGATTGATTGGCATCAGCCACACCCAAGCCGGTACATATCCGACCCTGGACCCCTCATGGTACGGTTGCGTGCCCATTGTTCTCGCCGCCGTCGAGGTCAACCTCGCCACAATATGCGCCTCACTGCCTATCTTCTGGCCCGTCCTCCAGATGAACTTGGGCAAGATCTTTATCACGAAGGAAATTGAGATCACATCTGAGGTTAGGCGATTCAGCGGCGACGAAGAGATGGTCGGCGAGCTTGGTGATCTTTCGCCACAAAAGTCATTAAAGAGCCTCGGCAGAGACCCCAATCCGAGGTGGTCGGACATGTATGCCCCGTCCCCGGATCGTTCGAGGGCGATGAAGGTGCACGTTGAGGTGGAATCAGGCCGCAAGCATGGCGAAAAGCTATTTGTTTCTGAGCGTTCCAGGCGAGTTCTTGACGACCACGAGTCGCAAGAGCATATTGTTTCTTCCAATGTTCCATACGTTTAGTTAGATGATACCACATTTGATTTTCCGTTTCACCACTCAAGCATTCTCCTCATCGCCCGTCACAATGAGTGTCATGTTTACCCAGGGTCCAGAGGGACAGCCCGTCATTCGTAATTGCGCCCGTAAATCCAGCATATGTCTCAGCCCTTAAGAGGTTTCATAGCCTTGGCGATGAAGCGAAGCCTTTGTCAGATTGAGGAAGTCTCACTTCTTTCGGCCGTCTTCGGCGAAATGAGTCGCAGTTCATCGGTGATAGGACCGTTTTTTGACTGGCTCGCGGAACTCTATCCGGTCACACTGACATGGTGGCTGACTGCGTCTTTGTCCCGAAACTCTAATTCCAGCCTCAATCGTCCTCGATGCGCTTTCTTCGGAGCACTTTCTCCCTATGCATTGCTCGCAAGTCAATTACATTGAAAACACAGTATCATGTCGCCATCTAACGTCGTTCATTGACCAATAACCAGCTATTACTATTACCAACGGTCGTAAACCGTCGTTCGAGATTCATACAACCCCTCGCTTGCAGTCGTGCTACTTTACTGGTGTGGCTCCTAATTGGGATCACTGATACTCGTAACAGAAGGGGCCACCCCTGATGTCCATCACATCGCTCACCACCATGTCCTTGCCAAAGTTGGGGAAGCTCAGCGGGTATTGAAGGGTGATGTTTTCATATGGCACGTCCCCAAAGAAGTTGAACGGGTAGGCGAACATAGCGTCTGGGCCGCCAATGGCAGTTTTGCGCGCAGGCCAATCTATGGACGAAGCGTTGTCAGTCGGCAGGTTTCCGAGTCAAAGATGTGGCCATATTTCTGAACTCAAATTCATCGCATAATGCCCGGCAACTGATGCAGGCTGAAAGGGACCCCCAAAATAAGGAAGGCGACATACCTCTGCGCTGCCAGTCGTTCCAGATCTTGTCCAGGGCGCTGTGGATAAAGTAAAAGATGGGATCGCCAGGGGAGGAGTACATGTCTGCGTTCTGGACAGAGTTAGCTGATGCTTTGGCCAACTGCATTGCTTTGACATGAACTTACCTCTCCCACTTGACCCCCAATGCCTAAATGCATCCCAGCATGAAGGGTTATGCCGCTGGCTTCAAAGCTGTAACCCTGAATATGGTGATTGAACTCATCGTAAAAAGGTGCTGAGAGAGCGCGATCAATGATTTCGTCGGCAAGCGCTGCAGCGACCAGAGTTGGGCTGAAGTCACGTCTCAGGCAGTGGGGTTGGTATTCGACAGAAGCGCCTGTGCAGAGAGTTAGTCTTCAGTTGCGTTCACCAGGTGAACCGTGAGATGACTGGCATACCAAGACCCATGGGGACAGTCAGGTTCGCAAATGGGCCCTCCTGCACACATCCTAAAAACACGTCAGTTGGGTGTGTCGTGACTCGTGTCAAGTGTTTCACGAACCTCCGCCCGTTCTGTTAGGAATTTCCGTTGGTGTCTTAGTAGGGAACTCTTCGGGGTCGCTGAGGTCTTGGATGTACGGCCCGTTCCCGCCGAACCCATACACGTTATCGAAGATAGGGGACTTAACAAAACTCTCCGCGGTGTTGTCAAGACTGATGTCCCAATATGGCAGACCGCCCTGGTAGGAGCATTTGTTTCGCAATTCAGACTCAAAAAGGTATAGCAACCACCGATGCCAACTACAGTCCTGTCAGTAGGAAACTCAGTTACGAGACAAGTGGCTGTGTTCTCACGGTAAGAAAGGGCCCTGTGGGATAAGTTAGACTAAACCATCTCGGAGCTTGTTCAGAAAACCACTCACGTTGAAATGCACTTGCTCGGTGACTCGGATATGGAGACCCTGGAAGTCATCGTATCGTGACCTTGCCCCAGGCCATAGTTCATTTCCTTCGGATGGGAGAGACATCAAGCATTTTACCGCCCCGATGTAGTCGAGCCTCTGCTCGAGGGAGAGTTGTCGCCACTCATGCCTAATCAAGGGGTTCCTGCAGCACGCTGGGCCAGTGCTGTTGGAAGGAGCCGACGCCACGCCACGAAAGGACGCCAGAGCGAGAAGGTGTGATACAAAGACAGAGAGGAGCTTCATGATTGCTCCTTGCAGTAAGGCGGCCGAGAAGACTTGAGATACTCGAGAAACCACAGCTACTCAGATCGTCATTTGACCAGAATCAGATGAGGGAGTATAGTAGCTATTCAAAAAGCCAGGTGGACAGACTGGATATATACAAAGGTTTAGTGGCGATGAATGGTCTGCACCAACGGCAAAACATGCGAAGGAGCAATTGAGCAGGCATCTACTAGACCCTGGCGGCATGAAGATTGGGAGGCGGCCGCTGGGTCTGGCGAATGTGATTGATGGCCATGAAGTCTAGCGCCTTGGAACACGGCTTACTTGCTGATTTCAGAATATTGAAAGGGATCAGAATGCACGTTGGTCGCATCGCATATCAGCAGTCATGGATGCCAGCAAACATTCAGTCGCTGTGTTGGTCACCAACAGGGTCTGGCTCGATCGGATGATGAGTGGGTGCTGCTGATGGACCCGCTGTCGAGGCCCTGTCGCTCAACGAATCTCTCATCCTTGCTTCAAATACGGATACCTCGCAAGGACCCTTTGGGGCGGTGGCTGGCACTGACTGCCCATGGGCAGAGAAATGAGTTACGACTCAGATAAACGGCTTTGTGGACTCGAATCCCCAATGCGCAACACGGTTTGATTGCGATCTGGACGGATGTTCGATATTTTCACAGCTCCTAGCTGGCAATCTTTCCGCCTTCAAGTTTCTCGACGAAAGGTTCTCACTGCAGCAACATAAAAATACTAAGCCCAGGCACCGGAAGCGACCGGAAGCTGGGGTCATACTCTAGCGTGCGGCGTTGAAAAAAGGTAGGGGCCCTGCCCGTTCTCTGTGCACCAACAGCGCTTCATGGAACGTGCTTCATTGAAGAGTCGCTTAGAATTGCGGAGACCAATGGAACCCTTCATCTTGACCGGAGGAGTCCGGGGCCAAGCTGATTGTGGGACGCTGGCTGGCATTACACCGATAATCACCGGAAGAAGCCCATCATTGATCTCCGTTGAAATGCGACAGTTCTAGAGTCAGCCGCATCATAATATCAGATGACAATATAACGACATTCTGGATTATTATCAACGCAATTTCGTTCCAAAGTCCATATGTGGATCCTGATAGCGTCGAGGACAGGCGTAGGAAAAGACACAAAGAGAGAACTTTTCGGCCGAGCTAAGTACTTCGCTGGTATCTACAAAACTTCCAAGGGCCCAAAAGAGATAGAGAAGCATTGTTTCGTCCTAAGCCTGGTGTTTGGAAATCAAGCGGCCCAATGACTGATCGACTGATCCATGCGAGTGCTTCACTGATTTTGGCCGTCGGATAGTTGTTGGAACCGTTGGAACGGGTTTCGGGCCTTGGAAACAAACTGTTCCTGGGTCTAGATCCTTTCCAAAAGGCTAGGTTGAGATCAAAAAACTCACAGGAACTGCAAAAGTGCATCAATTTTGTGACAAGGATCGGGGCATCGAGGATTGTCTGGATGCTTCATCTCCGGGAAGAGGGTGTGCTCACGTAGGCGACATCTTCGGAAGTCTTCCGGTACAAGCATTCTGTTCTTGGCAGATAAGGGGCTATCCAACATTCCTTGTAAATTGAAGGAAAAGTCCACGGAAACCAACGAGCTCAGGGAATCGGCCACATTCGTCGGGAATGCGGATGTGACTGATCGTGTGGTACACTTTGTTGGAACCGGCGACGTGGTTCAGCGGAGGCGGGCTCTTCCTCCGATCATAGACAAGACCTCGGGAAGGTAGCATTGAGAGTGGAATGCGATCCTGTCTGGTGAACCAACATGTACAGACCCGACGATGGAAGATGTTCGACTCTCGTACTTCAAGGCTCGTGCTTTTTGGGCCTGTAATTCTTACTTGATGCAGACGACACTGATCATCCTGGCAAGGATCTATGGTTGATTAGGCGTATCATACTAAAATACTCATTGCCAGCAACTAAATTGCCAGTAAAGGGCGAGTCTGGACGACGAATATTTGCAGGTCCAGACGATGAGTGAAGTGGCAAAATTGCAAGCCTTGGCTTCGACCTGCCAAAATTTTGGTCCATACATGGCCGGGTTCTTCCAGCAGGAACAACCAACATGTGGTTGACCGAGCTGCATAGGCGAGACTCCGGCTTTCTTCTTCTTGCGGCGCAGCTGTGAAGAACCTGCTTCACGGAGCTTCTCCCATGCTCGCCTAGGCTGAGCCATGTAACATAATCCGCCACAGTTCAATGAGGAGAGACCTGGCCTGAACAGCCTTCCAACTCTGGCCTTTCCCGGGAAATCTGATCACTTTGGCGCCGCTGAATTTCTCGAGCGACTAACACCCACCGGCGTTCCAACTTATTGTCTCGTCTCTCCGCGGGTCTGATTTTCTCTGACATATTCTTCTCTATCTTCGCTTTGCTGTGAGAACCCTTCTTCTTGCTAGTTCACGATGACGGACAACACTACCGCTGTCCATTTTAGGGACTCGCCAGGCTATGCGGGCAACAAGACCCTCTATCTCAACACTGCCCTCATTGTTTGCACTACCCTCGTGGTTGGTACAAGGTTGTACGTCAGAGCGTTTATGTCGAAGGCCTTAGGACTGGACGACATCATTGCGTTTGTCGCGTTTGTAGGTTCGACCTTATTTGGCGAGTTGGAGTGACCGTTCTGACAATGTTATTGTTAGGGCTTTGTGATTGCACTCTCGGCAATGGATATTCGCTGTAAGCGGCACGATTAGACCGTCCGTAGACTGGATACTGAGACCGGAACGAAGTGGTTCAATATGGCAGCGGAGCGCATGTCGACAATGTCCCACAGGAAGATTTGGCGATATGGTTCGAGGTAGACTCTCAAGCAATCCCCAAGCAGTCAAGAGCTAACAGGTTGGATATCAGTCGATTGTAACACAGGTCTTGATCTACTTTATTGGCACCGGGCTAATGAGGCTTTCGATCGTTGCTTTTCTACCCCGCCTCAGCCAAGACAGTAAGGAATCGTTGCCACCAAGATCATTTCTGCTCTCGTCGCTAATCCCAAGCTAGAAACCTACATGATTTTCGTTTACATCACTGGATTCTTCGTGATCGCCCAGACGTTCGGGTGCTTCATCTATCGGTTGACCGAGTGCAATCCAGTTGCGTAAGTCATGATGTCGAGGGTAGCGGAATCAAGGATCTTGGATTGTACTGACATCAACCGTATGCAGGGATATATGGAAGCCTTCTTTCATGCCAGGTCTGGACTGTGTGCCCCCGGAATCCGAAAATAGCATGATGGTGGCGCACCAAATAAGTGGCCTGGTTCTTGACCTAGCCTTAATGGGGCTCCCGATCTGGGTCGTCTACACCAAGATGCTCTTCACCGAGAAGGCCTTTCAGGTCATTCTCGTCTTCAGCGTGGGGATATTTGTGATAGTGACGGGTTGCATCCGTTTATACATGTTGACAACCCTCCTTTTCCTGGCCGATCCGTAAGTGCACATCAGACCAAGCCCAGTGCTGGCAGTTTGTTCAGGGGCCGACTGACCTTCCAACCCAGAACATTCAACATGTCAACCATCGGTGTCTGGACTGACCTTGAAGGACACATCGGCCTATGGGTTGCCTCCTTTCCTGCTCTTCAACCCATCGTCCGTATTATTTCATTTAAACTGGGCTTGAGGAGCAAGCTACAGAGTTACGGAAAAGACGGTCGATCAAACACTGGCGGTGCAGCACGGTCCAAGTCCGCACCTTGGTCAGGGGTGACCAGAAGCAAGGGATACGTGCGTAATGGAAGCGGTGCCGACGACACCGATAGCCACAGTGAAAGGGCTTTTGCACAAACCATAGGCGAAGATATGGAGCTGGATTCACGTGGGAATAGGTTGACGGGGATTCAGAAGAGGATTGAGGTTGAGGTTCGGGTCGATGAAGGTCAGGGCCACACCACTGGCCCAAGCTATCCACCAGGCGGTGGCTCTAAAACGTGGCTTGCCATTTGACGTTGTATGACACTGGCTTGGATTCACACATGGGCAGAATGAGTTGTAGACACATTGGCATATCTAACTTGAAATCAACTTATTGGAATTTCAGCAGAGCTGACTTAGCGCGATGTATGTAGTAACTTAGTCTCATAGTGTTCAGATGCTCTTCTAAGTAATCGATGATCTATCTATCTCCCCTAGATCTTGGCAACTGCCCGGTAGCAAGGATAGTCACCACGGTACAGAGAATTTCGAAGCTCTCTGATCCGCTCCTCGGTCAACAGTAACGATGTAGGGAAGTCCTTTGGAAGTTTTTCTCCCAATATCATACATGCAGCAGCCTGACTAGAGCGGAACGCCTTGACCATACCAGTAGCATGATAGGCACCGCAGACAAATTGATGGCTGCGTCCCGCGAAGGGAAGTGGTCCGATGAACGGAAGGCCGTCTTGGGTGAAGCTGACAATGCCGGACCAGGAGTGATCAATATTCGTAGCTGCATCCGCCTTCGGGTTTGCAATGGCCTCGAAAGGGAAGCCGCGCAGATGTGCGTGAGGTGCTAGATCAGTCACAGTGTCGTCGCCGGTCACGGTACGTCCTGTGCAAGCGCGACCAGTGACGATGCCTCCGTCCTCGCGTTGGATAAGGTAGTCGTAGTCCTTGCGTCCATAGCGATACCAGACGGAGTACTCCGGAACTGTTCCAAGAGGAGACTGTCCATTGCTGTCGGCCGCCCAGTGAACAACATTTACACGGACTGGAGAGACGAAGGGCTGCATCTCGGGGAGAAGATAGCCCATCCAGGCGTTGGTGGCGTGAATGACCTTCTTGGCCTTTATGGTACCGCGCTTCGTCTTGACGGTGGCAAACTCCTCTCCGTCGGGATCCTCGATGGACTCCACAGCTGTGTTGGTCTGCATGTTGACCTTATTGCCTCCGATGAGGTTCTCCCAGACCTTGGCGATCCACTTGTAAGGCCAGACAGAGCCTGCGGGGATGGTGATGGCTCCGATGCAGCGCTTCGACAACTTCATCTGGTGCTGCAGAACATCTCTATCGGTATGAACGGTGTGAAGAGCGGCAAGATGAGGTGCGTGCACGCGAATGTCTTCTAGTGCCTTGAGGTCTTGGTCGAAAACTGCCTGGTCGTAGTAGGCCTCAACACCAGTGGTGAGAACCAAATCACAGTCTGCACCGTCTTCCTTCGTTGCTGCAGCGATGGCGTTCAGGTGACTCTGCTCAAATTCAGAGATCTTGATGGCCTCCTCAATTCCGAACTGGTGTTTCCGCTCGTTCCACATCGAGAAAAGCATTGTCTTGATGTGACCTCCATTGCGGCCGGTAGCACCGGAACAGAGAGTCCTTGCTTCGAGAACAACAATCTTCAGGTCTGGCCTCTTTGCACAGAGAGTGCGGGCTAGGGTCATGCCGGAAATACCAGTGCCAATGATGACGAGGTCCACAGGGTCTTGAGGCCATGGCGAATTGTGGTTGGCATAGGCGCTTGGGTTAACATGCCAGTATGGCTTGGTCGAGTTGGCGCGAGGAAGTCCAGGGTTGACCACGCCTGGCGGGTAGATGCCTTCAAGTGCTCCAGACATTTCACGGCAGCTATATATGTTGAGTCAAATGATCTCGGGGCAAATGAAGAAGAAGCAGACCGAATATACGGATGAAGAAGCGACGACAGCGAAAGTAGCGGTAGACATATTGGGGCGTTCTTTACACATTAAATGATGAAGTAGTTAACCACGTTTTGGTGTGTACCTAGACTGGCATGATGTGCCATGAAGCTCAACATGGTGACCGTGCCAACATCAATCCGTTTTGGGAAGGTTTAATGAGACCTTTGGGCTCTCCACCAAGCAATTCTGGGCCGGTCTCATCAATGGTGGGGCATAGCTGGACAACGGCATTTCGTGTCTTAGTTACCCCGCGTCACCCCTCCATTCTGCACCTTATCTTCCTCAGCTTCGGCAATGGAATTCTAACACTTTTCATGCCAATCCACCCATTCATCTGATAGATCTCCGAATCTCCGCCGATATCTGCCCGGTCCCTGAAAAGGTGGAACCTTTGATACTCGAAAGGAAACCCCAACTTAGATGGTCTCTCAGCTCTATCCCAAAAGAGCCCATGAGGTCTCCGCAAGGTCTCTTCGTACTTCCTCTTTTTAGATGGACACGTGCTAGTCCCAGTCTCTCAACATGAGCATAGTTCACTGACCCAGAATGAAGTATCGAGAACAGGATTACACTGGTCGTTAGAAACCCTGGCGCACCCTGCTCGGATGTTGCATTGTCGGTTTTGAGGCCTTCGTGTGAGGACCCACTCGTGAATATCGTAGATTGCACATTATTATCGCAGCCACGCAACGAGAAGTCGAAAATCTTCAATCCTTTTCACTTTCGTTTTCTCGTCTTCGTCATACATGTGCATTCAGCCTCCAAGATGGGTCACACAGTTCCAACCGTGAGTTATGTCTTTATTCGTCTCCGTCTCTTACCCTTAAAGACACTAGACGTGTACGCTAACCATGGCGCAGTTAAAAGATAGTACTCTTTTCATCCAGAAGTGCCACATCGATGGCCAATGGATAGAAGCAGCTACCGGTCAGACTTTCGAAGTCCACGATCCCGCCACTGGCCAGTTGGTCGGAGCATGTCCCGAGTGCGATGTGACAGACGCTGAATCGGCCATTCGCGCGGCCGAAAATGCGTTTTCCTCATTCTCTCAGCTCACCGGCCGACAGAGATCCAAGATAATAAGGAAGTGGTTTGATTTGATGATGGAAAATCTCGATGACATTGCCATTCTTATTACATGGGAAAGCGGGAAGGCTTTTGTGGACGCCAAGGGCGAGGCAGCATACGCCGCTAACTTCCTCGAATGGTTCTCTGAAGAGGCTACAAGATCTTATGGCGATACCTTCGTCCCGACGACGAAGGGAATGCGTGTTCACGGGATCAAGCAGCCGATTGGTGTTTGTGGCCTGATTACGCCTGTACGTTCCAACATCACTTTGAAAAACGCAAGACATGCTGATATCTTTCTCTTTCGAAAACAGTGGAACTTGCCGGCGGCTATGGTGACTCGCAAAGTTGCTCCAGCCCTGGCAGCAGGCTGCACCGTAGTGCTAAAAACTCCGGGTGAGACGCCATTCACGGCCAATGCGGTAGCGGAGCTGGGCAAAAGGGCCGGTCTGCCGCCCGGCGTATTCAACGTTGTCACTGCTCTGGACAATACGCCTAAGATCGGTCTCATCCTGACCACATCGCCGGCCGTGAAGAAGGTCTCCTTCACTGGAAGCACGGATGTCGGAAAGCTCTTGATGAAGCAGGCCTCTTCGACTATGAAGAAGCTCTCACTCGAACTCGGCGGCAATGCGCCCTTCATTGTCTTTGACGATGCTAAGGACATCGATTCCGCTGTAGCCGGGTGCATAGCTGCCAAGTTCCGGAGTAATGGGCAGACCTGCGTATGCGCGAACAGAATCTACGTTCAGAGTGGGGTCTATGAGGAGTTCGCAGCTAAGCTCAAGGACAAAGTCGAGAGCAGTTTCAAGGTCGGCCATGGATTCGATGCTGAAGTAACACATGGTGCGTTGATACACGTCCGAGCTGTTGAGAAGGTAGCCCAGCACGTGGATGATGCCATCGGAAAGGGGGCTACCATCTTGACCGGGGGTTTGGCTATGCCCCATCTTGAAGGAAACTTCTATGCCCCAACGGTGTTGACTGGCGTTAAGGACACTATGGATGTTGCGGCAGCTGAGACCTTTGGCCCTGTCGCCGCATTGTTCAGTTTCGAAACGGAGCAAGAGGTCATTCAGAGGGCCAACTCTTGTCGCGTAGGGTTAGCCGGGTATGTGTACAGTGGCGATCTCGATAGGGTTTATCGCGTGGCAGAGCAGTTGGAAGTTGGAATGGTGGGAATCAACACCGGCCTCATCAGTGACCCTGCTACGCCGTTTGGCGGTGTAAAAGAGTCAGGCTTCGGTAAGGAAGGCTCCAAATACGGCATCGATGAGTATTTGGTTACGAAAACCATCACCATATCTCATTTGTAGATGTAGATTACACAGATTTTCCCAAGAGTCTGCTAATCCACAAGTTTGGTACAGTCCTGAGACGTCATGCATCGTAAAGCCTCACAAACAAAAGTCAAACAGTCTCCGCGTGCATGCGCCATTGATACGTTAGAAAATTGCCACGCAGATGGTCTCCCATATCAATCATTTGCACTGATGGCCTTTTCACATGAGAAACAGCCCCGCTTCAGATAGCAACTCCGTCCACCTCGCTCCTCGGTCTACCTTTGCCCACATAAGGGGCAGATGGTTTATGCCTCTGAGTAAGTTGGCAAATCGGCTGCGACTATGATGCCTCAGCAAAGATCTTTGAAAGAAGGCCCGGTGACTCTCTAATGAGCTGGCAGCCGCAACCAAGAAGGTTGCCCAGACTAGGACGTGGGTCCCCGGCTCGTGTTCTGGAATTTGCTCCAGAGTCTCCTTGAATGCCTCAATTTTATCTTCTGCATCTGTTTCAACTGCAATGCTCCCTGTTACGCCTTGCAAGTATATGTCGTGGGCTTGTTGCATCACGCGAGCGACAGTAGCAACGATAGACGAGTCTCCAGCCTGACCTTGGGAGCAATATCGAATGCAGTCGAAATACTGATCCCACTGAGATTCGGAAGCCAGCGTTTCAATCCCTGCCAGCTCGCTGATGTATGGTGCGGCGTACACCCTGTTCCTGATGTCATAGTCAGCTCTTATTCGATCTGTGTAAGTATGGAAAGCAGTTTATGTCAAGTTAATCAAAGGAGGAATTGTGATCACAATTCGAGTTCAAGTCAAATATGGAGATGAATGGCGAGAATACTTACTTCCGCACCTGGCGAACTAGAAAACCCCCAAGTTCAGTTGCCCCTAGCTTATGCTCGCCGCCAAGAACATTGGTTGCCGAGTGCAACATGCTGAGGATTGTTGAATAATCTTCCCTTCCGGTTACCATAGCCGCTACGAGTAGCACAAGGACCGCAACCGAGATAGCTTGGTTAGCCTCATAACTGCAACCTGCGAGGTTGCTTCGCTGCCGCAGGCCGTCAATAGCTAGACTGTAAAGAGCCTGTGGACTACGGGGAGGCTCTTGACCGAACTGCTGTTGTTGAGCGGAATATCTCAACCTGTTCGTGTTGGTCTCTAGGTACCTAATGCCGTCTGTGTTCATACCATCTCTATGAAAGGCGGATACGGCGAGCACAGCGTTCATTACCAGGTCATCGGCATGGGCCATTGGAAGAACAATGTATCGCCAGCCATTATGACTTCCATCGATGGCCACCATCTCGCCAGCGATGTGTTCGGAAACTTTTCAGGGCGGAAGAGTCAGTACAGCTTTAAGACTGAGGCTATTAACATGCTGTGAGGGTGGGCTATACTACTTACAATGCACAAGCAGCTCTCTCTTCCAGGAAGGAACATCATCTATGAGGCATCCCTTGAAAACTTGGTCGTCTTGGCCAATGAGGAAGCCTATCAAAGGAGAACGAGGCGGTGATGCATGGTCCAGGCGACTCAATGACTCTTCTTTTCCATGCGACTCGTATGGATCATACAACCCTCCAAAGTCAGTATCGAAGATAGGATCCACATATGTGTTGGTGGACTTCGATACTCTTGCTAGACTTGGAGCATAAGCGCCTTTGCCAATGTCACCTATATTTGAAGATGTTGATGCATTGGCCCCTGTTGATTGCAGACTCCAACAGCCCATATTAAGTTGGAAATCTTCAAAGTTTGGCTCTCCAGAACATTGCTCTGAAGTTAGATTTTGGGTCGCCTTCGTTTTCTTCGACTCTTTTCGTCTGCACGACGAACACAGCGATCAGCACATATGAATAACCAAATGTTGGGAAGCAGAAGAAAAACGGGTTTATACTTTTCACATAGGCTTTCAATGGTCTCACCTGCCCATTTCCCGCGTGTGTTGACGCCATCGGCAAATCGTACTCGCACATTTGCATCAGTGCCGCTGCAGTCCAAGCCCCGAGAGCTGCACTTCAGACATTGGGGTATCTTTCGGTCGCATGAGACGCGACGCTTCGAGCATTCATAGCACCCTGCATTACTTCATCTTAGTTTAAGCTAACTCTTCGAAATTTGAGGAAGATTGACTGCTGAAACTGTGTACAAGTTGGCTCACCTTTGACTTTTGGGCGGTAAGGACGCTTTCGTGGGGCCATCTCATGTCCTTCACAGCTAGGCTGTGTCGTCCCTTTCTGCCTTTTACGTGCTGCTTACTGTGCTCGAAAACGCGGCTCAAAGCCTGTCACCATCAAATCGGGAAGTAAACAGGAGATCAACGGTTGTAAGGAGACCTTGAAGTTGCACATCGGATGTTCAAACAAAGTCTCGCAACTGGGATCAAGATACCCGAAGCCTCCGCTTCCCGGCGCCAGTTGGCCATGGGGACCGCCCGCTGCTGCGGGGGAGACAGGGATGTGGCGTGTGCATCCAGATGCTGTCACACAGTGCTATCGGGCTGGTCTCATTTTACTTACCCGAATGGGAATGCGGGGCAGGCTCATGTCATTAGAAAACACCCTAGACCCGCGTCGAGCCTTCTTATCACCAATAATGGCGTATCTCTGGGATGAAGCCCTATCATCTATCATAGCCGGGCCGCTAGAGATCGGCCCAGCCTCACTCTGTCCGATGAGGGACTTATTGTAGTACCTGAACTTTATATAAGCCAGAGACTCGTCCATGTTAGCGGCCTAAACTCAGGCACTGGTCTTGAAGTTGCGACCGGGAGGGTGGGGCGATCAACGACTGAAGCTTCCGTAACTGGGCAACAAATTGCACGAGGTACTTTACTTCAGCCGCGCCTCGGGATATGTCACCGCATCGGTACTGACGTCAGCTTATCAGCTACTGCTATGTAGAATGTTCGATGTGGTTTCGTGGGCTTCCGGTCTTGTTCCTCACAGCTTTGGTGGTCAAAACCAAGATCAAGTGAGGTCTACCTCACTCCTCGGGCACCCTACACATTCAGGATTAGCGCAAAAAATAAGAGTCATTACTCATGCTGCCACATTTTGGAAAAGCGGAATTAGTGAAAATTAAATAGAACAGACCAGAGCCGATGCTACTTTTCACCGCATTTACTGACTTACACAGTACATGAGGCGAGTGAAGGATTTGGTGTTGTCAGTCTTGATGGTAGATAAACTATGGTGTCGTTGGGGACATGTGTTACAAGAAGAGACTGCGTCTGGCAAATTCGATTATTGTACTCAAGCACATCCTGGTTCTCCTCTAACACAAAGATGAAAGCATAAAGGTCTGGTAGTAAACAACACCAGTCGTCGGGTACACGCTGGTGATCTCAGTACGTGGAGAGGCATAGATGATAAGGTTCATGTTTACACCAGTGGCATCTGGGGAATCTGTCTGTCTTAGCTGACAGATTTAGGCTATGATGCTATCTAACTCGCGCGGGAGGAGCTTGTTCCAGCACATCTTCTCTATCGTCTCCGCTCAATAACCACCACTCTGTCTGAAAGTTCATCTTGGTTGACTAAGGACTGAAGAAATCCAATTGGTGCTACATAGAAGATACATATACGTTCATTGCTAAGAAGGGCAATCCCAGAGGGGTGGTGGCGCCGAATGCGGGGTCGGAGTGGCGGGGATCTAGTAAACTTGCAGTAGCCAATGGCCAAGTTGCAATTATCAGCCATGTCGACGGTCTAGCACGCCTTGAGGAACTGTCGGGAGACCATCCAGAGATAAATAAATCTAAATCCCATGGTTCTGAGGCGAAATGCCGTATTAGGAAGGAAGCCTGAGACCGAGGGCGTGTTTCTAAACAACGAAGCTGCACACTCACATCCGTGCCATTACTACACCAAGGCGGCTGGTATGTGACGCTACCACACGTGTTCCTCAACGTAGGTCCTCGTGTGGTCGAAGCTGAAAACATGGCTGACATTGTTGCGCCATCAGTTGAGCCAACGCGACAACTTTTACGTGACACGTTCATGTTCTGGATTCATGTATTCTCAAATACCTTGCGTGGGGAGCTGTCTTAGTTGAGCTTCATTGCCCAATTTCATCCTAGCTTCTGCTACCCCTCACCCCTTGATTCAAAGAAGGTTATCAGCGTCTCTACCGTATGCAGTAAATTTCAAAGGCGTCTCGGGGTAGTGATTCAACGTTCGGATGAGTTCGATCAATGAAGCTTCATGAATTATTAAAATGGTCCATCCATCCGTGCTTCGCATCCCTAGCAACTCTGTTCCTCTCCTTACACAACAACACACGAACGAAATATCTGAACTTGTAAATCATCCCAACTTCAATTCTGCTTAAACTTTGTTCCATCTCATCCGCTATCCACAATGTCCGTACCTCTCAAGATCCCTGAGGGCAACATGCCCGCCTCCTGGTATCGCGAGCCCGCCTTCTTCGACTTCGAGAAGCGCGCCGTATTCTCCAAGCACTGGCTGATGACGACCCATCGCTCTCGCCTACCAGATGCAGGAAGCTTTCTTCGCTTTGAGATGGCTGGCTTCGACTTCTTCCTCATCAAGGACAGACAAGGAGAGATTCACGCATTCCACAATGTCTGTCGTCACCGTGCCTACCCCATCCTCGTGGACAAGGACGGCCGCGAGGGCAAAAAGCTCATTCTTAGCTGTGGTTACCATGGTGAGTTTCTCCACAATACTTCCTCTTCGAGGTACACATTCTGATCGTGGCTTCGCAGGATGGTCTTACGGTCTCTCTGGCAAGCTTGCAAAGGCCCCCAAGTTCGACGAGGTTGATGACTTTCGAAAGGAAGATTACAGCCTGTTCTCCATCCACACTCATATTGACAAGCTCGGTCTCATCTGGGTCAACTTTGATGCTTCAGACAACCCCATCCCATGGAAAGAGCTCAACGAGGGTACCGACGAGCAAGAACGTTTCCAAGATTTCAACCTCGATGACTATGTTTACGAGCGCACTTGGACCACCAATGGCGACTACAACTGGAAATTGGTTGGCGAGAACTACAACGAGGTGAGCGAACACAGCTGTGGATGCTCTCAAGTGGTCCAATACGTCCAACAAGTCTTTCATACTGACACATACGCGTAGTGCTATCACTGTCAAGCATCCCACCCTGGCATCACCAAAATCACCAATCTCGATCGCTACTCAGTGGAGACGAAGGGACCCAACAAGGGGCGAATGGAACATTTCCCGCCTAACAGGGATGACATCAAGCCTGATGACGTTCAGTTCTTCGGCAACGGGGCCTTCACGTTCAACTACCCCAACACATCTTTGAACCTGTCCACGCCGTACTGGTTCCTCATGCGCGTCGTTCCCAAGACACCCACCACCGTCACCACAGAGTACGAGGTGTATCGGAACAAGAACTCACCGCGAGAGCATTTCGACCGCGCCGGAGAGTTCTTCGAGGGTATCGAAATTGAGGACTTCCATCTCATGAACGGTGTCCAGAAGAATCTGGTCACCAACGTGTTTGTCAACGGTCCCCTGCACTCAAAGCGCGAGTCGGGCACTATGGCCTTCAAGCGTCTACTGAAGAAGGACCTTGACGAGCATTGGGAGGCTGAGAAAAAGGCTCGGGCTGAGATATATCCTGCCAGGAGGAACACTCAGATTCACCCCAGCATCAATGTGGAGGAGAGGTTCTGTGGAGATATATGTGCTTGTCGAACTGCTGCGGAGGCTGCAGCATAAAGGAAGAAAGGAGCCATGTACTTCTATGGATTCAAGTTAACCACCTCAAATACATTCTCGCGCAGTCCAGTCCAGCCTGTTGAGCACGAAGAATGACCACATCGATCTAAATACAGGGGTTCAAAAGAGCCGCTTGCGTTTGGCGAAGTCAACGATTCAGGAGAATTAAATTGTCAGTCAACTGCCTGGGGAAGTTACTATACTGCTAGTGAGAAGCAAGAAAGAAGGAACAAAGGAACATAGTTCTAGTGCTGGCCATGGTGTTTCGCCCTGCTGCATAAGTTCGCACCAGCGCCCATGGCAGGCTGTGGACGTAAAAGCCCAACTCATAAAAGGCACCACGCCCTCACTTTACCAGGTCACTGTTTTAGCTCACTCCATGTTCCTCATCAGCTCTCCCTCGTCTTCTCAAACCCCTCAATGGCGGATAGGACAATGCACTTGACTTGGCCCTTGTTGCGTTTGTCGGCTGAGACTCTTTAGTGGCATTGCCCTGCATCTTTGAGTAGTATTGGACGATCTCCAGCTTCCAAACGTAGGCTATGGCTACCAATAGAAATACCAGTGGCACAGCGACTATCATTCTGTCAGCAACGTGGCTTGGGCACTAGAATAGAGCGATAAGGGATCACTTACAGATGACACACAGCGACCAGGCAGGAGCCGTGAGGAAAGATGCTACATCAAGCGCGAAGAGTGACGTGAGAAAGGAGAGAGGGAGCTGTGAGACGAATATGTTAGTGGGAAACTGTCTCATGAATGTTCTGCGTAGTAGAACGACTCACAAACCACACTGTGACAAGAGTAAATATTAAGACAATCTTGCCCTGTTTCACAGCTTCCATTCCTTGTAGATTGGCTATTTTACTTTCCACAAGCGTTAGAGTGGTTTTGACCTACGTGCCACTTGTCAATTTTGGTTTTTGAGGGTTGTTGAAGATCACTCACCGCCTCTTGAGTCTGCTCCGCGAATCTGTCCATCTCCTTGATATCTCCGAGAATGTAATCCGTCTCAAGATCCCCGTTCTCAAATCGCCCCGACATTTGATACTGGACTTTACGTTGGAACTCAGCCACAGTTCTCAGGATGTTAAGCTCGTCTCTGATGTCCTTAATGTCGCACAGCTGACGTGCCACTTTTCCAAGGGTAGAGCTGAGATGACCCATTGTCTGTTCAGTGGAAAGGTCCTTGTTCTTGCTACCTACTCCGTGGCTGGACAAGTGGTGGTGATCATATGCCTGGTTGAAAAGGCTTGACTCTTTTCTTCCCTGCAAAAATCGTTAGAACTCCATGCTGCTTGAGACATACGGATCTATAATACTCACAATATCATTGATGAAGTCGGAGAATATCTGTCGGATAGATCGTTCTTCCTTAGGCAGCCAGTTTTGCTGAGCATTTGCCCGGGTGCTGGTAGACCCGCCAGTTGTAACTTTACGCTTTCTCTTCCTTTCGTATGCCCCGATACAGTAATTTACAATAACCTTGCTTATTTCGGTTGCCGACGAAGGTCTAGCCCATCGGCTGCCATCCTTAACTTGTTTTTGAAGATGTTTGAAGATATTAATGGCAAGATTGTCTTGGAGGTTATTCACGTCAGAGGACGAGGAGGTTATGATCCACTCTGCGATAGATTTACGTCAGTAGCTGCTCCAGGTGCATTTCGACTCACACAGTACGTACTCTCATCGATGGTCCATACCCAAACTTGACTTACGCGCAGGACGGGCCAGTAGTTGAGCTTCTGTTGTTCTCCTGGTTTTAGGTATTTAGTGATGACTTGATCCCTGTTCCGCAAGTCTCTGTCTTTGCTAGAGTCATCATCCGACGCAAATTGATAATAAAACTCATCTAGAGTTGCTGGTTGATGGATGACTGAATCTTTGTACGTCGCGATGAGGTTCCGTCGTAGTTTGATCTCATCAAGCAGCGACCTTTCGTCCATGGAATTGGTCTTAGTAGTCGGCAAGGAGTCTCGGTCATCCTCACTTTTGTGATATGTTGAAAAGTACAGATAGGGCATCTATGAACACGTAAGAACTAACAATATACTTCTGCATTGAATGCGTACTTACGTAGATGGCCGAGGCACTGATGGTTCTTTCATTCTTCCCGTCGCTTGGCTGGTCGATCATCATGCTCTCGGATGGAGAGGCAATGAAAGAGCCTCTAGGGACTTTCACTTCCGATTTTGACAACTCGCCATCCAATCCTCTGGCAAAGCTCACCATGTTCCTGCCATCCACTGGCGAGAACAACCCTGTGTCATACTGGTTCTCTTCGCTTGCTTGGGACCGTGAACGGTCCATATCGTCAAGTCCAATGTCTTTCGTGATGTGGCGATGCTTCAAATTGGTAAGAAGACCTTTGTCTTTGACAACATAGCGAGGTCTCATGAAGCGTGACATTGACGTCCTGTCTGGAACCTCGACCCAGCTGCTACGCAAAAATGATGCAACCTTCTCCGCTTCATATTTGGAAGTCGTTTGCTCAAGGATTTGTTTCATGGCATCCTATATGGCAAATTTCAGTAACCCGGCAACAATGAAATGGTGTTGGGTGTCAATTTCGCGTTGGGTCAGAAGCTCTCACCTCCATCCATGTGATCTATCTAGTGTTAACTTTTCACCTGAGAGCTTTTGCTCATGAAGAGTAACCTACATTGCCCGCCGGTAGATGTATCCACGTAACATCTGTGCCAACTCTGACATTGTCACCAGAGACGTGAGGTGGTACTTCCTTGTGCGGATCGGGTTTGTACTCAAACCTCTGGAGTCTCTCAACGGCCTGTCGCACATTTACCATCTTATCTGAGTCGTACAACATCTCATGCACATTTCGGATGTGGAAGAAGCTGTTTTGAATAATAGCGGCGCGGAAGATTTTGGACATCTCCTTCATAGGCACGGTTTGCTTCGATAGGTCCCACGGGCTGGTTCTTCTCTCGGCCTCGCCCAGATAGAGATAGTCCAAGATATCCTCCAGGTCGTTCAGGTCTTTATCTCCATCTCCGTTTTGATCAAAAGATTTCTGTTCCGCCTGCCGTCTCCGGTCGGGCCCACTCGGCCGTGGCAGTGAAGCTTCAGTCTCAGCTCTTAGTCTTTGAATCAATTCCAACCCCCGCAATCTGTCCTCGTACACTCTGTCCTCGATGACCATTCTGTTCTCGCCGCTCTTTGAGTTCCACGCTGCGGCTCTGAGATAAGTCAACAGCACGCGAGGGAGGCGAGCGTGAATTGCCCATTCAACCAATGAGCATGTGTGAGGATCAAAGTTCCCTCGTATCTTCCCTACTTGTTTCAACTTGGCGAAAAGTTCCAATGCAGTAGAGTGTCTCTCCAGGCGGTACACAGTCCAACAAAGTGACTCGTCGGCCGGCTTAAGCGTTTGATCTCTGGCAAAGAATTCGACGAGGAATTGTATCAGACTTTTGCTCTCAGCAAATGGACAGTCCTTGTCCTTGTCGAAGCAAGAGTCGAACGCTGACTCGCCATGATTATTCGATTGTAAAATCCTGCCCGGTCTCATCAATTGAATCAGGCTTTTGATAAGGACCTCATCCCGCGGTCCAGTAGGGTTCATCGCATGGTGTAGTACTGTGTTGTCTCCCAAGTCGATCGCATTGACATCCGCGCCAAGCTCCAAGAGCTCAGTAATGAAGTCCGAGGCCGTCAACGAGGTGCTGGACGCGTTATCGAGCAGACTTCCGCTACAGAGGAGCATGATCGGTGTGATTCCATCCGAATTTGGCGTATCAATAGCTGATTTGATATCCTTTTGGGCTTGTCCGACGAAGTGGCGGAGTAACTTTGCCACAATTTTGGGGTGGTTCTGTCGAATTGCTGTCATCAAAGGTGTCCATTTCTCAAAGTCCACCGTACTGAGGCTCGCACCGACTTCTAGCAAGACGTCAACGGCATCTTCAGTGCCATAATACACAGCCTTATTCAGCGGGGGCCATTCAGACTCCTTGTAAACCTCGTTGATGGACTGCTCATACGGCTTGATGAGCTCTCTGAATAAATGGGGGTTTAAAGGCCATTTGACAGCTCCATCGAGGGGATACTGTCCATCTTTGCCTCTTTTGGCAGGGTCGGCTCCGGCGCTTAGTAATGCCTCGATAACCGTTTCGTTGCCAATCTCACAGGCTAATTGGAGAGGGAACCACCCCGAGGTATCCTCGAGCTCATGGTTGGCTCCTACTTGGAGAAGCCTACGAGTAATGTGTTCAAACCCATTCCAAATGGCGAGGAGAAGAGCGGTTCTCTTGGTGTCTGGGCAGCGAACGTTGATCAAAGTCTTCCATTCTTCCAAGTTTTCTTCGAGATCCCTCAAAGCGGACTCCTCATTAGATGTCGTGTTGATCAGTGTGTGCAAGGGCGTCTCCACGTATTCGTGCTGCGCTTCGTCCGGGAAGTTGCCTTTCTGTGTCTCCATCAGCAGGCTTTTCTTGACTAGTTAGTGAATTACCGACCTTCCAATTCATATTTCTTTCAAATGCAGGAGGCGTTTCGTAGCCACCCTCTCTTCCGATATCATTGTAGACGGTCTGAACATGTTCCAGCTCCGACAGTTCAATTCTAAGTCGTCTGTCGCTTTCAGAATGACCTCCGGAATCTTTTGGACCGTGGATGGACATCTCTGCACATGAAAGCATAGATAAACGGTGAATTACATCAACACTAATCATCTGGGCAGTGGCAGTCCCTTCATGTTAGATAAAGAGCACCACCAGGTTAAGGACCGCCGATCCAGTCGCCCTCTTGGGGAATTGTACGACAAACAATACGCCAAGAAACGCCAAGGGCGGCACATTGCAGCAGGCTTCGCGTCTGGCTGACTGATATGCCACATTTCGCTCATTCCTGGGCCACTCATTGGTCAGCCTGCTGCCAACTTATGTTCTTAATGCGAGAAAGACGTACGATCTGACTTAGACCTGCCTTTTGGGTTCAAAATACTGGGTATTAGCGTGGCTGTGTCTGACGAAAGCAAATCGTGTCTATCCGAGCCTTGCATACTGCCTGAAATAGATTCTCGGATGGTCCATAGTAGCATGATAGGTGCCACCCGGCCCACACTGCCTAAATGGCTCGCAACCCTTGCGTTTGCTGGTTAGCTTCGAACATTCTTATCAACCAGGTATTTCAATATGGCTGGTAGCAGTATATGTGAAGAAATCACCACCGATAGGCGTTTCTGTAGTTCAGGCCTGGGATTTATTCGCTCCGCTATTACGTGCGATAAGGGACCGCGACCCATGTTCACGTCGTGTATCCCAAATCAAGCAGCCATGTCACCCATTCCCACATTCAGGCTAGTTTGGCTTGTGGCTAGGGAGATAAAGTCATGTTGGATTGTCTGTTGAACCCACATATTCTAGACTTTCAGTCATCATCATCGTCATCATTCCTCTTTCCACCACCACCACTACCACCCTTCTTCCTATCATCATCGTCGTCATCACCGCCATCTTTAAAAGCATTCGGGGTTGCAGCGACCGCCTCAGCTGAACCTGCTACCGGTTGCCCAGCAGTCGCAGCCACCGCCGCAAACTGCGCCGTCCTCGCATTCCCCAACCTCGCAGTGAACGGTCCAAACCCACGCTCGTGAAACCCAAGATTCGCCCCGGGATCGCTCGGGTTCCTGACTGCCTTCTCAGACAGCGCCCATCCCATGACCACGTTCGCATTCGTGGCCTCCGGTCCTAGTCCCAATGTTGTATCGAGGCAATTCTCGCAGAGGAAGGTGTATGTGAGAGAGGTGGCGTTGACGGAAACGCCTTCAGCAATGGGTCGGACGGCAAAGTTGCCCTTGACTTCGGGCGGATTATCTTCGTCGGTTGCCTGTCGGAACGAGGCCATCACGCCGCCGGCGCCATCCGGCCACGCGGCCAGGATGAAGTTGCCCTCCATCTCGCCGGTTAAGCCCATGGCACCCCACCCAGCGCCGTTGACGAGAGGGAAGGAGAGTTGCCCGATGAATGACCCGGCTCCGGCGGCGGTCCCGTTCTGCTCCGAGAGGGCCATGGCGAAGGCGAATGATGTGCGGGCACCGAAGAAGCGCTCCATGTTCAGGCCGGTGGCCTGGTCCACGAACGGAGCGCTCTGTTGAGCGGGGGTTGAAGTGGCATCGTCGCCTGCCAAGGTGATTGTGACGATGGAGAAGAAGAAGAGGGCGAAGATGAAGAGTTTTGAAGAGAGGAGGCGGGATCGGAGAGGGAGTGTTTGGGATGCCATGTTGAGCTGAGTGGATATGTGATGGAGCCTTTGTCTAGAATTGAGTGATTACAATTGAAAACTCGGCGGCCCGCGCTGGAACGAAACGAATCTAACGATGCGAGAACGAAGGCGCTGGAGGGCTGGAGACTCTACACGAAACCAATGGCAGCGAGGTCTCCATCACTATTTATCAACTCAAAGTCTGTGAGGTCTATCTACCCCTCATCTCAATTTTCGCCAAGAAGCCATCGCGATGTGACAGCTTCGTCTCATTCCCGCCCAACGACCGGCTTCGTGAGGCCATGTTTGGGCTTAGATTAGCATCTACCCAAACAGCCATCAGATAATGAAAACTGCAACCGGCCCCGTTTGGTGGGAAGTTGGCTAACTTTGGCGAGGAAATCCGGGGGATTTATTCGGCTGCTATTAATAAACGGACCAAAGAGAGAAGGTGGTGCGGCAGGTTTTGGCGACACACTTCATGTCAAGGTGTCTGACAGCTGGGTCGTTTCGAATTGCCTGGGGTGGGGGCTGGTCGCGCATCAACGGCGGTACGCAGCCAATTGGACGGGGTCGGCCCTGAACCCCTTGCTGTTTCATGACGTGAGGAATCGCGAATAGCTTCAATACGAGGCGGAGGAGGATGGATCAGATTATCTGTTGGAAATTCGGATACAGGCTATTTGTTGTCGTCCTCTTCAGAGCTGGGTCCGAGGTTGAGTTGTGAGACTCCGCGGGTACCTTAGTCGACACTAGGTGGGGTTTCAAGAGAACTTCCACCCGCATCGGCAAGAGATGCAATAACTTGTGAAAGCTAGGGTTTCTTAAGTTGCATCATAGTTCAGAGAGTTATGGGCCCCATTTTGAGATTTCCACGTGAAGCCCCCGCCAAGATCGCCAAAGACGTCGACTGGAACTGCCCAGGCTTGGAGGCTTGGAGTCCAACAGTTGCGCCAAGCTTTCGGGATCGCGTCGACTTGTGAGTTTTTGACGTTGAGTCTTGGCGACAGTAGATGCAGCTCAACAACATCAACCGTCCTCATAGAGCATATTTTCCATCACCGCCAACGATGCGATCTCGAGGCAGCGGTGCAGTTCAATCAGCAGCAAAGTGCTCGCGTGCCCTCTTACCCCTTCAGGTCGCAGAAACTCGGTAAAGTTCCACCAACAGCCCGCCAGCGGGGGAATCAACTATTCAAAGATCTCCGGGCCTAAGAATAGCGTTCCGCCAGAGACCGTCCGGAAACCTTCGGGGATGGAACGGGATTGAAAATGAACGCTGGACAGGAATAAGAATAAAGATAAAAATA
This sequence comes from Colletotrichum tropicale, assembly GCA_027406125.1. NCBI lineage: Eukaryota > Fungi > Ascomycota > Sordariomycetes > Glomerellales > Glomerellaceae > Colletotrichum > Colletotrichum tropicale. The sequence continues at coordinate 6,516,146 of JANVYH010000002.1, forward strand.
AAAGCAGCCGCGTTTGAAATGAGGGTCGCGACGATTAGGGCTGTCCAATGGGGCCGGGTCTCATGTCATCTCAACCGCTATCGTTGGGTGCTGCCAGCGCTGTTGGGAGGAACAGGGGGTTCGTGGTTAGGTGCCCTGTCGGCTGGAGTTCCCCTCGCGCAGGCTGGGGTTGCCCCGTTCGTCTGATCGGCTCAAGGGTGAGAGGACCACCAATCGACTGTTCTTGCCCGTCGTCTCTGGGATTGGACGTTCTGTCGATCTTGGCGCGGACGACTCGGGTATTTCGGATTCGTTACTGGGTGTATATGGCCTGGCCAAGCATTTTGGGGGTTGTATTCGGTTGTGAGGCACGCTGGTAGCGATGTTTGTGGAGCGTGACCTACGTGTGTGATTGATAATACATACGGCGAGGCCTCTTTCCAAGGTGGAGGAGGCATGTTCAAAGACAACATAACGCAAGGCCCAGGGGAAACGACTCCGGCAGGTTAGAGGAGTATATTCTGGGAAATTAGTGATCAGTTCCTTCACATGAAATGGTTTCATCAAAGGTCAGAACGATGGTGTGCCATCTGCTACAATTTCTCACACATTGTATGCGGCCTCGACCAGGTTGGGACTACTTGAGGTATCGTTGTCCGCACAAACAAATTGGATTACAGAGAATGACATCCAGATAGATATGGTTTTCATGTGTAAACAGAAGCTTCAGTTCACAATTCTCAGACGATCAGTGTGTTTAGGTGGATTTCGCGAAATGTTTTCATGGGACATACCACCTCTTGCGAGTTACGGGCGCGCAGGTCATCAGGAATAAAGGTGTATTGTAGGAGTAACTATTCAGAAGGGTGGTCCGCATCGCGGGCTAATATCCACACGCGCGGCTTACGTAATACCGCACGTCACGTGATAGGCGGTGAGGCTGCGGCTCAGATTGAGGGTATCGCAACACCACCTCGAGGGGATTGCCAAAGATCATATGGGGCTGGTACTAGTTTCTATGTGGAAGTCTATACGCAGAACGGATAAGAGCTTTCCGTCTGATGAGACAACATCCCGGACTTGCCAATCTCAACTAGAGTGATGACGAGGGGGAAGCAGTGCCCCCTTTTCAACCATCAAGCAGCCTTCTTACTTCCACAAAACGAAATTCGCAGTTTGCTCCTAGGTCAACTATGAATATCCCAATTCGACAGTATTTATGAATGAGTTGTGGTATCCGGGCGGACCATCACCCACAAGGTAGTATTTGTTATTGCTGTTGTCCTACTATCCCTATTCACCGAATAGCAAATTGTTGTAAACAATGGTTTCCGAGACCTTGCCAGGTACATCAATTAGCTTGTGCAAATGAAACAGCATTGTGAATGAGCCTCCTCTCCGGTTGTCCAAATTATTAACGGGATCCGCATCTTGGAGGGTCCAGACTCACAGAAGATAATCTAGTACACCGCTATTCTGACCATCCCCGCCTCAAAGCGGGCTCATTAAATTAAGGCGTTGTGGCAGAGTGGTCTAATGCGCAAGACTAGAAATCTTGTTCCTTCGGGAGCGTCTGTTCGAATCAGGCCAACGTCGAATTGCTTTTTGCGATTTCGGCATCTAGTTGCTATGCCTCTTTTTGCTTGGGATCGTCATCTTCCTTGTCTGAAATGCCAAATCCCGCTTATGGAAATTTTCACTTGTGTTGTGGGGCCGGGTTGAGACACCGCAACGGCGCAACTCAGAAGGCCTTGCAATTGGGGGCCGGCCGGAGTGAAAAGTGGGACGCCGTCTTACACCGGCCCCTGCCTTGTGCTTCCCCGGAATACCTCGCATCACAGACTGCAAAGAAACAGCCCTTCCTGCTCTAACCCCAAATTTGAGTGACTCAACTCAAAGACGCCACTGTGTAAGGCATCGCGCCCGTCTCAACCCCTGCGCAAGCAACCTTCCTCGTGTCTCCCATCCAACCTGGAGATCTCAGACACCACGCCCTATCCCACAACACGAAATCAGCCTGACACCACCACGAAAACGCCCAGCCATCCATCACCGTCTATCGAAATTTAATCTGGACGGCATGACTCAATCCCGCCTTAACAACTCCCTTCTCAGCCGTGCCAAGTGCCAACACACACCCTCCCACCCCGTCTCAATCAACAGTCACCACACATCCCGTCGATCATCCCCTCGTCAAATCAAGCTTAACTCCTGTCCCAGCTAACCTCGTCTAATCACCGAATAAACAACAGCTCAGCCGCAGTGCTCCTCACCTCGCGATGCCGACAAGGGTCCAATCGCCCATTAAACGCCGCTAACGAGCGCCTCTCATATCTTTCCCGCCGTCCAATTCGTCCGCGACCCTCAGCCGCACGCGCCGGCGCCGTTAGGGGCGTCCATCACTTCCCCTCTCCAGAAACGCTTCTCTTCACCACCTGCGTGGAAAGGAACGAATGCAAAATAAGCATTCGGGGCTAAGGTTCGTCCGGGCCCAGATAAGCATAACGAAATGAAGGCTGTCGGTCGCTTAAGTCGCCCGGCTTGGGAGAGGGTAGGAACAGCGGGTTGAGTGAGCTGAGGTCTGTCGCTGGGGTGGACTGCTTATCATTTCTTGGCGGGGCTTTCTTGGCTTCAGCTTTGTATGTTTCTGCCTTGAAGAAGTGCAACGCTGTGATGTCTGGTGATTTGAAGGTAGGAAAGAAACGTCGAGATGTGCGGTGCTTACATTCACAGGGGACATTCAATCTGCATCCCGTCCAGCACTCCGTCAACATACGGAGACTGCTCCTCCGACAGACGACCACGGTCAAAGAAGGCAACACCGCATAATGCCAAACAAACCTCGTGAAAAACAAGCTACAATGTGGCAAACAACCCTGCGTCCCTAGCCCTCAGCCCACCCGTCACCCCCAGCAGCCTGGTTCCTCGCCTACCACGGCGCCCGCGAACGCGAAAGGAAGCCATCTCGTCTATCATCGCGCCTCATGGCGTTTCCTAGCGTCGTCCGGGGTCACACAGAAACCTCCCGTTAACTTCCCCCGGCCCATGTAGGCTGATTTCCCAAGCAAGGGGGCCCAGGGATATCTTCCCATTCAAAGCTCCCCGTTCAACATCGTTGTAAGTACGATACTTGGATCTCTTTCACCATCAGATATATATACCTCCTCCCCATCCCCCATAACTCCCCTCCCAAGGCCTCCTCACCAACACCACCACCATCATGCTCCTCAACGCCCTCCTCCTATCAACGGGCCTCGCCCTCGCCCTCGCCGACTCCTCCTCCCCCTACCTCGGCTCCCAATCCTTCTCCTCCTCCGCGTCCAATCCCTTCCTCCTCCCAGGCGGCCTCGGCTCCTCCGCCATCTCCCTCGGCGCCGTTGCGTCCACCTGCGACATCGGCTACAAACCCTGCGACGGCAAATGCATCCCCACCCTCGGCACCTGCTGCAACACCGGCAACGGCGGCTACTGCGAGGCCACCAAAGTCTGCGTCTCCGGCGGCTGCTGCCCCATCGGCAAGACCTGCTCCGGCGCCCCGTCCGGGTGTTCGTCGGGTAAAGTCCTCTGCAACGGCTTCTGTATCCCCTCCGGCACGGTGTGTTGCTCTGATGGCGGGTACTGTGATGCCGGAGAGACGTGTACAGCTGACGGGTTCTGTTCGAAGGGTAGTGGGGGAGGTGGTGGTGGGGGGCAGTGTGCGAGCGGGCAGACGACGTGCGGGAGCGGATGCATGCCGGTGGGACAGGTGTGTTGTAGCACCTACTTCTGCGATGCCGGGGAGACCTGCGCCGGTGATAAGAAGTGCAACAAAGGATCTGGCGGTGGTGGAGGAGGTGGGAACCAGTGTGCGGCGGGACAGACGGTGTGCGGAGCGGGATGTATGCCCTCCGGCCAGACGTGCTGCAATACCTACTACTGCTTCTCGGGGCAGACCTGCGCAGGCAACAAGAAGTGCAACGGTCCGGGTGGAGGTGGAGGCGGCGGCGGCGGTGGTGGAGGGGATGATAGTACTACTTCGACGAGGTTGATTGCGACGACGCGGCTTCGCTCTGCTACGACTACCTTTGACGATATCCCGAGTACTACGGTGTTGGGCGGTGGTGACGATGATACGAGCACCACCTCCACGCGGCTTATTGCCAGCGGCGCCAGCACCAGCACCAGCACCAGGGCGACACTTACGAATGCTGCGCCGACGGCAGCAACAACCGCGGGTGGCAGTACGGCCGGTGCGGCTGCGATGGGTGTCGACGGCGCCATCTTGGTTGCTGGTCTGTTGGCTGCTGCGCCGTTGGTCATCTGAGAATGGTAGGAAAGGGCTTCACTTCTGGGTAACGAGATGTCATGCTTCGACAAAAGACCAATCAATCTATAATAAGAATGTAATACCCTCACGTTCATCACGCATGCTGCCAACGCCAGATATCCAGCCTTTGATCCGTAACGCCAAACTTTTTTGTGTGCCGGTTTCAATGCAAGGGCGCCGTGTCAGTGCTACCAAAAGCAATGCCGCCTGCGCCTGTGAATATGTCCCGAAAACAGAGAATAGTCCTACAAACACCTGGCCCGCATCCATTCAACATTGCGGAGTCCGAGATTGAGCCCGTTGCTGGCCCACCATTTACGCACCGGCTCCTGGTCGCCGATGCTGTCCTCCAAAGCTTCCTCGATATCGCACGTTCGGTATTCGACGCGTTGTTTCCTTCCTTCCATGCCGTCCAGTTCGCCGTAGGCAAATTTGCGCCACCACTCGAGCACGCCGATGTGCTGGTGAATCGTGGGTTGGACGAGCACCTCGCCGTCGAATGTGAGTTTGTCGTCTCCCTTGAGCTTGCGCCAAAGCTCGAGGACGCCGACCTGGCCCCACCGCGAGGCAATCTTTGCTACACCGTCACCGTGGGCGATGGGAATGCCAGAAGCCATCCACCATTTAATAACATCAACCTGGCCATGCTGAGCAGCCCAAAGCAGAGCTTTGCCGGGACGCAGCACGATTCTTTCATCCTGCGCCGCGGCATCCCTCCACCATTCAAGAACCAGCAGATGTCCCTTTCCGCTGGCTTGCTCCAAGGCGGCCTCGGTGAAACGCAGAGGCAAACCGGAGTGCCGCCACCACCAGTCGAGTACTTGGATAAAACCCATTTTAGAAGCACCGTCGACAGCCTCGGCGTCGTACGACTGCTGGTGCTTGCCTCTGAAATATTTGCTCTCCTTCCAGTAATCCAAGACATCGGGGCGACCAAAGTACGCCGAGGCCTTGGTCGGGAGAACTTTGCCATCGAAAGCGTGCTTGAAGAGGTCGGGGCGATTCGCCTCCATCCATTTGAGCACGTCGATGAGTGAAAACTTGATAAGAAGCCCGACCACAAGGGCGGGCAAGTCGTGCAGTGTAGGGGGCGATTGGAGGAGCTTTTTGCAGATGGCGGTCGTGTCGCAGGTGAGGACAAGCCATTCTAGCTCGTGCTCGTAGACCTTGATCGGATCTCGCGAATCTTTCGGTTGCAATGTCCAAGGATGCGGCATTGGTAGGTTCGTAAAGATTCCCAGGGCCTGCGCGAGTTCCCAATCGCCAGCATAGTCCAGAATGATGGTCCAAATTTCGGGAGGCAAGTTAGAGTAGACCCGCGGATCCCCAGTCGCCAGGTACCCAAGGTGAGTGACAACGTCGACGTCCCGGCCGAGGCCGAGGAGGTCGGCCTGGTTCTTGATGATGCCCAACACATCGTTGAATCCATTCCAGTTGACAATCCGCTTCGGGTTCTTTGGTGATCCGTCGTAGTGCCACAGAATCGGGGTCATGGCGCGTATCCAAGTCCATTTGCTGTTGATCTTGTTGAGCTGCCGTTTTGTGACGGGGTTCTCCCACATGTGTGTGCTCATGCCGGGCACCAGGAGGATCTTCTTGGCAGTATCCCACCCCCTCAGTACCTCGAGAAGGAACGTATCGGCAATGCCCGCCATCATCTTGGAAATGTTATCCGCGTCGATAGGGGCCAAGACCATGAGATCGGCCCACTCGACCAGCTCGAAGGCTTGCTGGCGGTAAAACTCTATATCGTCGGCGTCGGTGTCGGCGGCGCGCAGTGGAGGCAGGGGAGGACACATGGATCGGTTCTGCATGGTAATGACGGTCTGGCTCAATCGGGGGACGGTATCGTCGACGATGGCGCGCATCTCGATGGCGGAGCTCTTGGAGAGCCGCACGACGAGGGCTTGAGCCCATGATATGTCGCGGGGGCCGGTGGCGGCGACCAAAAGGTGAAGTTTACGGTCGCGTGGCTTGAAATGGAGGGAGGAGGACGAGGAGGCGCTCCTCGTTATACGGAGCGGCAGGGGGTCGGGAGGGTCCATGGCAGCATGCTGGAGCGACAGTCGGGCAAGAAAGTGACGAAGGCTGGCCGTTTCGGCGGCTGGTTTGAAAGGGTGCTCGGAACGGCGACGGCAGATATGACTGTCGTCGTGCAGCGGGCGCTTTCGAATGAGGTTTGTGGTAAATTTGCCTCCTGCCGGGGAGTTGAAGATTGAAGGCGGGTTATCGAGAGGCGAGATCTGGGGCTTCGGGTACGATCGGGAGAAGGAGGAACCGGAGAAAAAAGAGTCGGTGAAGGCGGTCGCGGACGATTCAAGGTCGAGTATCAATGAGGCCTTATTGCAAGGTGAATATGAGGAATAATCGCAGTGTCTGTCGGTCTGGGAGGCGTTGTTGCGTCGGTCGTTGGTGGTGTGGTGTTTGTGGTTGGTTTGCAGCCAGCAAGCAGGGTAGCGTTGGGTATGTGTGCAGGGCAGCAGTTGCAGATGGCGGTCCAGTAGCGTAGCAATTGTCAGAGTGCCAAATACGTCGTACGGTCGCGGCTGGGCTGGGTTGGTCTCAGCTCAGATCAGCGCGTCGGGGGACTCGTTCAGGCGATGGGAGGGAGAAAAGACATGGATCCGTAGCGACATGTGGCATCACCATGACGGGGGTGCGAATTCCTTAATTCCACCGTCGGGTCGCGGTGCATGCAGTCACCGACTCTGAAGCAAGGTGAGTCGCTGTCGCCTGTCTCACTGTCACGGTCAGGGCTCAAAAGGTGGGCGTTATTATCGGTGTACGGATACTATGCAATATTGTGCAGTGTCGCTGTCGGTGACCGGGAACAAGCAGGTCGTGTCTACGCAGTAACCGTGGGTATCGAATCGAATGTTCGATGTTCGATGCAGGAATTCGGTGGCAGACGGGCTGGAGCCTTCAATTCTGTTCCGGTCGCGATGATTCGTCGGGCGAAGAACTAGCGAGGCGAAGATGGAAATTGTCCGGGGCCTTCCATGAGCCGACGACGACGTTGCAGGCTGCGGGAACAGGAACAGGAGACAGCAGTCGGGAATCGGAAAGACCAGGACGAAGAGTGGATCCGGTGCATGTGGAAAAAAAGGGTCATGGGCAGGATTTCTGGAAAAATGGCAGGGGACGAGCGGGCATTTTGGAGGGGAAGCAGGAAGCAGCGACCCGTCAACCGGAGAGGGGTTCCTGCCAACTGCTGTGTCTCGCTTTTCCTTTTTTTTCTTTTCGCCTTTGATTTGGCAGGCGCACTGCAGTCTGCAGTCTGCAGTCAGTGGACGGCCGGTGACGGTGACATTGTGGAACGGTGCCTCTCTCCAAATGGGAAAGTGGTCACCGCCTTCCTTTCGCTTTCGGCCCCCCTTTCCTTCCCACTGTTTCTGCGCCAGAGACAGAGATTCAGGCGGGAAGGTGAGACCGGCACTGGCTAGTAAAAGGCAATTACCTAATCCGTCCCCGCCAGCTGCAAGCCCGTTCCACGCACTTTCCCAGGAGCACCTCCGGTCGCTACGTCACCGACGCCCCTTCCGCCTGAGACAATGCGACCAGTGGCGGGATGAAGGAGCCAACAGTCCCCATTGCTGACTTTTTGCTCCTTCCTCTCGCATTCCGCCCGGAGACCGGACGCCGTGCACCTAATTTTCCAGGTTGTAGGTGTGACTGCTCATTTGCATTCAACCTCACCGGATTGGCTGCCCTCTTTTTCAATAGTGATGATGCTCTCTCTCCTCTCGTATTGCTGCTGCGTATTCGCTCCCCTTCCCCATCTCCTCAACGGCCGTGATGAACTCTAGCTGTCATCGCCCAGTCATCCCAACGTCCGTCGCAACGTTCCGCCACCTTCACCTGTCACCAAGCGATCCCCGTTGTCAATCATGAGACACCAAAAGAACCCCCCGAGGCGTCGTCCAATGCCTGCCAAGAAGGCCCCCGTCTGCACCTCCAAATCTTGCTCCAAGATTAGCGCATCGCGACCAACCTTCCCCGGGTCACCCGTGTCACCCGTGTCGGATGTCCACCGATAAGCTGTGATATCGTCCCGAGTTATTTTCACTCCTTCTGGAACCTCCATGCGAGACCCCAGTCGCTGAATGCGACAGGGGCTCACGCGATCCGACCCTTATTGATCCATTTATGCTGACATAAGGTGAGCCCTATCTTCGACTTCACCAAGGACGAGTAGGAGAGCACCGATGAGCCTTCGTCAATCACGGAATCAAGAACTAATACCTCGCATTCATTCCTTCTGCGCGAGTATCATGAAAGGCATCAGCCTCATTGTTATCAGCACTGCACGAATAACCCATAAAACTCATCGTTTTGGCATGCCTGACCCAACTTCAACTTGCCCCACCGACGCTGAACAGGTCACCCTTGACTGTCCGACAAACGCTTGAGTACCCCAAATTATCCGACCGGATATCTGAACTCGAGACTGCCTCCTTATCGTGTGTCTCCACGACGAAAACTTGTATTTCCCTCGTTAATCTGATCAAGGTCGGCTTTCAAGAAATAAATAAACAGTTGACGACGATAGCGGGCTACCAAGCACGGCAAATCATACCTTTTCTGCCACCCTGCCAATCAAGTAGTTCTCGACTCTGGGCTTCAGTATCTGTCCCAGTTCTAATTCAAAGTAATTTCATACATGAAGCTGTCGAATGCCATCCTCGGTCCAACCCTCACACTTGCGCGTATTGGTTGGTTTGCCGACTTCGCGGCCAATAACAGCAGCGCAGCATACCAATCAATCAAGCCAAGCCTGGGGGTCAGGCTTGTCTGATTGACTGATTTTGCACCAGAAACTTGCTTGATTTGACTGGCTTGGTTTGAATTGATTCGTATTACCTATTCGGGAAGTCAGTGAGGCTCTCACGATGTCTTGATACGTCAGAAACGTACCTATCTAGTGTTCTACTGTCATCCTGCCCCCCGTCAACCCTTCCGCTGGAAGTAATGCCCACCAACGGCAACGCTGCCACCTCGAACCCAGTTCTGGAGGCACTGCGTCTCCTCGAGCAGCGATGGCTTCATTGATAGCCTCTGTGACGTTAGCGTTAGTTTGGCGAGGCTGAACGCCCTCTCGCAGTCAGTTGCCATCGCTGGGATCGCGAAGATGTCGATGGCAAGTCTGGATAGCGTTGGGAAGGTCTGTTGATGCGAAAGCCACCATTGAATAGGGTCGTCGACGGGCTGAGCAACTGAGAGAGCGAAGTATCGATCCAGCTCGTCAATCTCGTCAATAGTAGCATCATGAAGGCTGCTGTTTAACCATTGACCATAGTCAGAGTCTTCAGCCCTCGGAGGCACTGCGATCGACCCAAAAGCACCTCGCGGAGGCTGTGGATAAGTTTGTTCGTTAGTACGGGCAGCGATCTCGGCATACCATTGCTCCCAGAAGTCTCGAAGTCCTTCTTGGGCAGTATGGAGCCACCCTCGCGTCTCTGGGGTGTTCCAACGCTTTTTGAGCCATCGTAGACCCCTGCCAGGGTGGAGGATCACTGCTGCGGCGTAGAGAGGAGACTCTCCAAGCTTGAGGTAATATTTGTTGAGTACTTGCCAGCCGTTGATAATCGACAGGCGCAGGTAACCGTGAGAGTCGAAGTCGACAGCGGCGGGGGGGCCTGGTCGACCCTGCTGCGAAGCGGCGACGTAGTCAGCCTGGCTGTGAGTTGGGATACTGTTAATCGATGGGGTCTGCGAGACTGACGCTCTCGCAGATCGACGCGATGCCCTCCCTGGTCGAGATGGCTGCGATGAGAGACTTTGAGATATTTGCGTAGCCGTGTGGTCGATCTCTTCGACGGTAGGAGTATCGTAGAGCTTGCGCCATTCCTCGAGTCGATCCAAGAGGTACTCGATGCCTGCCAGAACCTCCCAGAGTCGACCATGCCCGTCACCCTTGCCCCAGCCCTCACATCGCTTGGTCTGCTTGTAGAGGGGCTCGAGAACCTCATGCAACTCGGCGAGGACTTGCCAATCCTCGTTCGTGAGGATATCATCATTTGGGACATGATCTTCCTCACTTTCGAGGCCCAACGTGTGGCGTACGTAGCCTGTGATCTGGGTACGTTTGAGTAGGGCTCGGTTGATCATGTTGTACGTCGAGTTCCATCGAGTAGTGTTGCTTAACATGAGATTCAGCTCTTGTGATGATTCCTCCCACAGGGTAAAGGCATCATCACCATCAGCAGCCTCATTGCTGACGGCTAAGAAGCTCTCAGAACGTTGTGGCGATGATCTGATGTACTTAACGATGTTCCGGAGCTTGCCGACGGGGCCCCGGGTCCTCCAATAGGCCAGGTCCTCCTTCACTCTGCCAGCGTTGATGAGACGGTCAGACTCTTCCTCAAATGCCTCCTCATCAACGCCATGAATAATAGCACGACCAACGAGGTTGAGGATGTGGCCATAGCATCGAAGTCGGCGATGCTGAGCGTCTGTTTCGGTGTATAGTTGTGATACAGATGGATAGAGAGCCTTGACGCAAGTGTCGTTGGCACTGGCGTTGTCAGAGACTGTGACGCCAATCTTATCGAGCAGGTCCCAGTCTGCCATAACCATACGTATCGTGGAAGCAACGTTCTCGCCAGAGTGGGCGCCAGGCTGGCGACGGAGGCTCAAGAGGTACTGCGTCTGTTTACCTGACTGGTTGATGAAGTGGCCGAAGATGGCGACGATGGCGTATCGATTAGGAGAGGTCCATAAATCGAACGATATGTGGACCTTTGAGATGGCACTGAGCATCTCTGCCTTGATCTGTTCCTTCCTGGATACGTAGAGTCGTCGAAGTTGTTCCCTCTGGCTTGTTTTTGACCATCGGATCTGGGCGTTGACGTTATGATTGAACAGGCTGAGCATATGCTGGAAGTACTGGTTGCCGAAAGTCGTGAGAGGGTTGCTGGTATCAACGAGGAAGCCCACAGCTAGCTCTTCGATCTGGGAGGTCGTCCGCTTGGGTATGGCGAGGGGGAGAGACTTGTGGCGCTTGGGTAGTGGCCCAGGATCGTCAGCCTCATCAGAAGACGGGTGGCTAGCCCCCTGGCCATCTCGGAAGACGGAGTGCTCGTTTTCGAGATGCCTGGCAGCAGCAGATGTGGCGTTGGCGTTGAAGGGCTGGTCTAGGCACCCTGCCTCGTCGCAGCGTCGGCAAACCCAGTAGGCACTACCCCTCACGCCGTTGGCAAGGATCTCGTAGACGAAGATGCCCTCCTGCGTGATCCAAGAGGTACGGCCTCGAGTACCCTTCCTCGAGATGGCGTCAACGTTGACGAATCGCCGGCCCTTCCATATCGCGTGAGGCAAGGCGTCGAGAGTATTGCGCGTAGCTAGGTCGGCAGTTGACGCGTTGCTGGCAGCGGTAGATGACGCGCGAATCTGAGCGGCGATGCCACGAGGAGTCGACGCCTCGCGGCCGACGAAGTGATCGATACGTTGATTGCGGGCTGGCAGAGGCATCGCAACGACTGGCGAGGGGTCAAAAAAGACGTCGAGAGGCGTATATAGGTAGGTCTTCGAGGCGTAGAGGCGCGGCGGCGGCGGCGGCGGCGGCGGCGGCGGCGGCGGCGGCGGCAGCGTTACTGGTGATGTCAAAAAAGGGTCATTTTCGAGGGCTGGCGAAGGGGTCGAAAAACGGGCTTTTTTCGAGCCCTGGCAAGGTGGCCAAAAACGCGTTAATCGAGCCTACTGGCCAAAAGCGCGTTTTGGCCCTGCAGTAGCATATGTCAAAAAAAAATGGGCGTTGCAAGGTACTTATTGGATAAAAATTATCTTGCTAGTATCTGTTAGTACTCACATGGTTAAGTGGTATAATTCCTAACTTTGTTTAACAAAGTGTGGGGTCGTGGGTTCGAATCCCGCTGTGGGTCTTCATGTTACCGATCGTGAATTTCTTTAGGCACGGTCGGTAATATGTGTTTTTATTTTTTTAAAATTCTTTCAAAATTTCTGATTGGTCCGGAGGCCGGATTTACCTTATTCCGGGGAACGTCAGCTTGATCAAGCCAACCAAGCTTTTGGCGCCCTAGGCTTGTCTGATTGAATCTCTGAATAGCCTCAATTTGATTGGTTGATTGATTGATTATTTGATTTGGCTTGAATGGGGTGCTGCGCTGAATAACAGCCCGGTACAGATCTTCCCGTACAATCTCACAGACCGTACACTGCCTTCATACGTAAGCCGTTAGGCAGCAAGCATTTCCCCTCATTTTCATACATGTGGAAGTCGACAAATGCTATCGATTCTACCATCACTGCTAGGTACCCACGCCTGTATCTGATCAGCCCATTGTCTAGGAGTGCAACGGGCGGTGAAAATTACCCGAAATTCGTCCCTGGATATTGAAATCGAATCTATGGTTCCGGTCCGTCTTTGACAGGAGAAACCTGATATTGCTCGCGCGCCAAAACCGCCTCGAGACATTCTCATTTACGTCTCGAGGATGGGTAGTGGGGAAAGCTCCGGCTCCTCGAATCCCCATCACACGGTATCCAAGAATTGCACCAACAGCTAAGCGGTGAAGAAGGACAGGCTCTGCGCAGTTTCTGGACACGGTGGCCCGTCTCGGACCTCATCAAGTCCATCTTCTTCACGCAAAAGAGGCTCAAACCTCGGCGGAGCATATACGTGGGTCTGGTTTTGTGTGAGTGTTCCGGGGTCTTTGATTGCCATCTGAGAAGAAGACTGACTATTGTTTATAGTCAAACTGCAGTACTGGACCTCTTAATGCCACTACTGACCAAGCCTGCCCTAGCTGTAATCATTGGAGATGCGAATACTGCAGCATGCAACAAGTGGCAATGCCGGCAAATCGGTAGCTATGTATTGGAATGCATCAGGGGTTGTACGATTGAGTGCAGAGGTCTTAGGATCGGTGGAGGTGAAAAAGAATGATTTACGAAGCCTAACAAGACCACAGACTAAGGATCCTCCCATACTCTGAATGCAAGACTATAAATACCGCCACCGTGTAACATCCCTCTCCGTCCAATGAAACATGCATATTGGTCGTATAGGTTAAAGGCACACTTCACGGGCATGTATGCATAAACACTTAGTTTGGTGAAGAATTCCTGTTTGGAATCACGCATGACCAAGAAAATCTGAGGGTGCCCCTCATATTCCGTCCAAACCTTACACATCTATGTCTTGCAATGCCTTTTCTCTCTGAATTGTCGGCACTTGCTGTAGTCGGATGTGTAACGGTCCTGGATGAGCAGCCTAAAGCGGATACCAGTTGAACATGAATCTGTACGCAAGGTGGTTCATATCGCCGAAGGACCCAAGAGAACCAGCGCTGCATACCAATCAAACAAAACAAAACGGAGGGGTCAGCTTGTTTATTTGGCTTAAAAAAGGCCCTGATTTTGTTTACTTAGCTAAACTTAATTTAATTTAACTATATTACCTATTTAGGAAGTTAGTAATACTATTATAAAGTCTCTAAAGGTTAGATATATATATATTATAGTATTTTGAAGTTATATTAACCTTATTAACCCCTCTTTATAAAGAACTACTTATTAAAAGTAATACTATTACTTTAAATTTAGTTCTAAAAGTATTATATCTTTTCTAATAGTATTAGCTTTATTAATAGCTTCTATAATATTAATACTAGCTTAATAAAACTAAATATTTTTTTATAGTTTATTATTATTACTAAAATAATAAAGATATTAAGGGTTAGTTTATTAAAAGTTAGAAAAGTTTAGTAATATAAAAGCTACTATTAAATAAGGTTATTAACTAATTAAGTAGTTAATAAATAAAAGTATTAATTTAGTTTAGAAGCCTTATTAATAATAGCTTCTTAAGCTTTACTATTTAACTATTAATAGTATTTAGAGTTTTCTACTTTTAGAGTAGTTAAGATTAAAGTAAAAGAGCTTAATAGAGGTATTAGAGAGGTTCTACTAATAGTTATCTTATTATATTATTACTCTTAGTACTTATAAAGTCTTTTTTTAGTATTATAAACTTAGTTTTTAGTTTTTAGGGTATTCTAATACTTTTTAAACTATTATAGACTTTACTTAAAGTATAAGATTATTAAAGTAATATAGATTAGTAATTCTATAAATATTATATAGTATTTATTAAGTACTTATTAGTTATTAATAATAAAGAAGTATAAATAATTATAAGAGTTAAAGTTATAGCTATAAAAGCTATATAAGTAAGTTTAGTAGCTTTAAAGGTTATACTTAGAGTAAATATATAATAAGATATTATTAATTAATAAGGTTTATAATATAAAAGCTAGTTATTTTAAAAATTAATATAATAACTTTATACTTTAAGCTAACTATAATACCTAACTTTATAAAAGTTAAAGAATAATAAAATTAATCTCTTTATTAATAAGGTTATTATATAACTTATACTAGTATTTAAGTTTATCTAAGAAGTACTTTATATTTATAAGAACTTCTTAGAATTAACTATACTTATTACTTTTACTTTAGCTTTTATAATGCTTAGTTTATTAATAAAGAGGCTTAAGAACTTCTTTAAGTTTAATAAAAATATATTAATTCTTATTAATAAAAGTATTTTTATTAAGTAGATAATCTACTAGCTTATTAAGAGTTTTATTATTAAAAATAAAGCTATTAATCTAGTTATACTTAAAGAAAGCTTATTAAACTATTAAATATATTAAGTTTTATTATATTTTATTATTAAGTATTAAGTTAAGCTCTTAAGATAACTCTTCTTATAGAATAAAAGTATTAATATTATTATTAGCTTTATTATTAATCTCTAAGAACTTTTCTAAGCGTTATAGTAATAATCTAATATACTTAATAATATTATAAAGTTTACTAATAAAACTATACTTCCTTTAATAAATTAAGTTTACTTTAATATTATTAGTATTAAGAAAGTAGTTAAATTTCTCTTTAAAAACCTTATAATTAATATTATAGATAATAGCTTAATTAATAAAATTAAAAATATAACTATAATATTAAATCCTTTAATACTTTATATTAATTTTAATATATAAAAGTAAAAAAGAGAAGTAGAAAGCTTTTAGATAAATATTATTATTATTAGTATTATTATATATAATAATACTAACCTAATTAATAATATCTTAGTTATTAGTAACTATATATATTATAGGAGTAATATTATTACTAAAGTAAGTATTAAGCTAATAATAGAAAGCTAAGAAGTATTAAGCTTATTTATCTAATTAGCTAATAAAATACTTAAAAATTATAATAATAGTATATTTATTAGGGGAAGTTTATAAATTAAATAATAAATAGATCTTACTAAGAGTATTTAATATCTCTTTTTTAAGCTATTCTTTCTTAGAAGTATAAAGCTAATTAAGTTAAAGTTTTATACTCTCTTTTAATTAATATATTTAATTATTAATATTATAATTAAAGAGATTAAAGATATATTAAATATAATAGTTACTAAAAGTTAAGAAAGGATTACTTATATTAATAAAGAAGCTTATAGTAAGCTTTTTAATCTAGTTAACTTTTAATTTAGTAATAGTAATAAGAGTAAAGTAGTAATATTTCTTAAGTAAGTTAGTACTATTAGAAGTATTAATAGAAGTATTTTTAGTATTAAAGCTTTTAGAAATAAAATATTCCCTTTTAAAGTAAATAATAAAGCTATTTATAATAAAAGTAATATATAGCTAATTAATACTATTAGTTTTATTATAATAGTAATAAACTTAATAAATACTACTTAAATAGATTATTAGTATAAATATAATAAGAGAATTAATAAAAGCTTTACTTAAGATATTATTTAGAAAGATCTTATAAATAAAGAAGTTTTTACTTTAAATTTAGTTTATATAGTTATAAGATCTCTTATAAGAGATAGCTTTAGTATTAATAAAGTAGTAGTAGTACTAAATAATATAAAATAAACTATTAAGAATACCTTAAGTAATAAAATTAATAGTTAATATATTACTAGTAGTTAATAAAGTATATATCTAAGTATTAATCTTATAAAGTATTAATAAGAAACTAATAAAATAATTAAGATATTAGCTAATATTAAGTAGAAGTATTATAAAAGTAAGTAAAGTATTAAGAAAGTATTAAAAAAGTATATAAATAAATATAACTTTAAGAGATTAAAAGTAGTAATAATAATAGTAATAGTAGTAATAATAATAATAATATTAGTAGTAATATTAAAAAAGGATCTTTTTTAAAAGCTAGTATAAAGGTTAAAAATAAACTTTTTTAAGTTCTAATAAAGGAGCTAAAAATATATTAATTAAGTAGTATAATAAAAAGTATATTTCTAATACTTTTAGTACTTCTTAATAGTATTAACTTTACTATTAAGAAGTACTTAATCCTACTTTACTACTTATTAGTATAAAAGTATTACTAAACTAATATTAATAACTACTTATTTTTTTTTTTAGAGATATATTATAATAAAACTTAATAGATTAATAATAAGTTTACTATATAAGAAATTATAAAGATATTAGTTTAAAACTAGCTTAAGTTATTAATTATAGTATAAAAACTTAAAAAGTTATAACCTTAAGCTATTAGAAAAGAATATTTAGTTAACTTTTTTATTTTTTTATTAAATATTTTAAAAGTTCTAATTAGTCTAGAAGCTAGATTTTCTATTTTTCTAGTAAGCTTAGTTTTAATTAAGCTAATTAAAACGTATACTTTAGATATTTATTTATTTAACTCTTAAGATGCCCTTATTTTGCTTGTCTGATTGATTGATTTACTTGATTGCGTTTGATTGGTATGCAGCGCTGAAGAGAACGTTGCGGACGAATCACAACACGACCCGTGTCGTCTAGGCTGCCAAGAGCAGGCTGCCGGCTACTTATTAGGTCGTGCAATGTCTCTTGGAAAACATTGTCATCTTTTGGTGGCTTCGTTACTGAGCAGTGAACATTCATGCTATCAAGGGAGCTTGAGCTATGGACAGGACATTAGGTGATGCTGAAATACGCACCACCAACGACACCATGATGAAGCGAGATCAGCAGCAAACTCCGGCCGAATCTGTACCTGCGGGGCGAACGCTCGGAAACGCGCGCGAGAATCGCGAATACCAGCCCAACAAACGATTACGCCCAGGGACTTCGACGGCAACAACCACTCAAACTATACCGTCGGACAATCATGCGTCTGCCTTCGTTGTTCACCATGTGCGATGTCAAGCAATCATCAGTGGGCATCTACGTCATGATCGATCTGCGGTTTACCAGGATGCTCCTCGCCTTTACCATGGAGACAGCCGGGCCAGTTCTTTGCGAGGACGAATGCGCCTTCAAAACCTCGATAGATATACAGACCCCGATATGAATGAAGGCATAGTTGTTCTGCGGGACTATGAGTGTCAAGAATTCCACAGAGAAGTGTGGGACAGGTTTGACAGAGTACCGCCGCCATGCCAAGATCCTGCAATACCCGATGATCTGTGGCCATATTTCGACATTCTTAGAAAGACAACAGAGCCTGTCACTACGACAAACGAGCGCATTCCAGTCTCGAAGCATCTACGAATCGCCATGGATTCCATTGCTTCCGGCTGTCCAGAGTCACTGTCAAACTGGGAGAACGGGCTTTTCCCTCCATATGTACAGCTTTACCATGCAAGATCCTTGATCAGAACTGCAGCAGATGATCTCTCGGACATCGAGCAACACAAACATGTAGTTCAGTTGATGGATTACGTGGAAGACACATTTAGCACAAAATTCGAAGAAGCAGAAAATCTCTTCTCGCGAGGCCTTGTCACAGAGGACTACTTATGCATGCTTTTCAGGCCCAACGAAGTAGTTGTCACTTTTCAGGAAGGACAACCCCGAGGATATGTTACGAACAGAAGCTTAAAAGTGCGCAACCAGAAGGGAATACCGCTGAGGCTGCATTGCTACTGTTGGGAGTTCGATGGAACATTTACAAGACAGGATGCAGATCTGGATATCGAGCGACCTTCACAGGATGCATGGCCTATCAAAATCGAAGACCTCCCAGTTTTTCCTCTGCGGTTGGATCGAACCAGAACTTTAGAAGGTGAGTTAGAGAAACGGGGTACAATGTTCTGGGCTTGCAGGAAGAGGAACTACGTTGCATACAATGCCCCGACAACGTCATTCGAGGTCTCATTGGTGAGTAAAACTGTTGCTTTCGCACGTTCAAGACTCGCAGCTTATGATATTTTAGTCAAACTCGAGATACATGATTGATATGGATACATTCAATGCCCTTCACGGGAATGATGAAGAGGCCAATGATACCAAGGAAGACATAGAAGCTCTCAGTGCCGACTTTCTGTGTCAAAATAACCCTCCAAGTCAACGCTTCTTATTGCTGCTGCCGCGAACAATCCTTGGCTTCGCTATGCAAGACAAGAAATGGAGTAGGTGGCTAGCTGACTGCTTCTTGCCATGGGAGAATAAAGACAGCTAACAAGTTTGCAAGAGACGCTTGAGGTCAAATACATTAACCCCATCGAATGGAACAAAAAGGCCTTCGAGCAACTGGTGCTTTTACCGGAGAAGAAAGAGCTCATCGAGGCTGTGATTCGCGGCCATATGTCAGCCAATCACTCCGCCGACGTCGTAGAGGGGAAAGGCAAGGGGGTGATCATCTTGCTCCATGGAGGTCCTGGAACTGGGAAAACTTTGACCGCAGAAAGCGTTGCTGAGTTAGCAGAGAAGCCCTTGTATCGGGTGACTTGCGGAGACATTGGAACAGATCCAGAAAAGGTGGAGAAGTACCTTGACTCGGTCCTATTTATCGGTAGCATTTGGGAAGCTGGTAAGTTTTGGCTCCCGGAACATTTGGAGGCGATCTAACGTATTAGTCGTCTTGCTGGACGAGAGTGATGTGTTTCTCGAGGAGCGCGCGAAAATGGATCTCAAGAGAAATGCACTCGTTTCTGTCTTCCTTCGGGTGCTGGAGTACTACAAAGGCATTTTGATATTGACATCCAATCGAGGTACGTGATATAATGAGACGATTGCCGGGGTTGGGAATCTAGTTTTCTTGGTCGGCATAGCTGCTGAAACTTAACGCCCAGTTGGCCACTTTGATGAGGCCTTCAAGTCCCGAATGCAACTTGCCTTGCACTATCCGCCAGTTGATGAAAGAGGCAGAATCAAGATTTGGAACAATTTCATCAATATACTGGCCCGAGAGCAACTTCGGGTTGGTCAGTCGAAAGATGGCGATCGTCCGCAAATAGGTGACGGGGAAAGGGTCAATGTCGAAGAATTGAGAGATAATCTGAACGTTTTAGCTAGAGAGAAGCTCAATGGACGTCAGATTCGAAACGCGATAACGACCGCGCGCCAACTCTCTCGGTTTCGAAACAAGGCAATGGGATTTGAACACTTAGAACAGACGATTCGGATTGCGAGCGACTTCGAAGAGTACGTGGAGAAAACGCATGGACACACTGCGGCGGAGTACGCCCGGTACAATGAGGCACGACTTGAATGAATATTTTGTTTATCTGAGAGAAGAAAATGCTAATTCGAATTACTGCATAATATTGTAATAGTGTTTCAGTAAGGATGGTGATCAAGTTATGCGAATGGTTGGAAAGGCTGTTCGGTTCAGTTCAACTGACCGGTGTTATGTTGACTCATAATCGGCAGCTATCTGAACCCCTGGAGGGTATAGCTGCCCGCGGAATAGTTACAAGTTTGATCAAATTGTATCTGAGTGCGGAGTGCCTACGTGTGGATGATGCTTACAAGATCATCGGCGGGTGCGCCCGCTCCAGCGGACCTTACTGAACATTGAACCACTTCCGGGACGTCTCATCTTTCTCGGAGTAACATCTCGCTTGATCTCCACGACCTTTCCATCTATCTCGCCAAAACCATCGAGTTCATCCTGAGATCGATTATAACTCACAAGTAGTAGTTTGATCATCAAGCCATTCATCTTGCAATTTAGAGCGAGCTGTTGCAGAATGCTGATTAAGCGATCACCTTCTACGTTATCTGCGACAATGTCCGCGGCCTCAATGATGATATAACATGAGGGTAGTCGTTCCAGGATGGATAGTAGGAGCGCCAGCCATTCACTATCTGAGTGTGGTGACTGTAGTTTGGCTACTGTCAGGCTGTCTGAGCAGGACGCGACAAGATCCGGCTTGATTGTCAGGCATTGATGCAGTAGACTTCGAATTAAGTCAGAGGTGCGTGCGGTGTCGTTTGTTTGACCTGTAGTAGCCGACATATACCAGATGAGCTGCTTTGACTGTGGTTGCAAATGACTGATGACATCAGTCGCTATCTGCTTAACCCGTGCCTGCGCACGCGCTTGACTTTGTAGCACAAGCAGAGCCGCATTTGGTGACGAGATCCAATTTCCAACGCTCTGGAGAATTTCTGTCATGTTTCTAGATTGATTGTTCCAAGGACGGGCCCTTCGAGCGAGAGATCGATGTTTTGCAAAGGCTTCTTCTGGTGTTTGTCTGGGCTTGACTGCACCCAGAATATGGCTGAAGTGCATATCGAGTACATGAGGCCTGATTTCCGCAATATCAACATGAATGGCACTAAGCTTAGCGGTGTCTCCTAGGATGCTAGTCAGTATTGAAGCAAAACCTCACAGCCTAGAAAGGTAGATCTTGCGGGTCGCAATCTGCAGAACCGAACGCATCATACTCGTCAACTCTGCCTGCGCAGCGCTGAATCCCTCCTGCATGTTGTGGAGCTGTCTCTCGAAATCTTCCACTTTGGAAGTCTGATCTTTGAGGTAAACGTTGACTTCGCGTATCTCTGACTTTGCAGCAACATCAGCAATTTCGTTGATAGTCTGGGCGCAACGCTTGATTTGATCGACGGTATCTTTATAGCTCAGCTCGAAGGGCTCGAACAAGGATTTGACGATGCGACTCGCCGGGCTGACGTTATACCATTTAAGGGCCTGCTTGAGAAACAACACAACGTGTGCGTACAGACTTGATATGGCATGCTTCATCTGCTCCGTTTGATACAGCTCGGCGGTAAGTTTCACATTTGGCAGAACCTCTGATATCGTTGACAGCGCTTGGGAAAATTGTGCAACCAGTTCTCCATGACTGATGATGCCCTGTCAAATGTTAGTTGTTTGTAGGCAAGGAGAAGGCTTTGGCTAGACAAAGCTCGAACCATCAACACAAACTTCATGGCACCCCACACCAATCCAACGTACTCCGGGTGATGCTGGGCAAGAGTATCAAATACTCTTCCGTAGTACATCACCCTGGTAGAAAGCCCCTCAAGCCATCGCAGAATGCCGCTTTTCTTGTCTGACGCCTGACGGTGCTTGTTCTCAGCTTTTCGCGTCGTCTCGAGCAGGTCTTCTAGTGATGTAGAAGTTGCATTTTGAAGCCACCTGAGTGCTTGGTCATTGTCTCTGAATTCAGTTTCGAGGTATTGGATTGCGTCCAGGTAAGCCTCAGCAGCAATATCGCGTTGTCTAGAAACACGAGTTAGCTATGAAGTCACCATACGACGCCGAAGGGGAGCATATTGCCGACTTTGGCAAGCTTGTTTGCCTTCTCACAAGACTTTGAGGATGCAACATCGGGGAAAGCTCTTACGCAGAAGCTGCGCAAGTTTTGACCTGGTTATCGTGTTGATTGTATAGCAGTTAAAAAGAAAGCCCGCAGGGCACACGGCGCTAAGATTGATATTTGGATCCCCGAACATGGATGACGGGGGTGAGGGGATTATAATGGCTGAGCCTGCACGACCACTGACAGCATGCTGACGCTCTCTTCGTTAATTTGAAATTCTGCCTTTGGATTATGTCACGTGTTGTATATGCTGCAATTCCAATTGGTTTCCGGTCAGACTGGGCATTGGGCTATGCTGGGGACGTTATCGGGGCTATGCCTTAAAATGCAACACATACTGGCCGGCACACTTTCAAGCTCGTTTGCTGAATTTATTGGCAGACTGAACGGCAAGTTCTCAATGGGAAAATTTTCTCTCGAGCTAACTCTTATTTATTTAACTTCCCCAGACACTCGTAGACCTGTTCTTTAACCTCATTCAGCTCTTGTTTAGCCATGGAGGTACGCACCAACACGTTTCAAGACCTATGCCTCTATCCGTGTCTGAACTTGATGAGATCAGCAGCCTTCTCGCCAATCATGTACGCAGTACTTTGAGTGTGAGCACCAACAAGCAGGGGAATGATACTGGTGTCAGCGATGCTGAGATGAGTGGTGCCGTAGACCTTGAGGTTGGAATCGACAACACCACCGAGGTGACGCGGCATCATTGACGCAGTACCACAGCTGTGCCCGTTGGAAGCGTTCAGGTTCTCCTCGTCCACCAGCCACTTCTTCACCTCGGCGTCAGATGCCCGGTCCTTGCCGGGCACGAGCTCAACAGGGCCGAGGGCGGAAAGAGTCTCGGAGGTGGCGAAGTGGTTGCGAATGTACTGCTGCATGCGAACATGGATCTCGAGGTCGATAGGGTTGGACAACAGGCGGTAGTCAAATATCGGGTCTCCGAAGGGGTCATTGGGGTTGATGCTGACCGAACCGCGGGAGAAGGGCTTGAGAAGAATGGAGGTTCCACGAGGAGAGCCCTGGAAAGGATGCTCGAAGATGGCGGACTTGTCCGAGAGAAAAGACTTCAGGAGAATTCTGTGCTGGAGAATGTAACCGGCGATCAGGGTAGGGTCAAGACCATCTGGAAGATAGTATCTGTGTACGGCCTGGAGTCCGAGTTGACGGCTGAGATTGGCAAAGTGGCTGCCAGTGAAGCTGCGGGCAGGGAGCAAAATGCCACCAGAAATGGTTGGCGAGGTAAAAGGGCCAGTGTTATGGGCCTTGTACTCGGCCAGAGCTTCGGCGCGGAAGGTCGCGTTGGTATGGATGGTCATCGGCGTCGGCCACACATCCTTAGTGAAGTTGTACAAACTGACAGTGTGGGAGTGGTCCTGCAAGTTCCATCCGACACCAGGAAGATCGATCAGAGACTTGATACCGGCCTCCTCTATAACCTTCTTTGGGCCAATACCAGAAAGCTGGAGGATGATCGGCGTGCGGGTCGCTGAGGCAGAGAGAACAATCTCCCTCTTGGCCTTGACGTCGAAAGTGGCACCGTCGCCGAAACGAGGCTTGACTTGAACGCTGATGGCCTTCTGGGTCAGATCCTGCTTTTCAAAGTTGACCTTGAGACCACGGTGGAGAGGCAGCAGGTGGTAGTTCTGACGAGGTTGGACGTATTGGTAATGCCCGAGACCACTGAAGCTGCGGTTGTAGGCCCTGCTGGGGTCGTATGAAGAGGGAATCCAGATCAAGCCGTAGGCATTACCATTGCCGTGCTCCTTCTGCACCACGATGCCATCGCGCTCAGACCACGCCTTCCATTCGTATTTCTGTCCCGGGTACTGGTATCCCGGCATGCTCATGTAGATGGGCGTCGTGTTGCCATAGGCGGATAGGTCAAATGTCATGCCATACTCGTCCTGGATATGTTGAGGAGGGGGGTTGAAAGAGTGGCTCTTTTTGTAATATGGAAAGACGCTGTCCCAGTCCCAACCTGGATTACCCAGGAGAGACCAGTTGTCGTGATCTTCTTTGCTCCCGCGGAAGAAGATTTGACCATTGACAGCAGAACCGCCGCCGACCACAGCACCGTTGGGAGCGGGGAAAACGCGGTTGTTGGCGTTGAGTTGCGGCACGCTGGTCAAGTTGTAGAGGAACTCAGGGGCGGGGGCGTTGAACGGCGGCATGAAGGAGTCGTCCACAGCGATACTTCCATATTCGATGACCAGCACGGTTTCTGTTTCGGTCAGGACTACATCGACAGACATTGACTTGAAGACGTACTCCCGGGGTCCTCTGAAAGGCGGTCAGCCACTGTCAAGCCTGTCGTTCCTCCACCAACTGATAGTGTTAGCTCAGGCCTTGCAAGCAATAGTGAGGAGAGGGACTTACCAACGATGAAGTCATACTCAGGCAGTAGGTCCTTGCCGTCGTGCTTGACGACGGCGGATCGGTAAGAAGCGGGGAAAGCAAGAGCGACAGCTAAGAGTCCCCATAGACAGAGCAAGATTGATGGCATTGTGGATAAATTACCGAGTGGCTCTCAATGAATGCGTACACCGAACGTGACGATGGGGTACCACAGCCATTATCTAAACATGGTCTGAGAGACTGTCAACCCCACCTTTGCCTTGTAGCCAAGCTCAGCGCCTTTCGCCTGCCTAATCTGTCAATCCGCCAACGCTTCCGATTGTCGGGATCGCTTCTGGCATATCGACCATAAGCACTTTCAGACCATTGAAAAGCTTGGCAAAATCTGCATCCAGGCGGCACAGGCCTATCAACAGAAGAGTCTAGGCCGCCGTCCCTTCAGTGTGACGCGGGTCGCCCTGCTACCTTGATAATCAGCCAAGGCGGATGGCGCAATTGTCACTTTACACCCTTTCTGGACGTTCTCGAGTGAACAGCCGAATGGATGTCAAATACAGAGAGGAAGCATTACCGCCAGACAGGTCGCGCTTTTTGGAAGTACGGCAAAGGAACTCGAGCATTGAAAACAAACTATTCTCATCGCCAGAATATGTGAAATGAAAAGAAACATGACCACTCAGTGGCAGGATCGGTTACGGCAGGACAAATGAAATATGAGTAGAATGTTTGCTGGTTGCTAAGGGTGGATTGGCTATGTGAGATGATGCGCCCGTCTTGATTGTTTTCGGGTTGTTATCAGTGAGAAAGTGTGTGCATACGTCCTGTGCCATCGAAAGAAGAGGTTGCCTAAGTGGCACATCGTTCTATCTCATAAATGGTAATAGGAGGTGTTATGGGGCATTGAGTTACAAAGTCACAGTCTATTGCATTGACTTATCCTGGCACGGGTTCCTTACTATGGTCGTTCTTTTGATGCATTGGTGTTTCCTGCTGAACTGTGTTCTCGAGGACTTCTATGATTCTGGGTTGGTAACCAAATTAGGTAAACAATCGGCGAGGAGTAGACTTTTCTTCAGAATGTCTGTCCTGACTCATTCACTTGGGTCATGGAAGACGCTATTGGAATAGACCGAATTCTTACTTACAAAAGTGCGAACAACCCATACCCCAGTTGGTTTCCCGGGCCTGGACCGGTCGCGATTGAGATCAATCAAGTCAATCCATGCAAGCCGGTTTTGTAACTCTAGCAGCCGTTAAAGCACAAATACGAGACGGCTCTAGACTCGTAGGGACGAGGAGGGGTTTGTCACGATGGCCTCAACCATGTTAATTAGATGTCGGGGACCGACTTCGCCTCGGAGTCGGCTACAAAACCTTATTTCCAGAGATACCTCCGGCGGTGACACGTCAGCGTGCCATCCTGTCTATCGACAACTTGACTCTACCAGGAACACCTGTGATGAGATCGTCCTTCGAGACCCCTACAAAAAGCTTGCTCTTACCTCAACAGGCAATTGTCCTCACAGCAAGGGCTTCAATAAACCACATTTTCCATTTTCGAGTCACTCGTCTTGCTGTGTAAGTCACACCGGAGCGAACGTTCATTGAAAATCGATATAGACGAGGATCTCATGCACTCGATGGGAGAAGATGCCGTGATTGTACACCTCGAGTACTTCACAGTTCGAATATGATAACTCGAGTATCGTCTGACTGTTATCTCGAAAATAAGCGCCCTAGGACTTTGCGTACTGAGAACAAGCTTTTTTTCGCAGTAGCGGCGACTTTAATCCGTCCGCTATTGACAAGCCTATCCTCACAGCCCCCTTAGGCTCTCTTCATAACCTTGGCCTGGTCCGAGTAAAGTTTGATTACGCAATCGTTCTCCCACAACTGCTAAGAGCACATGAGGCATTCACTGGAATAATTTGATATTAGGCAAAATACCTGAACTCAATAATATGCGCGCTGTCCGTGTTGAATGAGCATAGTTAATCTAAGTTGGTGTTCTTTCGGTCCTTAGGAATCTCATAGTTAGGTCTTCAGGGGAAGCCCTAGAGGGCGCCTTGACTTGATGATAGTAGGATTACCTCGATCCGGGCACTTTCTCGACGTCTCAAATTCCGGTCAATCATGATATAAATACTCAGTTCCCAATAAGCTGACAGACTGAAGAGACATTCCCAGCTCGCGAACCTCAGAGACTCAACACTTCTCTCTTCATCTAAAAGTTACACATATCTTACAAACGAGTCCTTCCGCAGCTGAATCACCTCATCTCGAAAATGGTCTCTCTTCGCGTTATTTCTCTTTTCCTTGCCAGCTATCTGGTTGCTGGTGTTTTTGCTGATGGGGGAAGTGGCGTTGCTGGTTGTAAGTTGATTCGATACATACACCCGAGAGTAACGCTAAGAAATCACCAGCTGCTTGTTCTAAACAAACTGATTGCTGCGCTTGTGACGTTAATGCTGGACAGCAGTTGACTTGCAAGGGTAAGTTCAAGCCAATCCGATTGTTTACTGAATGCCTACTTAATGGTTCATCATCTTCACAGTCGCCGCAGGGCAAACCCGAGGAACCTGTCAAACCAATGGCTTCCCGTGCGCCAACTCCTGCAACTAGATTACTTGCGCTCGGGAGTGGTGGGCTCAAGTACAATGTTTGGCCGGAACCTGGAAGACAATGTGGCCCTGTTATCGCGGTAGCTCTGTAGCTCCCTATGGTAGCACTACCATGCATCCTAGAAATCAAAACCATCAAGTCAACTTTCTTTGATGAATAAGCAATAACATTCACCCAAGTTTGTGTCTATTGTTGTGTTATTCAATGCCGTTTGTTCATTCCGACTATATTTTAGCATTAGAAAATTCTGTATCTGACCACAGTTGAACGAAATGGAAGATTGAAAGATTGTGATGACTTTCTAGATTTTTTTGGGGGGTAACGTGAGTCCCAAGGATTGAAGGGAAGGAGCCTCTAACCGAAAAACGTTAGTGGTCAGTGCTGGATGCCAGTACCACTAGACACAAAAACCCCAGCGACCCCACGTCATCGCATTGGAAGCTACTCCTTCCCTCATTCACGGGCAGTGAGACCAGCACAGTTGTGTCGAATTGCGGCCTCGGATGTTCATGAAGGGTCTGGCTACTCACAACATGAAAACCAAACAACACTCAGTCTGCGACGAGTGCAGAAGACGAAAACTTGGTGTAAGGGCCCGCAGATTATGTGAAAGACCTGACTGACCCCTCGTTTGGCAGTGCGACGGCAAGCAGCCATCCTGCTCTCAGTGTGTCTTGTCCGGCCTCGGCTGTCCGGGATACAAGAAACACATTGTATTCCGACAACCCACGTCACCCAGTTCAGTCGCTTCAGGCCAGCGAAAAAAGCGGCCGCGTCAAAATAGACGCCCTAACACCACAAGTCAAAAGCCGATACCTCCCGCTCGGGCTTTGACCTGGCCGCTCAGCGACGTGCTTTCGCTATGCATACAAAACTTCGTCCCTGCGAATGAGTTGGGCTCGATGTCCAGCAACTCAGCACTTTCACAGTCTAGAATATGCGGAGCATGGGTGGAAGTTCTTCCAGGACTTGTCGGAGCAAATGGAAGACATGACGGACCTTTATCCTCCGCCATCAAAGCTCTGGGAATCTCACTTATCGCCAGAGGCCCCAGCGGGCGAGCCCCTGTTCATGAAGCCATTGCAGCGCACTCCTCAGCACTCAAGGCTGTAGGGCGCCTCATCCCATACGCCAACGATGATCCGAACAACTACGACGAGATATCCGCGGCTATCATGTGTTTATTCCTGTCAGAGGTGTGCATTTCTGGTCCCTATTTCGCTTGCTATACTGACAAGAGACTGTCGCAGAAATTCCTTCCTACATCAAGCTCTGCAGCAACAGTGCACGCGAGGGGCATCGGGGAGCTCATTCAACTTCGCCCACCTCAATTCTACGCATCTGGAACACCCCACAAACTTTTTGTTGGGTTCAGACCCATTCTGGTATGGCAACACTGCACTCAAACAGCGTTATCTAATCTGATATCTCAGATTCTCCATGCCTTCGACACTCGGAAATCGACCTTTCTTGGGTCGTCTGTATGGAAGGCAGAGCCGTTTCGCCATGTAGCTGAAGAACCCCTTCAGACCCTCTTGAGTGAGGCCTGCGTCATACCCTCTATTCTCGAAATGCTTGATCACTGCAGCAACGATAGCGAAACTGCTGCTCGGCAAGCTGTGATCCAGTTTGTGGAAGCCATCAACCGCCTGGATCACTGGCACAAGTCAGCAAAAATTACCATGGGAGACTCCACACTTCTAGCAGAAACTTCAACGACCGAGGCCAGCCTCGAATTCCCAAACATCACCGTGGCTAACTCATTGAGTCACTACTGGGCGTTCTGGATCATTTGCGCCACCCAGATAAAGCGGTTAACAGCACAGCACCCAGCTATCTCAGAGGACGGTCTCCTGATAGACGGCGAGCGCCCTGAGAGCGAAGTGGTGACCCGAAAGGTTCTCCAATTCTCGAGTTATATCCTTGGAAGCACTGGCTACTTAATGCGAGAGGATATGAAACTCTATGGCACAGCCTCTGCCTTCTTTCCTCTGCACATTGCGAGGAGTGCGTTGGAAATGTTTGGAGGCAGTGACGAGGCCATTGGTGAGGAGTTGAGGAAGAACGCTGAGATCATACACCAAAGAGGATATGATGATGTATTATTGCATTCAGGCACAAAACTGCTTAGTTGATCTTCGTCTTTCAATAGATCTCGTCAGACAATGTTCGAGTAGATC
The DNA here is from genome assembly GCA_027406125.1 of Colletotrichum tropicale. Taxonomy (NCBI): domain Eukaryota; kingdom Fungi; phylum Ascomycota; class Sordariomycetes; order Glomerellales; family Glomerellaceae; genus Colletotrichum; species Colletotrichum tropicale. Next base: position 6,545,157 of record JANVYH010000002.1, read on the forward strand.
CAGGTGTGGTTGAATGATACAGGGCTAAAGTCATATTCATGAATAGGCACAGATAACACGCTGCTCATCCTGCCAGAAATATCTAGCAAAGTCTTATTTGATATCGGCGCTCTTGACCACGCTACCGAACGCATCCGCAATCTCGGCCAAAGAAACCTTCGTCAACTCCTCAGCGCTTACTCCAGGGATGTTGCGGTCACCGACCGCATCTTCCGCAACGATTACGTCCCACCCCTTTTCACTTGCCTGTCGCGCGGTCGTCGAGATACAAACGTGGGCCTGGAGAGGAAGGGAAAGTTAGTCTCGTGGACTCTCAACAAGCTCTCTTCCTTGGAATCATCTCACCATATATCCAGTCAAAACCACCTTGTTCCTCCCAGTAGCCTTCAGTAGATCCTCCAAGTTTGTACCCGTGAAGGAGCCAGGGAAGTGCTTGGTGACCACACTTTCGCCTTCAATCGGCTTCAGCTCTGAAAACTCCTCGGCGAGCTCGGTGCCAGGAGTGAAGAGTGGCGCGCCAGCTGGCACCTCGTGGACGACATGGATGACCGGAGCCTTTGCGACGCGATACTTCTCTAGGAGGGAGGCAATCTTTGCTCTAGATGCGTCGACATCAGAGACTGCGAGCTTTCCATTTGCGTACTCGTTTTGAGCATCGATGATGACCAGGACGCTGTCACTCGTGGAGGCCGTAGATGCTGGCACGCCAAGCATGGAACGCATGGATACTGCAGACGCCATGGTGATTATTGTAAGCCAAGACTTCGCGAAGGGCGATTTTGCACAAGTGATGATGTGAGAAGAGGATACGAGAAACTGTCTGACAGTCTGAACTACCGTGGGCTCCTAGGTCATATTCATACAGAAACGTGCCGGGATCTCGGTCTGTGACGGTGGGCATGGGTTCCGCAGTAGTGGATCGCGCTAGGCCAGGTAAGGTAACATATTCCGCCAAGACCAGATTCCCCCACATGATGGAGAACGATCGAGGGCCTCGAACCGACAGTAGATGGCCAATCGGAAGCCATCAAAGTTTGTGATGAAGGCTGACTGGAGTTGTCTTGGCGAATAATGAAGCCTATTTTGGTCAAGCGCAGAGTCTCACTTGCCCAGGAAAACCTATTTACCGCCGCTCGTCCTGCCCCACGACGACAGTAAAGCTCATAACTTGATAACACCCATGAGCAGGTTCGCAAAGAATCCATGATTACTGTTTTTAAGCTTGATAATCTCTGGTCCTTGAAGACTGACAAATCTTCTTGCCGATTAGTGACGGCTCGTAAGCATGAATTCCAGTTGATGATACAAGTTATGGGGCCGCAAGCGGATCGATGTGTCCCGGGTTGACACAGGATACTGGTTCAATCAGCTGACAACATGTGATTTCAACATCAAAACCAATATGATGCTCAAATCTTGAAGGTTCTAGTTAACTCTGCATGCAATCATTCGCGTCATCTTACTCCTTCACCATTACACGTGCCACCCACCTACCTCAAAAATGCTAAGACTCAGCGGTTGGAAACCTCTCTTCTTTTATACTGCTGCGTTTCTCAACGTAGCAATCCTCCCCAAGCACCTCAAGACCGGTGAGACCAAGGTCAAGGGCGCTATCAAAGCCATACCATCCGATCCAGAGTACTCCATTCCCAAGGCAATCGTCAAGACAGCCTGAGACGGTTGTAATACCTTGCTTCTCACCTTCGGTAAAATTCATAAAGCCCTTGTCGTCTCAGCGAAGTTAACCCTCTCAGGCCTGCTCAATCTTAAGTGGGCCAAATATGGCGCCCCCGAACTGACGGAAGAGAAGCTCGCAGTTTGGATCAATGTGATTATTTCCCTGTGCATAGGCATTCCTTACTTTCAGGTCGGCATGAAGCTGCCTCTGTTCACCCTCTGGGGTGGTCCGATTCTCACTGTGATGGCCATGCTTTTGTGACAGAGGCAAAAGCTCGCTTGTCGGATGAGACCAATGACAAAACTGCAAGTCACACTTTGTAAAAGGCAAATTACTCAGAAAGTACCAAGATTATGGCGATGAAACAGAGAAATGAACGGCTTCTCGAATGTAAATTACTGGGTATCCACCTATAAGGAGCACCGCACTCCAAAGGTTCCATAAACATACTGCCTGGCTAGACCTTAATCTCAGAATAATTCACTCGAACGTGAATTCTCAAGGTTGTAGTGATAGCAAAGTTCATAATATAAACGCAATCAGCCACAATACCAGATCCAGGACCCAAGGGCCGACAGATAGTTTTAGACGTTAGGCGGGGAAGCTGTCCCCGATGACCTCAATTGTACTCCAAAGTATGTGAAGTGACTTTAACGTTCTTGTTATAAACCCACTTTCCAGCCTACGTGAAACTGGTGTCTATTCATTGCGGGGCTACCAACCATCGGATGCTTTTGGGTTGGTAATCGGCGGCTTACATGGATTTGTCAAAGCGGCCATTGCTGAATCATGTTTGCAAGTTGTAACTCATGGGGTCGTCAGACGTGAGAAAGCTTTCTTTGAAATCTCCGACAGGCGTTGGAGCCTACAAAGCCCATACCCTTTAATAGTATATATAGGGGATTTTGAAACAAGTCTCCCAACGAACATGAAAATCCACAACACCATCCAGTAGCTTTTGCCTTCAGTTGAATCATCCATCAATAACCACCTATCCCGATCCAACGACAGGCATTCAACGAACCTCCAGCAATGTCTTCTGGAACCGACTTCAAGCCGAAAGTGAGCATCACTCACATCGGAACTGCGACTGCTATCCTCGAGATCGATGGCGTACGCTTTTTGACCGACCCCTTCTTTTCGCCAGCAGGCACCACTTGGGACGTGGGCATCACTATCCTCAAGAACACCGAGGATCCCGCCCTCAAGCTTGATCAGCTTCCTTCAATCGATGCAGTGCTCCTGAGCCACGAAGACCACCCCGACAATCTCGATGAGCTGGGCCGTAGGCTACTTGACGGTCGACACGTCTTCACCACTATGGACGGAGCCAGGAATCTCGCACCTCGCCCGGCGGTAGTTGGAATGAAGCCATGGGACACTGTTGAGAGACGCATCGGCGGGAAGGTCTTCCGCATCACAGCCACCCCGTGCCAGCACCTGCCCGGCGGTGAATGCATTGGCTTTTTGGTATCCTCGGATGACTTCGGGATTGGACCGAATAACCTGCCGAACGCAATTTACTTCACCGGCGACACGGTCTTCATCGAAGAATTGACTAAGATTGCCGACAGGTTCCACGTTCCCATCGCCATGATGAATCTTGGATTCGCTCATGTGCAGCTTCCCGACATGGACACGCCGCTGCAGATCACCATGGACGGCAAGCAGGCGGCTCGTTTATTCCGAGAAATCAAGGCGGATCACTTGGTACCCATGCATTACGACAAGTCGTGGGGTCATTTCACTCAGTTCGAGGAAGGATTAGCTAAGGATTTCAAGGATGAAGGTGTTGACGACAAGGTCAAGTGGCTGAAACCAGGGGTTCCGGTTGATATTATCTGACTAGCGACGTTGAGAATTCAGACGTACTAGAATGGTTGGGATGGCTAAATGATTTTCATCGAGATTATTCAATTGAGAGTTCCCGCAGGACTTTTCGACGAGGTTTAGGGCCTACTGAGGGTTTACGATGTCATGTTTCTCATTGCCCATTTCCAACACAGGATAAAAGCATAAGAAATACAGCAACTTTTGTGTTACTAGATCAACCTCACAGATGACACCCATGCAGCAACCGTGGCAATGTTCATCTTATCTACCATACGGAGCTCTCAGATGATGCGAACTTGTGTCCGGCAGATCTCGGTAAATGTGGCGTCATTCTCACTAACTGCACACTCTGTCCCGATCGGAGAGACGGCGTGCAATTCATAGTTGAGCAATTTCATGGGTATCCTCATGGCTATGAACTTTTTACTCAGCAGACAATGGTGTTTACTCGATGAGGACGCAGTTGCCAGAGCGATAACAATAGCTGGTAGCTGTTTGAGTGATATTGTTCATCAACTGTAGGGTGGATGACTCTAGAACTTCCTTCTGTACATGTAAATTCTTAGACACAAAATGAACAAGAGAACAAATTTCCAGAGAAAGGTAACTTCAGGAGCCTTAATTATTATTGAGTACGATCCGTAATCTTTATTTATTACTCAACAGGGTTACCTCACTTCACAAGCTAATGTTCTTGATGCTTATTGTTTCAATGAAGTCTCCGATGATAAATCGAAGGAGAGCAAGACGCCCTCGTACAATACAGTTAAGTAAGATATATTGGATAATGCTGCCCAATGCTGTTCGCAGTCTCCACCGGAGGAAGTAAAGGCGGCCGAGTTGAATCCGAGCAAAGCTGGTGTATCGTCGCTTATCTAATTTAGCAGGGGTGGATCGTGTTAATGACCGTGGTCCTGCTTCTAGACCAGGTTTCGGTCCAAGTCCCGGCCCCAAAGCCGGCCACTTATGTAAGATGTCATCACCGTTCCCCTTTTTCTCTCAATCGCGCCTCGGCTTCACGCCCATCTCGATCGGTCCCGCATCCACCAAGGATCGCGGCAGGTCTATCGTCAAACTTCGGATCTTTGTCCGTGCGCTCCTTCACACGTGATGGTTCCTGGCCTGATCATGTCCTTCGCCGTCTCACCCATTGGCGCGGCTCGACTTTGGCGACCCATCGAGTGCTTAGTTTCTACTGAGCTGAACTGAGCCTGCGGGAACGGAAAATGCGCCAGTCACTGGCGTGCATTGCGACCTTAGCACGGCTACGTCGGCACCGGACTCTTCCTCGTGACCGTGTGGCTGCTAAGCGCTCCATTGGCCAAATTGAGCGAATGCGACCGTCGGAAAATCCGCCAGAACCAAGCTTGCGGCCAGTTCTGAAGACATCAGCGCAAGTGACTGAAATATCTCATCTGATTGTAGATGTCGTTGGTTTTGAGGAGAGATCGTCGTTGACTTGAAAGATCTTCGTTTATGTGAAGCGTTGGTAGATGTTCTAGACATGATTGAGGTGCCATCTGGGTGTTTATCCCATGTGTCGCCGAGACGGCAGCTAGCACATCCCCGCAAGTTCTCTATTGTTTTCTCCAAAACAAGCATTTGTCGCATTCCGCCATTGGGCACAAATTTCTTGGCCATGATTTGGCATTCTCCACACACTGGGGTCGGTCCGGGGTCTGGGGTCTGGGGTACTTCGGCATTCGCAAACTACAAGTTCAAGATCAACAGTTGGGACGAGATCTACCCGCCTTTAACTGCCTTTCACTAGATCATTTTTCTACGCGGTCAAATTGTCTTGCTCGTGAGATATAATCGCGCAGTCTTCTGGAGGAACGCCATCCTTCTATTGGACCGCTTCATCTCAAAGGCAAGGACTGCCGGCGCTGGTTCTGTTGCGATGGATTTCAACGCCAACCCCGCACCCTAAGCCAATTCGGCCATCCGCTTCATCAATAATGGTACATTGTCAAGGCGAGTCCAAGCGGACGCGTATCACCAGTGGGGAAGGTTGCATTAGTCAATCAATCCGATCTGCAATTATTGGAGGAATTCATGGTCACTGGAGGACCGCGTGCCACCCCTTGCTCTCCATTCAGGAACGAGATGTCTTCATAGAAACCATGACAAGACGGGAATGCTTGATGAAAATTGTCGACACTTAAAAAGCCAAGCATTGCCCAGCTTTTCGGCATCGAGTCTTGGAAGCTCACCAGGCGATCCAGCTCCACCGTTCTGCTTCTCATTCCCCTGCCAAGACTGATCCAAGATGCACGTCTTCTCTCGACCAAGCCTCCTGGCCCTGGGCCTCGCTGCCACCGGCTCCCTGGTCTCTGCCGGACCTTGCGATATCTACTCTTCCGGCGGCACGCCCTGCATCGCGGCTCACAGCACTACCAGAGCTCTTTACAGCGCGTACTCAGGCTCGCTGTACCAGGTTAAGCGTGGCTCTGACGGCGTCACCCTCAACATCGCTCCCCTTTCCGCCGGAGGTGTTGCCAATGCTGCCGCTCAAGACACCTTCTGTGCCAGCACTACTTGCCTGATCACAATCATCTACGATCAGTCTGGAAAGGGCAACCATCTTACTCAAGCGCCGGGAGGTGCCTTCAAGGGCCCAGAGGCGGACGGCTCCGACAACTTGGCCAGTGCTATCGGTGCACCCGTCACGTTGAACGGCCAGAAGGCCTACGGCGTCTTCATCTCTCCCGGCACGGGATACCGCAACAACAAGGCCAGCGGCACCGCCACCGGCGACGCGGCTGAGGGCATGTACGCCGTCCTTGACGGAACTCACTACAACGGCGGCTGCTGCTTTGACTACGGCAACGCTGAGACCAGCAGCACCGACACTGGTAACGGCCACATGGAGGCCATCTACTTCGGTGACAGCACTGTCTGGGGCACCGGTTCCGGCAGCGGTCCGTGGATCATGGCTGATCTCGAGAACGGCCTGTTCTCCGGTGTCAGCTCGGGCAACAATGCCAATGACCCGAGCATCACCACCCGCTTCACTACCGCGGTTATCAAGGGCGGTCCCAACCTGTGGGCTATTCGCGGTGCGAACGCCGCTTCAGGCTCGCTGTCGACATACTACAGTGGTGTTCGCCCGACGGCGTCAGGATACAACCCCATGAAGAAGGAGGGTGCCATTATTCTCGGCATTGGCGGTGATAACAGCATCAGTGCCCAGGGAACCTTCTACGAGGGTGTCATGACTTCTGGATACCCCACCGATGCCACCGAGAACTCGGTCCAGGCCAACATCGTGGCGGCCAAGTATGCTACGTCTTCCCTCGTTAGCGGACAGGCCCTCACCGTTGGCTCTTCCTACTCTTTCCGTGTCACCACCTCCGGCTACACCGACAGATACATCGCACACACCGGCACCACCGTCAATACCCAGGTCGTCACCTCCTCTAGCGCCACAGCCCTCAAGCAACAGGCCAGCTGGACCGTCCGCACCGGTCTCGGTAACAGCGGCTGCTACTCCTTCGAGTCCAAGGACACTGCCGGCAGCTACATCCGCCACTACAACTTCGAGCTGCAGGTCGCTGCCAACGACGGCACCAAGCAGTTCAAGGAAGATGCCACCTTCTGCCCTCAGTCTGGTCTCAACGGCCAGGGTCTGTCCATCCGCGCCTGGGGATACCCTACCCGCTACTTCCGCCACTACAACAACGTTGGCTATGCGGCGAGCAACGGTGGTGTTCACACCTTCGACTCTGCGACCTCATTCAACGACGACGCCAGCTTCGTTGTTGCCTCTAGCTTCGCTTAAGCAATCACTCTTGTGTGGAGTGGAGATAGTTTGAGGCTGAGTTGGATTTAAGTTAACTAAGAAATAATGATGAATGAGAATGCATTATGAAAGCACACGAAACTTAGGTGATGATCAAAAAATTGTGATGAACATTGTCTAGCATTTGAATTTTTCTAGTAAGAGCATCATCCAATCTCCATGCCTATTATTATGTGTAAAAGCATATCACGAAGCCATCCCGAAAACGCCTTATCTCCATATGCCATGCTTCCAAGAAATTGCATCCACCCGTGAGCCCTGATCCCCATTTTCCTAGCCAAAACCCAAACTAATGTTAGTGAAACAGTTTCACTTAGAAGATGGAAGCGTCGGCAAAGCCAACAGCCTTGACCGGCTGGAGCTTAGCAAGCTTCGTCAACTTCTCCTTGGCTGCCTCGCCGAGGTTGGCACCCGATGCACCATCCTTAGGGCGAACCTCAATACCGCAAGGGTACATGTGCTCGATCTCAACATTATCGCCAAGATCAAACAGCTCAGACTTCTCGCGGAAGCACCAGGGCTGGCCGTTCCTCATGATCAGGTCATGCGTGTCCCGAACATCGCGAGCATGCAGAGAGCGGTATCCACCGTCGAGAGAGACGGCAATGCAGCTGTGCCAGGGGGTGCGAGGGAAGCCCTCAGGGTTGTGCTTCTCGACAAGGAGCGGCATGGACAGCTTGACGGCACCGCTGGAAGGATGGATGGAGAGACGGACGTAGTCTGGGCAGGTGGCGAGGATGATCTTGGTGAAGGACTCTGCGCGCATCATCATCTTCATGGCGACCTCCTTGACGACCTTGCGGTACTTGTGCCCGGAGGTGGCATGCGCGGCGACGGGGCTGTTGCGAAGATCGACCTCGAGGAAGCGGATGAAGCCGCGGTAGGTCATGAGGGTGTCGTTGTCTGTGTCGATCATCTTGCGGACCTCTTCGAGGGCATTGCCAAATTGGGACTCGAGTTGCTTGCGGGCCTCATCGACCTGGGTCATGTACTGCTCCTTGGTCATAGGGCCGAGGCCGTCTGTCATGCCCAGGAAGTCCATGACACGGAGGAGCTTGATACCCTTGTAGCCCTTCTTAGCAGCCATGTCCATTAGAGTGGAGCCGTACTCCCAGGTCTCATCGTCTGAGATACCGACGACGTCTACCGAGGGTTAGTATCAGTAGCGGAATTGAGGCTAGGGATTGGGAAAGACATACCGTTGAACACGAGGCCGTCGGTGGCGATGTGGACCTCGGCGCCACCCTGGTACACCTTGCCGATGTCAACGCAGAGGGCATTGAGTCTGGCAAGCGCAAGGTCTTCACCGAGATCAGGGAGAACACCAATGACCTTGTCCACGCGGTTGATACTCTTCCACGGGAAGGAAGGGATGATCATCTTGATGGGAACATTGTCACGGATGTACTGCTCAACACGGGGAAGGAACATCTTGCGTCCGATCCAGGTGTGCTCAGTCTCACCCTCGGGAAGGATGTGTCTGCCGTAAGACTGGAAGATGTCCATGATCTTGTGGGCAATCTCAGTCTCGGAGGAAGCCTCGGGAGGAGGTGTGGGAATATCAGCAGGGCTCTGGAGCTTGATCTTCTCATCATTTGCAACAATGAAGTTATCTGCAACCCAAAAGTTAGCTACTTATGTGGATGCAACGTTGTTGGTGGCGCTACTTACCTTGGCTTGAGGCGGCGTCGAGTGACAATGCGGGGCCCGTTGTGATGCTAACGGCTCGCAGAGGGCTCTTGAGGTCGGATGGGTTGATGGGGGAGCCGGGGACAGCGTCGTCGGATGCCAAGTTGATGCTGAATGCTCTGAGAGGACTCTGGATCTCGACTTCGGAAGAGTCAATAGGCGAACCGATCTCAAGGTCGGAGATCATGTTAATGTTGAATGCCCTCAAAGGACTTTTGAGCTTGCTGGTATCCACAGGTGAGAAGCCAGTGTCGAGGGTTGCGAGGACGCTCTTTTGCCAGCTCAATGGAGCTTGGACTTGGAGGAGAGGCTTGGGCTTGGGCTTGTCGCCCATGACCATCTTCTTGGGGCCGTCATGGTTGGGAGCGACTATGGGAGCAGTGACAGCCATTGTGATAGACTAAGAAAGGAAAAGATAGATAAATAGTGGGTATACGACTCTTGAGAGACTGATAGGAGAAGCTGAATCTGAGGAAAGGAGATGCAGCGGTTATTATAAGATGTATGCACTGAGTCGTGGTTGTGTTTGTAGTTGTGGTTGTTGTCTTGTTCCTTCAGCTCCATACCGGGCGTCTGGTGATAATCTTCTTATACTTGAAAGCCAAGTTCTAGAAGGCTGAGGCCATCTCCACCTGGCTGCCAGCACGCCGAATGCATACAGCATGTTGAACGGAGACTTTCAGACCTGAGTACTGGAACAAAACGTGGCGCCCGGACTAGCCCGGCTGGGCACCCCAGAGGCACCCAAGCTGAAGGCTGAACACGTCGAACACGCACAGTCTGGGCCAAGAATTCCCCATCATTCCCCATTCGAGCTGTGGCTGACGTTCTGTCGTGCGAGAGTGGTTGCATTCTGACTTAAGGTTCAGTCAACCTCAAAATAGGAAAAGGACCGGGCGCCACGTTCAAGATCGAGGCTCAGGCTTACTTTCGTGTCGGTCAAGAACGGGCATACCGAGCGATTGTCACCGACGACAGCCGATCAAACTGGCTTGGCCGAATGGTATGGAGCCAAGTGCGCCAGAGAAACATGCCGGCTGTCGTCATTCTGTTACGAAATATTGTGCGCGCTCTCGTATTCTGTAGTCGCTATTACCCTGCGAGAGCACATGTATTCGCTGGCAGTTGGTCCCGGGGATATGGTACTTGGATTCCGTAAAGTTCACGCCTGAGAAACCGGTGGGCGGGAATTTTGTCCGTCAAGTGGGGACGGCATGTATCGTTGCACTTGGCAGAGCGGATGCGATCTTGTCGATCACTGCATGGCTTGTTTATACACACAATAAAATAGTGCAGCTAAAACAGATGGAGAAGCTCTGGCCATTGGCTGAGACTTCAGTTTTGCCTCAAACGGTCAAGCAGGCTCGGTATAGAAAATATTATGACTTGCGTGGTAGAAAAGTATCAGCCAAGCCAAATATGTGGCTCCCTTTGTCAGGCCTCATGGCAGGGGTCTCCATCCTTGTCAGCCATGACACTTGGGGAACTTGTCCAATCACAGTCTTCCCGCTAGATCGTATGCGATCATCAGATGCCAAGGACATCAGCAGTTTACAAGGACATTCCCGCTAGGATGATACCGCCTAGCCGTAAGCGCTTGTCGTCGCTGCAAGTAACTAGCCGTCGGCAACTAGTGCCAGGCCAGGCATGATCAGCCCAATTGCAAGACACGACATATTCTAGCGCTTCTTATTCGCATGTCTAGGCACCGGCAGGTTCTTAGGGCTGGGAGGGAGGGCAATTGTACCGAAATAATCTGTCCGACCACGATGGGAGTTTTTGAACGCCCCGGATTATCTGTTGTGCTTGCCGAGTCTAGGCTGGTAGAAGGCTTAGCATGGCTTCGCCGGCGTAGTGGTCGAGGCTGGTCATGGCTTGTGCCCAGTGCTTCTAAATCCGGTGCATATCGACTTTTGACAACTTACTCGCCGTGAACGGACCGGCAACTTTGCCCTGAAGACGCGGACTCGAGATGGAGTATTTTCTTTTGTTAACACTTGGCCATGCCCCCGCTCATTGACACCGTGAATACTTCATCAAATTCCAGCTGTCGATTTCTGACACATCGCCTAGTCCACGCCTTCCACGGACACTTTGACTGATTCATTCCTATCTGCATCAACATAAATAATCATAGCCAAGTTCATTACCATGGAGCACGTCGTCCGCCCACCGGCAGTTGAATACGGTGCGCAAGCTGCAGATCCAGAGCAGATGACTTTGACCGATAATCATTACACCCACAAGCAGACCAATATGCTGAGCAACCAAGAGTTCCAACCATACGAGCCCGACCAGAGGCATTCAGAAGGCCAGCAATCATCAAGCCATACCGATGAGGAAAAGTCTGAGGCTATCGTCGACGCGCCTGACGGAGGCTTCGTTGGTTGGCTGCAAGTCTTGTCTGCCTTCCTTCTCGTGCTGGACGGCTTTGGCTTCATTACAGCCTTTGGCGTCTTCCAATCCTTCTACGTGGAGGAGTTGCACGGCTCAACGGCGTCTGACGTCTCATGGATTGGATCCATGCAAATCTTCCTGCTGTTTCTCCTCGGTACAGTCAGCGGAAGGGCCATCGACGCGGGGTACTTTAGGACCACACTACTGACTGGATTCATCTTTCAAATCGGTGGCATCTTCGGCGCTTCCTGGTCTGACAGGTACTGGCAACTACTACTATCTCAGGGAATTGCGACGGGTATCGGAAATGGCATGCACTTCACTGCCCTCGTCTGGTTAGTCTCGCAGTACTTCACCAAGAAACGCGGTCTTGCTCTCGGCATTAGCTCCTGCGGTGCACCTATCGGAGCTGTCATTTTCACCATCATGGCACGCCAGCTGATCCCTGCGGTGGGCATCGCGTGGACTCTCCGTGCTATGGGCTTTTTGGTGCTCTTCAACAGCGTCATTATTTTTCTCATCTCACGACCAAAAGAAACGAAGCGATCCTCCGGGCCACTCCTTGAGCTGGCTGCCTTCAAGGAGCTACCTTATCTGCTTTTCACGATCGGCATGTTCTTCACCTTGCTCGGGGCGTACTTTGCATACTACTATGTGAGCAGGCTTGATTGGATGTGCGAAATAATACTCTTTGGTGCTAACTCCTCTGCAGGTCCCCCTTTTCGGCCGCAAGAACCTTGGCCTTGATGACAACGGCGCTTTGACGATTCTGATCGTCATGTCTGCTGTAGGCATCACGGGACGCCTGATTCCCCCGTACTTTGCCGACAGGTCCATCAAGCCTCTGAGGACCCTGGTCATCTCGACCCTCCTTAGCAGCCTTAACGTCTATGCATGGATCGGCGTGCACTCCACCACTGGTCTCACTGTCTGGGTCATTGCTTACGCCTTCACCGTAAATGCGGTGCAGACTCTGTTCACGGCATCCATGGGCGAGGTCACATCCGACATGTCAAAACTAGGCGTCAGAATCGGCATGGTCTTTACCGTCGTCAGCTTTGCCTGCTTGGCTGGCCCACCCATCGGTGGAAGCCTCGTTACTCTCGGAAAAGGCAACTTTCTGTACGCGCAGCTGTTTGCTGGCACAACCATGCTTGTCGGTGGACTTCTGGTTGCTCTTGCGAAAATCAAGCAGGTTGGCCAAAAAGACTTCTGGAGAATCACTCATTCGTAAACTGTCTTTTGCAACACGGCAGCTTGGAATTTCGTGGACGGCAGGCGTTGAGCGATTAAGTTGTTTTGGGTTTGGTTTTTAATGATGCATTTAAAGGGGGCCTAGCATGTTTCTGGAGTTTTTGGGAATTTCTTATAGGCATAACACGCCCATAGATTTATATGATTTGCATTCAAGGATTCACAATGATGGCGTCCCAACCCAGTCTCAACGGTCCCAAGACAATAATTCTTCGGTGATGTTTTACCGGGTATGACAGCGCTGGAAAAAACTTGGCAATCATGCAAGGTTGTAGATCATCCAGCACTTGTACACCGTCGGGTTCCTGCCTGCAACGTAGCAGAGAGCGTGAATCCTGCCGCAGCAGTGAATAGCTCATTCTTTCCGACGATGCCTTGTGATGCCTCGTGAGACTCCAGTGCATGCCTGGTATGATCATCATGCATGCCTCTAACGTTGTCAGGTCATCTGGAGCTCTTGGTGCCTTCGGGGGCTGTGATATCTGAGTCATCCTGGACTTTCCGCCCAAGACACTGGACAAGGATGTACGCTATTCCATGGTCGTACCATTACTCTATCCCGTGGGCTCAGCCCTGCAAGCTGTTTTCGGGCTGCATTGGATAAGCTCGTATCTGCGGTCTCTACAGAAACTGGATGTAACGCATATTGACTTGCGTCTGGAACGCGTCTTCCTGCTTTACTTCTTTGGTAGTTTGCGCTTAATCCGTTCCGGGATATGCGTCCAAAGGGGATACCGTGGCGCTGGCTAACCCAACCAGTTTTGCAGTAGCTCCACGACGGTGCAGCCATTGCCACGACGCAAACGTAAGACAAACTTAGGCTTTCTTGTTCCCAACGCGTTTTTTGACCGCATTCTGAGGATGCGTTCCAAGACACGCGATTTGGACCCCAGAGTCGGGTCGCCCGAGCTGAGGATGGCGTTGATCTAAACAGTTAAATCCTTCCCTTTCGCTCCCGCGCTTGGCATGCTTGGCGCCACGAACCTACCCGATGTCCTAGAACCAGGTCGTGGACACCTCGGAAACTAATTCAGGCATGGAGTTAAATTGTGGCTTTGGCGAGGTGTTCTCAGCCGCAGGCATTGCTGGCATCTAGAATATTGTCGCCGACTGGTCCGGCCCGTCCGCATCGTGCATCGGGTTTTCCTGGAATAACATAAAGGTCAGACGTTCGTGTGCCTTGAGATGCCATGGAACACCGAGTCTGACCATCATCAACTGTATTCTCTACGCAATTGGTTTGTGTCCGCAAAAGAGACTGCTTTTCTCTATCGTGTACCTAAGTCGACACAATGAAGTTGTCGGTACCAGCGGCGCTAAGGTATGTTCATGTTCTGTGGTCCGACTCGGCTCTGGGGGCCGATTTCAATCGCCGGCGCTAACCTCCCCAGCTTCTTCGGTCTTCTTTCTGGCCTCCCACATTCCGCTGAAGCGCATTCACAAGAAGCCCGCACACAGACCTCCGTATCTTACGTAGCCGCAACCGGCTTGCCTCGATGGAGAGATTACGACCCCGCCGGAGACAAGAAGGAAGCCCCATGGGGTAGCCGCACATGCAAGTCAAACCCGGAAAATGTGCCTGACACAGGCGTTGTTCGCAAGTATGAGTGGACGGTGGAGAGAACCTGGGCAGCCCCTGATGGATTCGGTATGTGTCATTGCGCAATCCTTCACTCGGACCGTCCCGTTTCTCACATTTTTATCGTTGCATTGCAGAACAAGAACTTCTCCTTGTGAACGGACAGTTTCCTGGGCCTCAGCTCGAGGCGAATTGGGGTGACATCGTAGAAGTCACAGTCCACAATAACATCACTGGTCCGGAAGAGGGCACAGCTATCCACTGGCATGGGTGAGTTTCCAAGCTCAGCCTGCTTTGAGACGCTCACTGACGACCGCATAGAATCCACCAGCAAGAGACCCCGTGGATGGATGGTGTCTCTGGCATCACACAGTGCCCAATAGTCCCTGGTGAAAGCTTCACATACCGATGGAAAGCCTCCACCTATGGCTCAAGTTGGTGGCACGGCCACCATGCACTTCAATACGCCGGCGGGCTATGGGGGCCAATCATTATTCACGGTCCAACCTTCGTCGATTACGATATTGATCTCGGCCCAATTATGCTTTCCGACTTCTACCACCGAGATTACGAAGGCATCGCGGAGGGCGCCATCTCGACTAGTACTGATGAAAACGTGACAGTCCCACATTCGGCCAACCAGCTCATCAACGGCATGAATCCGTACGATTGTTCTCTGTCGCCCTACCAGTTCCCCTCTATCACCGACGCCACATGCCACGACAATGCTCCTAAGCCACAGTTCATGTTCCAGACTGGCAAGACCCATAAGCTGCGCCTCATCAACACCGGTGCCCAGGCCATCCAAGTCTTTTCGATTGACAACCACAAGCTTATTGTGACAACGATGGACTGGACGCCTGTCGAACCATACGAGGTCGATTACATCGCTCTCGGTGTAGGTGGCAGAGCTGAGGTGCTCGTCAAGGCTACCGGTGAACCCACCTCTGCGTATGCCATGCGCATGAGATCGCGATGTGCGACCACATACGTCAACGAGACTATCGCAACTATTTTCTATGACCAGGCTTTGCCAAACACTGTACCCGTTCCCGCTGCACTTGAAATTCCTTATGCGCTTACCAACTCATCTTGTGGCCATGTAAGTCGTACTTGAACCCGGAATTGCAATGTACATTATGCTGACAGGGTCTTTCAGTATGACTTACCGAAGGTGAAGCCGCTCTTCAGAAAGCGCGTCGCGAAGCCTGACATGACCGTCTTCTACAATGTGTCTTACAAGACAAATGCAACCGGCAACTGGTTGTGGCTGATGAACAATGTTTCCTTCCAAGCTGACTGGAGCCGACCTCTCTTACTGGAAGCTGCCGACGGGAAAACGGACTATCTCTCCCAGCCGCAGCACATCCTCACAACTGTGCCGGATGATGTACGCCACGTTCGAGTCATTGTTCAAAACACATTCTCCATTCACCCTATGCATATCCATGGGGGCAACTTCCAGATCCTAGCCGAGGGCGACGGCATTTGGAACGGCTCCATCACCAACAAGAAGAACCCAGCTCGCTCCGATACGGAGCTTCTTCGTCGAAACGGCCATCTTGTTGTTCAATTCGACACGAAGAACCCCGGTACCTGGAGTTTTCACTGTCATACTGCTTGGCATGCCAGCCCAGGTCTCATTGCCAACTTCCTGGTGAAGCCCAAGGCGGTACAGGCGTACGATATTCCAACGGCTGTCCGAGATGGATGCGTCGCTTGGAACAAGTATCAAAGCTCCGGGGGAGAAAATGCTTTGCCGTTTGACAGTGGACTCCGGAAGAAATCTTTTTCATGATCCCACATTTTTTGATGGCTAAAGCTTTCCTACGGCGGCGCGTACATTGGCAGGAGTTTGGCGTTTTGAGCGATGTTTTACGGCCCAAGAGCTGACTATAATCGTAATTATACTTTGTTGCCAACTAAATATTATGAAACCAAAGTTGATCTCGTCACTTAATCCGTATCTCGCGCTCCGCAACATTTTGAAGCCATATTGCAAGTTCGCCCTCGTCGGGCACGCTAAAGTGCAACAGTCCAAGCCATCAATACAGAGTTTTTACCTTGGAGAGAAGTAAACCGCAATACTGGTTAATGTCAAAGGCTGTGTTGAGACCGGTAGAATCATGCGTAAAGAATTTATTTCTCGTCCGCTGAGGGATAACCGTCAAGACCTGGTCTTACACAAAGAAATAAGATGTTTTGTTCAAGGTAAATATGCTCTAGCAGTATCTACAGAGTATGCTTTTCCCAAAATGTTCAGAAGAGAAAAGGCACCAGAAAAGACAGAGAGATTCGAAAAGGTGAAAGGTCAAGGAGAGTCCAGAAAAGAAAGAAACATGCTTCCCGCGTACTCAGATCTGCCCGTAGAGCTGCATCTCGTGGATGATGGCATCCCGGTACGCAATCATGCCGCGGGTCCTCGGGTGGAACGTTTTGATCTGGCGCGTGGGAACCCACCAGTCGATGTCCTGGATGGTCATGTTGCCACCGCCGAGAGCACGGTTCGTAGCATTGAACCTCGCGGCCGCCGGGCCGCTGGGGTCCTCGGCGACGGCTTCGGCCATGCGACACTGCCACAACTTCCATGGGTCGCCTCCAGACGATCCCGTCACGCCTTCGCACTCTTTGGAATCCGGAAGAGTGGCGTTGCCCGCCTGAATGAGGGCCTTCGCCTCGGCCTCGTCCTGGGCTCGGGACCGTACCGCCGCTGCGGATTCCGCATCGAAGTCCTTCCAGCCGCTGAGGAAGAACCATGTGTCCTCCCGGTTCTCGTCCGGCTCGTGGACGTCGTCGCTGGAGCACCAGCTGTGGTCGGTCCCGTCCCTCGGGTCGAACGAGTTTGCGATGTTGATGAAGCGCACCGCGGTCTCACCCCACTCCTCGTTGGCCTCGTCGACCGCCTCGCTGATGGCGGTGTTCGTCCGGTAGACGAGCTCGAACATTTCGCTGCGCAGCTTCTTGGTGAGGTACACGATGCGGTTGAGGGGCCAGTCGGAGGAAGGCTTGTATCCGCCCCACCAGTAGTGGAACGAGGAGTCCTTGCAGTCCTCTGTCAATGTGTTGAAGAAGACCGGGTAGCCGGCAACGTATAGCATGATGTCGGTGCCAGCGTCGTGGCCCTTTTGCAGGACCTTCGTATAAGCGGCCTTCAGCTTCGCCTTGAAGCCGTCGTTGCCCTCATCCTGGATCATAGCGAAGGCCCTCTCCTGAGCGTCCTCGCAGTTCTTGCGGTTCGTCGATCCCAGTCTAGCCGTGTTCGGGGTGATGATGCAGTACCATACCAGGTCCGAGAAGCCGAGGTCGTTACCGCCGATGGTGAGCGTGACGACGTTGGTGTCCGCGGCCGTACTCCAAGCGTCGAGCTTCTGCATCAACTCGACCGTGGTGTCGCCGGAGCAAGACTTGGGGCCCTCCCACGCGATGGAATCGTCATTGAGCCACTTGTAGATGAGGTCGCCGTAGTTGTTAGATCCGACACGGCACGCGTCGCCCGACGTCGTCCCCGTGCCCATGCCGCTGGCGTACGAGTCGCCAAAGTGCGCGTAGCCGGCCACACGTGTTCTCGCGCTCTCGTCGTCACCGTCCCAGACGACATAGTCGGCCATGGGGCACGAGTCGATGACCTGTCTCTTTGTGCCGCCTCCGCTGGCAGGCGGGCCCGTGGTGGCGGGGTAGGGGATCACCTTCTGGCAGCGCTTGCTGAAGAAGATGCCGGCGGCGACGAACGAGTACGTGTCGGCATTGTTCTCGCTGTAGTCCGCGGGGCATAAACCCTCGACAATTACGCCGTCTGAGTTGGTGGTTTGGCAGATGATCTTGTCAGGGGTGGGCAGGGTGCCTGATTTCTTGGGCTTTGCCTTGTATGAGACGCAGGACCTGTCGAAGGTTCCCCTTGCGAGTGCAGTGCAGCCGTTGTAGCCGTAAGCCACGTCGAGAGCACTAATCGCAGTGTAACGTCAATAAGGTCCCACGGGAATGGTGAGAGGTGGCTTTGAGAGGTGAGCTACATACCCTGATTCTTTGTTCACACCGTAAGATGTATGGGTCATCTCGTGGAGTAAGATGCCAGACTTGGCCCGCTGCGCATAGCGAAGATCCATGACATCGTTATCGCAGGCGTCCAGTGTCGTTGACGTCGAATCGCTCAGGAAACCGCCGTTGTCTTCGAAGAACGCGTCGCAAACGTTCATCACCTGCAAGTTGTCGTTCATCTGGCGATCCCCATTTGCATCAGTAAATCAGTCCAAACTATTCGTCGTAATGGAGTACCCACGGAAGCCCACCAGCCTTTCTTCCAGCACCCTTCTTTGGTTTCGTCGCAGGTCACCGTGACGGTAAACTCTGGCGATCTACCGCTGAGGACTAGAAGGTAAACATGCCCACGTCAGCACCTGCATAGACCGCCACAGGCCAACATCGGCTGACTCTCATCAGATGCGGATAGTGTACTCACTGTCTGCCATGCGACGATAGCGCTCCTTGACCTTATCACCAAAGTCGGCCTGGTCTCGAAGACTCTGGGAGAAGAAGTGGTTGTAGTAGTCGCCGAATTGCGGGTCACTGTACGCTTCGATGGCCATCGCATACGCCCACGACATCTCGGTGCGGATGATAGTCTTTCTCTCGTCACTACACTCACCTTGGCCCGTGGCAAAGTTCACGGGCACCAAGACGGGAGGGTCAGCTCGTGCAAGAAGCTGATGCGAGCCGCTGCCCTTGTTGCCGGCATCGACTGGTGATGCGTGAACGGCAACATGGGAGGCGACCAGCACCAAAAGTGCGGGAAAGAGTGACAAGAGATTCATGCTGAAGAGATTCTTCAGGCACTGAACGATTGTGGGAAACTGAACGAGAGATGGAATGACCAGTTGATGCTGGCCTCTTGCCTTGGATCTGTGACTTGGAAAGAGAATCACCTGGGCATTAAGAGAGACTTATATACGATTCTAGATCGCAATTGAATCAATGAAATACCTTAGAAACTCCTGTACAGTTGCCGTCTTTCCTCTCTCTCTCTGCCTAACTGACATCCACATCACGAGCCTTCACGAAGCTGACATCCAGATGCCGCAGTAAACTGACAAACCGCCATAGACCCCAATTGCAACCAGCCATGCTATAATTAGGATCATACGCAGCATTCCTCAACTCAAATCTCAACTTGCTGTTCATGGCAACTCACGAAGCCGGCATCTCGACGCAGGAGTGGGCTGAGGGAGTTGCCGCAGATCCTAACAAGAACAGGAAGTATGCAATCAAGTAGGAAGAACCTCAGTAATTTTTAATTTAACTTGCATAACCAAGTGAGAACAATTAAATGTTGGGGGCGTGACGGGATCCAAGGCTCTTGGCCAAGACAAGGCCAACTTGGGTTGCCTGGCTTGAGAGTTGTATTCGGGCATTCGTAACTCTCTTCTCAACCCTGTCAATCCTCACGTTGACCAAAACATCATGATATTTTGTGGTGAGACAATACCGCAAATGTTCACAACCTCCGGGCGCTTACTGTGGGGGAATAATCGTGGGGTAGTATTGGCCGAGGGCGGGCCGGGAGCCAAGGCCACTTCTTCCAGCCATTCTATTCAGCCAGTCAGCACTAGAACATGCATCACAAGACGATCGGCAGAACAAGCTCCATCCAAACGCGGGTTGTATTGGTCAGAGCCGGGTTTCGTTCCTGAGAAAATGCCGCGCATAACCATCCCGACTCGCCGAAGGATTCGGGCTGTACATGCGGACGGGAGGCGCGGGGCGGCCGACGCAGGTGCCGGGTAAGGCTGGCATTGAAACAAAGGAGGAGATGAGGGGAGCGGAGGGAGCAAACGGCGCAGCGGGAGTTCAACATAAACCTCCACTCGCTCTCAGCAGCAATCTCTCAATAACACGAACTTGGACTCCCCATAATCGCACACGTCCGGTCCTTTTCCGTTGCATTACCTTCCGAACCAAGACATATCCAGCCCATCTATACTCAATATGGCAATCCCAAACTGGCTCAGAATGTGCGTTACTCCTCCAAACCCAATGTTCCTGGGCACAAGTTGGCGACCCTGACTCGGCGAACTTCGCGTTTTAGTGTATTCCTGCTCCTCACCTTCGCATCGTTCCTGCCTCAGCTCCAGCGGTTGTGGTCGCGTCGTGACAGCTCAGGAGTCAGCCTCTACTACGTCCTCTTCAACCTCTTAGTCGCGACTGAGCTACTCACGATCGACCTTACCCTTTTGACGGGCGTGGAAGACAGCGATGTGTTCGTGCACCAGCCCGCATCCCTCGGCGACTGGTTGAACCTTGCCCAGTTTGCCATTGTTTGGGCTCTATGGGCGCTGATGTACGCATATCCCTCGACGCTGCACAATCATCAGGTTGCTAACAAAGAACTTGAACACCACAGCCTCGTTTCATGCATCGTGTTTTATCCAAGCGATGAACCTCGCGGCGTGCCCGCCAAAGTGTCTGCCATCTACACGACCTACCTACTCATCACTCTCGTCCCCCTCATCATTGTCACAGCCAGCCCGTCATCTAGGGAAGGCCGCAGGTGGTTTGACGCTCTGTTCCTCGGCTTCCACACCTACTTTCTGAACCCGATCATCACGATCTTTGGCATTGCTGCTCTATATGCGGAAGCACGTACAATTCGTGCGCGCCCTGAAGGCTCAGGACTCGGTTCGCTGAGCGTTGTGGGCCTTGCGGCGCAGGCGGTTGTGTTCTTCATCGTGGGAGTTGCGTGGCCTGGTCGCTTGGTCTGGCCCTTTCCAATTTTGGGGAGGGCGTTCCTCGCCTGGATTCAGATGGTTGGGTTTGTGCTCATCGACTACATCATCTTCGTGGTCGCTCAGGCGGATCTTCTGTACATTGCCATGCAGCACAATGGATGGCATGCGGGAGTCCAAGGCGCAAACGGCGAAAGGGAGCCTTTGATCTGAAGTCGCGGGGGCTGCCTAAATATCTCAATTTAGGCCAAATTGCAGGGCGCGAACACGAATGAACATATTTTACTCTAATCGCATTTCTAGGCAGATTGAGAATCTGTTGGCAAGGATTTCCACAGGCAATGCGCTAAAATTCCAAGATCTGACTACCTGTAACTACTCGATTATCGCGAACTCGACTGGCTTCGCGCTAGAAACTACCAGCTTCGGCCGACCTCCATTATCAGATGGCTCGGTGACATTCCCAGCTTCATAACAAGGCAGCTTAATCACCGTCTCTGCATGATCCTCCATGATTCCCCAATCCCACCAATCAACTGCAGCCTCCTCAAAAGTGCAGCGAAAGACGTCACCTGGGGCCATATCCCGAGGCAACTCCGTGTCGTCTCCAGAGAGGGTCTGGGTCGTTGTCCAGGTCTCCCCCGGCCGTAAGCTCGTGAAGTGCTCGTGCTGCCCAACACGAACGGAAATTTCCGGCTCGTCCACGATCATGAAACCAGCGCTGGTCTCTTCGAGCTCGCAGGATTCCCAGGTACCGCTCTCAGCACTGCTACCACCTGGAGCATCACCTCGCCGACGGCGATAGATTTGGAATCCTCCAGGCTGTTGCTCAGACACCAGAGACAACCAATGGAATGTCACAGGCCGGTCGCCACTGCGCTCAACGCCTTCGTACTTGATCACGATCTCGACGTCGAAGTATCCATGGCCTCGCAGCGTGGGCGGACACCGAAGTGACGCCGAGAACATTGGCGCCCCGGGACTGCTGCAACATTAGACGCCTAGCTCGTGTAAAAAGACCATGCATAAATAATCCTGGATACTCACATTCGATCAGAGGGGGCCAGCGGCACAGTCGATTCCGCCTTGCGGCGAGCTGCTGCCTGCTGCATCATTCGCCACCTCTGCTCCTCCGTGTTCGCCGCCACGAATCCCACCTGGGCTTCTCTGGCCGCACGTTCAGGCCAGGCTACCTCCTCTGCCACTGCCGTGAAGGTGAGGAGTGCTCCCCCGGGCATGATCAGCTGGGGCTGACCTTGCCCCTTTTTGGCACGCGGTCGCGATCTGAGTCCCGATGGAAGCAGCGTCCCAGCCTTCATCTCAAGTCCTACATTGTCTTGGATGCTGCCCCAGGTCCACATACCGATCTCAGCTCCTGGAAAGACCAGCGAGTACGTCTCACCTGCCTTCAGTACGCGATAGTATCGCTCAGGGAGATCCAGTCTGGTCGGGCTCGTCTGCTCTCCGGGCCCGAGTTCAAAAAGGTTAGCTTGATGTTGTCCGGATACGATCAAGCTGTCGATAGTTTGCTCTGGTAATGCTACGAGACCCGGCTTGTTGTCCACGAGTACCTTTTCGAAGGTGCCGTTATCTTTGTGGCGCACGAGAATGCACCCGTTCTCGGCAAATGCGTTGGTGTACATGGACCAGTGGAAGACACAACGTCTGCCCTTGCCATCATCGTCTGCGGCGCGGTGTATGGTGCTCATGATCGGGTACGGCGTGCTGAGCGAAAGGCTCTGGCTGGCTTCAAGTTTCCAGGTCAGGCATGGAGCGCTGGGTCTGAAAACATTGCGGTCAGCATTAGATCTGTGAATGGACGTCCGTAACTGGGAATGGGATACGATTACTTTCGATCCTTCTTCCCCAAGGACACAAATGAACCAATATCCGATCTTGTCGTCTGCGCCATCGCGAAAGGAGCTTGCGGATTGAAATAATGTAGTGTTTGCAAAGACTTCACCAAGAAGAATGAGGTGTTATTGCTTGACGTCAAATAGATTGGTGGTCCGAGAAGAGAGTCAGCCTGCATTAAGTAGTTACGAGTAACCGGATCAATCTGGACTCGCTTATTGCGATACCAAAAGTTCTATAAATAGATTGAAGTCGATAAGTAAATATGACGTATCAACACATACTAATGCTTCAGTCGACTGTTCATTTTCAGCAAACAAACAAATCCAATATCTGTTGTTTTTGCAGTGTGAATTAAAGAAAGAAGACGTGCTCATATTCGTTAAGTCTCGCTGTGACATGCCTGTTCCCTGCCCGAGCCTTGGTGGTCATGGTGCGGCTAGAAGCGGTTGTGTATGGCCAGCTTCCTAGATGACACACATATTATCGCCGAAGTATGGTCATTGCAGTCATCTGTTCCAGAAGGTATTCAGCAGAAGAGCATATTCCAGGATGAAAAGACGTAATTTTAGCGCCGACAGCGTCCCTCGTTAGTGCATCAGTTGCTGCCTAATGGCGATGGCTTTCCAGTCCAGGGTGTTACGCTCACATGAGTCTGCGAACACGTTCCAAAAAACGAGATAGCCACTTTCGAACCGAGATATATGAGTCTGATAGATTTTAGCAACTGTTGAATCTTCCCCTAGGAGCATTCGCGGGATTTGCGCAATGCCTGCTCATAACATCATTCCATTTTCAAAAGTAATCATCGTGCACATGAGTGTGTGTCAATATCCAACTGCAGTTTTTCTGTTCAAGTGTTCCGCACCCCTACACCAGACTTTCTGACTACTTGGTGCAGCAAGTATACTTGCATTATAATCGTCAGTTTCGAAGTAACGTGCTGAAGCCAAGACGCAAGGCATTCTACAATAAAGTCCCTTACCGAGTAGTTGCAAGTGTTGCTTTTGTTGCAATCAAAGCTTGCTTGCTTATAAGCCCCAAGCCTGGTTCCAGGAGAACAAGGCAGAGCTGGTAGCTTCTTCTCGTCGCACGAGAATCCTCCAGACTGTTCAAAGCAGGGGATGGTCTTGGACCCTCCGGGTCTGCATTGAGCTGAAACTGCGCCAGCCGCCATTAAAGCCAGCAAAAAGGTTGTCACAGGGCTTTTGAACATGTTGGAGAGGTTTAATGATTTGATGAAGTGATGGTGATGACCATGTGGTGATATGAATATGGTAAGTCCTTGGTTTGAAGGGATTTGACCATGGGACGAAAGTAGTAGAGACTTTATAGCAGTTCATCAAACGAGCCAATCTCCTCGTTGAATAAGCCGACTTTACGAGCTTCCCGCAATTCATTTCACAAACTTCCGGGCGAGTCATGAACACAATAGCAGTAGACAACAACGAGAAGCTCGCACGATTCCATGAAACTTCTAACAAGAGAGCGAAAAAGCGAGCTTGTTACAGATAGTGGCTATCGTCGTTCAGATCGTGGCGCCACCCCTGGCGTTGTTCGACTCGGATCGAGAACAATTTTGGCAGCAGTGGATCCAGTGACGACTTCCCGCGGAAGGCGTTCACCGCCGGCAGCTTCGGTAGCCCAGCTCGTACGTTATTGCTACACATGCAGAGGACTGAAAGCATTGCCGAAGCCGCCGTCCAAGCCCGAAGAAAGAACAAGGTGGTTAGCAACAGATGTCGTCGATGGATACGAGGGCTTTCTCCAACCACCCCCATCACAATTATCGCTATGTTTCAAAAAAGACCATTCCTACCAATTCCTGCATCTATAAGGGATTGCTGTATGGATCGGAAGACAGCCCGCCGTGCCATTAATGTCCACTTTACCCGCCCCTTCAATCACTAAAAATCAAATGAAAGCAACCTGCGCTCTCATTATAACTAGAATGTTTTACATTATTAGCGTGGTCTAACTACGCGACAATCAAAAAAAGCAATATAATGGCCTCATAGAGACCGTCTGGATGCGCTGGCGATTTGATCACTGATGCTTTTGCCGCGGACTTTAGCTACCAAATCATTTCGCAGAACAGCGAATGCCAAATGCGACCGCCGAGATAGATCGCGCAAGGCCAAATTACAGTTAGGTGCGTAATGAGAGCCCCACGCTCAAGGCACATTATGATTGAACTGCGAAGAGGTCGGGTATTAGATGAATACCAGGGGCCAGCTAATTATCCCTGCTGCCGGTGCTCCGCGATAGGGCTTTCCAGCGGGCGGGCTGATCGAATTGTCCGGCCGCCTTACGATACCAAGCTTTGGTCGATGTGGTGGATTTCGTCGTTGATAGTTATGTTATGATATCATCGAATCTAGGAGTCGCATCATTTGGGAAGAATAGGAAAACACACGTAGTCACTGAGGACCCGAAATTTTACAACCCTCTTGACATCGTTTACCTCCGAAAGTCTACAATCTGAAGGAGGACTTGGTAGCATATGCAGCCTGATTGAGGTGTTCCACTATCTTAGCATAAATTGTGACCGCTCTTTTCACTATTTTCACATGAGTTCGCAAACTATTAGCCCTCGTGCTGTTGAGTTAGACATCTTAGTCGGCCATTTCTTTCAGTGGTCGAGAAACGTCTTGTTCTGTGGCTATACTGTACCTTACCATCATATCTGTCGCTTCTATGTTCGTCGTCATTATCGTCCTTCTCGTATTTATTGTTTTCGTCCTCGTCCCCGTCCGTTGTCATCGCCGTTCATGTCCTCATTACGACCGTCTCCGATCAGACCCCCACCCCCCGCCCCCTTTGTGGCGGAAAACGGGCCGACTACAGAGGTGACATGCGAAACTGGTACCTCGCACAAGAATTGGAATAGAGCCTCCTGTTTTGGGCGTACCCGGCACCTACCTACTTCAAATGGCTCTTTACACAAACTTGGAGGAGGAGAATGTCGACGCAAGTCAGATGAGCGGTTCCATGGTAATTGTTTAATTACTCATCCCCAATACGCCCGGGCTGACTTGCAGCAAGTTCTCCTGCGA
This sequence comes from Colletotrichum tropicale, assembly GCA_027406125.1. Taxonomy (NCBI): domain Eukaryota; kingdom Fungi; phylum Ascomycota; class Sordariomycetes; order Glomerellales; family Glomerellaceae; genus Colletotrichum; species Colletotrichum tropicale. The sequence continues at coordinate 6,571,015 of JANVYH010000002.1, forward strand.
GACAGCTGACGACACACTCACGTAATTAGGACATGCATGTACAATACGTGAGCGCTACTGAGCTGTTTGTATGATATCTGAGTCCATCAAGTCTAGGTCAAATAGAAAGAGATGACCATATGTCCAAGTCGGCGGTCGACCATCTCTCCGGATCCTCACAAACACTTGGATGGATCATCCAGATCGCGTGTTCCAGGTCCTATTGAAAATAAGGAATCCGCACTGCTTCTGATTTACCTCGAGCTGACTTTGTGTTTCCAACTTTACATGATCATGGTATTCTCTTGGAGGACAATCGAACTGACAGAAGACTCCACACATTCAGGCGCCATCAGCCGGCTTTTATACGGCCTCTTGGCGCCGTGATACTGGTGGACTCAGAATAACCCAATCCAGTTGCCAACCAGAGCTTCGGGCCCCCGGGGCCTCTTTGACGCCCGAGAGAAATCATGCAATGCATGAAGCCGCTTCATCACAGATGTATTGAGTTGCGCGGAGATTGTTGCTGGGCCGGGCGGAGGTTTTAGTTGGGCCACCTTCAGGTGCGGAGTTTGCTTGTGTATTACAGAAAGTGGAAACCAGTTTGCGACTCACAAAGTCTGCTCCGCCACAGATTCTACCACAGGGACGACACACTATGTTGTAAAACATGAATTCGAAAGCCATGGTGTGGTGAAATCATGTCAGTAACCTCTCCAATTAAACTCTTCCCTATATAGTGAGTTGTTCTTCATCATGGTTCGTGTCGCGGTTGCGGGCGGTACCGGAAGTATGTTCTCTTCATACCAATCTGTCCAAAGTTGCTGATTTAAATTTTGTAGATGTTTCTGCCGAAATAGTTCACATTCTCGGTCAGTCCGGAAAACACGAGGTCGAAGTTTTGACCCGCTCAGTACGTTGAGCCTTCGCCTGATGCTTCAGCCCGCCTGGCTCATTTCTCACTATATATTACCACAGGATACGCCCAGGCATGCCGTTAAAGGCGTCAAATTTGTTCAAGTAGATTATGAAGACAGAGATGATCTTCAAAGCAAACTTACAGGGGTGCATACCGTACTCTCTTTCATTGGAGGCATTGAGATGCAGAAGCGCATCATCGACATCTGCGTCGAAGCCGGGGTGAAGCGCTTCGCTCCAAACGAATGGGCAAGGTAGGTCAAAACAGTCTGTGTTCAGGAGCTACAGCTTATGTTTCAATAAGTCGGAGCTACTCTGGGTCGTTTTCTTTCCAAGACAAAGATATAGTCTATGAGTACCTGAAAGAAATCAACCGCGAAAAGAAGGTACGAGCCACTGTATAAAACATCTGGCATTTCCATCACTGACATTGTGAGATTCTTGAATTTTGCCTGTTCCAGACAGGTCTTTTCATGAACTACCTTAGCTTTCCTCGTCCGTCGACTGTTCGTCATGCGCTTTATAACTCCATGTTCGACGTTGGGAACCGTCGAGCCCTCGTACCAGAAAGTGGCGATTATCGCCTCACAATGACGACCATCCAGGATCTTGGCAGAGTTGTTGATGCTGCTTTAGCATACGAAAGTGCTTGGCCCGAGGTTGGGGGAATTTCCGGGTCCTCAATTGCTTGCTCCGAAGTCATCAGAGTTGCGGAATCCATCCGAGGTCAGTGAATTCGAAGCTGAAACCGTCCAAATGCTTATGTTTAGCAGGCAAATTTGAGATTATCACCATCCCTCAATCGACACTGGAGGCTGGTAGGCTGGGAGTCGCTTGGTATGTTCAGTTGGAGCAACCGTCTCATCTCAAGATCGACCAAGATTGGGAGTCATTCACTCACTCTTTTATCGCTGAAATCATCCGTGGTGCGTGCGATGGAGCCTGGCTGGTCTCTGACGATTGGAATCAACTTCTTCCCCACCTCAAACTCACCACCGTGGAAGACTTCTTGACAGACATATGGAAAGACTAGAGATATAAGACCAGTATGCAGGACTTCTTATTGTTGCGTGATTCAACGTAAATTACGCCATGACCAGGTAATGTAAAGGGATATGAAAAGCGTGCAGATGAGAAACAGTGACTCATGCTCCCTTTGCCTGGTTTCTGGTAGGTTTTTACATCTCGCATGAAATCTTTTAGTGGAGAAACTCACTTCGCGTGAATGGCCGGATTGGAGGCCAACTGTCGTCTACATTAGCTCGGCGGCTGAACACATGGACCAGACGAATGCGCACCGTCTGGTCCTACTGTCCTCGTCCTTGGCGCGGTGTATGTTGCTCATATTTAGGAGAGGCATGGTGAGCGAAAGATGGCGACTAGCTTCGAGCTTCTGGTGTGTTGATGAGCACTCGTCATCAAGTACCACAGTTATTATTAGACACCAAATAAAAGCTGGTAGCGGAGACGATTACTTTCGATCTTCTCTTCATAGAAACAGGCTCGGGCCCCGGTGTGCCATGTCCCTCATTCTGAAAATCGCAAATTGATCAGTTATCTCGCTAACGTGTCAGTTCGCGCTTGACTGTTGTATCGCGCTAGCAGAAAGTCAGGCTGTAGCGAGCTGCTTAAATAATGGCGAGGTATTGCATAGCTTGGCATTCGTTACTGCAATACCAGGGATTATGTATAATGATGGTACCTAGTAAGTAGATATTCGATCTCAGCATACGAAAAGGAGCGTGGTTTTGACGGCATCTTTCTCAACGTAAACATCAACATCAAAATCAAAAGTATCTGACACTGCACTGCGTTCAATCCCCTTCGTGTTATGCATGGCTGTTTCGCCAGTTAAAGCGGACCCTCCGTCCCTCAGCCTGCAGATGGGACCACGGGGGTTCCTCCCCGGATACAAAAGGACCGTTCTCCCTGATTTGCTCCAACACGACTCCCCATCAACCTGCATCAAAGTGCTCTAACTGTAAGTGCTTATGCGCAGGGATCATTCCTAACGAACGTCCGTCCATGTTTCCATCCACTTGCGGTGTATTGAACACAATTCTGATCACCACTATTTTAACACGCATCAACAAGACATGGGCCTAAAACAATCTCAAGAATCCGATCGCCCGAGCAATGTGAGTTTTTGCGAAGGATGCTCGGTTATCGTCTTTGACGATAGCGCCGATGGCTTTTCCGAAGGCATGAATTGGAATAATGAGCCAACCCTGCGACATTCCCGAGAAGGAGGCAAGACAATCATTATGAAACCTGTTCGCAGTTGGAAAGATACACTGCCCGACTTGGCCAGAATGGCTGAATCTGCCAGGGCTGGGTGCCGTATGTGTGGCTTCATCCGAGAAGGGCTCCTCCAGCGGAACATGGGATACAAGGGCGAAATCCTTGTTAACGGGGGATATCTATGGGGGGGACAAGGAGATGCAAATGACGTCTCTGTCACAGATCCTGGTTTGGCTTACTGGAGGTGCGAGGCATACAAGGTCGAGGGAGGGACGCGCTCGACCCAGCTTGCAGTTCTGAATTTTGACATTGAGACCAGCAACAGTAGGTTACTCAGCCTCACCCGATACAATCCGCTTCTAACGACTCTGCGAAAGATGACCTGCTTCAATGGCTGAGGGTCGACGCGAAGTGCGCCCCAGAGCCTTTGGACCCGGACACTGTGGAATGGCTCAAGTCAGAGCTTCGGAGCTGCGATGACGAATGCGACCACATAAAACCAGCATCGCAATTCTTACCAACTAGGCTTATTGACGTCGGTCAGAGCGAGATGGATATCCCACGACTCATTCTCACTAAAGACGCTTTCAACTTGCGAACGATCGATGATCTGGAGTATGCAGCACTGAGCTATTGTTGGGGACCAAAAAGAGACGCTCTAAAGCAGGTAAAGACTACAAAAAGTACGATTGCAACCCACTGTCAAGGAATGCCGCTTAGCTCCTTGAGTCCTGTCGTACGGGACACAGTTAAGGTTTGCTGGGCGCTCGGTATTCGGTACCTTTGGGTTGACGCTATTTGTATCATCCAAGGGGACAAGGAAGATTGGGACCAAGAGAGTCAGATGATGGGCCACGTGTATTATTCTTGCTCCGTGGCCATCTGCCCTGTCTCTTCGCAGTCCTGTCTCGACGGCTATCTCGGAACACGACCCAGAGGTCTCGACGTCCATTTTGAGTCATCGCGCCGCAAGCACATCAAGGGCTCCTACAGGCTCATTCTGTCTTCCACGGATCTCGACGAACTTGCAATGGCGGCCCCTCGTCCCGGCCCATCACTATACGTGGATCTCCAACGCTCTTCGTGGGATCATAGGGGCTGGACCTTTCAAGAGCTGGTCCTTTCACCGCGCATGATCGTATTTGGGCCTTCTATGTGCCATTTTGTCTGTGAAACTAAGACAATCTCCGAGAACGGGCACATTGCCACAGATGCAATGCATGGTCCATTGAGATCTGTGATGAATAAGGCTCTCGGGAAATGTGTTGCCGAGACGACCCACTCAGCGGAGAGCGTGCAAGAAGCATACTGGCAATGGACCTCAGTGAATGAAGCCCAGAGTAGGATCTGGACATATCGAGAGGACATTTTCCCAGGGCTTTCCGGTCTTGCCCAGGGATTTGCGACGATTACAGGGGACACATATCTTGCAGGTTTATGGAAAAATGATCTCCACCATCAGCTGATTTGGGAGATCTCACGGCCGTTAGCCGGCGACCTGGCCTCACTGGTACACAGCTTGCAGCACGCAGATCCGTACATCGCTCCTTCATGGAGCTGGGCATCGAGGACAGCACGCTACGAGAATCTGCCTGACAGGCAATTTTCAATGTCTGTCGCTGCTCAAGAGGCGACATCTGCCGCTGACGAAAATGAAAAGTCGTTCTTCGAAGTTGTCACGCAACCGAGCCACGTCCGCCCCGAGTTTGCCCTGATAGACTACCGCATAGACCTTCAAGGCCGCAACAAGTTCGGACCTCTTAGCGGGGCCTTTCTTCGACTAAGGGGCAAGATGTGCCCGTTTCCTTCGGACGTCGAAAGGGAAGCTTTGGGGCCAAGCGGTGACTGTCGTCCGTCCTACGGGAAGTTCTCAGGTGGGATCGGGACCTGCATGCTGGACTGGGGCGTCAGTGAGGCGTCAGTACAGGGACCAGAGAGCATGCAACTATTTTTGATATCCAGCTGTTGCTCGCCAACGTCGCAATGGGGAAAAATGAAGTGGCTTGCGAACTGTGATGACGAAGACTATGACGACTGGGTACCGACAGACGCGTTGTTAGGCGACAGTTTGTTCTCGAGCGGCTATGAGAGCATCGACACGTGCAAGTACTGCGCGGACCCAATGCACAAGCGGACTGGCTGGGGACTGGTTATTCATCCCATGGAGGAGCTCGAAAACTACGTGCGAGTTGGAGCTTTTGTCCTCTTTGCGCACAAAGGGGGGATGGATCTCTTCGAAAGCGAGGCGGAGGAGATAATACTCGTGTAGCGTCACTTCTGTTTTCACCCGATTAGATTCGATTGTCAAGACAGGACCCAATTTGAGTCATATGCGAGGCAATGGTGAAGTGGAACTTGTATTTCATAACAAGTCCGCGTGTCGGCACCACCGGTCCCAGGTTTCGAGGTTCGGTGCTCGGCAGCGGCCCGTAGCGGGCGGGGAGTTTGCTACAGACAAGCATTTTCCCCCGATCTTGCGCCTGCGAATCCTGGATCAAACGGCAAAAGAGCTGAAAAAAACTGTCAGGTACTTCGGCACGCGAGAGTTAGTGCCGACTAAGCCCGAGCGTCCCTTATCTCAACGCACTAGAGACATCGTGACGCTGTTCTTCGTTGATTGCCGTGGAAATAAAGCGGAAATGAGTATCTATCGGCCCAAGAGAACGATGAAAACTTGCCGTTCATGGGACACCCGAGCAGATTAATAATGGTAGGGGCTCCAGTGAGGGTCCATGGATGAGGTCACTAATCTGTTGCGCAGATTTGCATCACAATCATGACTCAACCCCAGAGCTGTCATCGTCTTTTAAAGAAATGCTCATAGGTCAATAAGTTTCATGTTGCATTGATCTCTGACCATCATTCTGGGCAGAAATCGCCAAACATCCGCAAACAACATTACTTCCAGCGGGCACTCAAAGATTCCCTGGTCACTGCGGAAATCAGCTAAGACGATGCAGTCGCTTCTCCAGTACAGGCGGGCAGGGGTCGCCGCCCAGGCTCAAATCGACAGAGACATGGGCGCAGCAGCGTCTTCTTCACAACCGGCAAGTCATCAACGTTCCAAAACAGGTCAAATTTTCGACGAAGAAAAGGCTCATCCAGCGCACCCAGAAGAGAGGCCAGGCCAAGTCCTAGAGCCGACCAGCGACAGCAGCGCCGAGTCTAGCAATGACGAAGACATCGAACGCGTGGGTACGACGCGGACCCAGTATTCCGAAGGAACTGCTCTCGGTCGGGTTCTCACCGGCATCCACGTCCGAGACCGCACCGCCCACGAGGGTCATGGCGGCCGGGTCTTTGTTGTCGGATGGGCGGGACCGGATGACCCCCTCGACCCTCACAACTGGTCCTTGGCCAGACGCATCGGCGTGACGCTCCAAATCTCCGTGATTGCGCTTTTCGTCGGCGCCGCTTCCGGCATCGACGCGACCGTGCTCCCGCAAGCTGCGAAAGACTTGGGTGTCAGTGAAGTCGCCGAATCTATGGCGACAGGTAGGGGATTCAGTCGATGTGTCGTGATCAAAATGTCGCTAACTCTCTGTCTCCAGGCCTTTATCTGGTTGGCATGGGAGTGGGCTCGCTGATTGCGGGCCCCTTCTCTGAGACCTTTGGCCGCAATGCCGTTTACATCGTCTCGATGGGAGTCTTCATGTTGTGGATCATGGCATCCGGTTTGGCTCCCAACTTTGGAGCTCAAATTGTGTTCAGGTTTCTCGCCGGTTGCTCCGCGTCCACGCCCTTAGTATGCTCTGGCGGTTCAATCGCGGACATGTACAACCGGGTTGAAAAAACATGGAGCTTCCCACTGTACGCAATCACCTGCTTCGGAGGCCCCATGATTGGTGCTGTGATGGGTGCCTATATCGGACCATCACCTCTGGTGAGCTGGCGCTGGACCGAGTGGACGATGATGATCTGCTCTGGTCTCGTCTTGGTGCTTGTCGGGCTGTGTATGCCAGAGACATACGGACCGCTGTTGCTGCAGTGGAAAGCCGCACACTACCGCCGCATCACTGGCGATAATCGCTTTCGGTCCGAGCACGAGATTGTGGATGCAACACTTTTCACCAGACTCAAGACGAGCATGACCAGGCCATTCATCATGCTCACTGAACCGATCATTATCGCCATGACGCTGTACATCACCGTTGTCTATATCGTCCTCTTCACTTTCCTGGTTGGCTGGCCGGATATCTTCGAAAAGACATACGGACTCGACCAAGGCCTCGCCAACATCATCTTCATTGCCATGTTTGTCGGAACGCAGATCAACTTTGCGTTCGTCCCACTTGTGTACCGCATGACGGTAAACAGAATGAAGCAGGCCGAGGACGGATCTTTCGAGCCGGAAATTCGATTGTGGTACGCCATGTTCGGAGCCGCCATTTCTGTCCCCGTATCCCTGTTCTGGCTGGGCTGGACCAACTTCGCCAGCATCAGCATCTGGTCGGGCATTTTTGCAGTCGTGATGTTTGGGTACGGCGTGACGGGCATCTTCATGTGCGTTTACATGTACATCATCGACTCATACGAGATCTACTCGGCCTCGGCACTTACGTTCGTGGCCTTGATTAGATACATCGTGGCCGGCGGCATGACAGTTGTGGGAATTCCGTTCTACGACAAGATGGGGACGCATTACACGCTGACGATTCTGGCGTGCATCGCCGCCGTACTTGCGCCAATCCCATATGTGCTGTATTACTACGGTCCCTGGATTCGGTCGAAGAGCAAGTATGCTGTCTCGATGAAGACCCAATGAAAGGAGCTCGGGTCATAGGTAGACTAGTCGCAGGGAAGTTTGCAACGAAGCCTTGGAGATCAACGTCGATTTGACAAACCCTTCGGCAGACCTTGTCTCATCGCAATTCGTCTTGATGCTTGCTTTGGCCATGCACTTTGGAAATCTTATCATTATCTATCCCCTGTCCAACGCAATATATAGTCAGCTAGACACGGACGCCCTTTCCCTGATACAAGGACGTGCCGACGATTAAACAATAACACCACCACCACCACGTCTATTGGATATGCTTCAATGCGTGCCTGTAAATGCAATTTTGAGCCCCGTTTGAATCCCTTAACGCCTTGCTAGAATATGCATCTCCCCCGTGATGACTGCTAGCCTTGAACCACTCTTTTCCCAACCATTACTCGTCATCTTCACTTCCAACCTTGTCTACCCAGTTTTGTGCCTTTGACGCAAATAGTGCAATCATCAACACTAGGACGCCTCCTAAAAGAGCCCCGAGTCCAGCTGTGACGTTCTTTTAGCGAAAGGTCTAGTTAAAATAAGATGCACAACTCACTGATAGTAAAAGCCCATCCAACCCCGATGGCATCGATCATGGGGACCAGACCACCAACAGCACCAGCTCCAAAGCTGTATTGAATGATATACTTGCCGCTGATCACAGCTGTGCGATGTTCTGGGAGAGCCTCTGCAATATTGCTTAGAAATTTCACAACGAAGTGACGTTGTCGAGCCATAGACTTACCGGCTGAATACGTGTTGAGACCACTGAATGACCACATAAGTCCGAGACCCTGCACGAAGGAACTGATAATGGGTAGCGGCATGCCACCAACCTCCTTTTGCACACTCCAGCCATACAAAAGCGTACCGACCGGCAAGATTACAAAGGTTGCCGGCAGACTGGCCCTCAACCTGTCCTGGGGGAGACGAAGTCCGTTGCGCTTGCGGATGTACCTCTTCACGGTGTGATCCGAGAGCCTTCCTCCAAGAGTACTGCCTAACAAGAAACCGGCGCCTGGTGCCAGGTAGAAGAGGCCACTGATCAAGGGTGAGGTCAGGCCGAAACGAGGGTTGATGACGCGTCGGACGGAACTAAGAAGACCATACTGGTTGAAGCCCAGCAAGCCGCACGTGACATTCTTTATTGACAGTTAGTGCGCGGACAATTGTAATGCAGGATGTAAGGCTTACTGCTGCCAGAATGTTGGGGTATTTGAAAGCTCTCAAAACTCCCATGGGGTTAAATGCATGCATCACCTCTCTGACAGAATGAACAGGGGCCTTCTCGGGGACTTTCAGGTGCGTGAGCTCACTTGCTCTGGGAACGAAGAAATACGCCAGGATTAGGCCAATGAAAGTCATTCCAGCTTGAACGCCATAGATGATCCTCCAACTGGCGAATGCAACAATGACGCCGCCAGTCAAAGGTGCTGCAAAAGTCAGCGTTTGTCTCTTGAATTCGACGTTGTGACCTACCTATTGTGTTTGCAGCAACGCAGCTTCCAAGGAAGAACCCTACTGCGGTACCTCGGGTTGTCTAACGCTGATGTTAGATCCTGTTTATTGTGCTCGTTGTGTTTACTCACCGGCTCAAAGATGTCCGCCAAGATCGTCTGGCCCGCAACGAGGAAAAACGGACCCGTTGTTCCTCCAATGACCCAAATGGCGGTAAAACAAGCCAAGTTGTTGGACAGCGCAGATCCGATTGAGCACAGGGTCAAGAGAGAGTTTGCCAATAGGTATGCGGTCCTTCGGCCCAGGATGTTGCTGGTTGGTAGCCAGATCAAAGCCGACAGGGCCATGGCGATGAAAACGCCGGCGTTAGCCGTGCTGATTGCATGTGTCGAAACACCAAAGTCTGCAGCGACCTCTTTCGTCGCTGTCAAGATCGAGCTTCCAGAGAAAGTAACCGGCAGGGCCATCCAGCAGACGACGAACAATGTAACCCACTTGCGCCAAGTGGGCATTTCCATGACCATATCATCAACGGCAGCGGGCCGGGCAGGCTCGGACGCGGCCGGGATGGGGCCGGAAAGTGGATCGGAACTTAATTGCGGCATCGCGACGGTAGCCATCTTGTCCGGCTTCTCGGCAGTCTGAGTAGCCATGGTAACGAGCGTAGCATTGAATGAATCAACAGCCAAAAGAAAGGGATATCTAGCGATTTTACAGTCGAAACATCAGAGCGGTCACACATGGCCCGGGGGACCAGCCGGGTATATACCCAGCGAAACCACTCCGCCATTCGGAGGCCCCAGCCGGCACCGAAAAAAATTCACCATTTTTTCGTCGTATCTTGTGACTCAAAGGTGTCGATAAGTGGGCCTTGCATTGCGAGTTTTGGATAGGTCACAAGCGAGGCCGGTTCGGGGGGCGGAAAACTTGTTGCACTGATAGCGGTGGATTTCTTTAGGCCGCAAGTCTTTTGTTCATGTTTCTAAGTCGGCAATTCATCATGAAGCCGACTTGACACAGTGAGACAGCCGGAGATATTGTGGGGATAATGCAGACAGGAAAGACTCGGCGAAAACTCAAATCATGCCGAGAACCGTGGGGCACTGACTAATCTTTTCCCCGGCGTAAGATTCAATTTTTGCCGATAACCTCGGGCCTGCTGACCCTTCCTCCTCCAACTGGTCTGAACTAGACGACAAAGAAAGCCATCAGACGTAGTGCTGACAAGCTATTTCCAGTGGTTCTGTCAATGTAGCGGTCACGTTCAACAGGCCCTCTGACGCAGGCTTGAGTCGCTGAATATCTACTGGCCGCCTCGGCGTTTGGCCATCTTCCCGAAATACATCGGAGCCCACGAGGACACATTCCCGATTCGGTAAACTTATCGACCAACACCATGGCCTCGGAAGGGGACATGTCCAGTGCGGAGGACAGGGTCTTGTCAGTATCTGTATCGGCCTCCAAGAGTTCGAACCCGAAGTCCAGGACGAAGCCCATAGCGTGAGTCTCGCGATTTGTTTACTGTCAATGTTCTTTGCAGTAATTGACTTGGGCTTGTATGTAGGTGTTCTAGATGCCATTCACGTAAGGTGAGATGCTCAGGCGGGCACCCATGCGATAACTGCCGCCAGGCAAGTAAGGGTGCAGAATGCACCTATCCCAGACGCAATCGCATGGTCAAAGTGAGCCAACGGTATGTTGCACTGAGCTTGCATTAAATTCACATCTACTCAATTTTGTGTCATCTAATGCTCCTCGCTCAGATATATCGATGATCTCATAGTCGAGAACCAGCGCCTCAAAGGCCAAAATGCCGGGCCTCAACATGCCGACACTCATACTCAAGCCACCACCATCCTCCCTGATATCCCCGCAGTGCCAGCAAAAGAGACTGTTGACAATGGCATTGCTGTCCCAGCCCCGTCACTTGATCAACGTCCATGGTTCTTTGATATGAACATTCCACATACCCCCATTCTCATCGGCGAGGCATCAGATGCTGCATTTGCTACTCGATTTCGACAAGCAATAGCCACTGGAGATCATAGCCACATACCCAGAGTCAACTATGCTACTGATGAACGGCTGCTGGCGCTGTCTGATGTCGACTGCCCGTGGCCTAGCCCGGCAAGAGCTCGCTTCCTGGTCGGCGTTGCCTTGAGATATGTTAGTCGATGCTATCACATCATCCGGAAGAGTCTAATCTTGGACGGGCTAGAGCAGACACTTCAGAATCCATCTGAAAGTGATACTCTACTCAAGAGCAAGCTCTGGGCATTATTCGCCATCGGCGCTATGTATTCGACACGATCAGCGACATCCGAGAAGGATTTCCCAGGAATGGGCTACTTCGCCAGGGCCACCAGAGTGCTCCGCATCGTCAGCGAAAGACCACGGATTGATGTAGTTGAGCTTAGGCTCTTGCTTGTAAGTGTCGCAACGTGCATTATGATACCATACTTTGCTGACCCTGACTAATGCAGTCATTCTACTCTTTGGCACTCAATCGTCGACATACTGCCTACACCTTTGCCGGCTCCGCGACAAGACTTGCCGTCGTCATGGGTCTGCATCTCAACGTCCCCGAATCCCAGCTGCGAGACGTCGCCGCCCGGGAACATCGGAACAGGGTGTTCTGGACAGCATACATATTTGACCGAATGTGGGCATCGAAGCTGGGTCACCCCGTCTGCGTCCAGGATGTTGACATCGAGGTTGACCTTCCATCCAACCCTACGGTTGACGAAAGTATCGCGGATGATTTCGCGGATGCATCATACTTCGTTGCCAGTGTCAAACTCGCTCGGGTTCTTGGTAAGATCGTGCCATTGATCTACCGCAGACGGAACCAGCAGATGTCGCTGTCCCACCGGGTACAAGAAGCGTTGAACGATCTCCGTGGTTGGGTTGAGGAATTGCCACCTCAGCTTCACATCGACCACAAAGTCACATCGGAGAGAATGCAGAAACCAATTTCGCTTCATCTGAACTTCAACCAAGTACGTCCGAACGTGTTACAAGGTGATTTTGAATCCTGCTAACAACCAAGTGCGCCGTGAGCGTCACCCGTCCCATTCTACTCCACGTCCTTCGCACCCACGTGGCGTCGTGGGGAACATCATCAACTCCAGAGCCACAGATCCCTGGAACAGCAATGACTCTTGCTGAAGCGTGCATTCGCTGTGCTAGACACTCGTGTCGCCTGTTGACCGAATGTTGGATTGACGGTTCTTTTGCAACGTTCGACTACTTCTATACCCAGTACCTCTTCTCCGCATCCACCATTCTCGCCATATCAAGTCTTCTCAACGGCAAAGAAAGCCAAAATGATCGAGAACAGTTCGAAGAAGCGGCGCAATTTCTCTCCCAGCTGAGAGACAACGGCAACTTTGCTGCCGGAGAGTTCTGTCAGCATATCGATGCTATGAAAGCAATGATGGCTGCCGCTCATGCTCGCCGTGGCGGATACTCGGTCGCTGGGGACGCTTCTACGCTGCTTGGTGACGCAACGGCCACTTTTGGCGATGCGATGAATATTGCACAGCCCTTCACCGCTCAGAACACCACAGCCGGCATGGCTCTGGCGGAACCGTCTCTACAAGAGTTGTTGGCTCAGCCTATCCTGGACCTGCAATTTATCGACGCATCTATCTACAACGATGGTGCGCAAGGGTTGTATTGGCCAGATATAAGTCCAGAGACTTGGACACCGGATTGGACGGCAGCTTGATTGATGATTGTATGTCATTTGGCAAGATCGGTACGAAGTGCTCTTCCTCATCTTCGATTAATACATGGTCGGTCTCTTATGAACTCCCATCTTGGTCCAGCCCCAGAGGCCCTTGCTGGCTCCCGAAGAACGATCACCAGAACTTAAACGGCACTGCCACCCTTCCTGCCGCATTTGGGGCTGCAGTGGGCGAAATAGCCGAGCCACTTGCTTGGCCTCCGGTCCCGGTCGACCGCCTGGTTTCACCTGTTGCTTCTGTTGTCGTCGTTATAGTACCCGGTCCAATTGTCGATGTGGTGGTGCCTGGTGTTGCGCTTCCACTCTGAGTGTCATCGCATGCTACTTCGCCTGAGACGAAGGTGTAGCTGGTGCTGCACCCGATTCGGCCACACGGTCCCTTACAGGGAAAACTGACATACTCAGTGGGCACTGGCGCTGGGCATCCGCAGCCGTGTGTCAGGGTGGAAATGGTGATGCATTGGAGAACCATGCATGTTGAGCATATCTCAAGCGTCTCTGTCGCAGTCGGGCATCCTGTCTGTGGTGATACAGGCGACGAAGTGATTGTACGTAGGACGGTGGTGTCAGATATGACGTCGGATGATGTTTGAGCCACGATCGGCCCCGACCTAGTGTTGTCAGCGGCATGCCATTAGAGATATCCCGCACGAGATCTTACGCTGAAATTATTGCGATAATCTGGATGGAAGCTTTCATATTGTCGTTCTTGTGTGTGAAGTCAGACGAGAGGGGAAACTCTGGCTGGGGAAGTTCTGCAGGAGTATGATATATCAACTCATGATGGCAGGTGACTATGGCGTTCTCCGCTTGAAGATCCTGAACGTCATTCGTCGGCTTGGTCGGTGTAGCAATTCACCAGCCTTTTTGGGAGTAGGTGTCTTGGCTTGCAGGGGCTCAACGGCGATGGACTCGTAGCGAGCTCCATAGCGCGGAGATCCATCTATTTCGACCTATCATAAGCCCAGAGACAGATCATCAAAATGTTACACCAAGTTTCATTGCCAAAACAGTTTTGTTTATCTTCCAAGAAAGCAGGAAGATCACTCATTCGTGTTTTCACTGCTCATCTATGTAAAAGCAGTCGGGGTCTACATATTGCGCTCGCGATCTGATTGGCGACAAAATGGGCGCCCAAAGTCCGCTTGATTACGTCAAGATCACACGTTGAATAATTAACGTCTCGATCGTTAGGAAATCATCACCATGAGTAAGAAAACTCAGACAGTGAGTTTCAAATTCGTGATTTCGTTTTTCTCATTTACCTGTGTATTTATCCGGTCCAATCTCAATGCAGCAGCCCTAGTAGCTGATACAAGCACCTCAAGATGACCAGGCATAACACGCCGTCGGAAAGCTGCAAATGCTTAACCACCAATTTCAAAAGGGATTTTATTTGCACGAATAATATGAACGTGCCCATACGGTAGAAAGTCACCGAATAACATGGCAGAGGAATATCTATAGTGGCATTTTGCCCCGCAAACCCGTCCGTTCCTGAGTATGATCATCGTTGTCGTCCTTCCTGTCGGGTTTGCTGGCGTTATGATGGACCGTTTCATCCTTATCCTCCCGAATGTAAGACCAAAAGTCTTGTCATCCGGGTCTTTAGCCTTCCGACTCAATGTAATCGAGAATAGGCGGTCCGTCCATTTGAGACTGCTTTAACTTAGATGAATCTTGGCTTCAGCAAATTCTTAGACAGCATGAAGGACTCTCAGCCATCTTCAATTCAATATCCAAGATTATGTTTGCTAAAAGGTTACTAGTTTCAAAAGCCAATGAAATAAATATTTTTTAAACATAGAAGCTAACCGAAGCATAGGTAATGAAGATGTAGTAGCTTATTATGCTAGAGACAAACATTGATGCTGAGGGTGACGCGGATATCCTGCCGAATACGAAGAACATGGTATCGGTGTGAGCTGGTCCAGTGACGATGAAAATTTGAGTTTTCTGAGTCGCACCAAAGGCGCGGGGTTTCTTTGAGATGAACTTAACGTCGGACGTCGGCAATTGGCCTTCAAATCGCATTGAGCAACGCGTCTCCTCATCCAAACGAGGAACGAACGCGGGGAAGGGGGAACCGAACCCGAGGTTTTGGAATTGGCTGCCGCCCATCAGACAGAGAGAGCAGAAGCCCGCAGTTTTCACTGCGCCCATCTCGACAACATCACCGGCTCGAAGACCAAAATATCAAGTTACCTTCCCCCATCAGAATAGGAGCCTCTCGGTCAGAATGGAACTCAACAAAACCTCGGAAATATGGCGACTTCTGATCATAGTCCCATGTTTAGGCGTGTTGTATGGCGCATACTCCATGTACAAAGCGCGCAGCTTCTTTCGACGGCTTGAGCGCCTCGGCTACCCAATGCCCCCTCACCACCCTATCTGGGGTCATCTTGGTGTCATTGCGAGCATCATGAAGGATCTACCGCCCGACCTCATGCCTACGGTGGCACTTGGAGAATACTTTCGCCGAAGATATCCTCATCTGGACCAAGCATTCTATCTCGATCAGTGGCCCTTTTCGAAGCCGATGCTTGTCCTCCTGTCCCCTGATGCAGCGCGGCAAATCAGTCAAGGTGTAGCGCTACCGAAGGACCCAGGCCAACATGAGTTCCTCACACCTTTGACCGGTGGCCATGACTTGGACACGATGGAGGGCGACGAGTGGAAGTTTTGGCATAACGTCTTCAGCCCCGGCTTTCGTGTTTCGAACATCGCTGCTTTGGTACCGAACATGGTCGAGATGGTCAGCGTCTTTTGCGAACGTCTTCGTCAGCAAGCAAGAAAGGGTGACAAACCGTTTCACCTTAGCCCGATGGCACTCGATCTCACCATGGACCTCTCCAGCAAATCGATCTGGGATCATGAGCTGCACAGTCAGACCGGATACAATGAGTTTTCCGCGGCTTTAGCTTCGCAGCTGAGCTGGCTTCACTACTATGGAACTTCACCTCTAAAGGATCTCAACATCCTTCGTCCATTTATGCAATGGTACAACGCCCGCCGCATGGACACTTACATCGACAAAGTGCTGTCCCAAAAGCCGAGACCTGGTATGCGAGATAAGACTGGAGCAATCTCGGTGTTGGACACGGCCAACATCCCGCAAGATCCGGTACATTTCAAGGTACTTCCCAAGGTCATCCGCTCCCAAATCAAATTCATGATGCTTGCGGGATATGATACCACCGGTTCGTCAATAGTCTTTATGACTCACCTTCTTTCAAAGCATCCAGATGTTCTTGCGCGGGTTCGTGCGGAACATGACGAGGTCTTGGGTCCAGATGTCTCTGCGGCGCCAAAGTTGATAGCAGCGAATCCCAAGCTGCTCAACCTTCTCCCTTACACTACGGCCGTGATCAAGGAGTCTTTGCGGTTCTATCCGCCCGGGGCAACCTCGAGGTATGGGAATCCTGACTTCCACATCGTGATTGAATCGCCAAATTCGAAAGTCAACGGCGGGGTTGGAGGAGGTACTTTGGCTCTACCCACCGATAGGATTGTGTGCATGGCAATCCACCACGGCATCCATCACAATCCACGCTACTGGGAGAGGCCCCATGAGTTCATACCCGAGCGCTTCTTGGAAAAGACTAAAGACGACCCACTTCAGCCTCCGGCCAATGGCTGGCGCCCGTTTGAACGTGGACCACGAGCATGTATTGGGCAAGAGATGGCGTTGACTGAGATCAAGATGGTCTGCGCAATGACGGCGAGAGAATTTGAATTCAAACCTGCGTATGACGAGATGGGACCTCAACCTGCGCCTCAGATCGATAATGACCATGTGTATTTGGTCAGTCGTGGAGGAGCTGCAAATCCAAGCGGATACTATCCATGTCGAATCAGGCTCACCACCAGAATCTGAGGAACGAACTGGCATGGGGTGGTTTTCGAAAAGGGAACATTGTCAGGAGGTTGTATTCTACGTTAGCAGTGCTATTTGGGGGAAGGTCGGTGAGTCGTGCCCGTATGCGATAGCCTGCAAACTCATAAGCCCATAAATCCAAAGCTCGAAGAATAACAGACCAAAAACAAATAGTACTGAAACCACCAATAAGACCGTTATTCTTATTCAATGCGCTCAGAGGTTGTTGAAGAAAAATAAACTGGGTCTTAGTTAATGTCATTTTCCTTGTAGAGATTACAAACGCCCAGAAGCTGGGAAAATAGCAATTACCTTGGACTTGAGGAGTTTTCATGATGATTACCTTATGCACCGTATTCTAGTCTCCATTATTTCGTATCCGATGGTAACGTTCGATATTCCGCCAGCCCTGCACGTCATTATCCACGGCCGAATCGTAAAACATTGATATGTTGAATTATTAGTCTAGCAACGTCTCGGCGCGCATCAGCTCTCCATGACATCGCGAATGGTGACGGATGTGCTAGGTAAATACGGCACGCAAGTGTGACAGCATTATTATCATCGAGGGCAATCGTCTCATTCGGTCACAGGGAATCAGAGTCTGACCTCAAGAAAACCATCCAAGTCATCTCTAGGGATTGACAGGGATACGGTTGATTCTGGTATCCAACTACAGCATGCGTGAAAACATTCTCAGCCGAGACATACAGAGGCATACAGCGAAGTGATTCAACACGCAGAAATATCGCGAAAAGGCCAAGCCCATCATGTTACTTTTGTGAGAATTGAATTGACACGTTGACAATGACTTGGATGTTCATCGCACCAATGGTTGTGTTGCGGCCGATTCCGAATTAGGACAGTGCATGGACAACGCGAAGCCGGGCATGTAACCTAAATGGTGTCAATTGAGGGGCCTGCAGAATTAAACCCTGCATTATTTTGTGACCCTCAGACCACATGGATCTCGACTAGGTGGCGATTCGCAACGACGATTGGTTTGGCATGCTCGCCAAGGAAGAATCTGGGTCTGGAAACGTATTCCCCCGTTTAAGGGCGAATTGCAACATCCGAATGACATGCAGTCGAAATCCACATAGAATGCGTGGAAGAGGCACATAATTTGTGATCCGTACCTAGAACCTCGAAAAGGCCTCTCTCGCATGTCCATGTTTCTGCGCAGGGCCGACGGTAGAAACCGGGGCCGACTACAAAAGGGAAGGTCGCCCTTGGCCAACGATGGGTACTTCACAGCTTTCCCTTGCCATTGTATCCTTCGCTCTCATCTTTTTCACCTCATCGTATCACCGTCTCAATTAATTGAAATTTTGGCCTTTGGCCATTAGCGATCAATATGGCTGAGGCAGTGAATCCCTCGACCAACGACGTTGCCCCTCAGACCGCGGCAGCCGCTGCGGCTTCCCCCAGAGAAGACACTGCTGGGACGCAGGATGATGAAAACACGAATTCTATCGCGGCAGATGAAGCAGAAACTGTACCTCAACGCATCCATCACACCACGCGTTTGCGGCTTGAACTGACTCCTTCACCATAGACCGATGCAGCGAGTATCCAGGAGCGATTGTACGATATTATTCTACAGAACGCAGAGCATGCGCCCTGCATCGCAGTAGTGTGCTAATGAGATTCTTGATAGATCCCGCTATACAGCATCCCTTTCATCCAGTGTTGTCGATTATCCTGTGGAATATGGCCGGCGATATCACGCGTACCGTCCAGGCTGTAAGTTTGTATCAGTTTCAACAATGCTGTAGTGTAAAATACTTACTTGCGCCTCTAACCAGCATACATGCTGCCCAACGATGAAATCGAAATTGAACGGCTGGATATGGCGCACGCCATGATGGTCAAGGCGATTGGCAGTCGACTTTTCCTTGCCCCACTTGAGAAGGAAAAGATTCATAGGATCCTTGACATAGGCACAGGCACTGGCATTTGTATGTTCATCATCCGTTCCGTTTTATCTGTTCTCAACACTGATTAAGCTTTCTAGGGGCCGTGGAGATGGGGGATATCTTCGATAATGCCGAAGTCATCGGGACTGATCTGAGCGCCATTCAGTCAGAGTGGTGCGTATCACAAAAACCGGCCATTCGCCATTGACTATCGGCTAATAATTGTGATAGGGTACCCCCTAACGTCAAGTTCGAAATCGACGACGTCGAGAGCCCTTGGGTTCAAGATGAGAAGTTCGACTACATTTTTTGCCGCTTCATGGCTGCTTCGATTGCCGATTGGCCAAAGCTTATTGAGAACATCTACAAGTACGTCGACGAGATTGTGTCAGGTCTTCTGTGATAATCTGACCAGCATATAGTAATCTTAACCCCGGAGGCTGGGCGGAGTTCCACGAGATGGACCCTGAAATCTATTCTCAGGATGGGACATATACGAAGGATCATGCAACTTGGCCATGGAATCAAGCCTTCCTTCAAACTATGAACAGCATAGGCCGCGACCCATGCCCGGGACCTAAAGTGGATAATTGGGTGAGAAATCAGGGATTTGAAAATGTTTTCCATGAAGTGTATAAGAATCCTCTTGGTCCTTGGCCCAAAGACCCATACTACAAGGACCTCGGAACTCTCAACCTAGCACAGATGTTAGAAGGCCTCGAGGGGTTCACTCTAAGGGTATTTTGCGGCGTTCTTGGGCGAACAAGGGAGGAAGTTCTCGTTGAAGTCGCCAAAGTACGCAAGGAGATGCAGACCCGGGCCTATCATGGCTTGTATGACATGTAAGCTCTAACCCGCCGTTGGTAATCAAATCTTTGCTGATTAGTGCTTATAGTCACGTTGTATACGGGCAAAAGCCGCTCCACCCCGAGACGTCCCAACTGCCTGGACAGTGAATGGTACTCCCTATATGACTCGAACTCAAACGCGGGTCTGCTGAGTGCGGGCGAACCTATGATCAGTACTAGATAAGAAGTGTTTCCGACTGCCTGCAAGTACTATGCGGAAATATCATTTATGTGCGATTTAATAAAAGCGATTCAAATTTATAATTACATGAGAGACTACCTTTCCACGACTTGTAATGTTGAGCTTTAGATGTTGCGTACCATGTGTCAAAGTTTGAAACACTGCGAATGATCAACCACGCCGTCGTAACTAACGCAGATATTAAGTCATTGCAAATAAGCTCTGGGTTGTATCATGGTGAATTTAATGAACTTCATTCCTTCATGAGTGTACTCGGCTACACTGGCCTACTACAAACATAACGTATCTATTATGTCAACCAGTTGCCAAGTTCATCTTCCCACCCAAAATCGACTTCAGTCCAGCCGTGCAACGTTCTCTTGCCATTGATATCTACCCAAAGCAAGTGATGGTCATTGCAAATTCTATATCGACCTGCAACGCGGTACGCCTCGTTGATGGTTGCCAAATCTTCCCGGGCCAATTCTAAAAGCTTCGTATTCTCTGTGAGGCGCGTCTTGTCCCCGCTCTTAGGAATCACAGTTGCTCCCCGTTGTACAGTCCATGACAGTGAAATTACAGCAGGGGTGGTGTTGTACCTCTTGGCCATATCTTTCATCAATCTGCCATCAAGGATGTGCTTCTTTGCGTTCAGGCTATCGCTGCCTAGTGTTCTATAAAACACGTTCAGTTAGTAGATCTTTTTTTTGTCTTCGCATTATCATCAAGAAGGAGCTGGAAAAGCAGTACATGCACACTGCACTTACCCCCAAGCCATGACGTGAATACCCTTGGACTCGCAATACGGAAGGAGTTTGATGCAAGGGTTTAACGCATGAAGTTCGATCTGGTTGATGGCAGGAGGTACCTTCGCATGCTCAAGCAGTGTCTCTAGCGTCTTTTCAGTGAAGTTGCAGACTCCGATGCCTCGGCACTTTTCCTTTGGAAGCTGCTCCATGAGCTTCCAGGTATCGACAAAAGTAGGTGACTCGGAAGGACAAAGGACCCTGCCATCAGACGTTGTAGCCCACGGCCAGTGCATCAAGAAGAGGTCGACGTAGTCCAAACCAAGCTGTGAGAGAGAAATTTCAAGTGCAGACTCGACGTCGTCATGGTGGTTACCCCAGAACTTTGTGACAACGGTGATCTCATTGCGTGGCACCTCACTTTTGCGGATGGCGCGTCCCACGACATGCTCGACGCCGTAGAGCTGCGCCGTGTCAATCAGGCGGTAACCGTTACACAGAGCAAAGATTATGGATTCCTCCATGGCAGCCTCATTCTTCGCTCCAACCTGGCCTGGATTCAATGAGTATTCTGGGAGATTCGCATTGCAGACAAGTAGGGGTTAACGCGAATCGTGGTACCTTGCCAAGTTCCCAGCCCGCAAGCGGGCATGTAGGTACCTTCAGTAGGTTAATCAATTAGCAATCATTTCGAAATGGGTCTGGCGGCACTTATTACCGTTGTTCAGCTTATACAGTTTTGTAGAATTGGCCATGATGGATGTGACTGCTTGTAGTTGCGTCGGTCGTTTTGCTCTCCCTGTTACCATCTCGATAAAATTGGCAAAGTCATATTGTAATGATATAGATCGAGAGCTGCGATCATCTTTGAGACGTCTTGCATGGTAATGCAGTTTTAAGAAGCCGGCTTAGTCTCATATCATAACCGTCGGAGCTGTCTACATTCTACTGAAATGTAACCGGTCTTTGCATAACCATAGCCGACTGAAACGATGCTGAAATGGCTATGTGACGGCTAAGATGAGGTCCCATCATTTACGACATACCAATGAATGGCATCACATGGTCGATTCATCACTCATAAACGCACCTTGCTCGTGCCGAGCCCCGAGGGTGATTCGTCACGCCAACCCTAACTTCAAGAATCCAAGTTACCATGACACAGCTGAGTCCTAAGTATCGAATCCCGCACCATTAAAGCCCGGTTCTGACCGTAATATGACATATCAGAAACCTTTTCTACGTCCTCTCAATCACATCGCTCGCCGGGTCTGTGTCAGAAATGAGAGTCATCGCCGAGGGATGTGCGGAAGTCCCTGGGTTCAAGCTAGTAGGACACCGAGGGATAGACATCACATGTTTAATGGACCCCTCGGAGGCTATTTTTGAACATTTTGGATAGCATATTGTTGAGTTTCATATGGCATACCTAGCGAAGGGCAGTGAGACTGTGAGGCCGGTCAGACATGTTCAATTTCCAACGTTGACGCGGCTCACGAAGCCGATCTCCGGTGCAATCGCTGCGGCTTCTCTCCTTAATTGAATAGCGTAACAATACGGAGACACCCTAACTGACTAAGTTGATACGGAATGCGATAGTCAACAAGGAATCTCCGACGAGGCAGTAAAAAGCAGTGCTACCTGCTTTTAGGTGGAGGACTCGGGTTTGAAGGCTGAAGAAGGTACCAAGGCGAATTCGAGACGCATATTAAAACGTGCTAAAGAGGATGTATGGTAGCTTCCTTTCATGATCCGATGAGAACATCGATTATCGGTCCGCTTCCGATGTGGGTGGTTCATTTTCGCCTTTGCCGTGCGCAACGACGATCCGCTTCAAGTACCTAAAGTCTTACAAGAATTGACATATTCTCGGCAGTGTGTCAAATGTACCTCAAGTTCAGAAATCGCCCGAAAGCAATTGCGGGGGCTTACAAAGGCTGTCTACCCGCCGGGACATGTTCCATGTTCATATAGCCGGCGGTCATAACAGATGCATACCCTGGTTACGGCAGGGCACGTAGCCTGAATGTTGCGAAACTCTGCACCTACGCTATTTTTGGAGGAGGAATAAAAACACTGATTAATTTTGAACGGGTCTTTTGGGATTAAAAAAATCATCAGTTAGTGAACATTCGAACTGTCACGCACAGCATGTCGGTCACGCACATTGTCATGTTCCAATTCGACGGGAATGCAAGCAGTTCAGACATACAGTCGGTAAGCAGCTCATATCCCCGTGCGACGATAATCACTTGGCCAAAGACCGCTCCTTACCTGTCAATAGGCGTGCCAGAACATGCTTGCATTAAAGGAGCAGTGTCTCCATCCTGTCACTCGTCAGCCTTACATCAAGAGCGTATCAGGCGGCGAAGATAACTCGCCCGAGGGGAATCAAGTACGTCTACGGGACTCACGACACCACTCCTTTTCCTTCATATGCTGACGCATTGATGCTAGGGTGGAATTACCCATGCTTTTGTTGTTGATTTTGCGTCTGTCGAGGATCGTGACCACTACGTCAAAACAGATGCTGCACACCAAAGATTTGTTGCAAGCTTAGCCGGTTTGGTGGCAAAGTCGCAGGTCATCGATTACACGCCCAACGTATTCTGAAGCCGCACATCATATGCTACTTTGGAAACAACAGACGCCTGGCTTTTCACAAGCAACTGAGGGACACGTTTGGAAGAATACCTAGAAAGCAATGAAGATCAAAATTAGCTAGCTTGATTCACTTTTCGTCGAAGTCTAATTAGAAGTGACAATGCACTTAACAAGATTCTCTGGCATGGACAAAACATCCTCAAGTGCCTCAACCACTCTCTCTCTGGGATATCTATGAGTAATCATGGGTTTGACATCAACCATGCCAGCCGCAATTAACTCTATTGCCGCTCGGAAAGTGTTAGTATACCGCCATACACCATGTATCTCAATTTCCCGGACCAAAGCCACACCGACATTCACATTCTGTAGCGGTCTACCCATACCGACTAGCACGACCTTCGCTCCGGCGTCAACACTCGCGATGCAGAGATTGAGACACGACTCCACGCCAGTGCACTCCAATGCAGCAGAGGCAGTGGAAACGCTGGTATGTTTCTGGAAGTCCACTGTAATTCGATCGACGAAGCCAGTGCAGGACTCTCCCTCGCATCCAGACATTGGAACCTGGTAAGTTTGGTCCGCAAGCCCCTGTTTCGATGCGAACCGGAGTCTCGTCTCATCAACATCAACCATGATAATCGTCGAGGCGCCTGAGATCTTGGCCACTCTGGCGCACAGCAGCCCGATGGCGCCAGCTCCTGTGATCAAGACTGTATCCCCAGCTTCCAGCCTCGCCTTTCGAACGGAATGCAAAGCCACGGACAACGGCTCGACCATGGCACCCTCTTCATACGATACGCCATCAGGGAGTTTGTAGCAGAGGTAGGCCGGGTGATTCCACAACTCTTGCAGGGAGCCCTGGGCAGGCGGTCTGGCGCTCGCCGAGCCGTTGAACCTCATGCTCTTGCAGAGATTGTAACGTCCCTCGCGGCAGTGATGGCAGTAGATGATGCACGCATGCTGAGGCTCTAGCGCGACGCGGTCGCCGGGCTGGAGATGCTTCACCGCGGAGCCGATTGCAACCACCTCGCCGCTGGCTTCGTGGCCCAGTACGAGTGGTTCACAGACCTCATAAATTCCGTTACGGCCGTTTTGGTAGTAATGCTGGTCTGTTCCACAAAGGCCGGTAGCGCGGGGTGAAATCCGGACCTCGTCGGGGCCGAGTGGCAGCGTCTCGACGCGCGTGACTCGAAGGTCCCTTGCGCCATATAGAACGGCCGCCATATGAGTTGTTGTCATGCTGATCGAATGGTTACGAAATTACAACAAGGTAAATGAAGTATTTGGTATGTACCACTCTGAATCAGACCATGAGCTAATGGAGGGAGGTTAGCTGTAGATATATCCGTCGGTGACGCAGTGGGAAACGGTGATGAATGAAGCTCGTCCCCCGGCAACGAGTCTTCATTTTTCTCGTAACCCGAATCGTGCCCGGCAACCGTTTCTATGATGGGAATACCCGGCACACCTGCAGAAAGTCGGTTATATGCCGTATCAGATGTAAGTACCGCACGCCACAACGCCCAGGGCACCCTGAAAAGGCAAATAAAAGCAATCTTATGGTGCAAAAACCAGATGCTAGAAGCGGTCCTAGGAGTTTCTGACGTGGGTTGCATGCTTCTTCACGACCCAAGCCGTAGAAGTGGAACAAGTATCGTGTAGTCACAAAGTCCCGTTTGGCACAGTCATATGAAATGGAGCCAGCTCGGCGCCAGTCGTTCATTTGTCACGATGAGTTTGTTTGTTGAGGAACTTTTATGTTTCAGAGAAAATTCAAGACATTAGAGAATACTTAGAAGCGCAAATGTCGGTTCTAACCAAATTCAAGGCAATGAGAGTTTCGCACTTGAAAAATAATTGCCGAAATTGAAGCCGTTTTGCCAACACGAGAGAGTGATCCCGACCACAATAGATGTTGCAGTTAACCCGCGAACCAGCTTCTTCCAGGGACTCGTCGGGACAGTTCCTCTACCGCCGTAGAGATTGAAATCATCCCATACTGGCCAGTACAGATCCCACCAGAACTTCCACGTCGGGTCGTGGTAGTTGGTAGTGTTACGACCCGCAGGGTCGAGGTTCCAGTTGCTGCAACCCTCGGCCCATACCATATTCTTCAGCCGCTCCTGGACGTGGTTCGAATGATAAGTCTCAGCAGCCTGTCTGACTTCAATGACAGAAAAGTGGTTATCTAGTACGGGCTTGATGAGTGCCTTGATGATGTACTCGGCCTGGGTCTCGTTCGTAAATATGACCGAGTTGTGCGCCGGAAACGCGTTGGGGCCGAAGACAATGCCGAAGTTCGGGAAGCCGTGGACGAAGGTAGCCTTGTAAGCTTGGGCGCCGCGAGTGTCTTTCCAATGCTCATTTAGCGACTTGTGTCTTCCGATGACCTCGATGGGAGACAAGAATTCTTGGATCTTGAAGCCAGTGCTAAGAACGACACCGTCCACGTCGATGTCCCGCTTAGACGTTCGCAGCCCTGAAGGCGTGAACCCGACGATGCGCTCCGCGGTCAGCTCCACATTCGGGCGGTGGAGGGCTGCAAGGTAGCCAGGGTCAAACACGCGGCGCTTGCAGCCGAGAGGAAAGTTTGGAATCAGAATATCATGGTACTTCTCCGGTGCTTTCTCTCTCATGTAACGCTCCGCGATGGCTTGGTGCTTGTCACGCTGTTCCTCGAGCGCGTCGTCACCCGTGATATAAAGATCGTGGAGCGCATCCGTTGACTTCCACAGCCAGAAACGACATAGCTTCCCATAAAGAGGCAAGTAGCGGAAGCATAGCTTGCGGAACTCGGATATCTTTGGGTTGGGTCGGTCATTTATCCATTGGGGGGATCGTTGGAACTGGAAAACTCGAGCAGCTTTCTCGGCCACTCGAGGCATCAACTGTGCGCCGGAACAGCCGTTACCAACTACAGCGACGCGCTTTCCTTCGTATTCGAATGAGTGATCCCACCGAGCGGAGTGAAACAGTGCACCTTGATAGACCTCATGGTTGGGAATGTTGCATTCTCGCGGTATGGAGATAGTACCAACGCACGACACGAGCATTTCTGCCTCGGAGGAGAACGTGTGCCCGGTCTTCATGTCCTTGAGGTCTACTCGCCAGAGATTCTTCTCCGAGACCCACGTTGCCCTCACAACTTCGGTGTCAAGCTGGACATGCGGTCGAACTCCAAATTTGTCCGCTGTGTCATGAAGGTATCGTAAAATTTCGGGCTGCTCAGCAAATCGCTGCGACCAGTCTGGGTTTGGATTGAAGGAAAACGAGTAGAGGTGTGAATCAACATCGCATCCGACGCCCGGGTAGGTGTTTAGGAACCACGTTCCGCCAATGTCGCTCTCTCTCTCTATGATGGTGAAGTTTTTGTAACCGAGCTCAAATCTCAGGCGCGATGCTAGCGCGATGCCGGCGATTCCAGCCCCGATGATAATGAGGCGGTTCTCGTGTTTGCTGAATGCCATTGCGGATGTAGAATATCCCCGTCACGATATACAGTACGAAATCTCGGGTTGCATTAGGAGGACCAGCCGGGGAAAGATTGTGATGGAGAAAAGCGATGTGTGGCAGAAGATTAAAGTCGTTGAAGCTTCGCTCCCATTGCAAAACTGTTCAGATGAAAGAATGTCTCGAGTGCCATGGCGCAAGTTGATCATCCATATCAACTACAACAGATCACCGGGAGTCTTGTTACAGTCCAGAGTACAAGGTTGTATGAGCAACAAGTCAAAGTATCCAAGCAATGGTAACATGAGAACAAGCGACGCCTTTGCAACAAAGCCTGTTTGCCTGCTCATGATAGACCAGCCTCTCCCATGATCGATTGCCACGGTTAATCCAGGCTTTCTTGATCTACTTACCGGATAGAAGCCAAGAAATGATCGCTTCACATTTCCGGACGGACTACCCCACCAAAGCCAGCCAGAAGCCACAAGGAGGTGGCATATAGCCGTTGCCAAGCAAGAAGTACGGGGGCGCGACAGTCACTCCGACATAAACGGCCTCCGGCTAGAAAATACATGCGTCAATTATGATTAGAAGATAACTGAGAGCAGCGCCAACCATAAGGCAAGTAAACTTGTCAAGTTCAATCAATTAATCAATCAATTATGAAGCTATCGCGAGGGCAATCAAGTCAATTATGAGGCTCAAACTTAATTGATTGCGTTAACTCTTTTGACAGGGGGGAAGGGGGGCTACTAGGGCCCAGGGGGCCTTTAGGTGGCCTTTAGGGGGGCCCTTAAGGGGGCTTAGAGGGGCTAAGGGACCCGGAAAACCCGGAAACCCGTTAATCCAGCCCGACTACCGGCTCCCAAAGCCCCTACCCGGCCCCGAAAACCCGGCTCCGGGCTCCCCCTTCCGGTCCCCCTTCCAGGGGCCTCCCCTCCAGGGGCCACCCTCCCGGACCCTACCCTCTAGAGCCCTCCCCTCTAGAGCCCTCCCCTCTATAGCCCTCCCTTCTAAAGCCCCCCCTCTAGAGGCTACTCCCTCTAGGCCCCTAAGGCCCCCCTATATATAGGAATAATTATCAATTAATTGTAATTAATTAGCAATCAATCAAGTATAGCATCGAGATCTGGCAATCAAGTCAATTATGGCCCTCAAACTTGATTGATTGCCTTGGGGTGGGCGCTGACTGAGAGACTGTGCTTTTAAGCGCGATTGCTCCAGTTCTCGTCAGTGTGGTGCGACACCAGAAGTCCCTGAGTCGAAAACATTTTCATGGCTGTGGGTCGATTCCAGAGTCCTTGCACTTGTGATCTTTTGGAGCTGTCAGCAGTGTTGGTCACGTATCGGCTCATCAGGAAAACTCAACCATTGTAATTTCGGATCAGCACGTATACGTTGCCACTGTGCCGGCAGTCATTTGGCCATCTCGATTCGAGGTTGTTGTTTCGCTTGCACAAAAGGGCTTTTGGAGGGTCGCGGACATTCTGAACTCTTAGCGTCAGATTGTTTGTACCACCAGGCTACCTTGTTTCCATCACGGCTGTCCGAAGCGTAGTGTAGCCCTAGCCGGCTGTATGTCTCAGGTTCGCCACTTGTAGCATATAAGCGGTCTCGCTGATGCAGGTTTACGCCGTCACTAATTGTACGGCTTGTTCATCCGGTTAGAGGTATCATGCACACTCTTCATTTTCATCTCCGGTGTCTCTTCACGTAGTATTATAGCATTCATAGGTTGAGGCCTTGGTGACCACGCGAATTCCCCGTCATTCGCTCAACTTCTGTATTCTAAGCGAGGTGGTCAAGTCGAATTGTTTAAGTCAAATGACATTGAGCTGTAGGGGGATCCTGTCCGTGACCAACTTTGAACCTCTCGCCGCACTCACCACGCGACAGCACCCACGAAATGACGACAGATTCTCGCTTCAAACTCGAATTTCCCTTCCAGAGATACGCGTCTGATCGGAACAGCAATACGTACAGGCAAAGCCGCCCTTGATCGCAGTCTCAAGATTGGCTTCATCAAATGCGATGGAAGGATTGTCGTCATCAAGCTTCATGATCATAATAAACAGGCTAGACTAGATTATGATGGTGAATATTATATTAGACTGTGATCTGTACGGCTGTCTGGTGACACTCTGGGATTAGGCTTTATGACAAGAGTGCGGCGGCTTCCGCACAAGGCCCAGCCAGCAAAAGCCACATACCAATGAAGTGACTCACATCATCACACGAGAATCAACAAACTCCGCGCAGGATTGAAAAAGTGCGTGTCTCATCTGGCAGGAAACGAACTCATCGTCCATGGTTGAGGTTTCTCTTTCACAATCCATTGCGCATTGTCTGCCATTTCACCACCAATTTCTAGCACAACATGGACAGAGTTCCCGATTACCATCTGCTTGCCCGGCAGCTTGAGGAAAACGAGGCGATTGACTTGCAAGCTACCAGAGACATTCGTAAGATGCTCATTGACATATGCCGACAAAATGGTGGTGGTCACGGAGGTTCTGCCATTGGCATGGCCCCAATGGCCGTTGCGCTGTGGAAGTACACAATGAGGTACAATCCACTGGATACTGAGGTTAGTTCTGACCTGGGCACAAGATTTCTTTTCCTAGTCTCACGTGATCAGTGGTTTGACAGAGACCGTTTCGTTCTATCTAACGGCCATGCTGCGATGTTGCTTTACACGATGCTACACATTACCGGTCACCCGCACATGACCATCGAAGAGCTCAAGCTTTACGGCAGCCCGAAAGCTGTGAGTAGGACCACCGGCAAATGGAGCTCCACAATATGCCATGGGCATCCCGAAATTGAGGTCCCCGGGGTCGAAGTCACCACTGGGCCTTTGGGTCAGGGTATCGCGAACGCCGTCGGTCTCGCTATCGCCTCCAAGAATTTACGCGCTACGTTCAATAAGCCCGACAATAATCTGTTAGACTCGCACATCTACTGTGTGACGGGAGATGGTTGTTTGCAGGAGGGTGTGGCAAATGAAGCATTTGCCATTGCTGGCCACCTAGCGCTGGACAACCTCACTGTCCTATACGACAATAATCAGGTAACTTGCGACGGACCTCTCGAGTGGATAGTGTCGGAAGATACGAACGAGAAGATGAAGGCCATGGGCTGGAATGTCATCGATGTTCTTGATGGCGACTCGTCTGTCTCTAGTATCGTGAATGCCCTTGCGCAGGCCCGTCATCATCGGAGCCAACCAACTTTCATCAACATCCGGACTACCATCGGATTCGGTACTTCTACCGCTGGAACCTTCAAATCTCACCATGGAACATATTCGGATGACGACGCGGCTCTATATGCAGCTACAGGCGCATCCTCTCCATACATGCTTTCCACTCGGACCAAGGAATACTTCGCTGAGGTGGTTGATCGCGGCGCTCTTGCTCAGAAAATATGGAACAAAAAGCTTCAGGAGTACGGCTCAGCTCATCCCGAGGATTTCAAAGCTTTGCATGATCGTATGGCAGGTTCTTCGGACTTTCAGACTGTCCTTGACTCAATAGAGGTTCCTGGAACGGCACAGGCGACTCGGACCTTCAACGGCGAGGTTTTCAATAAGCTCATGGATAACTTGCCAGACGTCGTCGCCGGTGGTGCTGACCTATGGAACTCCAACCATATGGGTGACCAAGCACACCGTATCTTCAACCGCTTGCACCCAGAAGGCCGCGTTGTTAGATACGGTATCCGCGAGCACGCTATGGCCTCCATTTCAAATGGCATCGCCGCATATGCACGAGGCTGCTTCGTCCCGGTAACTGCCACCTTCTTCATGTTTTATCTATACGCCGCGGCAGGGGTGCGGATGGGTGCTCTCAGCGGACTCCAAGTCATTCATGTTGCGACTCACGATTCAATCGGGGAAGGACAGAACGGACCAACGCACCAACCCGTGGAGCTCGACTCTTTATTTCGCACCATGCCCAACTTCCAGTATATTCGACCTGCAGACCCCGAGGAAGTCATCGGTGCCTGGTCCGTGGCCTTGGCTGCTAAGAATTGTCCGTCAATGATTTCATTGGCTAGAGATCCACCGGCCACGAAAGTGTCAGGAACGAACCGCCACATGGTTCATAAAGGCGGGTATATTCTTTCGGAGGTCGAAAATGCCCAAATAACCTTGATCTCTTGTGGTTCTGAGCTACAATTTGCCGTTGAAGCTGCCAAGAGACTCAACGGAGAAGGGGTGTCTACTAGAGTGGTCAGTATGCCATCTATTTCTTGTTTCGAGAAGCAGCCTCTCGACTATCAAGAGAGCGTACTGTCTGCTTCACCCCATGTTGTATCCGTGGAGGCATACGTTTCTGGGGTTTGGTCAAGATTTTGCACGGCGTCAGTGGCTATGGACACCTTCGGCTACTCAGGGGCCGGGATGGAGAATTTTGCAAGGTTTGGCATTGACGCCGACGGTATCACGAGAAAAGTGCAAAATCTCATCAGAGAAACGTCCGTCAGTCGCCGTTGGAAACTACTTCGATAAGATGTTTGCAGCAAACCACATCCTCGTTGACTGTAGTAAGGCTTGGCACACGCCATAAACAGTCGATGTCTTGAACAATAGCCTACATGTACATAAACATACTGAGATCGAAAATGAAGGGTAGCTACACAGCTGCTCAGCCATCATCAATTGCTTAATCTGAAAAGCCTAATCCCCTGAGCCATGTTGCCGGAGGTCCACTTCGTGCATGCAACAGTCCGTGGACGCACACCTTACACCCCGAGAATTCCCCAGACTTCCCCTGACTCCGCAGTCTCCGCAGGCTCCCCAGATTCCCCAGACTCTCCAAACCCCCAGATTTCCCTTAAGTTCCCCAGATCCCTAATTGGTTACCTTAACGGGTCTATGTGGTAATGCTGCGACATGAAATGGGGTTATCCGGACCGTAAATAGAGCAAGGTCAGGCTTTAAGAGACTTTACTTCCCTCCCTCTTCAATCTGCTCGTTACCCAGTAGTGGCAGCCAAACCTTGACGTCCAACAATATTCCACCTTTATTCATTTCTACCACCCAAAACAATGTTTGGCAGCGAGGGCTATGCCGTCAAGTACCGTATCACGGCTGCGTGCGGTATGACTCCAAAATCCACTACTTCTACTATCAACTAACATACATATAGGTGCCGGCTTCCTACTTTTCGGTTTCGATCAAGGCGTTTTTGGGGGTTTGTTGAGCAACAAACCCTTTCTCGAAACATTCAATCACCCCAGTTCCACAGTTCAAGGTCAAATTGTGGCTTCCTACGACATTGGCTGCATCATCGGCACCATATTATCCATGTTTTTCGGAGACAGGCTTGGCAGAAGATGGTGCATTCTCTCCGGATGCGCGGTTCTCATTGTTGGGGGCATCATGCAGGCAGCGTCCTATTCCATAGGTCCGATGATCGTTGGCAGAGTTGTTGCTGGCGTTGGCAACGGCATGAACACTATAGCCATCCCTGTGTGGCAGTCTGAGACCGCCAAGCCAACCAATCGAGGAAAGCTCATTGTGCTGCAGCTTGTCACCAACATATTTGGCATCGTCATTACAAATGTACGTCCGAACGCCATCAAGTCTGAAAACGCAAAGAAAACAAGGCCTAAGCTGACATTCTACCTTTGGCCTAAGTGGATGAACTTTGGGTTCACCTATATCCCCAACAGCCCCGTCTCCTGGCGGTTTCCCCTGGCGTTCCAATGTTTCTTTGCAATTGTAACGATTATTATGACCATTATAGCCCCGGAGTCACCGCGTTGGTTGGTCATGAAAAACCGTGTGGATGAGGCGCAGACCGTCATTGCGCTTTTACAGGCCAAACCTCGGGATGCTGCGGCTGTGATGGAAGAAGTACACTCTCTTGTTGCATCGGTCAACCACGAGGCAGAAGTGCAAAATTCAGTCTCCGTCAAGGAAATATTGAGCAACGGGCCACAACAGACCCTGCGCCGCATTCTCCTGGGAGCGGGCACGCCGGTATTCCAGCAACTGGGCGGGACAAACGTCATTGCCTATTATCTTCCAGTAAGTCCAAAGTCTCCTTAATGTGAATGTACACAGTTCTCATCTCTTTCCCCCTATCATTTGGCGCATATACTTCGTTTGGATATGGTCGCTCGACAGTCGTCGTGCGTGCCGTATCTGCTTTTGGAAAGACAAGGTGCTAACAGAAGCCTGCTCTTGCAGATTGTTCTTATCCGATCTTTTGGTATGTCGCAGCGCATGGCTTTGATTCTCTCAGCCGTCGACTCCATGTCTCTAATGTTCTGGGGCGGGATGGCTGCCATATTGATTGACCGTGTTGGCCGCAAGCGACTGATGCTCATGGGTGCGACGTGCAGCGGCATTTGCTTCACGATCGTAGCAGTCGGGCTTTGCTACAGCGGGCCCGATAACACCAATAAGAGTATGTCTATTTTGGCAGTGGTTTTCATTTTCATGTACTATGTCTTCTACGGCTTGTCACTGCTTTCAATACCGTTCATTTACCCCGCCGAGATCAACTCGCAGAGAATGCGAAACACAGGCACCTCAATTGCTACGGCGGTAAACTGGACTGGGG
Source organism: Colletotrichum tropicale (assembly GCA_027406125.1). Lineage (NCBI taxonomy): Eukaryota > Fungi > Ascomycota > Sordariomycetes > Glomerellales > Glomerellaceae > Colletotrichum > Colletotrichum tropicale. The sequence goes on from JANVYH010000002.1 coordinate 6,604,318, forward strand.
TTTACATCGTCGTGGTTGCTACGCCAACTGCTATTGACAGCATCGGATGGAGATACTATCTGCTTTTTGGGATTTTCAATTTTGTCTTTGTGCCTATCATCTGGTACTGGTACGTGGAAACTGCCAATCTGTCTCTGGAGCAGGTTGATCGTTTGTTCGAGATCAAACACGTGGGAGGCAAGGACATGTCTTGGAAAGAAGCAACCAGGCTGGCAAGAACAGAGACTCACCTGCCAGGCAGCCCTCGCGTTGAAAAAGACGAAGTTGGGACGGTGAACCATCTTGAGTTGGTCAAGACGAACAGACCTTGAAGAGGGGTTATGAAGAGTTCATCCCATAGTACTAATCTCTCACTGCTCGGGCACAACGAGTGCTCTACCTCTACCTTTTTCCGCTGCATAGCGTTGAGTAATATTGTTTTTTCCTGCTTGCAAGGACTCCTTCTTTCGTGCGCAGAGAAAGAATCTCAATTCAAGACACAATAATCGTAAGGCTCAAAAGCCGACCAGTCATTCAGGTAGCGGCCGTATATTTTCCAATTCTCGGCTCCGTGATTACACTAGCGTGTGATATATGTGAATATCCCGTCTTTCAAGGTCTACCAATTGCTAAACTTTGACATAAATTGAAAAACTTTCAAAGAGGGGGAGCCTGCGGAGATGAGCGGACTCGGTACAGAATTCCGATGCCCAGGCCGGGGAAGCCGGGGCAGATCTTGGCGTCGGAAGTTAGTTTCCGAGACAATCGGTAATATGCCTGGTCTAATCCACTATTCGGTATCCCGCATCCAGGATGGAAAGTTCCCATCAACAGACATCAGTCACAGCCCAGCCATATCTAGTTCTGATAAGCTTACCTCCAAACTCTTACAGAGAGGTAAGTTCTTCGAAAACTCGATGTTCTCCACAGCATGTTAATAGGTAGAAGGAAACGATGATAGATCGAAGTAGTTGCGAGAACGAGTCAGCATCTCGCCCTCAATCTCAACCGGGACGCGTCCGGCCCGGGCCTGTTGCCCGCCATAGGGCTGCTCGCGCATGTCAAAAGTGTAATGAGAAGCGCGTCAAGTGTGACGCCAGTGAGAAAGGGACTCCATGTACTAGATGTGTTGAGAAGGGCGAGCTCGAGTGCAAGCTGATCAAGTCGCGACGCGGCACGTACGCAAGAAAGTTGGCCGAAGCCAGACGCCAGGCACAGGCAGAAGGCAACAACCCGACTCGATTTGGCGTTTTACCAGAAAAAAACACGATTAGCCCAAATCGAGATAACAATGCCGTTGCCGACGTCACTAGGCCTGTCGTCACTGGCAACTCAGTGCTCGAGGTCGACGTGACCATGGAAAACGATTCAAGTGAGCGCAACCAGCGCTGCCATCAGCAACAATCGACCGAAACAGCAGCTCATGATGTACCCATCGACCAGTCTTTGGCAATTGACCCAACCCTCTTCCCACGTTTCATTGACAGCGAATCCTCCCCGAGAAGATCTCCGTCTACTACAGGCGGAGTGTCCCCAGGAGATACTGAGAAGAACGGAGCACCAACCTACCACGAGATCAGTTGGTCAGCCATGTCTTCCCACCTTCTTGAAGACGGCAACAAGGGTCGAGACGTAGTCGACAAAGGATCCATCACGTATGTAGGGGAGTCCTTTCCACTAGCCCTTATCTTCAAGGACTCGACGGGCTCTAGTGGCTGGCGACAGGCTCATCATCGGGGCTTCTCCTGTGCAGCTGTGGATGACGATCAATCAGATGCTGGTCCGGAAAGCAAGCACCCGCCACATATGCGGTCAGAAGATGTTCTCTATCTTTCTTCGAAAGGAGCGTTCGAAACCCCGCCTCATGCGGTGCTTGACGCTCTTATCGAGGTTTTCATCACCCGCGTCTACCCACTGTATCCGATTATCAACCGAGCCGAGTTCATGGAGCAGTATCGAACGAAGAAAATTCCGTGGGTCCTCCTCCACTCCGTCTGCCTCGTCGCGGCGACGTTCTGCCCTGCCCGGATGATCCACAAATTTGGGTTTGAATCTCGGCAAACCGCTAGGAGTTCATTCTACTCTAAAGCCAAAGCCCTGTTCGACTTCAGCTACGAAAATAACAAGATCGTGGTGCTTCAAGTCACCATTCTCCTGACGTTCTGGGGTGGCAGCCCGAATACGTACTGGAATTTCCACTCTTGGGTGGGCACTGGCGTCACAATTGCCGAGACATTGGGCTGTCATCGTACGATGGCCAGCACAAACGTCAAGCCGCAGGATCGTAGTTTGTTGAAACGCCTCTGGTGGGCTCTCGTCGTGCGAGACACTGCCTGCGCGACACTTGTTGGCCGTCCTTTCAGGATAAACATGGATCATTGCGACGTCGACCAGCTCACAATTCACGACTTTGAGCAAGGAACGCCGTCCACTTCCTCATTATACCAGATTGAGATGTCCAAGCTGTCTCTCATCCTGAGGAACATCATAATGGCACGTTTCTCCGCTCGTCGAGACCCATCTCTGGTTCCTATGGTACTTCACTACATGCTCACGGAATGGAGATCGAATTTGCCCGTTGAACTGGCATGGTCTGATACGACGTCTCGTCCACCCAACGTTCTCAGCGCCTGTCTTGCTGTCTCATACAACCACCACATGATACTCACTCATCTTAACTGCCCGATTGATCCGGAGCAGGCACCGAGAGAGCCATCATCCGAAGAGCTTGCTAGTTTTGCAGCGCAGCAAATAGCTGCCATCGCGTGCGGCGTTGTTACGCGGGATGAGATTCTCTCAGCACCGCACGAGCTCTTACACGGCATCTTTACTGCTGCGGTTGTTTTCTACAAGTTGTCGAAGAGCACGCAGCCGATGGAGGGTCAATTAGGCATGGCTGGTTTGACTAATTGTCAGATGGTACTACACGAGGCGTATGAATCTTGGGATTCGAGTCCCTGGGTTCAGCGTATTCTCACCGAGATTTCTACTCTGCAATCCAATGTCTCCCTACATGTAGGTTCAGAACAGAGGGAGAAGCCAGCGCAATCTCGAGACAATCCGTCAGCATATGTCTCCGCATTGAATGGCCATGAAGAATCCGCCTTTGACGAAAGCCTGATGTCCCCTCGAGCCTATGAATACTGGTATGACTATCCCGTACTGGGGAACCTATTCGATCTTGTTCAACCAGGTAGTGGGGCACTGGCACCGAATCTCGAAACAAATAATGATTGCGGATAAGTACGATGAATCAAGGTTTTACATCAATATCATCGGTCGTATGAGGCGGACCTCACAATCTAGGTTACTGTGATGTTCGACTCCTAAATTTAGCCAGGCTATTCACAATTAAGAAAGCTCAAGCACGGCTGTAAGGTCAAAACCAATATCTTGAATTTCATGTGGTGATGATACAGCATCTTATGACACTAACTTCAACTAAAAGGCGGGTCATCGCATGCTCGCTGCCCGCGTTCATCCAGACCACCGTAGATGGATAATCATCAGTACGTCCGCAAAAGGAAACTGGAAGCTTTCCTTGCCGGCTTGATGTTTTCTGTTCAACATGTATTAGCAGGTACTCTCCCGTCAATGATGGAGTTTAGATACGTGACTTTCAAGACGACTTGGGTACCGTGGTTACCTATTCATTAGCAGGATTACCCTTCTGGGTTGAAGAAGAACGTGCAGTGCCCGCGATACCGATAATGTCGACCCTTGAGCCCAGAAACCAAAAATCACCTAGAATGATAAAACGGTCTACGGCCTTTGCAAGAATTGTGGCCCGTACGAGTGATAATACAAATCTCCGAATTTCTTTAGGTGTGCTGAACGCAAAAAGGTTTACCTCTCAGGATAGAGTTGCAAGCTTTGTCTTTCAAGTAAGCTGTCTTTGGGCCGATTTAAAATGATCCTTTAGATTTCTATGTCTCCATCACCGATCAACCCAGCCTGACAGCCTCGGACTGGACGATGGTCGGTATCTCATCTTCCAAGCCACGCTCTGCCGGCTGCCACCCCAGAACCTTCCTCGCCCGAATTGCCTTAGCTCGAGAGTTCATTCCCCAGCTTGCAGCCTCGAATCCTGCGGGGGATTTGATGGCCTCATCCATCGACCATTCTCTGCTTTCGAGATCCTTGTCCGCAAGTCCCTGCTTGCGCACCTCGCGTCCGATTCGAGCTGCCAAATCACCCCAAGTGTGCTCACCGTTTTCGGTTAGAAAGTATCCTTGTGAACCCCAGATCTGCAGGTCGTTGTCATGACTGCGGGCGGGATCGAGTGCAGCCTTCGCCAGCAGACAAATGCAGCTGCTTAAGTCATGGACATGGACATGGTTCCAACGGGCGAGACCCCTCCCAATTCGCGGGCAATATTGTTCCTTGATAATGAATGATGTTAACTCGTAGACCTGCCGGCCGCGCCCCGAGACCGGACCCTTCCCTTTCCCGTAAATAGTTGGTGGGCAAATAATTGCTGTCTTGACACTTTCGGAGCACCGTCTCCCCGTTTCCAGAACAATTTTATCGACGTTGCGGTGGAATGCAGCGTCAGGGAGATTAACAAGCTCGTCGACACCGTCAAGGTCGTTGAACACCTTATCGTCAGGCTCGCCAAACGTCTTCTTCACCTCTGAATCGAAGTAGGTCAGAATACCAGTACCGCCGACGTGAAGCCAGTAGCCAGGTCTAGAGGGCGAGTGTCCCTCAGCGAGACCCAGTGCAATTGCCTTTGCGCTGCCTTCATGGTCTGAAGAATCGGCAGTATCTGATTTTCACAACTGTTATTTTCGGATCAAGAGATTGTTGTGTCCGGACACCTTACGAAGAACGACATCCGCTAACGCGGACTCACGGCGGATAATATCCACGTCATCCAAGCTTCCTTGAACAATCCGCGCATTCGGGTATTTCAATTGCACTTGTTTGGCCTTGTCTTCAGACCTCACCAGCAGTGCGAAGTCGAGGTCGGGGTGTTGCTGTGCGAGGTGAAATAGAGCGTCACCACCGATGTAGCCGGTAGCGCCGGTGATAAAGAACTTTGGTGCCATGGCGTCAGGTCTGAGTCGGACAGTGCGTTAGAGGACCAGGGCGATACTGGCAGTATGGCATGGCGTAAAAATGGGAAAAGCCCAGCATGGCCTTTTATTCTTTTAATCGGTAAGAAACCTATGATGATTTTGACTAAGTCAAATGAATGTGATGTAATCCTCGTCAAGTGATTTGACTTGACGGCTATGGGCCCATAGCCGATATGACGGGGGCGTGTGGAGTTGGTCTCAAGTGGAGGCCGTACCTAGTGAGGTCTGCCGGAGCACTCGGTCATTTCACTAACATTAAGCCATGTGGTCACTTTACTGGTGATGTATGATGTCACTTTTGGGTTACATTTCGAACTTGGGGCTCTATTAGTCTGATGAGAATAATTCTCTTTTCAGCACATATTGTGGATATTGGACAAAGCCAAGACCACGTATAGGCTAATGCCGTTAAACCTTTCAGAAGTATCACGAGTAATCTAGGATGCCTAGTTACGATTGCAAAAACGATGGGTTCGCCGGGCTTTTCGTCAGATAGCCGACGGCAACAGGTTGAATGCAACCGGACGTACAGAAGGCTTCCCGAAGAACCACCTCACCATCGAGTGCCATAAGCGGGGCTCCTTACTCTCACAGAGTGCGAGCAAGTTCTGTGGGGCTGTACAACGACTCCTAAACTTGATATCAACCAGATACCCTTGCCGCACATATGTTGGTTTTGACGCATCATTGGAACGAGGACATTCATTTCATACGACAACACAAAATCAGTGCTTTGCACTTCTTTGAAATCACTGACAGACTAGAACATGGCATCTGCAAAAACCCCGGTCCAACTGGTGGACGATTATCAAACGGCCAACGTCTTTGATCTTTTGTCCTTGAAGGAAAGGGTGATAGTTATCACAGGAGGCGCGCAGGGTATCGGCTTAGCCCTAGGCTTCGCCGCTGCTGAAGCTGGAGCATCAATTGCCATCATTGATGCGGCCGCAGAGCCCGACGTGGCATTCCAGGACCTTCAAGCCACCACCAAACGGACAAAATTCTATCAGTAGGAACTTTTCCTATCTAAAGATTGAGCTTGAAAACGCTCTTTACTGATCTGATATTTCCTAGGTCGGATGTAACGGATTTCGAACGCTTGAAATTGACGTTTGATTCCATTGCCCAAGACTTTGGGCGTATTGATGGCTTGTGAGTAATTGCGCCACTCAGCATCGGTATAGATACACAGCAAAGACTAAAAGACGATGCCTGAAACAGGATCACGGCCGCAGGTGTCGTCTCAGATGAGCCAATGCTGCAGCGAGACCCGGCGAGCGTTAAGCGGTGCTTGGAAATCAACTCTCTGGGCACATATTATGCGATTCGTCTGGCAACGGAGCAGATGGTGAGACAACCCTTACGAAGGCCTGGCGCCGGCGCTGGGTCCATTGTGACGATCGCTTCGGTGTCGGCCCATCAGGCTAGCCGGGGCCAGTACACTAGCGACTACTGCATGAGCAAGGGAGCCGTTTTGTCTCTGACGAAGCAACTCGGCGTCGAGCTCGCCGAATATGGCGTACGAGTCAATTGCTTGTCGCCTGGGTAGGTCGCCATTAGACGATAATACTTGACATGTGTGACTGATTCTTGTTTACCTTCAGATATATCTCTACGACTCTGACCACCAGCCTAATCAATAAACACCCTAGGCTGGGTGAGATCTTCAATACAGAGCCTCCGCTAAAGAGAATAGGCAAACGTTCGGATCTGAAGGGCGCGACCCTCTTCTTGCTGTCTGATGCAAGCTCCTATATGACAAGCGGTGAGATCCTCATCACTGGTGGGATGCACGCTGGAAGGCTCTAGAGTATACAGATGTCACAACTCGTATGCAAGAATAACAGTCGACCGGGAGTTCGAACCTTCATGGAACGTCCAAACTCCAGAGACGCCCGCATATTCGGCACTGTTCCCGCCCAATGAGTTAGCCCCGCCGCCACGAGAATTATCGTCGCGAGATTCTATCCCAAACGGGCCACACTAGACAGGGATACATGAGTGATACCCCTGCAAGCCACAGAGCTGACCAACGAACATGAATATCACGAGATTGCGTCCCATAGTAATATATTGGTGTTGTGGATCTCCCATGCTTCGATTCCCTGTCGCGAGCGCCCAGACTCCTGTCAGTGTGCTACGTACACTATAGGTGGCACGATATTCATTTAAGAGGTACAGGATTTGACGATGCACTAAGTATCGAAGGAAGTGGTGGCTTTTTCTCGCCTCACACGAACATTTCTTTCGAGACTATTGCCGTGCTCTAATGATGCCCCGAGAGGTTGCTCTCAGTCTACACCCCTATCATCCCCGGAGGCTCTGGTTCATGGTCCAGTAAGTTTATAGACCAAAAGTCCTTTCAGCATGATCCGGGCGTTTTGACCCGGGCGAATCTTCCTGGCTGTCCGGGCGGGTACAAGATATAAACGAGTAATAAGGATAATAAAATTAAGGATGAGTTTTAGGACGATAATAGGGATAGGGACGATGGGGACGACAGAGACGATAGGGATAACAGGGAGAACAGGGATAGTAGGGATAACAACGTAATAATATTAAATAATCTGTTGTATATAAGAATTATTAATAGTTGCCTGCCTGGATAGTAAAACTCTAATCCGGATCCAATTCGTCCGAATGGCGCTTCGATTGGCGATGGATCATTCATCGCCCCGTTGACTCTTATGAGCTTTCCTTGATGCGCCCCATTGAATGACGGGCAGGAATATCGTAACACACTCAGACAACATCGGAGTCTTCACGAAGCTTAGACTTGCCATGGGGTGCAGATGAGCCAGTTCCGGCTGAATGTCTAGTCTACAGCTCTTACGATATTTCATGTAGCTGCCTGCGAAGTTGCATACTCAGCGCCCGTTGTTGAGTGGGCTCTCAGGATCATACACGTCAGTTGTGATGACATCTGAATACTCCATCATGCCTTGCTTCAACACCGCCTCGATGATGTCCATCGTAACAACGGTCTCGTCCAAGGGCAGGATGAAGCTCTCCAGCTTACCGTCCCGCAGGCATCTAGCACATTCGTCTGCCTCCCAGTAAAGCCCGCGGCCCCAACCGCCTCGCTTGTTGTCCTGTGGGAATGGACACTCAATGGTCTCAACCTTGCCACCGCCATCCGTCTTGATCACTTTGTAGCTGTGCGGACGGAAAGCCGGGCCGCAAATTTGGACTTCGCCGGTTGACCCCTGGATCTTGATGGCTGGGCCGCCTGTGAAGTCAAAGTCGACACCTGATCCCAAGCGGAGAGTTGTCATGCCTATCCCCATGGTGTTCTGATTCGGGAATTGCACAATGAAGCTGGCTGCCTCGTCGATGCCTGTGTGATACTTGCTTACAGCCGCCGCAATCGGCGCGGGTGACTCCTTCTCATGCGGCTGAAGGTGGTAGAGGATCTGCATGATCCAGGTGAGCGAGTAGACGCCCAAATCAAACATGGCACCGCCAGCCAGGCCAGGGTTAACCATTCGGTCTGAGTCATTGAAGTCCAGCTTCCCATCTGGGAGGTTTCGATGAATCGAATTATCGGCTGTGAGGTTCCCATCAGATACGTTACCGGCAGGGAATTTGATTTACAACAGCACTCACCGATGACCCGATAAACAGTTCCAATAGTACCAGCCGCAACCAACTCCCGCACCTTGGTGCTCAACGGAAAAAACCGCGTCCAAACAGCCTCCATGAGGAAAAGCCTCTTCTGACGCGCTATGTTCACCAGCTTTCTCGCCTGAGCAGCGTTGACGGTGAACGTCTTCTCGCAGAGAACGTGCTTTCCGGCCTCGAGTGCCAGCATGGCGTTCTGGAAATGGTGGCTAACAGGGGAAGCCACATAAATGATGTCTACATTCGCATCCGCCACAAGCTCGCGATAGGAGCCGTATGTCTTGACCATGGCATCGCTCGGGACCTGCACCTTGCTGACAAAGTCTGCCGCCTTCTGCTCCGAGTTGGAAGATGCAACAGCGACTATCTGATGACGAACGCCATGTACGTCGCGAGTGGCTGGGTCAGTGAGGAGATCTCGCACGAAATCTGGAATTGTCAATCAACGGGTGCTGAGGTGACTGCAGTTTGGATTTCTGAGGAACCTACTTGCTGCGATGTGACCAGTGGCCATAATTCCCCATTTTAGTGTAAACTCCGTCGTTGATCCCATATTGAAATGCGTGAAAAATGCGGTGATGATTGTTAGAGAGAGGTTGGCGAGATATGATTTTGACCTGTGTGACGGCGATTGTGACCACATGTAAGGGAGCGTCGTTCGTTAAGGACACATTATGTCTGATCCAAGGATCTCGGACTATCTTCGGGCTCAGCTGGAATTCATCCCTTGCTTCAATATTTTGATCTTGGCGACCACCCAGGCATTCAGCGCAGCCTTCGTCGGCCAGCTTGTTGAGGAGGTCAGGTCAATCCGAAATCAATTGACCTATATCATGGTTGGTGTTGAGATAACCCTGTCATCGATCAACGATTTGGACCCAGAAGGAGGCGCTGCAGTGCGCCTCGCAGTTGCCATCGGGTACAAGCCACAATTCCAGATATTGACTGGCTTCGGTGGCCTAGCTCTGTTAGCAGCGCTGTTTCTGTTTAGTCGCAACCCAGTCACCGCCAAGAAACACAAGGAAGCTCTGTAGACTCATATGAGCTTGCCGGAAGACGATCATTAGAAGAGCCGAGGAATGCTTGATGATCGTATTTGTCGCATAATTATAGCAGATGCATGGTCTATCTTAAGAAAATTGGCAGTTCAAGACACATTTTACTACGCGAAAGGTATAGAGTGCATGAGGCCATGGGACCGGTTCACGATTTTGACTTATCATTGCGGAGCGGCAATGTCGACCGTTCCGTCGGTGAGATTTCGGATTTCTTCTCGTGGGATTGCTGACCGCATAATATTACTATGCCACCTTCTTAAAAGAGGTCAGTAAAAACGGGCCCGCGCGGGGAAGCCAAGACATAGTCTGATAAGATGATGTATCTACAGCTGAAGTGGTCTGCTCCAGAATCTTTCGACGCAGCGAGTTATGCTTCTTCATCATGAAGCTCACCATAATTTCGCTCCTCGCACTGGCGAGTGACGCCTCCTTAGCAGCCAGAAATGTATCGCATTCTGGCAATCTCACTGTTCAAACCTCCACCGGGGTCTTTACAGGACTGATTGACACGGATTCGCCCAATACTCGACAATGGCGATCTATTCCTTTCGCAGAACCTCCTGTCGGATCGCGGCGCTGGCTGCCTCCTCAGAAGCTTCAGCCATCGACCAAACACCAATATGCGACGAAGTTTCCGCCTTCATGCCCACAGTTTGTAACGGCAATTGAATCCATGTGGAATTTGCCCTTGACAAAGGGCAATTTGATTTACAACGGGGGACAAAATGATACGTCGGGTCTGGTGGGCGAGGCAACCTCTGAAGACTGCCTTCACCTGGCGATCTGGGCGCCTACGAGCCCGCCACCCAAACACGGGTTCCCGGTCCTCTTTTTCATGACAGGTGGTGGCTTCGTTATGGGAGGCATTGATCTTCCCTGGCAGATCCCAACATCATGGGTCGAACGGTCGCAGTCAGCAATCATCGTCACAATCAACTACCGCGTCAGCATTTTTGGCTTTCCCAACGCGCGCGGGGTGGCCGATGGGGAGCAAAATCTGGGAATTCTCGACCAAAGGTCCGCTCTCGAATGGGTGGAAAGCAACATCGCGGCATTTGGCGGCGACCCGACCCGCATCATGAACTGGGGCCGGTCGGCCGGTTCCATTAGCGCGGACATCCATGCCTACGCCTACCACGATGACCCGATTGCTCAATCCTACTACATGGAATCGGGCATCATGATGGGATCCTACTCTTCAGGTCTCATAGATGACGCAACACACTCCAATTTCACCTTCGTCGCACGGCATGTAGGTTGCGAGTCTCCGTGCGGTCCCAACTGCGAGGACCACGATGGTACGGCGGAACTCGACTGCATGCGGCGTGTATCTTTCCCGCAGATCATGAACTTCATCGGACAGTACGGTGACCGGGCCGAAACACCAGCTCTATCCTTTGGCTTGGTTCCCGATGACCACATTATCTTCCGTGACTACGATGAGCGCGCGGCAGCTGGCAAAATAGCTCGCCGCCCGTCTCTCATCTCCATGACGGCCAATGAGTTCTCATCACTCGCCCCATGGCCAAAGGATAACCTGACTGAAGGCCCGTGGCAGCCGCCGGTCACGGCCATGGACGTCGCGTGGGTCTGCTCAGCCTTCAACGCCACTGCCGCTCGCAACCGTCTGAGCACGTCCGAAGCCCCCGTCTTCAGGTTTCAATATGCTGCCGAGTTTCCCAACTTGAATGTGTACAGTTGGCTGGGCGCATATCACAACAGTGAGACACCTTTGCTGTTTGGGACGTACGACTTGTTAGATCATATAGCGCCAACGACGGCATTCCAGGTCGAAGTTAGCAGGACGATGCAGGATTATGTCATGGCATTTGCCGAGGATCCGTATCATGGACCGCAGAAGAAATTTGGGTGGGAGCCACAGGTTGTCAATGAGACTAATGGGGGGTTTGTACTTCGTTTGGGAGCAGGCGAGAAGGCGGTCCAGCGCATCGATGGGTTAGAACTTGACGGAGTGTGTCAAGGGCTGAGAGAGTATGACCCATTCCCGTAAGCTTGTATTTAAGCAAATTCGGGTTGGAACTATCCTAAATCACTTCAGTCCATTGCCGCTGCCACTATTGATTCATCGCAGCCCCTGCACGCATATGGAGTTGATTCCTTGGTAGCCGTGGAGCTGTGGACTTGGTTGTCGTAGGAGATGGGTGCTGAGGTCTCCGGATTTGACATGGTTGTTGACTCGGCTATCAGATCGCTGGGCACCTTTGTTGCTGCGAGAAGCACATTGGTCAGAATTAGCAATGGAGAGAACTGAGTGGGGGCATTAGACGGGACAAAATGTACATAACTGACTATATTTGTATACAGCTAGACTCTGATGGTACTCCTTTTGTGTTTTCGTTTCAGTTGCAACCCCGAGAGCCTGCATTCTTCTAATGATAAATTTCAATTATTGCTCAGATGAAAGTGCGCATCATGTCCACTCCATTTCAATAAGAGTTTTCGACCTTCACGCTACTAGTGGTTACTGTGATAACGGCAGAGACGACGAGGGGAAAGGCGATAAGGACGAGGATAAGGACGACAACCAGGATAACAAGGACGACGACGAGGACAATAACGAGGACGACGACAAGGACGATAACGAGGATAATGATAAGGATGACAACGAGGATGACAATGAGGATGACGATGTGGATAACGATAACTAGGATAACGAGGACGACGAGGAGGACGATAATAAGGACGATAAAGAGGATAATAATGAGGACGAGGATAAGGACGAAGACCAGGATAACAAGGATGATGACGAGGATAACAATAAGGATGACGATAAAAACGACGATAAGGACAATAATGAGGATAATAATGAGGATGATGATAAGGATGATGATAAGGATAACGACGAGGACAAGAGTTATCAAGTATAATAAGAAACATTAAAGATGACGATAGCAGATATCTAATTAATAGTTGTGGATAAATAAAAGATAAGTAATAATTGCTTAATAGCGCTCTACCTAACTACATACCTAGTAGGTAGAGATACAGGTGAAGAGCAAATTACTCATTCAATAGCTCTAGGCTCTCACCTTCCTGCTAGTCTTTGTTGCGTCCCCTTTCTGCCAAGAAACAAAGTCGTGATACCCAAAGTCCGGGTGATAGTCCGCAGGCTTCAGCTTCCCAGAGCCAGGGAGCAGCTTGCCCACGGTGTTGGTGAGAGCACTACCGGCAGCGCTGCGTGCAGCGTTGACCTTGTCCCCAGCCCAAGACTGAATGCCAGAAAACCAGCCATTGCTCTTGGGCTCAGCTGCCTCCCGCTCTTCCTTCAGTCTCTGTGTCTCCTTTTGTCTGTAAAGAAGGTTGTGGTTGACTTCAATGAAGAGCCTCTCCCACATTCCAATACGCTCTTCCGGGAGAATCTTGCCGTCCTTCTCCCATACCCAGTTATTCTTCGCTTCCTCCAATTGGTATAGATCAGACTCAAAAGGAAGCTGGTGAAGAACCAGTTTATGATCGGTATTTGGGTCGATAGGCAAACCACCGTGAACTGATGCGACAGTCCCACTGAGCGTCTCGTATGTCGACGCAATGAAGTCCTTGTGGTGAGGGTCTTCGACTTGGAGAGGGGCGCTGCTCTTCTGCAATTTGTACCCGTTCTTGGTCAAAGCAGGACATTCCCAGTCGCCATTGTCGTCCAATCCAAGACCATCATAGAGATAGCGAATGCGCACAGATGGGTGGATGAGTTCGTTGGGGTCCTGAATGACGTCTTTCCTGCCGTCCTCCATGTAGGACCCAGGCGTGCGCGTGCCAGCCACAGTATTCCCACCCGTGACAGTCTGCCAAGGGTACCAAAGAGCGTTGTAAGCTTTGTCGGGGATCGCGGTAGTCGCCGAAGGGCTGGAGATGCGACCCTTGCCCCATTCTCGGGCCTCGACAGATGGATCGATGGTGTAGAAAATTCGCTTCATCTCTGGGGTAGAAAACTCAACTCCGACTGAGGCGAGTTGATCCGCCATCCCTGCAGAAAATGCGTGTTAGTCACTTGCCTCATTCTTCGTCAAGGTAAGTCGAAGAAAGACAAACATGCAAGCGCAATGGTCGCAATCTGTTGATCCTCAAAGCCCCCGCCGACGTTACTGTGGCTTCCCGGAAACCATACTTGGCGAAGATGGGTGGTGGTGTTGCCCCTCTTGCCCCAAAGGGTGGGGGCAAAGGCAGTGCGCCATTCATCGAGGGCTAAGGCGTGGAATGCGTGCTCGACATTGGGATGAACATCCAGACTGGCGAATCGGAGCTAAATTCTGTTAATTTAGATGCCTAGTACAATATTATGGAAGATTGCTTACTTCATCGGCGCTTCTATCGGTGCGAATCTTCTCCCAAGGCATCTTGGGCCAGCCGAGGCTGCCGACCGTATCCCAGACCCCTGTCCATACATGTTAGCTAGATTTCAGAACCTTTGTCCCTCCCTGGACACTGACCGACAGCCTGAATGGTGACAACAACTGGTGCAAAGTACCAGTCTGTCTTGCCATCTCTCTCCTGCAACGTTCTCTCGCAAAGAATCATTTGATGCTACAGATCAACTGTCAGTGTCATCATCATATAGGACAGAAGTCCTGCTGCTAACCTTCTCCAAGAAATCGCGATACTTCTGAGCCATGGTAATCAAGTCCATGCCATCGACGTCCTGCTTCTTGCACTTTGTAATTCTCTCGAAGCACTTCTGCTTATCCTCGTCGAGTTCCGTCTGTAATGTGGCATGATCTTTCCTGTTATCTTTTGTCCGGAATCTTTCCAGTCGTTCGTAGTTGGTCAGAGTAAAGCCAGCCAGGTGGTCTTCAATATTGAACTTGGTGCCGGGCCTCCAATTAGGAAAGTTCTGGTAGTCATGGAAGATGTGGCCAAAGTTGGCGAGTCCGACACGATTGAGGAGACCGATGTTACAGACCATGCCCGAGACGGATCGCGCGGTGAAGGCACCTCGTGAGAAGCCGAGGATGACCAGCTCATCACCTGGATTGTAGTTGTCGCAAATAAAACGGTAAACGTCGGCGACGTCCTAAAGACAAATTTGTTATGATTATCCAGCTCAAAGACGAGCATTTTCAATGCAGGTGAGCTCACCTGAATAATTCCCTTCCCTAACACTCCGCCCAAGGCTTGTGCGACCTTGGACTCCTCGGTGCCTGCGCCGCGGTGGTAGAACACAATCTGGGGCATGCCGGTGCAGCATTTGTGTGCGACCGCAGCCGATAGCCGGGCAACATTGGTGGAGATGTTGCCTTTCTGGTTGCTGTAGAAGCCCTTCCATCAGCGCCTTCTTTCTTGGCTTCTACGGTGATACGAATACTCACGAGTTATTCCAAGTTCCATCACAGCAAATCACCAATCTTTTCTTGTTCGCATACTTGCTCGTTTTGTGGGCGCATGGCTCAAGCTTGGGGCCTAGTTGGGGAACTTCGAGTTGGATCTCGGAGACCCATGGGTGGTACTCAGTGGCTGGATCGGTCATGTTGCGATGAGCAAGTTGACAGGGCTTTTGCACACGATGTAAGCATGCAGTGCATGTAGTGGAAGGATTGCCGTCCATTTATGTCAGGGCAAGAACGTCTGGTTGATGAGAAGGAATGACATGATCGCTGTTGTCAATGCCGAGCGCCCGCTGTGAGACAACCTTTTGCGAGCTATTTCAAAGTAATCTTCAAGGGGGGTCCAATCATTTCCTAGGTTTGACTGGTATCTGTATGTGGCTTGTTGATGTCTTGTCCACATTTCACATTGTCATCGAAGACCAGACTTTCGTTCCAGGATTGAACACTAGTGGTAGAGAGCCCAGCCACTTCGGCCCTCTGCAGGTGAATGATGCTCGCGAGCGCTGATGAAATCCGCAGCGACTGAAATTTTGCATTACGTGAAACACCCCACGACAACATGACAGCTTCCTCCAAAAATCGGCGAAAAGTGTTAGCAGATGTTCCATTCCTATCGCGATAATAGGATCTGCTTGCTAAGACAGCTTTTCTGAATGCAGCTACCTAGGATATGATATGATTGGCCAATTCATGATGTGGATCATCTGAGAATGAAGTCAAATGCCCGAGCAGCGAAGGTTGATTCAGATTCAGAAGGGCAAACAAGATGACGTCGTCCTGAGACATGATAGCTCAGCACACAACAGACCAGGCAGCGCATATGAACCATGAAGAGCCATGAATATTGATCAAGTTGACTCCAGCGTTTCTAGCATCCGCTGTGCACTCTTCTTCCGCGTGTGATCTGCCGATGCTCTAGCCGATTGACATCCGCCTGAGTGGGTCATCGAAGAAACAGTAGGGGTTTGTGCCGTGGGTTCCACCCAATGACGAGTCTACGACGAGAATGATTTACCGGTTATTTCTGATGAATACGATTAAATATTACGTAGTAAGATAGGTCTAGAATAGGTGATGCGCTTTTAGCCGAATATGATGGTGAACCCCATCCCTCCTGCGATTTCCCTCCAAGTGTCTACCCGCCCACTACAGGTATCATTCACGTTGTCCATGCTTACTGAGGCCCATTGATGAAGGACGATGGCACGAGCTCTTTCGATGTTTATCATGCCTTGCCTTCTCTCAATTTCCATGAAGGCATATCTGGCAAGGCCACGGTCGTGGTCCGTGATGGCCTCACAAGCAGCCACAAACAGCGGCCAGAGAAGGGCATTCACCGGTCCGCCAGAAGAGATCACTGCCACACAGCTCTTGAGTGCTAGATAGCAGTTCGTCTGGACAGCCGGATGGTTGACTGGGTACCCGTAGATAGAACGGTTCAAGTACACTAGTGCACTATGGCGATAGGCGAGCGAGTTGTGGACCATCGCCTGTAGAGAATCTTGTGTGCCTGCCTGTGTCCCAAACGGCGTGGTGATGTTCTTTGGCAGTATTGGTGGTACCCACTCCTGCAAGGCGTTCTCAATTGCTCTCGATGTTGCTTCGTACTCCGTGCGTAGCACCGAGACCTTGGATTGTTGGTCTGCGGTTACGGCGGATTCCAAGTCGCCCTTCAGGGCCTTGAGAGAGCTGAGCCGATACAGAATAGGCCAGAGATCTCCAGTCATGCCTAGAAGAGGGTCTCCAAAGGTTGTCCGAGTCAATTTCGGAGATGGCAAACCCAGGGGATACTCGTGGTCTGAGTCAGGCGTGGCCGATACTGGGCTGGCAGCGAGTGACAAGGCCGCAATGACGTCGTAGAATTGAAATGCCTAGATCAAGATTAGTACTTGAATTGTATCGGTAGTTTTTGCAGTATTGAAACCAACCTTTTCGAGGAACTTGACGCTCTGGCTCTTTGCTGACTTTGGCATGGAGCTCAGAACAACAAATGCACTCCGAAGATGCTCCAGTACCATGTTTGAGGACCCAGTGAGGGTAAGCTGCGTTCGCTCAGTAAAGTTCCGACAAGAAGGTCATGGAACTTACCGATTCGTAGTACACGAGCAACATGGTCGCTGCCAGTACTTCCTCGTAGCGGCAATTCTGCTGCACGAGACTGAAGACGCCCTCCGCTGCCAGAACGCGGAAGTTGGATGAATGCTTGGAGTCCTGTACGCCCATATACTCAAGGTGTCCTTTGGAAAAGGCACACATGGCGTGCAAGACAGGGGAGTTCTCGGAAGCAAGTGGAAGAATGAGCTCTTGGAATGAGTTGTCCGGCTCCTCCGTGAAAACAATGAGATGCGATAGAACAGTGCAAAAGTGATGAATCAGTTTCCGATCTTGAGTGTCATCGGTGAGATTGAAGAACGAGGGATAGGGCAGCTCGAGCATGGAAGTGAGGCCTGGCTGAGATGTTGCGGAGGTGGTTATCAGTTCTTGCGTGAAGTCTGAACAGGAGCCTGGCTCATCCATGCTTCCAAACTGCTCGAACAACCTTGAGTCCATTTGTTCTTCGGAAAGATCAAATTGGCAAGACGAACTACCCCAATCAGGTGTGTCGCAGGATGATACACTGGAAGTGGAAAGGGCCACTTCGGAGGATTCGACGCAGGGTTCTTCGGAGAGCTGTCCCCATGCGTACTCTGCCCCGGTCTTGGGCTCACGGCTCAGTACCGGGGCCTTTTGACGCGGTTGGGAGGTAATCCCGTCGGCTCTAGACCGGCGCCGCTTGACTGGGAGGTAGACACAGTCCAGACCTCTTTCTTCGCATCGTGTGCACTGCGGTCGTCTCTCGCAGCACTTCTTTCTTGCGTCTTTACTTGAGACAATGTCAGTGGGGAGTTCCACTGCGGCGGAAAAGTGGCATACCATGAGGCACAGCCTACAGATCGAAATTCGTTAGCGACAAGTAAAGGTAAGTGTGAAATAGAATGGAGATGACATGCCTGTTCGCGTCCTCCTCTTTGGCACTTTGGGAGGCATAGGCTTTGCAAAGAGCAGCATCGTGGCCTACATCCAAAGAACAAAACGTCAACTGAAGAAGGCTGTAAATAGCAAAGGCTTGGAATAAAAATAAGTTTCACCCTTGGGATGAACACATAGCTTGATCTCATTCATACTCATAACCTGGACTTGCGTGGGAGACTGTTATAAGAGAAAAGCCACTGGCGTGGCTGATGCGAAGGCATCGATTAGGGCACACCATCCCCAACATGGATGATGCCCTCACACCGACTGAAGGATCTGCGGGCACTCAATGCTGCCGTCACTTGCCATGTGGGAAACATGTGGCCATGATGCATCATGCAGGTCAAGTTCGGACGGTTTCAGAAGCTTCCCCTCCTTCTAGAAGCCACAACTTGCATGCTATCATATCCTATCTGAAGTGACAGTGTCACCCAAGACAGGTTTTGATATTACCCGGCAATCTTATGCCGGAAGATATGGATTGGGAGGGCAGACAGAGCTGAACGTTCGCAAGCAACGCCACGTTGGTGTTCTGATGCCCGATCTGATTTTCCCTCCTAGGCAGCCAAGTCCGGAAAACTGACCAGATCTGTGATCTGTTCCCTGAAGGGACTTTACGCCTCTCCTCTATCACTGTGAAAACCTCATCAGTCGCCTGATCAGTTGGCTCGTACATCCAGCCGCTGGACATTACCCAGGGCAGGTCCACCGTCAGTTGCCGGTTCCAGGCAGAGATCGTCTCCAACGTTCCCAATCTAGACCGCTAAAGGTGCTGCGACCGCTTGTCCTGTGACCTGTCATGCATAAGCTTGGGTTCCTGAGGATATTATTCCCCGTGTGGATGTCAGACTGTGACGATTACGGCGAGTGTGAGGTTCTCGCTTGAAAAACCATGCGGGGAAATTTCCCATCCCACCGGCACGAGTTGACACTGCAACCCAACTACAGCTGTAATACCACGACATATCCAATCACGTAGTGAAGCTAATCACAACATGAGAGAGGCACAGCTGTATTGAAACGATCGGCATGACCGTTTTTTCCCCAGGTTTCTCCCCCACACTCCGGTAGAGCTTCTCTCTGCCACTCATTGGCGCGCCTCGACTCTAGCCCCCAGCCACAAATCCATGGTGCGGGCTCTCGCGCGGGCTATTGGAGCGCAAGACAAGACTCCTGAACAGGTCTGCGTAACGGTCTAAGTTTCTGCAATGCAATCGTGGCTGTGAATCCTTATGCGAGCGAGACAGCTCGCCCCCTTTACGCCCGCTGTCGGTCGCCCCGAATTGTATAAGACAGTTGTGGGGAAACTAAAGTTCATGTAAAGCTTTGACTTCGATGCAACTTATGCGGGCGCTTCAGGAGGCAGAATGGCGGTCGTTTACTTTGAGACCAGTTGGGCGATCCTCAGCACAATCGGCTTGGCAAACGTGCTCTTTGGGTTCATGATCGCGGGCATCACCGCCTTCTCCCCGGTCTCGCTTATCCCCATCATCGTATCGGCGGCTGGCGCCACGGCAAATGGCCTCTGCTACTACAGCTTCTACGCTGAGTACCCTATTCTGAACACGGCAATATCGTCTGCTTTTGCAGACCTGTTGTGGATGGTAGTGTAGGACCATTCTTTTTGTGCAACGAAACAATTGTGTTCGTCGATGCTGATCCTTGATAGGTCCAAGAAGCCGGCATCTCGTTCTACAGCTATGCCATTCTTACCAAGGTGTTAAGGAATCGGGACCGCGTTGTGTTTATGTCTCTGTTCTGGTTCATGATGGTCGCCATCTTCGTCCTTAGAATCCTCATTCTCACTGCTCGGGTGAAGATCTTGGTCAACGGCGAGTCGCAGCTGAGAACAACCATCAATGGGCTGCACGTGGGCTACTTCACCTCTATGGCACTTCTAGAGTGCGTTGGCGCGTATTTTCTGTTGCGCAAGTTCGCGGAGGCAAAGAGTCTGTCCTTGGGAGCTTCGATGGTGCCGACCCTCTTTCAGCACCTTATGCGAAGCACCGAAATTCGCCTGGCGGTGCTAGCGCTGATAGGAATAACGCGGGCTGTCGTATACTTCTTCCAGCCTTCAATCCAGAAGGCCGAGACTGTAGCGAGTCAAATCGACCGCTTTGTTTACACTTTGGAATGCATGTTTCCTGTCATTATCTTGTGAGTCTTCAATCTACTGGTATGGCCACATTCGTGGAAGCTGACAATATTCAAGCATTGATATCCTTGCCTCAAGGCTCGTATTTGAGCAGAGTGCGCATGACAACTCGTCTTTTCAGCTTGCCGCCAGACGGCACACACAGCACGAACAATTACCGCGTGGAAGCGCAACGTATGTGACAACGTGGAGTGGAGGCCATACAGGCAAGTCTCCGGTTCGGAGGGAGTCAGGAACAAGTCGTTCATCCTTGTTTACGTCCGAGAATGTTGGCGAAACCATCTTTGTGGAGGACATCAACGAGCAGGGTCTCGCTGAAGCTCCTCTACCATCCGGTATCACCAAGACGATTGAAATCAAGATTGAGAAAGCGGCCAGAAAGCCTTTCGACAAGGAATAAATCATCAGGTTTATTAGAACCATGATAGTACATGTAATCTTAATACCTTCGGCAAATGTCACTCTCGCCATGCCCTATCTAAATGCTGTTGCTGGATGCTCTCGATGAAGATGGCAATATCACGTGTGTAGCAGCGAAGGCAGAGGGGACATAGGAAATTCTCAATGCCCTGGGCTACATGAACTTCAGAGATGGGTTTTGACTACCCATAGACGGCCAAGTGGTTTGCACTCGTCGTAGAGGTTTTGGTCTAGTCGTGGCTTATAACATCTGCGGCCTGGCACATTCTCTGTTACTGATTTCCTCGGGGTCATGTACCAGGCGCGGGCCATCTTAATATTCCTCGCATTTAGAAGAGATTACTGAAAGGGACTGAGTGTAATTATCTACTCAAAGTGCTGTAGGAACACCTGATTTGCAGATGCCCGAAGAGGAATTGAAGTCCAACATCATAGTGACGCTATCTTATCGCCACCTTCGTCCCCGTTCTCAGCCCCGTCCTCGTTGGAAGTAATCAGCCAGTTTCCACCGAAACTTCATGTTCACAAAACGAACCAATTCTATACCACCAGAACACCAACGCCAAACTGACCCAGTTCAACAGTGAAAACTCCTTCGTCGTCTCCAGAGATATTGAGTACAGCGGGTGGAGCAATGACATCAGGGTTCTCGACGGAGTTGGCGTCGTCTGGGCCGGCAGTGATGGAAGTGAAAGAAGCCTCCAAGCTCGCCTTGCCAGGGACCTGAATGCGAACCTCAGTCGGGTTTGAAGCGTAGTTGGCAAGCTTGACAATGACTTGGCCATCTGCCTTCTTGCTCGCAGCCCACCAAACTACATGAATGGTCAACGATTATTCCAAGGGATGAGGATGTTGAGTGGTTTACCTGGGTTGACCTCCACATCAGCTTTGACAGGGACAACAACTTCGCCATGATTAGTGGCGAACATCTTCTTGACATGGTACGATGGCGTGTAGACGATGCCATCAGGCTTGTTGGTGAATGGAATGAGGTTGGGCTAGTCAAGAATACGTTAGCTGACTATGCGGGTTTCGACGAGAGGAAGAATTTCTCACAGTCCATTGGCCGTTGACGGGGTCGTAGTTCTGCAGCGTGGGCGCATAGGCAGCCAACTTGATCACGTCCGCGTTGCGCTCCCAGCCCATCATGTAGACCGCCTCAGAACAGGCACCTCTCATATCAGACCACTTGACGCCCCACCTGGCGTACTCGCCGATGAAAACAGGATGAGCGCGGTACCAGTCGTCGTAAAAGTCAAATGCGTTGATGTAGTTCTCTGGGACGTTGTAGTCGTGGAAGTCAAGCCAGGCGCCCTCAGGGATCGGGTCAGGCAGGCAGTTGCGATCGGACGTGGATGTCAGGATGGTAAGTTGCGGGTATGCCTCCTTGATGGCATCGAAGAATTGCACAAATCGTTGCTTGTAAGACTCGCAGCCACCAGCGAGGTTGTCTTCGTTTCCAATTTCGACGAATTTGAGTTGGTACGGCTCCGGGTGCCCAAGAGAAGCTCGAAGGGCACCTCCAGAAGTGTTGATGTCGCCGATGACGAACTGTAAATGTCAGCCTGCGACTAGATGACAAGAAGAAGGCAACCAACTTCGATCTCGCGAATCGCATCATCAACATATGGTTCAAGCTCTGCTCCTACCAATGGCGGGAGACCTGCGAGTCCAAGGCCAGCCCAAACATCCAAGATAGGCTCCATAGACATGTCTTCGCACCAGTGGAAGTACTCCATGAGGCCAAGACCGTCAGTGTTGACATATCCCCAAGTACCTGTACCAGCGGGAAGAAAAGATTAGCCTTGTCGTATCAAGGTTGCAATTGCATGGGATCAAAACCTACCCCAACGTCCTGGCCGAGATTCCAGAGCACCGAGTGTCTCGTTCCACTTCCATCGGTCGTCCGAGCCGCCTCCCTCCCTATGAAAACGTTAGTAAGTCTAGTCAACTCAGATGGAACAAACCACTTAGATGGCTTACAGATTGTTTCCACCTGGAAATCGCAGGAACTGGGGGCTGAGATCGGCAAGAGCTTCTGACAGGTCCACAGTCAAGCCATTCTGTCTTCCCTTGAACGTGGGCGGAAACAAAGTGGGGTAACCAAGGTTGATGGACCCGCTGGTCAGAGTCTCGGCTAAGATCTCGAAAACCCAAAGGTTTTCACCATCAGGGGCGGCTGTGGTCCAGAAACCAACCTCGTACCGGGTCCAAGAATCGGCCTTAGAATCCACAGGGATGATAGCCCAGCCGTATTCGACGTCGGTCTCATTACTTAGGAGTCGGATCTTGACATCGCCTTGGAAGTCGCCACGAAGCCAGAAGGTGCTGTTGTAGTAGCCGCCATCGACGATGATACCGCGGTACCCGGGGTTCGCGACGCCAGTGAAGCCACCAGATCCTGTAGGGACAGTGATCTTCAGAGAGGAAGTGATGGCGCTGGTCAATGGGGTGTCTGCATCATGAGAAATACTCGCAGAGCCATAGTGGACAGTCCAGGGATCGAGCGTAGTCACCTTGCCCTGGAAGGCGTTGTTGCGGAGTTGCTGTGAGTAGAGGCCTTTTCACAGTGTTAGACATTCGAGCAACGAGCCCGACGCTCTGTCGTGTGAACGGTGACGAGGAAATACTTACCACCGTCACCGCTGTTGCTAATGTCCTCGAACATGAGTCCATGAAGCAAAGGACTGATTTCATGGCCTGGGCTGTCGGTATCAACCTGAAGCAGAAGTGCTCCTGCCAGGGTAGCCGTAGCTACGATACCAACAAGACGAGAATAAAGCATTGTTGAATTTTCCGGTGAGAACTTGACAGAATGCTGGCGTAGGTTACGAGAGCAAAATCACGAAGCGCACGGTCCAGTACTAGGTATATATTCATGAACGGAAACATCGCTCTTCGTCATGTTGCGATTTCTGCAAATGTTGAAGTAGAAAATTGCTTGAAACGCCCCAATCCCAATTTGACGCCTGTCGTGACTCATCCTTGGCAACTCTTGATCTAGCAACTTCGCATCTCCCGTCAATGGAGTGCTAAAGCAATGCTAGATAAAGTTGAAAGAACGCAAATGTTCCCATCTGAAGGAATCAAAGCGGTGATTGGTGGTTAAATAGAGTAGTTCGGCTGGAGATCTGTGTTTGCTATTGTACGAGACATTTTTCATTTCTCACAGAGAGACTAATGGTGATGCCAAGATGTGTCAACCATGGTTGTTCATATGAGCCCAAGATCATTGAGACCAATCAGAACACAAGCAAAAGACTTGTAGAGTTGTGTAAGGTCAGCGCTCGAAGGTCGGCACCTACCCGCAAGCGCCGGGATACGCTCCTCTCTCCAGCTTGCGGATAGCGATAACGTGATAGCTTGTGGGGTGAGTGGGCTCACCTTTCTTTGGCCTGGATGTATTCTCTTACGGTCGCTTCTTCATGTAATTTGAGTCAAGACTTATTTCCAGCTTCGCGCTTCTAATGCAGATCTCGTATGGATGCATATGTTGAAGGTTGAGTCTGCGCATGATTTCATGTAACCTGAGCGATAGCGATTCTCTTTCTTGGTAATCCTCCGAGGTCCGAAATTAGAGATGGCAAACTTCAAGGACTCATTTTAGTGAGCCTTTCAAGTCAGGCTTCACAGATGTGCTGCAGCGAAATAAGATTTGGCACTTTATTGCGAGTGATCCGGCGGCGTATTCCGCTTGTGTTGCGTCGACGACACCCCTGTCACACGTGGGCTCTTCATGACGGTTTTGGTTGCGATCCGAGAGGTGTGTTGGTGGCACAAAATTGCGAATGCGACTTTGCGAGAGCATCGGCATCTTCGAAATAAACATACCTGCGGGGAAGAAACGCCATTTCTCCACGTTTTGTTTCTTTGATTTGCATCTTTCCCGGCTTGGGACGGGTATTCGATGCACCCGCACCAATGATGATCCGGCGTTTGACATCGCAACGCGATGGCACGCAAGGTAACATCCCAACTTTCAGCCTCGGACAACGAGATTAGGAAGAAGATTTTGCTGCGTTCTACCATTTGCTTTGGTATATTTACGCTGTTCACTCTCCAGTTATCTGCGTTTTCAATGCGAAGAATCCCAACCACTTGCCGCTGGCCTTCATCTCCTCGACTACCGCCGCCAAAATGACTAAGACGTTCCAAACTTCGCTCATCATGAAGCCTTTCCTCTTGATCAGTGGCCTTCTGTCCGCCATTGGTCATGTTCAAGCCGATAATCCCATCGTGCAGACCCAGTACACAGCTGATCCAGCACCCCTCGTGGTCGGGGATCGCGTCTACCTCTTCACCGGCCACGATGAAGACAACTCCACCAACTTCGACATGCGACAATGGCTGCTCTTCTCCTCCGTTGATATGGTCAACTGGCAGCACCACGGATCGCCCATGAACTTTGCCACTTTCGCCTGGGCCGAGGCCAATGCGTGGGCCGGGCAGGCCATTGAGCGCAACGGCAAGTTCTACTTCTACGTCCCGACGACCGCGATCAACGGCAGCATGTCCATCGGGGTAGGCGTTAGCGACACCATCACAGGCCCCTATGTCGACGCCATCGGCGCTCCTCTTCTCAGCAACGGACAGATCGACCCGACGGTCTACATTGACGACGACGGGCAGGCGTACATGTACTGGGGCAACCCGGATCTGCTGTATGTTAAACTGAACGAGGATATGATCTCGTACAGCGGGGAAATCACAAAGGTGGACCTTACCGCGGAAGGCTTCGGGGCTCGTGAAGGCGACTCAGCGCGTGCCACCACCTTTGAGGAGGCTCCGTGGGTGTACAAGCGAGGAAATTTGTACTACATGATTTTCGCCGCAGTATGCTGTCCCGAGGATATCCGATACTCGATTGGCCCGACTATCACGGGGCCATGGACCTACCATGGCCAGATTATGCCCACAGAGGGTGGCAGTTTCACTAACCACCCGGGCATCATCGACTTTGCCGGCAAGTCCTACTTCTTCTACCACAACGGCGCCCTGCCTGGAGGTGGCGGCTTCACACGTTCTGTCGCCGTGGAAAGTTTCGAGTACAACGCCGACGGAACGATTCCTCAACTGAAGATGACAACCGAGGGGCCGGCACAGATTGTTAACGTGGATCCTTACGTCCGTCAAGAGGCTGAGCTCATTGCGTGGTCGGAGGGAATCGAGGTCGAAGCGTCCAGCGAAGGTGGGATGAGCGTCGCATACATCAATGATGGAGATTACATCAAGGTCAAGGGGGTTGACTTCGGGGACGGAGCGGCATCTTTTATTGCCCAGGTTGCCTCTGCGACTGGCGGCGGGAACATTGAGTTGCACCTTGACAGTATCTCTGGTCCTCTTGTTGGTTCCTGTGATGTCTCTGGGTCTGGAGGATGGCAGTCGTGGACGTCTGTGACGTGTCCTATCAGCGGCGCGGAAGGGGTCCACGATCTGTTCTTCAAGTTCACGGGTGATGGATCGAACTATCTTTTCAACGTAGATTGGTGGCGATTTGACAAATGAGCGAAGGACATAGTCTGACTCTACCTGGAATGCGTTGACACATTTTGTACATAGCTAGCATTCAGTATTTTCATTGACAGGCCTACGGCCGACATCCATGTATTAAGTTTGACAACAACTAATGAGGGTATGAGTAGTCTATGTGTCCGGAGAAGGCGAAAAGATACAAGAAACAATTTTGGGTACAGGTGGTCAGAAACAACAGGTCTCATCGTCGAGACGTACCTTGGTCTCAATCAGCCAGTCGTTGGTAGTGATGCCATTCATTTCGCTTTAGGCGACTTAGTTGGCCATGCCCCAGCGGGGGGCGTTGACGATCAGACCAGTCAAGCAGCCGGAGATGATACCCGCGGTGGGGAGAGTGATAATCCAGCCCATGTAGATCCAGGCAACCATACGCCAGTTGATGGAGCGCCATGTGCCAGAGCAGAGACCAACACCAACGGTAGCGCCGGTGATGCATTGGGTAGTAGAGACGGGAAGCTCTGAAGACGATGTCAGTTATCTTCTTCTTAACATTGCGGGTTTCTGCCAAAGACTTACTGAGACGAGTGGCCAAGATAATGGTGCAAGCAGCGCCCAATTCCATCGAGAAACCACGGGCGGGAGAGTGGAGCGTGAGACGGTTACCAAGATTGCGCATGATGTTGTATCCGTATGTCCAGATACCGAGAGCAATGGCTACACCGCCAAACACGAGAATCCAGATGGGAACCTCGGACTTACTTCCGGAGATCGCCCCGGTGTTCCAGATCTGGTAAATCGTAGCATACGGGCCGATGGCGTTGGCGACGTCGTTGGCACCATGGGTGAAAGAGGCAGTACAGGCGGTCATGACTTGCATGAAGGAGTACAGGAACTCGGCCTTGTTGTCGTAGTGCTGCACACGAGCGTGCATCTCCTCGAGATCACCAGTCAGCACGCTCTCCTTCTTCTGCATGTTGATGATGTCCTGATCAACGCCGGACAGGAAGACCTTCTTCAGCATCCAGAAAAGAACGGCGCCGTTGTACCAGGCACCCTCCGGACGGGGGCCGACGATCGGCTTGTGAACATAATCGTTGCGACGGGCATGCGGCTGGGCCTCGGCGTTGGTGTTATCTTGGACGACCTTCTTCTCACCCTCGGCGGAGCCGGACTCAACATCATTGCTATGGGTGTGCACGATGCCACCTCGAGCGGCATCGAGCTCCTCTTTGGTGAGATGGCCAGAGTAGAAGTCACGAATACCACCAGACACGCCCTCAGGCTGCACGGGAGGCTCAGGGCGACGCAGGAGAAGGGGCCCCATGGGAATATGGTACCAACGAAGTTGCCAATCATCCTTGATGACGATGCGGTAAAGCCAGGGAACGAGGAAAATGGTGATGACCAGGCCCCAAGCGGCACCAACACCGACGATCATGCCGGCAGTCTCCGCGTCGGTGAATGTAATCTTGATGGAGCCGCCCTTCCACACAATCAACATGGTCAGTAGCGAGGCGGTAATGCCGAAGTAGACCGGTGTGAGCATGAGACCCTTGAGGGCAGGGTTCTTCCGCAGCATGACGCCGTATTTGGTGATGCTGAAGATGATTGCGCCAAAGCACCCGGCAATACCAGGCGCGATGATCCACGCGAGGAAGACGGAGACGACGCCCGAGTCGATGCTGCCACTCGATGAGACCCAGTGGACATTCTCGGAGCCGATGAGAGCGATGCCCATGCCGATGACACCTCCCATGATGGAGTGAGTTGTGGAGACGGGAAGACCGATCTTGGTGCAAAAGGTGAGGTAGATGGAGGAAGCGACAACAGCGCAGCACATGCCGAGCATGAGCAGGGCAGGGTCATTCTCGAACATATCGATGTCGACAATCTTGGTGCGAATGGTATCAGCAACGCGGGCGCCGACACCAATCGAACCAGCCAGCTCCAGGACTGAACCCAAGGACATGGCCTGGATGTAGGAGATGGACCGCGACGAGACCGATGTGGCCCAGGAGTTGGCGACATCGTTGGCACCTGCGTAGGGGTCAGATCAGTTTGGTGACCAGATGAGATGGAAGTTGATGCTAACGTACCAATGTTCCATGCGTCAAGGAACGCGAAAATGGTGCCAATGGCAAAGATGTAATCATACTGATGAAGAACCATCTTGTCGATTGCGCAGATGCGCAGGAACCAGTCTTCTTTGGATTTGGTCGTAAAGAGTGTACTAGACAGATGCAGAGTGCTGCAAGTCAGGTCCGAAGAAGAGATCAAAGACCCTTCGGGTGGCGCGGGAGGCAAGGCCGGGAGGGTTGATGCTGTTCGAGAAGACGACATGGAAGCGAGAGGACAGGGCGGGCAGATGCAGAAGATATATACCATCCGCCAGGTCGATCGCAGGCGAACCATGGTCCACCACAAGACAGCCCCCCATCCTGACATGCAGCCTGGCAGCCATGGTCACGCAAGGTATCAACCCGTGTACTGCTCGGGCGTGGGAGAGAGCCCAGCTGCGGCGGAGGGTGCAGGCTTCAGACCAACATCGGCCAAAGTGGAACAAGGGCATGCCACACCCCATTCTGCAAACCGTAAATCCGCCGACATGGGCTCGCCACTTATGGACACCATCTGCAGGTGCGGCGGACCCGTCGATGAACTTGGATCAGAATTTGACGACGGGTACCTCCCTGGAGGAACATGCTTGGCGCAAGTGTTCCAGGTGTGCCTCCTCTATTCGGAATAGTCCATCAAATGTCGAAGACGTTCAATGGCTGAGAACGTGTCTTCGATTTCACTGAACTGAGTAATACTGAGAAGTAGTCATGAGCGTCATGGGCACTGTTCGTCAACCTGGCGACTAGGCTTTTCACACGAACTCGGAGCCACTGGGAAAACCGCATTGTGATACTCAGCATAGGGATCGAGAACATTTTCAGATACACGGCGATTCCAACTTAGGAAAGCATTGTGCATTATGGTGGAGCTCTTTCGGTGGCAGGAAACGGATACATGGGACGACGAGCTGAGGGCTGGGCTGTCTTGGAGGACGTATGGGTTGGGACGGAATGGGCAGCTGGCATCTAGGAAGATGAGCATACGACTGACGGCCACCTTCCACGTGCGAATGACAGGCCTGGAGACTTGACGAGCGTTGCAGTGCGTCTGCCGGGATCCTCAGCTTTGACCACATCTTCGGGGCCATGGTTGCTCGTTGGGTCGACGAAGGTGGCATCAGGTGGGGAGCATGATGAGCCCGGTCTTCGATGAGGGACCCTGGGGTAACCAATGGCTGTCCATAGTTGCACAGACTTCTCTCATCTTCAAGGCGTCTAAAGAGTAAAAGTGAAATTCTATCAGTGAGATATCGTGAGGACGTCAGCAGCAGCAGACGGGAAACAAGGGAGACGCGTTGCCCAAAAACAGCCACCGAGGGCCGCTAGGTACCGAGCGATGTGAATGCACCTCAGTGGGGTCTCCCAAACGACTTGGCGCGCCAAGCGCC
Source organism: Colletotrichum tropicale (assembly GCA_027406125.1). NCBI lineage: Eukaryota > Fungi > Ascomycota > Sordariomycetes > Glomerellales > Glomerellaceae > Colletotrichum > Colletotrichum tropicale. The sequence goes on from JANVYH010000002.1 coordinate 6,633,960, forward strand.
AAGACTCGGGCTTACAGGAAGCGCCAAGCGCCCACGGCAAGCCACGGCCCCACTCCCGTCCCCTGGCGGGACCCGCAGCTGCCGAATCACGGGGCCCGATTCCCCCACGTGTAGGCTCCCGTCCCTCCCTGTGGCCCCCGTCCCGTCCAGATCCCCGGACCATCCATCCCACCCGTCTCGTCAACACCAATGTCCCTCCCGAGGCCTTGCGCGAGTCGCCCACTCACAGCCAACTCAAAAGGCACGCATGCTTGGAATTTCTATAAAACACGCTCCCCCGCCAAGCGGCCAAGACCTCGAGTGCCTCCAACGAACGCTCCGCTCGTCATCTCTATCGAATGTCATTTCCTCACACCTCGCCCACCTGCTCACCTTTCCCTCGCGGACTGCCTGACAGTATCCCCCCATTCGTCTTTCCGCCGATAGAGGACCCGGGGCCTCCTCAAATACTTCCCAAATACAGCTAGAGGCCCGATTCCCGGCCTTGGTCAAGCTGTCTTCTTCCAGTAGACTCCTCCCCCGCCGTATTTTATTCACAGTTACGACACTTGCTATTCAGTGGCAGACAGGCCGATGAACTGTCGATTCCTCGGGTGGTAGCTTGTCCAAGCCATTCGGCATGATACACACCACTACACGATTGGCCCACACCTGCCTACATCCCCAGTCGTGTCACCATAGGCACACAACGTCCAGCCCACAGACGTACCGCCCCCCTGGTGTTGACTACCGCGCCGCACACGCACCCACCGTACCCGATCAAAAGTCCAAGACGTCCAAGAAACCCAAGCAATTACCAAGCCGATTCGATCCTTCACGCCCAGCGAATCAGCATCCGGTATCCAAGCCCGTGGTCTTCTGAAGATTGCCCAGACCTGCTAGCATCCTGGCTGTGCTTTTCTTGGGCTTTGCATTTCAATTGCCTAGACGAACCTAGAAAAGTCTTGAAGTCTTGGACGGGTTGAGTTTGGTGAGCGAACGACGGGGTGACTGTCGGCTCACTCAGGGCAGATGGAGAGGATTGGTTCTGTTGCGTCCCTGACACTTGGAGCGGATTTTGCCGTCATGAGGTAATTTGAGGTTTACAGTCTTTTTTGGTATGGCCTGCTCATTCATCGTTATCGACGATTCTTCGCCAATCGGCAGACATTACCGGTCGGCCTCTCCGTCACTGACAGCCAGCGTGTGACAACGAGGCGGCATCTCTGATCACTGTTGATGATCGTCAGTCAATTTGCCAAACGTATCCCAAGTGACTTACTCCCTACGGAGCTGCCGATTCTATTTGTGATTACTGGGGCTCTATCATTATTTTGATACATTTTGTCCTATGACCAGGCCTTCCTCCTGTGACCGTCGACAAAGAGGTGCCCCAGGACTTCCTCCTTCCCATTCATACAGGGTCAAGGTTCTATGGCTCACCATGAGTGAAATGCACCCTTTACAGGAATATGTTCTTGCTAGTTATGAACATACCACTGCGCTTAATCTCCCTATCACGGCTGATTCGACTGCCCAGTGATCGATATTAACATCAGCCACTGTAACCGTCCTTGTTCGTGAATAAACGAGGCCTATTCTCTCTGTATGGCGTGGTTCCGTGATCTAGGTGTCATACTTCGGCACGGAAACCTGTCTTTAGTATAATGAAGGTACTAAACCCATTTTAGCACACTGAAGTCACATTGCTCATGGATTTGACCTCGCTTCCTCCAGCTCAGCGCCAAAGCCTAATGTACACGTATGAAATCCAAGTGCCAGAGCTCCGGGGTTACTTCAGCCATGATGATTGGTTTGCGCAGTAGAACGATGCATGTGAGAAAAGCCTCTCTAGTACCATTCAGTCTCTAGTCGAGTAGCGCTCCATCCAAGCAAGCGAAAGAGGCACTGGCATCGTACCCCTGGCACGGCATGCATACAACCTACCGGCGAGGCCGACTGGGATAGTCGTCCTATTTGCCTCCTGTCACGCCTTCTAGAACGTTTCTGCGTCTGCGTGCATACCTGCAAGGAGGGGTATCTGCCTTTTGTGCACCCCACCCGTCCCAAAGCATTTGTATGGAACGTAGCGACGCCATTGAACATGAGTTTTGCTAGTCGGGCAGTGTCATTTTCTTATCCGGGCAGTGTCCCCTATAGTCTGGAAATATAGAGAGAACAATAGCAGTCATAATAAGGATGACGACGACGACGACGACGACGACGACGACGACGACGACGACGATAACGACGACGACGACGACTATAAGGACGACGACGACGACGACGGCGAGAATAGGAAATGTAGTCGCTTTAGAAACAGGCCACGGATTACTTACGCGTGTATGGACACTGCCCGGATAGCCAAATGACACTGCCTGACTAGCAAAGCTCTTGAACATTTCCCCTCAGAATACGACCTCTCTTCGACAGCGGATGTGTTTGAGCTTTTCAAACGATGTCGTTAGTCATTGCCGTCAATAATACAATCGGCATTATCAAAGTAAATTGGCCAAGTTCTCTCTCAACTTCGCATCCCCTTCATCATAACCATCTTCTACCAAATCCGCAAAGTTGGACCCATACCGGTTTGCCTCATCCAACAGCGCCACAGTAGACAGCGCCGCGTACGCCTTTGACTTCAGCCTATCCTGAACCCCATTGTCCGTGTCCTCCTGCCACATCCGATGGGCCTTCTCAAAAAGGCCATCGAAGTCGACGTCAACAACCTTCCATCCTTCGAGGCCCAAGTCCTTGATGATTCCAATAATCTGGTTCGTCGAGATAATATGACTGGCGAAATACGCCGGCCGATTCCGGTATCTTCCAGGGTCACTGAGCACAGCGACCAGAGCCTCGCCGTTGAGCCCGTGGCGACTCATGCTGTACTTCTGGTCCCCGGAACCGTACCTCGTCACAAGCTTTCTCTCCCGATCGACCCAAAATATCCCCTTTTTGATCGTCCAGTCATACCATGGGCCGGTAACAATCGCGGTCCATGACAATCTCCCCTGAGACTCGGCAACCACCCTCTCCAGTTCTCGCTGTGCTTCCAGCTTGGGGTTGAAAATGAGAACATCCTTGGCGTTGGGGTGAAACGTGTTCCCGCTGAAGTCCGGTGTGATGATATGCTTCACTCCGGCGGCGAGGACAGCCTGGAGGATGGCTGTTTGATGGACGGATGCTGCAGGGTTGAACGCTTCTACGACTGCATCTTGGCCTCGCAAAGCTTCAATGAGCAATACAGTGTCGGTGTAATCTGCTTTCACAACTCGCACTCCGTCTGGCGGCTGTGACTTGCTATCCTTGCGTAGAACGCAAGTGACGTCGAAATCTGCGGCAACAAGTGAGGGAACCAGTATCTCTCCGAGGGAGCCCGTGGCCTGGAGATGAGGGGTTTGTTGTTATGTGTTTGGCTACTATGGAGATAGCTAAAGGGACTTACACCTAGAATCGCGACCTTTTCAATATTCGCCATGTCTAAGTCACCCTTGAATAGCTTTAGTTCATGACAGGATGTTGGTCTATTTTCCCTCTTCGCCTCCGTTTACAGGTGCAGCCGTGACTATTTATTTCAAAGTAAATTCATGAGGAACATGCATCTTTGATTACAATGTCGACTTAATCCCCGCTAATATCGCCATCACTGTGCTTGGGATATCTGTTAACGTTTTCAAGGGCTCATAACGTTATATATCAAAATTCCAGATGCCGTGGAATACCGCGGGGATCTTACATGATGCCCACTTTCGGCTAGATCGTGGCGCACAAAAGATCCATTCCAAACGGCGGAACACCCGCACCGACGCCGCTCCGCACGCGGGCGGTTTATTAAGCCGTATGGCGTCACCGTGCTTACCAATGTCTCTGCTTCCTCATAACGTACCACTGTCAAAGTAACCCGTTTGGGTGGCTCGGACTCGCGCTTTGCGATATGGTGTTGATTCGATAACGCAGGCTGAAGATCGTCAAGGCTTTCAAGGGGCGGGTTTAGTTTCATATTTCAAAGGATTTCGGCGCCGAAAGTATGCTTAGAAATTTCAATCGTCTACCGTAAATCTTCATAGAATTTAAGAGGCTGAGTTCCAACCAGCAATTATGAGCTATCGATCAATAACGTTATCCACCAAAAAGCGCCATTCACATCTGCTAACAAGCCTGTATTGTTTGTATGCTCCCAAATCATAACAACTACTTGCCGAAATGTCTTCAATGAGAGCTCTCATCACCCAAGGTGACGGTGTTGTCTCCGTTGAATCCACCCCGATCCCGGCACCCGGCCCCGGAGAAGTCCTCGTCAAAGTGCACTACTCCGCTCTCAACCCCACCGACTGGAAGTCTGTCAGAGGATCTCCGCCCATCGCCCCACCCGCCCCGGCCGGTCTCATCGTCGGCGCTGACTTCGCCGGAACGATTAAAGATCCCAACGGCTCTGCTTGGCGCAAGGGCCAGCGCGTTGCAGGCTTTGTGCAGGGCACCAGCCAAAACGGAACTCCTGCAAACCCGATCCGCGGCGGGTACGCAGAGTACATCCCCGTTGAAGCGAGTTTGTTGTTTGAAGTTCCCGATAATGTGGAGCTGAAGAGTGCTGCAACTGTCGGTCTCGCTCTGGGGACAGCAGTACAAGCTCTGTATCGGCGTCTTGGCCTCCCTGAGCCGGGATTAGGGAAAGGCTCGGAAGAGTGGGTGCTCATTTACGGCGGTGCGACTAGTGTCGGAAACTATGCCATTCAGTTGGCAAAGTTGAGCGGTTTGAAAGTCATCACCACTGCCTCGCCAAAGAATCATCAGCTCTTGAAGGAGCTGGGAGCGGATGTCGTGGTCGATTATCATGGAGAGTGGGTTGACGAAGCCAAGAGAGTCACAGGAGGGAAGCTGAAGCGCGCCTTCGACACCGTGTCAGAGCACGGCTCAACGTTGAAGATCGCGCAGGCACTCGGGGGGAGTGAAGAAGACCACATTCTTACTCTCATTCCTGTCATGCCACCCGCAAAGGAAGAGATCAAAGCTGTGAACCCGTGGGCGAAGATTGAGTGGACGATTGTTTACACGGTGTTTGAGAGGGCCCTTCCGTTCCGGTTTGATAACTGTGGAGACGAAACGCCTGAGGATAAGAAGGTGTGGGAGAAGTATCTGAAGCTTTTGCCTCAGCTTCTGAGCAATGGGGACCTGAAAACAAGTAAGGTGAGGGAGCTTGGCGGCTTGGAGAGTGTGGTTGAGGGCTTCAAACTCTCTGAGGAGGGTAAGGTCTCTAATGAGAAGCTGGTATTTAAGGTTTTGTAGATAAGCGTCGAATATGAGTCTCTTTCATTCGGCGAAGCTACTGTTTTGAAATATTCGGGGCAATAGTTCTTGGTAGAGATGGAAAGCTACTAGAGAACCTTGCTTCGCATAATTCAATAACTGGTGTGTCTCATGAATGCTCCACTTGTATTTTCTCCTTCTCCGAAGAGCCAGATACAGTCTTCTCAGCATCCGCCCCGGAAATATCCTGTCCACTCTTCATAGCCTTCTGCATCTCCTTAGCGACCTTGACTGGGTTGCGACCCTGAGTGAAGAATTCGTCAATCTCCTCCAGGCGGAAGTTGCTAGTTTCGGGATAGAAGAAGTAGATGAGCGGAATGAATGCGAAGTTCGTCACGACGAAGATCAGGTACGCCTTCCACTGCAAACGATTGATGATGACCGGTGTAATCATGACGACAAAGAAGTTCCAGAGCCAGTTGGAGCTGATGCCGACAGCGGTACCGCGCGTTCTGGCGTGGAGGGGAAGAATCTCGGGGACGACGACCCATGGGACACAGTTCATGCCCATGCCGAAGATAAGGTTGTATCTAAAACCCGTTAGCAATATGTAGACGATCGGATAACCATACTCAAGGACTTACAGGAAGAAGAACGCGACCGAAGCTGAAGCGCATGCGTGCCCGTTGGAAAACCCAACACGAGAGAGGAGGACCGAGATCATAAGCATGCAGACGCCCAGCCCAGCGCTGCTCCAGATCATTGTTTTTCTACGACCCATTCGGTCCAGGGTAAGAGCAGGCAAAATTGATCCGAACATGAACATCATTTGAACGCATCCGCCGATGATCTGGGCCATGTGTGCCGTCATTCCCACGTTTTGTACCAGAACGCTGGGAATGTAGTAGACCACGAGGTTGATTCCGCCAAGCTGATTCATGAACTGCGCTCCCCAGGCAAGAAGGACACGTTGGCCAGTCTTGACGCGATCGTTCTTGAAGATGCTCATGAAGGACGACTGAGTCTTCTCAGACGCTTCCAACTCAATGGCGTGGTGGATGGAATACACCTCCGCGCGGATGTAGTCATCCGTGGGATCTTTGTCAAAGACGTCGCAGAGAACTTGGACAGCCTCTTGCTCGCGGCCATGCTTGAACAGCCAACGGGGTGATTCGGGAAGAGCAAAGACTAGAACGATGACGACGAGGGCGAAGATGATCTGGAAAGCGAGAGGGAGACGCCACGCAATGGCTCCGCCGACAAAGGACATTCCAAAATCGAACCTGCCGCTGGTCAGCATTCACGACCTAATGCAGGAGTTCAAAGGCCAAGTACCAGTAAGCAAAAACAATGCCTACACCCACAAAGAGTGTCTCGGCGGAAACGAGACGGCCTCGATACTTGCGGTCGCATAGCTCAGATTGGTACCTGTTTGGAGTTAGGATAATGAGTTTGAAGGCCTGGTAAGGACGCGTACATCGGAACTGTGGAAGTTTTCATGCCCGTGCCTAGACCCGTCACAAGTCTTCCAATGACAAGGTGTGGAACCGTGAACGCTGATGCTTGCAGCGTGGCGCCAATGATAACCAGCGCCATGGCGGTCCAAATTGTCTTGCGACGTCCCAGTGTCTCTCCAAATATGAAGTTCACTGTTGCTCGATGGGTCAGCGTTGGTCTTCAACCTCAAGTGTTCGGTGCAACCCACAAACACAACCCGCCAAGCAGCCTAGGTTGTAGCAGGATACGATGATACCAGTTTCTGAGTCGGACGGGTGGTTAAACTGGTCAAGCCAGTCTTCCATCTGGAGGATTCCTCCGAACACGCCTTGGTCGTAACCAAAAAGTACAAAAGCAATGAGCTACGTGAGAATCAGTAAGATCAATGCGCCATTTCGGTGAGAGGGATGCTCTACTGTTGAGATGACTTACGCAGCAAATCGTTACACCCATCTGAAGGCCTTTGCCCCTTCCAAGACTGAAAAGAGCCATGATGATCAATATTATCGTGCCAGTAAATTCCTAATTCTTTACCGCTGAATTACTATCCTTCTCGTGTTGCGAAGCGATTTTATCTGAAATGTCGCTGCGCGCGTTGTCTTGACGTGCTCCCAATGGCCTGGCGTGTAAAGTTCCCCAGACTCGTGATGCGGCCAACAGGAGTACAGTCCGGGGTAAAACTGGAGCCCAAGAAGTTTGATTCGGGAATGGGTGCGGGGGAGATCTACTCTCCAAAAATGGTAATATTTAGCTCGTTCGTAAAACCCGGAGAATACCCTGTGGGCGGCCGTTGAAGGTTCACGACTCAGCTGGAAGAAAGCACACAAACTCAAGCTTATGCGCTTGCAGTTGTCCCAACCTAAATCCTGCCGCCTTTTTATACTCTCGACCCGGAACCGAGGCCATCGGCGGCGGGCGGACGAGCGGGAGGCGGTCTGCTTCCCCACGGTCGCAGAACGTGGTACCGCATCAAGTTGTGGTGCCAAAGTAAGTGATCTGCACGGCATCTCCTCCACGCGATGTGGAGTATCTGATGGCTAGATGCGCTTGGAACGTCCTGTTCTGGCGCGTCACAGCGTTGAGGGCTTTGCTGGAGCAAACATTTGCCGGGGAAGCAACCATGCATGCGGTCATTCGTACAGCTCTTGGGCACGATGACGTCCTCGCATTGGATGGGGTTGGTTTGCAAAAGCAAGCATAACTCGTGGCCGCCCCACTACTCAGGCCGCTTCGTGAACGGGGTTTGCGCTGGTGTTCGTGGCCATTGGGTTGGTGTTGGAATTTGCTGGCTATGCGCGCCAATCAGCAGGGTGTTCGTCCCACCAGCCACCGTGATATTTCTCTTCCGTCGAGTCAAGCCTAAAATTCCCGGTTGGTCTCGCGTAAATGTTCCACTGCTAGATGGTAGAGCGACCTCATGTTTCAGCATTCATGCAGCCGTGCGAATCCAGGAAAAGAGTGCATGTAATGGGCTTGCGGTCTCGTGGGCTGGGCAAAGAACCCGAGACTACGGGACCACTCAGAATCAGCATGGCATACGACCCCAATCAGAAAGTTATCCGATCGAATCATGAGAAAAGTCCATGTGATTTGATGCCTGCGCATGTACTGAGGTGCATAGCACAGCTGGCAAGACCAGAATGACAAGCCTGGATATACACATCCGGTGCTGACAGCTGCGCAATTGGAGATTTCCGAAGGTTACTTTTCGTTGATGTTGCAATTTTCTCGGCCAGAATGTGAGATGCTGAGACTTGTAGACACTCAAAGGGATACGACTCCTCATCGGATATTCGCCGATATGCCGGCTCCGGTTTCGGGCTGCTCATTACAGAGCTCCCAGACGTCGAATCCACCCGCGCTGTGGATACAGGAAGGGGATAAGGTGAGAATGCGTCGGACGGGTGGGAGGCTTGGGACAGGCTGTCGGTCGGTTGACGAATGGTAGAATGTAATTTTCCATGAGGCGCTCCGGATACTCACACGTGATTAGTTGCTTTAGTATAGATGTAGGATACATGGATGACATACTGCTTGTCAAAAGGAGACTGCCCTGATTGCCAACTAGCACTTCCCGGCTAGCGAGACTCTACAGTAAAGGCTATCGCGAATGGGTGTCGGCACGAAACACGCGCACTTCCAAGAGCTCCGTCCATGGCTTCTACTCCTAACTTGCGACCCCATCAACCCATCGAGTTCCCCACGATGAACTAGTGCTATGCTTCTCGCCGCACTGTCCGCTCTTTTGAGCCAAGAACTCGTCCACTTTGGAGCCAAGCAGCTGGGAAACAGTGTATGTGATGTGTCCCGAGTTGTACCAGAAATATTCACCAATTGGCTGACAGCCGTACGAAGCGTAGTTCGTCGCAATATCCCACGCATTGTACTTGGGGCAGAACGATGTGGTGTTGGTGATACCGAAAGTGGCCGCGTTATCGAAGACGTAAGTAAGCCAGTTGTATGTGTCGAACACTAATGCAGCTGTTCCGGGGTGTGAATTTGTGAAGGCTTTAGCAGTTTGGTTGAGAACATCGTTAAAAGTTTGTATCATCGTTGTGTTTGGCTTCCGGGTAGAATCGGTTTGTGCAGCGGGCTGTCCACAGTCAGAAGGAGGCTCACAAGATCCGACGAGAATCCCGTACAGTCTTGTCCAGAGGAGGCAAATTCAGGAAGAGGTAGTCGCGATAACCGGCTTGATAAACAGTTTCAAGGGCTTCAAACTGTTCTGCGATGACCGCAGTGTATAGCTCTTCAAAGTTTGTCAAGTTTTGAACAGGAAACTGGAAGTTGGCCATGTCGTTGATGTCATTGATTCCAATGAACGAAGCCACGAGGGAAGTCTTGGGGTCTGCGTTAATGACCGACTTGCCATATGCATCCCACTGAGATATTTGGGTTTGGAATGATATTGTGTAGTCATGGTGGAGAGGAACACTTGCTGAACATTAGCTATTCGGAAGCGTCATCCAGTCTTGATCGCCGGAAGTCCAACTCACAAAGTGGTGGAGACATCGGCGCCAGCAAATGCAAAGTTCCACAATTGAATCTCGCAGTCTCGTGGCAAGCCTTCCTTGCAACCAGTTAGTTCTTCGATCCAATTGGGACCACCAGCTGATGAGGTATTTTGCCCAGGAACAATGCGGTCCGTCAAGAGCTGTTCAGGAGTGAACGATATGTTGAGCTGAGAGCCGATGAAGCTGTATCCCCAGTACCCTTCTGTTCCTTGCACAAATGTGTAAGAATCTCCGAATGCAAGTCTAGGAGTGTGTCTTGTCAGTGCGGGCTCAAGTTGTGCGACCGCGACTTACACGTTGTCAGTTTTTTGCCAGTCAAAAGAGGCCTCTACCGTTAATGGAGATGCAAGCACTGTTCTGAAGGCAAGCCCAATCAGGACTGCCAAAGAGACGGACATCACGAGGGCATCAACACAGCACAGGAGATCACGGTAAATGAGGAAACATCTTGGTGCCCCTTGTGAGGTACTCTCTGGTAATTATAGGATTTTTCTTTCGCAATCTTCTTTCACAATCCTAGTATTCGCCCACCGCTTCCCCGCTCCCGGAGAATCAAAGTCTGGGGTGAGATCAATTGCGAGATGCAGAACCGGATGAGCGGGTTCGAATTCATGAACTAGCACGTGGCGCACGCGGAAATATTTGCGTCCACCACTCAGCGCTGTGTCGGCCCTGGCCATTGAGGGGAAACCCCGGTAAGGAACAACCAGGGACGCTAAATTTATGTCGCAAAAGCTATCGTGTCAAAAGCTTAGTTGACTTCACGAAAGCCTCACACATTACTTTTGCTTTTGGGTTCACATTTGAATAGTGATGGACTTGCCTTTAGGAAAGAACTGAGTCAGACCATGGGTCGAGGGCCAATGACTTTCTTGTCATTCGTTCGTGATAGTTCGCCGCTGATGTATGAATACTCGAATTGAAGAGTGGTTTCATGAGGAGACTAAAATTAAACTGCATATATATCTATGGACGATTTAATGTATCGATATCTTGAGTTGGTCTGAAAGAATATGAGACGAGTAACGGATGAACTGCCGCCGCCGGACTCTCTCGGTGCCGAGACGGACCTAGACCCACATGTTGTGCGGACCCGATCAGGATGCATAACTTTGTGCACTGGCCCCGATATGGATGACAGTCCTCACCGCCTAAAAGTTCGCGGCAGAAAAGTCCCAAGCGCATCGCATCGCTGCAACAATCTTCCCGCCCATCCAACCATCATCCGACCAAACAACAAAACATGGGTGTCGCCAAGAAGACGAGAAAGTTCGGCCAGGTAAGAGCTCTCCAAGCGACTCGAGGTGTATCTTGTCTGACATTCTCCAGGCCAAGCGCCTAATTGGCCGCCGCCACGCTCTTGCTGCCAAACCGACCTAAACGGAATTGAAGTCGACGACCAAGAAGAACGATGCCGATCTCGTCCGACACATCCCCCAGGGCCCCTCGGGACTCTACTTTCAATCGAATCAAGACCTGGGACCCCCATACCACATCATCCTCGATACCAACTTCGTCGCGCACACGGTTCGCCACAAAATCGACGTCGTCATGGGCCTGATGGACCTCCTCCTCGCCAAGTGCACACCTGTCGTAACGGAATGCACGATCGCCGAGCTTGAGAAGCTGGGACCGAAGTTCCGCCTGGCGCTGCGCCTTGCGAAGGACGAGCGATTCGAGCGACTGAAGTGCTCGCACTCTGGCACGTACGCCAACGACTGCATTGTCACCACCGTCACGAAGAACCGCTGCTATCTGGTTGGAACGAACGATAGGGCACTGAGACAAAAGCTGAGGAAAGTTCCTGGCGTGCCTCTGATTGCGGTTGGAAAGGGCAAATACTCTGTCGAGAGGCTGCCTGAGATTGCTGTCTGAAGCTGGAGGACACTGCAGCGAAATATCGGCCTTATGGCCACGAAAAGCACCGGAACGTGGATTTGCGACGGGACCACGACCACTACATAGAGTATGGATGGCGGTCATTGTTGTGCGGAAACTTGTCAAATCACTACGGTCTACCCGGGGAACGATCATAAAGCCCATGACTGGACTCATTAGCATCAAGGAGGATTGCTAGTCCCGGCACCCGGAACTACCACGATTGCTGGGGGAGATCATACAACGCCCACACTGTTTGGCGAAGAGCAAGCCGAGGGTTTGATACGACCGGTGAAAGGAAGGGGACATGAAGTTCGCATGGACATGAATAAAGAAGCAATTCATTGCTAATTGTTTCAGGCCCGTGATCTTACGCGATAGAACCTGAGATGCTGCTATGAAAGATCCTGATAGACCTTCAGCAATAGTCCACATCATTCAACGACCTTGCCTAATGGTAGTCTCTCTCGTCACCATTATTTGGTTTCTAAAGTCTCCCCGCAGTTCCTGGCCCACGTGCCCTGTCTTCGGCTCCGCTGTCACATGAGAGTAGACCGCAGGCACAGCCCCCGACTGGCTGGCTATCATATCCTTTAGCACAAGCTCCTCGGTGCTGACCTCCCTTTGAGTATTGTTGCTCTTTAGCTCCTTGAAGTTGCTGCGGCCAATCCCTGATGAGCTCCCGTATCGCGGGTAGGCGCTAGTCCCGCTTTTGTGAGCAGACGACAGGCCTGCTCCTGGAAGCCACTTCGCGAGCAACGGCCGGAGAGTCGGCAGGGAGGCGGCAATGATGGAGGTGTTGAGCTCGATGGCGGACCAGATCGCGGCGCCGATGTTCTCCCAGGGAGGGTCCTCGCTGTAGACGGCGGTGCGGAGGGTGAACATTCTGTAGACGGAAATGATGCACACACTACCCACCCAAATTAGTTGCACATCACTAGACGAGAAGTTGGCTGGCAGCCATAGGGGAAGCCTGGCACTTACAAGAAGCCGAGAGAGAAGACTCCAAATAACATGGCCTTCTGCTTCGTAGGAAGTCGCAGCTTGAGAACGGATGGCAGAGGGATGCAGAAGATCATAATGTCCGTGGCCATGCTCATGCCTGAGGAGAAATACCAAATTGGGAGCGTGTTGAGACAGAAGCTGGCGGTGCTGGGAACGATGATGGAGATTGGCAGGCACGATGTGCCGAGTAGAGTAGCCTGAGCGCATGCCCACAGGACAACAAACACCATTGCCCAGAGGCAGATTCTCTGAACCCCCTTTGAAGGGAACACGCGTCGGTATTGGAAGAGAAAAGAAACCTTGACGACATTCATCCCCATATTGTAATGGAGGACAGCAACAAGCAGGAACTGATCGGTGGTAAGTCACTGGGGACCGGTCAGGAGTTTGTGCACAAGACCTTATCTTACCTTGAGCTGTTGAAGCGTTTCTTCTAGAGACACATTCTCAACATGCCTTCCCATGCCATATTTGACCTCTGCAGTGGCCTGTTAGCGTTGTCACGGAGGGGTCAAAGTGAGAAACCTACCAAGACAGGTTGCAACTGTCACAACGATTGCGAACAACTATCCAAAGGGTCAGCGTCGTGTACTTAAAGAGAATCCACACTCGATTTGCTCTCACTTCTGCAATCACGATGCTCAAGTCATCTTTCCCAGCAGTTCTCAGAAGCACTAGTCGTGTATAGAGTCTGAGGGAGAGAATGGCCGCTGAAGCAGCGACGAAGCCAATCGCAATACCGCTCACAATATGTCCGTTTGATTCAGTGCGAATCACAGCGGGCGTGGCGGCCATGGCGTCTAGAGATGACCGCCAGGCGGAGACTTGAAAACGATAAAGGGGAAGATCAAAAGATCCACAGATCCAGTCTTGATCTTCAAGGACCCAGGTCAGTGCCAACGTCTTAGCCTTATACTGAAGATCTCGACGATCAGAACGGCGAACTCTTTACATAACCTCGGGGGCCATCTCGCGACCATGAATCACTTCCTGCGTCTCCTGCAGAGGGGCAATGTTCTATCTGTTTGGGCAACACTCGGAGGAGACTTCTACTCTGATCCAGAGAATGGCGAAGTGTCTCTGCATGCAGGGGTGGTGTAGCCGAGACGGCAGGAACGGAAGCACCTGCATCTCTATGGCGAGGGTTCGTCTCATTTGAGTCTGGGTCTAATGTGACTGCCCGTTCCTGGCTGCAGTCACAGGACAGTGGAAAACAAGATTTCTGCTCAGGAGCCTCAACCCTGCTGTGCCTCTCATGTCCCGAGCTTCCCGAATCTTCAACAGTTCTTCAGGGAAAGTGGCTTGGTTTAATTAGACATACGACTGTGTCCTGCATCGCCGCAGGTCTCATGTCCGACATCGAGCCCGAGTTCCACGTCTGCTTGTTATGCGACCTTCGATCGGGCCCCTTACCGAATATTCTTCCACATTAAAGACACAAACAACTATTTCATGTGGCGATACCAACAAGCCCCCCTATACTTCTAATTCTTTCACACATACGACACAGACTTATCATTCAAAGCTCGGCCGATTCAATTTCTTCTTTCGGCCGTTCCGTCCATCCATCCATGGTTGCATTTACGTTATTTCAATCAATACGACAGCGCACGGACTATGTTCATGATTCCAGTCTACGTCTGGACGGTACGTTTGCTCGGACCCCTTTCTGCGTAGAGCTTCGCGGGGTTGAAGTATGGGATAGTCTAGATGCGACCTGGTGGGTTCCAACGAGACGAGCCTTGCCTAACCCCCCTTTGCTGTGGAAGACCATTGGCCCTGGAGATAGATGCATGGTTCCTGCCACTGCCAGATTGCTTACTTGCCTGTCTTTGATGGCCGAGGAAAGAAGAATCTCATCATGGAAGCAACCCAGGCGCACCTCGATCCTGGCTAAAGCGGCAACCTGCTTCAACGGACCCTGTTCCGCGAGATGTGCCTCGCACATGCAGTAGCGTGTTGTCGGTAGAAGTCAGGATTTAGCCTAGCAGTGTCTGCTGCGACTGAGACCGGGCCAAGTGTCTTGAAGAGGACGAAAGAGGGAACAACCCTGGCGGGATTACATCCTCGCTGTCGCTAATGATACTGCGCTGCAGATAAACTTGTTGGAACGAAATTCTCCAAATCCTGGGTCATCTTTCGATTCGATGAAGAAACGCATTTTATGGGGTCTGCCAGGGTCGAGCGGGGGAATTGGGCCCGGGGTAAAATGCAGAGGAAGGGTCTTGGGCCAATGGAAGATTAGGGAGGAGTGAATACGCGTTCCAACAACTTCCCACGGTGCAACGCCACAGCTCGATCATACCAGAGATCTTATGGTGTGTTTCCTTTGGAATAGGAGCAAGATAGGGGAGTCTCATAGCGCAGAATCCTTCGCAAGCCACCTACTTTTTCAACGCGCACAACTCCGATCACCAGAGCATTCGTTGCGACACTGACGGAGAATCTTCGTGAAGTCTGGTATCCCCAGACTGGCCCTTCTTTTTCGCCCCATACAGACAGGGCTTAGTCTTATTCTTAATCCAACTGTCTTCTCTCACCGGGACCCGCCTCCGAAGGCCACCGTTGGCGCTAACCCCAGAGATGCTCTGCGCCGCCCCTCTTTGCAACTCGCTGACAGGGATCACCCTGGAATACGAAGCATCGCCCTCCAGCCGAAGGGGACGTTTGACGTGGTGGGGTTGCCCTCGATGTTCGTGAGCGCTACCCTGTCCGCACTGACCTGGAGATCGAGGACGTGTTCGTCTGTTGGTGTCAGTCCCGCCTCTGCTCCGCCTCGGGCAACATTGACGGGTCTGCTGGAAGTTATGGGAGAACGGAATGCGGGTAGATCCATGGGGTCTGACAATTGACAGCCGCATTTCGCGCACTGATGCAAGTAGCTTTCTTCCTCACGCACCATCCTTTTTTGAGGAGAAGTCTTGCTGGACTTTCTATCCGGAAGAATCTTGCCGGTCGGTACCATCTCTTCGATGGATGTGTCGGCACATGCAGTAAGCGATAGCAACACCCAACAGAGCGTGCGCCTCCTTTGACACTATTTGTATTGATAGGGGTTTCCTTACTTAAGTAACCATAATGGTGATTGGTGAAATGATGTTAGCAGTCTCGATGAAGTCAGGCCATTAAAACTTGCGGTCCCCGTACATGTCCGCAGTCTTTGTGGCATGACAGCGCAGGAAGATATCTCCGATGTAATGTCGCTTAACCTTGTCTATTCGTAGGCCTCAACGCCAAGTCCTGTCTCTGTCTACCAGGGGAGGATTAGCGCCGCTCATAAACCAGGTGCTTTTGCTTGCAGCATATGTCAGCTATTGGGTCTGGAGCCATAACCAAGGTCGCGTCCCTGACAGCATGTTTTTCTCCAAAGTCTCCGTATGGAACTGCGGTCGAAGTCGTACCTGGTGAGCAATAAGCTTAGACTACCCATACTATTGACATCTACTAGGCATTCTCTGCCCAATGGGGACGCCCGGATGGTTCCCGGGGTAAACGTCTTGAAAGCCCCCAATCCGACATAGGAGCGCATGAATAAAGCATTCGTAATGGGAAAAACGACTTCGATTGCAGAATCTCCTCCCGTAAGCGGTTTAGTCGACCGAGATACCCAGCCCGATGGCTCTTCACCACGTGAAGTGTGAGCCATCATCGGCATCTACAAAAACAAGCCGCCCTCCAATCCAATAAGCAGACCATCCAGACCACCCAGCCACAATCCTGCGTCAACCTCCACCATCAACGGCCGTCAGTCTTTCTAATTTGCCCAAGATGATGTTTTCCAAGGCTTGGCCAGCAGCTGTCCTGGTCTTTGGTGTCGCTTCGGCCCAGGACAAGACTTACGACTATGTACGTCCATCTACCGACCTCTCTTGCCTCAATGATGTAGCTGACACTCCATACAGGTCATTGTGGGAGGAGGTACGGCTGGATCAGCTCTGGCAACACGCCTGAGTCTAGGCCTGCCGGATGCCCAGATCTTGCTTCTTGAAGCCGGCCCATCTGCCCTCGATGAGCTCCGCATCAACGTCCCGGGTCTACGAGGCTCCATCCTGGGAACTAACTTTGACTGGAACTTCACCACGGTTGACCAGAGCGGTCTCGGTGGTCGCCAGATCCTCGTTAACCGCGGCAAGGTCTTGGGTGGCTCATCAGCCATGAACTACCTCTGCTACGACCGTGCTTCGTCCCCGGAGTATGAATCATGGGCTGAGATGGGCAGCGAGGGCTGGACCTGGGACGTCATGATTGATGCCATGACCAAGTCGGAGAACTTCACCGGTTCAGACAAGGATCCTCGCGGTCGCACCGGTCCTATCCGCAACACGTACAACCGCGTCATCTATGATGTCCTCAACAAATGGCAGCCGGCCGGCAGTGAGCTTGGCCTTCCTATCAACGAGGAGGGCAACATGCACGGCAACCCCATCGGCATCATGTTCCAGGGCACCAACATCAACAATGTCGACTACAGCCGGTCTTACAGTGCCAACAGTTACTTGCCTCTCGCCGGTTCTAACCTTGTTGTTCAGACGAGTGCTCAGGTTGTCAAGGTTAATCTCGAGAAGGCCTCTGAAATTGAGTACGTCGCCACGGGTGTCACACTGGCTGACGGTAGTGTTATCAATGCTACCAAGGAAGTCATTCTCTCCGCCGGCTCGGTGCAGAGCCCTGGCCTGCTTGAGCTTTCTGGTATCGGTCAAACTGCAGTGCTTGAGGCTGCTGGCGTAGCCCCTCTGGTCGACCTTCCTGGAGTCGGCGAGAACTATCAAGACCACATCCGTACTTCCAACGTGTACCGTCTCAAGGATGGCATCGACTCATTCGACAACCTCATCTTCGACGCCAACGGCGAGAACGCCACTGCTGAGCTCCAAAAGTGGATCGATGGAGAAGTCTCTCTCTACGACTACACCTCGGCTGCCTACGGCTTCCTAAACTGGGGTCAAGTCGACAGCCAAGCCCAGGCCGACATCATTGCTCTCGCCGAGACTGCCGTCGGCACTAGCACTAACCCCATCGACAAGAAGAAGCTCGAGTTCCTCAGGAACGACGCTGTTCCGGACTACGAGCTCATCTTCGAGGCCAACCACGTCGGTGCCGCTGGGTATCCTGGCTCCGGCAAGTTCATCACGGTTTTCAGCACCGTCATGCACGCCCTCAGCCGCGGGAATGTGCACATAGACCCGGCCAACCCGACAGGCAAGCCGATCATCGATCCCAAGTACCTCAGCAACGAACACGACATCAAGGCTGCAGCGGAGGGCGCCAAGTTTGCGCGCAAGATCGCCGAGACGGGCCCTATCTCTGCGATGTGGGAGGCCGAGACTGAGCCAGGCCCAGATGTCCAGTCTGATGAGCAGTTTAGCGAGTTTGCAGTCAACACGGTCAACAGCTTTTACCATCCTGTTGGCACTTGCTCTCTTCTGCCTCGAGATGACGGTGGTGTTGTAGATGCCGATCTTAAGGTCTATGGAACTACCAATTTGCGCGTGGTGGACAACAGCATCATTCCCATCATTCTCTCTGGTCACATTCAGACGGCTGCGTATGGCATTGCAGAGGTTGCTGCTGCAAAGATTATTGCCCAATCTGCCTCCGTATTGTAACAAGATACCAGAAGTGCTTGTACATTTATTTACCTTGATTCCAAGACTGTCCTAGTTGGTTTAACTAATAAGACTCTTGCCTGCAAATGTTGAAGACCACTGGTCCAGGCATCCTAGCGACTTTGTTCTGAGATTTTAGTCCGCAGCTGTTCAGTGTAAACGCTCGTTCCCATCCTATTAGACTAGAGGTCTGACAAAGTCTAAAACTTCCTCAATATTTCGAATTACGCGGTGACTCTCAATCTTCGTTCCATCGTCCGAGTCCGAGTTTGATTCAGGGTCGTACAACAATGCGCGCAATCCCGCTCCCAAAGCCCCCGCGATGTCTGCTCTGGCCGAGTCGCCGACCATCAAAATTCGGTCTGCCTCATACCCTAGCATGTCGATGACAAATTGGAATGCGCGCCTATCCGGCTTACTGTATCCTATCATCTCTGAGCTAATCAGACAGTCGACGAGAGGAAGTATGCCAAGAGCAGCCGCCTTTTCCACCTGGTGTTTCTGTTGTCCATTTGTGAGGATGACGACAGGTATTCCCATAATTTTCAACCGTTGCAGGGTCTCCAGGCTGTAGTTGGTTGTACTGTATGCGGCTCGGTAAATTGCCTTGTATCTGTCGCGAAACCTTTCCATCTCAGCCTGTGATGGAGTTGGAAGACGAAGAGAGGTGAAGAAATCCCGGACCTTCTCGATGTCTTTCTCTTCGTAGGTAATTTTGTTTGCGAGATAATCATCGTAGGCGCGATTAAGTGCACGTTGGTAAACGAGGTTGAGCAATTCGATGGGAAAGTGTTTTAATCCGGGCCACATACTTTGCAGTTTTGCCATGGCCTGTATCGCGGAATGAGTATGGTCGAATAAAGTACCGTCTAGGTCAAAGATGACCGCATCGAAAGGGCGATCATTCTGCGTGGGTTTGGCGGACATGGCCTGTGTTCTTTGCGAAGTTGGAGCAAACTGAGCCGTGTTGGATGGGCAAGAAAGAAAGCTGAGAAACAAACGATGGAAGACAGGAAGACACAAGAAAGCCCAAGCCATTACCTCATTCCCCTCTACTTTTTTTCTTCCCAGTTTGCCGGCTGGAGGCGCACCTTTTCGGTACTTGAGCTTACATGCGTGAGTTATGCTGCAGGAAATCCACGCTCTACAGAAATGTTCCGATTAACCTCAACACCGTCTAAATTGCATACGGCAGTCAACAAGGTGCGCCTCCAGCCGGCAAACTGCGAAGAAAACAGTTAGAAGGGAAGAAAGATGCATATTTATGACCTAATTAATGATGCTATTAGAATGTCACTTCATCCGTTGCATCTCTTACACTTTTCATCGCCTTTCTCAGACCCTTTTGATCCTCAGCACCCACCGCTACGTCGGCCAAGCTGACGCCGGTGTCTGGGTCTTCGTACCAACTGATGATGCACATCTGCCCACTCAAAAACTCCTCCTTGAACTCACTAATAAACTCCGCCCGTGTCTTCTTTAAGCTGATGGAGAATGAGGACCCACTCCAGAAGCCACGGCTGGTAAAGTGACCTTGAAGGAGAGGGAGGCACAGTGACCCGGATGTCCTAATGTTGAGATCAACAACGTGGAAATGGGAAAAGTCTTCTTCCTGTCTTGAACCGTTCGCTGTGTGGCCGTTTGGCTTTTGTCCGTTTGTCGTTGGTGCCGTTTCAAGAACGTCAGCCCCAGCGGGTCCAACGTAACCATGGCTCCTTAGCCAAACTGCAATCTTCTTGACCAGAGCGCCAAACTTCCTCTTCAACTCGTCCTGTCGAGCATAGTTGATCGTGCTACCAATCCACGCCTTGTCGTCATCAATCATTTGCTCCGAAGCCGCAAGAAAGATGGGGTCACTCCCGTCGTCAGTGACGAAAAACGTCAGACCGTAATCTCCAATGGGGTTCTCAACCAGGTCCGAGAGTACAAGCGCTGCAGGGCGCAGGTGGACGTTGGAATCTGTGACTGAAGACAGTAGCTTCCGAAGGATGCCGTCCCTGAAATCCTGCATGACCTTTTCTCGGTCTTCCTCGGTATTGATGATGTAGGTGCCCGCCCCACCAAACGTTTGTTGGTTCTTGAGCACGAACGGAAGGGGATGCGCCTTGAGGTCGGCAAAGATCTTTTCGCTCTGCTTTTCAAACCATTCACCTCGAGCACCTGAGCAGGCTTGAGGAATGACGAACTCCGCCGTGTCACCTTTGCACAGCGTGCAGCACAGTCGTGCCTCTCCTGCGAGTCCATCAAGCTCCACAATCTTCGACTTGGGCGTCGGCAGCCCAGACTCGGCCAGGGCGGCTTTTGAGTTGAGGAACCAGTGCGTCTCAGGCGGGACAATGAGGTCATAGTCTTCCAAGCCATCTAGAACCAACTTGTATGCAATTAGGTCGATACCAGCGTCCTTAATGGGAATCTTTGATGGGCCGGGGCAGAAAATGAGATCTGGCCGTTGGTTTTTGGCGAGAACTGAAATGGTCTTGTGGGCTTCATCTTTGTCATGGGCCTTTTGCTTCTCCGTCTCATCGATGTTGAAGAGGACAACAGCCGTGTCGCCGCTAATGAAGGCGTCGCGCTGCGGTATCAATGATAGATACTTGACGGCCAGCTCTTGCTGCTGCTTCTTGTCCCCCGCGTGGCCGTTGGCTGATCCCTCTTTTGGGATCGAGTTGAAAGGGCTGTCCTGATACAAGTATTTCGCGTTTCGAGGTACGTTGGCGCTAAGCTCGGAGGCGGAGTTGATTCCGCAGAGAACTTGCGCTATCTTTTTGTTCGCATTCTTCGGGCTTGCTCGCCGGTAGAGGTTGGCGAGCGTGGTGTCGAGTTTTATTGTCGGCAGATTCGTCATTTTCGTCTTGTTCTTCTCGAGACTATGTGACTGAGGGGCTGTTAACAAAGGAGAATCACGACTCTAATAAGTTCTGGTGTTGTTCAAGTGAAGTCAACCTGCAGGCGCATGTGGATCTCGCTTGATCTCGCAGGCAAGGGGTAATTAACGCGTACGCGACAGCACCTCAAGCTCCCTGATGTGGCTGCGCTACGATCGACGTGACCTCCATCTCGCAGAATGATTGGTCACTAGCGCAGATCCTCCTAACATTATGGAGCAGTTCATCCGTCGGGAAGATGACGCCTCAGCGCCCAGGAGCGCAAATCCTGTTCGACATATTGATGTCATTGTTCGAAGCCACGTTCGCAGGGGGCGGGTCGGGATTCGCTTCGTTTACAGGGCAGACAGGGGCACAAGAACTGGTCGCGTTGCAGCACCAACATGGGTCACATGTAAGACGTTTGACGTCGATCTGAAAGCGTTAAAGTTGCTCGTTTTCTCCAAGGGAGAATGGAATATTCTTGGGTGAACATCGGCTGTCAATGTGACCTATATTGCGGCTGCTTAGATCCTGCGCGCCGATTTTGCAGCCCTATTAAAGCGGCTCTTGGCAAAGTTGCATTATTAGCCCAGCCAATAGCGCACACCCCGGTCGCAGAGTAGCCGCGGCATGCCAGGCTCTGGTCAGCAATACGTCATCCCGTGAGACAGCACATCGGGGGAACATTTTTTACTTTGACATTGAACGGGTTTAGCTTACCTTATGCTTGGTTTGAGGAGCGTTTTCTCCGGCGACTGGCCGTGGTTAGCTTTCATAGGATGTCTTTCGTTATTCCAAAACCATGCGCTTTCGCTGATTAAGGTACTGAACCCTTACAGCCCCTCTCATGGTGTGAAGAGATCCGATGGTACAATCATCAAACAAGGCGTCCTCCACGAGCTACGTACTTTTTAATTCGCATTTTCAACGACGTATCGTGATCTTAAGGCTGGTAATCTCAGTAACTAGTTAGTTCGCCAGGCACTACGGAATGATAATTCTCTCGCGAATGCTACAGAATTCCAGATTGCGTGTTCTGTATTTGCAGGTATGCAGCGATATGCTATTGACTATACCACAGTCTGCATGCTGATCATGGGACCAATAGGTTGGCAAAATTTGCATCGAAGAACTTACCCCTACGCGCCGTGCAATTACCTAGCCCTCATTAAAACCTGAATGTCATGTTCGAGGCCTTGGAAACAAAGCGCGTATTTGACAGTTATCGAACACAATTGGACCTCCCATTTCTGAAGTAGGTGCCTAGACAGAGGCGACTCCGTCTAAATTGATCCAAACTCATTGCGTGCGGTACTAAGACCCTGTCCAATGCAACTATCCGCTGTTGTTGCAGCGCTCAATGGAGGAGAGGGTGAGTGGTGATGACCACGCCGGAGATTCGGGTTTGTGAGCATGTAGTTCCTTGAGTTTGTAGTTACGACGCAGCCCCCCCGCAAAAAGACTACGGCAAAATTCACCCTATACGCGGGCACAATTCTGGAAACACTATATAGGCACTTTGACCTATGCCCTCTACTAATTAAGGAAAACAGTACAGAAACCCTATACGTTCCTGCTAGCAGGCAAACCCTCTGAACATCACAAAGTCGAACGCGTGCCCTGGCCGAATAGACCGGCGGAACAGCAACGGCGCCGGCCGCGCGGCGCGGGGCCGGCGGGCATGTAGTTCCTTACGGAACCGGTCGAAACTCGTGTTTTGAACCCGTCGACTGTAAGAATCAAGAAAACAACGACAACGCGGGTATGACAAGACCTCTATGTTGACGTTTGCACTGCCTCGGACGCGTAAGTAATCGCTAGACAATAGTTATCAATAGTGGGTCAAACCCCAGTCTTTCTCTTCACTTTTTCAAGCTAAGAAGATGTCAGTGAGTGTATGTAACTTATCACTCCACATCCTAAGGAGTTATGCTTAACCCCGCGTCAGCAGCTAGCATGGACTTCTCCTCTTCTACGGTACGGGCAAGATTTCGTACCGCAGTCAACCTCAGAACAGGCCGCGATAACTGTAGAAGGGTGTGCCCATGAAGACACTAGAGCATCGGCTGGCGATCATGCATACGCGGCGCTTGTAGTAGTCAGCATGTCGCGGACAATAGCTGCTATCATGATGGAAATCCGGTACCTTGTCATATACATTATTGCATACTAAAGCAAGCAGCTCTTGGCGATATAGACGTATAAAAATGCCATATGCGTGCTACTCGATACTCACCATTCAAAGCAACCTAAACATCAATATCCTCCCAAGTTGTCGAGTCAGTCACGCATACGTCTGTCACCGTGAACCCCTGAAAACAACGACTTGCTCTAACGACCATGGCGCTCAATGTAACAAATTCAACTATGATGAGAGGCGTCGCTTGGTTCGGCCAGCCTTACAATGTCTCTGTCATCAACCTACCCGTACCAGCTATCGTCAACCAAACAGATGTGGTGGTCCGGATCACCTCTTCCGCCATCTGCGGGTCAGATCTCCACATGTATCACGGATTTGGTGGCTCTCCCCAAGTTCCCTATGGGTTTGGGCACGAAGCCGTGGGCTACATCTCGAGCATCGGAGATTTTGTGACATCCCTCTCCGTTGGCGACTATGTTATTATCCCAGATAACGCTGACGATGGCCACTGGGGTCCTTCTCATCCTCTGTCTTTCGGCGTTGGTAACCCAAACTACGGCGGCCTGCAAGGTAAGTTTGCATCCGCACAAAGTTCTTATTTTTAAAATACCAGAAATGTCATCTTCCATTTCATAAGAACTGTCAAAGCTGACCATACTTGCCCACTGAAAAGTTGAATACGCGAGAGTCCCCTTTGCCGACCAGTCAGTCATTCCCATTCCGATCAACTCCACCAACACCACCGCCGAGCTCGACTATCTCATGATAGCGGATGTGTTCACAACCGGATGGCATGCACTTACATACTCGGGATTCCAAGCTGGAGATACAGTTGCGATCTTTGGCGCCGGCCCCGTTGGCCTCTTGTCTGCTTACTCTGCCAAGCTGCGCGGTGCTTCCAGAGTGTATGTTGTTGATCGCATCGCTAGCCGCCTTGAGCAAGCCCGGTCTATCGGTGCCATCCCCATCGATTTCTCTCAGGAGGATCCTGTCGGGGCTATCCTTAGACAAGAGCCTGATGGCGTCACTCGCAGCGTTGACTGTGTAGGATTTGAATCTGTCAATGCTACCGGAAGACCCCACAATGGGATTGTGCTAGAAAACATGGTCGCAGTCACCGCCACCTGTGGAGGAATGGGAATTGGCGGCGTCTATAACGGCGGGGCGAGCAGCACGGAAGGGGCGCCTTACGCAGGAACGTTACCTGCGGATATTCCCGTACCGGTCGCCTCAC
This sequence comes from Colletotrichum tropicale, assembly GCA_027406125.1. NCBI lineage: Eukaryota > Fungi > Ascomycota > Sordariomycetes > Glomerellales > Glomerellaceae > Colletotrichum > Colletotrichum tropicale. The sequence goes on from JANVYH010000002.1 coordinate 6,658,424, forward strand.
TGTGGAGGAAGGGCTTGTCCGTCGGAAGCGGTATCGTTCTGCCCTTGATTCAGGCACCACCTTTACTCGACTTGATCGCGTCTGGGGTCGCCAAGCCCAGCTTCGTTGTCACGGCTGAAATTGGAATTGAGGAGGCCCCGGAGTACTACCGTCGGTATAGTGATCACTTGGAGAACAAAGTTGTCATTCGGTTCTCTGAGATGGATACGCTGTAGTGGTTATGATTGGATGGGACCGTCTTGGGGGAACTGGGCTGCCGTCTGTCACAAGAACTCTCAAGTAGCCAATGCACACATACTTAATGATTCAGGATGAAATAGATCCCTCTACGGCTATCTTCCCACATCAGCGCAGCATACCAATCAATCAAGCCAAGCCTGGGGGTCAGGCTTGTCTGATTGACTGATTTTGCACCAGAAACTTGCTTGATTTGACTGGCTTGGTTTGAATTGATTCGTATTACCTATTTGGGAAGTTAGTGAGGCTCTCATGATGTCTTGATACGTTAGAAACGTACCTATCTAGTGTTCTACTGTCATCCTGCCCCCCGTCAACCCTTCTGCTGGAAGTAATGCCTACTAACGGCAACGCTGCCACCTCGAACCTAGTTCTGGAGGTACTGCGTCTCCTCGAGCAGCGATGGCTTCATTGATAGCCTCTGTGATGTTAGCGTTAGTTTGGCGAGGCTGAACGCCCTCTCGCAGTCAGTTGCTATTGCTGGGATTGCGAAGATGTTGATGGTAAGTCTGGATAGCGTTGGGAAGGTCTGTTGATGCGAAAGCTACTATTGAATAGGGTTGTCGACGGGCTGAGCAACTGAGAGAGCGAAGTATCGATCTAGCTTGTTAATCTCGTTAATAGTAGCATTATGAAGGCTGCTGTTTAACTATTGACTATAGTTAGAGTCTTTAGCCCTTGGAGGCATTGCGATTGACCTAAAAGCACCTCGTGGAGGCTGTGGATAAGTTTGTTTGTTAGTATGGGTAGCGATCTTGGCATACTATTGCTCCTAGAAGTCTTGAAGTCCTTCTTGGGCAGTATGGAGCTACCTTTGCGTCTCTGGGGTGTTCTAATGCTTTTTGAGCTATTGTAGACCCCTGCTAGGGTGGAGGATTACTGCTGCGGCGTAGAGAGGAGACTCTCTAAGCTTGAGGTAATATTTGTTGAGTACTTGCTAGCTGTTGATAATCGATAGGCGTAGGTAACTGTGAGAGTTGAAGTTGATAGCGGCGGGGGGGCTTGGTTGACCTTGCTGCGAAGTGGCGATGTAGTTAGCTTGGCTGTGAGTTGGGATACTGTTAATTGATGGGGTCTGTGAGACTGATGCTCTTGCAGATTGATGTGATGCCCTCTCTGGTTGAGATGGCTGCGATGAGAGACTTTGAGATATTTGCGTAGCTGTGTGGTCGATCTCTTTGATGGTAGGAGTATTGTAGAGCTTGCGCTATTCCTTGAGTTGATCTAAGAGGTACTTGATGCCTGTTAGAACCTCCTAGAGTTGACTATGCTTGTCACCCTTGCCTTAGCCCTCATATCGCTTGGTCTGCTTGTAGAGGGGCTTGAGAACCTTATGCAACTTGGTGAGGACTTGCTAATCCTCGTTCGTGAGGATATCATTATTTGGGATATGATCTTCCTCACTTTTGAGGCCTAACGTGTGGCGTATGTAGCCTGTGATCTGGGTACGTTTGAGTAGGGCTTGGTTGATTATGTTGTACGTTGAGTTCTATTGAGTAGTGTTGCTTAACATGAGATTTAGCTCTTGTGATGATTCCTCCTATAGGGTAAAGGTATTATTACTATCAGCAGCCTTATTGCTGACGGCTAAGAAGCTCTTAGAATGTTGTGGTGATGATCTGATGTACTTAATGATGTTCTGGAGCTTGCTGATGGGGCCCTGGGTCCTCTAATAGGCTAGGTCCTCTTTCACTCTGCTAGTGTTGATGAGATGGTTAGACTCTTCTTCAAATGCCTCCTTATTAACGCTATGAATAATAGCACGACTAATGAGGTTGAGGATGTGGCTATAGTATTGAAGTTGGTGATGCTGAGCGTTTGTTTTGGTGTATAGTTGTGATATAGATGGATAGAGAGCCTTGATGTAAGTGTTGTTGGCATTGGTGTTGTTAGAGATTGTGATGCTAATCTTATTGAGCAGGTCCTAGTCTGCTATAACTATATGTATTGTGGAAGTAATGTTCTTGCTAGAGTGGGCGCTAGGCTGGCGATGGAGGCTTAAGAGGTATTGCGTCTGTTTACCTGACTGGTTGATGAAGTGGCTGAAGATGGTGATGATGGCGTATTGATTAGGAGAGGTCTATAAATTGAACGATATGTGGACCTTTGAGATGGTACTGAGCATCTCTGCTTTGATCTGTTCTTTCTTGGATATGTAGAGTCGTTGAAGTTGTTCCCTCTGGCTTGTTTTTGACTATTGGATCTGGGTGTTGACGTTATGATTGAATAGGTTGAGCATATGCTGGAAGTACTGGTTGCTGAAAGTTGTGAGAGGGTTGCTGGTATTAACGAGGAAGCCTATAGCTAGCTCTTCGATCTGGGAGGTCGTCTGCTTGGGTATGGCGAGGGGGAGAGACTTGTGGCGCTTGGGTAGTGGCCTAGGATCGTTAGCCTCATCAGAAGATGGGTGGCTAGCCTCCTGGCCATCTCGGAAGATGGAGTGTTCGTTTTTGAGATGCCTGGCAGCAGCAGATGTGGCGTTGGCGTTGAAGGGCTGGTCTAGGCACCCTGCCTCGTCGTAGCGTTGGCAAACCTAGTAGGTACTACCCCTCACGCTGTTGGTAAGGATCTCGTAGATGAAGATGCCCTCCTGTGTGATCTAAGAGGTACGGCCTCGAGTACCCTTCCTCGAGATGGCGTTAATGTTGATGAATTGCCGGCCCTTCTATATTGCGTGAGGTAAGGCGTTGAGAGTATTGCGCGTAGCTAGGTTGGCAGTTGACGCGTTGCTGGTAGCGGTAGATGATGCGCGAATCTGAGCGGTGATGCCACGAGGAGTTGACGCCTTGCGGCTGATGAAGTGATCGATATGTTGATTGCGGGCTGGTAGAGGTATTGTAATGACTGGCGAGGGGTTAAAAAAGATGTTGAGAGGTGTATATAGGTAGGTCTTTGAGGCGTAGAGGCGTGGCGGTGGCGGCGGTGGCGGCGGTGGCGGCGGCGGCGGCGGCAGCGTTACTGGTGATGTCAAAAAAGGGTTATTTTCGAGGGCTGGCGAAGGGGTTGAAAAATGGGCTTTTTTTGAGCCCTGGTAAGGTGGCTAAAAACGTGTTAATCGAGCCTACTGGCTAAAAGCGCGTTTTGGCCTTGCAGTAGCATATGTCAAAAAAAAATGGGCGTTGTAAGGTACTTATTGGATAAAAATTATTTTGCTAGTATCTGTTAGTACTCATATGGTTAAGTGGTATAATTCCTAACTTTGTTTAATAAAGTGTGGGGTTGTGGGTTTGAATCCCGCTGTGGGTCTTCATGTTACTGATCGTGAATTTCTTTAGGCATGGTTGGTAATATGTGTTTTTATTTTTTTAAAATTCTTTCAAAATTTCTGATTGGTCCGGAGGCCGGATTTACCTTATTCCGGGGAACGTCAGCTTGATCAAGCCAACCAAGCTTTTGGCGCCCTAGGCTTGTCTGATTGAATCTCTGAATAGCCTCAATTTGATTGGTTGATTGATTGATTATTTGATTTGGCTTGAATGGGGTGCTGCGCTGTCCCACATACTAGTCTTCTTGCCAATTACGACAAGCGGAATGTTGAATCCCTTGCGGTCTATTTCAAAATGGTGCAAGGTCAGTGAAGTAAGTGTTCACTCACTTATGACTTTGCATTCTACCACCCGAGACAGGCCGAATGGTCTTATCATGCGACATTAGCTCAATGAGGGGCCCTCTATCAGCTATCCTGTGAATTGCGGCACAGCACTTAGGTTCGCCACGAGCTGATGTGGCCTGCACCAACAGACCAACAAACCAACAGAATGAGGAAGGTGATAACTTCAAAGAGTTTAGCTTCAAGTATGAATGGTACCATCCTTGGGTCTGGACCTTCAGCCCAGAGGACTACTTATCTGGCCGCCAAGCCGGTCATTCTTCTCAATTCTCTCGAGAAGCAATCACCTCAAACTCTCAACTTTCATCCGCATCCACAGAAAGCCTTACCTCAAGATATCATGACCAGCGAGGACGTTCCACCTCCTCCCTACGTTGCAGACACTGCTACGCAACCGATCAGTCGACCCCCACCTTTTCCATTGCCTTCGGAAGTAACGGCACATTTTATCAACCTTATCCCAGGATCAGCACCATTCACCTTCGCTTACCCTGAGCCCTCGGCGTTGTGGCTAAGTCGCGACATCCAACTTGAAGACTGGGCTGCTTTTACCTCAAACCTCGTCAGAGCCGGGCGTTCTGATGCCACCGGCGGCGCACCCCTTCCAGCGGATTCGAAAGGGCAGCAGCCACCGGCGGCTACGCAAGGCCCCGAATACGAGGAGCGAATCAGCCGCATGCGCGAGGAGCTAGCTCGATGGAATGAAACGTTTTTCAAGCCTCGAGGAATGAAAGTCGTCTCAGGCGAGGATTATCGTGTTGAAACACAGATATCGTCCTCCCAGGCCCAAAATGGCAGCTCCGGAGGCGGTGCCGACAAGAGGTGGAACTTTGGGCCGGACAAATTCGGCTTCCAAATCGGAGGCGCCCTGTTGGGAATCGACATGTCGAAACCCGCCACGGACAAGTGAACCTCATCTGAGGTTTTGTCCTATGTCGAAATGTACACGACAGGCATATTTACTGAGACAACACAGCTGGGAGTCTCAGGGACGAGAATGTTGAGTCCAGTTCAATGTACGGATGAAGTCCATTCAAAGTCACGATTAAGTGGGAATGTGAATCAATATATATGGTTGGTTACTGAAACTTATAATGTTTCCCTGTGACCTTTCCCGACCGAATGAGATCTTCTTCAAACGTTTGACATGAAAACAGTGAGAATTGCGCCATAAGCAGTTGTCACCATCATCATCTCCACGCTGCTGACTTTTAGAAAGGCAGACACTAGACATGAGAATGTCACAACACATGCTGCTATGACTCCCAACTGCACTTCTTTACTATTCTGGTATGAAAGTGTCGCCAAGGGAATCACCACGAAGATTCCGACCAACCCGGCCATGAAGAATCGATAAATCACCTCGGCGATCAGGACGGTATTTTGGTAGGCCTTCTTGCCCGGCATGCGAGTGTTTTCGACGCTTTCTGTATCCTTTGCCCACCATCTGGAGAGTCGTCGGTACCGTAAATAATATAAGCACCGCCGCACGATGCGTTCCACGGGGTCTTTTCGCAGGCGCTGCCCTAGGTCTACTCTAAGAAGGCGGGTGTGGTACATTTGGTGGGCCGTTCGATCTTTTCTTAGACTTGCGTGTTGTTCATCATCGATCAAAGATGATGTTTCCATGCCCATGATGTTATGAAATGCAACAAGTGCCTCATCTGTATTTCCATGAGCTTCTGGAAATGAGGCCAGTCCCTCGTAGAGTGACTGCAAAGTCGCACTTACCATATTGCCTCAGCAAGTCGCGAAGCTTAGGTAGTGACCAGTTCTTGATTTATGATCTTGGTTGGTTCTGGTGCTGATGACACGCCGCTCCATCTGGAATCTATGCCAAGACGTGCGCGTGAGAGCGGAACCTCGGCCAGACTCTTTCCTGCCTGGTAAACTAGACGATTGAGTTCAGATATCTCACCTTCGAGGAATCGAAGGTTCAGTAAGTGAATCGTTCTGAAGCGGCTGAATCCATACAGTGTGACATCTTCATCTGCGGTGCTGCTTTCCCAGTGAGCGCGGAACTGCTCTTGAAGAGCGTCGGTGTCCAATCCCTCCATTCGTATCACGGGCTGCACCCAGGAAGAATTTCCGAGATAAAAACACGACTGCAATTGGAAAATCCAGTATCCAAGGCAACGGTAGATATATGTGGCGCTGCCAGTCTGCCTTGCCTGGAATTCTGCCTAACTACGCCGCGGTCCGGGTTCATATGCAGAGAAACACCGTATTACGACGAATGAAATGTAGCCGACACCAAGAGATAAGGCGTCCATGCCCAATTCGAACCGGTCGCCAACGATTGTTGAGTACGGCTGCTCACTCACCACTTGTTATCGAAAGCACTACCATCCACGTAGTTCACCATTTCAGTCACCCAGCCCAGCGTCTCCCGCCCTTCGCCAAATTCCATACCTTTGCTCATGACCTTCCTGTAGTTTTCCCCGGGGTTCACTTTACCGAGAACGTATGGTCTCCGAGTCTCTACTCGCTCTGGAACTGGTATGCTCCGGCCAACAAGAGCTTCCATTCCTTGCCATGCAAAGGTTACGGCTTCCTTTGCACCACCAGGTATACCAGCATCATCCAACATGAACATCTTGACCCCGGGCAGGTGTTCTTTCATGTAATCTGTGATGTTGGGATTGTACGCCCCTCCGCCACACATGAATACCTCGTCAACCTGCTTCCCCTTAGGACCATACCGGCGCCAATGGTCCACTATCGCCTGAGAAGTGATTCTAGTGACAGTAGCGACCACATCATCGGCAGACAGGCCACGAGCCTCTGCGTCGCGTATAAGGTCGTCTGCCAGGGTGTCGCGGAACACTTCGCGTCCCGTAGTCTTCGGCGGGTCCCACGAAAAGTAGGGAACATCTCTGATGAACTTGTCAACGAGGTCCTGACACACTGTTCCGCGCTTGCCCATCACTCCATCCTTGTCGTATTCCATTCTACCATTCGTATAGTGTCTCACAACCGCATCAATGAGTGCATTGCCCGGACCGGTGTCAAAGTCGTATGCATGATCAGGCCCCTCAGGTGGAATGAAGCACACATTCGCAATACCGCCAATATTTTGGCATGCGCGAAGCTTTCCGGGATGATGCAGCAATAGTGCGTCAAAGAAGGCAATGAGGGGGGCGCCCTGACGCCCAGCAGACTGATCCGATACACGGAAGTCAGTCACGGTGGTGATTCCAGTGCGTGAGGCTATGATGGTGCCCTCTGCCATTGTGAGGGCAGACTTTGGAACGCCCTCTTCCGGCATAGAAGCAAGCCAGATTGTTTGTCCATGAGATCCGATCGCGTCGATGGACTTAATGTCAACTTCGCTATCGTCACAGAATTTCTTGGCGGCCGCAGCGAAAACCTCCCCTAGAAGGACATTGACTTCTGACAGTTCGGACGCCGAGGTTCTGTCGTGTTTGATGATGTTGAGGACTCGCTTCTTGATTTTGAGATCCATGGAAATTTCCCCATGTTTGAGAAGGGAAAAGTGCATCGGCGATTCTGGTGTTTCTTGTCGAAACTGACAAAGTGCGCAGTCGATGCCATCCTAAAAGAAATTTAGCTTTCGACTAGACTTCGAGATCAAACATCTTATGATCTTAGACGACTTGATGTTCTTTAGATCATGTTTCACGTACCATCGATGTGCCGCTATTCATCCCCAAGACTTTCAAGTCCAGCGGTTGACCTCTTGAAGGGCCATTCGTGATCTTGTTTTCGGCTGACATGTTAAATTGTTAAAACGATATTCAGGAGCTTGTAAAAATGTCAACGACTCAACCAGCTACAGCAGACAAAGAAGCTTCGCTCGAAACCTTGACGTCGATAGCATTGGCTTGGTCCTTATTTATTGCTTCCCGATGGTCATCAGCGCCCAAAATCAGGCTGATGCGGGGTCAGCTTGTACACATCAATGCTAACTAAGGCTCGACTGGACGTAAGGGCCTGCCCACGCTGTAGCTGTACATCACGGCTCGGTGGAGAAACGGGGAAGCGGCTACACGGCTAAGCGGCTAAGCGTCTACACGGGGTTCTTCGGCTACATGGTTAAGCGGAACTCCCATAGTAATCACTTGGCAATGCACGCTTCTCAATCCACTAGGCACGCACGACAATGGCCCCGTGGTTGTAGAATCCGGGGTTTAATTGCGGGGGGTTCTGTAGGTAGGTTTGGAGAAACGTCGGTACTTGAACAAACAGAGGACTTCGTTGCCCACGCCTAAAGCCGACTGCAACGGAAAAACAAGTATCTTTGGCTTCTCCCAAGTTCTCATCGAAACTTCTATCTAAATCACCACTCGAGGTGTGCAATCGCAATCATTTCGCACAGCCGCAGTCATAGATCATAGGTTGGGCGCCTTTGAGCCACATCGTTGATGATTTGCGACGTACATCACGAACAATATATTTATCACCAACATGAACTACACCACCTGGTGGAAGCGCCTTTCGGCCAACCAGCTGAACATTGCTATCCAAGCCTTCTCACTCATCAGCATATTCTTCGAGGGTTATGACCAAGGCGTCATGGGAGGCGTCAATGCCTCGCCTCGATATGTTGAAGAGGTCGGAATCGGAATGGCTGATGGCACTGTCACAGATACTGTCCATCAAGGAGGCATCGTTTCAGTTTATTATCTCGGCTGCATTTTCGGATGCTTTGTTGGTGGGTGGGCGGCAGATCGAATTGGTCGCATCAATGGGTATTCCATCCCATCTATTCCGCTGTCTCCTACATGTACACGCTAACGTTTGTCGAGTCTTTTCATAGGATGCACATTCTCTCTTATTGGAGGAGCTCTTCAAGCCGCAACGCAATCCAGCGACTTCATCATTGTTGCCCGCGTCATCACAGGTATCGGAACGGGGGCTCTGACTGGTATTACACCAGTAATGGTTGCGGAAACATCGACAGCGGAACATCGTGGGGGCTTCCTCGGTTACGTCTTTATTGCAAATTACCTCGGTATCTCCGTTGCGTACTGGTTGTCATTCGGCCTTGCTTTCGTTGATGGGGGAAACTCTGACGTCCGATGGCGTTTCCTTCTGGCCTTCCAGTGCTTCCCGGCCATGCTCCTCTTCCTCGGTATCAAGATGTTGCCTGATACCCCTCGGTATCTTGCATCGGCTGGCAGATTTGACGACGCTCGTGAAGTCATTGAGCATGTTCGTGGAGGATTCGGCCCTGACGTTGAAAGAGAGTACCTTGAGATCAAGGCCGTCGCCGAAGAAAGTACAAAATCTTCACCTATTGAGTTTGTGAAGATACTTTCAGGAAACGGCTCAAAGCCTGGATTCAATCTAGGCCAGCGCGCCTGGCTTTGCCTGCTCCTGCAGATCATGGCATCTTGGACCGGAATCACGGCCGTGACGGCGTACTCGCCGGTTCTACTGTCACAAGCCGGATACACCGAGTTAACACAAAACGGTCTTGCCGGTGGCCTGAACACGGTTGGCATCGTCGGGACCATAATCAGCGCCCAGATCGTCGATCGCCTCGGGCGGAGAAAGTGCTTAATGGGCGGTGCCTTCTGCCTCTTCACAGTCAATCTCATTGCAGGGTCTCTGTACGAAGGGTCTCGTTCAAACCCTGACAAAGCTGCACAGTTTGCTCCTGCCGCTGTAGCCATGCTATTTCTGTTCAATCTTTCATATGCCGCCACGTGGGGGACAGTGGCGTTCCTAATCCCAACAGAGGTTTGGTCTTCTGATCTGCGTGCACAAGGTAATGGGTTCGGGATCACCGGATGGGCCATTGGAGTCGGCATGACAACTCTGGTGAATCCCATCATGTTCAACGTCTTGGAAAACCGTACCTACTTCCTGTTTGCCGGCTTGAATCTTGTCTGGATACCCATTGTCTATTTGTGTAAGAGAACACGCCCCCCCCCCCCCCCCCCCCCCCCCCCACCCGACATAATGCCTGATATTGGCCGGATACTGACCTACTTTAGTCTATCCCGAAACCTCCGGCCGTTCACTCGAGTCGATAGATGCCCTCTTTGCTGCGAACAGTGTGTTCAATTGGAATATGGAGCGTAATTATAAGGCCCACAGCGATGTTCTCGCTAACCGCGGACATGGCAAAGAGGGGAATGTCTTCGCCGATGCTAGGAACGTTGAAGATGCGGATTTCAAGCCCTCAGGTCAACACTTATCGCACAAAATGAATGCGTGAGAAAGCACATGCGGATGATAGCCATGTGTTTGTTCCTTGGGAATTGGGCCACTTCGGCGGTGTGCTTACATATCACTTGATAGTTCGAGACAGTAAGGTATCATCACATGAAGTCATGGAGTAGATCTACTGGCTAAGATGCTTTTTCATGGCTGTCATTAGTGTTTGACTTCCCTGTTATTCTTATCTTCTCCACCAGGCCAGATCTGAGATCCACCTAGATGCCAAATCCAAATCAAGTGTCTGTCTTTTCGCTTGTTATTTCACATATTGATTTCAGCTTTTAACTTTGGTCGTCGAAGTACGGAAACTGACTCTGATACATGTTCAGACTCCAGTCCCAGTCACTTAACAGGTCGTCAGGGATCTGAAATAGTGGTGACATCTCAGAACTATCTGGCAGCCCAATGATCGTCGTTTCTGTGTTAGTGTCTGCAGGCATCGCTTCCGTAAACCCGTCCGCAGCCGAGTTGTTTCTTTGCCCAGAAGTTCTCGCTGCGGTATATTGCCGCGACAACATGTAATCGTCGATGGTATCAACCTGTTGTCGGAGCTTTTGACCCGCACCTGCCCGTTGTTGCAGGAATGACTCGAGACCCTCAAGCAGATCTGCCATGGAGAGAAGCAAACTTCTGACGCGTTGATATGAGCTCTCCGAAAGCGGACCTTCCATGACGGAACCGAGGATGTTTCCGATCGAACCGATGTGGTATACGAGAGGAGTACTAATAGCGCGCTGGAAGGTCTTCGGAACTTGGTGGAACGCTGTCAACACCTCGTTGACAACGGAGCATTTCTTATCCAGACCGATGTCATCTTCCAGGGACAGCAGCGCCATGCGCAGAAGTGCAAGCGTTGCTTGGATGTTTGCTGCCTGAAAGCCGTATATGTCCTTTTTGGCGGCACCGGTCGCCAGACCGAATTCTTTGAAGCGATGGTGCAGACCGCAATGGAGACTGTTCACTCGCTCTTGTAGTCGGTGCGTCTCCAAGCTTGAGTGGCAGTCTACGAATAGATTGAAGCGAGAGTGCCGCGTTCTCAGTTTGCAGAGTACGTGCTCCAATATGCGGTAGAGATCTGTGGTGAAATTCCACCCTTCGATCCAATCTGGATTGCCTGCTGATGAAAATCCAGACTGATCACCTTCAGGATACTCGACTCTTGAGTGAGCCTCCTGGAAATGAACGCAGCCATCCCAAACGATTGACGTGAATACGTCGAGCGTGTAAATGGACCAGTACTATTACAATCTGAGCCACTAAAATGTCTGCCAAGCAGATGGGTCAACAAAACTTACCAACCGCCGTCTCTCCTCTTTTTCAACCCTACATAGGCTTGCTGGCCAAGACGACTCTTCATGCCAACCCCATGTTGTGACCATCGTAAAGTAATAGCCAATGTACATGCGCATTACTTTGATCTTGCCATCTTGAAGGCTTGCAAGAGCTAAAAGAGCGCAGGCTCGTAAGGTATCGAGATTTTGACGGTGCGAGAAGTCGGATGGCAAGTTATCATGGGCAGCTTCGAAGAAAGTTTCTGGCGTTATTACTGTCGAGTTTTCCAAACGCTCCCTAGGAAAGACAAGCGCGCCATCACGGACGCGAGCGGAGGCCAAGGCGCAAGCGCCCATGATCGTACAGAAGAAATCGCGATTTCGGATGTGCTCACCGGCAGCCATCCGCTTCTCAAGATTCTTCCGATCGAAGAAAGGAAAGCTCTCATTCTTAGCTGGATGAGTCCATCAGAATGACAAACCGTTGAGTGAACTCACATAGGATATACTGTTTCAAAATAAACTCGGAGCAATTCTTTGATCAGAGTCGTTGACATTGCAGCAAATGCACACCAGGCTGGAGCCAACGTGCCAGTGGGTAATTTTCCACGGTCGGGTTCTGCTCTGTCGTGCGATGGCTCACCGACCGAGTTTTGGAGCAAAAGCTCTGGAGGTACATCACTCCGAAGCTCCTGATCTGAGGCGGCCGTAATCGCCGCTTTGTCGGAGCTTACTTCTGTACGTCGGGGAGCGGTTGTATTGCATTTTATTGCAGTTATTGTGCGCCCAACGCGGCCAAATCCGCCCATACTACCCCTTTTCGATGGGCGAGACAGTTGGCACTCGATACCAAAATTGACGCAATTCTGACATTGGTCTGGGTTGAATTCGCTGGCGCGACACTTGATTCTACGTCTATGGCAATAGTCACCTGCAATGATCTATCAGCAAAACTGAGATTGAGAAAGATGATGCACCCCGGTCACCGCCCGAAGTGGAGAGGGATTCGGCGTACAGGCCTTCGTGGAGCGAAGTTGACGTTTGTGGCGGCCTTCAGGCATTGCAAAGACGGCGAAGCTCTAGCTGGAAGGTATACTTGACCCAATGTAAGTCATTAGACGCCACCTGATAGAGTACAGTTGTGATGAAGTAGATGGCAGCTAAGCTTGTGATGCTGAGGCACATATTGAGGAGGTACAGATTGGGGTACGTTGAGATTTAGCGTTGCGCAGCTAAGCCACAGTGGCTGAGGCCTGCTCAATGCACGGGCGGGTGGCTAGGGCACATCTTGTGGTAGGTGGTAAAGAAGGTTAGGAAATTGTTAGGTATCTTTGTCAATAGAAAGATGGTTTTTGTTCAAAAATGGCATAAAGCTATAAACTTCAACATTGAAACTTTTTCGATAGCTTTTGAAGTACGTGTCCGAAGCATGATACCAAAGTCACCACGTCGATTGGGGCGAAAGAGAATTTACACGGAAAAGCCCAAAGTTGCACTCTACCTTACTTCGGCGCCAGAGGATTCGCAGTTTCTCTTAGCCTCGTTTTACACTTAGATATAGCCTGGAGTTACAAGAATTTCCTGTAAAAGACATAAAAAAGTAAGTGATGGTGATTGATGTGACACATTGCATGCAAAAAGGTCATGTATCCCCGCTGAGGTCGCCCGCATACACTAATCAGACTGGTGTCTCTTCCTTTGGAAGGGCCGCTGTGACTGTCATACTGCATCATAATCAATCACGTGGTTCGGGAAATTGAGACATTGTGTCCCAGGCAGACTCCAGGATACCTCACAAGGGCGAGACAGAGCTCCTGCCTTTTACCCCTCACGAACTCGTCTCCCTTCTCATCCATCGCCAACGGCAGGGCAGTTCCGAGCCCGTCTCAAACCGCTCGCTTTGACTTACTGATCAATCCCTTTGGCGACAGAGATTACGAAATGTCAGATGCAAATGTTTACACGATCGGTTGGATCTGCGCCATAAAGAGCGAGCTTGTTGCCGCAAAAGCGTTGCTGGATGAACTGCATGACCCGCCAGAGTCAGTCGCGCAGCATGATAATAACAGCTATTCCCTTGGGCGCATGGGACGACATAATGTGGTCATCGCAGCCCTGCCTAAGTCCGAGTACGGCACGACCGCTGCAGCTACTGTTGCGAGAGATATGCTCTCGAGTTTTCCGAACGTACGCATCGGGCTTATGGTCGGAATTGGCGGTGGCGCCCCAAGCAAAAAGCACGACATCCGGCTCGGCGACATTGTTGTCGGGACTCGAAATTTGGAAGCCGGAAAGGGTGGTGTCATTCAGTATGACTACGGTAAAACGATACAAGATCGAGCGTTCATTCTGACTGGGAGTCTCAATCAGGCACCTCAAGTGTTGCTTACTGCGGTTAGTAATTTAGAGGCCCAGTACGCCCTTGACGGTCACCGATTAAACCAGCACATCGAAAAGGCCCTAGAAAGGTTTCCACGTCTGCGAAAGACCCATGGACGTCCATCTTCCGATTCAGACAGGCTGTATTTGCCGCATATAGTACATCCCTCGATAGCATGCCAAAGTAGTTGCATCGAGTCCTGCGGCGATGAACCATTTCATCTGGTTACTCGGCGACAAAGAGAGGAGGATGAAGACAATCCAGCTATTCATTACGGCCTTATTGCCTCTAGTAACCAGTTGATGAAAGACGCTAGAAATCGGGACACTCTAGCTGGAGAAATGGGTGTACTTTGCTTCGAAATGGAGGCAGCTGGGCTCATGAACCATTTCCCTTGCTTGGTAGTACGCGGGATCTGCGACTACTCAGACACGCATAAAAACAAAGAATGGCAAGGGTTCGCTGCAATGGCTGCGGCTGCTTACGCAAAGAATGTACTGAGCCAGATTGTGCCTTCGAAAGTCGAGTCGGAAAGGAGGCTTGCAGCTGCGATAGACATCTGTGAGTGTTAGTTGACACCAACTTCAGGCAGTGGAGGAGACTGATGTTGTGATAGTACTTGAAGGAAACATATCTCAAGAACACTCCATCAAGGAAACCAAGTCAGCTGTGTTGGAGTGGAAACGCAGTGAGCAAGTCAGCAAAGTCCAGAAGTGGCTTTCGCCCCCAGACGCCTCAAGCATCCCCAATCACTTCAGAGGCATCCGGCAAGAGGGTACTGGGGCTTGGATATTCAGCGATCCCATCATGCAAGAGTGGCTTCTGGGGTCACGACAACATATATGGCTGCATGGCCTTCCAGGGTGCGGCAAGACTGTCCTTGCTACTAGGATACTAGACCATCTCGAAACGACACTTGGCCAACTCACCCTCCAGTTCTTCTTCGACTTTCAAGATGACAGAAAGCAGACATTGAATGCCATGATTCGCAGTCTAATCTTCCAAGTGTATGTGCTTGGGGGCAGTGCGGCCGCGGAATTGGATGGCTTCTTCGAGGATCATCAAAACGGTTGGATGGAACCGAGCACCACCTCTCTAGTCAACTGCTTCAAGCAAATGATACGGAATTTCGCAAAGGTAGTCATACTTCTGGACGCTTTGGATGAGTCAGGATCTAGGAAGGAACTCCTCGAATGGATCACAGCATGCGCGGTGGATCCGGATCTAATGAACGTTAAAATCATTCTGATCAGTCGACCGGAAGAAGAATTCCTACATGTCCTTGAGTCATGCCCGGGCATCGGAAAGGAGAGCTGTCGACCCTTGAGCAAATCTCTCATCGACTCTGACATATCAATCCATGTCAGAGCCAGGCTAGCAACAAATTTGGGATTCCAGAGATGGTCGTCTCTTCCGTGGGTCTTGAATAAAATAACCCACGAAATCTTAGCAAAGTCAAACGGAATGTAAGACTCACAAAAGAAAATGGCAGGTTGGATTCTGACGTGAAGTCTAGGTTTAGATGGGCAGGTTGCCAACTTGACAGCCTCGAAACCTGTCTCGACACCGAAATGGTCGAAGCAGCTCTCGCAAACATTCCTCTGACGTTGAATGAAACGTATGACCGCATTTGGAATCTCGTCCTACCGCATCGCAAAGCAAAGACTGTTCGCCTTTTGCAGTTCCTGGTGCACTCAAAACGACCACTTACCCTTCAACAGGCAGCCGAGATATTGGCCGTGCGACAAGATGGTTTCAATCCTGTCAATATAATGCCTTGTCCCCGGGAGGTATTGCAGCTATGCCCAGGATTTCTTACTGTGCAAGCTGTAGGAACGCCGTCCTTATATAAGTCTGATGAGGAGGCGAAGAAAGAAGAGCTTCATTTAGCTCACTTTTCAGTCAAAGAATACTTGCTAGATTGCCAGTCTGGGTTTGAGCGTCTTGAGGCAAACACAAGCATCACGGATGTCTGCCTGACTTACCTTGCCAGCATCGCCAAATCTAGATTCACTGATTCTTTCTCATCTTTCGCTCACTACGCTGGCCGATTTTGCTTTAGCCATGCCCAAGTCGCCATGGCATGTAATGAGAGCGCTCATCGGACTGCCGATTTCCTTCAGGACGAGCACAACGTCGGACTACTGCGTCAATTACTGAAAGAAACATTTTGGTGGTTTCACAGATCGAGGGGTTTCAGTGGGCCGGTGTTCGATGCGGTCATGAAGCGAGGCGGAGCCTTGGAATTTGCCTGCTTCTTCGACCTCGAAAAGATTGCAGAAATTCTCTTGAACCGGGGCATTAGTGTTCATGGAGCCATCCCGGAAGAGGAAAGTGCACTTTTCGTTGCAGTCGGAGAACACAACGTGCAAATGACTCTGCTCCTTCTCAGCCGGGGGGCAGCCATTGACTTCCCTGGTATATTGCATCAAGCAGCAATGAGACCAGGCCTCAACGTGATGAGTCTGCTTTTGGAGAGGGGGGCCGATGTCAATTCTTCCTTCGAAGGATCCTCAGTCCTCTACGAAGCCACCAAACGGCGCGAATTGAAGAGGATGAAGCTACTAGTAACAAAAGGAGCGGACGTCAACGCCAGCAATGAAGGCACGCCTTTCAGTACAGCGCTGATCCTAGCAGTCCATGAGTGCTTTAAGGCAGGTGTTGAGCTGCTCCTAGCTCACGGTGCGGACCCTAACAAACGGGATCCTGCGGAGAGGCCCGCTTATGAAATTGCGTTAAAAGCTGACGCCATTGACATAGCGAGCATGCTGTTGAACAAAGGAGCCGACCCTGATGTCCGTGGCTGCCGAATGCGCGTCTACAATGAGGAGTATGGTACTATATTCGGACGGAAACAATTTTGGATTCGTTGCAAGAAGACCGGTCTTGTGGTTGAAGACCTTGTCCTTGCGTATCAAGCCATGGATATGCATCGGGATGAGACCACTGAAAAATGGGCTTGCGTGCATCTAAACCCCCAGAAAGAGCACAGAGTTATCCCCGGGAGCAAACTACGGCATGTCGTAAACGCTCATGCTATGTGATATCACAAGATTGGAATCGACCTTGAACGGATCTTCTAGGTTTTCCTCTTTAGGCGGGTAATACTATCATCTGAGCAAGCAGAGGACGGGACTTTGAGGCATTAGTAGGAAGTCAAGTGATTAATTGAAGAAGCTCCCGGGTTTCGTCGACCTGGAACTAAACCCAGAAAAAAGAACGAAGGAACAAAAGGCCACTGAATAGAGCATTCTTCTTCTTAACTGGGAATTTTGTATCTTTCGTCACCTAACCCTACTATAGTCTGTATTGTAAGAAATGTTCGCCCTGATAACTCACAGACATATTTAGTGGAAAGGCGTTCCATCTCTGACCTAATAACTTCCGTGACTGTTACGTCAATGAAACCGTCCAAAAGTTCTTTTCTTTTCTCATTAGAGTATCTCGTTCCCAAGCCAGGTGGAGAGTCAACTCTATGCTTGTGAGGAGCTGAGTAGTGGATCTACCTTACCCACAAGGGGGCTTGGGCCATCACCCGGGATGTCTTCTCATCCTTTAGGCACCGGGATTCACCCTCGTTCCTCATTCGCTCGCTCGCATCAAGTCCCAGCCTCAGCTCGATGTTGTCTTATCATTATGATCAGTTGTCATCAACGCCAAGACTTCATCCTGCTCATGAGGGAGATTATTGCCCAAATAGCTTCACAGGTCGCTAGTCAGCATCCACCAGTGTGCGATGTCGGGCTCTCATCTCGAGCTGCGTCGTGAACTCCAGAATCCTTCGAGAACTTTAGATGGTGTTCAGGATTTGCCAAGAAACACAGCCAGAAATGAGGTTTCTATATTCATGATCCAGGTCCAAGCGATCAACCAAACTCAAGTATAAGTAGCACCTATATCCCCTAACTAACATTCATCTATCTTCCTCTATCAGCATCAACCCTTCAAACACTCAACCACCCTCCCACATCCGCATTCTTGTCACCTCACCGACCAATTACACCATACCACCACCATGCTCTTCTCCAAGACCATCCTCCTCATTGCCGCGGCCATCGTCCCGTCAGTCATGGCAGGCTGCAAGGCCGGGGCTCCCTTCCAAGGAACCTGTCTCAGCTGCACCTCCGACTGCCACGACAGTGAGTCCACCATCACGACATCAAGCTAAAAAGAGAAACCGTGTTTCTTACCTTGACAATTCACAGACTACGGCGGCCCTGACAGGCAATCTGCTCTCCAGCGTTCTGGATGCATGAGCGCTTGCCTCATCATGTGCGACGACTGCTAAGCTGCTCACTTACGCTGATGAAATGCGTGGAGGGCAGTCGCTCCAACGGTTGAGTTGCTCATGCGGTCTTAGGGGTGGTGTTTCGGGACATTTGAATTGGAGTTTAGAATGGAAGATTGCTTAGCCCGGGAATTCCTGTATCATCCGCCTCACAACTAACCCTCAATCGACGCATAAGCAAAAACCAATGGGCATCTATGATCCCAACACCAAACTTGGTTAAGAATATGTGAATTCGGAGCTTCCGCTCAAACTATCCTCACGACCAGGACCCGACGAGAGTTGAAACGAAACAGGTAGTCCTCTTCCTCGCCCAGTGTCCCCCAACAAAACGAACCCATCCTACACAAAGCGTACGCCGACTCCAAAAGCCTTCCTCCCAGCGACCGCGCCCATTCGGCGACCCCTTTTCTCTCATCATGTCAGGTATACTATACAACAATTGGTTCTCGTCATTAATACAGCGGGAAGGATATGAGTTTTCCGTGCTTTTGCCGTGGTCCCCTCTTACTCGATGTCCATACCATCGCTTTCGAGGTTCAGGTCGAGAAGGCGGGCGTATTGGATCGTCAGTCGTTGAAGTTCTCGGAATTTTCCTGTGGCGACGTGTTAGTAAACTTGAACTGAAGATAGAATAGTGGCGAGACATACCGAGGATCATTACGACGCCCTTCAGCAGCTCCTTCCGGTCCCAGCCGCAGATGTCCTCCTTGCTGAACCAACCCCTACCCGTCTCCTTCTCGTCCTTATCCTTGAGAATGCCGCCAATGAGACTATTGAGGAGTTCCTCGACCTTGCCGCGGTGGCCCTCGGCACCGATGCGCTTGGCGTACATGAAGAGGTAGAGACGGAATTCGTCCCTCGCATCCAGGTGCAAGGCGGCGGCGATGCGGTTCTCGAGATGGGCAATGCTGACCGTCGACTCGAAGCCTTCGAATCCATCCTTGGAGAGCAGCATCTTAACAATGCGCTGCAAGGTGTATGCGCGGCCCTTGAGCAAAAATTCGTTGGTAGTGTGACGCTCGAGGTACGGAATGATACCGGCAGAGACGTTGGCGGTGTCGGCGTCCTTCGGCTTGGCGGGTGTGACGGGGCCGACGGCGGTTGACTGAAGGGCACTAATAGCGGAGTCGTTGCTGTTCCAGTATTGGGAGCCGACAGCCCACCAGGCCTCGCTGACTCTCTGCCAGCAGTACATGTCACGGGTATAGTAATAGCCATCGCCGTTGGTAAGGGTGACAACAATGTGTCCGGCCGAGTTCAACTGCGCCGACGTAATGCCAGGGCCTGGTGTCGTGGAGTTGAGGTTCAGCGTGGTAGTAGCAAGCTCGAGGACCGGACCAAGAGACACTGGTGGGTGAATAGCTGCCTGCCTCTGCACATCCCAGACGTGACATAATCCGACAGCGTTGATGCACAGGAGATAATTGTGGCGACAGTCGAGAATGACGGGCTGTGACTCCATGATGATTGGGTTCATCAGCCGGCGACCGGCGGGTGTCCAGGTAAAGACACTACCATCTTCGCAAGCTGCCGCCCAGAAAGTCTTGTTGCCAGTGACCAAGATGACTGCTCTGGGGAGGTAATCCTGCCACAGCAGTGTTCCACGCTTGGTAGCTGAAATGTGAGATGGATCCCTAATCTGAACTGGGTTTCGAGCTTCCAGGATGATGTTCTCCGGTACCTTGGACGCCTCATCGGTACTACTCTCAGGCAGCAAGACGCCCCGCTCCAGGGGACGTACGATTTGTGCTCTGACCTTGGGAACAGCGAGGCGAATCTGTGCAAAGGCGATTGATGGGTTGAGCACTGCTGGGCGGAGGTACTCGGGTGTAGGTACGACTCCATGTAATGCTGGCACGACTGAAGCTGGCTCAGCTCCATCCACACCGTTGAGCACAACCGCCGTGGGGCCGGTGGTTGCTTGGCGCTTGGACGCGTGTTCTTCCTCTTCCTCGCCTTCGATTGCCGCTACCTTCCGCTTGTTACCCAGAAGCATGGCGGCAACTCCTCCCTTGGGAAGACCGTCAAATGGCCTGTCGAGATCCAAGATCGTTTGCGGGACATCGTTCTGTGCTGCCTTCGACGAGGTAGATCCGACGAGTTGTGTCTGAGGGAGAGAAGATTGACCGGTGCCTGAAGCAGACACCAGAAGAGGCGCGACGCGTTTCCTACCGTCCTTGCCAACAGTCACCCGTGACTTGAGCTCCTTGACCCTCTCCGCCGACTTGTCTGCGGGCTCTTCTGCCGGCTTCTCCTTTTCCTTCTCGGGCTCGACGTTGCCGTTCGTTGGTTTCGGTGTTGAGGTGCCCGTCGCCGATCCGCCAGGCTTTGTCCCATTTGTCGTAGGTGCTCCGTCTTTCGATGGGCCGTCGCCCATGAGAGCACCCATTCGGGACTCGGCAGCCCTGGACTCACCGGCCTTGCTCTGATTCTCCAGGTTGAGGTTTTCGATATCTTCCGCGATACCCATACCCTTCCTCGACGCCCCGTATTTTTGCAACGCCTTGTCGTTCTCCTCCGCGTTGGCAACCCACCCGAGCTCTCCACGATCGAATTGGATGCCGACCACAGAGCCGTCGAGACTTGAGGCGAAAATCGTTCCGCCGTCAGGAGACCAGGCAAGATCCGATATTGACTTTCCAGCGACGTCCTGGAGGATGACAACTGGTCTACTGGTGTTGGTGTTCCATATGCTCAACGTCTTGTCCTGACCAGCTGATGCGATGACCGTAACAAGGCCGTTGTTGTCAGGATTGTCGGCTGGGTTTTCGGTGTGGAACAGGCGAGGGGAGAACATGCAGACTTCGGTCGGGCCCTCGTGGCCGATGAGGTTGATCTCACTATCCCATCGCGTGCGCTCTATTATGGCCACGGAGCTGACTGGACCGTTCACGGCGTTTGGCGCCGCAATGTGATTGCCGTCGGGGGACCAAGAGCATCTGCGGAAATACGTCGTCAACGGCGAGCTCTTAAATGGTGCGCTGATCGTCGTCTCGAGCACGAAGTTGTTGACCATGTCATGTTGTGTCGCATTCGGTGCGGGAGGAGTGAATCGGAAGATCTTGATGGTTCGGTCGTCGGAGGCAGTCGCGAAGAACTTGTTTGCGGGGTCGAAGGTGATTCCTTTGACGTGACTGGAGTGGACTGTGATTGTCTTGAGCCTCTCGAAGCTGTGGCCGGACCACACGACAATCTTGGAGTCGAGACCGACTGAGACCAGTATGGACGAGTCGAAAGACCAGGCGAGGTCCTGAACGTCGTTCTCGTGGCCGACTAGACGCTTGTATGTCTTCCAATTCTCGACCGGGGGAGGTTCGGAGCCCAGACCTGGAGGACAATGTTAGAGCTGCAAACAGCAGGGCGCATCGCGATGGAGGAGGGCGCATTACCGAAAGAAGCCACAGGAGGGCTCTTGTCGAGGTGGTAGACGCAGATCAGCTTGTCGTCGGCGCCGGATGCGAGGTAGCGACCGTTTGGCGAGAAGCGGACGGAGTGAATGGTGCCCAAGTGGTGGCTCATGTGGCAGAGCTGTCGCGGCTTCTTCTCGGAGCCTTCAATGGCATCGCCGTAGATGGCCTCAGTAGACCAGACGCGTACATGTCCATCACCGCCCGCAGTCGCGAGGCGCTTTCCATCCGCGGAGACGTGACAGCTGTAGACCTCGAAGTCCTTCTGCTCGCCGCTATGGCTCAGCCATGTTGGCTTGATGACGCGCATCGCGAACGGCCCGAGGGCATTTAGGGGTGGATTGGCAACCGCTGAGGGAGTGCGAACGACCGTTGGTAGCGTGGGCGGTGGGTGTGGATGCGATTGTCGTCGTCGTCGTGACACGCGGCGATGGGGTGGGCGGTTGTGGTGTTGAGGACAATTAATTAATTGAGGCAAGCACAAGGCGCAGAGGAAATTGGGGCTTGATTGGCATCCAAAGAAAACGCGTTTTGCGGAGCCCTGACGCCCTGCTTCGCGTCACACACTCAGTCCCAAGCTTCAGGTTCTCCGTTACGCTAAATGGGCCGCATCCAATTGCTCCCAGCGACTTTCCTTTGGTGCTGCTGCCACTGCGAACCTCCACCCCAGCTCACCTAAATAGCAGCTGATGTAATGCTGGGACACGGACCATCTCAAGCTTGGGCGTCTTATGTAAAGTGAATCCCGGCTTTCTCTCGGGTCGGAATATCAGGGCTGCCGACTATTGCTGACATAATATGGTTCCTTAACCCGCCAAGCCAATCCCCGCCGGCGAGATGTCAGCCCGCTATTTGCCCTTTTCCATCTCGAATTATCCCACGCCGAGGGGCTAATTAGCTACAAACCGGCGTCTTCATTCCTCCATCATGTTCAACAACCGCGTCCACGGCGTGAGCCACGGAAGTCCGCCATGCTGACGCTGACAAACTCCGCAACTACTCTCTCTCATTCGTAACCTGCGTCAATACAAACGTTATGCTCGCACTCAACACCATGTGGACGCGTCGCATTTCTCCGCCAAGGGGCGTTGACTAGCCAAGAGGATTCCGATATCGTGGACTTCTGCCAGACTTGCGTGATTTGAAGATGCAGATATAACACTTGAGGCAAGCCCACTACATCAAGCTTGGCTCCATATCCCCAGCATTATCATCGCATTTACAGCTTCTCGATAGAATTTCACCAATATCTCACATCGTCCTCTACAGAAACCTCGTCATGTCTGTTTCCAAGAAGATTATCGTTGTCCTAGGCGCAACCGGTAACCAAGGCGGTTCTGTTGTTCGAACCTTTCTCGACGATAAATCGCTGGCATCCGAGTGGCATGTCCGTGGAGTCACCCGCAACACCTCGTCTGCTGCCGCCACCGAGCTAGCCAGCCTCGGCGCGGAGATGGTCTCTGGCTCTCTCGACTTCGTCACGGACCTGCGCGCAGCCTTCAAAGACGCCACTGCCATATTTGCCGTCACAGACTTCTGGAGCGTCATCCAAGATCCAGTCGTCGCCCAGAAAGCCCAAGAGAAGGGTGTTCATCCCGCCGTCGTCGCTCAAGAGACTGAGGAGCAATGGGGCTACAACCTCGCTGCCGCCGCTGCAGACATCCCCACCCTGGAGCGCTTCGTCTTCAGCAACCTGCCCGGTGTCAACGAGCTGAGCCACGGGAAGCTCAAGCATGTGCACCACTACGACGGCAAGTGGAACATCGTTAAGCACATCGAGCAGACTTACCCTACCCTGTGGTCCAAGACGTCCCAGATTTTGGTCGGACACTACAACTCCAACATCCTGCCGGGCTCCTACTTCGTCCCGCGCTGGAACCCCGAGACCAAGCGGGCCGAGTTCGACGGCCCCACCTCGGGCGACGT
The DNA here is from genome assembly GCA_027406125.1 of Colletotrichum tropicale. Lineage (NCBI taxonomy): Eukaryota > Fungi > Ascomycota > Sordariomycetes > Glomerellales > Glomerellaceae > Colletotrichum > Colletotrichum tropicale. The sequence goes on from JANVYH010000002.1 coordinate 6,681,735, forward strand.
CGCCGTGCCGTTCATCGATGCGCCGAAGAGCACGGGCCCGTTCGTCAGGGCCCTGATCGTCGACGAGCCGGCTGGGACCATCCTTGCCGCGTACGACGAGTACCAGTCGCGTTTCCAGACGGCAGATGCTCTTGCACAGATCACTGGTCGAGAGTTTGGCTATGTCCAGAAGAGCGTGGACGAGTTAGCCGCTGGTGACCCCTTGGGCTTGGAGGTGCCTCAGACTCACCTATTCGTGTATGAATACGGCTTCTTCGGTGAAAATGTTGAAGGATGGAAGGATAAACTGACTTGGCCTTCTGATCTCAAGGTCAAGATTGAGCCTCCCAGTCTTTCCAGGTGGTTGGAGGAGCAAGACTGGAGTCCTGTGTTTGCATCTGCCTAAGCTGTGTAGAAGGTCGACCTCAGCCAGTCTCACCGCATATTTCCTCCATGTCGATAGACGTTCTTCCCTCTTGGCCTTCGCTAATCCCATACCTCTCAATTCAACATCTTGACCCCTTGTGCAGCTATCTCTGATCTTTACAGCCAAGGAGCTCGCCGCTCGCCGACCAGCTATCATGATTGCCGTATCCGTGCCAGACGCACAATCAAGCCATTTCGTGATATCGTCTGCCACACACGCTGCGAGTCGAAGGGATCAGGATAACTACCACCTTCCCAGATGCTCAGAAACCCGGCGTTGATGATGTTGGCCTCCCCCGCCACAAGCGAAACACCTCATTTGTCTCAGGGATGCTATGCCCAATCCAGCACTTGGTCCGATGCGGGCAGAAGAAACAGCGAGCAGTCAAAACTGTCACATGCAAGCTAAGAAGCTTAACATTGGCGAACGACGAGCGGACGTCTCCGGTGTTGATTTTGACGATTGAAATAAGTCTCTGGGTATTTGCCAGGCATCGGGTGAGCGGCACAGGCCCATGCAACACTAGCAACGGACGCTGTCAAGCTTGTTTTTCTCGAGCAGGGCATACGGTCATCGTGGTGTTTGAATCACCAAAAACAAGAATGGTGCGACTTCAATTCCCATGTTCCTTATCTAACACGGCGATAGAACGGTCGCTTTCGCATACCGTTAAACAGAGATCCACCACGAAAAGCCAAGACATCGTCACCCAAGAAGCCGAGTCCCCTTCCTTTCTCTCGCTTCTTCCCCACTCCAGCCTCTGCCGATTCCGAGTCCATGAGACGAACGCACCCACATGGCATCCACGCTTGTAACCCTATTCAGAAGGTAAAATCATGCCAGCCTCTCACAGCCGAGCCAAGGAAATCACCCAAGCTCCGAAGCGCGCTTAAAAGCCAAGTTGTGCCCGGTTCACAACAAACCCAGGGCCCTCGTGGGCAGAATGATAGGGACAGCCCGACAATCGCAGCGTCTCCACCACCGCCGGGCTTAAACCCATTTCGACAGCTGCTTAAGGAATAAGGACCCCCCGGTGGATCGGAGGTGGCCGCAGGGTGCACAAGGTGCGCAGGGCGGCAAGGGAGTCCTCCTCCAGTGCGGGGATTCGCGCTGCGTGGGTGGGACGGGATTCACGGGAGACACGGGAGAGACTTCCTCACCGGGCCGTCGACGGCGCCCTCCTGTCTTCTGGCCCCAGGAGGAATGAGAAGTTGGCGTTGCAATGCCGTTCGGTAGATGCGGCCTGACTAGCGCACGACATCCTCCACCCCGTGCCCAAGCCACCAATGAAGACGGAGGAACAGAGGGCAGTTCAATAAGGAGTGATTTGGCTTTTTAGCTTCTATTTTCCGCTATTTGTTGCTGGGTTCGCTTGTGGTTTCGACCAACCACGGCCGCGTTCCTGGCCATGCGATAAGATCCTTACAACACACCTTCCGCTTTGAGTGACCGGCGATCGACAACGCGACAGGGAAACCCGGCGCTGACAGCGCAACGCAACCCCAATCATCGCCGCGCCCCTCCGCCCAGCGCCGTCGCTCATGAGCTGTCTGCCCAGCTCCGTCAGCTGGGTGGAGGAGGGGGGAAACCGGTGATTGTGCGTTGCATCTGTGACGGGGAACAACGTTCGTGTAGTCGTCTTCCTCGGAAATTCCAAAAATTCTCCATCGATTGTGAAATTCGTGTATAAAGACGGTCCACCCCGCGATGTCTGGTTGAAGTCTCCTCTCTCTCTCTCGCCAGGCCAGTCTCACACACTCACTCTCAGTCTCTACTCGGAACCCCCGCCCGCCGTCAAGATGCAGCTCCCCGTCGTCCTCGTCTCCCTCTTCGCCCTCGCCGTCTCGGCCGTCCCCGCGGCCATCGAGAAGCGCTCCACCACCTGCGGCAGCACCACCTACTCCACCGCCCAGGTCAACGCCGCCTCCAACGCCGCCTGCACGCACGTCAAGGCCGGCACCGTCGCCGGCTCCTCCACCTACCCCCACCGTTACAACAACTACGAGGGCTTCGACTTCGACGTCAGTGGCCCGTGGTACGAGTTCCCCATCAAGACCAGCGGCGTCTACACCGGAGGTGAGTCTTGTTTGTTTTATGTGTCTCGTTGTGCTGCCTGACCCCTGGCTTGGCTGTGTTGCGGAAAGCGTCATGTGTTATATGTCTGGCCACGACTAACGAGTACAATCAGGCTCCCCCGGCGCCGACCGTGTCGTCATCAACGCCAGCTGCGGACAGGCCGGCCAGATCACCCACACCGGTGCCAGCGGCAACAACTTCGTCGGCTGCTCTGGCACTTCTTAGATGCGCAAAGGCATCTGGGATCCTATGAGGGATTGGGGGTTGTAGAGAAGGTGAAAGGGGGTTTTATGGATTATGAACATATTTTGATTCAAAATTGAACATATGGACGCTTGCTGCGTCGTTATCTACCCACCTCGCCATGTGAAGTCTGAGCCTCTTTGCTGTGAATTGGAATTGCGTTCTGGCTGGCGAGTTGCTATGACGTACGGCTCGTTGTACATGACATCGATGGAAGGGGCCTGTACTTACATGTGTGAAGTAATAATTGCTGCATGTTATAAGTGTGCTGGGCCAGTACTATTTCTACATGTACGTCCTCTTCAGATGGCACTCGTGAATATTCTCTTTGCAAAATAGAATTGATATGACAGTTGACTGCAATCAGAAAGGCTGTTCCCCGGCGACATACGCATGGAAAGAAACATGACGACCACCTCAATTGATTTGATCAAAGAGCGGCACGTTCACGTCACTGTTCCAGTTCAATAGAGAAGCTTTAACATAATTTGATTATTTTTCAGCGTGCTCTTGTCGTTTCCCAAGTTGGGCTATCCTGCTGAGTTTCGGGCACTATTGGTGGCTCAGACGACTCATTCCTGGGTTTCTTTCTTGTGTCATTTTCGTTCTTTGCACGGCAGGTTACCGCCTGCTGATGGGTCCTTTTCACCGCCAGATAATTGACGCAGATATTGATAAGGGCTACGATGGACAATAAGGACTAAGCATAATAGACAAATGTGTACAGATTCCCTATACCGTACATAAAGAGAGCGTCGGTCGCTGGAAGTAATTGCCGCCTACGTTTCCCTCCAACACACTGTGACTAATAATTTTATTCCTTTAATATCAGAGTGTCGTCATTGAGAAACTCCGCAACCAGCATATGAGGAGCGGTTCTGGCGTCGCGAAAACTGCCCGAAGACAGTTGAGATTCATCTGAATGAAGTTTACACGAACAGACGCAGAGTTTATGACAAGCATGATAGAACGCTCAACTAGAGGATACTCACTAGAATGTCTGGCTTGTCAAAGCGAAGGGTTGAGGGTGAAACGAAAACGATCAACACTGGCTTCAGGCCTATGGTATACTTCAGTGCTTAGCTATATATCTTATGCCTAACTTCAAAGTCGACGTCTGGAGTTGTTACAGCCGCATCGTGGAATACTCTTCAATAGTACGAAAACGGTCAAAGAAAATGAAGAAAAAGCCGTTGAGGCTTTTACGCCTCGTATTCACACGTCCTTCAATCAGAGTCTGGCCAGACCGCCACGATTTAGATGGTGTCTTGGCAGGGATGATCCGGTGAGTGTGGTCAGAAAGGGTGATAATTCCTCCGCTCAGGGTATGGCAAAGGCTGGGGTCAGAGTACCTGGCGCCACACGAGCGAATGAAGAGCCGAGCTAAATTTCAGCTTTCGCGCACGCCTGTTTGAAAATGATCGACCTGGATGCAAGTTGTTTTGCATACAGCCAATCATGGCAATTTCGAACCTTCAGCCACTTCGTAATGTAATGTAGGCCAGCATGTCGCGAGAATGAGGCGTTCTTGGCATGATAAGGCAGACATGAGAAAATGGAAATTAGGCGAGGAAGGCCGTTCTCCGGCCAGCGCTGCCAGATATATGCAGCGAGTACAGCTCACGTCGCTCTTGGAGAGGTCTAGTGATTTGTTCCATTTTCGCCCACTACCGTTTGCGGGAACGTTGTGCATAGCAAACTGTCAAACGTTCAACCCCTAGCAGCGTTTGCGATGATTGAAATCACTGTCGGGTACGTGGCCGGTATCATTGCGGCGGCCATCGTTGTCGGTAGGCACTTTTCTGTTTCACAGTATCTATAAATGCTCCGAGGATTGGAAAAGCAATTGACTTGAAACTCAAGCCCAGGTATGGTGTCCGACCGCCGTCGCTTTGATACTAGCGGGTTTGCTGCGAGACACAGAGACCGCTGCCACATGGTATACATCAGCTATATTGACAATTAGTGAATCATTTGGGTAGGCATACTGACGAGGTAATGATGCAGGAACATCGCCAGTCGTGTTTTTCAGCGAACATGGTGGCCCACCATCCTCCAGTCCGACTCGGTTCAGAGCCGTGGCGCCCGCCTCAACATCACTATTATCTCCTGGACGGTACCCATCATCGCCTTCCTGATCGCCGTAACTGGTGTCGTCACCCCGTTAGGTCTTTATGAGGAGCTCGATACACTCGAGCCAAAACTTGCTTCATTTTCATACGTCAAGGATATTGGGTCTTTTGGCATCGCCACGTCACAAAGGGGGCATCATAACTTTTCGCGTACCTGTAGTCAGGGGCAGACTCTCCTCCTCCAAGGACCCGTGCCATGCCCCTACTCTGGTAATATTGTCACGGTCACCAATAGCAGCGGCAATCTGACCTTTCACATGCCTTTCGGCTACAGCTCGAAGATTGACCCACTCGCGATGGAGATATTCTCCAGCGGGACGAAGAATCGCACGACGGTGTCCAACTTCTTTGACATTGAATGGCGCCAACTAACACAGACAACACGACCTTACGTCGACAACGGTACTGAAGTATCCGTGGGGGCGTATAACCAGCTGGAGAGTCACATCATGGATCCAACAATCAAGATTGTCGAAGGCCTGATTGTTGATGCGACCAACGGCGGTATTGGTTTTCGCAACCACACGATTCCCACCGACATCGAGCTTGGCGCTAGTTGGTCTGAAGACTTGCTGTTCATCGAGCCAATCGCAAGTTGCGTCAACTTGAATCTGACACTCGATTTCGAAGTCAACTATACTGCTTCATCCTTCTACAACTTCGACAAGCTCAGGCTTACTGACCGTGGGGGTTTTGTGAATCTCAACCATACGTATCCTTACTACGACCGCGAACACGCACAGTCGAACCCAGAGCTCAAAGCCAGAGCCTACAAGGCAGGCGTCCTTAACAATTTCTTCAGCATGGTATATCTCAATGTCACAACTATGACCAACGCGACAGCCGGCACCAAGGCGTTCTCGTACCTTGACTCCCATCTAGGCAAGGAATTCCTGCTGGAGGCAGATAGTTTCATGAAATACCGCGGGCTCGGCCTCAAGTCACAGTATGGCAACTACCTCGACTTTATCAGCCCGGTGAGCTCTAACAATAAAGTGGTGAACTGGACGAATCCATACCACGTCAGTCAGAGTGACTTCTCAATTGCGGAGTTGGTCTGCGCTGGGGCTGGAAATGCAGACATTGCCAACATCTCCATGATCTACGTGGGGTGTGGCTTGCTGCGCGGGGCACCACAGAGAGTAGACGGTGGTAACAAGTTGGCCATGTACGAAAACCATAGCAAATGGTCTTCTCCCCTGCATTCTTGCGCCGCCGCTGTCCGAGCAATCATCAAGACGGTAAGCTTTACCGTGAACGGCACCACTGGACTCGACAGCCTCAAGGTCATATCTATCGAGCCAAAGAACTACAGCAGCCCAGAGGACTACCCACTATGGGCGGCGGAGAATTCCGGGTTAACCATGGATGGGATAAGTTCCATCTGGGGAATTATTTCACCCGAGTATGCGTCTCGGCCGAATATTTCCACTATCAAGCAACGAGAGTTTCATCTTCTTGGGAAACAAGGCGCTTTGTCTCTTTCGTCTCTCGAACCCACTTTCGGCATATCGAACTACAACCTTCCTGGAAGTAATTTCGCACTAAGCATCATGGAGCTACTCTTCACCGATTCCGGCTTTGATGGAGCGCTTGATGAAGGCTGGCCATTCGATCTAGCTGGCGTCTCAAACATCCCCATTTTTGAGCGGTGGCAGTCCCTGTCTTCGGATGCGGATCGCGTATCAGACATTATCAAGCTTCTCTGGACTGATCTTGCGGCGTCGGCAGTGGTTGGGACAAAGGGCACATTAGGGCCCGGCAATAGTGTCGCTGATGAAGCAGCCAGGATTCACGTCAACCCATTTGGCCGGAGGATCAAATATCATGTCTTATTCGGAATTCCGGCGTTCATTCTTCTGATGGTTATGTTGTCGATCCTGCTTCTACTGGTCATAACAACCATTTTCCGATCATCAACAATCGGTCTTCTTCGACATCGCCTTCAGCAACTTACCGTAGGCAGGGTCTTCACAACATTCTTGTTCCAAAACGAGAGTAATATGTACATGTCGAGCAAGGAGTGGAGCAGGGCTAATGGCCGGAAGACCATCTACCTCGGAGGACTACCCGAAAAGGCTGTGGTGGTTGAAGATGAAAGTCACACACAGTACCAATCAGCAACACCAGCAGAGGAAGTGAATGTGGCTTTGATGAAAGGCGAGACCAAGCCGGGACATGAAGGATGAGCTCCAACGGGTACTCTTGGCTGCGTCGGTGGAGGATGACCTTTGTCGGCTTTATCTTATCTCGAAGTTCCAAGTGACAAATTGATGGCGGGCGCTAGTGGGTCCTAGTCGAATTCCTCACGGTGAATCTAGTGGTAGTTGTATGTTATCGTAGATGGGCCCTCCAACCCGTATTACCAGATGTAACTAGTGAAGATTGTGGATTTTCACTATTGAAACCTTTATTCTATGTAGGACATCATAGCTTGTACACAAGCTTCGTTGCAGAGATACTACCATCGCGGTACTCCTGGAATCCTTTCGAGACTCCATCGAGGCCACCAGGAATAACCTTGGCCTTATTAGGTTTGATCTTGCCTTCCTCAACCCAACCTGGAAGCTTCTCAAAGAACTCCGTCCCAAGCTTGTGGTCTGCCTCATGCGCCTATCTTGGTCAGTTACTGAAAGAAATGCGACACTGTGCGTATGCGACGGGGACGACTTACCGGCCAATGGAAACTGCCGTAGCGATGGTCCTTCAAGAAGGCAGTCCAGACAAGCACATCGGTCACCTTAGTTTGCTTGGTGACATCCTCAGTGTTCGCCTTTCCAGGTCTTACAGTGCAAAGACCACCACCACTCTTTTCGCTTGCACGAGATGCCAAGCCTGACGAGGACTTGTTGCCGATGGTGTCGAAGACGTACTTGAGACCAGGTGCCGCTTGCTTGATGGACTCGACAACATCGTCGTCGTGGTAGTCAAAGGCATGCTTCGCGCCAAGGTGTTTGACAAGGTCGAAATGGCGTGGACTACACGTTGTGATGACCTTGAACCCGTGAAGGGCTGCAATTTGAATTGCATAGAGCCCGACACTCGCTATTTATCCTTAGTTGGATGGCATGCATACACATGTTGGGCGAAAAGACTCACAACTACCGCCCCAAATGAGGACAGATGTATCTTTTCCTCCCTCTCGAGGAATCGCGAGACAATCTTTGGAGAACAGGGCAAGCCATGATGTCAAGGAAGCAAGCGGCAACGTGGCCGCCTCCTCGAGGCTGATATTCTTCGGGACCCGGAAGCTGATGTCGTTGTCGGCCACAGTGTACTCGCTGTACCCTCCAATTCCTTTGATTTCTCCTTTCCCAAAGTTAGTGCTGTATATATTTCCTAAGCTCTGAAGGCAACATACCTCCCCAAATCAGCCCAGCGATGATGTCGCCCTTATTGAGCTTGTTCACTTGATCGCCTGTCTCTTCGACTGTTCCGACAAAGTCGCACCCCAAAACCGCACCATCGCCAAAGGCATTCCCGTCAAAAGACTGGACTAGAGCCGATATGAGAATTACGTATCACTTTCTGGACTGGGGTTATGTACTTGCCGTCTGTAGGGTTCTGTGCAATGTGTGAGATTTTCACAAGAGCCTGGTTAGATGTCGGCAGGGGAATCGGGATTGACTTCCTGACCAACGATGGTTTACCGTTAGGCGCCTCAACCACAAGCGCTTGACATTCTTTCCCACTCATGTTTGGTTATTTTGACAAAAAGACACCGTGTCGATGATAATGGAGAGTGAAGGGAAATGGGTGAGGAGGCTATGGAGAAATATTAGATGGACGTTGGCCCGTTATATATCAAACTCTCAGGGTGCGTAGTCTGTTCTTGCTCATCAGAAATACGTCATGAAGGCTCGATAATCGCGTGTCTTGTTGCTGCGGGGTTGATGGCTGAAAACATTACAAATCGGTCTCGGCCGGATAGCAATTTGCGGGCCGGTCGACACCAAGAGCCAAACATGCAAGCCGGAGTGGGGTCGGATGCCGGCCGGCAGGGCCCGATCGGTCGGGTGGGGACCGGATTCTGGAAGTGCAAGTGCAAGCGCAAGCGCCAGGCGTAGTAAAGGATGAACATAGTCTGGATAATAGTCAAAGCTGCGGCCAAAGCTGCGGCAACCCTCACTCACTGCAGTTTAGTAGATCAGGTGACGTTGCCTAGTACATCAGGTCCCTCACGAGGCGGTATCTTTTTCTTCAGTTGCAGTGGTTCATCCTTTCTTCAGAGGGCGATTACTAAGGATGCACCAAGTGCGCTGCATGAATTTTTCATCTCCCCACGGTCTGCTAGCTGGCGCCAGCTTCTGTCTGAACATATTCGTCTCATTTGCGACTCCTGATCGTGGCCATCATTGGCTCGGCTGGTCTAATATGCGGGACAATGGCAAGCCAACTCAATGCGAAGGGAATAGAGCAGACCGAAACGCAGGAACAACAGAAGTATCGTCAGCGCTATAGCTTGTTGACAGTGACATTGATTCATGCATTGATAGTTTGATCCCCCAGAACCTTGCACTCGGATCTTCGGAGTAAATGGCACGTTCCCTTTGTCTAGCTGTGCATTTCTGTCCCGGAGGTATTTGGAGTTTCTACCTATCCAAACTCACCCACCTTCCAAATAGAGCAATCTTCTTACAACTCTGGCACAACAACCATAGAAGCGGCGACCGAGCAGCTGGTCGGGGCATGATGTTGCCCAAGCTTCCTGTCGAAGACTGTCAACTCGAGCTTAACCATCCGACTCCCTTTTCCGTCACTATCGATGCAGAGCTTCTGAAAGTCACGGAGCAGAAGCTTCTCTACTGCAGATTTCCCGAGGAGCAAACGGATTTCACTGATGACGACTGTTCTCAAGGTGCAAAGGTCGCCCACATTCGGGAACTGGCGGAATATTGGAGAAATGAGTACAGCTGGAAAGACCAGGAGGCAGGCCCCCCGCGTCCCGACTATGTCACTTTCTCTTCATGATTGTAAGGCTAACTAGCAATAGGAGCGAATAAACAAAACGTTCAATAATTTCCTCGTCAAAATTCAAGTTCCTGATTATGGCCTGGTTACGCTGCACTATACCCATACTAAGTCGCCCAACCCTGACGCCATCCCGCTCTTATTTGTTCACGGCTGGCCAGGATCCTTCCTTGAAGCTAGCAAGATCGTTGAGAAATTGACTACGACCGATCCCGAAAACGACAACTGCCCATCATTTCACGTTATAGTGCCATCCATCCCTGGGTTTGGCTTCTCGCCTGCCCCCTTGAGGTCGGGAGTCGGCCCTGCAGTGGTCGCTCGTGCGTTCAAAGTTCTAATGACTGATGTCTTGAACTACCCCTGGTTCGTAACTCAGAGTGGTGACCTTGGCGCTTTCATCACTCGCTGGATGGCAATTCAGCATCCCGGTGTCATACGAGCGCAACATTTCAATACGTTCCCGGCCCCCACTCCAACTTTCGGTGCCGCGCCGTTTGCCTATCTTCGGTTACGTATGTCCGGGGTACTCTACTCGAAGTACGAAAAGAGGCTTTTGAGGACTCGCAGTGTCTTTCACAGAGATCAGAGCGCATACATCGACATACAGGAAACACGGCCTCAGACTTTGGGCTTTGCACTCGGCGACTCCCCCATCGGTCTACTGGCGTGGTTCGTGGAGAAGCTTCAGTCTTGGGTCGATGCAACCGAAGCGTTAAGCAACGACGACATCATCAACTTGGTCATGATGCACTGGATTCAAGGAGCAACCCCAGGTTTGCGCTTCTTCAGAGAGGCGTTTGGAGATAAGCGGGAAGCTGACAAAGCCTTTGACGGGCATCTCAAGGTTCTCACGGGCGTGAGCATCTTTCCCGGAGAGACCCTGCCAGTCAGTACAGCTCAAAAAATTGTGTTGTGTTTACTTCGCTAACTTTGAGTCTTTAGTGTCCAAAGGACTGGGCCAAGCAACTTGCGAACATCATCTTTTGGCGCCAGCATGAACATGGCGGTCATTTTCCAGCTCTTGAATGTCCAGATGACTTAGTCAATGATATTCGGAGTTTTCTTTCCTCCAAAGAAATGATAAAGGTTCTAGCCAAGAAAGGGAAATGACTTTCGGCTGGAAAGGGCATTTGAGATGCACGGGGCTAACAGGCGAAGATCTGTAGTATGATCTAGCTACCGATAGGGGTGTGACGAGAGGTTGATGTAGGAAGAATATGAGCCGGAAGGTGGAATGACATCCATGGATCTCAGGAATTATTTAGAAAGTTTGGAACTGTGCGAGACTCCGTCTCACGCTGGCGCCAGCATGTCACAGATGAGACCCTGGGGATTTCGGACCGATCAGCCTGCTTTCGATTTGACTTGGAATAGTAGAAGAAGCTGTGAATGAGAACGAGCATGAAAATTGTTTTGAAACTCCTAGCTAGAGCTGAAGCTGGCCGCTGCCGTCCCAAGTCCGAGTGCGAGATCCTCGCGGCTCCATTCTCAGTGGAAGCATGCTGCGGCAAGACCGTAAACAGATAAACTCCGTTCATGGGATGTCATGACAGAAATGCAAATGTTCCACAATTACGGACGTATGCACAGATGTTGAGACGTCGTGCCGTACATTGACGTGCGTCCCACCCGCAGCGGACGGAGAAACCATTGGGAGCCGTTTGGACCGACCCTTGACATGCCCGTGCCGGGGAACCCGGCCTAGCCCCGTGTTCGAGGATTAAGGTAGCACTGGAAGCTCCGCTCCGTAGTGATCATCCTGTCAAACCGGCATGCGCCCCGTATACTTCTGTTCGTGTCTACTTAAGCGAGAGCTTGCGGGCGTGAAGCGCAGGCCTTTCTTGAACCGCAAACAAGCGAACAGATGAAGGGGCGAAATTGTATATCATCATTTGTCTGTGGCTAGAGATGTGCTGAGTCGGTCTTTATTACAGGGATGAAATACCATGTCAGTCAACGTCAACTGGAGGCTTTTTGAATCTGCCGATATTGCTGCGACTTCTTCCCACACCACAGGAATAATGTCTCCGAAAACGTCAAGTTGCAGCCGCCCTGCTAGTGCACACCCACATCCAACAAGGAGACTGCAACCACATTCCAATGAGTAAATGTAGCATCGTTGCAGCAATCCTTCCTCATAGTTGGTTCTGGTGTTTGTCCTCGGGTTGTTGTCACGTGGTGTCATTATGTGGGTTCAGCGGAGAGGATCGAAAGGCCGAATGTTTGAGGCAACGACTGGTAGTGCGCCGAAGAGCTCTCAATCTTTTGTACTCTGCGACGATTCTGAAATATCTTTGCTTTGGCATTGTGATATTTTCTGCCAACTCGATGATGATGTTTGATCCTTCCTGGAACGTGTACACCCCTGAGCGTTCGTAAAGCTCGTCTCTGACAGCCGGGTACAGCCGGCTGAAGGCTCTCTCTTCGTCATCGGTCATTCTTCGGTATTGTCGTTGATAAGGGTTCATTTTGTGAGTGCAGGCTAGCGTTTCGCTGCTAAATTGGGATCTAAAAATTTCACGTCGTACATTTACGCCCTAACTCAAACACCGCAAGCCTTATATATCTAATAATTCAACACGCTGACGCTAAGCTGTGTGTAAGCTCCTGATAAGAAACGAATACTGGGACTTATGCGGTCCTGAACTTGGGCGTACATGTATGCAGCTTTCTGGCGTCGACACGTTCTACGACTTCGGACGTCAATGCCCCATGTCGATGAGCGACCATGAGCAAGGGAGTTGAAGTCGGTGAAAGGATCCTGGTATCTACGTACACCACGCCATGGTCAATGTGCGGCGATGGAGGAGGGGTGGCATGTCGTTCTCAACCGAACCTTGAGCGCCGCGTGGAAAGGCGGCTGGAGCTTGTTTTGCGTAGCGCTAGGATGATGGACAATTGGGCAGACACTACCCGCCCAACAGGGCCTCGCATGGATCCTTGTCACATTCGAGCCGAGACATTGCGTCGATTGATGATACCACCCTAGGCGGAGGGGAATGCGGTCAACGGATGGTGCTGCCCGTAATGCCCGTTCTCCATCCGCCTTGTGCGTCAAGGGGCATGCTCAGCCCCACACCAGACTCCATGGATTTGCTCTGCTGAAGTGAAGTCCATCCAGAACAGTCCATCAGAGTAACAGCATATTTCACAAAGTCTTGAAAGGTAATGATAGCATAACACAAACATTCTCATAAGCACAAATGACATGGAAATTGAATCCCCAGGAACCACCAATATCCGTACTCATCGTGACTTCGAAAGCCAGAACCCAGCCTGTCGGAATGTCTCCTGAGCTTCCATGTAGCTGCGTCGTGCAAGATCAAGCACGACGACGTCAAACGGCTCCATGCCATCACCATCACCGCTTGCCAAGACCGCTATAACAAACCACATGTGCATCTAAGACTGCGTATTAGTTATATTTTGATGCTCCCGTATCAAATTGATCGACGTACAATGGCAGCTTCTGTCCTCACCATTTCGGCAAAGTTATCTCTTCTCCAGAGCTTGTTGCGAACGTCTAGATAGATACAGCCTTTGTGACTATATCCAATCCGCTCCCAAAACAGCGAAATTCGCCGTACAGATTCAGGGGAAAGGGCTGCCAGGACATCTATCAAGAACTCTCGGTGTAATTGAGTACCGCATTGTTGAAGTATGCGTCGTATAAAAGCTGCAGCTCCGGAATGAAATAACACTCTGATGACTGATCCATTAGGCTCTGGTCTGGGTCTGATGTGAACAAGAGACATATTTTGTAGGGTAAAAGCAGCCTCGTAATAAGTGGTGGTCGGTGTTGATGCAGGGCTACAGTCCAGCTGGAAGCTCCCTTCACCTTTATACCATGTTGTCTGAACTAGCCATACCCATCCATGGATACATCAAGCTGAAGCTGAGCTCGTACACAAACATATGGAATTGCAGCTGAAAACGACTCAGGCCTACGTACTCTGTTTGCATTCGCAGGCAGACCACCTCACGAATCTGGCGGGATAGTGTTCTCGACACTCGGACACCTGTGGCGCAACGGTGCTTTCAATAATATGCATGGACTTCAAGTGGCGACTCGGAGGTATTGAATCATCGGAGCGCAACACGATGCGAATTCTTTATGGCTGAAACGGTTTTATTCTCTTGAATCTCTCACGCCTGACCTCTTGCAGCACTTGTATCTGATGCCATCTTTGCCGTACACCACGGAGGAGCTTTCCAGTCCGGAAACTCGCCAGAAACTTCGCACATAGCGCTCTCAACCAGTCTTTCAAGTTCTACGCAATGATCTCCTGCCTCTTTCAAGGTAACGGAAGTAGCTTGGTTTCGCACGAATACCAGTCCCTTCAGCTCAGGCATGCGCATTGCAAGTTGTCGGATGGCTCGCGCAGCCAAATTAGAGGCAGCGACTTTGACTATGCCATTGCCCAGTACGGAGTCGTCGATCGCTAAGTATCTTACGGTGCCTAAGTCTGTTGGATTGCATAGAGACATGACAGTAAAATATTGCGCGGATGATGCCATGAATCCCTTCGCCGGACCGAAGTGCAAGATATCTATTCGGGGATCAAAGAATATCTTTGGAGGATCAGCTAACCCGAAATGCAGGTTATAGTATCGCATCGCCTCTTGTCTCGACTCGCGACAGGTGTGTAAGTTGGCTGGTATTATTGCCGGTGAAGTTCCCCAGCTTGAATCGCTCGTTTCGAAGAGAGAGGTTGTGCCACATTGAATTGACACGATTCGGGTCGTCGGCAGGCTCAAGCGCCAGATCATTACGCGAAGTTCAACTGGAAGCTTGAGGAACAGATGCTTGATGCTGTCAATTTGATGGCTTACTGAGTATACGACCATATAGGGGACTGACTTACAAAGTTCATGTTCGCGACGCTGTGATTCTCAGACATGGATCTCTGAAAATTACGGTAGTTGGTGCAGCCTGGACGACGAAATCAGTTAACTGGACCGCAAGAAATAAATAAAATCCCAATCCATTGAGGAATGACTTTTGACGATAGTTATCCCACGGCGACAGTCACGTTACCTGAGTCGTGCAATCGCAGCCCCTCGAAAGCCGAGATTGCCCCGCAAGGGGCTTGCGACGGTCTTCGACAACGTGTTGGGCGTGCAAACAAGGGGGTTCTCAAATTCGATTCGCAAGCTGGGGTTCATCGGCAGGTAGAAATCGACGAAAAAGAAAAAAGGTCTGAGGTGAGGAGTTCTTGCCCAACCGGTACCTTTAGTCTAGATCATTGTATGAACATCAAAACACTTGCAGTGTACCCCCGACCAACAGATTTTCCGCTCAATACCTAATCATATCTCATATTCTGTATTTCATGTCGTGCTCGGTTACACGAAATCGCGATTGGTGCGCGATTGCGTTACTGGTATCAAAATATGAACAGGGGTTCTTGTGCATCAAGTCAGCCGCTGCCGCTTCGAAAGCTAATTTACCCAAGGTCCAAGCTACTCGCTTGGAGCCAATACCAGTTGTCTCGCAGTCGCCGCGAATCCACTTTGTCCGACTCTATCGGACTCAGAAACAAGGTTGTTGGGCATAACCGGGGAGGCCGAGCTGCGATGGACCACCGACTTGGATAGCCATTGGGTAGCATAGCCAGGGCCAGGCGGATAAGATCGTGTGTTCCCCAGGTGTGAGTGGATTACGACTTGCAAGACCTAATAAGATAGTGACAGGAGACTCGCAAGGTCATCAAATGCAGCCTACCCCAGTTCTGTCACCTGTCAGAACCGAGCTTCAACGGGCTAAGCTGCACCACATCGCCATCACTTGATCTGCGCACTAAATGCCTCCACACCCTCTGGAACGTTAGGCTGGAAAGCTTCTCCAACCGCTCGGTCAAGGGATCCAAGGTCGATCTCTCTGACCTAGGAACTTGGACCTTGCTGCCCAGCCTCTCGCGAGCTTGTGGGCTCTCGGACAGCTACCACATTCAGGCAGCGCCGATGGAAATGGCCTGATTTTACTAGGAAGGGGAAGGTCGGTCTCAAGTCAGCCAAGCAGCTATTTGGCGTGAGCCCTATGTACCTGAATACCGGGTTTGGGCAACCACGCCACGAGACTTAGCGTAGCTGGTTGAGTGACGATACCCTATGTCTTGCTGCAATGAATCTTCATGGTGTTGCCACCCACATCAGCCGTCCTCGTCAAATGGCTGTGGCGACTTCCTTCACTCCGCAACTAGTTTTGCCCTTGGGCTCTGGCGCTCGAGCACTCGTATGAGTCGCAGGCAAGCCAGCACGCAAAAGTTCTAAGACGTCGCAGATGACTCGAACATCACATTGTCGTGCACATTCACGCGTACGGAAATAACAAATCAGCATGCGTACGTGATGTACTTAGATATCCACAGTCCATCGCTAGAGCCGTTCATTTTCTTCTTTCTAGGAATAAGGTACGTGGGAAGCGACAACGTCACGTTGCATGCGGACCACATCTCGTGCACAACCACGTGGAGGCTGAGCACCTGCCAACGAGAAGATGGATCATCGTTGCGTGCTGTTGATCCCGAGGTCGTCAACCTAAGCTTGCAGGTCTACGAGAGATGCGTTGTATTATATCACCTTCCGAGTGGATTGCATGCATCAGAATGCCAGTTGTAGCGAAATGGATCGTTTGGCAGGAGTCTCAGTATTGTTGATAGGTGGAAACAAGATACGCATCGGGATAGGAAGCAGGGGGTTGGTATGGCGGTGTCGGACAGTGATTAGGAGCATCCCAGAGCCTTGTAATGTCAGGGAGGGGCCGTCTACGATGTTCCGCCGCCAGTATTGAAGAGCGGGGGAAAAGCCCATCCTCTCGAATTCGATATTTTGAAACATGTGGATTTAATTGTCTATTGATCAGGCGAGAGCTACAAATCCGGAGGTAGCTCCGGTCAAGCTCCAGACCCATGAAATTGACGTCGAAGCGAGCGGGGCCGGCTGCCCTCCTTGAGGCAGCGCGTGGTGTCAATCACACAGTAACATATGGCAGAGTTGATGGAAAAGCAATGAGCAGATGCTCAAGATTTGTTTGACCCTTGAGCAATTCAATACAGTACCCGGCGTGATCACGCAATGAAGACGGTCAGCCAAGAGATGAAATAGAACATGAAAAAGCTTTAAGAAAGAACAAATTCCAATTTTCTCATGTATGATCAAACGTATGACCTCTTCAATCCTTTAAGCCCAATCATTAAGATTTCGCCCAATCATCACCTCACCGGCCCTTAAAACACGCGTGCCATGGACCGCTACCCTTGTGTCAACAGATACAAGTACACCGTCAACTGTTCATGTTGGGTTTGGGTATACCGCTCTCGGTGTGAGGAGTGTGTCATAGCAAGTTATTTGAATGCATAATCTGATAATTTCTGACTTTGAGCAGCATAACCGATAGGATCTCAGGAGTGGGCCAAGACGGAGATTGTGTGCTTTAGTTGAATGAGAGGGATAAGTTGGAAGGGCGCCACACCAGCGGTAGAGAACAACCATAACGATGAACATAAGGAACCTGAGAAACATCGTGATTGGAATTTGATCTAATTCTGAAGAAACGAGCCGCACAAACGCTTTCAACGGTGAACGTGTGTGGCATAACTATGCAGAAGCCCTTTTGAATAAAAACAAGAAAACAAGATGATGCGGTTTCCTGAAAGCTCCCCTGCTACTGATTCCCCTATTTCTAAACCCTCTAGACCCGATATTGAGCGGCATGTAGCTACATCTAGGAATAATCACGTCCGCCCACAGATGGACAGGGGTGATGTCCGAGCCACTTGCGCTGAAAAGCTTGTTGATGATCATACGTCAACAGCATCTCCATAAATACGTCAGAGGCGGCTTTTAGCTGTTTCCAGGGATTTCATGTGTTTGCGAGAATGGGTCCACATGACCCAACATCGAAGTAGCCGATAGCTGGATGTCAGCTGTTAGGCGTCCCGCAAACTTTACACGCGGCAAATATTACTCACCTCTGTACCTACCTGCCATTGCGAAAGGTTTTCAAGGATCTGTCAGACTGTGACTTCAGACTAGTGGTCAGTTGTCCGAGGAACAGACTGGAAAGGCACATGTCTCGGGCTTTCCGGTGATGGTAACCAAAACATGAACTTCCAAGGCTTCCATGATAGTCGTACACAACTCATGTGCCAAAACGCCTGGGTGTGAGAAAGAAGTTTCGGGGCCAGCATCAGACTCCTAAGGGCCCCCGCCCTTTCAGGGCTTATCAAGTCTGGTATCTATGGGTGTTGTGAGTAGATAGCAGGTCCGAGCCCCCTTGCTCCCGTAAAACCTCAGCTAGTAGGAATTGTCGAGAGCGGCACGGAGCCACATACGCACCCCTGGTCATTTGGGCAGTCATCCGTAACGTAGAGGTCTAGCCAAGAGTAGCCACAAGGGGTAGCCACTAGGCATTCAGCACAGCCCTTGCGATTGGGTTGGCAGCTGAGCCATTCCCCTGCCTCCGCCTAGCCAGCATGTCTCGTGACAGGTACGCAACCCCTTTGATGTTGAAAAGCTTCATGAGTAGCCTCTATGTAACCTTTCAACGAGGAGCTTACCTGCTCGACGTAGGATTCGAAGCCTTTCCACTGGTCCTTTTACGCGCTAAATGTGGCTGGCCCTCTCTCCCTCGTCCCAAGCTTTGCCCATTGTGGGATACACCACCGCTCGTTTTGGGAACGGCCGTAAGACTGAGTTTCCACCATGCTTGTCGACACCCCATTGAGTGTTTGAATCCTAACGCAGTATGAGTAAGTCACCGCTGTTATGCTACAGCCTCCGCTCGCGAATACCGGGGTTGTTGCGGCAGCGAAAGGGTAACTTCAGGCCGCTTCCTGTGAACCAGAGCAAATTCACAACCTGAATGTCGATCGGCTCACTTTGTTCAGTGGTATTGGCTGTTGCAATGCCAATGAAGATAAGGACGATGAAATCTTTCATTTAATAACAGGTCTCTTGCATGGGTAGATGTTTATCAAATAAACGCGTATGCTGATCTTTGAGGGTCATGAGCACATCGCGCTGTCACATGGCAGAAGATACTTATGGTAAGGATACATCACGAAATTTATTCTGTTCCCCGTGCTTGCATATCCATTTGAAGGGGTAAATGAAAGCCATCTTGATTCGGTGGCACAAAGAGCCTGGCCAGTGGGCTTCATGTTTCGAGATCGAGCATTTTCTTTCAACCCGTGATTCGTCAGCCATGAACTTTCAATCATTCCTAGATGTTGAATTGATTCGCTTCGACTTATTGCTGTCGTCTCGTCTAAGACTTTTCTATCATAGTCCCCGTCTTCGGCGTCCCTATTGTCGATTAATTGTATTATTCCCACCCATCCACTTAGTCGGGAGATTGAGTTCGGAAAGGAAGTCATTCCTATGCATTTGGAAGAATTTGACGTATGAGAATGATTTTGATAACGTTGAGAATACTTCCAAGTTATGGCGTGTGTGAGCAATAGAATCTTGACGAGGTCGTGAATTGCATAGACTGCATGTGGAAATCGAAGAAAACCTGGCCCGACGGATGAGAGACTCGAGATCTTAGACAGTGCGCGGTGGGTGTTGCATTGTTCCTGCGCTTGCTTGCCGTCGACAAACCTGCAACTCAATGAAGAATACCGAACAGGAAATCAATTCGCTGTCATTGCTACCCACCGTGCATCGTGGTCAGGAAATGAACCGGTAATATCAACTACACAGTTTTAAAGGCGGGGTGCCCAGCCTGGGAATACTCCTCTAAATCTGCAGTGAGATTCACTAGTCGTCTTTGATAACCCGATTGAATGCATTTCTCCAGCTACGCGAGATATTTGATTGGTTCTCTATCCGCATTGTATAACTCGGCACAAACATTCCATCCGGAAGCCGTCCTCGTTTCGGACAGCATAACCATTTCGTCTAGCCCAGAGCCATACTTGATGTCACCTCGCGTTTAAGAATGATGGCGAACCCATGCTGAATGCAGTCTTTCCCGGAAAACAAAAACATTTATTTAAGGAAAAGGCGGTGAGTATTTTAGTATAAGAGGGTTCCTGAGCCTTGTCCATCCTGTTCGGACAGTCCGTTCCAACCACTTTTGGGACTTGATCTGAAAAGCCCACGACCCATTTGTTGACTACAGCGATGGCAGAAACGGTTCTTATCTTCGGCGCATCCGGAAACATCGGAGTATCTGCCGTTATCGGTGCCCTCCAGGCTAAGCGCAAAGTCATTGCTGTTGCTCGTAATCAGACAAGCGCCGAGAAGATATTCGACTACGTTGGAACCCGCGATGGAATCACGATCGCCGAAGCGGACATCACATCTGAGGACTCTGTTAGAGGCATCGTTGACCAAGTTCGCGACGGCAAGCTGCCGCCGTTTGAGCATGTTTTTGCGTCTCGTGAGTAGTTCTTGACTCCTTATCGTTGTTGATTCAGATGAACCCTAGCACTTGCTTCCAGAACACGTGACTGATACCAACTTTGAACAGCGGGAGGTCTTTATTGGGAGACTAGCCTGGTTGATCTCGAGGCTTCTGCTCTTCATGAGATTATGAAGATCAATTTTGAAACTTATCTATGTGAGTAGCAACCAATACATGCTAAGCTCGTCCTGAATTTTCAAATCTAAACAATCATATCGTAGACGCATACCGTGCAACTGTGCCCTACCTGCTAGAAAGAGGGGTCTCAAACAGCTCTTGGACGATGTGTTCTGGTGCCTCAGGTGATATGGGTCGGCGAGCGGCTCCTGCTGTGACTCAAGGAGCCTTATTCAGCATGGCCACTGTGGCTGCTCGTGACAATCTAGACACCAACATACGATTCAACGAGATCTACCTATCCTATAGAGTTCAGCACCACGTTAACTTGGAAGACAAGAAACAGTTCCTCGGCCTGGCGCATCTCCAAACTTCGAGGGAGTTCGCCCCACTCTACCAGCAACTGTTGGACAGAACGGACATTAGGAGCAAGAGGGTCAATGCTATCAGCCCTGAAGACGTGGTTGATTTAAAGTACGAAACTCGTTACCGAGACTTCTGAGGGGTGTCGGTGGGCGGTTTGTACGCGGAAACCTTTTCACTTGAGACAGAAGCTCGTTCACTGACATTCTGATTGATTATCTAGGGGTGGAACGTCGTGTTGCGCTGCTTAAATTATGGGTAAACTTGATGCTAAGGTGTATCTACAAAAAGGGACTGTTCATTGGTAGGTACCTCTAGATAGTTGTGTAGACGTCCATGAGTAGACATCCCACAAGCCAGAAAGTTGACAATTTTCGTGTCGCGCGTGTAATTCAAGAAAGATGCTTCCTGGGCTACAACTTCGATCTGCGATTTATGTTCAAATCCGAGATCCAACTTTGAGATGAGATATGATGTCGACTGAAATCGAATGCGAGAGAACACAGCGGAAGAATACAACGAACTCAGACAGTGGAGGGAGACAACGGACCGTTTCGTCCGGAACCAGCGGGGTTGATCACTGACCCCTGCTCCTCAACTCGGAGGCAGTTGAGCGCGGATGTGTGGGTTCAGATTGAGAAGAGCTCAATGTCATGTGGAACCTAGAGCGATAAAATCAGCATTTGTTCGTTTGAAGGACAGCTGAGGCGTACATGCTGAGGATCGGAGTATTATGAGCAATCGACAGAGAACCGCCAAAAGAAACGTCACAGTCTGCGAGGACAAAACTCCACGGCTTCCACGGCCACGCGGCATTGGTTTGCCAAGCAAAGGAGATGGTTCAGCCCACTGACGTGGCGGGGAATAGGCGGCCGGTTTAGGGCTGACCTACAGGGATCTTGCATGCAGATAACACGTTGGACCGAGCTAGAATCCTCCGTGAGCTGATACTACATTGCGTCGATATTGACGGACACATCGTATCATTCTGTTTTCTGTTCATGTCAGATCTATCGACTAAAGCTCAAAGGGAATCAACGTAGCCAAGGTTGCTACTGAATGTTGTTGCTGTTGGCTTGTTGCAGTCATTCCCTGGTTCGATAGCTCGCTGGCACCATTGTCTGCTCGCTTTGATGAAGAAGCTTGCCAATGAACATCGACTTTATGCGGATCTGTCAGACATTCGAAGTCCATCTAAGGTTGATTCCCACGTCGATATTCCCAACTCAAGTTGTCAAATCTTCCGAACGGCTCCCTGTGCGACTGTCCTGGCGACCATCTCATCTGCTTCGTCCCTTGGAGGAGATGAGATGAAGGCCCGTGCCCTCAAGGCATGAATCGGCCAAGTCGGTGGTTGATTGACTCGCCAGCTATTTTAGTTCCTAATAATCTCCATCCGGTCTTAACGAAAACGAGTAAAAAGTCCACAAAACGTCGCGCTAGCGCAAACTCTGTCGGCAATGTCTTGCCAGCAGATGGGCGGCGATCTCCGCTAATTACATCATCAGGTAAGACAAAACAACACCGGGCCTCGGGCCTGAAAAACTCAACCTCATCTCATCAAGATGCCCGGCATGCGACGACGCTCGACTCTCCGATCTGTCGGAGAAGAGGTGAACTCGAGTTCATCCCAATCTGTCGCGACCGATGCTCCCGAAAACATGAGTACCGATGAACAGCAGCCCGATGCCGACCGGTCAACCCCCTCGCCGGAGCCTCGACCCGCGGCTCCGGCGCGGGCGCCGACTAACGCGACGAGCGCCAGTGCAGCAAGGAAGCCGCCTCCGAAGCCGAGTCTGATGACCAGTCTCGGTCTCGATGTACCGACAGTCATGATGATGTTCAAGGGCTCATTACCACCAATCATTGGTATCAGCATCTACCAATCGACACCAGTTGCGCAATACTTCACCACCCTGGGCTACCTCGTGCCCATTATCTCAGTCCTCGCTCTCGCTATCCTCCCGAGAGGCAAGTATCTACAGAATCTGGTCCTCAATGTGTCGGGAATCTGCATCGGTGCCGCAATCTCCATGCTGGCCCTGTGGACTGGTGTCCGAGCGCGACACAACACTGCAACAGCCGAGGAGCTGGCCACCGGTTTGCCCATCTACAACTCCAGCCAATCGGCTGTTTGTGGCATTTGGCTGTTTTTTAACATCTGGATCTCGAACACGCTGCGTGCAAAGTATCCGGCTATGAATCTGCCCGTCATGATTTACTCCATCTTCATGAACGTTGCGTGCACCTTCGGGCCCCTTATGGTGACAGACGCGTCTGCAGAGTCATTTGTAAGACGACTTCTGGTGGCTATGCTCTCTGCCATGGGCATCGCTACCGGCGTCGCTCTTGTCATCTTTCCAGTATCCAGCCGAAAGGTTGTCAGTGCTGAGTTCAAGGGCGCGATCGGGTTGGTCAGGAAGTCGATTAGGCTGCAATTGAACTACCTGCAAGTTCTGTCCAGTGATGACATGTTGGAACGCGAGCCAACGAGAGCAAGCAGCGCCTTCAGGAAGAAGCCGAAGGGCCCCGAGATGACGAAGGAGGCCAGGGCTGCGGGAGAATTGAAGGGTACTGCTTTAGCTATCTCGGCTCTGTTCGGAAAGATGCATGGAGACATGGTCTTTGCCAAGAGAGATATTGCGTACGGGAAGTTGGATGCCAAGGACATGAGCGAGATCTTCAACCGCCTGCGGAGCATTATGATCCCACTGAATGGAATCAGCACTATTGTCGACATTTTCAGGCGGGCGGCTGAGAAGCATGGATGGGGTACGAGCGATGAGGGCGGCGACACGGATATTGAAAAGTCCTTGGAGCAAAAGGTGTGGAACGACATCATGCTGCAACTCTACGAGCCATTCGAAATCCTCACCGAGGCTATGGACCAAGGACTGGAGCACGTGGGTATCGTGCTCGAACTTACACCGAAACCAAAGAAGTCGAAGACCGCCGATGTCGAAATGGAGGCTGGGGCGAAGGCCTTGCCCAAGCCGGGAGAGTCTGGGTTTGCACAGGTTCTTGCGGACAAGGTCCAGGACTTCAACGATAAGAAGGGAGAGATGCTGAAGGCTTGGTTGAAGGAGAGACGTGAGGCCACTGAGCTGGAGAGACAGGAGCTGCACCTCAAGCGATTGGAGACGAGGATGAAGGAGCGCGACCAGACACAGCTCTATGTCATGCTTTACATGGAGAAACTCATGCTTGCGCTTGGTGAGGCGGTTCAGGACTTGGTCATGTTCGCTGACTCCAAGGTGGCCGACGGAACCATGGGCAAGAAGCGCTTGATCATCCCCTCCCAAAGGCGCATCATGAAGTGGCTGAGGGGAGCTTGCAGCACCCAAGACGGAACACCAGAGCAGAATCCGGACATGGCGGACATGGGAGCGAACGTGGTCTACGCCGGTGATGGGTACAACAAGAAGAAAGACCCCGAGCATCTCCCCGCGCATGGCGCATGGCAACATTTCGGCAACAGGCTTCGAAAGATCTCGGCGTTCGTCGGTTCAGGAGAATCGATGTTCGGCTTCCGTGTAGCAGTGGCAACCATGACTGTTGGCATTCTGGCTTTCCTCAAGGATACCCAGACCTTCTTCAACGAGCAGCGTCTCGTCTGGGCGATGATTATGATTGCCATCGGAATGACGATCACTGCAGGCCAGTCCATCTTCGGCTTCGTGTGCCGTGTTGGTGGAACACTCGTCGCCATGATCTTCTCTTACATCATCTGGTACATCGTCGTTGAGAGAACTGCTGGAGTGATTGTTTTCCTCTGGTTGTTCACATTCATCGAACAATACTTCGTCCTCAAGTACCCCAGGTTCATGCCCGTATGGCTCATTATGATCATCACCCAAGTCCTCATTATCGGCTACGAGCTTCAAGTTCAGAAGATTGGCGAGGTCGCCGCTGCAGCCACCGGACAGCCGTACTACCCGACCTACCTCCTGGCCCCTTACCGTCTTGCCTGTGTCGCTGCAGGATGTGCGATCGCATTCATCTGGACCGTCTTCCCCTCTCCGATTACGGATCGCAGATGGCTTCGCATGGACCTCAGCGCTTCGCTCTACCTACTCGCCAACTACTTCAGTGTCATCACAGAGACCATCAAGGCCACCATGAACGACACCCATGGAGACATCAAGATGCCGGGAACGCCCGCTCAGAAGATGGAGAAGGAGAGACGTCGCATCTTGGGCAAGCTGTTGCTGTTGCTCCCTAGCCTGGACAGCCACGCGCAGTGGCAAAAGTGGGAGCCTGATATTGGTGGCAAGTTCCCCAGGGCGACCTACGAAGACATCATCAGACGTTCTACGAGCATCATGCGCTATCTGACACTGATCGCGTACACCATTACCTGGAAACCTCGCGATAGACCATCTACCGCCTCATCAGCGAGCGATCGTCAGTGGCTCCGTGCCTTGAACCAAGTCCTCGCTGGCATCGAACCGACACAGCATACAATCCTCTCCACGCTCACCCTCCTCTCGAATTCTTTGCTCTCGGGCCAGTCGCTGCCTCCGTTCATGCAACTCCCACGACCCAATGAACTCACTCGCAAGCTTCTCCACCTCCGCGCCCCTGAGCCCGAGCCGCAGCCAGGCATCCAGAGAAGGGGAAGCGAGTTGGAGCACAGGCTGGTCACTGTCCACACGCACACAGGCGAGGAAGTCCGGTCGACGACTCGCAAGCCCAGCGTCACGAGTGACAATTCAACACTGGCAGGTATGGCCGAGCTCGCGGAGACGATAAGCCCGCCAGGCAGCGGAAGCATTCTCGACGTCAAGAATGTGGAGCAGCATGGGTACACAGAGTTTGCGGTGCTGCAGGTGTGCAGCTCGCTCGTGTGCGACGACCTGGAGGGCCTGGTTCGTGCGGTCAGTAGCCTGGTCGGTGTGGTGGACTTCAGCTTCAGAGTTAACGGTAGTGAGGCGACCTTGAGTAGCAGCGAGGAAGACGATGTGACGGGAAAGGCGAAGAGGCATTAATGAAGAAGTAGACTGTCACGAGCGCGTAGCTTGATACTCCTTGATACCTAATTGAATCATTCTCATGAGACGCCCGCCGCCTACTCAAATCATCAGCACTTTTGTTTTCCAATGTGCTTGCATCTCCTGCGAACCCTCATGTCTTTTGACCAAGCGAGATTTGGGCACCTTGTTGAGGTCGTTGTCTAACCTCTCCGGATGTCCGATAGCTACCTATATCAGTACGGCGGTTTGCTGCTTTGTCCAAGAACATCTCGATTCTTTTGAACTTGTGATTTCTGAATATCTTTATCAAACCTGCAAATAATCCTGCGAGCCATAACGACAGGGACGAGAACACGTAATCCTCGTTCGAACTCTTTCAGTCCTACCAACAACACTACGTCACAAATTTGGTCGCAGGCAATCTCACTTGACTTCCATTGAGCTTCCGCGACACCATCATGAATACTTTTACGTTCCCACTGTTCTCCAAGCTTCCCAGAGAGCTCCGGGACATGATCTGGGACAGTGCTCTTCGTCCCTTGGAACACGGTGTGCATTACTTCTCTGTAGAAGAATCAAGTTCTACGGGACCGGCAAGCCAGTATGCGCAGCGGGCGGTTGAGCTCTGTAGCACCGAAAGCGACCAGAACCTCTCAACCTACATGCTCACACGCGGTCTTCTAACAGCTTGCAAAGAGTCACGAGCTGCAGTCGAACGATCTCGACGCTACGCACAAAACATGCCGAGAATCATCACCTCCAAACTTCACGGAAGAGTACAAGAGCTATTCTACTATGACTCTTCGGAAATAATCATCCTCCGCCGCGGCTGGGGTAGAACAGGACACATTGTGTCAAATTGCCTGGCGATACCAGAATCCGGCAAGGGGCATTTTGGAGCACCTCCCCGCTTCCCCAAGCACATCGGTCTTGAGATCGAGCTGAACGACTACTTGTGGCTGGTGGAATGGGGGCACTCACCATCAAATCGCAGCCAGCAGTATCAACAGGTCAGATACTTTATGGCTTCTATTATGGATTGGGTGAATCACGGAGCCACGTTGTACTTTATCCGCCCGTCAAACAAAGCCTTTACCGACTACGAATGCAACTGGATGAAGCATGGGAATCTCGAATCATTTCAAATTGAAGGGCCGGTATTCAACGACGGCAAGTATAGATATCTGCCGGTCTTGCCACCAAGTTGCATAGAAATAGGGCTATGGATATTCATTAAGGAGCTAAAAACACTATTCCGGGATAAGTATAAACCAGATCCTTGCGCGAGATTGGACTCCTCTCTGAAAGTGATGGCTCGACAGCAAATCTCTCATGAGAGGACGACAGGATAGGAGTTGACAGTTATCTTTCGCTTGGGGAGAGTTTGAGACACCTTCAATAGAGCATAAATACGAAAGAGACATTATTTGACACCACATGTTGGGTGAATTGTGACTACCTAAACTACACGTGATAGCTCGATTACAGTGGCCATCCGGACACAGCTTGTTCAAGCATTTATCAGACGGATACTTTGCGGGTTGCGGAAAACATCCTTCGGATCCCACGCTGTCTTGATCTGCTCCAACGCCGGGACATTGCCCTGCCAGTACGACTCCTGCGCATTCCTCAGTGACGTGTCGACAAATCCAGGGTAAGTTCCAGTAGCCTCCGTCGGGACGGTGTTGAGTATCTTCCGGTGGAAGTTTTCGAGGAAGTTCTTGGTAGTCTTGCAGTCCCCAGCGGCGTAGGATTGGTAGAACATGAACTTGTCGCGGTGGGCGAAAGCCGTTGCGCCTGTGGGGACCTCTGAGATGGCACCGCCCACAGCTTGGAACCGAATGGACCAGGAGTTTTCCTCTGCTTGAGACTCCAATAATTCAAAGAGTTCGGCGATTGCAGGCTGAGAAAGTATGTCGTCCGGAGTAAAGCCGAGGCCCTTGGAGAAGAACTTGCCAGGGCTGGCAGACAAGTGACGTGACTCCTCGGCTGCGTTCTTCGCAATGGAGCTGCCCCAAGTCTCCTGGCTGAGGGAAGCAGCACCGCCAGACGGGAGTCTGCCCATAATGTTGGACTGATGCAGCTCCTCCCATGAACCGTACCACGTAGCCGAGATGCGTACGCCTGAAGGGGTCAAGGTAAAGTCGGTGCCGAGTCGGTTGTCCAGGGTTGGGTCGGCAACCAGCGATTGCCAGCTATGGAATGCTTCAACCTTGTCATCCAGGTTGCTGAACTTCAAATCGTTGGTGTAGAAGAAAACCTCCTCTGGGGCGGGGTGCGTCTTCATCACGAACTCGGTGACGATGCCAAAGCCAGCGCCCGCACCTCGCAAAGCCTGAGGGAAGAGTCAGCATTATGGCATCCGACTTCTAGCGAGGAGATCTTACGAAGAAAAGGTCGGGGTTCTGATGGTTGCTAGCCCTCGTGACTGTGCCGTTGGCAGTGACAACCTCAACCTCCTCTACATGGTCCAGTGTGGTTCCCCACATACGAGACATGGGCCCAATGCCTCCCTTCACAATGTCAGAACACTGGCACACCATAGAATGTAGATGTAGTGACTTACGACGGTGGCGTGACCACCAATTCCAATGCCTCCACAAAGGCCATGGGGAATGACTCGCTGATGAGCACGGAGATGCTCGTCAATCTGCCCGAGCCGCGTACCACCGCCAACTCGAACGTTCCGAGAAGGAGTCATCATGTCGACGGAGGTGTATTGAAAATAGTGCATGTCAACTGAGATGGCACCATCCTCGCCGCCAAGGCCTAGGAGATTACAGTCAGCACATCTCGTACCTTTGGCGAAAGGTTTGCTTTAGGCTCACCATGGTTTCTGTCGAAAGTTAGTAAACGTCAATAAGCAAGGATAGCTTGGTACTTACCCAAATCCGTGTCCGCCGGCCTTAGCCTGGACCTTGGTGTCGTGCTTGAGAGCACACTTGACGACGCCCACAATCTCCTGGGCATCTTTTGGTCTGATGATAGCGGCCGGGACGGAGCTATGGCCGAGATTGAAGGGCTGAGCCCACTCCCCCGCGTTACCGAACCGCATGCAGTCGTCTCGGCCAGAGCACACATCATTGAGACACGCCTCAAGACTTGAGGCAGTCGGTGCAACGATAGGGCCAGAACCGAAAAGATACTGGGTAATGACAGCTCCGCCAGCTAAGGTCAGGGCAGCACGCCACGTCTTCTGCTCGGTGGAAGCCATGTTCAGTTGTAGGAAAATTCAAGGAAGGGGTCTAATAACAGAGTGCAGTTGACTGAATCCATAATCTCTCGGACAAGCGAATCTCGAGCTCTTATACTGACGAAGATTCAGCCTGCCGTCCCTCCTGCCGGTCGTCGTACGGGTATGCGGCGGCCCGCATCGGCGATCGGCCTTGGCCCGGAAGGGCCAAGTCTGTCTGACTTCCGACGGTGTAGCCGGGTTCGTTATGAGACATCCCATTGCACGAATGCCCCTCGACGAGAATGCCGGAATCCGGTCTGGCGGTTCCACGATGTCTGACGACCCCTCACTTCCACGACGATCACTCGGATAAGACTTGCAAGAAACTCAGACAGCATCCTGATTTGGGTATCCCAACATGTCCGATGTAGTCCCAAAGTTGACTAGGCCAATTGAAGATCGCCTATGCCAGATAATCACGTCGGACGAGGTTGGTCATGTTTCAGTTGCTCAACAAGAGACATGTCTCAAACTCCGTCAACTACATTCAAGGCGGCTTCCATGGCCCTTGTTGCGTCATTTTCACAACGGCAAAACCTCCTCCCGACGATAATGCCGCGTGCTTGCATTTATTGTGAGCTTTGGATCCAAAGAATCGCTCACTGTGTTGTTGAAGACGCGTTCCCCTCATAGCAGGAGTTATGGATCATCAGCACATGCCAATTTAGGACTCGGTCCCATGCGGTGATCGTGACGTCGTTAGGGATAACGGTAGTCAGACGGTTGTAATTGCTAGTGATTGCAAATTCACAGCCGCAGATTCAACCTTCCTGGAGCGTCACATGCAGAATCTATTGATGTAGATCATCCTGTACCCGTCACGGAGTCAACTCGACCCACCGGCAAACGGCCCCACTGCCTGCTGTGGAATGAAAACGACGACGAGCTTCAAATGGGATGGAGAAGTAAAGTCAATGTCAACAGAGCGCAAGTTACCATATACATGACTAATTCTGTATATTTAGGGAAGTAGAGGATTCTTTGAACTTGCTTGGCCAGAGTAGTGACCCCAGTGGACTTGAAAAGGACGTGAAGTCGTAATTCTATGATCTCGCGCAAATGTGTTACATAGTTCATGACACAACTGCATTTCGTTCCTGGAAAGATGCAGATGGATATTCCCCTCGAGGTAAGTAGATGTCCTTTTTGATACGATTTGACATCAATTGGAAGCCGGTATGCTTCTGCGAGCGCGCTTCCACGCCCATTTGTTAGGCCCATGAATCATGGCCGATTCTCGTCCTGCCCAACCCACAGCTATCGCCATAACAACAAGTCACCTCCGGGCTCCCATTGTCACTAGCATCGCTTGATCCAGTAACATGTAAGGTATGTCAAAGAGCCGAGGCACTTTGTACTGTGTTGGTTACTTGCTTTGGACCAACTTCAACCCTGTTACAGTAATAACATCTTGTGTCTAACGGGCTTGATCGTGTCCTCGGGGAATCGACATGAGATAACTCAAGAGAACGATTTAATCTCCTGTGTATGCATGGCTATGTCTTCTGTGTTCTTAACTGCTTCAATCCAGGAAGACAATAGGTCGAAGAAATAAAGATAAAGGCCACACAACAACGAGGGACGACAACATCAGACGATAACAACGAACGTTAAGATAGACGGTAACGGCGGAAGACGACAGACAATCGCCCAAGCAACGATTCAAAGCCTTTCGCACTCCGAGACGAATCGCAGAATCTGTGAAAAAAGCACTTGCTCTCTCTACAAAACGCAACACGAATGTCAAGAAGACACCCAACGAGGGAGGCATTTTGGGAACTCCCAGCGTCTGATCGCGAAAACTTTGAATCATCATGACCACCAGACAACATACCCAAAACCTTGTTTTGGAATTCGACAGGCCATCAAAAGACAATTCAACACGCCGTGACGACTTCGTAGAGACAGTTACTCCACGCGTAACGCAGATAGACCCACCTTCCCTTACGAGTCCTTCGCACCGTCAAACGCCGTGAAACAAAACAAACACCCCCATCGTGACGATCCTTGAAACCACTCCCATATCCAATCTTTCTTTCCACGATGGAACAGTTGGTAAGGGGATTGTAGAGGGTAGTCTGCCCCCACGAACATCTTACCGCCACTCCCACGAGACTGAATCTCCAGGCTCCTTGTTGCTGAACCAAAAGCACACCGAACACCCCCGACATCGCAACTGCCGTCGTAAGGTAACCTACCCTCGCGGATTATTCCGGTCTCGAAGACTCTGGCAACCGCTCAGACCGCTCCCTCCAAGACCGCGCGCTCGATAGCCTCGGCTACCTCCCTTCCATCCCCCATCCCCTCCCCCACTTGCCTTCTTTCCATTCCTCCCCGGCTATCCTTGACCATGTATATCTTCGGGTCGTTCTCGGTATTCGAGCATCGTAGGATCGTTTCGTGGGACTCGTGTACTAGTTTTCTTCGTCTGTCTGTAGAGTGGGACGAGATGAGGGGGCGTTTGTTCGGGTGGGATGGACGTTGGACGATGGACTCGAAGTCTCGGATGGAACGATCGGTAACGACGATGGACGCTGGATGAAATGACAGAGGAGATCAGGGACGGGTGGGCTATCGAGGAGGTGATACTCGAAGACGCAACTGCCGCGGTATACTAGTCTGTCTAGTTAGCCAGTTGACTGTGTCCCGACGGAAAACGCGCATCGAAACTCGTCACGACAACTATCGCATTTTCCTTTGTTTCCATTTGTTTCAAAGCCGTTGAAAACACTCAGACAGAATCACATTTCGCTTCAACGATTCAAGGATGACAATAGGTAAATTCTGTAAACTACAATGCTGGGAAACTCGGAGCAGAGCCCATACAAATACCGCTCCCATCCCCCTTATCCTGCTTTCCTCCCCCAAAGTCTACTGTAGATCTCACAAATGACCGTTCTCTAGCGCAACCAGAAACACCTCCCGCTGGGCCAGACGGCGCCGGCGGACGGTTAGCATAAACCAAGCGGCCGTAGACTCGCACATCCCTCCGGTACCGAAACACTCTGAACCAAGGAAAGAAAAAAAGACCGCACCAGAGCACGAAGAAAAAGCCCCCGAAGGCCAGCACAGAAAATGCACCGCACGACTCTGGCAACAAGCTTCTACAGGTTTCAGAGCATCCAGACTTGCTTCTCTAATGGTTGGACTATGCCGGTGCCAGAAGACGCACCCGTCCGCGGCATTTGTCTCGCTAGGCATCACCCCCCTCCCCCCTCGCCCCCCTTTGTCGTCGGTGACGGTTTTCCGGTACGCGACGATTGCCGGCATCCCTACCGTAATCTAATAACATTTGGCAGCAATATATTCGAAGAAATATGTTACGTGATCCTGGAAGGCAGAAAAGTCCGTCTGAACTATTCTTGGGCCCATGGTTCAATTTCAGCCTAGCAAATATTGGATGCCACCTGTGGCGGAGCAAAGAGTCTCATCTGCCCAAGGCTAAAGAGACACTCCCCGGGAATTCGTAATCACATAAAAAGAAAGCACAACTGGTCGTATTCTGAACCTTTTCGTCTGTGCATCCATCAGTGCACAGTGACACCGGCAGTCGAGTCCCCCGCATGTCTGAGCGGTCGAGTGGAAGTGCGATCGATCCCCCGTCGCCCGGCCTGAAGGGAGCATCACGGGGAAGCGTTGGTGCTTCCGTGACATATTTGTACATGCGTCAGCCCGCTGACATCCCGATATGGTGGCGTCCTTTGCCACTGATGATGGTCAACCTCGACAAGTCCGGCGTGATGGGCCTACGTTCCGTCCATTGGATGCCCCGATCAAACCACTTGCTGCCGTTGGAACCTCCGATCGTCGTCTCCCGTACGCTCGACGGCGCGATCGCCGTTTTGTCTAGTGCAAATGCACGGGAGTCGCATTCCAATCTAGATAGTCTGGCCCACCGCATCGCACGTACGAGGCCGCATCATGTCCGCAAACTCTGCAAATCACACGATCGCCAACAAACCGGCTTCATGCCTGAACAGTCGAGCGCCCAACTCCAC
Organism: Colletotrichum tropicale; assembly: GCA_027406125.1. NCBI lineage: Eukaryota > Fungi > Ascomycota > Sordariomycetes > Glomerellales > Glomerellaceae > Colletotrichum > Colletotrichum tropicale. The sequence goes on from JANVYH010000002.1 coordinate 6,714,663, forward strand.
CCGGATCCGAAGCTGCTGCGCTCCTCATCACTCGCTTGCAGACCGCCCACCGCTAGCTGCTCTCGACTGAGATTGTTGGTACCTCAGCGTCGCATCGTACACCGGTTCAGAGGACGATGTAACGGCGGCTTGCCGAACCGACGTTGGTGGCGGTCTCTGTGAACTGGCGAGGGGAGTGGCCGGAAATCCTGGGCTGGCAAGCCGAAGGTGGCCGCGGGTGCGGATGGAATTTGGTTCGTTTGTTACGAAGGGCCAGAATCGTTTCCATCCGTCGCTTCAAACGAAACAATTAAATCTCCGGGCCCAACCCGTCGAAATGAGGAGAAGCCGGCAGGGCGATCGGACGCACTTAGAGTTGCAGTACAAATTGTCCGACCAGAGAAAAATGCTTCGCTAAAGGGCCTCGACCTGCAGAAGCGAGGGAGGGCAGCGAGGGACGCGAGGTTGGTGATGGAAAAGATGGTGTGGAAGGTGGGGAAACGGTGAGTGAAGACTTACGAGAGTCATACACGAGATGTCTGCGCCGTGAGGGATGCGGTTGACATGGGAAGAGCTTGGTCTTGGGCTTCATCAGGTAATTATGGCTTGGAAAATAACCTAAAACCAAGGAAAGCCGTGGGGAAAATATCAATATTTGCCATGTCGTCGAGCGCCCGTTGTCGAGGTCCCCCAAGGTGGCCTTGGAAGTGGACAATGGCAAGATTGCCCAGGCAGGGCACAAGGCGACCGGCTGCAATTTGCGAGCCGCGTCCCGCCCGGTGTTCCGAGTCCAAATCAGGATTCAGGCGAGAAGCGAGGATGGGCCAGCCCCCTTGTAGGGCGTCAACGATGGTGGCACTGCAATGGGAGCATATGTGCCCAAGGCCGGTGGGACGTCGATATGGTAGACGAGGCATCGGATTGTACCGTCTGAAAGCATTTGCTGCCTGCCGCAGAGGGCCACACCCTGGAGGTCGCAGTGGCGGCCGCAGACAACATGCTGTCAACGAGCATGATGCAGCCAGCCAAACAACGTCTGCACCAGCAAAATGGCGCCGCCGTTGAAAGATGCGGGCTGGATGACATGGCTAGACAGAGATGGCCGTGCTGGAGCTAAAGGCTCAAGCCGATCGTCCAGCGCCTCGTTTGGTTCCGAAGTGGCATGTTCGGAGATGTTGACCAACAGGCGTTATGGCCATCTGCGATACCGTGCTGATGCTGATCACTGGTGAGCCGTTTAGCGGAGGGCCAAGCTCTTGTCGCTATTTTGGCACTGGCTTGTCGTTGATCGCCCCCAGAGAGCTCCAACCGATATCAGGATAGTCTCTCCACAGAATATTGGGCAAGATCTTCTGCTCGGTTGCGAACTCTTTTTGCAGCATTGACTGAACGCTCATCATCGCAACACTGTGTGACGAGCCACGAGCGAAGAATGATTCGACACGCAGCATTCGCATTGCGGCAATCCTGATCACGGGTGGCAGGTTGATCTGCGGAATGCTCCGCACCGTACGCGACTCTCATCTGCACACTGCTGGCGACTTTCATCCGCCAGACATCGCGAAAGGTGAAGCCTTGTGAACGCCGTTGGCTTCTCGATGAAATCCATTGGAGTTGGATAACTGTTCTCGCGGAAAATCGTGCAGAGGCATCGGGCTGACCTACGCTGCCAGCCCAAAATAGCCAAAACAGGGCAGCAGTCGCAGCGGCGCATGAAACATGGGGCAGTCAATAAAACGTAGGTGACATGGGTTGCTCTGGAGTCTCGAACGACACCTTGCCTTGGGGTTCGGAGATTCGAACTTTTGGCGAGAACCCCAAGTCGTGAACCGGCTGGCAGTCTGCCCAACCATCCTTGATCTTGGTCACTGGCTCGATACACAAGTCGTTCAAGTCGCAGACGAGTCCAGCGCGCCATTGTCGCACAGGCCCATCGTTCATTTCGTTATCTCGCCGGCAACGTAGCAGCACACAAGAGCTCGAAATGTCACAAACGACAACCAGCGCCAAAGAATCATCCCTGACCAGTCCATCTGTCGCCTCTCGTCGCTCGGAAGATTTGTCGGAAACGTTGGACCGACGCGGGCAACAGTTTGGCTCTACAGGGATACTTTGGCGACTGACGTGACATTGGGGGTGCACCATTGCCAGACTGACAGGCTCCGGGGTGGTGGTGGGACCTGGCAGAGTCCCTGAAGATGCTGGGCAATTGGCCCTTCTTCAGCGGAACTTTGCGATTCGTGAAATGGATCCCCAGTGTCAGCGTCGAATCGCCTAGGCGCTGCTTGTCGAAACGAGATTGAGTTTGCCAGGGACGCCTAGCTTCGTGCGACAGCGACCCGCCACGAACGGGCGACGCGGCAACGAGCAATACCGGCTTCGTCTGCTGCGGCTTGAATGCCAGTGGATGAGACGAGGAACGTAAAGTCGTTCGATTAAGGTTGGGACCTTAACTTTGCAGATGTCTGACAACGCCAGATGTCAGTCAACGTCTTTGTTCGTCTCGCGGCCGGCAAATGTCGCACAGAGATTCTGTTTGCGAGTAATATTGTCTGAGCACTGCCTCAGTGTCCCACATAGCACGGAGTCTTCCTTGCATCGTGCGACTTGCCTGGCAGGCGGAAGCGCAGAAGTATCTGATCGCAACTGCTTCGAGCCATGGTTAGGTACACCGTCCACCGGAGGCGCCGATCGTTCTGTTGCATAATACGTTGCGACCAGCTGGTTGGCTGCTGTGTGCGAGCGCGGGCAAAGTATCAGAAGCACATGCAGCCGTCGCGTTTCTCGCGGTACAATGGCACCGCCTGGATGGAATGGCCGCGGGAGATTATCAAATCTCTCGAGCATCTGATTCGGCAATTCCTCCGTTGCCGCCTCTCCGTGGTCAATTGACATCACGACGTCGCGGCTGGGCTCAGAAGGCGGCCGACTGAGTGTCCGACATGAGCATGTGAGAACACAGGGCGGTTAAGCGACACTGAGCACCACCTGGGATGATGTTCAACCATGCGTGACGAGATAGGCGCTTGCTGTGATGATGCAGGTCATTCAACATCAAAAGCCTAGACTCTCGATACGCGGGGTCTGGGTAATTGACCGTCGGTGACTCACACCATGTTCGTAGATATCCCGTCGTCTCGATGCTGGGCCTTTGCGGGCCAAAGTTTGACAGGATGCACCCGAAGCCGGTTGGGACCCTAATGACGGGGCGCAATCCCGCTTTCAGACAATGCCCAGGTATTGGTGTATCGGCCGAGTCAAATATCCGACGCCATTCGCGAGGGCCTCCCGTGGAAAAGCCCAGCCACATCGGGTTGTGGGTGGCTTGAAATGACAAGCGGTGGGTCAGGGGAGACTTTGACGGGGGCGTGACGGGAAGCTTGCCAACTCCCGGTATTGCGTGCAGATGGGCGATTTCACAGTCAGGCCCGGCGGCTCGACTTTGGACGTTGTGGAGCAAAGACACATGTCGAGGACATCGCGGAGACTCGAAGAAAGGAATGCCGAGTTGATCTGCGGGGTCTGAATTAAACGGTTGCACAATGCGATAGTGCATGAAGGACGGATGACGGTTGATGTCATGCCGTGATACCGCCCGGGACCTTAGACGGGAGTCTGGAGCACTGCAAAATGTCTGCTGATAGGAACAACGTTCGGAAGCAATTGCCCATGCCATCCGTCGCGTCATATCAGCGGAACAGGCTTGGCCGCCCAAATCAGGCCCACGATAGCTCTCAGACCGCGGGTGCTGTTGGATCATGGCGCTGACTGGTGCTCTCGTAAGTTGGCCAGGTCTTGACGTCTGTAGAAGTTGAGAAACGATGTGTTCGGGTGATGTGCTATCATTCCTGATTGGGATGAACTGGGTGTCGGGCCCTTTCCCGTGTCAATGCCGTGCGCGGCATAGCCCAGCGGAACGACTTCAGGCCGGAGCCGATTATAGAGGGGCGGGAAGCGTTAGACGGGGTCTAGGCCTGGTGACGTGCATTTTGTCAACCACGGATTGTCAAGTGTCAAGACTGAGCCCTTGCGGTCGTGCGAGCGGTTCTGCTTGGCAACTAACATGGTAAAGACTGACCATCGCTCGGCTGACAAAGTGAGGCGGGTGGTTATGACGAATCGCGACTGATGTCGACCGATTTGGTGAGCTTCCGAGCTTCTCGCTCTCGCTTCTTTCGTAGCCCCTCAACCAGCGTCACCATCTAGGAGGAAAGGGTATCCATTGTGTATTTCAAATCACGAGACCAGACAAAAGCGGCGCTGATCCAAAGAGGCAGATTGGGTCCGAGGTGATACCCGTGAGGGATTTGCAAATGATTGCAATCGTGCCATCATATTACTGCGTTGCGTTGACGGCAGAGGCTGTGACGCCTTGTCGAGGCGCATGTTGTCTCCCTGCAGTAGACGAATATGGGCCCAACGGCTGCAGGGGCGTTTCGAAATATTTTCAGAAAAATGGTGCGGTATGTACTGTACACAGCAGGTGGCAGATGGCGAGTTGACAGCGGATGCATAAACGGGAGCCGGTGAAGATCTGGGGGATGAGGCGATCCCGTTTTGCTGTGGAGGGCGGCAAACAGGGGGCGAAGGTATGGAATAGAGTTGTGCCGTCATAAGTGCGAGGAGCGGCGCCAGGGATGGTGTTCAAGCGTACGCGAAACATTTGTCCACCCTCTCTGCGCGCCTGTTGGTTCCGTAGCCTTGCTTGGTGGCCAGTGACATGCCGGCCGGTGCAGCACCAGAGCTCCGTGTCGACTCTTGGTGCGGCGCGTCCTTGTCAAGCCTGCTGACCAAGGGAACCATCAGCGGCGACGCGCCGGGGTTCGGCGGATGGGAGGCGCGGAGGGATCCAGGAGTGATTCGAGATTGCACAGCCTTGCGGCGCCCGTTTGAAGGGGCAGATGTTTGGTGTTGTTGAATTTTCGCGTGCCCACCGTAGAGAGGAGAGTTTCCTTTTTCTCGTCCCGCGGACGACCCGCCGGAAGCCGAAGGGAGCTGACGGGAAGCTCCCCACGAATGATGGAGACGGTACGGGGCCTCTGAGGAGAGAAGGGTCCGTAAAGAGGACGAGAGGCTTTTTGCGACTCGTCAATTGAGAAGCTTCACAGTGATAGGTCGTCGTGCCCATGCCAAGATGAGGTAAATCTCCGCTATGCCGACATCCGCAATTTGACGATCCGGTTGACAGAAGCCGAAAGCGCGAAGCGACAATGTGACGATGCTGGAACGGAGATTGGAGATGGACAGAGTCAGAGGGGTGCAGTTGAAGAGGATCTTGTGCTCGTGGAGTCGTCGGGTCGAGGGCGATGGGCTGGAGCCCCCATCCGCCGGTGTTATTAGGTGGTGCTGGACGCTGTATGTCAGAACCTAGGGAGGTGAGGTCCAGTAAGGCGCTGGCCAGGGACGGAGGACGGTCCGATGAGGAAGGATGTCGGACATTGCCGCAGTGAGGTCAGCAAAGTCAGACAGAGTGTCTCGCGACAGTGCCGCTGCAATTGGTCGAGGGCGTGATGGGCAGCAGATGGTTTGATGGCAGTCGGGCCCGAGGCGATGCTGATTGACGGGGCCGTGAGGTAACGTTGGCAAGGGAAGGAGATGACAGCGGCAGCGGGTGGAAGGGGAAGGGGGACGGGGGGCTTGCTTGCTGCTGGGGCGGTAGAAGGACGGAAGCTTCTTTGCTTGTTCGATGCAGATGAGGAAAGTCTGGAAGGGACAGCGAAGGGTACCTATGGAGGTTAGAGGGAGGTGAGGTTGTCAACGGATGGACGAATGGGAGACCTGGGACTGGGGGGGAAGGAGGCGGAGGGGGAGATAGTGTGGCCGGATAATAATGGACGGGACGGGATGAGCACTGGAGTTATGCACGTTGGAAGAGGAAGGGGCGTTGGAGGGTTGATGTCTCTGTGCCTGCGGTTGTCGTTCGTCGTTCGTCGTACCTGACAGTTCGTCGTCCTGCGCACCTCACACTCACCTCTGAGCTCTGTCGTGCCTGCCGTACCTGGCTGTCTGGAGGGGGAGTAGGAGGGGAGGTAGGTGGGCTGCCTTAGGACGGGATTGGCAGGACGGGAAGGAGCGAGAAAGAAGCCGAACGAGGGATGCCAGTCGAGGGCCAATGGCGGAGCATCACTGGCTAGCGCGAGAGGAAAACGGTGGGGCTGACGCCGTTGCGATTCACATTGTTTTGATGATTGCGCGCACTGTAACGGCGCCCGCGTTTGTTGTGTTGAAACACCGTGCCAATTGTGGGGTTCGGACGACCTCACACACGTCCAGGAAGACGCCGGACGACGAGGGAAGGCAAGGCGCTGCACGGATATCCACGACAGTCAACGTAAGGCAGGAAGGGCCGCCGGATACACTGGTGCGGGCAGGCACGCAGGGACAGGAAAGAGCAGTGGAGGAAGGAGAAAGTGAGAGGGAAGGAAAGAGCACGCTTGGCGCTTCACTCACTGTGAGAGGCAAGAGACACCTTCTCCGTGCCCTGCTCCTGCTCCAGCACTCGCTGTCCGACTCGACTCTCATCGCGTCCTGCCCTGGCTGCGAGGCTTCCTCCTGAGCGTTCCTTGGTCCAGAAACAATCAAACGGAGCGCGACTTAATTGCTGCCAGGATGTTAACAGCACCTGTCCCTGATCCCAACCCAGCCCGCTGACATAAGGCCATCCATCCATCAATCTATCCGCACCCGTAAGGCACGGAGAAAGATGCCCTACGCAGATGCAGATACAGTGGACGTGAACCGGCGGCTGTGTCTGTGGCCCTCCTCTCCTCCTAGGGCGAGAGGTCAAAGCCCAGGCTGGGGTCAATGACAGCTGTCAGATGAGCCACTCTCGGAGCAATGAAGCCTGTGACAGGCCCTTGGAGACTCGAGAGGCCCTAGAATAGCCGTACACTAGAGCGAGAACGACACGACATGCCCTGCTCTCTCGCGATGCAAATGACGCCAAACAGGGTTGCGACCGGCGTGGTTGCGCGATGGAAGGCCCCGTCGGACGACGAGAAGCCTTCCTGATCAAGAGAATTGTGTTTGCGAATGATGCCCTGGCCTACCCCGTGTGTCCGTTCACCGAGCCCCGTGTGGAGATGGGGAGGCAATCGGAGGTGGCCGGGCAAGGGAAAGGGGGACCGGACGAAGGAAGGAATCGTCGCCGTTGTCGATTCGATGTACGGATAGGTGAAGATTGAGTGCGAGCGAGCGCGATGGATGGCGAGCGATAGCGATGATAGCCTTGCAACCCGGCAATAGTACCATCGCCAACCACCCCAGAAGGAGATTTGATCCCGAGTCCATCGACAATCGTCAAAGCAAGTGTCTCAGAAGCTTCCATTCATGCCTTGATGCCTGCCTTCGACAGCTTCTTCCGCCGCGCACAGACGGCCGAGTGGGGCCTGTGGACTTCCGGACCGGCCACGGTACAAGGATGTATTGGCATCAGGGGACGAAGGGCAGGCCAGGGCTCATGGGTGTTGTCTGCGTCATGGGTCCAGTCAGTTCAGTGTCTCTCGACTTTGTGAAAGGTACCTACCTGGTGTATCCGTACCGTACTTTGCACCTTGCCTCTGCTATATCCAATGTCCAAAAGTCCGCACAGCAGGGGACCTAGGGACGAGCTCCAGAGCTGTGCAGCATCGAGACACTGGATGATGGGCGATGGATGGGCAGGCACACAGGCGTCTCTCGTCTGTCCTGGGCGTCACCGTTCAATCGTTCATACCTGTCTGTTACATCTGCAGACTGCGCTGCGCTGCACTGCACCTCAGTGGGGGACGGGCAAGGGGTAAACACCACCATGCCAGCCCATGCCCAGGTGCGCTGTGGCACTAGTGCTGTTAAGGCAGTGAAAGTGGACAGTCGAATTGTGGAATTGTTCTCCTCTGCCAAAGCACCTGCATCAAACGGGTCTGCTAACTCGATTCTGGACCTGGGACGACGATGACGGAGCGTGGCCTCTGCAAATCTTCACCAAGACGAGAAGGCTCCAAGACAGCTCTCGCGGTGCTTGGACGCGATCATCCTTGATATTCCCTCCCAGATGGGGCATTGTTCTTCAGCTTCAGGAAGAGGAAAAAAAAATAGAGATGCATGTGAGGTGGGATGTGGGCGACGGCATGGATTGGATACCCCCCATCGTCCATCGTCGGTCGCATGTGCAACCGCTGCAGTCCCGTCTGCTGCAAGTGCAACGGATGGCATGGCACGACGGGCAGCAGAGCAGGGCGGGCATGGATAAGGTAAGATACCTACCTATCTCCCCGTCTTATGTTGCCTTGCCTTGGGTACGGATATCTCTGCGCAAGAGGGACCCGATGCGCGATGCGATGGCTGTATGCAAACAGACCCTGCTTCCAGGCACATTGGCCAACTTCACACCTAACCTGACCTTACACGGCCCGTTCAACAGACATTTCCATCCTGTTGCATTTCTTCAGTGCGTGGCATAAGATGCAGAGTGCATGCCTGCCCAACGCGCCTGCCGGCCTGCCTGCCTTCAGGGAAAAGCATGTACGGTAATTGGCTGACGGGATCTAAGGAGGCAAGAAGAGATGGAAGTGACGGGAGGTACCTACCTTACCTCCTGCCAGCCACGACAATATTCCAGCGCGCTATTGTCCCAGACAGATGGAGAAGCACCATCGGGGTGCACCTACTTCATCTCACTCGCCCAAGGAAGGAAGGGCCAGGAAGAAGGAGAGAAAAAATAAAACAAAACGGTCAGGTACTCCGTACAGGAGGCAGGTACCTTGGTCCCTTCCCTGCTCGCTCTGCGCACGGGTCATGTACCCTCTACTTCCGCGCCTGCATCCACAGCCCAATCTGTCCTTCATCGAGTATTCGTACCTCCCTGATCCAAGACGGGGCAGGTACGTACCCTATCCACCTCAGGATGGCCCCGGACGCTTCGCTCGCTCACTGGGACCTGAGGTGGTGGTGGACGTGGACTGGGCATGACAACACTGGACACTGGACTGACCGGCCATCTCGCCGCCATGATCCATCCGAACACCCCTTCCCTTGCCCGGGTCTTTTCCCTATCCACGTCCAAGGCAAGGCAAGGCAGGGCAGGGAAAGGCAAGGCAGGACAAGGCAGGCCTGGCCAGGGTCCCGTCATGTCCAGGGCACTGTCCAATGCGTCCCTCTTCCAGTGCAATGTTCAGTCTAATGCCTGCCTCTGCCTGCCTGCCTTCCATCCTCATTACATGCTGGCTGCACTGCACTGCACTGCACTGCACTGCATCCACTGCATACTTTACCTACCTCCACAGTCCAGGTATCTCCGTAAGGTAAGGTAGGTGGTAGGTAAGGTAGGTAGGCAAGTACACCTCACATAACGAATGCCGTTGTACCTGCCTCAGGATGGAACTCTGTGCAAGGTTGAATGAACGCACCTGGGAGGGAAGGCAGGTACTTGCCTACCTACCTACCTACCTCACCCTACCTTACCCTGCCTTACCTTCCCTTCTTTCCCTTTACCTGACCTGACCTTGCCTTCCTGACCTGGCCCCGGGTGCTGCTCTGCGCTGTTCTGCTCACCTCGTCCGTACCAATTCGTCTCTGCAGCTTCCATCTCGACTTATTCATCCCTCCTCCCAGTCTGTCTCTTGTCATTTTGCTGCCCAGCCATCGCCAACTCAGCCCGCAACGGCATCAACGCTTCTCCAACACCACATAATATCTCCGGTCGAGGGTCCACGCAAAACACACACTTGCAGCATCCGCCTCGTCTACACTAGTGCGGCCAACTCCAACACTTCCCTCTTCCCGTCTCTGGCCAGCAATCCATCAGAGAGATATCCACACCATAGACCACAGACCACAGACCTCGTCAACGACTTCATCATCTTCTTGACGCCTCCCAAGACCACACGCCCCCCCTTCCCAGACATCTTCCTCGACCCCGTCCAGGCTACCTTGTTCAATATCTCCTCTCGGTTGCATTCCTTGCCTTCCATAACCTTAGACCAGATCCACTGTGGTGCTCGACCAGGACGCTTCAACGGCTTTCAAAAGTACCTCTCCAGTGGCCTGTGTCCTCCTCGTCCATCTCCGTGCTTCATGCGCCACCGACTCGGCCGCACGGAGCTTCATTCAACTCGAGTCTCCCATCGGCTCCTTCCATCAACCTCCGTCTTGAACCATCTTTCTGCTCACATCTCGACTGTCCCCGGCGACAACACCAGGCCCGAGTCCTCTCGGTCAACTGTCCAGGCAAGAGACCCCGTTCCAGCTACGACACTTGCTCAACTCTCTCTGAGCTCCCAAACGAGCCTCGTACACACCGTCTCTGGGTACCGACTTGCCTGCATATCGCAAACCTGCTCCAGGGTACTCCAAACTTGGCTTCGTTGACCGCCCCCAAGTCCCGTTGTCGCTTGACAGCTCGCCTACTACCAACGACTGCCACCGACCAGGGGGGAGGCGACAACCACTGCCAAGGGATTTGCTTCGCGGCACAGACCAGAGCAGCGCAAGGATTACTACTCCTCTTTCCCAGCGACAGGGGCCCGGTCTCGTCCAGTATTTGACATTTTGCACCCTGATATAAGGCACTACCTTGCCTTACTCAACCGTCAACTTCTCTGTCTCTCCAATCCTTGCCCACCTAACCCAAACTGCGAACACTTCCGCCTTCTATTCAACAATTTAGTCTTTCGATACCAGCATTTAACAACTTTGATCGACCATTCTTCCTACGGTTGATGGGGTCTTCGCCACCATTTTCTACAAAAGCAATCGTCTTTCGTTCCACGGAACGACAGAACTTGGACCTCTATTTTCTCAAACTCAAAAACACTATCCAAACGCCTTCGCCATGTCGAGCCAGTTCTACGACTACAGCCAGTCTATGCCACCAAGGCCATTCCAAGGTGATCAAACCATGTCTCAACCAACGCTTGGCCACAATGGAAGCGCGCCAAAGCCGAACCTGTGGCTGCGCATGGTGCAACAACCGCGTAATGCGAAAGTTGCTGGCGGCAAGGATAAAGGTACGTTCTATTGCGCTTGATGTTCTTCGCACATACACCGGCCCTCGCCTGCTCTCCGCCTTGAACTCTGGCCTCTTGCTCGCCCTCTACCTTGCCTCTTGGCTTGGCCTCTGACCAGCCCTCAGTCTGCCTTCTAGCTTATGACCGATTGGAGCAGTAGGCTAGAGGGACGCGAGAAGGTGGAGGCAAGAGGAGAGGGAAGACCAGAAACTCGAGAGAGCTTTGTGGCCGGAGAACGCTTGTGTAATCATCCTCAAGCCACAGACTCGGGGGCTAAGTAGCCGGACGAGGCTACTGACTGTTCTGCCCGCCCGTGGATCGACGGTTGTTGACTAGCTTCGCAGATACCAAGCCCATCGATCCTCCACCCGTTGTCGAGTTATGTGTCAACAAGAACAATTGGGACTGGAGCAGATATGGCAATCCCGAGGCCGTCGTCCACAACCCTCACCTCTTTCTTACGTGCGAATTGGTCAGCGTCGATTCTAAAGACAACGACAAGAAGGAAAAGACGGATCTCACCAAGGCCCTTCAAGGGGTGACAGTGTCTTCTTTGCACAAAGTCAAAGACCAGCATGGCAGCGATGCGGCTTATTTCGTTTTCGGCAACCTTTCCGTCAAAGTGCAGGGGACCTTCCAATTACATTTTATCCTCTACGAGATTTTCAACGGGGAGGTTTGTTTTGAATGGGCCGAAGTCCTGTCGGAGCCGTTCGAAGTCCATTCGCCACGGAGTTTCCCGGGATTGGCGCAAAGCACGACATTGACCAAGACTCTCAGCGACCAAGGGATTAGGGTACGCATTAGAAAGGACTCGCACAAGGTCCGCACTGCAGCAGATACCGCGAGGTTTGCGCAGGCCGTCACTCAAAAACGAAGATTCCACGAGGACTCCCAACCGACCGTCGTCAAACGACACCGCGGCGAAGCAGCCTCTGTCATGCCGCTCCAGATGCCGCTCCAACAAGCAAACAACTACGTTACTTCGGGGGGCTCGCAGCATAGCCCATTTGATATGGCACAAGTTCAGCAACAGTACGCCATGGCGCCAACATCCTTGGCCAGCTACCCTCTTACGCCAGCAGCCACGGTCACACAAAGCCCGCCACTCTGGTCGAACCCAAACACTCTGACGCCGAACTCGGCTGGAGGTTTGACGCAAAGTCCGCCGCTCATGTCGGATCCATACGAAAGCATGATGAGGATGGGGGACAGGGAGGCGTCCTGGAACGCGCATGCAATGTACAGGCCCACATCGCAGATGGGCTACCGATACCCGCCGCAAAACAACGTCAACTAGCAGAAAGTCGAAGTTTTGTACGGCTAGGCGAATTTCGAGTTTCGAGCAACAAGGAAAATGTCAAGTTTTCAACAACAGCAAGGAGAATGTCGAGTTTTCGAGCAACATGGAGTTTACTTGGATCGAATCGATTTCTGCGGAAGCACCGTCCTGGGATTGCATACTTGGGTAGACAGGCGTTACGGGTTTAGGATGAAGATACCCCTGGGTTCCTTGGGCAGGAGAGGCAGCATCTTGGGGGAAAGATGGCACATCACAGCACAGCAGCATAAAACATCATCCTTTGTCGACAATGAAGACCACTTCTACTCATTCAGGCGTGTCACTGTGTTGTTCCTGCTATCCTTTGCCGCGCCGTGAAGCCACCGGACAACGACGGATTATCCGGGTACTTGTCCCTTGGGCAGCGTTTCAAGTAGTAATGTGGGCGAGTCCAGGAGCTATGGAGGAGTGAGGTGAGTGGTTTTACCCCTGTCAAGGTCCCCACAGCGATGCTACTTGAAACAAGAGTTTGGGAGACAGATTCGGAGGATAGCAAGGGGGTTCGGGGAGGACCCTGATTGCAGGTCCAGCCAGCCAGTGTCGAGTCAACTCGAGATGGCCTTGACAAAGAAATATTGACGCACGAAGGGGCCAGACCAAACTGGCGGTGCGAGTAAGCATGTTGTTGTCTGGGTTCATCTGTGGGACACCAGGGCAGAATCCTTAATTCGAACAAGAAAGGCTAATGATTGGGCTGGGTATCCGTAGAATCACTTGCAGGGCGTTCTGGCTGCGCAGTCTACGTGGCGCATGCGCAAGAAGCAATGCGGAAGTTTAAAAAAGAAGACCCGGCATATGACACAGTTTGGTTTGGGAACGAACCCGACTGACTGGGGCAGGTTTAGGTTCTGGGTGAGTGGTTTGGTTAAACGGCCCGTCAAGCCCAAGGAGTCCAAGGAATCCATGATTCAGGTAAGCTTTTGGGGCGAGTCAGGACGATCTGGGAGGCATCAGACGGAGGGAGAAGAGAGTAAAAGTTTATTGCTTATTGATAATGAATTGGAGCTTTGATCGGAGGAAAGATCACAATGCGGAAAAAAGGGAGGGGGAGAGAGGCTCGAGCGAAGTGGTGCCGTGGAACCCATCTCACACAGTTTTGCTACTAAGGTACTAAGGCAAGGAAGGTAGTATGTCAGTGTATCCGTCAGAAGGGGATGAAGGTTTGGTGGAAGGGTTCGATGAGCAGCCCTGCAGCGCTCTGATGGCGGATGAGCAGGGCAGGAGGGCCGTGAACACTCGGGGGTTAATCAATCTGAAGCGATGACAGGCAGCGGGTTCCTTGCACGGTGTAGGGCGCCTGCCGATTTGGGGACCGCAGCTTCAGCGCATTGCAGGGGGCAAATATGGGGGGTTTTTGGTCGAGGCTCAAGAGGGAAGGAGATTTCCGAGAGGCAGTTGCAGTCTGCCGGGTTGACCGAGTAAGGGCGCTCTTTCTGTTTACTCGTTGCGCCTTCTCTTACGGATGAGGCACTCACATGCGAATGAGGTAACAGCCAGCGGTGCCTGCCTGCGACTGCGGCGTCGCGAGGTAAGGTAAGGAAGGCAGGTGCAGTGGTGTTTCTGTTTCTGCCCCGCCGTCGCAGCAAACCTGAGGTGCCTTCCTTCACTGTACGGATTGTGACCTCAGGCAAGGGATAGTGGGCGGGTACGTACCTAAGAGGTGCTTGGTCGCGTTTTCTCTCCCCCTCCTCTCCACTACCAACTCCTCCAACACACCTCCTGCACCGCACCGACGCGATCCACGACGACCGCAACAACACGACATCGTCACCCGCGCGGGAATGCTCCTCCTTGCATCAACTCTTCTGCTGCAGTGAATCACATTTCCAGCCATCGTCAACTACACAGCCACGCCACATACACTCGCTGCGTCTGACGTATTTGTCACCGCTTCGGTCCGGCAGGCGCAGCGGCCATCCCAGCCAGCCATCCGGACGATCAATCGCTCCCCTGCCGCTTGGCCTCTGCTGAAGAACAATGCAACGCATGAATCTGGCCCTCTGTCGACGTCTTCGAGCCATTCAGTCAGAGCTTACAGATCTCCAATCTCGTCCCGGATGTTCGTCCCTCCATCCATGCCGGCCGTGGCTGTCGTCCCATCTCTGACCACCCGTTCATCCACACCACCTCCGAACGACCGGACCTGGACCTGGACCGGGCCCCGACTATGACGTGGATGATCCCGACATCTGTCGATGCATGGACCACGAACGCAGAGATCCGGGTGATCATACGGAATCCAGACGCTGATACAACTCTTTTCGCGGGTACTCAATGCGCCAGCGACGGCGGCAGGCGACATGAGCCTGGCAGGGCTGGTTAGACTCGAGCCGCCTCGTCGATCCTGCCGCTCCGCACCGGCCGTCCTGCGTTCCGGCGCCCGAACTCCGATGACTGTCTCAGGGTTCACAGATCGGGTCGTCTGTCGCGCCTTTTCTCCGATGGACAGCTCCGCGTCGTTGGAGATCGCTGGCGGGATCATGAGGCTCAACCTAGGCGTTGTCTTGCCTGCCGCGGCCCATTCCAAGGTGTTGGACTCTGAACGCCACCCGCTAGGCCCTTTCTCGGGTGCTGCCGTCACACTCAAATGCTTTGGAGGCTGCCACCGCCCGATTGCCGCGGCCGACAAATGCGACTGTTTGCGCCAATCTTTTAGCGCAACGTTCGATAAAACAAATGAATCGCCTGTATCTCAGAACATTAACTGGAGACAGCCGCTGCAGTCGAGATCCAGACCCAAGCAAGATCGAACATCAAGCAACACAGCACCCCGGCGATGGTTCCCTACATCATAGACAACTTGCCTTTTCTGGCCGCCCTCCCGGACAAATCGCCGCATTTGTCCACAACCGTTTGATGCACGCTGCCTCGATCGGGACTCTGCGATGCCGCCCTAAACGTCGAGGGTCCTTCGAACCAAGCGCCAGGAACAATGTGTCCCGGATGCCGGCTGGACGCATGCATACCTGCCGATGACAAGGGCTGACGAGACACCTTACCCTCCATCTTGAGCATGACGTTCGATCTCGTCTGATGTCCGCCATCCCGTCTTGGTCTGTCAACATGGGCTGAATACTAGACGACGGTTCGGCTTCTGCCATGTTCCGATGACAGATGACACGCACAGAGCAGCCGCTCTGGCGGAAGACGTGCCTGCCAGAGGGCCTCCATCCATGCGCCGTGTCTCGAACTTCCGCTCCGCCGCCGTCTGTTCGTGGGGGAATGCCACCCCCGGCCTCCCTCCCCACACCGCCGAAACCCTGGCCGAACTATGCCAGAGGCTGAGTTGCTTCAGGATCTTTTCTGCCAGAGTCTGGCCTCGCCATGGACTTTTGCCGCCTGTCGACTCCAACACCACACGGTTAGCAACCCTCGCGAAGGCCGAATTCGAAATATTCTGCCCCTTCTTCCGCAATCACTGCCCGCTCTGTCAGCGACACAGCGCTGTACACCAGACGGCCTGCTCGCTTGTCTCGCTTGGGCCCCCACACCCTGGGCGATGGAGGGGATCTCCGACACAGCTGACTGCACGCCTTAAACTCTGATTTTTTCTTTTTCCAACTTCCGTTTTGCGGCTATTGACGTTACGAGATCTCGGCTGCGTACAGGCATCTCTGGATGATCGCCATTCGCCTTATTCCGATGCAGTACCGACATGGATTTTGACTCCCCAGCCTGCTGCAAGCCACTCGAGGTGCGCTCATGTACCGGTACAACCACGTTGAAGGCCCGTTGTATTGGTTACATCTGCTGGCGTACCTGAACCGCACATACCCAAGACTACTTCTGCGGTGCAGTGCAGCAATAGCAGACAGCACACCTCCGTTGGCCTGCAGATAAGCTTGCATTTACACACCACCACCCACGCCGTCGACACGCCCTCTTTGCGCCCCCAACGCATGGCGAGAGCTGTTCTGGGTGTGGCGCCAACGTGACAAGAATGCAAAGTTTGAGACAGGCACACGAACTCTGCTGCGTGTGAAATGGACATGACATTGAAATGGGTAATCGACAAGGGCTCAATCCCCGAATCGGCAAATGAAATTCAGAATAGGCCTGGCAACCATCAGCGTCTATGCCACGTCGGAGAGACAAACGAGTGTCGATGCGCTGGAAGTGATGCCACTCGAGCTCGCCATGCAGCTTCTTGGGTCTTACCGATTGGGACCTGCGCGTTCTCGCGCGATGCAGCCAGTCCGCAATGGGACGACCGTCGATTCACCTTTCCTTCTTTGCCATTATACTCACCGCAATTATGCTCGTCTGATATCTGCGAGCTAGCTTTGCAGTGGCTCAGCATGCTGCTCGCTGCGCTTCTGCGTCAACGGTGGGTCATGGGCGGCTGTTCTCCTTCCCCTCACCGGTCCCCGCCTGCCCACTTGTCTATTTACCCCGGGCTCGAGTTAGGCTGGCTCGCAGCTCTCCATTGTCATGGGTGCGCGGGCGAGGCGGGCGGTGCCGGAATCGCGACTCCGAAAAGTTGAAACATTGTGTGAGGAGGGCCGATTCAATCAGGCCCTTCGGTACGTCGGGGCTTTTTACCCTATGTCGAGATCCCAGGACCTCAGGGAACCCCGGTGTTTGTGCGAAATTGATGGGTTCCGTCGTCTCAAAAAATCGTTCGATTGAAGCTTGAGAAGGGATGGCCCGTTACAATATTGAGCAGTAGCTCATTTCGGTGACATTGATAACGCCGATCCAATCGACGGCCTGGATCGCACAGGACATCTGTCAAACCTCATCAGCGCCAGCTTAGTGTGCCTGCCAATGCTCGCCTCTTGGCTGGCAACGAGCCAGGTTCACGTTGGCCGCGTCTCAGCCATGGACTCCCGGACTCCCGTGAAGCTGCCTGCCGCAGAGTCTCCGCACCATTTGTGTCGCGCGTTGCGACGTTCTAGACCCGACAGGTCCGTCATCCCGCCAACACTCTGGAAATACCTGAACCTATTGGCCGCTGCGAACTTCTTCACACTTCCTAGGACCCAAACACGGGACAGTCGGTCGGTGGCATTAGACATGCCGTCCCCACGTTCGCTTGCATGCGGAGATGCTTATGCGTAACAACTGAGGCTCACCTCGTTCACCGGTTGCTTGCCAGCTCCAGACGATGTTACGGGGTGTCCTGGAAATGGCGATGTTCCCATGGAAATAACGTCTTCGTATTATCGCCAATCCCGTTTGACACGCTTAAGACAGTCTGATATTGCTGTCAGATTGCCACCGGTAAGCCAAGTGGCTGCCAGCCACTGCCGTCCTCGTCTCGCGAAGCGCTTCAGTCGATCTTTGGCAATATGGGGAAGTAAGACCCCATTCAATGGCACGTGGTCAGTGCCAGATCTTAGTTGAACGTTGCCTCCCGTGAGATCAGCGGTGGCTAATAACGGTTTGTTGGTGTTGGTTGACGCCCATGCGCCGCGACGCACATTGCCACAACAGAGTGTGGGTGGGCTTCTACCAAGTGTGGCGGCAAGGCGGCTGCTCAAAGTAGTGATCTGCTTCCCGTCGTCCGGATCATCTCGCCGTGAGGTGGTGGGATCAGCAGGTACGGATTTCCAATTTGAACTGAAGCGAGCTGGTTTTTGGGGGCGAGTCTTTATTTGGCTGGGGCAGGGATATGCGTCGGCACCGTGCCGGTTGGGAAAAGCAGGGGTTAAGGAGGGCGTTGTTGGTTCGCGTCGCGGTGGCGTTTCTTGATGTGGCGCGTGGTGAGGGTCATGATCGACGCGTGTGGTTTTGATATTCGCAGTTCATATCGATGATTTCTGCACCATCCTAGGAAGCGCAGACGTATCTCAGGAAGTGCAGGCGTTGCAAAGGATTAAAAATGCTTCAGACTTTGGGATTCGCGGGGATATTGTGGTTGAGGCGAGGCACCAGTGACGTACTGCCTATGATTGGTTAGCTGTGCCAGTCGCGATATGTCACGAGCCCGTCTGAATCAACACCATCTATTGTGGAAGGCCCTAATTGCAGCACCTGATGGGACTGAAAATGAGACGTCATTGAACAACAGAATAATGTGCAGAATACAAAGAACATGAGCGATATTGCTCTGGGGTCTTAATACACCGACGCCTGCTTTATGGTTGAAGTCTGCCTTTACCTCGCGATTGCGGTCTTGACAGCATCATAAATACTGAAGACCAGCACACGCTGATTGCTCCCTCAAGAATGAGGTCATCTTGGGCGTCCCTAATAGCTGTCAAATACAGTAGCTGGCCGCTGGTGTGCTCTCGGTCGGTTGGTGACCTGCTGAGATGATGTGTTGGCCTAGTTGACGATGTTGAGTAGACAGGGCTCGGACTCCTGTTTGCTTTCACTGCTTCTGGGGTATTGTGACAGATGAGCGGGGGGAGATGAGTAGAGGCAGTAGATTGCGATTGAGGTGATGGGAGTTTCGATTTATGGGTTTGCGTGTGTCTGGGGGTTGGGGTTTGTCCACAACCTATGCGAAGCAAACAACATGGTTCGGCAGCAGAGACATCCTCTGCCGTTTCCATCTTCAACAACCCATCCTCAGGAAGCATGATTCCTCATTTTCATCAACATTGAAGAGTCTCAGATGGAGGAATCTTGTGGCGGTTTTATAACTAAATAATGGTTGGGGATGTTGCGCCTTGGTGTGAAGGGTAGGGTATAAAACCGAGGGTTGGAGCCATGATATGTAGAAGAGGAACACGAAATCATTCTCTTCACTTGGTTCTTCGGCTGTTGTCAGTGGCATCTGCGATAGAAACTGAGCGTTGGCTTGTTAGTCCGTAGAAGTGGGCGAGGCGCCGGGTTCGGTTTTTTTTACTGCGGCGCTGTCTTGGATTGCTTATTCTCGCGGAATAGCTTTAGGACGACTTAGTTGATTGGAGAGGGTGGGGGGCTGGAATATGCTGGGTATATCTTATGATGCCTGAGAACGAGATGTTTGGAGGTTTTACGACTTGCAAAACAATGAAAAATAGCAGCCACCGTATTGTTGCCTGTGTTGAGTAGTTTACTGCTGGTTGGTAGTTTATATACTGTAATGGAATTTCCCGTCAAGTGGATTTCTCCTGTTGCCCGCTTTCGTCAGTGTGTGTACAAGGTTAAAAGCTAGTTGTTGCACAATATGGTTTGTAGGTAAATAAAGCTTGATATTCATGGTTGGCCTGTTAGTTACTGCCTAAAGTAAGACAGTGTTAAGATACAACTGTTCTCTGGTGTAATAAGACCTCGCCATGAATGCGCAGACTGACGGGTTGGTGCCGTTGGCGTTTCAATATTTGCTAGGCGCATGAATGTATCATAAGAGGGAGGGGGAAAACGAGTGTGTCTCAGATTACTCTTCTCAGCCTAGTCGAAAAGCACAAGGGCATAGTATTTGAGGCCATCACAGGATCCTTTCGCACGTTCTACCTCCTTGTTTGAGAGATCGCCCAGGTGGTCTCGACTGATACCGTTCCTTTATCTATCCATCCCGTAATTCTCTTGCCTTTGCATAATACCACTTCCCCTATCGCAACAATGTTTTAAAACCTGACGACGAAACCTCGTACTTCTAAGGGAACACAAATGGTTAATGGTCGAGTGGGTGTATTGACATGCCCTGATATTGCCCACGGGTTGGCCAAAACCCCTTCAGCCTGCAAGCCTCTCATCGGAGAGATTCAGATCCTCTTGACGAAATAACAGTCCAAATAATCCAAACCTGGAGAGGTATTCATCGGCCTTTGTACCGGACCATTGACGATCAATGTAGTCTCGAAGGTGATTTTTAAGCCACAACACCTCACGAAGACGATCGCTAGATCTATAAAAGCAAACCTCATAGAGTTCAATTGGTATTGCCATGTAGTTGCGCTTTTCGGTGTCCCGGTAGACCGTAGCGCGTGAGGTGTAGGACCTGTCAAGGACAATTGGCTCGCTTTGCTTGGGCTTATTCACTATCCACACGCTAATTCCTGAGCTCATCCACGACCTGATGAGGGCAAGCAACGCCAGCCGTCTGACCCCAAGATCCCATGGTGCAAAGAAGCAATAGTTCGGAGCCAATTCGATGGCGATGTTTTTAGGATGGCCATATTGATCTCTTAACAGAGAGAGGGGGTCCAGATATGGATCATGTTCGCCAGTGAATAAAAACTCAACATCTGAAGGAAGGGCGTTCCCATAGATTTTGAGGTACATGAGATCCTGTGAATGAAGGAGATGGATCTTGAATCTTTCAGACTCTTGCTTTGCGGTCAATGGCGTTAATTGCCGTCGACTATGGACGCTTGAGCCGGCAGATGTAGACGCAGTTGTGGCCTGGGCCGGGGCGTTGATGAGAAGCTTTACAACACGGATGAAAGCGGCTCGAGCCTCTCTGCAAGCGAATGCGACCCTTGGAAGATTGTAATTTGAGGGATTTTCGTTGAACCACGACCTTGTGAGGGGTGTACTGCCGTTTGGGTCGAAAGATGGTGATAGCAAGCGTGGTCCTCGCTGTGTTGGTAGTTCATGTTGAGGATCGACTTCAACGCAATTTGAAGAGACTCCTGTAGTGCTGGAATGATGAACGGAGAAATAGTTGACTCCGTTCTGAGGAGGGGTTACTGCCATCTCCCAGATTTGATCTCTCAACTCCGGGGGGAGAGAGGAGAAAAGGGGAAATCCGACTTGTGGTGTATTAATGAGCTGGGCCTCCATCGTGAATTATCTCGTGTTGGTGATTTCCGCAAAGGCTGGGCGGATATTAAGGGGCAGGTAGAAACTGAATGTAAGTGCCAGACTGTGTAGTGGGCACATGATGTCAAAAGCTCTTTTCTTTTGGGGGTTAGAACAATCGCTTTTTAAATATTTGCTTAAAAATGCGCCACTTTGAACATCAAGGTCAGTCTAATAGTCAGTAAGGGTCACGCGAATAGGTAATTGGTCGCGCAAGCCCGGAGAGGTTCTGTTGAGTTGAAACCCATCAACCGACAGGATATGTCGGTGGACCAGAGGGGACATAATAAAAGTGGAAACGCTTTCCTTAGTTGGTAATGTTTGGGAATGGCATGATGCTGTCGTCAACTGGCCTGGGCCAAACAGCTCTTTACGCTGGTGAATTCTTTGTGTTACTCAAACGGCTATCGTCATGACTGCAAAGTCGAATTGGACCCCACAGTGGTGTTAGAGTACTGCAACACCCACTTCCCTGTCTCATACACGTCAAAGCTTTCCTCCTTAGACGGGTCTGCGTTCAACTTCTGCGCCTTCACCCGCCAGATGTAGCTTCCAGCCGGGATAAAAGTCTTATTCGCATCAGAACCGTCCCAGTACCAGTTGCTCGCACGGCCCCAAACAGCATCCGATGTCGTCTGCCATGACTTGGCGACTTCCTTTCCGGAGTCGGCATCTACGATGTAGATGCTCAAGTTCCGTGTTTGGACGAAGAGCGCGATCCAGACTCCGGGAAACATGTTGTCGGCGAAAGATGCGGGGACGTCTTTGCTGGTGTCCAGGGTGCAAGTGAAGACGCGGCCCTCTTCCATGCGCACTGGCGACGAAGACGTCATGTTCCACATCATGAGGTATGATGTATCCCGCTTGATGATGGGGAGTGTTGCAAGCGGAGCGCCGAAGCCAGTGTAGGGGAGAGTCAGGTTGTTCACGTCGGCTGAGCCCTCTGCCTCGATGGCCACATAGCCGCCGAAGAAGGATACACGTGTCGCAGCTTCAGGAAGACTCGGCTCCTTGGTGAGTGCAACTGAGACAGTAGATGATTTACCAGGCTCAACCTTGATGGTCGCTGGGGTGACGCTGACGTCGCCGTAAACTGCAGTGGCTTCGCCCTTAGTGAAGTTGTAGCCATTGGCTTGCTTGAGAATGTAGCCGGATGCTGCACCGACATGGCTCAAGTGGTACGTAATGGCCTTGGTTCCCGTGTTCTTGATGCTGAAGCTGAGTTCTTTGGGGCGGTTGGCCGTGTCGTTAAAGGAGAGCGCACCGGTGCTGAGCACTGTTGTGGAATGTACTGCGTTCCATGCGTCCAAAAAACCACCTCCTTGTTGGAACACGGGAGCCAGGAAGTCTGAGACCGCACCCTTGCCGTCGTTCCATTTGACCGGGCGAGCGGTGGTGGCAATCACAGCCTGGATCTCTTCGGGAGTGTAGTCGGGGTGGTTCTGCCTCACGAGTCCGGCAACGCCGGCCTCGAATGGAACAGACTGACTGGTTCCTATTGCGTATTGTCAGTATTCAACCGCCAATCTTGAGAGCTGTTCCACTTACCACTCACGACGCCGTAGCCTCCGTACTTGCTAGGAAATGTGCTGATGAGGTTGCCGCCAGGGGCAAGGACAAGGGGCATAGCGCCTCCAGTAAGGGTCGGGCCCCAACTGGAGAAACTCGAAGCAAAGTCACCCGTGAGATTATTCGCCCTGTTGTCCAGCTGAATATTGGCAATCGAAGCGTCATTGGCGAGATAGACCTTTGAGGCGGGGTCTTTGTGGAACGCGTTCAGTAGCTTGACTCCAACGTCGTACTCTACTGTGGCGATGCCCTTGAGATTGGGATCTGAGCTGTCTTCGTAGAACCCGGGACCGTCTGCAACAGTCCAGTTCTTCGTGGCGTAGTAGATGATGTAGGGAATTCCCAAGGCCTTCGTAATGGAAGCATCCGCACCATTGGCATCTGTCCAGCATTGCGAGAGCGAGGCAAGAATGACAGTATTTGTAAGGTCTTTTGGCAGGTCTGTCGGACTTGGAAGTGGCTGACAGTCAGTAGGGGCATCAACTTCCTTGTTCGGCGACCAGATGGTCAACTGATTGGTCGCAGGAAGATCATATGGCAGACCAGGGACAAATCGGATCTCTCCACCATCGGTACCAGAGGTCCAGTTTCCTTGCCAGGTGAGGTATGGGGTGACGGTGTTGTCCGTGGAGCCGACGGATGTAATAGCATCGGCCATGCCGGGACTGACGCCTGAAAAGACTCCAGGGCCTCCGTTGCCGCTTGGAAGAGAGACATATGTGCCATTCTTAAAGAGGCGCGTGGCTACAGCAGACCACGGATCTTGTGGTTGTTAGCACTGACGAGTCAACTAGAGCCTTCATGAACAACTTTACCTTCAGGAAAAGCTTGACCACCACCAAAAGAGCAAGAGATAGCGTCAACACCTCGATCAGCAGCCTCCAGAAAAGAGTTGATCAACATATCGTTGGTACTGCCTCCGTTGCAAGGCTGAATGCGATAAAGCTCGTAGGTTGCATCAGGTGCCACGCCGAGAACACCGTAGCGAGCTTCGTCTCCCTTGGCAGCAATGACGCCTAGAACGTGAGTGCCGTGAAAAGAGCAATTATCACGGACATCATTATCGTTGTCCGTCAAGTCATGCGCATAGCCAATGTCCACCTTGCTGAGGCCCGGGACGTCCACGTCGAAACCGCTGTCAATAACAGCGATGCGCACGCCTTTGCCGGTAAAGTTGGCTGCGTGAAGCTTGGCGACGCCAGTGTCAACGTGTGTGGATAGAGTGTCGACTGCTCCGTCTCTGGCATGGAGTTGTGGCAGGTCGCGCTTGACGTATGTTCCAAAATCACGGCTAATGCGCCTGTCGTTGTAGAGAGTTGGCTGAATATTGATAACCGGCCAAGCCTTCTGAACTCCGTCGATACCCTGAATAGTCGCAAGAACAGACTTTTGGGCGACTTTGTCGTTATTGCATTCTAGGTTGAAGGAGGCCCCCTGAAACACGGCGTGAGTGAAGTAGTATCGCTTTGATGCGGTGCAATCTAGGCCAGAACTAGCCAGTGAAGTCTGGACTTGGTTGTTCAAGTTGTCGGCGGTCTACTGCAGAGTTAGACCTATCCCAAGTTTTATGAAAATAATTCCAACTGTTTATCCTACCAACTGAGTTGATCCGTCAAATTCAACCACGAACGCATCCTTGTAAGCGGCAGCCGCCAGAAGAGGAAGGCAAGCCGCGATGGCGGCTTGCGTAAAGAGGGACTTCATCCGGGGCTGAGAACGAGTGTGAGAGTCAGAGAAATGACAGCTGAGGCTGATGGCCAGGATCTTCGACAGCCAAGCACAGGACAACAGGTGATTTTGTACAAGATGCTGAGACTGACTCGTGCAACTATCACGAACCCCCTAGCGCAGGGGCCAATACGATCGCTCTCGCATATTTCTCTAGTTTTCCCATTGGTCGAACTCTAACATATTGGTTACAATTACCGGACCATCCGTGATAGGTCTCTACCGGATTGAGTGGATACAAAGCAGTTAATATGGGATGAACTGCGCCCGAGAATTCGGGTCAGTCGGATTATGCTTATGGTCAAGTGCTGAGTGGCATAAAGACGGACAAATGCCCTCCCATTGTCCGCGCACATCGTGCCATTTCCTCGGGTACTTCAAATAGCTTATGAACCAATACATTATGACAAGAACGACGCCTCAAAGACTGGGATCGCAAGCGTATCTCTCCAACGACTCCTCAGAGCAAACGTACCCCGGCCACGGCGCGTCCCACGGCCCCTCAGCAGTCTCATAGTTGTGATACTCCGGGGTTGAGGTCCAGCGAAACAGGTCTTCCATCGCCGACGCGACGCGGATCAATCGCGCCTCAGAATATTGCCGCCCGTAGATGCAAATACCAAAAGCGGCGCCGTAACCGCTCTGACCGATTGGCACCGACGCAACGGGATATCCAGCATACGAAGGGATCGAGGCACAAGCGTTATCGTGGCCACCAGATGGATCGTTCGGCACCAGCAAGCCGTCAAGTTCAATCTCAGTGCCGTTATCGAGGATGTACGCATGTCCGCCGTCAATGACCTCGCGAGCGGTCCTCCGGCCCCAACCGAAGGCTTTCCAGAACTCGTCGCCCATGGTTCCATTCGTTGCGATGGCGTTGTCGTAGAAATCTTGTCCTGAAACCGTGTTGTACCACCAGGTACTGTTGCCAAGGGCGCCAGTAGTGTCGTTGTGTGCATCATTCCATGCTGCCATTTCTGCGAGACTGCTCATTCCATGTCGCTCGTCTGATTCGGGGAACGTCCAATTCTGGAGAAATTCGCCATATGCCACAGCAAGAAGAGTGTTATAGGCGATGAGTTGGCCATATTCATCAGGTACATCAGCTGGCTGACCAAAGCCGTACTTGTTTGCCACGTTCTCAATGTTAGGAATATCCTAGGTATCACATTAGCTGGGGCGATGACGCAGACTGAGATAGGGCCTACAGTGATGTTATAAATCTCGGCTCCAGCAGCTCTCAACTCATGAACGCGGCTCTCATATGCCTCTCGCTGACCCGGCGAGTTTATGGCCTAGGATCACGTATGTCAGCGTTGCCACGACTGTGACTGAGGGAACATACGCCAATCGTGGACCAATATGGATTCCACGGAAGACCGAGTTTCATGCCTTTAAGAGAACTCTGATCGGTGACTTCAGCGGCATATCCGTTTTTAGGAAGATTTCCAAGAGCGTCGACTGTTAGATTGTCGAAACGATCGGGTCCGGCCATGATGTCGAGAAGAACTGCAACATCACGCATCGAGCGAGCCATGGGTCCAGGCGTGTCGTGGTAGAAGCTTCCAGGGACAACACCATGGCGGGAAACCAGCCCAGGAGTAGTCTTGATCGTGTAAAGCCCCAGTAGCGCAGCAGGGTGAACCAAAGAGCTTAGATAAAGGTGTCAGTATGCGAATGTTCGATTGCAGCCCGATAGAGTCTTAGAAACTCACCCGTGAGTTTCGGTTCCTAAGGCAATCGCCGCCTGGTTGCTTCTCACCGAGACTGCAGAGCCACCACTACTCCCGGACGTAGGCTGAGTAAGGTTGAATGGATTTCTTGTCTGCCCTACGCGAGTTGAATAGCCATCAGAGAAGTTTGTGAGCGCCCGGTGGTCAGCAGCCTCTGAGAGGGCGGTGTGCCCCAGTAGAACACCACCTGCTTGGCGTATCTTGGTCACAATGGTTGCTTCGGATGAATATCTTCCACCAAGTAAAACAAGCCCTCCTTCGCTCGTGTTGTGTTTGTCGTCGGTGTAGATATTATCTTTAACCATAAATGGAATGCCATGCAACGGCCCCCTGATCCCCTTGGCATTTCGCTCATCGTCTAAGCTAGCGGCGATGGCCGGGGCGTCTGGGTTAACCTCGCTAACCGAACGAAGGACCGCGTTTGTTTGCTCAATACGAGCTACGTAGCAGCTTACTAGGTCCTGGCTTGTGAGATTTCCTAGAGTCATCCAGCGCTGAAGAGTGCCGATCGTCGCGTCTTCGATGTCGATTCCCTTGCAGAGGGGCACTATTTCAGTCCGGTTAGAGTAAAATCAACACGTTGACGACACACGTACTGGGAAACGGCGGGTCTTCGCCACGCGGCTCATTGCCCACCGAACATAGAGCTCCCGTGGCCAAGCTAGACGCTAGCACAGCGACTTTGACGAGCGATCCCATGCTGACAAAAGCCATTCCTCCAGCCTAACCTTGAATCAGACATCGAAAACATAACATGGCAGCTAGTCTATTGGGCATGATGATGTTCTTTCAGATTTATAAGTAATCCGCCCAGTCTTCTTCAAATTTGCCGCGGGCCTTATCAATGGTCATCACCTAGATAAGTTGCCGTCGCCGATAGCATCGGCCCTGGTCCGGTTCTCTCGGTGAGAGGACTGATAAGGGTGCCGGCGCGGCATTCAGGTGGGGCCGGCCATCGGAGAGTCAACAAGCTTAACCTAACTCGTGTCTAGCCGGCGGCTACAGCTGCCGTTTCCGCGTTGGTCAGGGATCTTCATCCCTCCGGTATCTGTGGAGCCCCAGAAGTCGGACATAATCCCGATTTATTGTCATTGAAATGCGGAGCTTATCTGCCGTGGAGTTCTCTGGAAGGTGACACGCTTGACGCGAGAATCATGATGACCAAAAGCCTTTCCGTGCCGTCATAAATCTTATTCTCCCATACCAAAATTTCACGGCCTCGAGTGAGCACCTCCAAATACCAGGAATACTCCATGGATTGACCAAATGCCTTCCGAGATCAAATTCAGTCTCTCCCAACAGCCCACTTCGTTGCGTCCTTCAGCCATGTAAACACCATTTCTGTTCCATTCAAGACATTCCTTGCCATAAGACCCTTCTTCGGGTCTCTTTCGGGACCCGGGTCATTGAAAGTCTGCACCAAGCGCGTATTATTCTTGCCAACCTCTAAGATGGAGCCGCCCGGGACTCCGTCATCCTCGGCGCACCGAAGCATTGCCTCGGCGACCTCTTCCGGAGTTACCCAACCGTCCTGGCTCTCGTCCAAGTTGATAAGCTTCTCTGGATGCTCCGTCCATAGAGGCGTACGGACAACGCCAGGCGCGACGGCATTGATGCGGACTCCATCCGTTTCCTCCAGCCGAGCTAAACTCCGGACAAAGCCGGTGATGGCGAACTTGGACGCGGAGTAAAGTGGGGCGTTGATGTTCGGCACCTGACCCGCGACGGAAGAAATGTGGACAATTCGCTTGGGGTTGCCTGGTGAGGCCTTCGCAGCAGGAGGAAGCTTTGCGTCCGTGACTTCTCTTGGGTGAAGCCAGTAAGAGATCGCCAGCTGCGTGGCTCGAATCGGATGCGTGATGTTGATATCCAGCAGCTTATAGTTTCCTCCGTCAACGCTGTCCTTGCTCTCTGATGACCCTGGAGGATGCCAAAAGTTCGACCAATGCGGCTCATATACGCCTGCTCCAGGACAGAGAATTTCAAAATTTCCAAACTCGGCGAGAGTCACGTCGAACATCTTTGAAAGCGCCGGCCATGAGGTGACATCAGTCTTGACGAAAATTGCTCGAGGATCGCTGTTGTGCTTCGAAATCAACTCTTCCGCCTCAGGTCTCAGGGCCAGGTCGGCAATGACGACATTGCAGCCCCGCTTGAGAAGCAGCTCAGCAAAGGAAAAGTTGATACCTGTGTGCGGCGTCAGTGTCAACTCGTTCTTGGTGTCGACTTTTGATGTGACCGACCGGAGCCTGCTCCCGTAACGATTGCCGTCTTTCCAGACACGCTGAACGGCGTGCTTTGCTTTGGTGTGTTGGCAGCCATAACGTATGTTGGTTCTTTTTAATACAATAAGATCACGGATTCTTGAATGTTGAAAGAATAACCTGAAAGTTTTGAGATGACTGAAACTCTAAGTTGGAATGTCTCAACATAAAAAGGACCCTGGGCTGGGTTCCCCTCTCGCTCGGTTTTCTTGCCGTCCAATATCCGGGAAACTTGCCCTTTCAGATGACCAAGGGCGGGGTTCGATTTGCGTCTGTTAGAGGCTTTTATTGGACGGCTCTAAAAAGACGCCTTTCGGATCCCATTTCACCGAGTCGACAGGGCAGCTGAGACATATGTACGGCGAGTATCGCTCCAACGCCCCCACGATGCAGCTTGACGGGTGAGGGGAAGCTACCCCGCAACCCCGCAGCGAGACTGTTTGACCAGGATGGCCAGCGGGAAACTGTAACCTCAAGCCTCGGAATAAGCGGGCATCATCAAAATAGTAAGCGAGGAAGAAAAAAAAGTTGGTATATTCGAATAAACCTCCGGATCTAAACACCTTGCGAACTCCGCTGGGTATCTGGTGTCATCAGCCGTTGAACGCTGTCAACTACGGAGCTAAGCTTTCCCAGAGAAACAACAGATGATGTCGTCGAAACTCGCGCAAACAGACCCAATGTTGACACCAATTGTTTGAAAATCGCTGCCTGATCAGGATGCAACTGAGCAAAGACTGCTGTAATGCAAAATGAGCTTACAGCGACTTGAACAAAGTGGCTGGGAAATATGATCTTTAGTTGCCATCGAGTAGACGCAGGTGGCGCATTTCAAACTTACCGGTTCATGCTGGTTGTGCTGGGATCCATATTGACAATGACGTTAAGAACCTCAGATGCGAATTGCGCAACAATATGCTCCGACTTGTCAAGAGAGATGTCTGTCCCCGCTTTTTGAGAAAGTCGTCCGTACGCGAAGAGAGCCATTTCGAAAAGAAACAACTTAGATGGGTAGCTGGAAACGGGAACCGACAACTTTGACGTGTCTGAGTGTGTACTGTTGGGAGTCCAAGCAAATATATGGTCTTCCCACCTCCTCGTCTCGAGCACTTCTGAGTTGAATCTTTGAAGAACCACAATCCATTTCTCGGCACGATCGCTCACTTTTGCACCTGAGTTCGGATCACGAACGTCCCCTGCCACGTGGAGATCCTCAGACATGCGAGAGCAGAGCTGGGATAGCCGGCAATGAGCGTGGAAATCTCGAAAAGTTGCAGTCACACCGGTTTTGTCGCATTCGGTTAGCGGGTTATGGTCGATGAAGGCGTCGCTCAATGACTGCATGCTCGTGGTGTTAGAAAGTAGATATGCATTTTTTTTCACAATCTCCAGAAGACTCGACGGCAAATACTGACAGAAAATTGTCCCGAACGCATTCTGAATGCCTTTTCGATGCAGTATAGAAGCCAGAAGCCTTGTCGAAGTTGATCGATCTCGCTGTCAGTCTGACATAATTGACGGATCGCAGTCATGCTGTTGAGTCTCAAGGCCTGAGCGCAGGAGACGCAAAGACCCAACACGCATGAAGTTTGCTCTACTCTATATTGCAGTGTGGCGATAAGCTTCAAAATTGGAACATTAGCTCATACTGTTTCAGATGCTGCTCAAAAGAATCTCACCGTCGTGAGTAAAGCCTGTGAGACAATTAGACCGGGACAGCATCGGAGTTCGAGGTTACAATTAGGTACCTTGAAGACCAAGATTGATGGCCTGGCAATAAATATCTTCTCCATTGCCAACAAGGCCTCCTGGTAATGTGAACTCCCGCCAGTATCGTTGCTAGTTGTCGGGCTGGAGCGACTGCTCTTTGAATAGTTGAGATCGCCGATAGCCATGGACGCAAATACCAGAGCTCTCTTAGCCGGATCTGTGACACCCTCTAGGATAACCTCCTGGTAAAGACGAGATACTTCAATTTCCGAAACATAAATGGCTCCCCTAAGTCGAATTAGAAGTAAGCACTTCAAATCTGAAGACGAGACGTACAGGTATGGCTGAGAAAGAAACGCTGCGCGATGTCTGGTCAGTACAATGCTGAGGAAGAGAAGATCTTGAATCGTTACCTTGGATGAACTGAAAGTGGGTATCGACATGGGGCGAAGGTATGCCCATATCGTCGAACAGGTTGAGATATTCCTGAGTCGTAAAACACTCCTCAACAACTTCAAGCAGACGTGCGATGAGTTCACTGGACGTTCCATCGAGGTTTCTCCGTCTGTTTAGGAACAGTTTTACCATATCGAGAGTGAGACTGGGAAGATGGCGTGGGGCTTAAAGACGATTCAGCGAATGTTCTCCCTGAGGATATGGCCCAGACCCACAGTTTGAAGACGCTGGCAAGGTGCCAGCGTGATTAGCCTCGAAGGCATCTAGTTGCTGTGACGACATGTCGAAGTCCACCCAGTTTACAGGCGACAGTTCACAGAAAGATGCCGATGGATTTGCTGCTTGATCCTGTACATAAGAACCGGATGTCCAACCATTTTCTAGCGTTTCGGTTCCAGGGCTCGTAGTCATATCAATGTTGCTCAAAATTCCAATGTTCTCTGCAGAGCTGAACGACCTATTTCCTAGGGAAACCCAGATATCATCCTGGGGCGCAAAAGAATGAGAAACCGTGGCATTTTCAAGAAGCTGGTCGATTCCAGAGAGCGATGAAGGAGTAGAAGAACTCGCTGCATAGATGACGTGATCCGCTGTCGTCGAAGTTACTATTGTGTGTGACGCATGAGCGTTCAAGTCGTCAAATGATTGTCTTGCTCTAATGGATGAGCTTTGGCCTAAACGTCGGTTATTATCGATAGTCAACGTTGAAGAAGATGGCTGCTTAATACTGCTTTGGCTCGATCGGCCCCTTTTCTTCGGGGTCAAATAGACACAATAAGATGCGGAGGACTATCATCAGTCAGAAAGGTCGACTGCATTCGCAAAAGCTACACAGGTAATGCTTACGAGGCACTTTTCGCAGCTTGGCCTGCCTCCATCGCCTGGAATTTGTGAGAAGACATCCAAGGTATCCATCGAAGATTCTGAGCAGCTTGACGTACACTTTCGCTTTCGGATTTTGCATGTCTCGCATGCGCCTGGCCGGCGCTTATACACTCGCCCTCCCGCTTCAACTGAGTTTGTTGTGGTTGGTGAGGACATGGCATGAGAGCCTGGTTAAAGACGCGTCGGCTCAATTCCTCTTCGCAAAGATCATTAAATCCGAGGATCGCGACATTGGAATTGAGGGGCTCCAAATGAACTCTTTTGAACCATCCAACGGTCGTACGATGCGGCTGGTGACCTCCGGGCCGTAATACCCGAGTAGGGTCGCTGAGTGCCACTTGCGAATGACATTCTGGGTCAATCCTATGAAGGAATCCTTGCGTGGCGAATGAAACAAAAGCTCATGGGTCTCGCTCTCGCCTTGCGCGCAACATCACAAGTGCCTTTGGAGGGTGCTGTAAAACCTAGTATTGAATACGTCTTTAGTGCTAGGTTTATGGATGAAGCAGCCAGTCGGAACTGAGGCCCGTTGTTCTTTGGGAATTCTGCCCTTACCTTGAATAACCTTGAAAGCTTTATGCATCGATGATTCTAAACCCACTAGATCTAGTCAGCGGATGGCTTCTGGACGACACTTGGGACCAAGGAAATGGCGCCCGCATCCCGTCTCGGGGCTGGCCCCACAACCCGCAGTCATTGCGCATATCATTGATGAACAAAATCGATGGTCTGATCATATCAAAGGTTGTCGATCGTTGTGGTTGCTCACCCTCGATACTGTTTCAGCCGAGGGCGCTGTTCACCTGATGCGCCCTCTGCGATCCGCCTCGTCGACGTTGATGAGCATTTAGCTGATCATTCCAAATTTCATCTGCCCAGAGGCCAATGCGGGTAATTTTAGACATGAACGAGTTCGGGGATTAACTTCGGCTCCAGCCTCAACCCCATAATTCGGCCGTGAGAGGAGCCGTAATGAACTTTGCTTATTGAGAGATTCCATCCAGCTTCAAACCGTTCCTCAACTTCGTTAGGTACGCGCAGTTATTCTGATTCACTAAGTGGATATGGCTAGGTACTCGCCTGGGTCCAAATTCAAAGTTGCCTGGACCCTGAATGGACTCTGGACAGCTCGGAAGTCCGAGGTTCACGAGATTGGGATGAGTGGCTTTCATGTCAACGCTAGTTAACTCAATGGCTGGTGACAGTGTTCAAATTATTGGCTGAGAGGCAGTGGGTCGACTGACTTGCCGTGTTTTCTATCCGAAAGACCTCAAAACAGAATTAAGCCTCCCGCTGGGATCTGAACCTGGATTCACAATGTCAAAGGTTAAGCTGACTCGGTCGTGGGGTTGGCAACTTTGCACCTTAAAAAGGTCAGTGCAGGAACTAGCATCCTTGTCATGCAACTACCCCTCACCAACAGCTTTTCGTAGAAGACTGATATTTAAACTTTGACGAT
Organism: Colletotrichum tropicale; assembly: GCA_027406125.1. Classification (NCBI taxonomy): domain Eukaryota; kingdom Fungi; phylum Ascomycota; class Sordariomycetes; order Glomerellales; family Glomerellaceae; genus Colletotrichum; species Colletotrichum tropicale. The sequence goes on from JANVYH010000002.1 coordinate 6,747,449, forward strand.
TGCTTTGCCTTTGGAATTAAGCTGCCATCGTGGCGTGATCTCATCCTAAGTGATTGTCGCTATGAACACCTTTGCGGTGCCAAGATCATCAGCATTGCTGTCAAAAAAGACGTTGATCATATCACTATCAGCCCTACCTGAGCTCCTGGTGTCTTCAGGTCCCTGATTCAGGAGCTTAGTCTTATCCCGTTCTTCTAAGAAGCTGGACTGAAAGGCCGCGTAAACCCAGTTCCCCCGTCCCTCATTGTGGCCCGCGCGGGGAAGCATTCCGCGGAACATCAGTTCGGTCTGTCCCTTGACTTTGAGGACTACCCTGCCGGCAGGCAAGCGACCCCACATCAATCTGATATATCCTGTGAAAGTCGATATTCGACCTCTCGCCAAGACCATACAATAGCTAGCCTTGGGAAAGTGGCCGGTTCACTGTGAGGCTATGCCTATCAACGTTCGAGAACAGTAGGTGTCTTTCCATTTTGGGGTCAAGTCCGGTCTTGGACCAGGGCTGGTCGTCACTGGGATTTCCGGCGGCATCGGAAATATGGTCTTTCTTGTTACACTAGTGCTACTAATGAATTGACGGGCGTCTATTCGTTGGCACTGCGGCCCGGAATTCCCGTATCGATACGTTCTTTAGCTGATTCGACTCATTTTCCAGATGCCTTTCCCACTCGGATGAATCGCGGCCCATCTGAGTTGCGGATGACGATCGGTGTCTGGTGCATTGTCATGATCACATGTTCTTTGTAATCAACCGTGATGATTGATAATTTCGGCGAAAATTTCCAATATCGTTGTAGTACTTGTCTCTGGTGGAAAAGCAATGCGGGAAGTGAACGGAAAAGCAGCGAACGATGACCGAAAAGAATTGGAAGACTGGTCCGTATGACACTTGGGTGGTAATCAACGAAGAGCATCAAGCCCGACCTGTGCACTGTCTATGTCGCAAATAGCTTTACGGAGTCCCCATCAGCCTCCCGTAGCCGTTGTCTATTCAGCCTTCTGAACAGAAACCAGGCAAAGTGCGCGGATAACATGCACATAACGCAGAATCCAATACTACTGCCGAGTCCGACCAAGAAACGTGGGCTGTCAGAATCAGGCCATAGATAAGCCGTATAAATGTTTGCTGCGACTGCAGAAAAGTTGACCATAGCCATCGTAACAGCTTTCTTTTCGTGGGAATCAACGACATTAGCAGCGGCCCAGCCGAGGATAATGCTGCCTGTAGAGTATGAGCCAGCGGCGAATAAGAAGCAGGCGACATATCGGGGCGCCACACTTGTTGTTGCACAAGCTACAGCAAAGCCGACCACAGCAAGGGCATTGCCACCATAAATGTGCCAGGCGCGCTCGTCGAACCGTCCAGAGGACCAGGATAGAGCCAGTGCAAACATTGCGGCAAAGACGTATGGGGGTGATGTCAAGACCAGTGTGATGGTACGATCGTATCCACTGCTGGTTATCAGATAGGTGGACATGATTAGAATGTTGACTTGACACTTACAGGGTCTTGACAATCGTTGGGAAAAATTGATTGAAGGACATGGCTGAAAAATGCATGTTTTGCATGGACATGAACAACCAAACCTTGTAGTCTCTCAAGGCGCTCATCAAGCCTTGGATCGGGGTCTCGTGCTTCAACTCGTTCATGTTGTCCTCTTCCAATCGCATCACGCTGCAGTCATTCTCCTCAGCCGTAAGCCAACGGGTCTTGCCAGGTGTATCTGGAAGCAGGAAAATGCCTCCAATCGCCGCTAGGAAGGTTGCTGATCCCTCGATTATGAAGAGCCTGAATATTGGTTAGCATTGAACCACAATCGTATATCGTTGAGTACTCACCATTGCCAGCCGTGCAGGCCTTTCGTTCCATCAAGACCTGCAAAGATTCCCGCAGTGATTAGCCCTGAAAAGGCACTTGAGCTGAGCTGCCCACAGTACAGTATGGCCAGGCGCGTCGCAAGCTGAAGTGGGTCAGAGTTTGGTCTCTAGAAGGCATAGACAGTCTCTCACCTCGGACTTCGTATAAAATCGGCTCAATAGGTAGATGGCGCCCGGGTAAAAAGGGGCTTCGAACCACCCGAGCAAGAACCTCAGAACAAGAAGGTGGACGTAGTTGTCTGCCATAGCCGTGAACGCGGAAACTATGGCCCAGCCACACATGCAAACACCCATGTATATAGACGGCCGAACTCGCGTCAAGATCATATTCGATGGGATGCCGGCGGTGAGATATCCAACATAGAGGATAGATATGCAGGTGTTGTACTGTGTACCTTGTAGTCCCAGATGGTCCGAAATCCCGTTGAGTTTGGCTTGAGGCAGTCCATTCCGATCCCCTAGGAAGGTTAGTCCAGATCTTCGAGACATCAAGATCACAGGATACGCTTACAGTGGTTGAGGAAGTACAAGATGAAAAATACTGGCATCATACGGTAGTCCAATTTTCGCAACAAAGATCTCTGAGCGACAGGGTCTATGTTCGAAATCTGGGCGTGCCCCGGTGTCTCCTTGTCTTCGTGTTCAACCTCAATGGTTGAGGGTTTCGTCAGTTCAGCCATGATGTCCAAAATAGCAACGATTTTGGAGACAATGGCAACAGAATTGAGTGAGGCCTTGGAATCGACGACATATATGTAGGTGCGCAGAGCCGCGAGCGAACAATTCTGAGATTGACCGTCGGAATGCCAAGATGGGGTCGGCCCATCCGTATCACGCCCTATCCCCTTGCTCCGTACCCCGTACCCCATACCCCACGCCCAATACCCCGCGATTGCTACGTCCGCACCACGGCGAGAAGGATCGGTCAATTCCCGCAGACCGCTTGTCTCTCTAGCGTTGGTGGCGTGGTTCTTTATCAGATGCGGGTGCTCGCCGAAGGAGGAATTGCTGAAGATCCTAGCTGTCACTAATTGCATTATCTGATGATTTCCTCCCTTGTTACGTATCTAATAAGTAACAGGAGAGGTTGCAATGTCATATGTGGGTAATGAAAGTTTCGTGCGGATTTAAATTGACCGGTTTGTCGTGAATAACCCAGGCACCGCCCAGCTGTTGACGGCTACTTGGTAGTGCCTACGTTCCTCCCCCAAGAGCAAGGATGGCATCAGTTTTCATGCTCATAGTCTTTTTGACAATTGCATCTCTCTCTTCGAGTCATCCTCTTCTTGAGATGGGAAAAAGAGCATTTGTCAACGTTTCTTTCGATGAGTTACCTCTTGAACCTTCCGACCCAAAGTATTCGGCCTGGGGACTTTGGGGCAAAAATGACCAGTTGGGTAGAACAAACCTCATCACTGCAGAGGTTACCCGTCAAGCTGCTTTGTCAAATATTCGAACTGGGGAGGTGATTCCTCTGAAGTGGGTTCCCGGTTCGCGAAGTCTGGAAGGCAAGGCTTACACCATGACAGCTTGCCACTGGATCAACCCCTGCGTCCCATGAATCCGGCGCGGGCGAAATTGAAGCACAACATAATTGTCAAGGAGGTTTCCAACGACGACGAGGTCAGCTACGTATACATGGAGCGTCACTAGAACGTCTCTCGCTGACCTTTTAGATGTCCATTAACACCCAGGCTTCTACTCACTGGGATGGCCCGCGGCATATGCCTTACCTAGAGGGCAGAAAGTTCTACAACCATGCCACTCAAAACGACATATCGGGACCTTACAACAACACGCGCATTGGCATTCAGAGTATGTTTGATAACGCCAACCGCTTGTCAAACTTGAGCTAAGTCATGCAGACCTGGCCGAACGCCCCATTGCTTCCAGAGGTGTTCTGCTCGATTGGGCCGACTATGCCGCCGAAAAGAACATTTCGTACAATGCGTTTGACAGTTTCGAGATCCCATACACAGATCTGCAGATAGTTGCTGATTCACATGAAATCAAGTTTCAGGAGGGCGACATTTTGCTCGTTCGCAGCGGCTACCAACTTCAGTATGAGACGCTTAACGAGACTGAAAAAGATCACATGGGTCTCCAAGAGGGCGTTGACCGCAAGTACATGGGAGTGGCCGGAAGTGTTGATAGTGCTCGTTGGCACTGGGAGGCTGGATTCGCCGCTGTGGCCGGAGATACTAACGCGTATGAGTCGTGGCCTCCTGTCACCGAGGGTGATAGGCTGAAACTGCACGAGGCATTCCTCTCAGGCTGGGGCATGCCCATAGGTGAACAATTCAGTCTTGAGGAGCTCTCCAAGAGATGCAAGGAATTGAACCGATGGACATTCTTTATTACCAGCCAGCCGCTCAACTTGCCCGGTGGAGTAGCGAGCCCTGCGAACATCATGGCCATTTTCTAGTGCGGAATGCCCCCGGGGTACACCTAGACCCCAGAATCCGGATGGCGCTTACAGCTAGTCAAAAATGAATTAGCAGTGCCGCATAACCGTGCCAAGAGCGCATCTGTGACCGTCCACCGCTGACAGCAACCCTGCGTGCTCTCCTCCACTGCTTGCAGGCCAGAATGCTAGCCTGTTGACCGGGTTCTATTCATTCACACCAGAAACACTGCTTTTTAATCATTGGTATTGCTCATTTCAATTAAGCTGTCTTCATGGAGTCACCACAGCGCCAAATCTTACGTCCAACATGCGCAAGATGCCGAATGCGCAAAGTTAGGGTTAGTGATCCTTCATCCCACCGGCTGATGAAGCTCACTTTTTCCCCCTCTCCTTTTAGTGTGACGGGACAATGCCGAGGTGCGGTCCCTGCGAGCGAGCCGACGTGGACTGTTTGATAGCCGGTGTATCGAGTTCGAGCCCCTACAATCGAAGGTACGATACAGCCCATCTCAGTTGCAAATGTGTATCTCTGATCTTGCGTAAGTTATGTTGAGTCCCTTCAAGAAAGGGTTCGCGAGCTTCAAAGGCAAGAGCAAGAGATCGAAGCCCTCCTAGAGAGTAAGCGGAAGGAAGGTGGGCGACTGATGGCTGCTGAAGATCTCAGTGCCAGCAATCATGGTATGAGAAACGGCTGGCCTGATGCATCACCAATTGAGGTCGGCCCCTCCACGAATGAACATGGCATGGGGTAAGGCATCATGTACCCAGAAGTATCTTCAAAGAAGTAATAATAGCGCAGATTCATTGACCTCATATTCGCCAAAATCAAGACCGAAGTAGCCAAGTCGAGTGGCACACTCAGCTGCCCTCCGAGCAACAATCGAAACACGACAGCTTCTACGATGTCCAATTCATCGCCAAGCTTGTCGCCCACTATGGTAGACTCGTTGTTTGAGACCTATACAAGGAGATCACTCTCCCGTTACCCGTACATCGAAGTACATGTGGTGGAGGGTCTGAGAATGAAAGTTCTTCAAACAATTGCTTCTCCGGAGGCGGGCATTTCTCCAGAAGAGTCATTTCGCGCTTATGCTATAATGGCCACGGGAGCAGTTTATCGGAATCAGGAATTATGCGTTCAGAACATTGAAAACAACGAACAGGGTCTTGTGAGCCCCAATGACCTTTTCGCTATCGCGATGCGAGACATAATCCAGGTCAACCTTCTTCATGACATTACGGGTGTACAGAATCTTCTTCTCATCACCCGGTATCGCCTGTTCCAAGCGATTGGCGCTAGTCTCTGGGACCTGAGTTTCCTCTGTCTCAGAGCATGCGTCGCCTGCAGCTTTCATCTTCGACCAATGCAACACATACCCGCATTCGAGGAACAGATGCAACGCCGCGTATTCTGGCAGTGCTATGGTGTTGACAGATACGTGAGCACGACTCTCGGCAGACCATTCGGGATCGCAGATGACGACATAACGGTTGCGCTTCCTGCAAACCTGGACGATGTAGAACTGAAGGCCGCTCAAGCCGTGCTGCCATATGCGTCTTTGGATGACCTGGTTCGAAGCAGGAACCCGTCAAATGCTTTGACTGACATGTCACTGGCAATTTCGCATTTCCAGCTCAGACAAATAAGTTCCCAGGCGTTCCGCGATTTCGGGGCGTTGAGGCGCGTCGTCACGAAGCAGAATTCCCCTAGCGTGACCGATTCAGGTCAAAAAAGCATGACAATCAAGACGGAGGTTTGGAAGCTCTACTATCAGCATCTCGAAGAGCTCTTAGACTGGAAGTCGCGAAGCAGTCGGTACCAACAAGACCGTGTTGGGTCAACGTCGAATGACAACAGTTTCTTGAATGATGCAAGATGGATTGACCTTCATTTCCACCAAGAACAGCTCTTTCTCATCTGTCTGTCTATGAAGTCCACGCCGGCCACCTCGGATTTCGTTGAGCCGCTTGATCTCATCGACGAACTATATGACGCGGGAAGCAACGTTATAACTCTCTATTCAAAATTGGCCGGAGACGCCAAAGTAGAACCCACCGCGGGAAGGCTTTATCGCGTCCTCACAGCTGGATTCTCAATTCTGTATACAATCATTGTGAAGTTCCACACACGATCAGACGGCATAACACGACAAAATGGGATATCGAGTTTACATGATGAACTCTCGCCTCGTGGAAGACTCGTCGAGTGCAAGGCAATGTTGAGATTGTGCACCAGAACAATGAGCCGCATGGCCGAGCAAGTCACTTCCCAACAACTGACCCCAAAGTACGTGGGCTACTTCAACCTGCTTTGCCGCGAAGTTCTTAGAGTCGTGTCCGGAGAGGGCGAAGTCTCCAGCGGTCGACAGCTCGGAGCTACATCAACAGATGGATCAGGTGCAGCTCAGCCTATATTCAGCGACACATACCTTCCAGAGGTCTCACCGGGATGCTTCTCAGACGACTTGATTACAGCACAGCTTACTTGCCAGCTTCCCGCAGAACACCTGCAACCCTGCTATTGCGCCATCTTTGAGGACCGCCAGGCCCAACCAGCGGGTTCACTTCCTGTCACTTGGCTCAACCCAACGCATCATGGAGTGGGTTTTGATGGAAATGATTATGATCTAGGTTCATTCGTGGCAGAGTGGAACGACTCTACTGTTTGGGAAGCCTTATTTGGAGATTTTCAAAGTCAGTCAGACGCAAACTTTATTCCGATGTAACCAACAAGACGTGATGGAGCCGAAGCTCTTCATCGGATTCCAGTCTGACGCATGATACCAATCGTGACATTCCGCCATACAGGCCCGGCTTGGAGACCCGACTATCGGGAGGTCGGTTCTGAATCGAATGAGCAGCTTGCAACGCGACTTTCTCATCTTCGAATATCGGTAAAGGGACACAAGTAGTCTGCTGTCCAGTGTTGCCTGTGCTGTGATGATTTCCGTTCTTGGTCATGGTATACAAACGGAAGACTGCATCAAATCTTGACTTGTGTGATGCCAAGCCCTTGAAGTTTGCGCACACTTGTGACAGGTATTGTGAGCACTTGTCAAGCGTCTCCGAGATAAGGGCCTCCAACTCCCCCTTTTCAGTCATTGCTTCTAGTACTCTCGTGCTTTTAATACACAACATACCAGCCCTGTAGACCAGCATACCTTTGATCCAGGAGACCAAGGGTTCCCTCTCATACAGAAGCCTCCGGAGCAGCATGATGGACACAAACAGGCAATACTTGTCAAGTATGGTACATGCTACTGCTGCGTTCCTCAACATGAGCCAGACCATATCGCAGAGGTATTCTTGGTCGACCAATCGCTGCACCTCTGTTGAACAGTTTGCTGGTTGAGACCTACTGAGATGACTCATTGAATGGGCCAAAGGCATAATAGAGCTTTCGCATAGCGGCTCCGTGAAACTATCCGCCAAGTGCTGACTACGAGCAACCCAGTACTTCCACATATCATCTTCAGCTTCTCCTGAAGTCGGAGTCAAGGTTTGAGAAGACTGCCAATATTAGCCTGGGCCCGCTGATTCGCAGCTGATTTTGCGTTCTTACCTGGATCGGGAATTCACTGCCGCTCAGACTGGATACTCTGAGTAAGGCACGGCAGATAGACTGCTCCAGCATGTATGCGCAAAGAACGGCTCGCCTAGTGCTGGCTGGAGGTTCTGGGACGTCTGGTGAAGGGGACCAATTATGTTCGCGTCCCATGCTGATTCTGACGGCAAGTCCAATTAGATGCCACGTGCAGCCTACTGAAGGCCGACTTATGCTGTATATAGCCAAAAGTAATAATGTCCGGATTTGATCGCAGCTTTGGGAATTTTTGAATATCTCTTCTAAATGACTGAAGGCCAGAAGGCAGAGGTTACCTTCAATTTGGGTGGCGAATGAGATCCGGCGACCTTCGATGGCAATTCCAATGGCAAGAGCGCAGAAAATCTGAAGGCGCTCTGCGGGGCTAGCATTTACAAGGTGTTGTATGCTGCGGTCGGATTCACATTCCGTCAGCTTGGCCGCCAAGACGTCTATGTCCAGAAATGGATAACGCAGATGATAAGCTTTCTTATAGCTCGCAAGAAACGTTACGCCCTCCATGGTAATAAAGCTCTCAACCATGGCTGGCACAGCAAGCTGGTCGGAGTTGATACTTTGTGGACGGAAACTTGATCGCAGATGAGACGAACTAATTGGGTCACTGCCATCCGCAGACAATATGGCGTAGATCACCGACATCGTACTGAACAGGCCGGTTTCGCTTCGCTCGTTCATTCTGCTAAGCGAGATGACCGTGTTCGCACTGACCGGGCAGCTTGGGTAGTCCTGCAACGGCCCTGTGGCATTGCCCAGATCATTTGCAGTCCTGATGTGTGGCGTCGACACTGGATCCAGTGAGGTGGCTGCTGCTGCTGTTGACATGCTGGCTGGGCCCGTATTCATTGGGTGTGGGTGTCCGGTTTCTGTTGAGAGTGATTCAAGCTCGGCACGCTGCTTCTGGATGGACTGTTCTAGGGCCTTGACCTTAGCCTCGAGAATCTCAACAAATCTGTGCCCATGTTAGTCTTGTCTGCGGATCAAATGCGGACGGCGAACGGGTACCCTTTCGGAACTCGTTGGCGCTTCTGCTTGGAACAAGGTTGCACATCGAGCACATCCGGCATGCCGCACTCTCGGCCCGTCTTCGCACAATATCCGCAACAGGGGACCATGCGGTCACACTTCCTATTGATGTCAGCTGTTGATCCTAGTTGGGTGGCGACCACGGGATTAGGGTACCTTTCGCTTCCCTTTTCGACACGGTTCGCACGCCACTGGCATTCTAGCCTGGGGAGATGCGCTCGCTTCGCTCATTATGTTGTGGGAAGGTGTCTGCGGGATGCCCTCTGGAGTCGGTGGATGATACGTGTAAAAGGGGGAAATGGTCAGTACTGTACTTAGTAGATGACTCGATATCTGCGTCCGCACCCGTGACTATCAAGACAACCTGCGGGAAGGGGCCGGTGGGATGTGCGGGGTTATCGGCTCAAGTGGACCTACTTGCTCGACCATTACCACACTTGCGTGCGGGACACAGCCGAGACAACCCTCGTAATCTACAGGCTATGATTGCGGACTGTCGCCGAACCCATGAACATCACTTTGCGGGGTTGAACCGAAAATCCCGAGTTCTGTCAAACGAGACCATGTTACTGAACTCCAGTCTCATGATCTTGCCTTTTCATCAAGCCTGTCCCGATGTCCTTAAGACGAGGCCTTAATTATGCCCACGTCCGCCTCAAGATGTTAATCTTGAGGATTACTTTCATACCCTTTTTGGTTGCTTTTCATTCAAAGTCCCTGTGGATAGTTTTCTCCGCGTCAGTTCTTCAATATGGCCAACTTTGGAAAGCAAGCGGATGAGATACGCATTCTCACGGCGAATGCCATGCTAGGGTAAGACGACCAACTATCCGTTAGTAGCAGTGATGTTAACAATGATGATGAAAGATACGGATATAAATCCGATCACTTCTGGTTCGGAATTCATGAGTACCGCCCCGATGCTATTGTTATCGACTCTGGCAGCACGGATGGCGGACCTTTCAAACTGGGCATGGGCCGAAAGACAGTTGCCGATGAGTCCTACATCCGCGACCTGACGCCATACATCACAGCCTGTGCTCACTATGGCATGAAGCTCCTCATCAGCAGTGCCGGTGGTGACGGCAGCGACAAGCACGTTGCTGAAATTCTCGCTATCGTCAATGAGATTATTGAGGATAACGGCTTCAAGTTCAAAGTTGCCACAATTGGTGCCGCAGTTCCCAAGGACCTGATTCGGCAGAAGCTGAAAGACGGAAAAATCAGCCCCTGTGGTCCAGTTCCCCCTCTCACCCATGAGGACATTGACTCAGCCGTTGACGTCGTCGCCCAGATGGGGCCTGAGCCGTAAGTTAAATCAGAACCAGTCTGAGCAGGGCTCTCACTCACCTTAACTTCAGGTTCATCAAAGCTCTCGAAGAAGAAAAGCCAGACATCATTGTTGCGGGCCGCGCATACGACCCTTCGCCATTTGCGGCGTTTTGCATGAACCTCGGTGTGGAGTGGGCCCCTGCGTTCCATCTGGGGAAGATCCTCGAATGCGGCGGCCAGTGTGCTGTACCCAAAGGCCGTTCGATGATTGCCACAATTCGCAAAGATTCTTTTGATCTGACGCCCTTGAACCCTACTGAGAGATGCACCCCACTCTCAGTAGCAGCACACTCACTCTATGAAAAGACAAGACCAGACCAGCTTCCTGGCCCGGGAGGAGTGCTTCATCTTGATCAAGCGCAGTACAAAGTTCTAGAAGATGGTCGGACGACCCGCTGCTGGGGATCCCGCTTCGTTCCAACCCCAGCTTATCAAATCAAGCTTGAGGGTGTGTCCCTCGTAGGGCATCGGGCGATTTTCATCGGTGGCTTCCGGGACCCTATCCTCATCTCCCAGTTAGACGACTTCCTCGAGAACCGGGTACGGAACTACACCCGAGGACTGTTCCCGGAACTCGATAAATCCGACGATTGTCGCCTCATCTTCCACGTCTATGGTCGGAATGCGATTATGGGACCTTTGGAGCGGAACTCTGAGCCTGCTCACGAAGTCGGCGTGCTCGGCGAAGTCGTTGCTCCTACAGCAGCGAAGGCCATGGCTATTTGTAACAGTGCCCGCGTCTCCTGCCTCCATCTTTACTACCCTGGCATTCTTGCGACTACGGGAAACTTCGCAAGCCCGCTGAGTCCACACGAGCAAGACGCAGGTGCCGTTTACAAATTCAGCCTGTATCACTTGATGGAGATCGACGATCCGACTGACCCAACCATCTTTCCGATCAAGTCATCTACGGCCGGCGCAGGCACGTTTGTGAAGGACGAAAACTTTGGCAAGCAGTTCTTCAACCTCGACAACTTTCTGAACATCTCTCCGGAAGAGATCAAGACCAAATCCGTTCCGACCGGTCCTGCCACAATGAGAGACGTGGCAAGCGTTGTGCGGTCCAAGAACAGCGGGCCTTTTGAGTTGACGTTTGACATTATGTTTGACGATGAAAAGCACTATCAGCGTGTCAAGAGGGCCAATGTTCTCACTAACGAGACCATCAAGAAGTTATATCAAATACGGGATGAAGAAATTGTTGTCAACATGTATTTTGATCCGGCGCTGGCATGGAAGTGTACTATCAGACGGCCATGGGCACAAGGAAGTGTAGGGGAGCGCGATAGTTTGGGAACTGCACAGCACGCACCTTTGTTGTCCGTTGCTGTGCCTGCTGTTGGGGCCTAGTTGCTCCCGATAAAGCCACATGTGTCAAAAAGAAATTCCAATGAGAAGACCCTAAAACCTTGCCGCAATTTTCCACCCAACTGCTAGGACTCGTACGGAGGCGTAGCAGATGAAAGCCAGGATGTAGGAAGCCCCAGAGAACATGATCAAGCCGTTCCAATTCTGGCCGTCCTTCCCCGACTGCAAAATGGCGCCTCCGATGGGAAGACTGCTCAGCGTCCCGAAACTTGCCATCATCATCGCCGTTGACAGATACCGTCCGTAATCTCGCGCGTCACATAGTTGCCCAAGACAAACCGGGACAAGGCCCAAGTTGCTGCCGCTTGCAAAACCGAACAAAGCAACGAAGGCGAGGAGCATGGGTTGAGACCCTTTAGACGGCAGCCACAGACCAAAGACAGTGATAAAGCACATGGCAATGGTGATGAGAATGACGTTGAAACGGCCGTACTTGTCGGCAGCAAGGCCTGGTAGGAAACGCCCAATCGCGGAGCCCGCGTTCAGAATCGAGAGGATCGTGTAGGAGTGGACAGTACTCTTCTGTGTGCTCGCTGCGTATGAGATGATGTAGGTGATGGGCACGAAAAGACCCCATTCCATGAAGAAAATGCCGACCGCTGAGAGGGTGAACTTCGCATTCCGAAAAACGCTGAAATCTGGCCAGATGGAAGTTGGTCCGTCCTTCTTCGGAAGCCGAGACCGGATGAACAATGTCGCAGGGATCGTGAGACCAAGAAGGATGAATCCAAGAATCCTTGCAGTCGGGGCGAAGCCGAGCGTCGGAAAGAGATTCTGGAGCAAGATGGGATATACGATTCCGCCAATCGAACCGGCAGTCGCGGCGACACCAGTGGCAAAACCACGGCGGTTGTCAAAGAAGTGGGCAATAGCGCCGTATGACGGGGAGTTGAGCAGGGCACCACCCAGGCCACCAAGAATGGAGTAAGCAAGTAGAATCTGATAGTACTCTGAAGGCCCAGTGTCAGTTAGCCATTTCATTGATACCTTGTTTAGTTGTTGACACGTACCTTTGCACAGGCTTAACAGTAGAAGACTTGCCGAGATGCACAGTCCACCGGCGACGACGAGTCCACGAGGGCCATAGGCGTCAAACAATGGTCCGACTTGGATGCCGACGAAGAAGACGATAAAAAGATACAAACTAAAGATCCATCCGATCTCCGAGGGCGAGTGATCTGCCAACTGATGTTCCGAAAAATACGACTCGAAGACCGCGGCGGAGTTGATGAGACCGAAAACAGAAAGCATAGCGCAGAACGACCCAAAGACAACTAGCCAAGCACTAAGACCGCCTTCTGGGAAGGTCAGCTCTGTGACGCTGGAAGCATCCTGCGCCCCATAGTGGCTTCTGTCCCTTTCCCTCGATCTTGATCTTTCTTCATCATATGACGTTGTCTCTTCGTACCTAATGGCCGATGTCGCCGATGAGCCGGGGTTGTTGATGTTCCTCAGTAGTATGGAAGAGGTTTCCACCGCTGTTTTTGACATCTTGTGTCTGACTCAGTGCAAGTTGAGGTTGGTGGACCAGATGAGACCTGAACTGATGGTAAGTGAGCATCAAAAGAAGCGGTAAGGACAGCTGCTAGAGTATCACGGAGGTATACTCAGCTGATAGACACGTCCTTTCCAGAGTAGTACGAGATGTGGATTGACGACGATGCCGATTTGCGATTAGATATTTACACGCAAGGGTGAGCAACAGAGGGTTGTAAGTGTAAGAAGATGGAGTTTTGACAACTCCGATTTTGGAGTTGGCTTACTGGTTCACTGGGTCCACCCGCACGTGCTGTTGGTCAATCCAAGGGACGCGAGTCGAGCATTTATCCGGCGAATGGCGGGAGGAATCCATCGGTCTCCGGCTGTCGCTTCATTTTTGCCATTCCCGGCGAACTCGTTACGGCTAGCTGCTCCGCAAGGCAGCCCGGAGCGGAGCTCCCAGGGCTTCCTGATTGGTGAGACCGGCGCTCAACGTGACTGTCCATGTTGCAAAGCCGCCCTGATGACTATGTGTGATCAGAAAACTTTGAAGTTAGATTCAAGTATCGAGCAAACTTCTGCAGCATCGTCTTCAAGAATTTCATCTCACAGTCGCTGGAAAATCTTGGTACGGAGCTCGCAAGAAGAGAGAACCAAGAGTCAAGCCCCACATGGTCAAATTTACCAGCTTAACAGCTTCGCAACCCTCCTCCGTCTAATTCCGTACATACCCGATGTGAGCGCGGATCCCAAGAAACCATCGCCAGTTGGAACACGGTGATTGAGCAGAATGTTAGATGCACTGACGATGTCAACGAGTTTCTCGTAGTTGGACTTTTGTTCAACCACTGGGGCGGATACTTAGTGAGTACAGGATACGGCAACGGCCAAGACGACAGTAACAATGAGACAAGTACAAAAAGCACGAAGAAAAAGAACCAAAAAGGTAACAAACGAACAGTGGGCATGTTGATAGAAGGATACTCGGCAAAACTGTTTCGGACAGTCAAGTCCCACCAACTGACTTCCGAGAATGGCAACTATTTCATATGGATCGCGTCGTCGATCCAAGTCCAAGACCACAATTCTTCAACATTTACATGGTTATTGTAATGGATATACACTCACCATCTGTGGCGAAACGTGGCTTCTCGGGCTCCAGAGGTGTGCACGTTGGCGAAAGGCAGTTTTTCAACACACCTGTCAGTCAGTACACATGCCTTGGCGACAGTTACTGTCCCAGGAAAGGTTAGAGGAATGAAACACAGTCTGGGTAGCGCAGAAAAGAGGAGGGGAAAACCTAAACATGCTTTGTCAAGTTGAAATGGTATGAAAGTCCAAGGCCCCAAGAACAGAAAATGTTGAGAATGAATGCATAAAGCACTGACATCACAAGCAGAAAGCATACGATTATTGAAAAAGATTCTCAAATTCTGGGTAAACTAGAAAAGAAGTATGTCCGTGAAGATTCAAAAGTATACTAAAACCAGAGTAAAAGTTTCCCACCCAAAAACTCCAAGCCGATTTAAACCCCCCTCTCATAAAAAGAACAAAGAGAATCAGAAAGCATAAGGTATCTATTTCTTGACCTTGAGGTCGAAGCGGTCCAGGTTCATGACCTTGTCCCACGCCGCGACGAAGTCCTTGACGAACTTCTCCTTGGCGTCAGACATGGCGTACACCTCGGCAATGGCGCGCAGCTCGGCGTGCGATCCGAACACGAGGTCGGCGCGGGTAGCGGTCCAGCGCTGCTCCTTGGTCTTGCGGTCGGTGCCAACCCAGGCCTCGCCATCGTCGGCGCTCTTGGCCCAGACGGTGGAGATGTCGAGCAGGCTGACGAAGAAGTTGTTGTTAAGCTGGCCCTTGGTCGAGGTCAGGACGCCGGTGTTGGAGCCGTCGAAGACGGCGCCGAGGGAGCGCAGGCCGCCGACGAGGACGGTCAGCTCGGGGGCGGAGAGGGTCAGCTGCGCGGCCTTGTCGATGAGGATCTCCTCGGTGCGCGCGCGGGCGGTACCGCGGCCGTAGTTGCGGAAGCCGTCGGCCTGGGGCTCGAGGTAGCCGAAGGCGCGGACGTCGGTCTGCTCCTGGGTAGCGTCGACACGGCCGGCAGAGAAGGGGACGGTGACGTCGACGCCGGCGTCCTTGGCGCCCTTCTCGACGGCGACGACACCGCCGAGGACGATCAGGTCGGCGAGGGAGACCTTCTTGGCGCCGGTGTTGAAGCTCGTCTGGATGGCCTTGAGGGCGTCGAGAACCTCCTTGAGCTGGGTCGGGTTGTTGGAGACCCAGTTGACCTGGGGCTCGAGGGCGATGCGGGCACCGTTGGCGCCGCCGCGCTTGTCGGAGTGGCGGTAGGTGGAGGCGGAGG
Source organism: Colletotrichum tropicale (assembly GCA_027406125.1). Classification (NCBI taxonomy): domain Eukaryota; kingdom Fungi; phylum Ascomycota; class Sordariomycetes; order Glomerellales; family Glomerellaceae; genus Colletotrichum; species Colletotrichum tropicale. Next base: position 6,762,908 of record JANVYH010000002.1, read on the forward strand.
CCCAGGCGACGGAGGCGTACTTGGAGACGTCAAAGCCCGGGGCGGCGAGGATGTCGGCCTTCAGCTTGGAGATGTCGGCATCGTCGATAAGGTCACCCTCGCGGGCGGGGAGAGGGTCCTGCCAGGGGAAGGTCTCCTTGGGGATCTCAGGGCCGAGGTAGCGGGAGACGGGGCCGAGGTCGCGGTGGAGGAGCTTGAACCAGGCTTTGGCGAAGGCGTCAGCAAGCTCGTTGGGGTGGTCGAGCCAGCGCTTGGTGATGTTGAGGTAGCTCGGGTCGTTGATGAGGGCCAGGTCGGAGGTGAGCATGGTCGCCTTGCGGAACTTGGTCGAGTCGAAAGGATCGGGATAGTCGAGGGTGCCGTTGGCAGCCTCCCATTGGTGAGCACCGGCGGGAGACTCGACGAGGACCCATTTGTTGTGCAGAAGAGACTCCAAGTAACCGTTGGACCACCTGCAGGTACATGGGTTAGCATTTGTGTGTGTGTGTGTGGTTGGGTGTGTGGTGGTATGCATGTGTGTGTATCACTGCATAATCACCCGACGGGGGGCCAAAAATAGATTTTCACGCCGCCTCTTTTGCCTCCCTGCAAGTCTCTCTTAACGTCTCTTCAAGACCTTCTCAAAATGACCGGTCCGGCATATGAGAAAAGGCCTCAACTATTGAGCCAAGAAGAGGGGGAAAGGCGACTTCGACATGGGGGATATGCAGAGGTCATTTCATTTTTCATCACTTACTTGGTGGGGGTCTTGGTCCAGACGACCTCAAGACCGCTGGTCATCTGGTTAGGACCGTTGCCATCGCCAACCTTGTTGTGCCAGCCCAGACCCATCTCGCCAATGTCAGCAGCTTCGGGCTCAGGGCCAATATTGTCTGTGGGATCTCAATCATCAGCAGATGCTCGCGGCACAAAGGAGCGGTGAAGCGGTGGGAACAGCTTTTCACTAGCTCCGGGACGAGCACGGCAAGAGAGCGCAAACTCACCACTTTTGACGGCACCGTGCGTCTTGCCGAAGGCGTGTCCACCGGCAATGAGAGCGACCGTCTCCTCATCGTTCATACCCATGCGATCGAACGCGACGCGGATGTCCTTGGCCGAGGCGGCGGGGTCGGAAGAGCCATCGGGGCCTTCGGGGTTGACGTAGATGAGGCCCATGTGGGTGGCTCCCAGAGGCTTCTCGAGCTTGTCGGCGCGCTCGTTGATGTCGGTGCTGCCGTTGTAGCGGACGTCGTTGCCCTTGGGGACGAAGGTCGTCTCGCCGCCCCAGTAGACGGACTCATCGGACTGCCAGGTGTCGGGGCGACCGCCGGCGAAGCCAATGGGCGCGAAGCCCATGGACTCGAGGGCGACGTTGCCCGTCAGGAGGTACAGGTCCGCCCATGAGATCTTGTTGCCGTACTTTTGCTTGATGGGCCCTATCAAAGGAGATCAAATTGTCAGTCTCGGTAGAGCAAACAAATGCACTCATCACAGAGTAGCATCGGGGGCCAGAGTTTCTCCACCAGCGAGACATCCCGTTGTGCCTCCACATCCGCATCCCAGCCACCCGTACGGCGGCGTGCGCCGTGATGTGGCGAGTGAGTCGATGATGTGCACGAACAGGGATTCCCGCCTCGGGGGTGGCTCCGGCCAGCGAGTGAGGAACCAGGGATTTGCGACTTACACAGCAGGCGGCGCGCCTTGTCGAGGTTCTGGTTGTCGGGCCAGGAGTTGAGTGGAGCGAAGCGTTGCTGGCCCTGCAAGAGAGAGAAATCCAATATTAGTAAACGGCGATGGACGAGACGAATAAAAGTGATGCGACCGTGTGATAAGATGCAAGGCAGAGGAAGAGGCAGGGTCCGCTTGTGTGCAGTGCGTGTGGAGCAGAGGACTCAAGGAGATGCCTTAGCAGCTCTTGGCTCTCGTCCAGGATAGGACGAAATCTTCCGGGTAGCCAATTGATCTCCCGCGCGAGGCAAGAAAAAGGAAGGAAACACAGAAGGTGAAAATTTGTGAAATGAGCCAACGAAGTCCGATGTAAACAACGGACAGGGGCACACAAGAGGGGAATTTGGAATCAGGAAAGATGGGGCGCCCATCCGGAGCTCATCGGAGGGCGCGGCGGGGGCAGAGCGAGGAGGTCACGAAGGAGAGAAGACCGAAAAGAAACGGCTTACCATTCCACCGCCACCGCGGCCGTCGATGGCGCGATAGGTGCCGGCGCTATGCCAGGCCATGCGGATGAAGAGACCGCCGTAGTGGCCAAAGTCAGCGGGCCACCACTCCTGGGAGTCGGTCATGAGGTCGGTGAGATCCTTCTTGAGAGCCGCATCTGTGGTCCTTGTTAGTATCGTGTGCATACTCAAATAACCATGATATACTCTGAACATACAATCAAGAGAGTTGAAAGCCGCCGTGTAGTCGAAGTCGCCGCCGTACGGGTTCGTCGCGGGCTGGAATTGACGAAGAACGTCGAGTCTCAGTTGGCAGGGCCACCAGTCGTGGCTGCGAGTGCCGCCGCCAGCCTGGTTGCTAATGGTCGAGCATCTTCCGAAGCCCTCGGCGGTCGCTCTCTTGGGCAGAGAGCTGTCGACGCCGCCGTCGCGTTTGGCGAAGGGGCATCCCTCACCGGCGACGGCCGGCAGGATGGTTGAGGCTGTCAACAGCCAGTTTGACAGTTTGGCGTGCATGGTGAAGAATGTCTCTTGCTTCTGGGACCTAAGGCAAGATCCAAAAAGAAAAGAGCAAGTGAACCGCCGAGATCAAGTAGTCGGATCGAGACTTGGTGTGAGACTCAGAAGACGACGACTGTTGAGTTGGTCCGGGAGATTGCTCAGAAACATGAACTCTGGAGATGGGACGAACCCAGGCATATGTATGAAACCCGGATGCAGTCGCCACAACTCTCGTTCAAAGGCAACAAGGGACCAAGAAGGGAGTGGGTTTCCTCTGTTCCTCTTCGTGGTCGGTGACCCTTTGTCACTCACGTGGGAATATTTTGGTTCCAGTGAGATCCACGATTAGTAACAATGCAAAGGTACCAAGGCCGAATCTGAGCCGCGATGTCTTGTCCTTCCCCAAGGCCTAGTTGCGCAGTACGTGAGTACCCAGTCTGACGGGGGCTTGGTAATAAGCTTCCTACAACGGCAGTCATGTCGGTATTGCCCTCTCCCAAGGCTGCAACCCCAATCACAAAAAAGGACCAAGACCTGGCGAAACCACAAAAAGTTGTTTAGCGGATATCCTTTCAGCAGGTGCTAGACGGGTCTTTGCCAAGTAGTCGAAAGGAACCCCTGTGTAATCCCTAGGAAAGGCGCTGCATGGTATATACAAGTGACATGGGCGTGGCAGGGTCATGCAGGGTTTCGATCCAAAATAAGCGCTTGACCAATGTACCGCATTGTACAATCTCCTTTGATTGGGATGGGCGACACTCGCCAGCGAATACTATGTGCTACACAGGAACGCCCCGGTTTTGGAGCCCCCGCTTTACACACTTTTTGGGAGGGGATTGTCGCTAGCCGAAGGGCCATCTGGATGAAACCTACGCCGATTGCCTATGGAGTTGGACAAGTGTGCGCCGGGGTGGCCATGGCAGGGCCGGGAATGAGCTGGGATGAGGCCGTCCACCCGTCCGTAACAGGCATAACGTCACAAATCCGGGGAGCTATCGTGACCTGTGCGATGCGGGCCGGTGCCAAGTCACTGGAAGAGTAAGGTGGTAGCTGGGCCAATGGCGACCAATTATGACATGACAGTTTCCAAGCGGGCACTCTTCGTCCACTCTCTTCTTGGCTGACTGACTGAGCGACTCTTAAGCGACTCCAGTCGAAGAGTCCACTCCTGAATATAATAAAGTTTGGGGCCCCTATATCGACTCGTGCCATTGGGCCATTAGGCCGTTTGGTCCTTGGGAATTCACATCATTGCCTTGTAAAGACGAATAGAAGGCCCCCGTTGTCGGATCATTACCCAGCTGTGCGGAGGAACCCGCGCGCAGCGGCGTAATTGAAACCTCCGTCATCCTCGACTACAGATGCATCTTGGCAAATAAGCTGTAAGGCCCCCCTACCGCGAAGAGGAGTTGAAGAGGAGAACCCTGCTGGCCACGCTGATTTGCAAGTAGGTACAAACAAGTACCTGCCAGCCTGCCCGGGCTTCAGGCGTCCCAAGAGCTCAATCACGCATGCATACTACTGTTTGCTCTACACTAGCAGCAGTAAGGTTAGGTTTCTCCCCTGATGGAGGATCGAAAGAGGGAGGGAGGGCAGCTGGCCGCGGCCGACACACACACACATTCCGCACACACGTAACCGTAGCACACACACACTCAAGATAGACACATGGGACGAAGGAAGCTTTTTCATCAATCGTGCATTGACTCAGCCCTATATCCATCACCTGTAGTTGGAGAAGGTTGGAGGCCCTGTGGCTTGGAGGAGCACCCCCGCGCGCGGGCGAGCCGCCGCCGACCGTCCATCCGCAGCCGGACTTGGACGGTTTTGACAGGTTTGCGAAACGGCGTGGGATGTGCGTAGGTTTCCCTCCCTCTTGGGTTTCTGCCCGCAGGCCACCCCAAACCATCCCCCAAATGGAAGTTACCTTGTTTCCATGCAGCTAGACATGTCGGCCGAAAATCCTGCGACCTCGGGTATGCCCGGTTAAGGATGGTAGATGGGCGACAGACGGGCGACCAGACCCTGAGCGCAGCACTGCATGTTGTGAGCGGGCTGATTGCGCAGTCGCCGACCAGGACGTTGCAGTAAGCAGAAAAAAACAGACAAGATAATAATTACAAAATTACAATATTACAAAGCAAAGGAGCGCAAGATACAGAGTACATAGCCCGCGAGTAATAGTCCGTACAGCCACGACAGCTATAGCCCGCCAAGAGCCTTGGCAAGGTGGCTGCTCATCACATGCAGACTTGTCACTTGCGCTGTCCCCTGCTGGTGGACGCAAATAAGGTCAGCTCAGAAACGCTGCGCGACTGCAAATCTGACGTTGGTGACTGGCTGGCGACGGGATGTGATGACTTGCGAAGCGCATGTGTGTGCTACTGTGCTTGCGTGTTGCCGCCTGGCTTTGCTCTGCGTCGCGCAGCACTATTTCTCTGGGCAAGTTGAATTTTTGGAATATGCAACGTGCATCCCTGCGACCGTCATCTTGGGCCAACGTGGGTGATGTGGTCTCGGCCGACACCAGACAACCCACTTGCCGATGTTCCTATTGGCATCGGACCATCTTGGTCTCGGCATCTAAACATTCACCAAGTCCCAACGCCAACGACGGGAAATATGTCCGAATTTGTTCGTTGGAGCCGCCCGTCGTTGCCCTGGGCATGCCCGTCAAGAGATGGTTGACAGACAAGCGCCCCCCAAGTCTCAACTTCTCTGGCGGCGTGGGTGCGCGTGGGTGGTCCGGTGTTGATGGCAGACTTTCTGCTGTGTTGCAAAGCATGGGATTCTGGTGCAATGCGCGTGAGGGGAGAAATTTCAATCCAGCGTTTGGGCCAATTTCGCCATTTCATCTCACACCCTCACATGCCCAAACTTACCCAATGATGAATCATACAGGCCCGCCCCTCTTTCACTATCGTTAACGCAAACCTTCAGACGACGTCCGATTATAAACCATAACAATCCTACTGGCCGCTTCCAGCTGTTGCATGCCGTGCTCTCCGACGGAAATGAATCAAGCCACCACTCTGGCAATTGACTTTGAGAGGGCAGGCACAGAATCGCGGTTCTGCCTTGCAGGCAACCGAGGCGGCCTGAGCTTGATCCGGTTAAGGTGGTTGCCTCCATGTGACGGGTTTGGTAGGTTGCATAGCGTTATTCGTTCTCGTGTACTTTATTTCGGCTCCGAAACTCTGTTCTGATAGTCTGGAACCGAGGGGGTAGCGCGATGGTACTCTGGATGTACAATGCCTCCGGGGATGATATTTGCTCTTTCATGCGGACGCGTGGGATGGGGAGATACAGTTTGGATCGGAAGGGGCAAGCCCTTCGTTGACATGAACCGGTCGCGTCCGCATCCGTCTCGGACCCCGACGGGGATGTTGGGCGGGTTCCGAGGAGCGTCTGGTCCGTGATGTGAGAACCGTGACTTGGGGGCACACATTCCATCAAGACGGCCATGAAACAACGACCTCAACGTTGTGGACTGAGACGGTAAACATGCACTGTTGGGCTCTGAACATGAGTTCGTGTATGGGTTCGCGACAATTGCAATGAGTCGTAGGCCAAAGGCTATGAGAAGAGGTGTATGGTTTCATCTGCAGGGCATCGAGATTCACTTAGCCATACGACACGTGATATGAGTTTATGAACGCAACCATTCTCTAACTTATCCCGTTGATTCTTGAACGATGTCGTTTTGAAGTGTTGCGATTGCTCAGACCTGGCTATAATTTTGCTTTTTGCCACGTTCATTCATTGATGAGCAAGTCTTCACCTTTAAGTCCGAGACTGTCGCGAACTAAAAACAACCCGAGGATTTTGAACGTTCAGTCTTTTGGTATTCAAAGCGGGTTTCAATCGGTCTCTTGGTCCATTATTTCATGCTTGCCGACATGAAATTTCCCATTGGCTACCGCTGTAAGCCACGTTCAGAAGCTCGCATCTAGCTAGTAGCCGGTGGGCGGCCGCGCCGTTGGATTGCCGTTGGCGCAGCCAATTACCGGCATTGAGACGCAGAATCCGGTTAGTCGTTACCATGAAGGTAGCCTACGAAACTGGAGACTTGTTGCATCTGCTCATATCGACATGTCAGTTTGTCAGTTCGGAAAGCAATGGATGCAGGTCTCAAGTGTAAGACTCCGCCGAGGCGTTAAGCCACAATATTCCGCATCGAAGGAAGAGCTTTTGTTCTGCTCTTTTCAAGAAACCAATCGCAGCGTATGCATTTGTCATGGTAAATGTTTTGGAATCAGCTCGGAACCGTGACGCACTTGGTGTAAGCCAAAGTGGCGATGTAAATGCAGACACACATTAGCCAAATTGTTATTTTCAAATATTCTTGGTAAGACAGAACTAGGGGTCAACAAACCGGCTATGCCATCTTCATTCTTTCCTTGATGCTTTCTAATGCAGTGCTCTTTTGCTGTTATCTTGATCATGTCCGAATTATCAGCGTTGTGTCTATTCTCCAACTCTCAATGTCATCCTCTAAGCCACCCACGTGGATGCAAAAGCAAGGCTCCCTACAACTTCGTTCACCCTTCTTCAACTAGCGCAATCAACCCACTACCTTTCTTTACTCTTCCATGCAAGATGCAGATAGTCTAGGCAGTCAGTAAATGGATTGCGGGGTTCGGCTGCGTCCCGCGCGCTTCTCTCACTCAGCTTGCCAAGCGAGACTAGCGCGACAGCTTAAAGCTGAGCTCAGCTTTACGAAAGCACCGCAGCACCAACTGCCGGTGCCGTCTCTTCCGCACCAAAATCACCGACTGCCTAGGTAGAGCCCTTTGGGAATTGAAAATCCATAGCTCCGACTGCCCACCGCAATACCCTAGGCCCCACATCGCCCCGGAGCCGATAAAACACACCAAAGGAGAGTCCGTCCGTCCGTCCGTCGTCCACCGGCCCGGGGCGCTGGGCAGGCCGACGCTAGATCCCACCTGTCCCGAGTCATGTGGCTGGTGGAAACCAACAAAGCGGGCCGCAGAAGCCCCTTAAACAATGCAACAAACGTCGTTTATGTCTTCTATCTTAATAATAACAACCAACATGTTTCATCCGAATTGAATAGCGGCTATAATCATTCTAAAACAGGGCAGAGTTGCACATGGGATGACTCGCCGCCAGCCAGTCTCTTGGCCCACGCTTTTCAGGGGGCATATTTCCAGCCTTATTCTCATTGATATTGATAATCGCATCTTTTGCCCGTAAATAGACGTTTGCCAAGACACACATAGCCACGATTTGTCATTGAGGAATTCTTGGATCTTGAAGAAATGGCATTGCAGACCTTTGTTACCGATTAAATCATCGGCTCTTGGGACTTGTTTTACAAATATCACTTGTTTCCTTTTTCCTCTTCTCACTTCAACTTTCCCCTGCCCCTGAGCGCAGGCCACGTTCCAGACCGTCAACAAGCCTTCGTGCGAGGCGCGCGGCTTCTCCTGTTCGGCCCCTTTCAGCCTCCTCCTCGAAGCTGCACCGCTCGGTCCACCAGTCCAACCATGTCTCCGCCCTTGCGCCTTCTTTCGCCCGGAAGAGGCCGACGCTGATGTCGATGACGTCGGGACGCCATTTGTCGTGCCAAAAGACCGTCGCACCGCATTTCCCACAGAACTCGCGAAGGACACCGGGGGAGGAGCCGTACGTTTGCAGGATGCCTGGGGGTAGCACATTGAAGTCGAGAGGCATGACGACTTGCCGTCCGTCGGGGCTGGGGACGTGGAAGAAGATGTTGCTGCGCGGGACAAAGGCCCACGTCTGGATCTCGAAGCCGGTGATGAGACGACAAGAACGGCATGCGCAGGTTCCTGCGAGGTATTTCGTCCCGTCGGCGCGAATCCACCACTTGTCCTTTTTGGCGTTGCCCATGAACTCAGCAGAGTGCGAGCAGGCGGCATATTGCAGGTCGGGGTAGCCGGAGTGAGGAATATAGCTCTTCTCATCGGGGCGGGTTATGTGGAAGCTGACCGTGCCACAAGCGCATGAGGCTGGCATCGATTCTGGGCTCAGAAGGGATGGCACTGATGGCAGCATCTCTTTCGAGCCGTTATCGCCGTTGTGTTGAAGTATCTCCATTGTTTGCCCGTCGATCTCCGAAAGCCACACCGAAATGCCACCGTCCTTTGTGTCGGGCACTGAGGTATGCCGGACAAAGACCGCATCTCCGTTGGTACCGTTCCCGGTGGCATCGTTGATGACGCCCGTAGCAGCTTCCCATATGACAGCTATGACACCAACACGGCTTCGAAAGACGTGGCAGCCGCAGGTCGAGCAGAAGTACCTCGTCCATCCCTCCGCACCTTCATGCTTTGTGAGACCCTTGGAGGTATCGGGTTGCTCAATCGGGTAGTAAGACGTGCAAAGCACACCGCTGACGTGGCGATCAACATCGCTGTGATTAATTGACAGCTTCACGGGCCCTGTGTCTGAACCTCGCGCCTTAACTTGTTGCGCAGTTGCCCCGCAAAGGCAAGAAATGCTCAATGTCGATACCATGTTGCTGTGAGATGAAGAAGCCTGAAGAGACAACAGGCCATCAGGGTTGAACACGATGTATTTAATAGTTCATCGATCTCACGTTAAATTCGTCTTATCTTGAACGTCACCAGACTCGCTCCCGACGATCCCCGCACCGGCGGGGTTGGGAAGTAAGCTTCGGGCCAACCGGAGCCGAACCGTCCAGCCGGAAGTGGAGAACTTCCCGAAGTTTCGGCGAAAATAATGCCCCACAGCGATCGGATCCGCCCCGCCCTAGGGCGTGCTGGCCGGAAATACGGGTGATGCGCCGAAGCTATGCATTTGGGCCAATGATGTGCCGGGATTGGTTTCAGGCTTGGAGAAATAAGTTGGAGGCGTAGCGGAATGTCGCTCGAACGGATTCTCGGTGTGGCTGATGTTCATGGAATCAAGGTGAGGAAAAGCTTTACCGATGGAGTTGACTTGTGGCGCTGAAGCACTTGTTCCGGGTATGCAGACGCGAAGGAAATAATCTGTCGCTATAGAAATACCAAGAAAGCCTCATTCAGAGAGAATCAATGAAATGATACCTATTGTGATGCTAATCTTCGAAGCCGTATATTATTAAGTTCCATATTTGCGTTCTCCTAAATCCTGCAAGAGACGCCGCCTCTGAGTTCGTCCACGATGGCTGTGTTAGCCTCGGATCACACTGCCGACACTCCGCTAGGGCATGTAGCATTCATTGCGCTCATCCTTGGAGTAAGTAAACTCCGTGATTTGCCATAAATCCGAGTCTCATGCTGACTTCCGACCCCAGGCTTCGGCATGGACGCTGTGGAGCGTCGTCTACAACCTATTCTTCCACCCACTCGCACGCTTTCCAGGACCCATTCTTGCTCGAATATCGCCGGTGCCGTATGTCATTGCGCTGCTCCGTGGACGCATCCCGTTCTGGGTGAAGGCATGCCATGACAAATATGGCTCAGTCGTCCGCGTCTCGCCCAACGAGCTGTCTTTCGACAATGAGGCAGCATGGAAGGATATTTACGGAAGCCGACCTGGCCACAAGAACTTCCACAAGGATCCCATACATGTGGGTAGTATTCAATCGGTGCCTGGTGTATCCACGATTACCATGGCCAACGACGCGGACCACGCGCGGCAGCGTAGGGCGCTTTCGCATGCATTCTCCACCAAGGCTTTGTTGGAGCAGGAGTACATCGTAAAGTCGTACATCGACGTGTTCTCGCTGAAGATGAGGGAGTTTGCCAAGATCGGAAAGCCTGTGAACGTCGTTGATAGGTTCGCATACACAACGTTCGATATTATCGGAGACATGGCTTTAGGAGAGCCGTTTGGTTGCTTGACAAGCGGTGGGTCCTGAATCGACCAAGACCATTTCATATGACTTGCATCTAATAGTACGTGGGGTAGAGGACTTCCACTTCTGGGTACCGCTCATCAGTTCATCCATTAAGGCGGGTGCCTTTGAACAGGCTACTAGACGAATCGCCGAAGCGGACGGTTACTTGCAAAGACAGCTGTTGAAGTTCATACCTGGGCGCATCCGAACTACTAGGATGCAACATCTAGAGTATAGCAGAGAAAAGATCTTGAAGTAGGTGTATGTCCTTAAACATCAACAACAGACTGCTGATCGCTTCTCTGTTAGACGCATGGCTCAGTCTGGGTCAGACCACAAAGACTTTCTCTATTACTTGCTCAAGCAACAGGAAAGTGGGTCTATCAACGAGAATGAGGTTATTGTCAATGGCGCACTCTTTATGTAAGAATTTCGATTGCATAGACCAAGACGCGCCTAGTGCCGAGACGGAGATGACTTACAACATCACAGAATAGCCGGAACAGAGACAACAGCGGGCTTCCTTGCGGGGCTTTTCAACCAACTCCTGCGGCATCCAAGAGTTTTACACAAGTTGACGGACGAGATACGGTCAAACTTCCAATTCGACGCCGACATTAACTTCGAGGATTTGGTCAAATTGCCTTATCTGAGTGCGGTAATTGATGAAGGCCTACGAGTCTTTCCATCTGCACCCATTGGGTTTGTGAGGACAGTGCCACAGGGTGGTGATACCGTTGACGGAGAGTTCGTACCAGAAGGCGTATGTGATTGCTTGAGTTTGCACTGGAAATTGTTATCTACCTAGTAAGCTTAAGGCTGACATCGGTTTCGTAGACCACTGTTTCTGTACCAATGTGGGGTGCCACGCATAGCGAACGGAACTTCAAAGAGCCCTACAAGTTCCTGCCCGAGCGCTGGCTGAACAAAGAAAATAGCACCGAAAAGTTTGGGGCATCGAATGCCTTCTCTCTTGGGCCACGAGGCTGCATTGGACGCAAGTGAGCTAGTCTTTGAATCCTCTGGTCGATGTCTTTTACTAACTAAAGCGAAGCCTTTCATACATGGAGATGCGTCTAATCATTGGGAAGCTGTTGTGGCACAACGACATCCACTTTCATGGGAGTAACGATGCGTGGGATCCTGAAAAAGACTATCCCGGACTAACGGTGTACAATAACTGGATGAAACCGGGACTGTGGGTTAAGTTGACACCCAGGCAGGGCTAAAGTCTTCGTGTTTGCCCCGTTTCCTGTTCATCGGCGGGCTAGATACGATCAACTCATTCTGTTGTTAAACTGTGGTATCATTTTGAGGCTACGTTCTTCCGTGATGTTGAGACCTGTATCTCACAGTTTGGTAAAGACAAGACCGTTGACCCAGCGATATGAACGAAGTAGGCTCATGATAGTGTCAACCTCATTTCATAAATAGGGCAGATGTGCAAGAATTTTCCGACTTTTGATCTAGGTTCGTCATTGACAGCATTACCAAGTCTCGATGATAGTTGTGACAGTGAATCGCGCATGATTCAAGAACCCGGGGCCGTCGTCCGGTACATGTCGGCAGCAGACCGAGAGAGTGGGGCCGAGCAGCAAAATGCAACGCTTTAGTTGACTTGCACCATCGACTCGACAATGACGTGCTTGACCGAAGGATGATAATGGTCAGATTCACGCTCTTGATACGTCCGCCACCAGCGGAGCTTCAGTCTCTTATCGGAAATGTGTGGATGCTTCAATTGAAAAATCTCTTGATCTCTGCACCTTGGCGCATCGTTCTGGAAAATATCGCCAGCCACCGCATTCGTTCGCTCTCGGCGTTGATGAGGTGCTCAAACATGGCTTCCTGCATGACCGATAAATAGTGATCGTCCGTCACTGCATGACTTCGGCTTGTGTCTAGGATCTTACCTCCTTTCTTGATTCCCGTTTCCCACACTTGAACCTTTGGCACCGTCACAACATGGCCGATATCAACGGAAAGGGGCCGGCGAGTAACCCCGCCACCGAACTCTCCACCGATGCGGACAAGCGGCCCGCCTCCATTACCTCCGCTCCGACGGAATCGTCGCCGGACCACCTACCGAAGAAGCAGCCCAAGTCTGGCGCTGATGCCGCTTTGGAGCTTCTCAATGAGACCGGTCCTCTGGGCCACGCCGTGGATCCCGAGCTCAATCGCAGGCTCAAGCGCCGCATAGACACTCACATCATGCCGCTGATCTGCATCGTATACTTTCTGCAGTACATCGACAAGACTGCCATTTCCTACGCCAGCGTGACTGGCATTCAACAAGACACCGGCCTTCACGGCAACCAGTTCAACTGGGTCGCATCCATCTTCTTCTTCGGTCAATTGGCTTTCGAGTTCCCGACAATTCGTCTCATTCAGATGTTTCCTCTCGCCAAATACACCTCCATCAACATCATGCTTTGGGGTCTGGTTCTCGCGTGCCTTGCTGCGTGCAAGAGCTACGCCGGTCTGCTCGTCTGTCGGTTCCTGCTCGGGGTTTTTGAAGCTGCCGTGGTACCTGCGTGGGTCCTGTTTACCTCGCAATGGTACACCAAACAAGAACAGGCTTTTCGTGTTGGCATCTGGTTCTCAGTCTGTGGAGCTGCGCAAATGTTCGGTGGCTTCTTTGCGTACGGCGTGGCGGTCCATGTCGGCAAAGACCCAAATGCTCTTTTGCATGGATGGCAGGTCATCTTCCTTTTCCTCGGCCTTTTGACTGCCGTCGTTGGCATTGCCTTCTGGTTCATCATGCCTGACTCGCCAGCCTCAGCTGCGTTCCTTTCACAAGAAGAAAAGGCCGCGCACTTGGAACGCATCCGCGACAATGAACAAGGCATCGGATCTCAGGAATTCAAGTGGTCGCATGTCAAGGAGGCGCTGACGGACACCATGACTTGGCTTTACGCATTCTGGATTTTCGCCGCCAACATTCCGAACTCGATTGCGACAAGCTTCGGAAACATCCTCGTCAAGGGTATGGGGTACTCCAGCGAAGAGTCATTGCTTCTGGTCACACCTCTTGGCGCCTACGAGATTGTCGCCCTGGTGGGTCTGACATGGCTTGCCATGAAGACGCGGCAGCGACTCTACTGGTGCATTGCGGGCCACATCCCCGCGATCGTGGGTGCCATTCTCATGGCCACGACGTCGAAGGTTCCCGCGCTGATCGGCTACTACACTTCAGGAGGTATCCCGATCGGCTGGACGACGATCCTGGGTCTTCAGTCAACCAATGTTGCGGGATCCACTAAGAAGGTTACGGTGGCATGCATTGGGACGATTGCGTACACCGTGGGTAATATCATCTCGCCGCAGACTTTTCAGGCACGGGATGCGCCACGGTATCTCCCTGCCAAGATCTCCATCTGCATCATCTACTTCTTGGTCACTGTTGACCTGTTTGTGATGCGTTGGGTGCTGGACAGGAGGAACAAGAAGCGGGATGCTGAGAAGGCGGCTCTCGGGGATGCTTACAAGGTCGAAGAAAACCATGAGTTCTGGGACTTGACAGACCTCGAGAACAAAGTGTTCAGATATGAGTTGTGAGCAAAGGCTTTCCTGACACTCACTATGCCATACGTGAGTATCAAAGGAGAGGAATGATCGGTTTCGATAACCCAGGCTCAGATGGTACAGATTTAGGTCTACGTTAAATTCCAGCTTTTCCTGGGTAACAAATTGGCTTTTTCCTGCGAGAGTTGAATTGAATGAATGAAGTCCCTCGTAACACCTATACTGACTCTTTCAGAACTGTCGGTGGTTCAAAGGGAGAACGCGACATGGGTTGTCCTCTTCTGAGCCTGGCGCGAACTTACGTAAGGCGGGTCGTATTGCAGCGTCTCCCCGCAGTGACTGAATTGCTGCCTAGAATCGGTCACATCTACATCTCAAACATGCAAGGTGGTGTGATGAGAATTGTGAGCTATGAGTGCCGACGAAATCCGCGACAGTGTCGAAAGTGGCGAGACGCCAGTCGACAGCCATGATCGACTGTTGCGAATAGCATTCATATACTTGGACGAATCGGTGTGGGATGGCAGAGGCGTCTTTGATATCGTTGATCGACTTCACACGCGTGGATGGTCGTTTGGCGAGGGAGACCTCAAATTCAATCGGTAAGATTCTTGAGTACAAGGAGCTATTTGGGTGAGAAGTAATGAGCTGACGATAACAAGCACTCTGGACCTTTTCTATCTCGCTCAACTCGTAGCCGCCATGTACCGCTCCTCGGATCAGGAGGAGGGTATATTTGCCTCGCCAGATGAGTTTGACGAATTCTACGTCGAGCATCACGACCTGCTTAAAGAGGATGCGTGGCGAGAGTACTACTCGTCTTCTCTCCTTTCACAGCCAACCTCATCTCTCTTCTACCGCCTCCCCGACCTGCAAGATCTCCCAGACTCGAGCGACCCCCTCGCGCAGCCACGCCACAAAGGAATAGGTCACCTGACAAAGCTTCCGCGCTGGGCACACAACGTTGTGCGCACCTGTCGACGACAGCCATCCCTCCCCGTCGAGACCGTCACTCAGATAGCCCTGGACACCCTCGAGAAGACCATTTTACGCCTGCGAGAGGACTATCCCAGCGTCCATCCGTACTCGGAGACCCAAGCTCGCTTCTGGCTCAAGTACATGAAGATAGACTCTCTTCGCGAGCCGTCGAAGGAGACGTGGAACCCCAACGACTTCGGCATCTCTGTTGCGCAGGGAGCCTTCGATGTGTGGGCTTGGGAAGCGCATTACTCGCGGGAACGATGGGAGGCCGTCGATGCGCCGCGACTTGAGCCGGACCTGGATGGCACGCGCGAAAGTGAGGTTACCTGGTGCGGGTTGCCCGATGGCGGGGTGGGTGAGCTGGCGCGGAATCGGGGATGGGAGCCGGAGGTGGGGAGCGAGGAGGAGATTGCTTTCCTCGCGGCTGTTGCGGTGAAGGAGACAGAGGGCGTCGACATGAGAGATTTGAACTATGGGATGCGGTCGCACATTCTCCTTGGATTGATGGGTGCTGCTTTCGGGGCCGAGAAGGGACAGCAGGTGGAGGAGGTAAAGCAACGGATGGTTGCTGGGGGCAGGATTGACGAGACAAGGGTCGAGCAGTGGATTCGAGAAGCGCTGATGGTCATGGAGCCATACGTGCGCAAAATGGACGGATGGCCTGCCTCTGAAAGGGATCGGAGCGAAATGCTGCGGCAGATTTTGGAGGAGAATGGACAGTTGTTTGCAAGATGGAGCCTCTCGGAGTCTTCCAAAGAATTCAACTTCGAGCTGAAACCAAGGATTTAGAACCGTTTAAGGTAGAAACATGACGATACTAAAATGAATAATTCTTGATCTTCTTTTTGAAATTATGTACTGTGTTGATATTGTCCCACGCCGACATGAATAACACGGCCACTACATACCTTACTTTAAACTGTTATTCTGTACAAGAACCAAATGCCAGCTGACATCCCGTTCCGCAGTAGGCATTCGTGCTTCCGCAGTAACCCCACTCTGAGCAACAATCACCGAACGTAGACCCAAGACAGGTCGCGCCTTCGGGATTACTGGTCGAGCTGCACGTACCGTCCGTCGAGACCACCAGCCCCGACTCGGTACATGATCCAAATGCTGACTGGCAACCTGTGCTGCAGTGCGCCGTCGTGTCGCCACAGTAGCCATACTCTGAACAGCAACCGCCATACCCAGAGCCAGCACAGGTTGTTCCTCCAAAGTCGGCACCGCAGCGGCCGTCGGCTGAGGGGTTGGTTGAAGCTGACGGGGCTGCAGAGCTCGAAGATGACGTCGTACTGCTGGAAGTCAATGATACCGAGGCCGATGAGGTCGACGACGAAGACGTCCCCATGGAAGCCAGCACAATTTCTGTTGTGTAAGTCGACTTAGTCACGGACTCAATGGTGGTCGTGAAAGTGACTGTGTCCCCAGGACCCCATGGCTCAGGTGAGTAAGTCGGCTCTTGCGAGTACGTCGTGCTCTGCGTCGTTGATCGACTAGGCAGGCTAGGCGTGTCACTGACGTACTGTCGCCGACGAAGCTCTGGCAGGTTCTCCGTCATCTCTTCCGAGGTTGACCGTTTCTTCGCCGGCAGGAATGCAACGCCAATGTCGTAGCCGGTGAACTCGCATGAGAGCTTGGGCCCGCCGGCTGACACAATGGCTCGCTCGACGCAGCCGTCTTTCATGAAGAAAGGCAGGTTGAAGTAGGCGCCCGCGTACTTAGAGGAGGTGCGCTCACGCCAGTCCCAGCCAGTCAGGGCGCCGCAGCCCTTTTCTTCAGACTTGAGGCGGGAGCCACCGTCGGTGCTCCAGCCATCGATGTTGTATACTTCAAACGTGTACCAACCAAACGCAGTGATCCTGTGGGTGAAGTCAAGTCAGATAAATGCTCACTGTTGGTAAAACGGAAACAGTTTGTTCTAACTAACCAGTAAGCACAGTCGGCCTTCGCGGTTGGCTCAACCACGACGGTAACCGTGGTGGTCGGCGTGGTCGTCTTGGTTGAGGTTGCGATGACAGTAATGGTCTCTGTCAGACCGAACTGCTTAGCGGTGAATGTTGATCCGTCGTAGTCAGATGGGTTGGTTGGAGCAAACTCCAACGGAATTTGCTTCCCGTCAATCATGGTCTGATCGGCTGCTTGTTCGGCAGACAGAGCCGCGGCGATATCTGGGTCCATAGAGCATTCAGGGCTACCAGGCGTCGTGGTTGTGGCGGTATCTTGGCCGTTGCAAGCAGTACTCGTCACGCAGCTAGTCTGTTACGAAAGTCAGCGCCTCGTTCTCACCCGAAGACATCCTCAATTGCTAGACTTACCTCCGTTGTCCGTGTGGACGACTCCATGTACCAGGCACTATAACTGGTGACGAGATAAGTGCAGGCCGACGCGGTCACGGGCTCCTCGCAGTTCTCGCTGCTGTCGCCACCGTCGGTCCCCTGCGTGTTTCCGCACCCGCCCGGAATCAGACAACCCACGCCACCGCAGGACGACAGAGGACATGTCGGCACACAACCGAGGACGCCGCAGCCTCCACCGCAGCCAAAGATACCGCATCCACCGTCGCAGCCAAATAGTCCACAACCGCCGTCGCAGCCGAAGATGCCGCAGTCGCGGGTTCCGCAGCCTGATCCAGTGCAACCTGTGGAAGAAGAGGTTGGCGTGGGGGTGACAGCGACGGGAGGGATTGGGACCGTGGGGTCGGGGTAGTCTATGGAGTAGGTCGGCTGGGGCTGAATAGTAACGGGGAATGAAGTCGGGTAGAATGTGACCGGGGGAATGATGACCAAAGGCACATCCGTGTCGGAGGAAGTGGCTGGCGTCGGGGTGGTGACGGGGAAAGTGGCGTGGTTCGGAGGAAGAGTGTAGACGAAAGATGACGGAGTGATGCTTTGGACAGGGTTGATACTGTAGTGCGCTGTATCCGTCGATTGAAGTGTTAGGGGCTGAAGGCTGACGTCGGTCATGGTAAAAGACGGGACGGGAATCGTTGTTGTCACGACGTACACGCCGCCGGCTCCAGAGGACAAGAGAGTTGTCGTCAAAGCTGGCCAGCTTGTGACGGTATGAGTGGCACTAAGCGGGTATGGAGGGAAGACGACAATGCATGGAGGTTCGCAGCCTACCAACGGATCGTCGGAGTCCCAGATGCTCGGTGGAGGATACACGATGTTCGAAGACGAGCCGTAATCGATGCTGTCGCCGCCAAAGCCTTGCAGATCAATAGCCCAGTCGATGATGCCCGCAAAGTTGAGGCTTTCGTAGAGAGCCTTCCGGTCTGCCTTGAGATCGTCGTCCATGTGGGCTACCCATTGTGTGGAGTCGTATACGGCAATGCTCGACTGGCTGTCTTCGTCAAAGTACGAGGAGTAGGACTCGATCGACTGCAGGGCTCCAGACGACGTCATCCATGTTCCGGTTCCCGCCAAGATGGAATTGATCTCGGCGTTGGCGATATACCCTGCGGTTCCGGTGCATGGACCGGGATACGCTCCGGAGCCGTCCCCAGTGTACGTGCACATGGGACCGGTGCAGCCCGGCGTTGTCATCTGGAACGAGCGCCCGTAGCTCGAGACGCCGACAGCGAGCTTGTTTGACGGTACACCTGCCTTGGTGATCATGGACAGAGCGAGAAGAGTCTCGGTGATGTTGGTGTGAGAACGCAGGCAGTTCCCCTCTGGGCAGCCGTCGATCGCGTACTGGTTAGAGTAGTCCCACTGGCCATGAAGATCATATGTCATGTAGACGATGTAGTCGGCCAACTCTGCCATTTCCTCGATATGGTAGCCCTTGAGGTACCAGAAAGAAGCGGGCGCGCAGAAGGAGACGGACTTGTCGGAAGGCATCGCGGCCCTCAGCTTGGTGAAGAAGGTGAGATAATTTGCAGCATCCTCGGCCGTGCCAGCTGGGATGTCAGGGATATCGGGGGCAGCGGGATCTGGGAGGTCTTAGTTAGACATGGTCTTGTGTTAAAGGAGGATTCTCTGACTTACATTCCCAGTCGATGTCAATGCCATCCAGGTCATTATCCTGCACGAACGCAACGATGTTGGCGACAAAGGTGTCCTGGTTCGCGGGGTTAACGGCATCTCGGAAAATGAAATACGTCGCCGGCTCAGCCGAGAAAGCCCAGCCGCCGAGAGAAAGAATCTTCTTGAACCCAGACATTTGCTGAAACAGCTCCCACTGCTCCTGGATGTGGCTGACGTCGATGGCATACGTCCCAGTCGTGACGACGCCGAATGCCAAGTGGATGTGCGTGTACGGGGTCACATCCATCGCGGTGATCTTCATGTTCAAGCACGGGCGGTCCAAGTTGTAGGCTTCGAAATAGCCAATGCTGATGGCCTGGGCTGGAGCTGATCCGACAACAATTTCAGTTCCACAGTTGGAGATGCAGCCATTTTCTCCCTCGGCCGATGTTCCGGGCGCGCCGGTCTCTGACTGAGAAATGGTGCAGAAGTCCTTGTTGATACCACATTGACCGTGCTTGTTCTGAAGGAGGGAAACAGATTAGCTGCCGTGAAGAGTTGATGGAAATGGAGGTATGATACGTACACAGCAGGCATTCAGGGGACAAGGGTTCAGGCTGGCGAGATCGACACCTGCTCCCGGCTGGGTGGTTCCAGGCTTCTGCGGGCCGCACACAGCGTTGGCAATGGGAGCTGGCATCGGAGGTGCGCCGGAACTAAGGCAGATGTACTGGTAAGCTTGCACATTCGAGCACCCCTGCCAGCCCCAAGTCTGGGTGTTGAAGCTCTCAATCTCATCATTGGTTAGACTGTTGGCTGCTCCCAAAGAAGAGCAGCTGTCTCCAGGCACAACGTAGTAGGAGAAACATGTCCCATCAGAGTTGGGCTGCGGACGGAAGTCGGGAAGATCCCCGGCCGAGCAGCAGACGTGTTGTCCCACTTGCAGAGTCGAACACAGTGTCGAGTCGGGGTTGTATGTGGTGAAGTCGCTGGCGGAAATGCCACACTCCGCCGCCAAGCTCGCGCCTAGATATCATGGATTAGTTGTCTGTGAAATGGCGGAGAGTCTCCCATGTGAAATACTCACAGCTATCCCCGGACACGACCTGAACAGTTGAACATTCAGCTCGTCGTTGAAGCATGTTTGACCTGCTAGACACCGATGAGGCGGTACCGGCGGTGCTGTTGGCACGGGTACTGTTGCCAAAACTCGCAGTGCTGTTGTTGGAAATACCTGGGACCGACAGCGTGATGTCCTGCCAGTCTTCCACCTTGTCGAAAGAAGTGATGCACTCGCCGGATGCCCAGGTTGCCACGGCATCCTGTACGAACTTCAGATTGCGATCTCCGCTGACAGCAGTACCGAGGCTGTATCTAGAGCTACGGCCGTCCTTAGCACATAATTGCGCAACGACACTGTCGGAGAAACCAGTAGTCTTGATCTTGGTGATGAACTGACGCAGCACAGATGGCGGGATATCACGGACCCCGGATCCCGCGAAGAGACCAAGAGCGACCGTGTTGGAGTATGCGAAGGAGATGATGTCGGTGCTGTTCGACTCCCGTCGAGACAAGGAGGCGGCGAGCTGTTCCGACGCAGCTTCAAAGTCCTTCAACTCTGCTGTTGTGTTGGTCACGTTGAAAGCCAGCTGCAGTGACTCTTGGACCTTGGTCACGCTGCATTTCGGCAGACAAGACGGGCCTTGGGTGGTGTTGTTGCCTGTGACGTTGCTTGCGCCCACTGCGAAGCTGGCGGTGCAGGCGCGAACAGTCTCGTCTTTGCGCAAAGAGTTGGAGGGGTTGAAATCGAGAAGCATAGTCTCGTTGCACATTGACAATCGTCCGAGTCTGGGATACAGAGTCCAGTTGCCTGAGCTCAAGCCAGACTCATTGCACCCGGCGGGGCAGCGGCTCAGAACCAAATCGACGAGTTCTGGAGCCAGCGTGTTGTTGCTAATGGCTGCTGGAGCAGCCGAAGTAGTTGCAAGTGGATGTGCTGCCAAGTAAGAGGCGAGCTTCTCAGAGCCATTCTCAATTGCTGTGGCTGGATGGGACAGCATGAGGGTGATGGCCACCACCCCGGCCGTGATAGACCGTGGTACGAATCTCATTGTTGATATGGGTAAGGAACGTGAATGACAGGAAAGGGAATGCAGAAAAAGACTGGAAGGAACGTGGTACCGAGAACAACAGCAAAAGGATGGATTGAGTTCGAGCCGTGATAGAATACTTATCAAGACGGTCTTCTCAGACCACAGAAAAGGCTGGCTGGCGAATATCCCCGAGGCAGTTCAAGTGCCTCGTCAACTGCCATAATCCCGGTCGGCGACTGCCACGCTAGACATGGGTTGACGCTGGGTCCCGACTCCGCTGCGCCTGAGTCTTACAGATATGCTTATGTGTTTTTGCCTTCTTGTTCGTCCCGTCCCACCAAAGGAAACATCTTGTTTCCTTACGTCTTCGGGCGTAAATCTGCTTCAGGCGTGGGTCATCCGACGCCAGGTCTAGAGGTCTTGGCTGCCGATCGTCTTGCACGAACGACATCGTTTGGTCCGTCTAGTCTCTAGCAGAAACATTCCGCAAGGGTGAGAAAATCACGGTTATGCTAGTGAGTTACTCAGTCGTCAATTGTGGAGGTGATGCGATGCCAGTCACCACCGCCTGGCCTGGCCCTACGAAGAGATGGAGCAGTTCGCTACCCCTGCTAATCGGTGCCTAGAATTCATCGGGGACGGGCCGACCCCTGTTCTGCACATTTGCGGCTACGCTCCGGACAATTCTCTGCCTAAAGCAACTTCATTTCCTAGGGGCGCAGGGAGAACGCCATGGATCTGAATCCTGGCCGAGTAATGGTGCGATTCGTACACCCCATTCTGAAATCGCTCTGCTCTGAGTGAAATGTCATTGGTTGGCACGCACTTGAGTTGCAGTATCGACGCGTACACCCTTGCTGGCATCTGAACCAACTGACCTCTCGTGCCAATATTTCACGCACATCGTGAGGCCATGAAGTCAGACAAGTCAGATTTTAGCCCTTGAACTGGATATCGGACTGTGATCGGATATCCCGAGTAACTAACTGATGATAGCGTCCGCTAATAGTTTGCGTGCCAAGTCCCCGCGCTGCAGAACTTAGCCCGCTGACTTTTATTGCTGAGGTTTCCACCTTGGTTGCTACAGCACAATGACCGAGGCTTGTAGCCTGATTGCTACCTCTGATACCGCCTGACTACCTTATTACTTTGGGTCGGGATATCTCGCTGGTGTAGTTTCGCCTCTTTCCCACTCTTTCACATCTGCCATGGCACTCGGTCCTTCAACTTTCATTACCATCTTACCATAGTCATTCATTCCTCGCCAACAACTTCAGGATGAAGTTCTGGGCTGTTCTCGCTCTTGCAGCGGCCATTGCGGCTGTCCCGTTCGAAGGTGTTTCTTTGCACAAACGCGCCGGGGCAAGAAGCCATATTGGATATCGAATTGTCTCCAAGGTAGTTCGAGTTCTCCGACCCTACAGCCTGCTGTTCGAAGAGGGATGACGATTCTTTGATCTTGAAGTGCTGACATGTTACAATAGGCCGAAGCCGACGCCATCAACGCCAATGATGGAAAGGCAGTGCAGTCGCTCGGAACCTCGGGTAGACAGTTGGGAACCGGCACATACATATCCCCAGCATTTCAGGACTTCCCAGAGTACGATCCTTCCAAGGGTATACCGTGGGATTGTGTCGTGACCATGGACGCCGACACCTGGAGCGGACTGAAGAAGGCATGGATACCGAAATTTTACGAGTTCCCGGAAGACAAGGAGAAGAACCCGGACAAGTGCAAACCGCTTAACCTGTGGACACCGAGATGGAGTGAGTGATTTACCCGGTCGCTGATTAAACAACACATCGCTAATAAACCCCCAAAAGAGGCCAACCGAAAGCGATTCTTGACAAGCCTGGACTCTTCTTTCACTGAAGAGAATACGGTCCTCTTCTCCAAGGTATTGGGTCACGAGGAAAAGATTCAGGCCTTGATTCCGCCGGCGATCGTCGATACTGGAGTGGTTTACATGTCTCAATGTGCTGAACGGGAGACAGAATCCAACAAGCAGATTGGTAGTCTTGGCACTGTTGACTGGGACACTGAGAAGCTTGAGGGCTGGAATCTGGGCTCTGATGCTGTGTAGATCTAAGACGGCAAGATGTGATGGACACCCATTCTTAAATCCTGGCGGGCATTGCGAAGACACTTTTGTTGTGGTTGCTTGGGATTTGGTAGAATTAACACGACCGGGTATGTTACACAGGCTAGCTATGTCTAGATCCCCTTCTGCCAAAAAGACAGTCTGAATAGGCTGTGGGTATGGAGTGATGTCGCCTGGCCACAGCGCCACAAGTCTGGGCTATCTATCTGCTCTCTGAATCTAATACGCCATACAATATTCTCTTCAACTTGATAGTATTTGATTCCTTATCTGGCAGTGTGCGTGGACTACATTTTCTTACGGGAGTTGTTTCCAGCTTGTCACAGACATATTTTCTCGCTTTTTGTTTGTTTGACTCGAAACTTGACAATCATCTCTACCAGCGTGCTTTGCGTCCTTGTGGAGGTCGTTGAATCTTTTCGTTCGCTTTCCTTTTGTTCCGCTAAAATTCAATTTGGGAAGGAAGGACTGAGCTGGAGGAAAGATGGTGTGGCTTCCGTTGTACGGAAAGAAAACCACCTCAGTCCTCAATCCTCCATCCTGGAAGGAGCGTCCAGTTTGGGGAACCTGTTCCTTCCCTCAAAATCAAAGGTGGCGGGAGCCTTCCACTCGCATCCAGGTTTCCACAACGCTCGGTCGCAAATTCGTCTTTTCAACTTCTCCCCATCCGCTTCCTTCCATCCTGTTCCGCCCCGTCACTGCTGTCGCCAACTTCCCCGCGACACACTTTCTTCACAATCACCTTTTTTACTATTACCTCCAGTTGCGCAAGCTCTTGGAATATTTCCGACCCCCTGATTTGGCAATTTACCGCCAGTTTCGACTGCGCTCCCGCAGGCAATGCCGCCCTCCAAGCGCCCGCGACTCAAGGACGAGTCCGACTCTCCAGACTCAGACGCACCTTCAAGCGACGAGAGCTACAACGCAATAGAACATGAACCTGTTGCATCCGGCATTCACATGCTTCGTTTGAGCCGGGATTATGTCCCGTCCTGGACTGAAGCTGATGCATTTCGGGTATTTTACCAGAATTGGTGAGCCCAGATCCTTACAGTCAAGTGTTTTCTGTTGCCCTTTTGCTAAAACAATTACAGGAAAGATTCCATCATCCAGACCTTTGACCTCAGTCCCCGTCCGTTCATTCTGGATCAGAAAACGACAAACTCCGAGATCCAAATTACCATGCACCGTACAATCAAGGCAGGCACGAGTCAGTCTGAACAAGAGCTTCTAGGCTACATCAAATTCATCAAACGATTCGGCGTTTTGGAGTTCGCCAACTTCAAAGCTGCACTGAACGGACGCCACCTGATTCTTCCCGGACATGAGCACTATGGAGAAAATTTTAAAGTCGCCGCTCTAGTGATGACACGGAATAATCGTGTGGTTCACATCGAATCGTCTTCTCTCCATGGGAAATATGGGCTTCGAAGCGCCCATAAGGGCGAGTTTTCTTGTTACATTACGCATCCTGCGACGTCAGCAATCAAGAAACACCGTGATCTTCTCCTGTCCGAGACTCGCAACGGACAAGCCAGAACAAAACTGACCTCCTACCTGCATCGAGACGTCATCGTCAGAATTTCCACGCCAAGGAATCATAGAGCTATCACGGAGCAACAATTTCGGGACTGGAGTTCAGTCGCAATTGACCTTAATTGTCCACCTCCAGAACAGATCATTCGAACAGAGCATGGCGATTTACTCATAGGTCCCCCGTTCGCAGGCCACATCTACATAAAGGGCCTCCGAGTTTCTGGAAACGGACCCGACGGCGCTACTTATTCTTATGGCTACGACTTTGCAAGCGGCTGCATGGACCACGATCAAGAGCGCATGATGAGTCAGGCGGACGAAGCGAGGATTGTCGCCAGCATCTGGGAACTGGCTGTAATTGAGCGGCCGGACTTGACTAAGGAATATATCAGGTTGTTTGGTGTCCTTCACAGCCCAGATGTTGCTTTCGCGGATACCGTGGTGTCGTCGAAGATGATGTGGCATGTCTGGCAATTTCTCCTCAAAGAGGAACCCGACTGCTTCTTCTTCCCCGACGACCCAAACTCAGTCGGATGGGAGACGTCAGGTGAGTCTTCCTTCGATATAGATTTGCTTTACGGAATGGCTAATGAGCACAAGTAGATGCGTCTCATTTGCAGAAACCTGAAGAAACAGCCATATCCGCTTCCAAGAGAGCTTTGGAACGTGTTGAGAAAGTTCAAACTTGCACGCACCCCCGAAGAGCAAATAACTCACGAGTTCTTGTCGTCTGAGGTAACCACCCTCCCGGACGACCTGTTTGCCATCTCGGTCGATCGAATGCTCCGGGCAGCCATGCGGCTGGACCACTCACTCTGGGCATACCGCATTACGTATGTGAAAAGCAATCATACTAGCGTGGACGTTCGCCAAGATGTCTCTGGCTTGCGCTTCTTCATCCATGAGAAGTGGCTGTATTTTGATTCAGCACATCGGGATGCTTCTTGCGACATTTACGACGTCGGCCAAGCCCAAAGGCAACAGAAGGATGTGTTTACTTGCGTTCACCTTGTGGAGGATCTCTTTGACATCATTCTTAGCACGGTCGTCGGCACAACGCAGTCTGATGCATTGAGAATGGCCAAGCTTCGATCAAGAGCAAGGCGCCTCTTACGCCAGACCCCAAGAAACGTAAAGGTCAGCGCTGGTTCTAAAGCTGGCCAGCTTTGTGTTGAATGGACATGCAATGAATCGGGTATCATTACGAAGCATCAAGATATTGACGTCGGCATCCACGTGCGCCTTCACCAAGACGTTTCATGCAGATCTAGGGAGCATACGCTCGTACTTGGTCACTGGGGTGAGATCTATCCACAAAGCTATTTGATCGGATGCTGACCAATTAAAAAAGACAGATCAATAGGCTGCAACAATTATTATCGAACTCCAGGCCGTTGCCCTTTGCTGAAGGTTCCGTTGTCTACATGCTCCGCCACATTCGAAGCCCTCGACCCCCAGCAAAAGTATTTCCCAATGGTTGCCCGCGACGAACCAGGAGCCTTTTTCGGACTTGCTCCTCCTTCGATGTCGCCCTTAGAGCGGTCTGAACACAATGAAATAACGGAATCAGAGGAGGAGGAGGATGTTGGTTCTGGTGCAGAGTCTATCGAATCAACACATGGTTGCAAAGAGTGGATCGAAGATCAGCAGACGTGGCGCAGGTGGCATGCCGAAGATCTTCCCGCCAAGATATTGCAAATACTTGCGACGCGCAATGTATGCAATTGTAATGTGAGCGATCTGATCGAGAGTTGAATACTGCAGTTGGAAGCTGACATCAAATTTAGGCCACAGATAACCTTGTCGAATCCATTTTCGAGAGCCGGCGACTCGACTTCAAATTTGAGAAAGACCAATACGTCAGGATTAAAGACACGTCAGGGAACTTCGGAACATACATCGCTCTGGTCCATGATGTCTCACCTGGTAGTGTCGGTTGTGTGAACGCGCCGCATCTGGTTATAACGAAGTACTCGTTTTTTGATCACGAAAGGCTGTTGTGGGGTGCAAAACCGTCATCGGATGACTGCGAGAAGAAAGACCAGAGAGAATTGTTGCTGCATTGTACATCAGCCAAGAAAATGGGGACCTTTTACGACAATGAGGTGGTCGCGATCGACGACATTGACTGGGTAGAATCCGTCGGTCCTGATTTCTATATCGCATACTATGCCGAACGACCAGGTGAGCTCACCCTCATTTTATCTTAAAATGTTTGCTGACATTTGCGCTAGAAGTTCTTGATGCTGATGAGTTCTTCTGCCGTTTCGCTCGATCAGTCCGGGATGATTTTCTCACTCTGCTCCCAATATCATCACATCTCTTGGCACCACATGATCGACGGAAAATGCGTGGATTTCCTGATGCATCCCCTGGTCGGGTGATAGATCTTACACCCGATGTTCTTGGCCCGATGGAAGGATTCTCCTCTGCGGGATACCGTCCTTTTGCCGCCTTCGGGTTCGATGAAGAACGAGATGCAACGTGGAAGGTAAAGTTTCAATCGCACGTCTGACGTACCCAGCAAACGTTTTACTGACCGCGTCAGATTCGACACCAATCGTGTCCTGTGTTTGACGGAAATTTCCCACAGATTCTCGAGGACGTTGATAAAGGCAGCCTTGTGTGGCCTTGCGATAATTCACCTACGACAGTGCTAGCAACCGGCAAGAATGCCAACTTTGCCTTGAACAAAGGAAACACAGCGATGCTCCCGGTGGATAGCGTCTTTCACCCGCTGACTATGGCGACCCATGTCTTGGACTCCCGAAGTCCTGACTTTACCGTCATACAATTACCTCCTGCGATACTGCATCAGTTGGCTGTATCTCGATTTTGCGAGGGAATCGTCCACTTCCTCGAAAATCGTAATGCAGTCCGAATTGACGTATCCTTGGTTCGGAGGTGTCGCGTTCCTCAAAGTCGCAGGCTTCTGACGATGATTGCGTCACCATATCATGGAATAGCAGATGTTCCAATGACACAGGCATATGAGCAACGCAGCCTTTCTGGGCAACATGAAGTTCAGTCAATCACACAAGGCATTGCCGACCTGTCCTTTCGCAACCCCCGATCATCAGGAACCGGATATGTCTGCTGGCTACCATCCGGCGGCAATTCACAGGACCGAAACTTTCCAAGAATCCCGTGTTATAATCACTACACCGGTTGTGAAGTCCCTGAGGATAGGGCACAGGTAGCCAATTTGGAGCTCAATGACATTGATTTCGTGACTTACAACACGCATCAACTTGTCCACCCAGGTAAGGAGCTTTCCAGTTTCACCCAATAAGAACTCCCACAGGCTGACTGTTGATAAAGTTCGTAAGGACTCACTGACAGTCCGTGAATTCGCTCGAATTCAGGGCTTTCCAGACGACTTCGTATTCTACGGCTCCGCACGACACCAGTATGATCAAGTCACTCTTGCACAGCCACCATCAGTAGCAAGAGCAGCTGCAGAGTTGATCAAGACTGTCATCCAGCGATCGAAAGCAGTCACGCTTGGTGATGGCAAGGGGAATGAGCGGCAGAAAAAGCGACGCAGACAGAATGACGAGGTCGCGGAGTAGAGATTTCCATTCCAGGGGAGGCATAGGAATTATCTGATTTGCTCTTGTGATGAAAGAGGAGATGCAGCCCTGAGTATCAGGGCTGTCAACGTTTGCTTTAGTGTAGGTATGCAATTGTATTTTCACTTCAGCGTATAGCAGAGCCCGCCATCCGCCAAGAGCTGATGAGGTATTGTCTCAGCGACACCCGGCGGCACAGCGCAGCTTGTGGGGACCCGGTCCTCCGGGGCTCGGTAGCTGATCCGAACCGAACCGAATGAACCGGGGTTCCCACACCGAATTCTCGTCAATCATTGAGCCGACGCGAGAAGGGGCAGTTTTCCTCCCAGAAGTTCGAACGCGTCGTGAAAGAAATTTCTGCGGCAGCCTTCTGACTTTGAGCTAGAGTGAAGACTGTCGTTCTCGTCCTTTCGCTCTCACCTTTACCTCTCGGTAGCGATGGAGAACACGACCGCTCCACCCGTGGATCAACTCGACGAAAAACACCAACGAGCCGAGTCACCGTCGCAGACCGCGATTGAAAATGACGAGGGACCTCTTCCACCCCTGGCACCCGCTACGACAACGGCATCCTATGTTCCTCCGCCGCTGCCACCATGGCGCCGCAAGGCAATCATGCTCGCCCTTTGCCTGACACTTCTTCTGTCTGCCCTCGATATCACGATCATCGCGACTGCCCTGCCGACGATCGCATCCACACTGCATGCCTCGGCCGCGCAATATGCCTGGGTGGGTAGCTCTTACACGCTCTCCAGCACCGCATCTACGCCAGTATGGGCTAAGATGTCCGACATATTTGGGCGCAAGGGAACCATCATGGCCGCAGCGGCGACGTTCATGGCAGGAAGTCTTGTTGCAGCGCTAGCTGGCTCGATCTCCGTCTTGATTGCCGGCAGGACGATTCAAGGACTGGGAGGTGGAGGCTCGCTGGTGCTTGTCACCATTGTGATTGGAGATCTGTTCAAGCTGGAGGAAAGGGCAAAGTATTATGGCATGACGGGCATCGTGTACGGCATCGCTAGCGCCGTGGGGCCAGTGCTGGGCGGAGTGTTTACCCAGACCATTGGCTGGAGATGGTGTTGTGAGTATCCAGGCTGTGGGTTTATCCGCTATCGTTGGCCGTGTTGCTAATTAAAGACAGTCTACATCAATCTTCCCTTTGACGGAATCGCCCTCATCGTCCTCTTTTTCGTCCTCAAAGTCGAAACTCCGAAAGAACTTTTCATGACCGGACTCCGCGAACTCGACTGGACTGGCTTCGCTCTCATCATTGGTGGGACGATCTGCTTTTTGTACGGCCTCGAGACAGGCGCGGGCGGGCTGCTGCCATGGGAGTCGGCTCAGGTGATCTGCCTGATCCTCTTTGGCGTTGTGATTCTCGCCCTCTTCATGGTCTGGGAAGCCCGCTTCGCCTCGAGCCCAATTATCCCGTTCCGCATCTTCCAAAAGATCACCAATGTCGCGGCTTTTACGTTCTCGTGCATCCACAGCTTCGTCTTCATCTCCTACGACTACTTCCTCCCGCTGTACTTCCAGGTCGTCCTGGGTTTCCCCCCAATTATTGCTGGTGTCTCGCTCTTTCCGCTCTTGATCCCGCTCACGGTCATGACGATGCTCGGCGGTCTGTTCACGCGAAAAACGGGCAACTACGTCATCCCCATATTCCTCGGCGCCACGCTCATGACGCTTGGAAATGGGCTCTTCATCACCTTTGGCACAACCCCGGACTGGGCCAAGATAGTCTGCTTCCAGATCATCACCGGCATCGGCGCGGGTGTGCTCTTCCAGAGTCCGATGATCGCTATCCAAACGCACACCCACCAGAAGGATATGGCGGCCGCCATGTCTGCCTTCACGTTCTTCAGGTCGCTGTTCTCGTCCATGTCGGTGGTCATTGGGACGGTGCTGCTGCAGCGGAACTTGGGAGGAGGAGGGTTGACGGCGCTTCACTCGGAGGAGGCATCTGTGCAGACGGAAGGCACGGGGAAGGAAGATTACGTCGCTGCTTTGCATATCATGTGGGCTTTCTTCACTGGGGTTGCTGGGTGCATGATCGTTGCTGCTTGTTTTATCAAGCCGAAGCCGGGGAAGTCGTCACAGACGTCGGCGCCGTAGGATGGAACTCTGGTGAATCACTTCTTTCCACATCCAGACGATAGAATCAATCAGAATCACATTAAAATTCCATGATGCAACATCAAGAAGGTACCTAGAATTTGGGGCGTAGGTGCGAAGGATACGTCCGGTTACTGCACATACCCTCAGTAACGGATGGCGCGTACCTGCCCGGCTCCTCGCAAGCCGACACCTGCCCCAATGCCTTCCAAAGTACCGAGAGGACGGAATGCACCACGAGGACCGGACAATGAGCCTTCCTTCCGATCCAGCACCCGAATACTGGACCTCGCCTTTTGCACCTCGCCAAGGTCGGCACCTCACGAACCCCCATCCAACTTCAATCGACGACGGTGGCCCAGTGACAGCCAACGACTACCACCTGATCGACACAATGTCGTTCACACTGAGGCCCTCAAAGGGCTTCTCTGATGATGCGGACGACGACCTGAATCCCCAGATGATAGGCACGCATTCTCTCGGCTTGAACAAGCACTATGCCCCGTCATGGAACCGATCGCACGCGTTTCGCGAGCTGGTCCAGAATTGGTCAGAATCTCTGGTGTGTTTGGCTGTTTGATGCCAATGCTGATATTCACATAGGAAGGACGGTATCATCGCGGCCTTTGACATGGACCCTCAGTCTTTCTTGCCGGTCTGGAACGAAACAACCGCTGGAGAAATCCGTATCACAGTCCACTGCAACATCAAAGGTCGACGAGAGCTCGTGGGTTTCATTGTTCATAAAGCCAAGACAGGAACAGTCGAGATTGCCAACTTCAACGCCAGCCTTTCGATGCATGATTTGAGTATCGGCGGCAGCACCAAGAGGAATAATGACAAGCTCGCCGGTGCAAACGGCGACGGTTTCAAGGTTGCAGCCCTAGTCATGGTCAGATCTGGGTTCCCAGTTCGCATCCGATCCACGAGTGCGAACTGGAACTTCGGGTTCATCGGAACCAAGAAGGATCGGTTCTGTTGCAAGATTACAGACGAACAAGATATCAACGCTGAGAAACTTTCTCTTCGGATGCGGACTTCCTGGGGAGAAAGGCCACGGTCTGACTTAGTGTCATACTCCCACAAAGACGTCACAGTACAGCTGTCCCATCCAGAGACGGGAAGAGGCTATCGAGTACCCATCACTGCCGAGAAGTTTCGCAGCTGGACAACTGTCTCGCTTGACCTGAACCGCCCCGATCCCGACAAGATGATTCGGACACCTCATGGGGACTTGATCATCGATCAGAGGTTCGCGGGACAAATCTACCTCAAAGGTCTCCGGGTGGGCTCTCGAAAACCTGGCGGCAAAAGCTACAAGTACTGCTACAACTTTTCGACTGGAAAAGTTAGTCACAATCGGGAGAGAATGACGTCCCACGAAGAAGAGGCAGAAGCGCTGGCCAAGATATGGGAGACGGCGATGGCAGAAGACAATGACAACCTCGTCCAGCGTTACATCGAGCTTTTCAGCGAAGACCATGTCGATCTCATCTCTGCTGAAAAGGCATCCAGAAGTTTGGCCCGACGCATCTGGTCCTGGCTGAGAACTAGCCAGCCGGGAGCCTTCTATTATTCAGAAGCTTCTGATGCTGAGCATGATGGTGGTCATCAGGTGAGAAGGTCTTGGTACAAGAGCGAACTGCAGGCAGAATGCTGACAAGTGGTTTATAACAGGTCGACATCATTCTGAACGACATGAAGAAGCAGCCTCAAAAGCTAGCCAAAGAGTTGTGGCGAATGCTTGCAAAATACGATTGCGTCCGAACCCCCCAGCAGGAATGAGTTCGTCTCTTCTCCTCATCCCAGCCTGTTGAGAATGTGGGCGGCTACTTCGGTCAGAACGTCTCCCGTATACTGGAGTCAGTTTTGGCAATGGACCCAGCACTTTCGGGAATTCAGCTCCAATTCATACAAGCTGCTGATACCACCATCGACCTGCACTTCGATGCAAAGAGCAGAGTGCTTCAGATCAACCATAAATGGCTCAACTTTGAAGCCGTTCACGTCAAGACTCCATGCGAGTTCTTCGAGGTCGCGAAGCATCATGACGTCGGCGAGATTTTCTGCTGCGACCATGCGGTAGAAGATTTGCTTGAGCTCGCAATCAACCACATGCGATACTTTGTTGACCTACTCCCTTCCAAAGCTACCGAGCTACGACGTCAGTCTCGGGAGTATATTCAACAGACACCAAAAGGTGTCCAAGTTTCCACAACCTCCAAGGCTGGCGAGCTTCGGGTTTACTGGCTCCGAAACAGATACAAGCTGGTGTCCCAGACCTACAGCGAGAAGACGGTCTGCAACGTCACACTCCATAGTCTCAGCAAGTGTAAACCAAGGCGTGAAGACCTCATAATCAACATGGGTATGCTGCACACTATCCTTGCCTCGACAGCTAATAACAAGTTACACATAGATCATCTGTCCAATACCAAATGCGCATGCCCTTCGGCGAGAGTCCCACTGTCGTACAGCAGTGTGTTCTTTACAAATCTCGATCCAAATGAGGACTACTTTCCGATGGTTTGGCGTGAAGGAGAGACAGCGTTCACCTCGTTTCCTCCTCAATGTGCACGCCCTCTGGACAGGTCCAAGTCGATTGCGCCTCGAATCTGTCCCTCTCAGTTCGTCGGCGCCGAGATGGAGGCTGACTATGATGAATCGCCAAAAGCGGACCCTGCATCCGACATCGAATTGTCGGAGAGAGACATTTACTCTGCTACACCACAGGCTCGTCACCACCAGCCGGTCGAAGATAGCTTGGATCGAGAAATGGACGCCCATAAAGAGGCCATCTCCGAGCGTATCTGGCAGAACGAGGAGTTTCCTCAGCTTCGATCAATTCTTCTCACTCCACGAACATTGTGCAACTGCGAGGTGAGTACAAGGAGAGGGCATTCATTTGGTGGCTTTTCTAACCGAGTTCCAGAGAAATGGCATGGATATGTTTCTGGAATCCAGCCTTTACGACAGCCGTCTGGATATCGAGTTCGAAAAAGACCGATACTATGAGATCCGAGACAGTTCTCAGTGTTACCCCGATTATATCGCTTGGGTCCACGACGTTCACGACGGGAGCGCAGGATGTGTCCAAGAACGTCATCTGAGCGTAAGCAAGTTTTCGGTTCTTCGACAGGAGCACCTTTTCCGGGGCGGAACGAAGCTGAACGAGAGCGCCGACATTGGCGATTTGTTGCTGCACTTCTCGTCTGTACAGGATATGGGAGAACAAAGCGATGCCGAGGTTGTCATGATCAAGGACATCGCGTTTGCCAAGGCCCTGAGCACAAGCTTCAGAGTCAAATATCGCCCTGCCTGCCACAAACAACCACGCGTTCCGCTTAACATGGACGGATCCTCCATGACAGATGAAGGCGCCAAGGAGGAGTTGTCGTGCCGCTTTGCTAGGTCAGCAAGCGATGAAACTGTCACGATCACACCCATCATCCCGAAGCACCTAGCCCCAGAGGAACGGCCGAAGTCAAAGGGATTCCCAAGTTCATCCTCCGTCAGTGTCTTCGATTTCACTCCGAACGTTCTTGGCCCATTGGAAGGGTTTGCCGAGGCGGGATTCAGTTCATTTGCAGCTGTTGGGTTTGATCCAGAGCACAGCATTAATTGGAAAGTGCGCCCAGGTTTCTTTTCTCCTTTATGTGGGAGAAACCGAGCTGACTTGACCCTCTAGATGCGCTATCCAAACTGCCCCGTCTTCGATGGCTCTGCTCAGCAGCTCTTTGATGACTTTGGTTCGGGAACTCTGGATTACCCCGAATTGCTGGTTGGCAACCCGATCAAAGTCTCCTTGGTGGCAGGAGAGAACACCGACCGATGCTTGAAGCCGAGCATTGACCCAGAGCTGAACGAGACCTTTCTCACTCCACTTAACATCATGGAGTCCATCACGCAATCAGACTTTGACCCGGACTTTCGGGTGTTTCAAATGCCACCTGGGGTATTTCACCCTAATGTTTGCGAAAGGTTCGCTTCCACGATTCTCCAACCTCTCGAGAAGGGCGAGACCGTACGCGTCAACATCTCATCGCTGCAAAGTTTCGGCTGCGCCCGGCAGCGGTACCTTGTGAATACCGTTGCCTCGCGGTTTCCTGGCTTGGCCGTTGTACCCATTGAGCTTTCAGCCCAGCGAACCGAGGATGACGAGTTCAAGCTGATAACAAATCTTATCAAAGACTTGAGCTTCCACAACACGAGAAGGACCGGATCTTTGGACGGCCTGGAAGGTCACTTCGTATGCTCCCCGTCTGGGGAATTGGGGAGCAGCAACGTATCACGAAGTTACCTCCACAATCACAATACCATGGTGAGATGTTCGAAGTTCGGAGAGTACCCTTGGTTTCCGTCCTTCAATCTCCGCTACTTGTCTCCTGAAGATTCAAGCGATTCTGGACACGAGCACTATTTGACCGTTCGCGAGATCGCTAGGCTTCAACATTTCAAAGACGACTTCGTTTTCTACGGTTCACCTATCACACAATTCCATGATGTTGTGGCAGCTCAGCCTCCGCCAGTCGCAAGAGCGATTGCAAACTGCATCAAGTCCGTTATTGAGAGGTCCGGGGGTAAGGCGTACGGGAACAGGTCCGAAGGTGTAAGACCGAGCAAAAGACGCAGAGAAGAATAAATCTGGGTTGAGAGGGTCAACAGAAATGTCCATAGT
The DNA here is from genome assembly GCA_027406125.1 of Colletotrichum tropicale. Taxonomy (NCBI): domain Eukaryota; kingdom Fungi; phylum Ascomycota; class Sordariomycetes; order Glomerellales; family Glomerellaceae; genus Colletotrichum; species Colletotrichum tropicale. The sequence continues at coordinate 6,797,966 of JANVYH010000002.1, forward strand.
GTAGGGTTAGATGCATGGGAACGAGCTTGTTAGCCTCACAGGCAGTCACAGATAGAAGCCTTCATCACTAGCTGAGATAGCATTAGTACACAACAATCGAACTGCGAACAGAGTTGATCCCTTTTATTAACACGCGAATAGTCTGCTGCGTCTCCTCAAATGCGTCCTAATTTCTAATTGGGTATCTTGTTGTCATTCAATCATTCATCAGTAAGTGTTCGTTCGTCTCCCACCAGGTCCACCGTCCGGCTAAGCAGAAAGATATTCCTGACAAGTGTCTAGAACGCTTCGTAGGATTCCCTTCAAGTGTCTGTTATGCGAATGTTAGCAAATTGACCTCAAGTTCATAAAAGGCGTCACCCTCGCTCTGACCTGGATGAGGCACATGCAGTCTATGGACCACCAGGCACTGCTAGCATGTATTGCGTGATGCCTGATGTTTCTCCATAGCAAACATAGCAGCTGACCATATCTGTATGTTATTCGTGGGGTTGCTCAACTGCTGTAGTAGTCGCCGCATCCGTCACTAGGCTCGTATTCAATGTTGAAGGTTTCGGTTGATTTGCGGCGGCTAGGTCTTCCAGTCCATGGCAGTTATTGCATGAAGACATCCTGGTGAAAGCCAGGAGCTTGTTGAGGACGGCAAATTCCACTTTCAGCTTGATGCTGTAAACCAGTGGCTTGCTTGTTGTCTGGAACACGAAGAAGTCCATGTATTCCAGCACGCAGAGTGCTGTGTCGAGGAGAAAAACGAGGACGAACATGGCGATAAGATAGCCGAGCAGAACTTTCGCTTCTCTGCCCTTGAATTCGAACAATGATTTGAAGTTGTGGAAGCCCATTCGCACAAATATCGCGGTGATGATGGTCTCTTGTACGGTGAAAACCATGAGCGACACTTTTTCGAAGACGCTGAATCGCTTCGTCCACGCCGGTGTATCGATCCCTGACCAAACCAACGAAAAGAGGACGGTTTGCGGTATGTGTACCAAGCAGACCGTCGTAATAATCATTGCCAGGACCAGCTTTATCGTCAATCGGTTGTAGACCACCAAATGCAGCCGCGACCACATCACGACCGACTGCCCTGTAACCATCATGTACCACCCAATATGCGCAAGCGACCCTGGTATCGGCGTCTTATGTGGTTGGAGGAATCGGCCCAGGCCCCCACACGCGTGGAACAGAATCCCCGTGTTGGCGACCAGCATGCTCCAAAAATACCGGCCGCGCCGTCGTCGGAACGTTGTGAAGATGAGGACGTAAATCTCGATCGCGTTGTACATGCCCGCGGTCGCCAAGGCCGTGATGGCGATGCGGTCGGCCTCTGAAAGCTTGTCCCCGATGGCTCCCTGAACCTGCGCCATGATTCGAAGGTCGCGTGGCGATGGGGCATTCCCAATCGTACGGGACGGCGCGCGACGGCCGTTGTGGATCCTTTCTCTCGGAGAACTTCCGTGGGGTGCGTCGGCCCCCCGTCTGTTCGTATCTTCGTTTTGTTTCGACGTTCGCGATCGAAAGGGAGTCGATTATCTGCCCCAGACGAACAATAATCTCCGAAACTGGGACGGCGGGGCCAAAGAGAAATACATTTAAGAAAGAGGTCGGACCGCACTGACGGGCACGCGGGTTTCAGCTGCCATGCGTGCTTCCCACGTTGGAAGTTGTTCCCTTCCGAACACTGCATAAGGTTTTGGGTCAACGAGTCATTCGAATATCCTAAGGTCTGTACCAATTAGGCCAACGGTCCGTCTCGGGATCGCTTTGTGATCCTTCGGACGGATCTAGGAGCGCCATGGTGCCTGTGCTAATGAGGGGATTGATGGCGCAGTGTCTGAGCGGCGTAGATCTTGCATGTTTCCATCGAGGAATGGCCCTGCTCGGCAAGTTCCTGCCTTTGCGTCGCAGATCTTATTGACACATTTCAGTTATCGCGAGGTCTTCGCATGCTACGCAGGGACAATTTATAGTAGGCATTGTTGTCTTTCGGCCGAGATGAAAGCCCCACGGGCTTTGTTCGGCTTCGCTATTGGGACTGCTGCCAGCCACACCATCTTCCACCGGGTGTGGGTTGATGAAACTTGTCATTCACGGGACGGTGAGATCTGCCCAACGGATCAAGGTTCCCGACCATCCATTTACCATTCGATGAGGTGCGCCAAGCACTTGGTAAAGGCTATTGAGAAGCTTTAAGCTCCTCGGGTTCCAAAAGGGCTCTTTACTCCGGATGTTATCAATGTGGAGTCAAAATTCAATCTTGGAGAAGCCGGCTGCTTAGCTTCTTTGTGATGAGGGCGTCTGCTGTGCTCAAAGTGGTGTATTCTGTTTGATGTTACAGCATGACTGTTACGTCTCATTCCATATGTATGTCCCTGTTTCCGTGTCTTAAGCCTTTGGGCTACTAGAGCATTTCCTAGCTTCTTGAGTCTAGCTTCTGCAATCTACCTTCTGGAATCAATCTTGGTAGGTAGCTAACAACTGGTTGGTTTCCATAGACGAGGTTGCTTATAGACGCTCGGTCACGAAGATGACCAGCTTGCCTTCTTCGCAATTAGTTTGATATTGATGGGATCAGTGTGTAGTCGCCCGCTGCGATGGTCTCATGGACGGATAGAGCGCAGTGTTTTTTTTTTTTTTTTTTAAATTAGTGAGAGGTGCTTCAAAGAAAGAAACTTCGATCGGCGGATTAGTTCGACGGTTGAAATCAAATGAGAAGTGATGTTGCGGCACGAGAAAATTAGCTGATAAGAAGTCAAGCACGTCAAATCAGGTTCATACGCAGGGGAAAATCTTCAGTGATTTCTTGGGAAGTGACCAAATACAGGTTTAACAAAACTCTGACGCAGGTCTTTATCCCAGAATTCACGACATGATGCTTCAACGTAAAATGTCCCGGATTTTAATTATCCCTTATGAATGAATTGTATGATACACTTTTCTTCTGCTCGTTCTTCTTGTAGTAATCCTGCTTGCAATCTCTCCTGTGTACTCCACATATTTTCTATAATCTCACAGGGTTTGTAGCATGCGCCGTTGGCAGAGACTGTGACTCCTCTGCTGGTGTGGCCTCCTCAACACAGCCTTGCTGATCGGAAAGCCCGCCGTAGAAGCTTTCTTGGTATGCGGCGTCTAACTGGCGTTGAAAGTTGGCGTCGACAAACGGCACCTCAGTCTTCTCGTACTTAACGTCAGATAGTGCCTGTAGAGCATTATCGGGAAGCGATTTCCACCCAATGACGTCCCTCCCATAAACCTTATCCCCATCGGCACCGGTGAAAGGTGCCATGGCATTGTCGTGAATTTGTATCTGGGGACGGGTGGGCATATCGACGCCAACGCTAAAAGACTTGAAAGTGATATCGCCAGCTTTTGCAACGCCCCATTTCAGGTGGTCGGTTGTGAATGAGACGCCAACTGGCCAGGCCGAGGTTGCATCGTCAACATCGCATCCCCAGCGGTTGATCCAAACAACAATACTAGCCCAATAATGTGTGTGGCCATTGTCGTCCCCTTTCGCCCACCGAACTTTCGGGAAGTAGTAGCTGTACATTATGCCCACTCGGCCCTGGCTTACACCGCGGCGGACGTACACTTGGCCGCCTTTTCCGTCGCCACAGCCGTCCCTTCCACCTCCAGTCGGTCTCAAGCCAGCACTTTTCTCCTAGATCAGCTTCTCGTAAAGCATATGGAATAGCGGTTGTGCGGCACTTACCCAAGATTTCCGCGACTATCTACAGCCGCGTAAGGGTCGCAGCCTCCCGAGACGTAGAGATTGGGGTTGAAGCGAAGTTCAAGCTGGCCATCGAATCCAGGGGAGGCATTTTGTGTGAAAGGCACAACCTTGTCGTGGTCGATCCAGTTGTGACCACCGGCATCGTCGCCAGCACGTGGTAATACAGACGATGTCACGCACCTGAGAAGGAGCAGACACCCAAGAAGCGGTTGAGAGTTTCGGAACATCATTGTGGTGTCAGACGTAGTCAAACTGAGGTTAAAGAGAGGTCTGATCTTTCCAGGCTTAAATTGAGGTACGGTCTTCTTATGTCTCAAAGATTATTTCTCATCGACGGCTATGCCCAGGAGGGTTGATGCTGTCGCCAAGCGTACTGAAATTGCCAGCCTCGCTGCACAGTTGTGACTTACTATTAATAACTGTTCAGGGAACAGCAATAGGGTTTGAATTTGTGTGGTTGCGATCCAGTCTCGCTACAACTTCCGTTGATTTCATCGTGTCATCAGAATTATTTGTCCCGCAGCTGTTCACAGCCTCAACACGTTCCGGCTGGGCTTTCAACACCTCTTGAACTCGTCTCAATTTCCATGAGACTTACATGAATATATTTTGAGTTTTTGGTATCTCTAGATGTTCATCCCATGCATTTCATCGGTTTTCGTTTTTCTCCGTTGTGGCTAAGTCATTGACCCAGATCCCTGACTTCTATTAACACAGAGTGCACCCACAATAGATTCCCATCCGCTCCTCATGTCCCACGCATAAGCCACACCCGGAGAGAAAACGGAACACTACGGAGGCCGATGCCGAAGAGCATGCCAAGGTAAAAACATTGATCAGTAAGCGATTGCGTGTTAGTGGCTGACTCGCAGTTGATGCTCGTCATGTACATAATTAGGTGTTCTGATATTGTTGTGTTTCGCGCTAGGCTGGAAGTCCTCGATCGCGTGCTTCTTCTACTCCCTCCGACCCGGTACCCACCTTTTGTATGGCGCACCTTTCTGTAGCAGACACAATCGGCTACTGTCTTCCTCTCAGGTAGGGGATGCACTTTTTCTTGAAGAAACTAGCGATAAGAGGTAGGCAATGGAGACCTCCACCATCCTTCTTCCCTTCTGACGTTTCTTTCGCAGTTTGCCGCCTGGAGGCGCACCTATTTACTGCCGTATGACTCTGACGTGAAAATAAGAAAAATCAAAGAGGGACATCCACTATATCAGCTGTAGGTATCATGGAACGGCAATGGAACATTGGTAAAGCTACGTTCAGAGTGCTTATACCCTCTTTGCAACACAACCTACATGTCTGATTGATAACGGCGGTTCATTCAATTGCATCGCCGCTTGATAATCTCTCTGGCGCTTTCAAAGTCCCCATTTACCATATATGCTTCCCCTGCGTGATTGCATCAGGTTGGGGGGCATCTAGGGTCATGTTGATGCGGACCAACAGCATGCCATGTTGTCTGTGCGGGACAATTAATCTGATTGACTCTAAATCGGCGAGACGGGAGTGTCCGGCAAAGCGCTCCGAGCAATAAGCAGGACTACTCGGAACTTATCACAACAATTCAATCCATTGGCAAAAAGAGTTGAAACATGGCAATCTCCGGAAAGGATAACCTGGTGGGACACGTTATTGAATTCATTAAATATGCTTCTACCAGCGACGTATGACCGCACACTATCCCACTTTTATTATGCATATGCTCGGACCTGCTCATGACACCAGAGCGAGTCAGCTATCAAGTAAATCTCGTCATCCGGGAGGCTCACTATGGTTCTTTTTCCTTTATGTTTCGGCACCGCCTCTTAACTAAGGTTCACGTCTTAACTCGAATGATATATCTATATTAGAGGAGGCTGACAAAATGCTCGGCGAAATTGGTCATTGGAAAGGGAGATCTAGATAATTCACTCAGGAGCGGCATGTTCAATAATCTTGCAAGATGGCTCAGGAGCTTTGGGGGCTGAAGATAATAGATTGGCGTTCTAATTTTAACCGAATCGTCAATGACCATTGTGAAGTAAAGGTCTTTAAATACAGCAGCTAGAGGCAGTCCTGCGTGTGTCTTTCATCGATCGACTCGTCCGCATAACCTAGCCACCTACCTGTGCTTTGTATTCATTTCTATTTAGTCGCAATGCGTCTCAGCTTTGTGCCAAGCCTGTGGCTCACAATTGGCTTGTTCTTGGGATCTACTTTTGGCGCAGTGAGTTAAGCCCCCTCGTCCCGCGTCTCATCTTCTCATATGGCACTTATGATGCAGTCTTGATCGCTTACTGACCTCGCGATTCTCTAGATTCTCGTATGTCAGAGACCCTGATCCTCGAGTTTTTCCGATTCTAACCCAATGCTTCCTACCATAGGGAAATGCGGCGTACACCATACAGGACTCTGCGTTAGCTAAATCGGTGTTTACAAACGGCTATGAAAATGGCAACAAAGCTCTCGTTCGAGTCGTTGTAGACTCTTTCGACTACAAGATTACAGCCAAATCGGCGTGGAATGCTTATGACAGCACGCCAAACCGGTTACATCTCAACGAAATCATGATGGCACTCTGGAAAGACGACGGCCTGGAGCCGGAGGAGATGGTCACTGTCGAATTCTCTTGGATTGTCAACCAGCCCACGAAAGATGCAATTGCCCGCGTTCGAAGTCAGCGCAATGCAGGCACCTCTGACACTGTTAGAGTCACAGAGGGAGAGACAGGATGGGATACACTAATGAGCTGTCCATTCGGTGGTGTCGCCCAGAGATTGGCAAGCGAGGCTGGGAAGTCAATTTTCTCTATCACGGTGACGGACGCCGGGCTAGATGACATGACTTTTGAGTTAGAATAAAAAGAGAGATCGAGGAGACTTTTAAGGCTTGAATGACGTATTCAAATAGTTTAAGACATGTTTTCGCCTAGTCTTGATGATAATCAGCACCCGCCAACCCCCGTTATCTATTGATTTCCTCCAGCACTTGATTTTGAATTTGTTCTTCCCCATCCGAATTGGTACTATGGGAGTACTCGTCAGCTTCGCAAGATTGTCACGAGGACCTCGCTATTATGGTACAATGTTTTGCGTATGAGTGTGACAAGCAATGAGTAAACAATTTGGTCACAACTGCGGATAAACCATTCAAACTTCGTCTGTCTGCGGACCTTTGGATGACAGAATTTCGATGGACATCAAGGGTGTCTATTAGGTAGAACAGAACAGATCTTTTTCCATAGAAGTCATACCGTAAGGGTGCTGAGCCAAGCTAAAAGGATAGATCCATTGATCCGCGGATTAGTCCGAGCCCCGAAGGTTAGCATCAAATAAGCGATCCCGTTCGTACCATTCCAGATGGATACAACGTTGGGGCGTGAAGGAACCGGCTAATACGAAGTCTACCAAGTCAAATAAGGGCTAGAGATCGTCGCATCGCCGCAGTTCCCCGCCTTCTCCTCTTCTGGCCAGTCCGTGCTACTGTCCGGATTAGGACCACATTCTTGGCACCATCATATGAGGGCGGAAAATTCAGTTGCTTACAGAGTTTCTCGGGGTATGAAGAGGCGAGATAGTACGTCGTACTGTTTCGATAAGTACACAGCGCATATGGGTTCTTGCTAGTATCATTGTCTGATCTGTTGGAGGAAGCAGGTCATCGAACATCATCAACTTTGCAGAATTTCTCTCGTTTTATTTCCATGCGCCTCAACATGCTCTTGATACCTAGCGTCATTTTATGGCTTCTAGTTGGCATTGCCAACACTCAGTTGCCCGACGGAGAAGAGCTTGATAAACCGGTGTCAATTTCAAGAATCCGGGAGAGAACACGATTGCATGCTGGGTGGCGTTTCTGGCGCTCGGAGTCGATTCCAGATGGGGTAGTCTATGAGCACCGTCCGGACGCCAACGGGGATGAATTTGTCGAGCTGAAGCCATGGATCATGCCGATCGCGAACGAGTTCATCGCCGACCCTGCCAAACAGCACCAGAGTCCTGATTTCCAGCCGGCAGTGAATATCAGCTTTGCATCTCCAATGTTCGATGATAGCAACTGGAAAAACGTCACGGTGCCTCATGATTGGGCTATCAAGTTGCCTTTTCTCACTGGCAGTAACCCGATCATTCCAGCTGCGATGGGTCAACTTCCGGTTCATGGTGTGGGTTGGTACCGCCGAGACGTGGTCATCGGAGACAGCATCAACGACACTGTTCATTACCTGGACATCGATGGCGGCATGTCTTATCCGATGGTGTGGGTTAACGGTCATCTGGTCGGGGGTTGGCCATTTGGTTACAACTCGTTCCGCCTGGATATTTCACCGTATTTGAAAAGAGGCAGCAACACCTTAGCAATCCGCACGGAGAATCCTGCTGGGCATTCGTCGCGTTGGTATCCAGGCGCAGGTCTCTACCGCAACGTCTGGCTGACGACAGTTGCATCCGTGCACGTCGGTCACTGGGGCACCAAAGTCACGTCTCGCGATGTTTCCAAAGACTCGGCCATGATTGACTTGTCGATCACAATCCAGACATCCAAGGACTCCATTGCGGGGGCCAGTGAATCACCAACCACGGTCACTATCGTCAACGAAGTCTTTGAGCTCGACTCCGCAACCGGTAAACGACTCCCAGAGCCCGTGGCAAAGTTTCCCCGACAGACTCTCAACTTGGCTGGCAATAAGACTGAGACCAACTCCTCCGTGATCATCAATAGTCCCAAGCTGTGGGGACCACCTCCTTCTCAAAAGCCCAGTCTCTACGAAGTTGTCACTACTTTGTATAATGGAAGAGAGACACAGAAATCCATGCTCCTAGATTCCTATAAGACCAGGTTCGGTATCCGTTCCGTGATCTCTGATCCGAATGAGGGCATCATCGTCAATGGCGAGCATGTATATCTCCAAGGCGTCAACCAGCATCACGACCTCGGAGCCTTAGGGGCGGCATATAATCATCGAGCCGCAGTCAGACAACTCGAAATACTGCAAGAGATGGGCGCCAACGCCATCCGACTATCACATAATCCTCCTGCACCGGAGCTCCTGGATTTGACAGATCAAATGGGGTTTTTGGTGGTTAACGAGATATTTGACAGTTGGGTTGAAGGGAAAGCTGACCTGGATTTTCATCTAATCTTCGAGGATTGGCGAGAGCCTGATCTGCGCGCTTTGATCCGGCGAGATCGAAATCACCCATCAGTCATTCTATGGAGCTACGGTAACGAAGTCAAGGAGCAATCTAGCGACGACCAGGAAGCGGCAGAGATTTCAGTTTACCTACGTGACATCTGTCACCAAGAGGATTCAACTCGACTCACCACATCGGCTATCAACTTTTCTTCTCCAAACTCGTCGCTGGCTCGTACTCTGGAGCTCATCAGCATCAACTACCAAGGCGAGGGCATCAGGTACGGCCCAGCATACGAGTACCTGACCGGGAATAAGAAGACGCCCCAATACGACGCTTTTCATGAGGTCTTTCCTGACAGGGTCATCACGAGCAGTGAATATGCGTCATCTCTCAGTCTCCGCGGGTCTTTCTCGTTTCCTATCACACCATACAACAGTGCACCGGTCAATAGTACAGATGGAGATATTCCGAACGAGAAGGGCGTTAGTGCCTACGAGCTGTATACAGCCCAAGCTGGATCATCGCCCGATCGGGTCTTTCTAGCCCAGGATGAACACCCGTACGTCTCTGGTGGCTTCGTCTGGACAGGATGGGATTATATCGGGGAGCCATACTACCACAAGGGCACCAGAAGCGGGAACTGGGGAATAGTTGATCTGGCTGGTTTCAAAAAGGAGCGGTTCTGGCTGTATCAAGCTCGTTGGCGGCCCGACTTTCCCATGGCACACATAGTTCCTCACTGGACCTGGCCGAACCGAACTGGGGAGATCACACCTGTTCACGTCTTCTCATCGGGTGATGAGGCCGAGCTCTTTGTCAACGGCGAGTCAAAAGGTAGAAGAACTCGAGAGAGTGACCCGGGTTTCTATCGGTTCAAGTGGGATGACGTGGAGTACGAGCCGGGAGAAGTGCACGTTATCACTTACAAGGATGGCAGGGAATGGGGAAACGATACTGTCAGGACTACGGGCGACGCTGTTGAGCTTCGACTGAAGGCGGACCGTGACAAGATCGTGGCTGACGGCGAGGACGTTTCCTTTATTACGGTCGAGGTCGTGGACGCTGACGGTAATGTGGCACCGTTGGCAAATAACATGATATCGATGTCCGTCGCATCTGGGCTAGGCGAAATCGTTGCCACCGACAATGGACATCCGGGGGATTTTACAGCGTTTACGTCCAAAGAACGAAAGGCATTTCATGGTCTACTATTGGTGATCGTCAAGTCTACAGGTGCAGGGGATTTCATCATCACAGCCAGCAGTACCGGATTGAAGTCTGCGAGTCTTCCTTTGATAGCTTTTTAGTATTGTGACGAGACAATACAAACTCGTGCTGTTTCCGACGTGAAACAGGTTGCTCTTTAATTATACACGCGCGTTTACAAATGTACTGAACACGATATTACTGGAACTTGTACGAGCAATCGGCGCAGTCTCCTACCGATACTATGAGCCAAGTTGTATGAACACCATCAGAACCGCTGCGTATCTGGACTGCTGTCAGCTGGGCGCGGGCTCGTTGAGGTTAGATAACTTACGCTGCAGTGGCTCCAAGAGCTTCAAAGGGTTTGGCCACCATGGCTAGGGATAAAACAAGAAGGAACATGAAGATAAATACGGTAATTACAGCAAGCTTTCCCTTAAGATCACCCATAGCCTGGAGAACCCAGATGGGTGTCAGGAGCATGACTACTCCAATAGCAATGATCATTGCCGATGCAAATGCGTTCATACGCTTGTCCGAGTAGTAAGATACTTCACGGGCATCGTAGCTGGGTGCTGCGTCTTCTCGATGCCTCCATACTGACAGTGTTCTGAGTCGGAGGGAACTATCGATGGCTTGCCTCAAAGGAGTCTTTTCCACGTATGCGACGGATACGAGATCTTCTTTTTCCAGATAAGCTTGCTCCTCGCGCGCAATTGCTGCGTAATCGTGATTGAAATGCCAGTTTTGAAGGTTCTTTCGATCTCTCTTTGGGGCCTTTGGATACCGTCTTAGTGCAGACTGTTGAAGGATGAGCTCATCTGATAACTGTCAGTGAGAGGGTCAAGCAACTGAGTCATTAGAATTACGCACTATAGTGCCTCAACTTTGAGATATTTCTTTAATCAAAGTAGAACGCCCTTCGATATCCCCTCTCAATGTGCTATTGTTGAAGTCTGGGGCATTTGCCGCCATTGTGCTCTTATCTACGTCTTCAAGCTCCTCCTCAAGCTGCGCAATCTCATCTTGCATCGCGAGCGCTACCCTCACATTCAACTCATCAAACCGTCGGAGAAGGAAGAAATCATCTTCTGAGGAGATGAAGTTGGAGTATCCTTTGTATCCTATGTATTTCCACGGCTTTTGGTGAACCTCGTCATCCGTCGGCTTCTCATAAGCGATGGTGCTTGGCGGCCGGCTTGATGTTTGACTGCAAGTGGTCGATCGCGCTGTTCTAGAACTTGTCGATGGTCGGTCTAGCATGGTGTTTGCAGATTTGTGACCTTTACTGCGGTTCCCAAACACAAATATGAGGTGTTGGTGTGAAATTCGCGCACCAGGCTTCTCGGCGGTTACAGAGGGGCGGAGTGGTCAAATACCCCTGCACACTGCTGTACCTGGCTCGCTGGCAAGGCATCCTCATGCAGTTGGTGTTGATATGTCACAGCCACTTGGGGCTATCAGGTGATTATCGCATAGCACACTAATTGGTTGGCAAGAATATCTACATGCAGAGTTGCTGACATAGCCTACCGTGGATGTCACCCTACAACCTGGTCAGGCTCCCGCATCTGCCAATTGGTGGCGCGATGCGTTTCTCGCTTTCAAGTCGCAGGAGGTAGCTTGAGTTAATAAAAGCCCATTCGTCTACCTATAAGGTTTCCAGACCTTTGAAGCTGTGTCACCCACCCATACAAAACCATTCTTGCCTTTTCGGAACTAATGACTCGATTACTGGCTGCCACAGCGAGCCTGATCAATCTATTGCCTAGTCCATTGACGCGCTGCAAGCATGGCGACAACTTTTACCAATTCGCAACTTACCTCTATGGACAAAAAGAACTTGAATGGAGACAATCTTGACAATGGATATTCTTCAAGAACCGGGCAAAGTCATCGAATTCGACAGTGCCAGTCAGGATCGGCAGACGTACCAGCTTTTGTGCCTCGAAGTATCCCTGAATTTGTCCTGGACGCCCCAGTACCGGGCTTGAGAGAGACCTTAGGGGACGTCAGGAGAAAGGGGGATTGCACACGAAAGGCAGAAGCACCGCCGACCGGGCAGCCACAAGCACAACAACATTTACAACGTCGACAACCACGAAGGCGGGCCAACCGGCTAGACCACACTAGTGATGAGAATAAAAGCGATTCGGATGGAGAAAATAGCCCACAAAAGAATCATGGCGAGGGTGATGGAAAGCAGTATGATCAGAATCCGTATCGGATCATGAACGAAAGGGCCTTCGCCCAGAATACAATGCAGGCTACTCAGAATCAAAGCCTGCGTGGCGGCCAGATATCTCGGTAAAGTGGACTATGTTGAATGTACAATAGAGCCATCTAATTGAAAAATGCTATGTTCATGTTAACTCAAAAGATGCCAGATTGCAACTCCAATACGGAGCTTTCTCATTTAAATCATTCCTGTGCATTCTCTTTCGGAGAAATAGAACGCCCATGACTCCGAGAGAAAGATATCGGAAGAACTGGAGCGTATACGACATATGCAGTAGTATTGGCATTATTAAACGCAGAGATTTGCTAGTTCAAGCTGGTGGAAGTGCGACGGGTATTAAAGCAGGATATGATTGTTTCTCTGTACGATTGGCTACCCAGCTTGTCAGGCGTACTCACAAATGAAGCACAGCAGCACACTTGCCAGCCTTGGCGGTAATGACCGCATGAGGCAGATGGCTGCCTCACTACCCGGCCCCATAGAACATGCAGCTGAGGGCACCGGGTGAGAATTACATCATCGCAGGATAATGAGAGCTGTGGAATCTTTCCCGCATGCGTTGTGCTGGGTTGTGACGTTACTTTCACTGATAATGGGGTCTTTCGAATAGATCGCGCTGCGCATAAACTGGATGGATACTTGAGGATGGAAAAAACGTGTGTATTTCTCCGGTCTGTCTTGTATCTTTCTTCCCTTCTAACTTTTCTTCACAGTCTTGTATGAAGACCGACCGAAGTTGACGAATAAACCAAGGCCCCCCCCCTCCAACCTTGCTTCATTACAGGCCATGTCACCGTTCAAGTCTGAAAGACTGACGGCAAGAGATTGGCCACGACAAGAGAGCGGAATAAATGTTATCTCAGGTATGCTTTTTACATGTTTTAAGCCCTATGAAGGATGCATGTCACTAGTAGCACGACTAGACTAAGTCCCTTTTTCTCTGCCTGATGTTTGCCTAGGTACCGATTGCATTGTATTGATACGGCGTATTCATAACGAACTAGATCGAAGTCCGGAGAAAAGGGTTGCAACATGTGCTGAACAACCCCTTGATTCCTGCATGAGGTGCGTGTAAGCTACCCCAATCTGGAAGATATTACGCCAGCTGGCACTGAGCGTATCACGGGACAATTGGAGGCCACATGCATGGTAATCGGGCGCAAAATGCATGGGTTTCCTCCTAGTCTCCCCCAAGGCTGTCATTTGAGCTTTGTTCCCGGACCCCTCTCCTTTTTGCCGTCAGTTCATGTCGCCATCTTCAATGCCTTCATGAGTGCCACTGCTGTTGCGCACCGCAATGATTCCTAATTCGAAGACGGAAACCTCGAAAGTTTTGTACAGGGCTCGGACATTTTCCTCATACAGTGGGGGAAAGAATGAGGACTTTCGTACCAACCAATTCAGTAACAAGGGCCGAGATGACTATCGAAACAAACCAATCCGCGGCGGGAGTGTAAACAAAAAGGAAGATTGGACTGTGCGAGCACAGCCGATTCCACAATATCAGCCACAAGACGCTCCAAAAATCCTCAAACGAAGCACGACTTGGAGTTCATCTGGCAAGATTGGCAACTGCAACACTGATACGCAGAAAGCTAAGGAGGCAAAACGCAACTGAGAGTGCGGAATACAAAGGGGTGGATCCGGCGTGGAGAGTCATGGCAGGATGTCGCCGGCACTGGCAAACATTAAATGGTAATAAGGCTGAAGAAATTGAGGCCGGTCTAAGTTAGTGATTTGTCAGAGGATTTGAATACGGGAAGTTGCTTCAGCTGGACTTGTATCGAAAATTCCTTTGGGCGGGCATGCGAAGATAAAGATTGATTTCCAACGAGCGGGAGGAGAGGCCATCACCAGTTGGTGTGTCCGCGCTTTCACTGTATTCAATCCAAGAAGGTACCTCCGGTGCGGAGACATGACTGGAGGCCTCCTAGTACCTCGCGGTTCTATGACACCAAGGTCACGCATACCCAGGGTCCTGTCGGAATTAAGCCGAAGTTAAAAGTCATCAAGCGATAAGTCTGAAATTAATCGCGCCCATACACGAGTACCTATCCTTACATGTATCCAGTCCTTCCTGACGCCGATTCCTATCATAAATCGTGACCATGGTCGTTCACATTACACCGTGCCTTTCCTCCTCTTGATCTCAATCTTTGCTTCAACCGGAGGGACAACGGTCACGCCGATCCATTGCGGTTTCGGCCTCTCAGAGAGGGTCTTCAGTTCGTAGTTTAGCAGCAGGTTTGCGACAACCATCTTTAGTTCATGCGCCACGAAGAAACGTCCAGGGCTGTAAGGGGTTAGTCTTCAGGTCTGGCGGTGAGGATGGCGGAATCAACTTACCAAGCATGCCTTCCATGGCCAAACGCCAAATGGGCATCACTGGTCGTAACCATGCCAAGGTTCTTCAACCTGAGCCCCTCTTCCAGGTTCCTTTCTTCTTGTGGCTTGGCCTCATATGCTTCCCTCTCTCGACTTGTCCTGAAGGCGTCGTATTCCAAAGCATTCGACGTGAGCTCGTCATCGTGGTGCAGACCTTCGAGATTGACAGTGAGGAAAGTGCCCTTGGGCAGATGCCAGCCCTCTTGCTCGTTGGTAATGCCCTCCTTTGCCACAACCTTGCGCTCCATCAAGGTGCAGCTGAAGTTGCTTAACCTCTGGCTTTCACGGATGGCACTGTCCAATCGGTATAGTTTTGACAACCCGTTCTTCGTCCATTGCCCGCCCTCTTCTTTCAAAACCCTAGCTGCCTCCTCTCGGATGCCCTCGATGTAGCCCTTCGCTGGGTCGGATGCTAACAAGTCAAGCACGATGCTGTGACCAGTGATGACGGTCGTGTGGATCGCCGCAAACTGAATCGGCAACAAGCGCTTCGAGATGACATAGGGGTCCAGCTCGAAGTAGTTTTTCTCCGCCTTGGCCATGCGAATATCCCATGTGATGAAGTCCTCCGGTGCAGCCCAGCTGTCGTATTCCGGATCCCCCGCCTCCTTCTTCTGCATGTCGTGTAGTCGCTTTCTAATGACGGGCAGACTATGCTTCGCCGCCTTGCGCCAGAGCCACCAGTTGGGGAGAGCAATCAAGGGCCCAATGATAGGAAGCATGATCTGCGGGATCATGTGCATGGCAAAGCAATTCAGGATAACCTGGTCTACGAAGGAAACCATGGCCTTGCAGAACTCCTTGTTTCGGCATATCGTGTTGCCGACCAGCATTCTGTTTGTTACAGGAGGAACGATCGTCAACCAGGCATCCCACAGGCTAAGTGTCTTCCAGTTATCAGTGTCGGTACCGAATGCCTCGTCGACGGCAACAGCAACCTCCTCTTCGATGCCCGGGACAAGAGTGCTGAGGTGACGCGCCAGACTCTTGTGGATCACGCGCGTATGCCAGACGTCGTCCGCATAGACCTTGCCTAGGAAGTTGTAATCGCTGTATAGGACGTCATTGTGCGCTTCGTGGGCGGAAACGATCGAGTCGGGGTGCTCGAGCAGCCATTTGGTGAGGGATCGGGGGAGGACGATGTCGGGCGCCCTGCTCGCAGCGGCGGGGACGATGAATGCGCGGTTCTGCTTGTTGTACTTTGCTTGCTGTCAGCATCTCCTTTGTCGCATGGTCAAAGGCCTGTGACATACCTTCTGGTACCCCTCAATAACCCAGTCTCTGTACCGAAAGATGTAGTAGTAGAAGTTCTTGATCCGCGCGACAGTTCCCTTCCCATGGCCAACGACCGGGATGTTTTCAGGGTACGTAGGCTTCCATGTGTGGTCGAGAATGAGCAGCGTAACGAAGACAAAGAAGAGAGATCCGAAGACGCGCCCGGGCGTCAGGGAGTCGGTGATGTAGGCGTGAAGGCTTCCCGCCATGGTGGGCAGTCGGTCGGTCTGCTTCCTCTCGGCAGCTTGTCGTCGTTGTTGTTGTCGCTTCTTGTTCCTCAAGTCGTCCTGGATATGATCATCTGAAATCCAGAGAGGGAGCGAAGGGTTGGTGGAGGTTAAGTTGCATCGTCGGAGTTTAGCAAGCAGCCGCTACCGATCAGGAGTCGCCAATTGGTAATGTTTCTTTGCTTCAGGTCAATGACGCTCTGGCGCTGTCAAGGACTCAAGCTTGCATTCCCGTCCGCGCTAAAAGACGAGCTGCCCTCCCTGGAGGGGAACCCCGGTTCTGAATGCAGCTGGTGATTGGGAGTTGGCGGTTTAAGCGAAGCACGCTGTGACCTGTTTCAGGTACGTGCCGTGTCTGTCATCGTTCTCAGATCCGGAGCTCTTAACACTTCATCACCCGAGTCATATGTTAAACTGTTAGAGATGTCCAAAGTCTGGGGGAGGTTTACTGCTTTTGGTGTCTCGAACCTTGCCGTATTCGGCTAGATCTGCTTCTTGGGTGTCCAGTCTTTCCCACTGAACTGGCTATGCATCGAGGGGCACAGTGGACAGCTCCGTTAATCGTGTTCCACGATACGAGGAACCATGATATTTGAGAGCTGCTTACGCTCATTCATACACGTTGACTCGTTCCTGTTCTTAATCGACTGATTCTCAGGGGCAACATGTAACACCAACTTCTCAAAGCTTATCTACCCCGAATCCCCCTTCTCATTTCAACCACAGTCTTCCGACTCTTCCGCTAGATCCAGACGCCCAGCAGACGCGCCCAGCGAGGCACTCGACACTGTCAAACGACCCTGTATCAAATGTCTTCCACGTCCGCCCGCCATCAACTGTCACATCTGATCCGGATGGTCCGACCGCAACTGCGACATTACAAAGACCTGGAGCCCATGATGAACCCGACCGGTATCCGCCCGGAAACGCCTCCGACGCCGTCCACGTTGCGCCTCCGTCTTCCGACCATGACGAGGTGTGTGCTGAGCCGTTGGCAACGTTGAAGTCCCCGCCGACCGCGATGCCGTTGAGCTCGTCCTTGAACTGTACCGAAAAGACGCCAGCCGATGCGCCACCCGCAATTGCGCTTCCCGAGACGTCCCAAGTGTGTCCATCAGCACTTCGAAAGACTCTGCCGGGGTCAACGCCACCAGAAGCAAGATACCACCGTCCCGCCGCCGTTGAAATACACGTCCCACTGGCAGCAAAGCCGAACTCTCCCTCCAACGCTGATGCCATGCCGCTAGAATCGACAATCTCCCAGGACTTTCCTCCATCCACCGTCTCGATTAATCGAAACTTGCCGTCGACAGGATCGCTAACCGCAAGGCCTCTCTCCTCATCCTCAAAGTCGACGCAGTTGAAGAATGCCGCAGCCTCTTCATTCGCAAACGTTTGAGTCCAGGACGCGCCTCCATCATTGGTGATGTACACGCGTGAATCCGCCCCCTCGCCGATGGACAGGACGACGGCCTTCTCAGCGGAGAAGGCTTGCACGTCGCGGAACTGAAGCTCTGCATCTTCCGGCGCGAGTGAAGGTCCGACCGATGACCATGAGGCGCCGCCATCTGTGGTGAGCAGGACGGTGCCATTCGTGCCAGAAACCCAGGCGATCTTGTCCGAGACTGGCGACAGTCCTCGAAACTGCTGCTTGCTTCCCGTTGGGAGAATCTCCCAGGTCAAGTTGGCGTGTCGCGATGAAATGCCGATCTTTGGGTTGACAGGCGACGCGACCGCGAGGGCCGCGAAGCCAAGCGAGAGAAGACTGCGCAACATGGCTGATGAAGTGATACACTCAGCTTGCAAGTAGATGGAGAACCATCCGGCTGTGGTGTTTGTTTTGTCACCTCATCCTGCGGGGTTACACCGCCAGCCTCCTCATTTCGCCGATTCTCTATCGCGACATCCTTCCGCAGATCATTGACGACCTTCCCAATCGGGACGTCAATATCGTGATGCTCGGGTCCTGTCCCACACCGCGCGATCCCGAACCATGGACTCGGGTACCGGCAATAGTTGCTCTTTTCTAGCAACCTGACTTTGAATTTTCTCAAGTGAACACACTGTTTGGCCTGTCCAATCTGTTCACCTGTCACTTGCGTTACGCTTGTGATACATCGACTTGATGTTATTTTTTTTCCTTCATCAACCTATTTACAGAACACCGAACTTCAAGAGGTATGTGCGAGAAACAAAGCCACCAGTACCAAATCTGCTGCCACCCCCGTATGCCCAATCTGAGCCACATTTTATTCGCTATCAGAATGGCGGTTCTTCACAACCCACCATCCGTAAACTCTCCGTTGGCAATAGCCTCAGTGATCTCTTCGTCCGCCTCGAAGTACCCGGCCAGATCAGTCCTCTTCTCGAGCAGCAAGTCCACGACCATTCTTCCAAACACCTTCTCACCCGCCAGACTCAAATGGGTGCGATCAGTGCCACCGAGGTTATAGGCGGTTGAGTTTTCCTCTCCAATAGCGTTGACGTAGTCGGTGCTCTTCATGTTAAGGTCCAGCCACTTGATCTTGCTCTCCTTCGCCGCAGCGATTGTCTTGCCGCGCCAGTCGTGCAGGTTCTGCACCACCTCGCCATCCTCAAAGGTTCGGCGAGTGAGCGAGGTGATGAAAATCTGTCCTCGTCAGCCTTGATCGTCGCATTATTCGTAGTAGGATGAGAAAAGCACTTACAGGCGTGGCTCCCGCACTCTTGAGCTCAGCGGCAATGTCAATCAGATTCGCCCGGAACTCATCCAGCTCCATGACCTTCTGGTCATTGTGTCCGAATTGAACAGTGACGATCGGCTCATAGTCAGCCTTGGTGTCGTTGATGCCCTGCAGAAGCGAGTCCCAGCGGCCGTTGGACTTCCACGAGACAGTCGTCGAGCCGGACTTGCCTCTGTTCTCACCCTCAGCGGGCGATTTGAGGTAGGAAAGGAAGCCGTTACCCCAGCCGCCGTTCACAGCAACAGTAGAGTCGCCGATGAGGAAGAAGTAGGGGTCCTTTGCGGCGCGAGGTGTGGGTGTGCCTGAGATGAGGGAAGCGGCGAGGGCGAGGAGAAGAGTTGCGGACTTCATTGTGAAGATGGTGATGGACGCTTAATTGACTTGAGCGGGAGTGCTGTCTGACTTCCTGAAATGTGATACCAGACTTACATTGAGTTCTTATACTCGTCAAGTTCAACATGAAATTCTAACATATCACAGAGATTGGTTCTTTTCTTCAGACCTCCTTCTTCCGCATCTTCATGACGACAGTCTCTCGGGGAAGACAAGCCCAAAACGATGTTCAATGCAACAAAACACTTCCAGATTCGCATCGTGAGTTCACAGTCATGCGGTTATGGACCCCGTAGCTGTGTATTCCACCACTCGCATCTGGCCCATTCGGCCGAGTCTTGCAAATGCAGCTGAAAGTTTCTCCAAATCAAGCAACTTCATGTCGGCATCTCGTGACGGCTACGGTCTGCCAGAATAGGGCAGCATGCAGCACGACACAATGCAAAAGACTGAGACGGGCGAAGTACAAGCTCATCCGCCACATCTTTGCACCGAAGCCACCATGTCAAAGCAGCCCAGGGTTTCATCAGGACCCCAACACGGACAGCTCCGCTCGTCCTAGCCACATGGCATAGCAGATCTTCCCCCAATTTCAGACGAACAGGGTGGGTGTTCCGGTGAGCCTCAGCGATCGGCAGTCGTTTTTGACGCTTTCGGCCTCACTGTCGTCTTCCCTAACGGTGGCCGGGGCATGTCTCTCGGATTCGCTCTCGACGCCGAAACCGCGGGATGTTTTTACCCCACAGCGGGCTTGTCAGTTTGCGTGGCAGGACATGGGGGCCGGCAGACAAACAATCTTATTTAGCGCCGGTGTTTGGCGTTTATTAAGACCTCTACAGAGGATTTTCTCCTTTAGAGGGCAAACGGCAACTGACCTGCGATGTAATCGTCGTAGACGAGGTTGAGTTTTCTGAGGTCCTGTCCGAAGGCGCTACTAGACGAAGTCAAGTGCCGACGACCCATAGATCGTCGTGGCAGTGGTACGATGACCAACACGGCAACATTTTGACTCCGGTTTTGCGACTGAGAATGACACAATACTGGTCATGAGAAACATGAGCTTGTTAGCTGGCGTTCCAGGAGACGGTCAGCCAAAGGCTACAAATGCTATTCGAGATGTTGGCAAGAATGGCGATTACGCGCAAACCTGGAACCCGTTGGAGAGTCGATTCGAATCGCAGCAATGGTCCGAGATCTTCATGGAAACAGTACGGTTATTATCATGGAATTTTGTCTGGATCTGTCTGGATCTGGTGCACAGAATAAGTTTGCTCTACGCATACGGACACTCTTCCCAACAGAGACAGACGGGTGGATCGCGCGGTGGATATGACGTGCTGCATTCACCGGAAGGCCCCCCGTTAGCGCCTGCTCACTTGAAATTGAAGGGAGATGCAGCGCTTACCGTCTGCATGTACTTTTCAGTTTCACCAGAGATCCCTAGTTTTTACGATGGCCTACAAACACGCTAAGATCGATTTCGGGAATCCTTAATGGGTGTCTGCGTGCTTGGCGCTTCCTATCCCGGCAAAGTGGTACGACATCCCTGCAGTTGTTGATAGCGAGTCCATTCCCAACAGACCGGACTACTCCAGGCGACGATGGTTGGCTGTTAAGGAGTTGAAGAAGCCTATGGCTTAAATCTCGTTATAAAGCTCGACGTTTGCAGATAGACTTCTAGTTCTGCAGACAACATCTGTTTTCGTTCAGTTGTGTCACGTCGTTCTTTTCTTGGGCCTTTTGTTTGCCTTCACACTCCTTTGTTTGACTTCGAGTTCAAATCCATCACCTTCCAAACATTCGTTCATTCACCGAGACCATCACCTTCAAAACTTTTGATCATTATTGACTATGGGAATTTTCAATGTTCTTCTCTGCGCAAGCGCAGTCAGCGCTTACACGGTCACCAATGTTGGCCGATTCATGTTGAAGAATATTGATCCTGTCGTTATCCCGGGCCAGTATGCCTCCCACATGCATACATTCTTCGGATCCGATGCTGTGACGGCCAACACCACGACCTCGAAGGAACTTCAGGCCGGTTGCTCCACTGCTGTGAACCCCAACGATTACTCTTCTTACTGTAAGCCAGTCTCTAATTTCATCCACTCCACGTTTTCACTTCAGCCCCTACGTCCGCAAATCCTGTTCCCAGATGACTAACTTGCAAAGGGGTTCCAACTCTTTTCTACAAGAACTCTACCGGTACCTTCCCGGCTCCCATCTTTCGCTTCAGCGCCTACTACGTCAGCATCGACAAGGCCGAAGTGGCCATTCCCCAGAACTACAAAGCCGTCGTTGGCAACTCCTCTGCCACCTCCCAGGACGGCGTAGAGAACCTCGCCGGCATCCAGTGGTTTTGCGACAACGGCGGCCAGGGCACCAACGACGGCAAGGATGCCGCCGAGTTTCCATCCAAAACCTGCCCCGCCCATCTCCAGACAATCCTCCTCTTCCACGACTGCGTCAACGAGACCACCCTCGAATCGACTTACTCTGGCGTCCATCACTGGACAAAGACCTTCCGCCCAGAGAATCGCTGCCCGCTCGGTATGAAAAGGATGCCACAACTCAGATTCAGCATTCGATATGATCTGCGCAAGGCCCTGCCTGATGGCTGGGACGGTCCTGCGCCATTGGAGCTGGCGTGCGGATCTTCGTACTGCACCCACGGTGACTTCATCAACGGATGGCTGCCCGAGGCCGCCGAGAACATGCTGAAGGCGAATGACAAGAGAGACTTTGCCGGTGTCGATGGTCCGAATGGAAAGTATAACGCCGGCACTCTTTGCAAGGCAACCGCCGTCGATGCGGACCCCGAGCATGGTACCTCTGACTACGCGAAGAGCAAGGAGATCTTGGCCAGCCTGAAGGGCTGAGATGCGAATCTGGAACCATGTTGTATCGGAGGTGTCCCAAAGCAACCCAGAGCAATCCGTGTTCAACACTGAGGCCAGTTGCTCTTCCTTGATCGCAGAATATTCTGGGACTGGCATGACTTGAGATCTACGTCGTGTTCAGGCGATGGCCCTTTCCGAATCTGCCACGACATTATTGTTATTTTATCACTTGTAATACTGTCGCAACAGCACTAGTGTTGTTTAAAAGACATTCGATTCTTGAATTACTGAATACCAAACCATTGAGGGTGTTGAATGGCACTCAGATCAGTGCAGCTGTTGTGGAATGATGTGGAATGACATAGCACAGCAAGGCATCAACGAGCTACGGTAGTGCCTCAATACTTTCTAGGATGACGATGATGAATCACAAGTCCTCGACGTTCACACTGTGGTATTAATGAACTCCTATCGCTTGAATGCCTAGGTTGCTGTAATTATTCTCAGGTCCGTCCTGCATCGTGAGTAGCTGTATACTAGCCCAAACCATCAACTTGAGATAGACTGAGTTCGGGACTTGAAATCCGGGTGCAAATGCGGGCACGCCGGGTGCGAAATAGTTCCTTGACCGCTGCTTAAAAATGCGATGATTCCCTAGCCTTATCATTGATGGTTTTTAATAGCGATCACATCGTACATATGGCTTACAATTTAGCCGTTCAGGAGAAGTCCAACTAGTATCTTCGGTCAGCTCTCCGGCTGAAGGAGTGGCCCGGCCGTGCTAAGTAACTTCCGAGCACAATTCCCGAGGTCGCACCACCAGACCCACTCACTCCTGACGGTCGTAACAACCGAGAAGACGAACTTCCGAGCCTGCAATCATCATGAAAATTGGATCAGGATCTCCGCCCATCAAGCATTCTGTGTCGAACTGGTTCCAACTTACGTAAATTCCCTGAGGGACGGAGTCTGATGCACTGTGTGGCTATCGAGATGCTTGACGCGGCAAGGCGTGCTTTCACCGTTCACCGATGCAGTCAACCCGTGTTCACACCGGTGTAAAACATGGGGATATCAGGCTGCCAATAATATTGGCATTGGCGAGACAGATGTCACAGTACCTAACATCTCGGGCGCAAGCCTCACTGAGGGGTTCTAAACGCGGGGAAATCGGGTGGAAGGCGGTGCCTCGGTTGAAAGTTTGTTATATCTAATCACGGCCTTGGAGATTTATCTTCTACATCATCGATAGTCGTCACCTATGTAATTGATTTGAAATCTGATCTGAACCCGCCGTTCAGCATGGCAGACACCGAAACTCAATCAGTGCTGGTCTCCAAGACGCCGGAGGGCATTACAACAATAACGATCAACCGTCCTCACCGGCGCAACGCAATTGACGGTGCAACCGGTCGCAAGCTCACCGATGCCTTCCTCGCTTTTGAGAAAGATGACACGCAAAAAGTGTGCGTGTTCAATGGCTCAAACGGCTCGTTCTGCGCGGGCTTCGACCTTCACGAAGTCGCAACTTACCATAACCCCGATGGAAAGGACTACAAGGGTCCCATCATCGACGAATCCCATCGCGTGGATGGGCGAAATATCGGCCCCATTGGTCCGTCGCGTATGCAAATCAAAAAGCCCGTCATCAGCGCCGTGTCAGGCCATGCGGTGGCCGGTGGGCTAGAACTCTCACTCCTCGGTGACATGCGGGTTGCCGAAGAGGACGCCGTATTCGGCGTGTTCTGCCGCCGGTTCGGCGTGCCGCTTATTGACGGCGGCACGGTCCGGTTGCAGGCCATCGTGGGGCTGGGCCGGGCTCTGGATATGATCCTCACCGGCAGAGCTGTGGGTGCGCAGGAAGCACTGCAGATGGGTCTTGCGAACCGAGTTGTGCCCAAGGGCAAGGCCTTGGAAAAGGCCACGAAGATTGCAAAACAGCTCTTGGCGTTCCCGCAGGCCTGCATGAACACAGACCGGGCAAGTTGCTATTACGCCGCGTACAATGCGTCTTCTTTTGAAGATGCTCTAAGTAGGGAGTTCGATGCGGGGATCAAGGTCATTAGCTCGGAGAGCGTGGAAGGCGCGGCACGGTTTAGCAAGGGGGCTGGACGACATGGGAGTTTTGAGGAGTCAAAACTTTGAAGCTTCTATGAGAACGGGCCTACGATGCGGTTTCCTTCGGCTCGGAGCCCCATGATCGCACGGCGGGTTCAGCAGCACACCGTTCACATTAATTAGGGGGGAAAGATTCCCTGCAAAACCGATGTCGCAATGGCTGTTACGGAGCTCGGTGGGTTCGACAAATCATGTCTCGGTTAGCGTAGGGCGAAGATGACATGGTGGTCGGCAAGGGCGTCCAATGCCAACGGGCGTCGTAAGGCGCTGGCTGGCACATGTTAGAGACTTACCAGAATGATTAACTTAACTTTGACTCATACCGGATTGTCGAACATGAGGCCGGACCACTGAGAATGCTGGTTTTCGATGGTGTGAGTGTGAGTAAGTTGTTCGCACGGGAAGTCCACCAGTCGGTAACACTCCGACCCCTGCAAACACCCTCTTCGGTTTTGGCCTCTCGGGAGTTATTGTCTGCGCGGAAGTTTTAATACTAAGACTACGACGGATTGCTCCAGAGCACAACTGCTTTCAAATGTTGCACAGAGTTTCACGACAAATCACCTTGATTGTTAATACACCGGGATTCAATTCCCAGACTCACGAAGCCTTCGAACGTCTTGCTTAAAAGAAGGCTTGGCATGGCTGTCTCACAGCCAAGCTGCCGTTCGGTTCGCCAGTATGGCCAGAGATTGGGCTCATCGACTCCCAAACTGACTTGCGGTCTATGTTCTGGGTACGCAATGAAGAAGCTCACGAAGCGTATATCAAATTTGGCAGCAACAAGTTCGAAGGCGACAATTATGGATATCAATATCGACAACCACTACACATCAAAGGTCTACACTTGTGGTTCAACTGTATCAGGCCATGTCTCAATCAACCCGCGCCACGACACAGAATTCAGCTCTGTTCAGATCAGCCTCCAGGGAAAGGCAAGTGTTCGCATCGACGACACATATTCTTCCAGGCAGACATCACAGATTCTATTGAAAGTAGACATGCCCGTGGCAGAATCCGCATATCCCGAATCAAGAATACTTAAAGCCGGGGAAACGTACAAGATACCGTTTCGATTCATCATTCCCAACCAATTGACAGAGGCTGCTTGTCAACACGACGTCGAGTCAACGTCGATACGCGACTATCACTTGCGACTCCCTTCCAGTCTGACGAGTTGGGACAAGTACGACATGGCTCCCAAGCTTCTCGGTATTCGGTATCATATCAAAGCAAAACTCGTACGCGAGCCTGGTCCGCAATGCGCCAAGCCGCCTGAAGTTCTCTCGGAGGCTCAATACGAGATCAACCTACTCGCAGCATCGCCCGAGGAGCCGCCACTGAGTGTCGATGCATGGGACTCGCAATATCGCCTTATCGAATCAAAGAATGTTCCAAAGGCCTTGTTTTCAGGGTCGTTGGGCCGTGTCACTGCAGCAGCGGCGCAGCCGCCTACGATTCACTTGAGCCGGGACGGACGAAGCGCTTGCAGCTCCTCTTTCCAAGCGAACTTCATCTTTGAACCTTATTTTGTAAATGCTACACCGCCAGAGGTGGTTTTGCAGTCGGTCAAAATTGTTGCGCAAACCTGGTATTCGACAAAGGTCATGAACGGCTTGCCCAACATGGGCTCCCTCCGAGAGCCTTTCAACATCTTGGCGCGAGTATTGTGGGAGACTCTGGAATACGAGTCTTGGAAACCCAAGACGCTTCCCGATAGTCAATATTCTGCAGAGGCGAAGGAAGAAAGCTGGGATTCGGCACCGCCGACGCCTTATTCAACGACTTTGCGAGCTGAGTTTCGCCTGCCCACTGAGAAATACGTTTTCCCGCCGACCTTTCACTCATGTCTGATATCAAGAACGTACGCCTTACAAATTAGCATGAGCGCTGGCGGTACTGATATTAGCCTGGTACTGCCCATTCAAATTGCAATGGAAGCGGACGAGCAGCCGACAGCGAGGCTGCAAGATGCGGAGTTGCCAGTTTGGAGACCATGATGAGTTGCTGATGGTCCCTCTGTGAGCGGAAACACACGATGTGCTAATATATTGAGCGCAAGTGATGATTTCGGATTTCGTTCTTAGTTACCGGCGTTTGGGGTGTGGTTAAAGGCGGCACGGAGTTAGGAAGAGCGTAATTTCAAGTCGTTGAATAATTGGACCTTGATAGATTCCTAGCCCCTATCTGTATGTAACAGTAGTGATTGCTCTTGTTCTCAGCAAAGATATATCCCACCATCCTCATCAAAATCCGAATGTCGGTCTTCGAACTCCTTTTGACATGCAGCTTCGTCGCTGTCCTCCGTTTCGTATGACAGCCAGCCACCCCCTTGGCACAGTTCCACGACCTGGCGAAAACCATCTAATTGTTGATAGAAAGCAATCTCCGACGAATTGGAAAATCTTGGGATGCTCCGCCTCGGCCCCGTCGTTGACAGGTTGGGAGTGGACTACATGGACTCCACTCATAGGGCGCACGAGGTATATAGAAGCCCAGATATTTTGAAATGCCAAGGGCGCATATGGTAGGTACATTGTGGAAGAATTCACTCATGACGGGATGCTCATTGTTCTCCGTTGCAGGAACGCCTTTTTCTGAGTGGTAGGAGAAAAGCTCGATCGCCAAGCTCTCCTAAAGTCTAGGTGGTTCATGGCAATCTTTCTCAGAATATGTTTTGTCTAGGATTCTGGAAAAGCTTGTAGACTGCGATCATATCCTCCTCATTAAGGCCAGCTTCGGTGGCCTCCTTGTACACCTCCCGGCATAGCTCGGCGTATGGTGTTCTAACATTCGCGTCCTCCGCCGCTTTTACAATCATCTGAGTGCTGTTATAGCAGTCCTTCACCGCCGCTTGCGGAGCCCAGTCGTTGTTCACAATCTTAGGTATCTTGACCTTGGTGTATGCTGAAGCCATCGGTCCGGCGTCGATTACTTGGCCGAACGCTTCCAAGTTCAGCCCCTGTGCCTTCGCCAGACTGAAGGACTCCGCGAGCGCAGCAGTCATGTTGTTGAGATACAGATTGACGGCGTACTTGGTCTTCAGGCCGAAGCCGATCGGACCACAGTAGATCGCTGCGGCGGTGAGGGGTTCCACATACGGCCGCATCTGCTCCGCGATTTTCGGATCTCCGGCTAAAAGCCCCACAAGTCGGCCTTGCTCCGCCGGGATCTTGCTCCCGCTCACCGGCATCTCAATGAAGTTGCCGCCCGCCTTTTGGACTTGCTCCGCTACATGTTTGCTGATATCGACTGGTATGGAGGCCGTGTTGATGAGTGTTTTCCCGTGAAGTGCGCCTCGGAAGTCATCGTTGAATATCGATGTCAAGGCTGCGTCGTCGAAGAGCATGGCGAAGATGACGTCGGATTGTTCAACCACTTTCGCTGGTGTCTCGCCAATCTTGGCTCCGGCTTGTGTGAGTGGTGGATACTTGGAAGCCGTTCGATTCCAGACTGTGACGGGGAATTTGCGAGTGAGGTTCAGGGCCATAGGGGTGCCCATGACCCCGAGACCAAGGAAACCAACTCGCATGCTTTGGGTTGGCGGGAAGGAATACCGAAACAGAGTTGTCTTTCTCGAAGAATTTGAGATGGCTGATGCTAAAATACCAAGAAGCAAGCCGAGGGTATCCGCGCACTCAGGGCGTTGGATGATGTACAGGGTTCATCAAGGTTTGAATGATACTCGAAACTAACACACCATATCGGTTCCTTCCGTGATGATTCGCCGCAAGTCTGCAGGGCGCTGCGGCGTGTATATGTTGTTAGTTTCACGCCCTAGGGCGAGCCATCATGGTGGATCGTTGCATGACGGTGAAGGCGCACGAACGCATGACCCACAATAATCATGTCGATTTCTCCCTACGCCTTACGGTTGAGGCGATTGGGTCTAACACGAAGGGCGCACACAACAGGCAGTGCAGACAAAGAAATTGATGCGAATTGACTGGAGCGTTATATTCATAGTCTCCTTGGCTGACAAAATCTTCTCCGATATCGCAAATTTGAAAATGCGCAATTCAGCAATCGCAGAGTGGAAAGCCGGACGGCAGCAGTGACAACATTTGTTCCTTCACGGACTCATAAGTCATCCAGTTCAGTAAGACTTTGGAAACGAGTCGCGGTGAAAATTCGCTTAGAAAAGCGTTATGTAGTCAGCGGATTGCCATCTTCTTGGAGAATACCCATTTCGCGCTTGAACTCGCGGAGCCAGTCTGGATTATCGGCAGGAGTCTGATTCCAAGGATCGTCGCTGGAAACGTTAGCATGTTTCTACCCACCTTGCGCATTGAATAATATGATTCAACTCACTCTTCGAACGAGATCCACCGTGCTTGATGTTGAAGTTCGGCGTCGGAAGGAATATGTCTGTTCGGGTTGCGCGGCGACGTCGTGATCTTGACGAACCGGACTAGACTCAGGGCAAGACGCCGATAGCAGTTCTCTTCGTTCACGAAGAATGTGGTGCGCGTGTTGAGTCCCGGCATTTCGGTATCGGCACCCGATGCAGTATTGCCAGCACCGACGACGTCAGCTTCAGGGCTTGAACTTCCTGTGTCCATGGCGCTAGATTGGCCGGTAGGTTCTGTAAGGGCAGCGCTCAGGAAATGCTGGTTTCCGATGTCCAAGGTAGGGGAATCGGCAGACTCTGAAGGAGGAAGCTGCATCCGTTGACGGAAAGGTGCTAACCAGTGCGTTGACTCATTGATCAGGCCGTATAAGAATGTGGAAAACGTCTCCGACGGCTTTGGCGACGATGGCATTGTCCAGCAACTTGACGCAGCATCAACTTGCTGGACAATGCTGCACGCCTCGCGTTGGAGATCCGCGTCGGAGACTTCGGGTTCGATAAGCTTTGATATGTCCACGTAGCTCTGGAGTTGCTCCTCCAATGCGCATTGGTCAAAGATGTCGGCTTTTCCATTGATGCAGAGATATGTGATGCGAGACTTCCTGGCTGTCTTCAGCGGTCGAACTCGGGCTTTCTTGACGATGATATCTGACGACATGAGCAAGTCTCGCAGCCAAGAGCTTGCTGGAGTTGCTGGCTTCTTCGAGAGGGAGGTAGGTTCCGAGCCGAAAATAATGCAGCAACTTTCGTATAGGAGCTCGGCGTTCGTAGGCATTCGGCCATTTGTGTTTTGGTAGTCTGTTGCGAAGTGGTTGATTTCCGTCTTGATCAACTCAAAAGCGCTTGGTGGCGTCTCTGGAACGCCTTGTTTGGTAGTGAAGGGCCATGGTGAGTACCGCTCCATATGAATCATGTCTGGAGAATGAGGGTCAGTCACGGCATATAAACCTTGTAAGGGGAACACTGACAAGGCGCCATTGAGTTCTCGACCATTTTGAGAATGTGGTCGTCGAAGCCCCAATCTCCATGCCACTCCTCCATCGTCTTTCCATCCTTAAAGTGTTCGGCGATGTGATCGATTCTGTCAATCCATGATCCCATTACCAAAGCACAGAAACCACAGCGAGATCTGATCATCTCATTCTCGTGCTTCCAATCCCCCATTGGCCATCTCAGGAACTTGGCATCGTGTACCAGTTTGAGATGCTGCTGTAGATGATCCTTTCGGTAGAACGTTCGGTCTTCGGGTAATCGCTCTTTGCATACTGAGTAGTTGTGCTTCTCCAGGTGTTCTTTGTCTGGGTTGGCATCACCACAGAAGACGCAAACGAGCTGGCCACTTGCATCTGCGACGGTCGGCCCTGTCGGCGAACATTCCCACCGCTCCAGAGACAAGTGCAGTGACTTCTCGTGACGTTGCCAATTGTGCTTCGTCTTGAAGGTCTCGGTACAGAACGTGCATTGATACATGTTCATAGTCTGCCAGAGATTGCTAGGACCTTTTCGTTCTGGTCGCGCCGCAGCACCTCGTCGCCTCCTTCGCTTGATCGCGGCTTTCGCCAGTGGATCTGAACGCAATGATGCTCGGGAGTTGTGGGAGTATGCTGAGTTGACTGAGCTCCTGCTCGAATGTGATGTTCCCGCACTGCTGGCCGACGAAGCATTATACAGAGATCTCGTAGGAGCGCTGTCGGTCAAAGATCGATCTGCTGGAGTGTTGGATCCAGACGGTAGGTCGTACACAGCATGCGCAATGGCAGATGCTAATGCGGGCTCGTGCTCTGGCGGCGAGACTTGCCATCTTTGAAGAGGGTTCATCTCGTCAAATCCTTGAGGAACACTACTTCCGCCAATGTTGATGGGTTTTGAGGTGGCTGAAGTGATCGCGGGGGAGGGAGGCCGTTTGGGAGGAACCTTAAATCGGTGACGTCGCCGAGTGTTGGCGAGCCAATTGGTGATTTGTTGTCTACTGAGACCGGTCTGTCGCTCTAGCATCTCCATATCGGCGGTTGAAGGGTAAGGGTGGTGGTTATTGTTTGAGAGCCATGCTTTCAGAATTCGGAGAGACTTTGAAGAGAACCGAGTCCCGATTTTGGGCGGCGTGGACATCTCTGAAGCTGGGTTCCCGTCTACACCAAGCGTTGTTGTCCCGGCATCGATCAAGTGCCGCATAGACTGCCCGTCACCAATTGCCTCCGAAAACATGAACATTTCTGCACCGTCGAAAGTCGGACCTGTGCTTGGCATCATCGTTTGGGGGTTGGCGAGCCCGGACCCTCCGGTCACGGCGGGATCGAAGAGAGACACATCTTGCGGGTGAGATGAAAGTCCCGTGTTACGGAGCAATTCAACTGCATCCAGATTTTGTAAGTCTTGTAGAAAAGAGTCGTCCCGAATGGGTTCAGAGTAATTAACTTGAGAGGAATTGGTCAACTGCGCTTTGAGCAAGTCAAACTCGAGCGCGGCGGTGAAGTCGCCGACATCGCGTGCGTTGTTGTCATTGGCTGGACCGCGCTTGTCCATTGCTGACCGTGTTGTGTGAGTGCTTGGAGAGATGCATTTGGCAGGTGCTGCACAATGTCATCTGTTAGTATTAGATAGGATAATAGTTCGTCCGATGCGGTGGTCTTACAGAAGAGTCATCTTGCTCGGTCTTCACCCCACATGAGCCGGCGTCATGTCCGGTGTGCGGGGCATAATTGCACCGAGTCATAGGCTCACACCCGGACCTACCATGGGCCAGTCGTCATTTTAACCTCCTTCGTCGAAAGAAGTATGTATTACCTCAAGAAGACGTTCAGGTATGTAAAGTATTGTAAGCAGCAGCTTCAACACAGTTCTAACCCAGATTACAGATTTTGAAGTTGTCTCAACGAACATCACCATGGGCAGTCCCTGCTCGGTCTGAACGCCGCTTTTAGACTTCGGCCAGTAACACCCAAAAAAGGTCTGCCAGCTATCACGATTAATTTTGTCCATCTTGACTGCCCGGCGTCCCGGGGCCGAGTCCGGCCAAAGTTTCCATCCGAAAGACCCATCTCTGGCAAAATTCGGCGACCGAGCGGCTTCCCTTGTCCCCGGCCGATCTCGGAGCCGGAGCGAGACTAAACCCACCAAGCATGCCACAACACTAAGAACGCGACTCGCTAAATACCTGGCCAGTCTCTCGGACGATGTCCGACGAACTGCCCTGGGACCGGGATGAACCCCCACACGCGGGGAAGAACGCCCAGCCGGGGACACTGAGCTTCTTGTTCCAGCGAGTTTTGGGCGAGACTGCAGGGGCTTAATGGCGATCTTGAATCCAGTCACCGACGTCGGAATGGTAAGCATGGGGAGAACGGGGCATATCCGATGTTTGACCTGCTTTACCTAGGCAAATTACTGCCGGATAACGCTGCCGAAGATCTTTCTGCCCGATCTTTGTGCCCGGTGAGAAGTGCCGGCACTGGTGTTTGAAAAACTTGAACGTGCATCTTGACAACCCGCCAACTCGTCGCGAAACAGCTAAATCGTACCATCTTTCCACAAATCCTACCTGGATGACGTAAAGAACTCCAATTGCTTGTCCCGCGAAGACAAGCCCGGAACATGTCGCAAAACCAACATGAATACGACTCAAAGTCGGAGTCGGTGGATGTGGAGCCTGACCGCCACGACTTGCGACTGACGACATCGAACGCGGAGAAGAGCGCGACGATTGTGCCTGCACCAACTGAGGACGATGCGCAATTGAGCCGCCAAGACACGGAAGCGATTTACGCCAAGTTTTCGCCGAACCGGAAGAGACTTGTCACGGCTGTGGTGGCTTGTGGTGGAATTTCGTCAACGGTGTCCACTCTGCTGCTCTTGGCAGCGATTCCCGAAATCGCTGGCGAGTTCAACACTAGCGGTAGCATCATCAACGTCAGCAATGCCATCTACACAGTGTTCATGGGTATCAGCACCCTGTTTTGGGGACCGGTGAGCCAGGTGTATGGACGGAAATGGGTAGGTAGCTGGGCAAAGAGTTGTCGAGGAGCATTGGCTAACTTGACTAGCCATGCATTCTGTCTGCAGCTGGGTTCTTTGGCTTCTCCGTGGGAACAGCATTGGCTCCCAACCTTGCCGCCTTCTTCGTTTTCCGCTTGTTGTCAGCCTTCACAGGGACAGCTTACCTCGTGCTAGGCTCAAGTTGCATCAGTGACATTTACAAGCCCACGGAGAGAGGGACTGCCTTGGCATGGTTCCTGAACGGCACCCTGATTGGCCAATCCTTCGGTCCCTTCATCGGCGGTGTCATCGTCACATATCATAGTTGGCGAGTCTTGTTTTGGTTTCAGTCGGGATTGGGAGGACTCACAACCGTTCTTGCCGTACTTGCGCTACCAGAGACGAGCCATAAGATGAGATCGAAGGAGTTGGAAGGGCTCGACTTCAAGACCAAAGCTTGGAAGGTCTGGGATTGGACCAACCCTTTCCGAGTCCTTGCATTGTTCCGTATTCCGAAACTCCTGGTGGCAGTAAGTCTTCAATGCCATGATTGCTCATTGGCTGGGCGTCAGTCTCTGATCACGATATCGTACCTTAGGGAATCGCGGCCTCGTCTCTGGTCTGGAATATGCAGTCACTCTTAACGCCCATCCGATACGTCATCAACCCACGCTTCCACCTAACCACCCCTCTGCAGTCCGGTCTGTTCTTTCTTGCCCCAGGAATCGGCTTCTTCACCGGCACATACTTCGGAGGCCGCTATGCAGATCATACTGTGAAGCTCTGGATCAAGCGTCGAGGCCACCGCCTTCCCGAAGATCGTCTGCGCAGCTCCTTCGTGGCCATGGGCATCGTCATCCCGTGCGCGATTCTGATTTACGGATGGGCCATTGAGAAGGAGAAGGGCGGCACCCCGTTGCCGGTGATTTGCATGTTCGTGCAAGGTTTCGCTCAGACCATTTGCTTCCCTAGCATCAACACATACTGTCTCGATGTCTTCAAGGGACGAAGCGCAGAGGTGATCGGTGAGTTCCCTCCACCCATAGCCCGAGATGAAAGTGACTGACTTGAACAAGCTGGAAATTACTTCTTCCGCTATGCAATCGCGGCTGTTGGCACGGCTGTGTGTCTTCCGGCCATCAACAGTATTGGCGTGGGCTGGTTCAACACCATCACGGCCCTGTTCGTGTTTGGGTCTACAGCAGCAGTATTCTGCGTCGTCATGATTGAGTCGCGAAGAGACGAGACGAATTCTGGCGAAGGAGTATGAATGAAATGAAGCGATAATTCAAGTTCTTGAACCATTGAGGAAATCCATGTAATCGACCTTGTACTGAGTCCAGTCCACCTGCAATCGCGCAGTACGAGTATGCCGTCTACACGTCTGTGTGATAGGACGTCAGATTTTAGTGACGAAGGCGGTGTATTTGGGCCAGTCATCTTTGTGTTTCTAGCGCCATCTGGATCAATTCCTGCAAAAGTCCCCTGAAACATAGATTGACATGCAGCATGCCTAGCTGCCGATTTAGTGGCGTTTTGCGCCCTTGAAAGACGCGGATGACATTCCCCGCACTGATAGCCTTTCGGGGTTGCAAGGGTTGACACAACGACGCTACCTCATTGATAAGACTTCATATTCCTAACTCCCCGCGAAAGAATGAGTTCAATTGACAGCGCAAAACCGAGCATCCCAACAACAAGTCAAGTCCACATTGCCAATTGCCATCGCCAGTCAACAAAAATGAAGTCAGAAAGCGAACGTGTCAACGGCACCATCCCCAACGG
The DNA here is from genome assembly GCA_027406125.1 of Colletotrichum tropicale. Classification (NCBI taxonomy): domain Eukaryota; kingdom Fungi; phylum Ascomycota; class Sordariomycetes; order Glomerellales; family Glomerellaceae; genus Colletotrichum; species Colletotrichum tropicale. The sequence continues at coordinate 6,832,273 of JANVYH010000002.1, forward strand.
GGTCACCATACGAAACCACCGTCCGGGTGACATGGGGTTCATCACCTACCGGCATGGAACAATCTACGCCAATGAGTTCGATTATGGGCCATCTTTTGAGGCCTTGGTCGGCAGAATCACGTCAGACTTCATAACCACCTTCGACCCTACAGCAGAACGTTGCTGGATTGCGGAAAGGGATGGACAATTCTTAGGCTGCATCCTCCTCATGAAAGACCGCGAGACGTCGGGCCAAGCGAAGTTGAGATGTTTTCTCGTCGAGAAGAGCGCTCGAGGTCTTGGTCTGGGAACACAATTGATGAAGCTCTGCATAGACTTTGCGAGAGAGGCCGGGTATAAGCGGGTGGGGTTGAGGACGGACAGCAACATGGTGGGAGCAAGGAGGATGTATGCCAAGACGGGCTTCAAGATACTGGGAACGGATGAGCATCGGACCTGGGGCGAGCATATCCAGAGTACTGGTGAGAATTGGGAAATGGAATTGTAGCAATGGCAGGCATGACATGGGCTGAACCATTGGGAGGGCATTTGAATATTTCATTCTCAAGAAGGGTCGGCTTTGGAGGTCATTGTTCAAATTCTTTCATCCAATTAACAACAATGAAGTACAGAAATGACATTACATTGACCACAAGGACACATGACTTGTTTCACGAGGAAATTTGAGGTATCTCAGGACATATAGAAATATCAAAGAAGCCTGCACTCCAGCAGATGGGTACCATCAAGAAACTCCTAGAGGCAGGAAGGTATCAAAATAGAATAATGTGATCTTTTTATAGCACGAGGTTTGATTGATCGCTTCCCGCATTGTTCAAAAGGTCTGGCCATGTCTTTGAAAAGGTTGTTTACTTTGGCTGAGATCCTGGGGCCTGAAGCTTGAACCCCTGACGTCATCGAATAAAGGTCTGAGTGATGCTTTTTGGGGGTGTCCTTGACCTTCGCTTAACTGTCAGAAATGACGTAATTGTCATTACGGTCACGTTCTTTCCCAGGCTTTCACCCAATTTCCAGGCGGTTGGGCGCCTAAGGCGCCTAAGGATCTCGGTGAACGGTCTGGATCACCAAGTCACGTGTGAGCTGCCTGAGAAGAGGTCGTTGCTTCCTACATTGCGCTGTTCGAGAGTTAAGCGAGACGCTAGCGTCGTTTGAGGGCGGCTTGTTGTTCTTCGTTCGTGATTTCCCAAGTCAACCATCTCTTCTCCTCCACATCACCTCAGATCAAAACTTCACCCCAACAACAACCCTTCACCTGAACCAAACCCGCCAAAGAACTGTCTCAGATCAACGACAAGCACCCGTCTGGTTTCTTTCTTCCACACAAGTCACTACGCGCGCCTTCTCGACTGATCTCTAGTTAATCAGGCGAGATGGCGCTCCAGACCAAATCATTCGTTTCCCTCCCTACCTCCTTCCTTCTCCTTGCTGCCATAACCCTCTTCAACCTCCCTTTCGCTCTGTCAGCAGGCCTTCAACTTTGGGATGCTTCTCCACGCGCCGCCTTTGTCGCCCTTGTCTCAGAGAACCAACTTGAGCAGATGGTCGCCTCTGTTGGACAGCTAGAGTACCGCTTCAACGGCAAGTACCGCTACGACTGGGTCTTTTTCAGCCACGAGGAGCTCAGCGAGAAGTTCAAAGAGGCTACATCCAACGCGACCGGCGGCACTGTCACCTACAATGTCATCCCCAAGCAGCACTGGTCTATCCCTGCCTGGGTCGACTCTGGTCGCTTCGAAGCTGGCTTGGCGCACGCTTAGGCAGTGGGCGCCAATAAAGCTGACGTCTGGACCACCCACCACAAGCGACGCTGGTCGGCTGGTCTCTTCGCTCGTGAGAAGCGTCTTGATGCCTATGACTGGTTCTGGATGGTTGAACCTGGAGTAAGTCAAGTCTCCTCCCCCCTCCCGGTGTTGGTTGGGCTGACAGGACTGCTTTCCAGACCCAGTTCATGTGCGACATCAACGTCGACGTCTTCCGCTTGATGAGAGATCGCGACATCGCCTACGGAGTCAATGAAGTCATGTTCGAAGACACCTCGGAGCCCAGGTCCCTATTCCAGAGCACCAAGTCCTTCATGGACGAACACCCCGAGATGGTCCAGCCCCAAGCCGACATCAGCTGGATCCTTGGCCACGACAGCACGCTCGGTACTCCTACCATCAACGCCCGCTTTGACGAATTTGACGATAGCTTCTTCGAATACCGAGGCTGCAACACCAGCCAAATGATCAAGGGCGGCGTTCACCCCGGTGTTCCCCAAGAGGCTGACCCTCAGCAGTGCGAACCGAATACGGTTGCCGATGCCTACACCACCCGTCTTGCTGCGGACTACAACCAGTGCACCGTCGACGCCCCCATCGAGATTGGCAACCTCAAGTACTTCCGGGGTCCGGAGCACAAGTCGTACTTCGAGCATCTTGACAACGCCGGTGACTTCTACTACAACACCGTCAGCAACGTGCCTGTTCACTCGTTGAGTGCCACCATGTTCCTCCCAAGAGACAAGTTCTGGCTGCTCGGCGATATGGTCTGCGAGATGCACGGCCTACACAGCTGCCCGCCCATGCCGCGCCAGACCTTTACAACCGACGCGCTTCAGGACCAACCTGTCATAGCTGACGTTCTCGGCAGCACCATGATGAGTCTTCCTGAGGGCTTCAGCGGTGTCCGGGAAGAGCTCCACGGCCGATGGGAGAACTTCGTCGAGGACTTCGATCGCCAAGACAAGATGCCGCACTCCCTGACAGGCTGCACCTGCACCGAGGAGCGTACCTTCAAGAACGAGCAGTGGTACATGGAGATCTGGGTGCAATCCCCTTCCGGCCGCGACATGTGCCGCATTGGCGAGCTCACCTTCGGGCTCCGCGACTATTGCGCCGCGATGCCCCAGGAGCATGAGCTTTCCATGGAGATTCCTGTCACCCGCTGGATCGAACGCATGATCCGCTAATCAAGATCGCCGGCTAGACTTCAACCTTCGACAACTGGGCGATGGAATCGCTTGATAGAAGAAGAGCGGATGGACGCAAGGGAGGTTTGCAAACTTGGGATTTGTTTGTTTCGCTGTACTATTTGACCTACAGAGCTCCTCTTAGCACGATAGCCATCCTCAGAGAATTACTGATGATTCATACTTACTGTCCTGCGCGTCTCACGTGTGTCGTTACCCCCGGATGTCCATCCTTGCCGAAGAAGGGAAACACAAGTCCGGGTACCGGCGCCATCTCCGGACGTTGCCGGCCCTGCATCCAACCTCACACCCTTTTCTGCTAGTGCTTACAAGTGCAGGCTGCAAGATACCGCTCATCTCCCGATAGGGTAAACAATTGTCTCAACCCCCCTGTGTCTCGCTCCCCGCAGAAACGAAAGATCTTTTGGGCGCCAATCAGTAGCGCCAAATGTCCTCGGGAAGGATCTGCCATGGTAAGACACGCTGATGGGCGTTTTTGCACGACAAAGATATGGCTTTGGAGCTGACGGAAGGCTTTCAAGCCATAAAGCCGGCTGTCAGATTTAGTTCAACGACATCTGCATGCTTTTCAAGTTTCCATTGTGTCCGGGATCTTTGCTAACAAACAATCAACAAACAGCGCGGCAATTCTCGAACATCATGGGCTCCCTCACCAGCTTGGAAGACTTCCTCGAGAAGCACTCCTCGATCAAAATCTACTCACCTTCCGATGAGACTTTCCACTCCCTCCGCCAGACATTTGTTTCTACCCCCGCCATCCCGCGGCTCATCGCTCGTCCTCAATCTGCCGAAGATGTCGCAGCTCTGGTGTCCCACTGCAGCAAGACCTCGACGCCCTTCGTCATCCGCTCGGGTGGGCATGACATGTCAGCCCGCTCAACCGTCGACGGCATCCTGCAGATTGACATGCGTGACATTAAGTATGTCAACGTCTCTCCCGACAAGAAGTCCGCTCGACTCGGAGGTGGCGTCTTGAATGGTGATCTGCAGGCTGCGCTGGAAAACGAAGATTTGATGACGCCGACCGGCACGGTGGGAAGCGTTGGGTACGTTGGATGGGCTACGCTGGGAGGCTACTCGTTTTTCACCGCCAGCGTGGGTTTGGGAGTTGATCAGATTCTCGGAGCGAGGGTTGTGCTCGCGAGTGGAGAGCTGATCGATGCCGACGAGGAGCTCTTGGTTGGCATCCGAGGTGCGGGGCCTGCTTTGGGGGTTATTGTTGAGATTGAGATCAAGGTCTACCCAAAGACCGAGGTAAGAGCTTTCCAAAATGGCGGGTGAGGTGGTACTAATACACCTGCAGATCCAAGGCGGCTTGATCATGTTCGACTCAACCAGCTTCGGAGGCGCCATCAAGACGTTCTGGACGAATTGGGCCAAGCTTCTCAAGGAAAAGACCCTGCCAGACCTACTTTGCATTCAGCCCGCCGTTGTCGAGGTTCCAGGAATTGGAAAGACGTTCGCCTGCGCTTTCACCTGGAACGGTCCTGCGTCGGATGAGTCAGACGCCTGGCTCGAAGAGATCTGCAATCTTGCTCCCGTGGCAATGAAGATGGTCGCGCCGACGAGCCCCTCCGCGATGATTGCGCAGGTAACAGCGTTGACGTCCCCGACGACTATCCCCGGCAGGTCCTACGGCATGAGCACCAAGACGCTTGCCCTCTCGGAGGATATGGCGGACTTGTATGCCGAGTTTGCGACGAAGCTCCCCGGAGACGGCGCGTTGCTGAGCATGCACCAGCTGCGTGGCAAGGCGTCTCGGGACGATCATCTGCCTGGCGTGTTCAGGTGGCGCGAGGAGCACAACTTGCTGGAGATCGTTGGGCTTACTGTCACGAAGGAGAAGAGCCAAGAAGCCAAGGATTGGGCGGATGGGTATAGGAATGCGCTGGTCAAGTTGGATGGGGTGATTGAGGGAGGATACTACTCGCTGCTGCCGAAGGGGCAGTTTGCGATGGAGGTGGTTTACGGAGATCACTGGGAGACGGTCGAGAGACTGAAGGAGAAGGTTGATCCGGGGAATGTTTTCAAGTTTGCATTTGGGAAGTGAAAGACTTGTACGACGCAGTCGGGTGGCTATTTTTCTCATTGCGACAAGAGATAACTTCGTTGAGTCCATTTTAACCGTATTTCCTGTCCTTCTTCCGGGTTCCACCTGCCAGTCTCATGTTGCAATGCTTTCTCTGTCTTTCTTCTTCGTCGCCTCGGCTTGTCCCTTTTCGTAGCCTCAGTCCTTCTTTGTCGTTCCTGCCCTCCCTCGCGCTTCCTGTCTTGGGATTTTAGATAGTGTAATCGATGACGACGGGCTTGTTTCCCATCTTCTTGACGGTGTCACGCCAGTTCAAAGCTCGATCCTCGTCTTCGCCATACTCCATGCAGAGCAGACGGACCTCCATACGCTTGATCATATTGTAACTGTTGAGGTCCATTATGATAAGCAAGACCTCCTTCTTGGTCGGGCCATCGGTTTCATCCTCGGTCAGAGCTACGGAGAAGAGCTCAACGTGTGAAGTGACACGGCCACGATCCACGCCAACGAGAACGAAGTTCAGGCGGATGTCCTCGTTCTTCTCGGATAATTCATAGCGTTTCTTGAAGTACTCCATCGCCTCATTCTTGCCAAGGAAAATCGTGCCTGCGTTCCGTTCGAGGTTGATCACCAAGCTGATGTTGGCGTCGAACCACTTGGACGCGAGATCGCAATGGCCGAGAAACAGCTCACTGATGAGGATTCTTGCCTGCTTCTCGAGCAAGGGCCGCAGGCTGCGATCCCGAGATTCGCCAGTCAGCTCAGCCAGGCGGCGAGCGAACATCGCGTGGTCGGAGATGTTCATTGTGAAGGCTATGAGTAAGGTAGTCAGTATGGCACCGTAATTTCTCTGGACTCGGGAAAATGAGTTTGCACCTTTGGCTGAGGTTGAGACTTTGTTGCTGCTTCACAGTGTTTTTGGTGATGTTGAGTGGAGGTGTGGGCTGTTAGACCGAAGGTGAGAGAAAAGGTGGAAGTAAGGTATCCATGAAAAGCTGAGAAGACCAATACAGGCAGGCGTAAGCTCCACGCAGACCTTTCGCGCCTTCCTATGCGAAGTGCATTCTGGCCTAGACCTTGCCCTTTGGCTGGAAGTATTCATCAGCCTTATTTTGTTTACATTTCTCCTCCTCCCTATGGATCGTTCTTATCTCCTCCGTCCTCGTCGTCCTCGTCGTCTTTGCTGTTTCCGTTAACTGCCCTTCGATTCAAGACATTTTGTCACAATGGACGTGTGAATAAAGCATAGCAACCTCTCGCCAACTTCCTTCAATTTTCAAATCAAGTACCCAGATCTGTACCGGCTTCCACAAAAGAGCTGTCCACTAATCTCCAAGTCTTGCCTGCCCAAATTGCTAGGTTCTTTGGTCCATTCATTCTTCCCGCTTCGGACTAATCAGACCACGCTTCTTCATCAATTCCGATGACCTTTCCCACCTGTCCGTAACGGCATAGTCGCTCTCCTCCAGATAACGATACTGCAGGCGCTCAATGTTGTTGGACGGGTTGAGATCCATAATCACTAGGATAAGGTCAATCTCCTCGTCCGATCCGTGTTTATTCTTCCTGTGGCGCTTGAAGAGAGAAGTGATGCGACCTCGGTCTGCGACGACCAGAATGAAATCGAGGTGTGTGGTTTCGAACCGACGTCTGATCGATTCATCAAGCTTAATGAAGAACTCCTGGATTTCCTTTTTGCCAACAAACATTTTCCAACCGTTCTCGATCGGACGGCCAGGGTCGCTTTCAAATATCATAGTCGCGTTGGGGTCCAACCAGAATGAGCGACAGTCGTCGAATGAGGTAGGATCCATCTCTAGAAGGTGCAAGAGATGTTTCGCCATCCTCTCGAGAAAGGGACGCATGCTGATGTCGCGAGACTCGGTTGAAAGCTCGTCGAGGATGCGTGCCAAATCTTGAGGTTGGTCGAAATAATATTTCGAGAAATATTTCTTCGAGAAAATCGGAAGATCCATGGCGACAGGTCGATGGCTACGCCTTTATCTTTGGGGGAGAGTAGAAATTTCGACAGCCGACTGATTGTGATTGTCGATGCTGAATCTGTATTCCAGTGAGAAATCCCGTTGGTCACCGGTGCTTTATATATCTTCAGTCTTGTCATCTTCGCCGCCATCGTTTACACCGTGCTTGGCAGGGGAGGGTTCAAGTTGAAGCACCACAAATAGAGTACGGAACACAAACAAGGGGCGCAGGGAGTGTATTTTCAAAGCTTCCGGTTCTTTCTTCGATGTTTGCAGCACTTCGTGCTACAATGATGTCTGTCCTACACAAACGGATCTCCCTTATTTTCCATCCTCCAGATGTTTGTTGCTTCCCTATAGAAACCACCAAAGGAACATCAGTCGTTTCCGGCTATTGTCTCTCCCATCCTTATCTTTTGTCCTCGCCAGTATCTTCGATGTCTTTGTCTGTGATTTTCTTTCCGTGGTCGAGGCTAAAGCATGAAGTCAGCACCGGTTGCGAAACGGGGTCGACCACGTTGCTCTCTGAGAAGAGAACTGGAACATACCGAATGTACAGACGACGACTCAAACCTCATGATAGTTCTGCATGTCTTCCTGCTTCGCTTGCGACTCACGAACAAGCTCTTCGATAGGCCTGGTCTCGATAGACACGTTGATCTTTCTGTACTCGAGCCTCTTCACGTGTCCAGCTGAGTCCAAGTCAAACACCGTGACATACATGTGCTTTGTGACGTCTTTTAGCTTCTGTTTGGAGAAGAATCGCTCGATCCGGCACGTGATCCTTCCCCGATCAACAATGACCCAGGTGGGAACAGTGACAGTGGCCCAACCCCCTGATTTTCGGTATTCTAAATCGCTCTTGTCACAGGCGATGACCTCTTCCTTACCCTTCCATATAGCTCCGGGAAACTGAACGCTCTTGATTTGGGTGACATCGTCGGCGTACCAGCGTCCCATCTCGTCGATGCGTCCGGCGTCGAAACTGTTGAAGTAGGCGCGAACTCTTCGATCCAGTGTCTTCCGAATGCCGTAATCTCGGGAGCCGCCTGACATTTCTTCCAGGAAGCGGCGAAAGCTCTCTTCTTCGTCAGGGGCAGCCATGGTGGCGTCGGTCTCTGCTTTGGCTGCGATGTGGTGGTTGCGGTTGGCGAAACTGCTGCAGTGAATTTTCTTGAAATTGGGAGCGTGGAGGAAGGAGCGACACTGGCAGCTGAGCAGATCCGGGGAGGCAGCAGCAATTGTGGAGCTCGTAGACTCAGGTGAACTCGAGGTGAATAAAACTCTGGCAGGGTGAATAGCAGGAAGCGATGCGCCTCGGGGAGGAGATCGGCCACTTATCCTGTGACCCTTTGCCTATTGGACCTACGATAGGCTTCGCCTCCGCATGTGACTATTCATCCCATCTACTCACGTTCACTTTCCTCCAGGGTGAGATTCTCGCCGTCGGATCGTCTTCGCCTGGCGTCTATAAAGTCTGAAGTCTCCCCCCTTCAATCCTCCAAGATCTCTCACTAAACATCTCAACTTGCAACATCTTCCCCATACAGGTCACATCTCGCAAAGCACACTATCCATTCGTCTGACACAAAACACTTGGCCGAAAAGCCTCATCGTCAACGATGTCACAGGAAGAGCATCAGATGTCGGCCACCGACATTCGGAAGTCCGTCAGAAACTTGCTCACTCTCAGGGGTAGCGCGCACATCACCATCGCAACCCAAGATTCCAAGTTCCGACAGGAGGCTTACAAGCACACGCTCAACTACCTCTCCGACTGGGCCGACTATCACCCCAATGGCTTCAAGGAGTGGTACGTCGAGAACATCGACATGCTGCGCCATACCGAGGGATTCGCGCGCCCCGAGGGCAGCCTCACCGGTCACAAGGGTATTACGGTGGCCTTTCAGAAATTGGATCGTCTGCATCGAACGGCCGTGCCCATCATCATCCTCATCGATCGCGGCCGCATCAACTGCCACGTCGAAGTTTTCCTGCGCTCCAAAGACGGCTTCGGATTCACAAAGACGACTTATGTCTTCATTCTCGATCTCGACAGCAGCTGCAGATTCCGGCGCGTTGAGCAACGCATCATTCGAGAGACTAAGTTCCACTTGGACGAGCTTGACAAGATGTTGGAGGATTCGAAGAGCAGGCGCATCTACCAATCCTTCTGAGCACGCAACGAACGTGGCAGGACCATGCGTTCAGGAGCGATCAAAGTGGAGGATAGGTGCACATTGCAAGGACATGGGCGGGAGAATTTGATATCATGACGGGGTGAGAAATAGCACTTTGATCAGACAGAAAGCTTGGGACTTGAGCAAGACAATCGTTCATGTACACAGACATCATTCATCAAGAACACTCACTATGTTGTAAAAGCAGAAGGGAATTGCAAAATCACCTTTCCATGAAAAGATTCAGGATTACTATGCTGCTTCTAATTGTCTAGCACACTCCCTAGCACACTCTTTGCAGGGTAACTTCAAGCTCACAAAACACTTTCTTTTCCGTACGTTATCTTAACTTTGGAAATCTTTTCGGAATTGCTGAAAATGTCTCTTTTCAGATTAGGTCTTATCCATGTTAAAGGGCCTCCGTTGTGAACAACGTAGCAACTGAGTCGTCCATTGGACTATCATGGACGAGGAGGTCGTTCCTTGCAGCTTGCTCGTCCTCCACCACAAGACCAGACTAAAATCTGGAATTCTGAGTAGTCGCCCCCGGAAAACCTATGAGGTGGGTTCAAGGGGCGGTACTTCTTCGCTCCGATATCTCTGTGTTCCATACGGATTATCTTGTTGTCATCGTCGAGGCTGATAATCCAGGCAATAATTTGCTCGGTACGGACATTTTCGGCAGGGATGTCCTGGCTCATCTCAACGATGGACGTGATGTAGCCCTGGTCTACAATCATGTAGTCGACCTCAAAATAAACGGGTCCGCTGCCTTGCATCTCGGTGAAATGGGTAACGACTTCTTTGGCGCCGTGACAGATGCCGCCCAAACGAAGCGGAACCTTGACGAACTCGACATCATCCGCGAGCCAGGCCTTCACAGCATACCACTGGCCGCAGCTGATGGCGCTGATGAACTCTCGCATAGCGGTCTCGTGGATGCTTTGCATGGCGATATCGTAAGAGTGGCTGGAGACTTCCTTTTCGAGGCGATCGAAGTCCTCGCGGGACGCGGGCTCGGGAGGCTCAGGACTGCTATTGTTTGCATCCCGCGAGCTGGGTGCAAAGACGGAGATGTAGCTTGCTGCGTTTCCTATGCTTTCGCTCGAGGGAGTTCCGGGTGTGTCCATGGTTTCTACGACAAGTTAGGGTTTGAGTCGTGGAATTTTCAGAAAAAAGGATGTCTTACCTGAAGAAGTGGTTGAGTCCGTATCCGTATGTTTACGGCGCGTTATGGGTCTTTGGAGTCTTGAGAGCGTAATTCCGTCTTTTTCGATTCCTTTCACCATTACAGAGTCGGTCTTGTTGCTTTGGGGATGGAGACTAGGTGGTGGTTTGCGACAGAACTTTTGGGGAAAAAAGCGCGGGGAGAGGGTGGCGCGAATCCACCGCTTTGGGTGCTTGAGAACCTTTGTTGGGCGACGCCATTCTACCAATCATAGCAGATATATGCCAAATATGGCCAGAGAGGTCGAAGCATCTCACGTGGAGTTGATCCAACTGCGCACCTGGAAGGCATGTCTGGAATTCTGTCTCGGGGGCAAAGCTTTTCAACTTTCTGTGGGTAAGACCTTACATATACAACATCTGGTCCTGGGACTGAGGAGTTTTACTAGATAGATAATTGAGACTATTTACGCGCACTTGCTCATAGAAAAGGTGTGTCTGAATTCATGATAGCTATCTAGCTTCATGACTGCCTAGTATCCCCACTGATGATGCCCTGGATATTATGTGTATCTGCCCAGCGTTGTTGTCCACGTAGTGGGCAGTCTTCAGAGCAGTGACGGTGGTGTCGAAGACGAAGTCAACATCGACGGTGATGAGTACGGAAGACGGCGAGAGTGAAAGGCGATGAGAACGAAAGGCGACGGAAACGAAAAGCGACGAGAATGGAAAGCGTCGAGAACGAAAGGCAAAAGAGAGAGCAACAGATTTCAGCTCAAATCTGGCAACACATTAGAAATGCTCTCCCTGCAAGAAGCAATATGCGTCAGTAGTGGCACATACCTTGCTCTGGTTCCTTAGCCCTCCCAATCAAGACAAGTGGTCAATGGCGATGGCGTCCTCCTCGACCTCTTTGACAAAAGCATCGTACAGGTCTGGTCCTCCCTTGTGTACCTTATTCTTGCGAGTGGTAGAGCGGTACTCGAGACGCTCAATGCGGTTGTCCTTGTCGAGATCCATGACGACTACGTCATGAGACTCCGTGAACTGATCAGGGTTGTTCACCATATCGTTGAAGTAGAACCGGACAGTATGGCAGGCGATGCGGCCTCTGTCCACAATGATGATCTTCGGGATGGTTTGCCGGGTCAGCCCAACCCAGCTCTTGACCAGTTCCTGCACCTCGACTGCCCCGTGCCAAATATATCCAGGCTCGTTGAGACCCATGACGACAGTGGGGTTGTTGCTGAAGAAGCTCATGACGATGTTCACATTCAAGTCCTGATCATCAGTCACTCGAAAGAATTGGCGTACCATGTGTTCGATAGCCGGGCGCATAGCACGGTCTCGAGAGGTGCCGGCGAGTTCTGCGATGTATTCGTCGAAGTTGACTCGGTCGTAAACGGCGGGCATGATGCTCTGCGGTACTTCGGAAGATTCTTTGGGCTTTTGTTGCAGAAAGTGAAAGTTGGGGAGATGGTGAAGATGACGCCGGAGTGGTGAACGCGAATGCGACGACAGGGACGAGATGGATCTTGATATAGAATGTGAAATTCCTGGTTTTTGTCAGCGAAAGCCTACGTTGTAGGCAGGAGCAGCGGTTGAAAATACCAGGCGTGAGGTGAGATGCTCCTGCGGAGGTAAGGTAAAACAATCACACGCGAGGTGTGGGTTTTTTCAAGTTCTGCTCCTACACGAAAACAAGAGAATTTTCAAGCGCGTTCTAATTATTCGTCGGACTCTACCACATAATACTCGCTTCTTCTCGTTTTCCGCACCAAGAAATCGAAATCCTCCACGGTCCCCCTTTGTCTTGTCTCCTGTCGAGTCGTAGTCCGGAACTCGACACGCTTGAATTTGTACTCGTCGTCCAGGTCGATGATAGCCACCTCGTGCATTTCTCCAAACAGCGTGTCTCCCTCAACGAGATCCAACGTCGCGTCATCATCTCTGTCGTCGATCTCGATCCACAAGTTGGTCAGGAAGCAGGTGACCCGCCCTCGGTCCACGAGCACCAAGGTAGGCACCGTGACGCGCCGCATGCCGTCGGTCTTCTCTCTGATCCGCTCGATTACCAGGTCAACATCTTTGTCGATGATTTGGTTTGGATTTCTGAAGCCGAAGATGACTCGGGCGTCATCGTTGAAGTAGCTCTTGACGCTCGTCCAGCGTTTCTCGTTGATGTCGTCGAAGAAGATGCTGATTTTGTTTTCGATCTCGTATCGCAGGGGGCGGTCGCGTGAGTCGCCGGTCAGTTCGTCCGCGAAGACTTGGAACCGTGTGTGTTGGTTTCTTGAGCTCATGGTGCGCTTGGGGGCTCGAGGAAGCTATGATATGGTTTACGTCTGCAGTTGATCGGGGTGGCTCAATGAAGTTGTGGTCGAGTGTGTCACAGTATCATGAATCTGGGCGAAGGACAAATGCTCTGTCCCGAGGTTCGCAGCTGATTTTGAGGAGACCTAAGTTGTGAACAGAAATGATGCACGGGAGAAAACAGTTTTCAGGGCGGACTTGCTCCAGGGTCAAGCCATTAAGGATGTCCTCAAGGGTTGTGATATTTCCGACGTGACAATCCACCCGGGTGGCAGGTTATCAAGTATAATGGGCAGACGTTTGCAGGGTATTTCCATATAAGCCAGCCACTCTCCGTATGCCATTTCTGCTCTTTTTGAGTCATCAAGCGTGTACCCCAATTCCATGCAATTCAACAGGTTCCTTCCAGTCCGGCCTCAATACCCTGGCAATCCATCATACATCCCCTTGAATACGAACCTTGAGCTTCTCACTCTGCAATGCAAGAGCGTCGACGCTGGCGTCTCCAAGGTGTTCCATTCCCAACTGACGCCATTCCACGCGCTTGACCTTCATGTGCTGCTCATTGAGATCAAAGACGACCACCTCGCGTACCTTGAGAACGTCGCCGAATACAACCGCCGGCCAGCCCACAAAGGGCGCTTCAACGGGCTCCTCGACGAACATTTCGCCGTCGTCCTTGTCGTCCTTGTCGTCCTTGCCCAGCCACCTATAATACGTCTGGGTGTATGCGGTTATTCGGCCGCGATCGGCGATAATAAGGACGGGGACAACGATGATGTCCGTCTGCTCCTGGAGGCTGGTGAAGTGCTGAATAACCTCGTTGTGGCCCTTGAGGATCTCCCCGTCGAGTGTGGTATCCAGACCCAGCACCATGGTAACGTCGTGGGTGTACTACTGAGTAACGCGGTCGTAATCTTCGTGCATAAGCAGACCGATGAGATGGTCGCGTGCTGTTTCCTCCAGGGCGCGACGCAAGGCTAGATCCCGCGACTGTCCGGAAAGCTCGGCAAGAATCCTGTGGACTTGCTCCATGGTGGGATCGTGGGACGGTGGTCGAGGCTCTGGTTCAGGTAATGTCAGCAAGTATGGGGTGAAAATTGGGTGGGAATAAACACACATTTCTTTCGATTGAAACAAGCTGAAAGCAAGGCCAGTTAGCAAAGGCGAGCTGCTTCTGGTTGATGCGAGAGTCTTGGTTCTGGTTTGTCAGTGAGAAGCTCAACCTGGAAGAGATTCAGGCAAGAAGGCGGAAGGAAAATTTGAAGGTAGCATTGTTCCAGCTCCTTCCTTGTTTTGAAGATAAGGAAAGCGCCTTGTCCTGTGTGTCGATCAAATTCGACGGAAGACGGGCAGCCGGGCAACTCACTCCACACAACACAACAACGCGGAGAACGGGGAGGAAATTTTCATGATGCGCGATCAAGTCAGTTTGTAATTGGAATACTTCTCTTCCTAAGGAGGTTTGCTGTATCCACTATCTTCGTCCGTAGTCTCCATCGTCATCATTGTCTCTACCGTTGTCATCTGTCGAAGCAACTCAGTGGACGGAGGAATAATAAAACTATCCGACATTTGAGACCAAAAACAAAAAAAAAGAGTGGTCCAACATTGGCGCTATCGAGGATCGAACGGTGCGTACGCTGAGTAGCGGCGGAAACTTCACGCAACCTAGTCATCGCACAACCACCCCTCGACCATCTGGCCGGATGCTTGTTGGTGACAGATTCAGAAACGGACGTTGCCCATGAGGGCACCGCAGCTTCACCTTCTGTGGTGGGGCCTAAGGCAGCAACCATCTTCGAAGTTGGCTGCCTGCTGGATACCTGGCCTTATTGATTCCAGCCCATGAGCTGGAAAGATACACAAGGAAGATGCGGTCTCCTTCCAATACATGTGGTCGAATCCTCATGCTCGGGTAATTATCTTGAGAATCCTCCAAGACAAGACCACGTTCAGCGCCCGGAGCTCAACCCCACATTCCCCCGCGTGGCGACGATCGGCACGGGACCGAATCTCCCCATCCGGCCCAACCTTACCAAGAGCGGTATAGCAAGCATGCCCGGCAAAAGAGGAGACACAAACATAGAGTTCACCCCGGCAGGATGGGAACCTCACAGACCCCAACCCGGGCGGCGAGAAATGACGTTTTCGGACACAACGCTCGATCCTCCCGTTGTCTTTTTTGGCGTTTATTTAAGCCTCGTCTAGAGTTTTGCGTACGTCTACGGACCGGGCGCTGCGCCGACAAGGTTTCAGGCATTTTTCAACTACATCTCCGTCCTCCCTTGCGCCACTGAACACCGCCCTGGGCAGCAAAGGAGAAATCCTACAGTACCAGACACGATGCCGAACCAGATGCCCACGAAGCAGTGGTACAAGGACGACTACCTCATCTCCACCGATCGTTCGCTCCTCCAGCTGGATGCCATCAATGACGCCTTCGACTCGGAGTTGCTGTGGTGGGCGAAGCGCGTGGATGAGCCCGTGTTGCGGCGGATGATTGATAACTCGCTATGTCTAGGCGTGTACAAGCTTCCCCAGTCCACCTCCGAGATTGCAGGTTCGTACGCCTCATCGTTGTGTGAATGAATTCTCACATCGCGCAGGGAAGAAGGGGCCGGAGCTGGTCGGCCTCGCGAGGGTCGTCACGGATTACGTGAGCTTGGCCTATCTGTCCGACGTGTACGTGCTGCAGGCGCACCAGGGCAAGGGCCTTGCGCCGTGGTTGATGGAGTGCTTGAACGAGGTCCTGAACGAGTGGCCCGACCTGCGGCGGTTCCTCCTCCTGACGTCGTCGCCGCAGGCGAGCAAGTTGTATGAGAAAACGCTAGGGACGACGGAATGGGGGGCGTCGCACGACGGGAAGCTGTATCTGTTGGAGAAGCGCGGGCCCGCGGTGCCGGAGGGGCCGTCGGATGAGGACGACTATTGAGACCGTCGGAGTGGTCTTGTCGCGGTTTTATGGCTTATACCTTGACGGAGGTCTTGCCGTAGGCTCCGCCAGCGGCCTTTCTCAGTTCGATGGCACGCTTGTAAGGGGGTGCGGTAGGAGGCTGGACGGGGTCGAGGGAAACGTGGTCTTCGGGCAGTTGGTAGGAAGCATCAGAGTCAAATGCTGAAAGGTCGCCGCATGCGATGAAGGGTGCAATCCATCTGATGTGCTTCTCGTGGTCAGTAGTCTCGTCCGTCTCATCGTAGGCTTCGACCTCGAGAATCTCGTCTTCACCCTTGGTCGCGGAAGCGGTGAGGGGAGTGTCCCAGTTGCCAGTAAGAGGATTCTGCATGAGCGCATCAGCGACAACAGGAAGTTGGGCCGTTCTCTCCTCAACCATCTTGGGCAGCTCATGGCCAACGCCGAGCGGGTTCTCCAGGCTAGCTTGGAAGCCGGCGGGGGGCTGGAAGTTGATGCAGACGATGAAGGCCTCGACACTGCTCGCACGAGAGGACCTGGGCTTCGCCACGATGACTGTCTCGAAGAATACCTTGAGCTGCGCGTAGAGGAGGTCGACGTTGCGGCCGCGGAAGATCTTGGCGACGAACTTGCCGCCGGGCTTCAGCACGCAGAGGGCGAGGTTAAGCGCAGCGAACAGGAGCTGAGACTGGACGTAAATGTCGAGGTCATGAAGACCGGTGACATCAGGGGCACCGTCGCTGATGACGAGGTCGACCGGGCTGGAGGCCTGCTTGCTCTTGGTGGTGGCATCGTAGTCGGAGTCAAGAGCCTTGAGGAGCAGGGGGACGGTGGCAGGATGGGTAATGTCTGCGCGCAGGGTGATGATGCCGGGCAGAGGGCTGATGGGCTGGAGATCGATGGACACAATCTTGACGTCCTTCCTGGGCTGAGGTTCTTGAGCATCGGCTTCGACCTTCTCAGGTGCCTCAGAGTCAGGGGCAGAAGGGAAGACGCCGAGCATCTCCTGGCGGAACTTGGCCTCGCGATCCTGCCATGCCGAACGGCCGAACTTCTCGCCCTTGATAAGGACACGAGAGAGGACCTGGGACCAACTACCAGGGGCGGCGCACAGGTCGACGACTCTCGTCACATTGGCGAACAGGTCAAACTCTACGAAGGCATCAGCACGCGAACTTCATGCATGGCGGGGTAAAGTGAGTCACCTTCGTCCAGCTGCAGCAGCTTGAATGCACTGCGTGCACGCCAACCCTGCTCCTTGGCGAGACGATAGTAGGCATCGCGCTTGTCCTTTGAAGATTTGCCCATGATGACGAGGTGTTGGTGTCGATGTGGCTGATGTACGATCTGGTGGGGGATGCTTCAATCGGCAGACACAGCGAGATGGAGGGGTAGATTTTTGGAGGGTCCAGTTCCAGCGGCAAAAAATTTGCTGCAGCGGTGACGGCGGCCGTAGGGCTGAATTAAGCTGTGGTCGGTGCGTCGTACAGCTCCACACAGGGGACCTTCTCGGGCGAAGTATGTTCCGGGTCCGCTAAAATTTTCTGGCGGAAGCACTGAGCTTTGGCGGCAGTTGCTGGGCGCGAAAGCTGCTGGAAATTTGCTGCAGAATTTCCGCGGGGCATTTCCAGCCCGAACACCCATCGACGAGGACAACCACCACCACAACCGCTGCCGCCATGGACCAACTCAAGAAGCAGAAGAGAAAGCAGCAGCCTTCCAATGCCAGTCAGGCACCCCAGAAGCGCCAAAAGTCCGGCATCGTCAAGACCGCCCCCAAGAAGCGCAGTGTCGCCGTCAGCAAGCTGCCATGGAAGAAGGTCGACGTGCCCGAGATGTTCGACGATGCGGAGGGTTTCTACGGTTTGGAGGTGATTGAGGGCGTCGATATCGTCAAGAAGGGCGACCAAGTCGAGTTTGTAAGTATTCTTCCCCCTTGGAAGCAATCCCAATCATGGCTGACCACCCCAAAGGTTACTGCTCTTCCCACCGCCGACGAGATGGACCAAGACGAGTTCGAAGGCTTCAGCGACTCTGAGCCTGCCCCCGCGCCGACCGCCGAGAAGGAGGAATTACAGAAGGAGACAAAGAAAGCCAAGAAAGAGAAGGCCAAGAAGGTGCAAAAAGCAAAGGATAGCAAGAAACCTGCCGACTCAACAGACGAGCCCGCCGCCGAATCGAACGCCGATGCCCCCGAAGGCGCAAAGAAGAAGGAGAAGAAGCAGAAGCAGAAGAAGACACAGCCGAAGCCTGAGGATGCCAAGCTTGAGAGCAACGTCTTCACCGCTCTCGAGGCCGCAGAGGAAGCCGAAGAAGACCTGGACATGAGCCAATGGATCGACCTCGGTCTCTCCCCAGCCATCGTGTCCGCCATCGCGAAGCTCAAGTTCACAAAGCCGTCAAACATCCAAAAATCCTCCATACCCGAGATCCTCGCCGGCCACGACGTCATCGGAAAGGCGTCCACTGGTTCCGGTAAGACGCTCGCGTTCTCGATCCCCATCGTCGAGGACTGGATCGAGAAATTTGACGCCAAGGACGGCGAGAAGGACACCGAGCACGCCCCTACCGCCCTGATCCTCTCCCCGACGAGAGAACTCGCGCACCAAATCACAAACCACATCAAGAACCTCTGCGCAGGCCTCACCAACGCCCCCTTCGTCTGCTCCGTCACTGGTGGTCTCTCCGTCTTTAAGCAGCAGCGCCAGCTCGCCAAGGCCGACATCGTCATTGGTACACCTGGCCGTCTCTGGGAGGTCATCAGCTCCAGCACCGAACTCTTGTCTGGCTTCAAGAAGATCCGCTACCTCGTAGTCGACGAAGCCGACAGGCTGCTCAGCGAAGGCCACTTCAAGGAGGCAGGCGAGATTCTCGACGCCCTTGACCGCGAGGCCCTCGACGAAGACGAAGACAAACAAAACCTCACCCCGCGCCAGACCCTTGTCTTCTCCGCCACCTTCCACAAGGGCCTGCAACAAAAGCTCACAGGCAAGGGTAAATGGGGCCTCATGTCAGAGGAGGAATCGATGGAGTACCTCCTCAAGCGCCTCAATTTCCGCGAAGAAAAGCCCAAGCTCATCGACGTCAACCCCGTCGCGCAAATGGCCGCCGGCCTCAAGGAAGGCCTCATCGAGTGCGGCGCCATGGAGAAGGACCTCTACCTCTACACCGTGCTCCTCCTCAACCCGAACCGCCGCACCCTTGTCTTCACAAACTCCATCTCCGCCGTCCGCCGCCTCACCCCCTTCCTGCAGAACCTCAACCTCAACGCGCTAGCTCTACACTCCCAAATGCCGCAAAAGGCGCGTCTCCGCTCCGTTGAGCGCTTCACAGCCACGAAGGAGGGAACCACATCCGTCCTCATCGCCACCGACGTCGCCGCGCGCGGTCTCGACATTCCCGGCATCGACCAGGTCGTGCACTACCACGTCCCCCGCGCCGCAGACATGTACGTCCACCGCTCCGGTCGTACAGCGCGTGCGGAGCGCACAGGTCTGAGCATCATCCTCTGCGGGCCGGAGGAAGTCGTGCCGACGCGCCGCCTAGCCGCCAAGGTGCACGCCGAGCAGGCGAGCAAGAAGAAGTACCTCATGCGCACGATCGACATCGACCGGCGGGTCGCTTCCAAGCTCAAGCCGCGCGTGGACCTGGCCAAGAAGCTGGCGGACGCGACGCTGGCCAAGGAGAAGGGCAACAAGGAGGACGACTGGGCGCGCGCGGCGGCCGAGGAGCTGGGCGTCGAGTACGACTCGGAGGAGCTCGAGAAGGCGGGCAGCTGGGGCGGCCGCGGCAGCCAGCGAAAGAAGAAGCTCAAGGAGAACCAGGGGCTGACCAAGGCGGAGATGGGGGCGATGAGGGCGCAGCTGAGGGAGCTGTTGGCCAAGAGGGTGAATGCGGGCGTGAGCGAGAAGTATCTGACGGCGGGCGGCGTGGATGTGGATGAGCTGTTGAGGGGCGGAGGCGGAGATTTCCTGGGCAAGGTTGATGGGCTTGACATCGAGGACTTTTAGGTAATGGATTAATGGAACTCTGGAGCATTTGATGCACATTTTTGACGTCAGCACCGGCAGCTTCACACATCATGTCACCACTCGCGATCACAGGCACGATTTCATCGAAGCATCATTGTATTCATTCGGTCTGGGTCCGTATCCTTCCTAACCTTCCACACCAATTTTAGTTGACCATCTCTGACCTAGACCAAGCCCGTTCCTCGGGCGCAAACATTGCAAACAAAACCTGTGCCTACCATCGGCGAAAAGCAAAAAAAAAGTCATCAAAACTAAACAAACGTCGCAAGCCAAACTCGGTGTCGTAATCCAACATCATCCCCTCCCTCGTGTGCCCTATTTGTATTTGTATAGGAACATGCCAGTATTATCGTCAATGTCGAAGTCCTTTGCTACGTCGAAATCTATTCCGTTGGGGCCAAAGAGATCTGGGCCGTGGGCGTCCGGGCTGTGAGCCTCTTGGCTATCGCCTTCATCATCGGCATTCGGGCCATTGATATTGCTGTACCAGTTCATGTTGAACTCTGACTCTTCGTGCGAGTTTTCCTCTTGCATCTCCTGATCGGAGTCTTCATCTTCCGTGTCGTTGCTGCCCGGGGGCAGGTAATCCGCGTCGGGGTGCTTTCCAAACTCCGGGTCGCCCTCCTTGGGGAATGGGTCGGTGAAGGGCTTAGGGGAGCGTGATTGGAAGGTTGGACGAACGGTGTATGCTCCTCCGGCCGCAAGCTCTCGCAGTCGGTGGAGGTATGCCCCAGCGTCTTCTTGCGGTCCAACTCTCTTCGGCGGGGGGTGGCGGGGAGTCGCAGGCGCTTGGTTTGAAGCCTGCGCGACGGGGTCTGATCGAACCCACGGTTCGCGGTCGGGGGTAAGGGACTCTTTGTCCATAAAGCTGCGCTCAGTCATGCGGCGGCGGGGAGTCTTGATCTTCCTGTCCTTCGGGACGGGCTCGGGCTCGGGTTCTTCGTGGTTGACGTTTTTCTTGATGAAGTTCATTAGCTGTTCGAGAAACGCGAGGGGCAGCTCGTTGTCGTCCAGGAACTTCCTCGCGCATTCTTCGGGAGTCTCGTCGGCATGGTAGACCATGAGGAGGGGCGGTTCGCCGTCTTCGATTTCGACGTCCAGATTCCACTGCGTTGGTCTCTTGACTGGCGCCTTCCGCGCGGTCTTGGGCCGATCAGGATTGCTGGTGACCGGCTGCTTGCGAGCAGTCTTGGGGTGCGCGGACTCGGCGGCGGTAGTCTGTGGCTCGCTGGGCTCCTCTACCCCTTCCATAGGCTGATCCGTCTTGATGGACGGGGACCCCGGTTCCTAGCTGGGGCCCTTCGGGGCTTCGCCGTTGGGAAGCTTCTTGGGAGCCTTCTGCGCATGACGAGGGTGGCGGACCTTCTTGTTCCCGAATTTCGGAGTAGGAGGCGCTGGCGGTGGCGGGGCAGGCTCCTGAGTGATTCGGCGACGAGGCTTCGCAATCTTTCTTTCCGGAAAAGCTGTGAAGAGTGGGTTGGGCTGCGTCTCTTCGGTCTCTTGCTTTGCGGGTGTTTGGCCCCGAGGCTGCGCGATCTTTCGGTCCGGAGGAGGTGCCAGATTCTGGAAGAACGAGGTGGGCTGCGTCTCTGCGGTCGCTTGCCCAGCGGATGTGTTAATGGGGACGTTGAGGGTGAACGCGGAACTTTGGAGCATCTTCTTGCACGCCTCTTCTCTCCTCAGGGTTTCCGTCTCGATCATCTTCTTCCACTTCTTCTGCTCCTGCTCCACCTTCATTGCATCCAGCTCGCGGTCCACTTCCTTCTCGAATTCTTCGCCAAAGAGGTCTGCCATCGTTTCGTTCTGCGGCTCAGCATTCTCCATGGACACATCCCCAGTGGCGTCCGGCGCGGGAGAGGGCGCAGGTTCTTGGGCGGGAGATGATCCAAACAGGGAACCGAAAGATGACTTTCTGGCCGATGACGCTTGAGCTGTCGCGGCCTCACCACCAGGGGTGGCAGCGACTAATCCTGGAACAGCATTATTTGCGGGAACGATCCAGTTCTTGGGCGGCTCCGAGTGTTCCTGGGCAGTCGTGTTGCTGCTCGAAGCGTTGGGGGTGGCAGGGCCTGGAAGAGCAATCGTCGCGGGAACAGCCCAGTTGTTAGCTGGTTGCGATAGGTTCTGGCCGGTATTGCTGCTGCTTGAGCCCGTCTTAGAGGCCGCATCGCCAGCTGTCTTGCCTCTTAGGTGCCGGTTCTCAGCTCGGAGTCTGTCACAATCCCGTTGGGTTCTCGCCATGTCCCCCTCTAGCTTCTTGCGCTCCTTCATGAAGTTCGCCTCCTTCATGGTCTTGGCATGCAAGAGACGCTCCATCTCCTCGTACTGCTTGGTGTGACTCTCAATCATCTCGGCCATCTTCTTGTTCATTTCCGATGACTCGTGTCCGCCGTTCTGCAGTTGCCTCTTCTCCTCGTTGAGCTTGTCATTGGTGGCTTGGTAACCCTTTCGCAATCTCTCTCGCTCGTTATCAAATTCCACTCTCTCGTTGGCGAGGGCTTGCTGCCGCTCTTCAAGCTCTTCCTCGAGCTGCTGCATCTGCTGCTGTACCAGTTGCTCCGCTTGTTGTTGTACCTGCTGTTGTACCTGCTGTTGTACTTGCTGTTGTACTTGCTCTGCCATGGCCTGCCTCTCTTGGACAATCGCCTGTTGCTGTTGGGTAATCTCGTGTTGCTTTTGGGTAATCTCTTGCTGATGTTGGGTAATTTGTTGGTGATCGGCAGTGTTCTGAGCCTCCTGCTGGTGCAATCTTTGAGTCCACTGCGCGAGCCGCTGTTCGCGGCCCTCCACATCTGCGAGTGACTGGTTCTGAGTGACCGATTTGCCCAGCTGGTCCGCCTGAGCCTGCACTTCTGCCTGTTTTTGAAGAACTTCCTGCTCACGCTGGGCGATTTCTTGCTTCTTGTTGTTGAAGTCTTGCTCCGCAGATGCGGTGGCCTTCTCGAGCTTCTCTCGGTCTTGCTGGACCTGGCGCTTCTCATTCTCAATAGCTCCCCGATCTTGTTGGACCTGGCGCTTCTCAGTCTCAATCGCTTCCCGGTCTTGAGTCAGGTCGTTGCCAAGCTTGGCGTTCTTCTGCTTTTCCTGCGACAAAGCCGCCGACAACCGTTGGACTTGCTGGTTGATGTCGGTACCGACGTTGGTGCGGGCCTTCTTCAGTTCCTCAAGCTCCTGGTTCTTCGTTGCAAGCTCCTGACTCTTCTTGTCGTACGAGTTTCGGATTTTTGCGACCTTGCTATCATCATATGCGGCTTGTTCCTTGAGTCTATATATCTCTGCGTCCTTGGCGGCAATTGTTTGCTGTGCGTTGTTCTCGCGAGCCGCAAGCGTGTTCTTTTGCTCATCGACCGCCTGCAACTTGTCAAATAAATCCTTCTCGGTGATCGCCTTGTCTTTATGCCAATCGTCGTATTCCACGCGCATCTCATTCTTCTCTTTTTCAAATTCCTCCCTGTCAACTCGAAGTTGGTCTTGTAGAAGATCTTTCTCAAGCTTCATCCTCCTTGTGTACTCGTCCTCGGTGCGCTTTGCCAGTGTGGCCTGGACCTTGTTCGGGGTTTCGGGCTTGTGGATGACATCGAGAAGCTCCGCAGGGATGTTCAGAGGTTTGATGACATTCCGCAGGTTTTTGTTCGTTTCTCTAAGCAGTCTGTTGCTTGCTGCCATGTTGTCGTTTTCGGCTTTTTGGTCCTTGCCTACCATTCCCTCAAGCTTCTCAACCTCATTCTTCAAGGACTCGACCTTCTGTGCTTGCTTGTCGTGACTCTTCTTCCACATTTCAGCTTCTGACCAATGCTCGCGAACCTTGTGACCAAGCCTCTTGGCCTCGTCTCTGAGCTTATCCTGCAAACCCCTCACCTGACCTTCGTAATTGGCGATGAGCTTGGTGTTCCACTCGTGGAGGTCTTGTCTGTCCTCCATTTGCTTCTCCAAAGCCTTGATCTGGTTGTCCTTGTCCTGAAGCTGGTCTTTGATCGTCTGGATGGCCTTCGACTCGGGCTTGTATTGTTCGAGTTGTTTCTGTTGTTCGGCGATCTTCTTCCGTAAATCCCGAGTGATCCTCTGGATATCCCAAGACTGAACTTTGGCATCGACCTTCTCCTGAAGTTTTCCGATCGTTTCGAACAGCAATGTTCTATTCGTGTCCCACTCGTTTCTCTCATTGGTCTGAAGCGACTCCAGCACGCCGTTGCGATCGCACTGTTGGTCCAATTTTGCTTCCAAGGCCTTACAGTTGGATTCCCACTTCTCGCTTCTGCTTTTCCACTGGTTCCTTTCGGTCCTCGTGTCGCGGTAATTTTCTGTCAACTCATCGATGCGCTTCTTGTAATAAGTGCGGTCGCTTTCATCCAGAATATCGACGGGCTTCTTGCCGCGAAAGGCGCGAAAGGTGTCCTGGACGACGATGGAGAAGGCGCAAAGTTTGCCCAAAACTGTGTGGTGATCCGTGACAGTGACGAGACCCGAAACCAAAGCTTTCTGTATCTTAAACAAGTAATCGAGAAGTTGCTGGAAAAGAGGAATGATGGCGAGCATGCTGTAGTTGTACGCTGCCTGTTGGATACCGGCGGCTGTCTCGGGCGAACAGGACAGGGACGGGGTGAGGCGACGGAGAACAGGGTTCAGAACTTGAACAAAGAAGAAGGCGAGGGAAGGGATGATGTGCAAAAGCAGAAATACCATGAGGATCTCCCAGAAGTACCTGACGACGAGGTGTGAGAGGAAGTCGTAGGCGTACGGAATAGCTGTGACGAGCCACATGACCACGCAGAGGGCGAGGAAGCCCTTGGTGACCAGAGGCCATGGGTCGGGAAGCTTTCCCTCGTCCATTTTGGACGCTTCTCTGGGTGATCTGAATATGTTCAGGTGATGGGGGATTGATAAAAGTGAGGTGGTTGATGATGGGGTGGTAAAATGCGTGTGTGAAGTGTTGAAAGTGAAAATGGGAAGAATCCGTGAAGAGTTGGGATTTCTGGAGAGCGGAAGAAGTTGAGACTGTTTTTTTTTTCTTGGATGGGATTGGAAAGGCAGGTGGGTGGTGGGAGGCGAGGCAGGTCGAGGTCGGGTGGGAAGGCGCGTGTGCCTGGGATGCGGAGGGCGCGCCTGCCACGTTAGGGGAAGGTGCGAAGGCAGCGGGTTGAAGAGTGCAACGGGAAATATTTGACAGTGTTTTCCCAGCTTGCTTTACAAGAGATACAGTGGTACTGAAGTTTCAAAATTGCTCTGGTCTGCGAAGGGGTTCTGATTCGGGTCCAACAAGGGGAATTCGTCGCCGTCTCGAAGAAGTAAGGCTGAGTCCGGACTCCAGGGCCGGATATCTTCAGATGCACAAGTCTGCAGGAGTTTCAAGTGTCGATTGGCGATTAAAACCCTCTCCATTAGCATTTTCATGTCTACCTGGGAATCTACGTAGTTATATGGGCGATGACGGAAGCCAACAATGGCACGTATCATTGCCAAAGGTACCCAGCATCAGGAACCAATGCCTTTCAAGGAGGTCCATTGTTGTTTTTCAACACCCGTGTAATAGAAAGGAGACAGTAGTGCTTCTTTCTTTCACTTGAAAACTTTAACAATGGGATTGTTCAGGGTAGCGGGTGCGAACCGCAAGTACCTAGCACCCTCTGGGGCTTCGGCATTGCAAGCCCTAGGGCCTATTCATGAGGCTTTAGAGCAGCTTGGGGCTGTATTTGCACACCATCTGCGCTATTTGCAGGACCTCAGCACTGTAAGGTATCTCAATGGAAACTAAAGAGCTGGCAGGCGGAAGGCACAGGCAGCTCCGCTTCAAGCTTCAAAGGGATCAAAGAACACTTGTGAGCTCACATCAAAGGCTGCCCATGTTGTTTGAGAGAGCTGCAGGAGACCCACTTCTTTCGCCCAAAATGAAAGTGTTGTTTGTTGCGCATACGGTGTGCCCTGTGTTGTCTCGGTGACAGATTGCGATCTGGTGATGATGAGGGGAAGTCGCAGCTGACCGAACCTTGACCGAGCATTGACCGACCCCCACCGAGATAATTGTGGAAGCTGACCGGCCGAGAGCCTGGGTCTCTGCGCCACAAGCCCATCGACCCCAGAATCCGCAGTGCCGGTGGAAGAACGGACGGGACGGGACGCCCAACCGTACGAACTGCACCCTGATGAGGCCCGTCGAGGCCCGTCAACCTTAAACATCTGGATTGCCTTCGGTATTCGACGCCTATTGGTCGAATATACGATTGACAGAGTTATGATTTCAAGGCGCCAGATTATCAGATGTTAAATCGTCACGTGTAGCTTTATCGATTTACGGCCTTCCACAAGTTCAGGGCTGATGAGGCAACAGTGTCCGCGTTGATATTCGAACACTACGGGAACACTTTCCTCAGAGCCAAAGCGTCTGAGTAGAGCTTTTGGTACCCGTACAGACAGAAACATCGTTCATTTTCCTCGAGGCCGAAGACCCTGAAAACGAGCAGTTGAAATTACCAGTGGTAGCTGCAGACCAGTTCGGATATGTATGGTTTGTGTTTACACTTGACGAATGCGGAACGCCTTGTCGCTACAGTCGACTTGTTCGAGACCCCGCCCGTTGCGTCATTGAACCTACTATCTACGGACTGCAAAGTCTCAAGGTTTTTAAATTTTCTTCTCTTTCCCCAAGTTGACAACATCCCGGTCACGACGTGAACTGCTAAAATTTCTTAAAGCCTCGAGCCCTCCCTCAATCACTGAATTCCCAATTAGTTGATCAGACAGCGGTGTCTTCAACAGCAGTCCTCCTCACCAAGCATCTCTACCGGATTTTTTGTTTCCATCTCAAAAATGGCCACTCTCCAGAAACCTTTCGTGAAGCAAGCGGTCGCGGCGATCACGGCGACCAAACCTCTTGATGTAGCCGGAGGCTGCTTTTCCCCTGACAACATCCAGACAACTGGAAAAGTGCTCGATGCCTCAACCAACGAGACCCAACATCAATATCAAGAAAGCCGAAGATCCAACGATTCCATCAGCAGCGAATCTAGCGACTCCACCTCCATTAGATCCACCAAATCCACCAGATCCATCACCAGCGAAGCCGCTACTAGCGCGTCTTCCCTCGAATTATCTGACACTGTCACCGAGGGCAGCGTAAAGAACATAACCTCCTCCGAGACGACGACGCAAGAAACCTCTACTGCAACGCAAGATTCCTCGGGACAGGCATCCAGGAAGGGGTCCCGGTCCAGCAGCTGTGACCCCAAAGCCAAAATTCGCAAGCAGGAGCGCCTAGAGCTCAAACAACTAGAGCTCAAAGAACAGGATCTCGATGAAATCGTAAAGACAGTGGTCGAAGTTGAGCAGGCAAGACGCGAGTCCGTCCAAGAGGCCGTGGGGTTCATCAAAAATTTCGTCACGGAAACGTGGGAGACCGAGTGCGAGAACGGTCAAGTCAAGATCACCTGCGATGTCACAATGAACCGAATGATGGAGATTGGTCGTCTGGAACAGAAAGAGGGGTGGCGGGAGTGTCTCAAGCTCGTCAAGGCACCCGTCATTCACGACGCAATAGGCCTGGGCCTCTGGCAAGAGCTGGCCAAACAGGTACTTGTAAAAGACGCCCTGGAGAAAGCCGCTCGGGAGAAGGCCGCCCTGGAGGAAGAAGCCTCAGGGGAAGCCGCCTCAGAGGAAACTATGGCCGTGGTCAAAAGTTCACTGGGTGATCTCTTCAATGGGACTGATGCCCACAAGAGGAAGAGAGAAGGCTCCGGTCAAATGGAGGATGTCCGAAGGGCAGTGCCGAGGTTGGCGGCGAAATCCAACATGATCGAGTCCGTCCCATCTGACACCTCGATTTCTGATCAGCACAGTAGCAACAGCGAGGTGTCTACATCCCTCGTTAAGCTGAGTCAAGTCCCATGCCCGACGTGCAAGCGGGAACGCGCTTGTACGCCGCCGGCCAGCCCTGTGGTTTCCCCAAAAAGGGACAGCATCTCGAGGCGCCTATCTTTGCGATTGACGAGTTCTTTTGGAGATATAGCGGGTGGTTATGGAGGGAGATTTACGGCGTGATGCCTGAGGTTACCAGGCGACTTTGAAGGCATCATCAGGCGGGATGAGGGACAAGATAAGAACCGGTGAGGCTTGTGATGGCGGCGAAAAGTCAGAGTTTAAGAAGTAGTTGACAAGATTGAATGATACCACAGGGCGTAGATCCCACACGATAAACTTTGGAAGATCACCTTGGCGACATCGGTATATTGTGCAGCATCGAAGGGGCTGGCCCAAGAGGTGCCATGCTCAGAGCGAGGTGAGATTTGCGTGGCGTCTCTCTCCATGCCGCATGTGAGCGCGATTGAAGATTACCTAAGCGGTCTGGCCGGTCTGATTACCTAAGGCGTGGTGTAATGTCCGTGCTGATGATCCGCTCCGTTCGGCCGAGTCCTTTGGCTTATGTCATCCCTCATCTTGGCCAAGGGCAATCCCTTCCATCGCCGGCTCCATGTCTCTGAATCCCTCCTCCAACACTGAATCCATGTTTCTTTGGCCCCCTGTCAGCACTCAAAGTCCATCCAGGCACGGAGGCAAGCCGCATGGCAGATGGAGCACTGCTTCTTTCAACCTCACGCTAAGTCGCCCTGCCAGCAATTTGACGCTGCACGCCAAAGACAGCCGGACACATTTTTATCGGGCACTTCCTCCTGGCTTGACCAATGGCCTTGGACGCTCATGTTTGAACTGCTGCAGGTCCCTGTTTGTGGCGTTCGCTGGCGCCCGACTCAATTTCGCGCGACCCATCATCGTCAACCGTCAACGTGAACAAGAACCCCACAGCAAGCGCAAGAAGCGTATCCGTACCTAGGTTTTGTGAGTCAACTTGGAGGAGGAGTCGGAGTCGTGCCGAAAGGATACTGCCAGCTGCGGTATCGGAATCATCAAGCGCATCCTGCTTGACGCAGCCTAGCAGCCTCTCCAAATCGCATTGCAATGTGTGCCAACGCTAGCCGCTCGGCCAGCAAGGGTCGTCTTTGATTGCGCGACGCCATGCCGCTTCAGCTGAAAATCGCGTGGAGACGCCGTTATCGTGTCTCCTATCCCCAACGGTCGACGGTGTGATTGCGAGACGTTCGCTCGGGATGCTGGGTGCCAGTCCCCAGATGCTCCAGCATGTTCCGTGTCGCCGAACCACCTCGGTTCTTCTTCCTCAGATGAGTTAAGTCGCTCTGGTGCCGCGAGTGGAGTTCGTCCCAGGCAGAATCGTTCAACCTGACTCCGTCATTCGCGGGATCAGATCACGTTGAGGTCGCCCTTGGCTGCTTTTCAGCTGGCAGGGGGGGCGCGGGCTGCTTTGGCGCTATCGTGACAGGGGTAAAGTGTGCCTCATGGAGTGATCGCCCGTCAAACCACCAAATCTGCCACTCCGCGATGCATCCTAACCTGTCCAGGGGGTGCGGAATAGGATGTGGCTTGATGCGAATTCGAGCTGTATGCCTTCCCCGCGCCTATGTTCTTCTTTCCCAGGGGGGGGGATTGCTGCGTTCTCTTCTCTTAGACATCCTCTTTGAGGGCCCTCTCT
This sequence comes from Colletotrichum tropicale, assembly GCA_027406125.1. Classification (NCBI taxonomy): domain Eukaryota; kingdom Fungi; phylum Ascomycota; class Sordariomycetes; order Glomerellales; family Glomerellaceae; genus Colletotrichum; species Colletotrichum tropicale. The sequence continues at coordinate 6,861,395 of JANVYH010000002.1, forward strand.
GTCACTAATGTCCCGGCGTCTTCGTCGTTCCATTATTTCGGGCCTTTTGCATGGTTTTTTGATTTCGAGAATGGCTCGGATATTGATACCGTCTTTGTTGTCTCTGTACATCAGCGGTGTGGCAGCGGCTGCCAACATTGTCTATGTGACGGACCTGTCCATCTACACGTTACTGGTAAGTTTTGGTTTGCATCGGATCCCTCGGTCTGATTGGAGATGCCCTCAAATCCCGGAAGCTGACAATAGTAGGCACCATGCGCCCAGACGGCCATCTCATACAACATCTTTTCTCAGACATACTCCGCCTGCGGTGAAGCTCCGACAGATCTGCAGTCATGCATCTGCACGAAGAACAACAACCTGGCCGCCATCACCTCGTCCATCTCCAAGACCGTCAGCTACAGCTGCGGCTCATCAGCTTCAGATGACCAGACCAGTGTCGCCGCTGTCATCAGCCAATACTGCAATCCCGACTCGTTAATCACCTTCGCGACGCCGACAACGAACATCGTCACGCAGTATGCGACTGACGTCCCCGCCTTCTCCAACATGGCGCCGTGCGCCCAGTCTGGTGTATCATATGCCATCAGCTCGATGGTAAGCTCCGTCTCGGTGAGGGTGTCGCAGACGCAGACCTGACATCCATCTCCAGACGTCCCTGTGCCCCGAGCCAGCCAGCCTGATGGCGCCCTGCATCTGCGCAAAGAACGACAACTCGGCGCGCGTGAGCCGCTCCATCGCGTCGCTCGTCCGGTACTCGTGCTCCAACGCGGCTGACGTCACGTCCGCCGGCGACTTCTACGACGCCTACTGCGCCATGAACAAGGGCACCACCGCCTTCCCGACGCCGACGCCGCCGCCCGGCGACATGACGTACTACATCACCGCGCTCTCGCAGTACAGCTCGCTGGTCCCGTGCGCGCAGTCGGGCATGTCTGACGCGATGTACTCCATCTCGAGGGACCTCTGCCCGAGCGGCCCGAAGGCGCTGGCCTCGTGTATGTGTCTTAAGGACGGCGTAACGGCTATAGTTAGCAATACGTTGACGTCGGATGTCAAGTGGTATTGCACCTCGACCGCGTCGGCGGATATCTCGTCGGCGTTGGGTGTGCTGGATTACTACTGCAGCGCGGCCAAGGGAGCTGTAGTCGCAACGGTGGCCGAGTCAAGTAGGAACCTGTTCCCAACATTTTCGATTTTTTGATGGGCTAACCAATGCAGTTGCTCAAACTTACCCCACCGCGAAGACGGTTACGGGATCAGGGACTTCGGGTGCCCAGCCCACGGGCACCGCCACCTCTGACGGCACATCCGGCGGCACGGGAACCAGCTCAAGCCGCCCGGGTATCGGGATTATTATCGGCGGCGTTATCGCGCTTGTCGGAGCGCTCAGCATCGCCGGCCTCTTGGCATTTCTCATCTACCGCCGCAGGAAGAAGACCAAGCTCCCTTTGGCGTCGAGCATCGGCCCGCCGGACACGACTGGGAAGCCTGAGCTGGGCGGCACAATGCTTACCGAGCTACCACCAAAGAGCCCCTCGATGACCGTTTCTCAAGTAAGCTCTCCGCGACCAGATACCATTTCGCCGGCGTCGGCATACGGTGGCGGGTTTGGACAGTCGCCGGTGGGGGCAGAGCTGCCTGGTCAAGGCCACACGCCCCCTGTGCCTGAGATGCCGGCAAACACCAACGGGCAGCTGCAGCCTGGCGGTCAGTATATGCCCCCTGAGCTGCAGTCTAATGGAGGCTACGGGAACCAGTATGGACAGAGTTTGCCTTTACCGCCTGAGCTGCAGGGTGGCGGCTACGCGCAGCCTCAGGGGCAGCCTACGCCGGTAGAGGCGCATGGCCAGCCGATTCATCAGGCGTTCGGGGCACAGCAGTCGAGCTATCAGGTACCGGGTCAGCAGAGAGCGGAGCTTCAGGGAATGGGATGGCACTCGGGGCCGACGCCAGGTTACTCTGAGCTGGATTCCAGCCATCAGAGACGGTAGCTAGCATGGGCAAGGGGATTGGGGGTAACGGTTTATTGAGATACCAAGAAATATTAGGTTATGAAGATTGATAGATTATGGATAATGAAATACTTGAGCATGACAGGAAGATATGTGGGCGTTCGTTCGGGTTGTAGGATGCTGACATAGTGGCTGACCTGACGGCAATTTTGCTACAGCAACAATTGAATTAGACATGATACAATAACATAACAAATAATTCATACTGCTAACGTAACCGCGCCGATGCACTCTTTTGATAGCTAAATCTCATCCTAGGGTCACATAAAAGGCGTCAGAGAACTTTCGTCAAGTTTGATTGGTTAGAAGGGGACTTTCACGTATTGTTCATCGTGTCCTTCTCCCAGCTGATCAACACCGCCTCACCGAGACCGTCCCACCGAGTTCACCGACCGGGTCATCGGTCAGCAGCTCTGACTTCATTAGACCCACCGACGGCCAAAGCTGTGGCTGAGTCATCCGGGTGATTGTCGGTGAGCCAGGCAGCTCCAAGCTCTGTGCGCTTTGATTGGCCCAAAAAGCGCCTTCGCTGTCACCCTGTTGCTGGATGCAGCTTCTCCAGGTGGACAGAGCAGCCTTGCATCCCGTCCAGGTGCTCAGGCCGCCCAACCCAAGAAAACATCGGTCGCGCCTGGCCAAAATCTTGCGATTGTCGTCTCCTGTCGTCGCTTACAATCACCCCAACTTTTTGTCGCCCATCACCCCTTCGACGACGTCTCGATCACCAAACGCGGCGTTTGGGTGATTGCCGTCTGAAGACACGGCTTCGACTCTTTATTTCCTTTGTTATTGTACTATTTCGAGCCTTCCCCTGTGCACGACATCTTTCGACAGGCGGGGTGTCGACACGCGACGCTACAACCGCCACTCGACTTTTCGATTCTATCCTTCCCTCGCCACGATTTACGTTCGATGTCGAGAAGCAGAATCTGAGACAAAATCATAATGGCAGCGGCCGTGGACGTCGGCTACGTAGCTGGCCACCTCGGCTTGCCTGAGTCGACTGTGTCGACCGTCACAACCGAACCTACCCCCGAGCTCGTCGCAAGCCTTCTCGAGGCCGTCATCTCCAAGGCTCGCGAGTACGATGAGCTGTATGCGCAAAAGCTGCAAGTCGACATCGAGCTTGAGAGCGCGAACCACAGTGCCGAGTCGAAATGTCAGAGTTTCAAGGCGACCGCCGACAAGGCTTTGAAAGACGTGGAGGAAGTTCGCCAGAAGCTCAAGGAGGAAGGTTTGTGCCTGCCTTCCGTCCCACTCGTTAGTATCTTCCCATCTTGCTGACCCCATGATTCACAGAGACGAAACGACAAACGGTCGAGAATGAGCTCCAATCCCTCAAGTCCCGTGGTTCCGACTACGACTCCGAAATCACGACCCTCCGCGACCGCATCGAGTCCCTTCAGTCTTCCAACCGTGCAAACATGGCTCTGCTGGAGTCGCGCAATGCACGCGACTCTGAGCTCTCCGAGGAGCTTGCGAAGCAGCACCAAAAGAACGTACAGCTGAACAAGGAAATCACATCTCTCCAACAACAGGTCCAGAGCGCGCAGGCTGCGGTAAGCAGCGCCAAGTACCGCGAAGAATCCCTCCAGCAACAGCTCGACCTTGCGCGACGCAACAGTGAATGGTTCGAGACCGAGCTCAAAACCAAGAGCGACGAGGCCTTGAAGTACCGCCGCGAAAAGGGAGCCCGCATCGCCGAGCTGCAGCGTCAGAACGAGGACGCCAAGTCGAACATTGAGGCCCTCAAGCGAAGCGAGCAGCAACTCCGAGACCGTCTCGATGCCGCCCAGGCCAAGGCCGAGGAGGCTCTGACCAAGGTTCAACAGCAGCAGGAGGCCTTTGCACGCAGCGAAGAAAGCTACAAGCACGAGCTGGAGAACAAACAGCGTGTCGTCGAGATGACGAACCAGCTTGCCGATAGCCACAAGAAGCGCGTGCAGACCCTCGAGGGTGAGAAGGAGTCTTTGAAGGAGAAGCATTCCAACGAGATTCGAAGGATTCAGCAGGAGCTTGAGAGGGAGAAGGAGACGTGCCGTGAGCTTGAAGAAAGGATCACGCAGCTCGAAGGCGAACTTGATCAGGTCCACGCCCGAATGGAGCAAGGCCCTCCTCCCGGCTCCCCCGCTCCCCAGACTCCTCGCATGAACGGTTCGCTGCTCGGCCGCCCTGCCTCGCCCTTCGCAACACCTGGCTCTGCCCGTGCCAGGTCTGCGATTACCGCCACCCAAGCCATCGAAGATTTATACAAGGTCAAGGGGCAGTTGGCAGGGGAGAAGCGCCGGAACCAGCAGCTTGCTGAAGAGCTCGATAACATGATTGCGCTGTTGGAGGCCAAGTCCCCCGAGATCGAGGAACTGCAGAATGAGGCCGACTCTCTGAGAGCCGAGATCACTCACATGTCTGAGCTATCTCAGACGAGCTTCGAGGAGCGCGATGCCGCTAAGAAGAGCGCCAGAAAGGCTGAGAGTGCGCTGGCAAACGCCCAAGCTGAGTCCAAGATCCTCCGCACTCAAGTTCGCGATCTCAGCACCCAGATCCAAATGCTGGTCTTCAACATGCACGCCCGCGAGAAGGGTCTTGACCAGCTGACGCGCGAGGAGACTGTTCGCCTCGAGCAGCTTTCCCGAGGCGAGATCACCGAGGGCGCGCTCTCCGACATGTCCGACACCCACCAGTTCATCACGCAAAAGTTCGTTGTCTTCAAGGACATCCAGGAGCTTCAAGCCAAGAACCAGGAACTACTTCGCGTTACCCGCGAGCTTGCCGAGCAGATGGAGAGCGAGGAAGCCGTGGCCGCCAAGAACCAGGCGGTCGAGGACCACCAGGCTGTTGAGCGTCTGCAACAGGAACTCGCCAGCATGATTAACGAGACGAAGTCACTGAGAACGACAATGGAAAGCTTCAAGGCCGAGCGTGACATGTTCCGCCGTTTGCTTCAACAAAAGGCGTCCGCCGGGGAGCTCGCCTCTATCTTGGGTGGCTCTGAGGACGGTCAACGCCTGCCGCTCGCTAGCATCGAGACGGAAGATGGCGACGGCGTGTCCCCATCTGCTGCTCTTCGCGCTCTGCAAGTGGAATTTGATACTTATCGTAACGACGAGGAGTCTGTTCGACGATCTCTCAGAGAACAGATTGATAGACTCTCGAGCGAGAAGAACAGCCTGCAGGGCGAGGTTGCCAAGATTTCCAGCCAAATTACTCTGGCTTCCGAGCGATATGAGATGCTTCACTCCAACTTTGTTGCTCTGCAGAGCGAGAACAAGGAGCTTCAGAAGCGCAATCAGTCCCTGTCCGAGGACTCTATCAAGCAGGAGATCCGGACGCAGCAGGTCGCTGAAGAGCTGGTCGACGCCAAGGGCTTGCTGGAGAGCATTCGCAACGAGGCCGCTAATCTCAAGGCAGAGAAGAAGTTGTGGAAGGATATTCAGGATCGCCTCAACCAGGACAACGAGAATCTTGTCCAAGAAAAGACACGCCTCAACAACTTGCTGGCTACTCAACAGTCAATGCAGAATGAACGCGACATTACCGAATCCGAGTATAGACGAAAGACCCAGACCAAGATCGACAGCCTCGAGCAAGAGCTCAACGACACCAAGAGGAAGTTGTCCGACGAGATGGAGGAGGGCAAGAAATTGCAGCTACGAAAGGAGTTTGACGCTCGCGAGGCGCAGAAGCGAATTGACGAGCTATCCACCAGCCTCAGCCAGATTCGCGAGGAGCACGTCGCCATTAAGACCAGCCGGGATCATCTCCAGGCTCGTGTTGACGAGCTCACCATCGAGCTTCGCAGCGCCGAGGAGCGCGCTGGCAGACTTGCGCCACGACCCACACCTCGACCCGGCACCATGGCGCCGCCTGCACCGACAAATGAGGAGAATGAGGCCGAGGTTCGCGAGCTCATCAATGAGGTCTCTGACCTCAAGAGGGAGCTTGACATGGCCAAGGCCCACCTTGAGACCGCCAAGGAGCAGGCTGAGTCGTACAAGCAGCTCAGTGAGCAGAATGAGGAGGCCTTGTCCGAATTTACTGCCTCGCATGACCAGTTCAGAGAGGAGATGGAGTCGACCCTGTCTGGCAAGGACGCCAAGATCAAGGAGTTGGAGCAGCGCGTTGAAGATCTTTCTTCCGAGCTGGCTAATTCCAACAAGGAGCTCTCTCACCTCCGCGACTCCCAGGCTGAGGTGGCCCGCAAGTACGAAGATGAGAAGACGATTTTGGATGACGAGATCAAGCGCTTGAAGGAGGAATCCGAGCGCCACTCTGAGGCAGCCAAGTTCCACCAACAGGATCTTCGTGCTCAGTCCGAGATCACCGCCAAGGCCCAGCAAGATTACGAACAGGAATTGGTCAAGCACGCCGAGGCAGCCAAGCTGGTTCAGCAGCTTCGGACCGAGTACAACGAGCTGAAGAGCCAGACTGCTACCCTCAAGGCCGAGGCCGAATCTGCCAAGGTTGCCCTCACCCAGAGTGAAGGATCTTGGGAGGAGCGTCGCCAGCGATTGGAGCAAGAGATGGCTGAGATCAAGGCCCGCCGCGATGATGTGAACGCTCAGAATAAGCTTCTACACGAGCAGCTCGAGAGCATCACTAAACAATTCTCGGACTTGAAGCAGAGCAGAACCGCCTCCACAGACGACACCGATGGGGACACCGAGGGTGGCAACGACAGTGCTGCCGACGGCCTTCGCGAGCTCAACAACTATCTTAGACGCGAGAAGGAGATTCTTGAAGTACAGTACGATCTGAAGGTGCAGGAGGCCAAGCGCTTGCAGCAACAGCTCGAGTATTCTCAGTCTCAACTGGACGAAGCTCGCTTGAAGCTCGACCAAGAGCGTCGTTCCCAGTCCGAGAGCGGGCAGGCGTCCATTGCCCACAAAGACCTCATGGAGAAGCTGAACGAACTCAACCTTTACCGTGAGAGCAGCGCCACTCTGCGTAACGAGCTCGCCCAGGCACGCGCTCAAATCGCGGAGAAGAACACGAAGATCGAGGAGCTTGAGGGCAAGGTCCAACCTCTCGAGGCCCGGATTGAGGAGCTTCAGACACAAAAGGGCTTCCTCGAGGAGGAGATTAAGCAAGTTCAGGAGGACCGCGACAGATGGCAGAAGCGCACCGAGGGCATTCTTACGAAGTACGGCCGCGTCGATCCTGCTGAAATGGAGCAGCTCAAGCAAACCATCGCTGATCTCCAGGCTGAGCGTGATGCTCTCAAGGAAGGGGAGGGCCCTCTACGAACTGAGCTTGAGGAGGCGAAGCAGCTGCTGGAGACGGAGAAGGCGGGTTGGCAGAACACTCGCCAGCGCATGACAGAACAATTCAAGGAACGCTCGAGAAAGATCACCGGCGAGAGGAACGAGGCACTTACCGCCAAGAACGAGGCCATTGCCGAGAAGGATGCCGCCATCGCCGAGAAGGAGCAGCTCTTGCAACAATTGTCCTCCGCAAACACCGAGCTCGAGACCACGAGGCAGAACCTGCAGGCCACGACCCAGCAGCGCACCGAATTTGAGCAACAGATTCAGAATTTCCAGCAGCAGGTGCAGAAGTTGCAACAAGAAGCTCAGGCGAATGGCCAGACCGCTCAGCCACCCGCTGCTGCCCCCCAGCCTGCGTCTGATCCGTCCGCATCTGTATCTACTGAGGTTGTTGCCCAGCTTGAGCAACAGCTTACGGAGATCCGCAGCCAGCTCGATGCGGTCTCTGCCCAGAAGGCAAGCGCCGAGCAGGAGCTTGAGAACCTCCGCGCGCAACTCCAGACAGTTGTCGCCGAGAGGGACCAGGCCGTCCAGACTGCACAGGAAGCTGCTCAATCACAACCCCCAGCTGCGGCTGACGCTGTTCAAGCTGCCCCGGCAGAAGCGGCTACCACCAACGGTGCAGGCGGCCTGACTGACGAGCAGCGCAAGGTCTTGGAGGAGAAGATCGCGGCGGCGGAGGCCAAGGCCGCGGAAGCCGAGCGCAAGGCACAGGAGCTGGAGGAAAATATCCAACAGACGATCAAGGAGCGATCGGACAAGATGCGCAACGCCTTGAACGAGAAGCTGCGCCAGTCACGCGAGAAGCTGGATGCGGAGTTCAAGACCAAATTGGAGCAGGAGAAGATCATCTGGAAGGCCGAGAATGCCAGCGCCGCCCCGAGCAAGCCTTCAGAAGAGCAGCCCGCCGTTGCTGCTACCCCTATTAAGCAGCAGCACGATCCCGATGCCGTTCCGACAACACCAATTACAAGCACTCCTGGCGGCACAACAGATCTTTCACAGCTGCCTGATGCTGAGATCCGAAAGTTTCTGTCCACCAACCCGACGGTGCGGAGCATCATGTCTTCCAATCTGCGTAAGAAGCTTGAGGAGCAGACTGCCAAGGTCAAGAGTGAGACGGAGACGACTTTGAAGGTCGAGTTCGAGCAACGGATCAAGGACGCTCGCGAGGAGGGACAGATGCTGGCGCAGAAGAAGTCGGCATTGCAAATCAATATGAAGGACAACCAACTTCGTGGCGCCAACGCCAAGATCGAGGTTGTCTCTACCGCTGCTACCCAGACTCCTCAGAGACCCGTTGGCGAAGTCTGGGAGGAAGCCAAGGCTGCCAAACCAGCTCCCGCACAACCCACCCCCGCGAAGCCTGCCGCCAACGCGCAGCCTCGCCCCTCAATTTCGGCACCGTCCGCTGCCGCAGCGCCGGCACAAGGCGCTGCAAACGCAAGTGGTAAGTTCTCTACTGTCATTTCTCAATATGATCATGGTTCTAACACAGTTCAAGCACCGGCCGCCACCAACCAGGCACAACCTGCCGCTCAACCACCCAGCGCCATTCCTCAGCCTGGCAGCGGCATCCCTCAGCCATCGAGTGGCATTCCCCAAGTCAAGCGACAGATACCCGCTCCTTCGGATAACAAACAAGCAGCAAATGCTGGGGGCAATCCGTTCGCTGGCGCCACCAACGCTGCTCAGCCGAATCCTTTTGCTCAGTCAGGCCAGGGCCAGGCTAACCCCTTTGCCCAAGCTGCCCAAGCACCAGGACAACAAGGCCAAGCCCAGCAGCCTGCGACGCAGAATCAGCCGGCCACACGCAGCACTGGCATTCCCATGCCTGGACAACGTGGAGGCGCAACTGCACGTGGCCGTGGAGGTGCTTACGCTGCTGGCAATAGAGTGTCGAGTGGAGGAGCCGAGAGAGGCGGAGGTGCCGGTCGTGGTGGACGTGGCGGTGCTAGAGGAGGACACGCTTCCGCGATGAATCCTGGTGCTAATGACTTCCAGCCTGGAAACAAGAGGCCGAGAGGAGATTCGGAAGCCGGGGGAGCAGGCGGCGCCAAGAGGGCGAGAGGAGGTGGTCACTAGAGGCGATCACGTGGAGCATGTGGTAATGGAAGCGGTATCTGATGTTCATCATACTGCATGTATTGATATGGCTTTGGCGGCGGAGGTCTGATGACACTAGGATGAAAAAGGGGCAGACCAGGTGGTTTGCCGGTGTGTATAGCTACAACATACTCGAAAATGGATTTTCTTATGTCTTCAAACGTTATTTTTATCCTTTGTCGCCGTGATATCAATTGCCAACACTACCTGGCTAACCAGCCGTTGCACACCTGCATGGTTGACGACTCGCGAGCCTCTCATGGTGTTGGGCGCGTAAGTCATGTCTTGGCTAAAGCAGCAACTTCTTCCGCGCGCCCTCGGTGACGTACGTCCCCCTTGGTATAGACAAACGGACCGTCTCTAGGGGCCTTGAAACATGGCCAAACATCCCGCAACTTTAAATCGAACATTTGCAGCGGATGGTGCCGCAGAGACTAGACGAACAGGGCCCCACGACTCAGGGTTCTTCTCTTAGCACAAGTCCGCGCGTGGTGGTTCGGCCCCATTTCCGGACCCAGCTCCGGCCCCGCCCCGGACGAGGACCATGAAAAGTTTTCACCTTGATTTCCACACCTCTTTCTCCCACGCTCCATATTCTGCTCTGCGTCCTCAGACCTGCAACAATTTCCAGCCAGCACTGGGTTTCAAATCGCCCGGCTAGCTCAATCGGTAGAGCGTGAGACTCTTAATCTCAAGGTTGTGGGTTCGACCCCCACGTCGGGCTCAATTCCCGTCAGCGATTGAAGCTTCCAGTTCTCTTTTTGCCTTTTTCGGTGTCGTTGTCGGTCATTGCTGTCGTGGCTGATTTTTGTCCTTCTCTTGTCAGCATATGGTCTTGGTCAAACAGCATCTGTCCTGTGTTGAACTTTTCTTTCGTCTACCTGTTCTATGTCACGTCCCTTCATAGCTGAATCTCAGGTTCCCTCTTCTTACAGCCCACAACAGTCTTGACGTCCGGCACGAATCTACTCTTGAACATGCTGCCCGGCAATTTCTCCCCAATGATCTTCCAGTCGTAGTTCATGATCAGATGAACCATCACAATCTTCATCTCATTGCTTGCAAAGAACCTGCCCGGGCACGCATGCATGCCATGCCCGAACGCAAGCCACTCGGGACTCGTCGAGACAAACTGCCACCTGTTCTCCTGCCCGGGCTGCTCGCGCATTCGGAGGAATCTGTGCCCGTCGAACTGGTCGGCGTCGGGCCCCCAGATGGCCGGGTCGCGGTTCTGCCACATTGAGATGCTGACGTGAACGCCTTTGGGGAGGTGCGTGCCGTCGGAGAGGGTTACTGGGGCCTCGACCTTGCGATTGAACATGTCTACCGCGCCGCCGTGGTATTAGTAACAGATCGGAATCAGAGTGTGAGGTGGCTTACGAGGTCCGAGAACATGTAGCCGTGCTGTCTCTTTCAAGCAGCTGTCCAGTAACTTGAGCTTGTACAAGCTGTTCTTACTCCACCCGTTTTCCTCTCCAAATACCCTCACAATCTCCCCTCTCAGCTGTCCAAAGTACTCCGGGTTCGCGAGTAAATCATACATCAACGCAGTCAAGATTGAAGACGTCGTGTGGATGGCCGCAAAAGTCAGAAACAGCTGCCCGGCAACGACGTCGAATTCCCGCCCGCGCCGGACCTCCTCGATCCACGAAAGCGAGTCCTTCGACTTCTCGTCGGCGTCCTTGCGGGTCTGGCTGCGTGCTGCCGCGAGCTCAGGCTCCATCAGCTCCTTGGCCAGCGCGATTTGGGACCGGAGGAGGTTGAGCGAGGGGAGGAAGCGGTGGACGAGCGGGCGTAGGAGAACGGGCCACGGGCGGAGATCGCGGCCGGCGGAGAGGATCAGGGAGGCGAAGGAGATGGAGAGGGCTGCCCATTGTTTTGATCGGGCGAGGCGGTCGCCGAGGAGGATTTTGGCGGAGAGGCGGGAGGAGAGCTGCAAGGCCACAGGGAAGAATTTTACTTCTTGCCATTCTGGGGAGTTTGTTAGTTGGGAATGGAGATTATGAGATGAAGATTGGTGGGCAACCTTTGGAGGATGGGAGTTGTTCTTTGAGAATGAGGTTGGTTTCTTCGCAGAGACGTTCGGTTATGTGCACTGGCGGGTGGTATTAGCCATTTGCTTGACGGAGACGAGGCGGAGAGGAGGTAGTACAGAGTTCCTGGTTAAGATTCCGGCGAATGGCTTCTTGGATTATTTCGTCTTTTAGACCGTCTTGGAGGACGTTGAGACCAGGGTAGCGAGTGAGCCAGTGCTTCAAAGTTGATCAGTATGTCTTCTTGTAAAGGTGTAGAGCGTTGACTGAAATGCGACTGGCTTGAAGAGAAGGGCAAGTAAGAGAGTAAAGGCAGATACATACTCTCTCAATGAAGCCAGTGAAAGTGAATCGTTTGTCATTCCTGATCTCTTCGGACATGCGCGGGTGCAACATGACCAAGGGCCCGAAAGGAGAGAGGACCTGAAATGGTTTGCCGTTTGTCTACTATCGATCAGAAATGTTTCTTCACCCAGTCTGAAGCCAGTCCCACCTGCTCAAAGCCATCTCTTAATAGTTCGAGAGCATCCGAGTTCCATCGCAGCCGAGCTTTCTGATAAGACCAGTCGCCGCTTTCTTGGCCGATGAGCTTGAATCCGCGATACGGCCTGTCTTCTCTCCAGTACCAGCCAAGAACACCGACGCACACCACCAAAAATGCAATGACAGGCAGTAATCCCGGATTGTATCCCGCCAATCGGGTGACCAAGTCCACGGTGAGCATGCTGATTGATTTGCTGTCAACCCAGAGAGGTGTTCGGGCTACAATCCGAGGGTGTTACAATCGAGTTTCCCAGACCGAGAGCAGTGACGGAATTATCCTCCGAAAGTAAACTGAGCAATTGAGTCCCCGGGACTATCGGTAGTCGTCAAAAGGTGGCAAACTGTCCCACCACCAGTGCGGGGGAACAACCGTCGCCTTATACTACTACGGACGGTTCTGAATCCGGACGATTCCGTGGAACCATTCAGAGTTTAGACGTTGGAAAGCCCATGGAAAGTATCGTGGTCGCGGTGGATGCGACCTTAGTCATTTCGGTGGTCGGGGGCCCTGACGCCGCCGTGGCCGTGGCCGTTGGAGATACCCGCCGGTCTCGTCTGTGCTGATACAACTCCCGAAAGTTTATTTTTGACTACTCGTGCGATCGGATGAGGAGGCCCGGAGGGATACACTCGCTAATCTTGGCCCTGGTTGTAGATCTACTCTATTTTAGGAAATGCTGCGAGTTGTTTCCGTGTGCCCTATTCCCTGTTATCTGCTATAGCAATGGTGCTACGAGTTCTCTGACACCATTGAGGGACTACTCGTTGCGAAGTCTATTAAGATGTGCCCCTAGTGCCTTTGTTCGTCTTGTATTTCTCCTAAAGTTCAACTCATTCTCGAATCTGATGGATACTCATCCAGGCATGTCATATTTGCAGCAGCTCGGGAGATTTCTAGATTCAGAAGTCCCAAGGGTGTCATTAAAGAGATGTCAACGTTGCTTTCGCAATGCCGAGAAGCAAGGATGCAAGCCCACACCGCTTAGGTTGCATGCCGACAATATCAACCACGATTCATCTCAAGTCAAAGCACACCGCTACTTAAAAGTAAAGGCATCTTCCCTACACAAGCATGCCATGCCAACAACTCGCACATATAAAAAGACCAAAAACTCCAACGCCGGCTCAATTGAAGAGACGCAGCCTTTAAACCCAACTGCAGCAAAAGAGAGTTATCTATCTCTCATGCGTGTAATCAACACGTAATCTTCATAAGCATCTTATCATCATAACATCCCACACCCACTTCTAGGCACCCCCCACATTTAGGCACCCCAAAAATACCTCACCGCTATAAATACCCACTACCTTTAAACTTATATAACTTTATTAATCTTTACCTAACTAACTTTATTTTTAGTATATAGCTTTATAAGTATTAGATACTTTTATATTCTAAAAATAATATCCTATAAGTGCTTATTACTATTATAAATAGTATATTTATTAAAAAAGCTATATTTAAGTATAATATATTACGTTTAACTCTATAGAATTAGATTAGAAGTATATAAATATAAAATATAGTATTTTTTAATCTATAAAAACTTTCTCTAACTTAGGAAAGTTATTTAGCTAAATAAGTTTAAATTTAAGCTATTTTAAACCTTTTTCTAACTTATTAGTAACTTAAAGATTTTACTAAATATATCCTATAGATCTATAAAAATACTTAACTTCTTAGAAAGAACTAAGTATAGTTTTTTATTAAGAGAAACTTATCTATAAAAATCTAAAGAAATAGAGTAATTAATTTCTAATATATTAATAAAGCTTTAATTAATATAATTAAGTAATAATTTAAGTACTTCACTATACTTAAGATTATAGCTATTAAAGCTTCTAATTAATATAATATAGATAAGATTAATATTCTAAAAAGTAGAGGATTAAATAGGCTTATTTTTAGATTATTAGAAACTTATTCTATTTATAAGAAATAGTTTAAATTATATACTTAGATATCTTTAATTAAGTATATCTCTATAATTAGTAAAGTATTACCTCTACTTATTATATATAAAAGTAAGAGTATTTAATAGTAGTAGTTTTTTTTAGATCTAATACTATATAAATCCTAGAAATTTATAGCTATAAAAAATAAGTAAACTTTAAACTCTATAGCTATTAAGTAGTTAATAGAGGTTTTTATTCTTTTAACTTAGCTAGGAGACCTCTTAGAAGTTAGATTATTAATCTTAGATAGTTATAGAAGTTATAAAACTACTACTTTTATATATATATATTTTAAGAATAAGATATACTTACTATTCTTATTAGTATATATATTATATATCCTTTAGCTACTTAATTAGTTAGTTTTTAAGCTCCTTAAAGTAGTATATAAAAAGGAACTTAAATTACTAGCTAAATAAGATACTAATATAGTTATAAGTAAAAAAAACTTTATTATATACTATAATAAAGTATATAAAGTAACTTTAATAAGTAAGAATATTATTAATAGCTAGAAATAGATTAATTTATAGCTTATTAGTATAGCTAGACCTCTTATAAGTTTTCTACTACTTAAGAATATATTAACCTCTATTAAACTAGCTAATTAGATTTATAAAAAGCTCTTTAATAGTAAAATAAACAAAAAATAAGTAGTAAATATATTAATAATCCTTTAGTTAACTTTTAAGAAGAGGGATAAGTTTTAAGATTAGTTTAGCCTATTTAGTAAGCTAGATAATAATAAGTATATATAGTACTTACTTTTTTAGAAAGTTTAAAAAAGCTTTAATAAGAAAGTATACTAACTAGTAGTAGCTTAATAAAAGATTAAAGTATTATAAGTAGAGGTTAATACTAGTAAAGCTAGGAAATAGAAAAAAGTTAAAATAAGCTTAAATTTAAAGTTTACTAATATTAAAGCTATTTAGAGGGCTTAAATTAAGGTAAGTAAATTTAAAAGTAGTATAAGTAAATCTAATAAGTCTAAAAACCCTAGTAATAGTAAAAGTTATATTATTATAGTATTATAATATATATAAATATTAGTTAAAGTTAATATATATTAATATGAGGGCATCAAAATTAAGGTGCCTAAATATAGGGGGTGCCCAGAAGTAGGTGTGGGACGTTACTCAATTCAAATAACTATAGAACAAGGCAAAAAGGAAACCTTAAGAGGGACGAGACTCGAACTCGCGCGGGTTGCCCCACCAGGAAACAGATGTTAAGCTGACCTTAACCTGGCGCCATAACCAACTCGGCCACCCTCCCAGATGCGATCTTCGGAAACCCTTGGATCGCTGGTGGATGCTGGGATGACCGCGGAAAGAATTTGATATCCCCACGATAGTCAAGACGATGTGGAGTTGAGGAAAGCGAGGCAAATTTGCATTGTTGGATTGGAGTCTAGTGCGGTGGAGCCGGGGGCTTTCAAGCTTCTCGAGGATGGCGTCGACCCGCCAAGTCCCTGCAGGGGTGATTGAAAGTCAAAGCCAGCTCCGCAACGTTGACCATGTTTCGGTTGATCCCCAAGTTTGTTGCTCTGAGCAAAGCCTATGACGACCAGACATACTATGTGATATTGGGAGTTGACAAGAAACTAGCCGCGCATACCGTGCTCCTTGAGGTTCACCACCATCTTCTCTTCCTCCTCTACCAGATGATGGTCCTCGCCAGCCCCACAAGACGGGTAGAGCAAATGCATGGGCACCTCTCGTACTCCCAATGACGAATTCTTCTTGTTTCCCAGCATCATGGCCTCAATGATGTTTCCATCACCAAACTCTGGCTCTGTGAGCACACGCATCATGACGCTAGCAAGTTGCTGCGGTGTCATTGAGAGGTCATCGGGACGAATCCGGTCACGACAGTACTCGGGTTCGAAGATCTCGGTCTGGCATGAAGTTAGTGCACAGCCAAAATTTTGAGCGGAGGCAAGGAGGAGCGTACGTAGGTCGCTCCAGGGCAGACTGCCGCGACTCTGATTCCGACTTCTTTGTGGAGCCGACCAAGGCTCTTCACCATACTGATGGCAGCGGCCTTACTGGCAAAGTACATTGGTGTGTGAACCGAGTGAACGTATGCGCCTATGCTGGCTACCCAGATCATATTGCCTTTGATGTGGCGATTCTGGAGCCAGTAATCAATCGCGATCTGGGCCAAGCGGATCGGGGCAATGGTGTTGACGCTGAAGGTCTGGTACTGCCCGATCTTGGCGTTGGCGTCGTCTTTCGCCAAGGGAGAGACGCCGGGCAGGGTCCAGAAGGAGCTGGAAGGAGGCTCGTAGAGACCTGCACCGTTGCAGATGATGTCGACCTGAGGAAATGTCTTAAGTGCCGTCTCCCACAAGGAGTTGATTTGGCTCCAGTCGGCGAGGTCCGTCTTGTGGAAAATGGCGTAGGTTCCGTTTGAGCTGGCGTTCTCCTTCGAGTACTTCTGCACCGTGGCTTCGGCATTGGCTGTGAGCTTGAGGTCGGCAATGACCACCGAGCAACCAGCTTCTAATAGCAATTGAACGAAGGCATGGTTGATGCCTTGTCCGCGAAAGACAAAGAATCAGAGTCGATCCAAACTTTGTACCAGGGTTTACGTACCTGAGCCACCGCCAGTGACGATGGCGAACTTGCCCTTGACATCGTAAGTAGACATAGTGAAGAAGTCAATGTGTTGCGTGATTAAAGGGTGACTGTCTGTGGTCTACAGGTACAGTTAGAGAACCAGAAGTATTAAATATAAATGAAACAATGCATGGCATTCGGCGATTTTATCAAGACTACAGCAGCTCCCACATTAGATCGTCGCCAAACTGCAGGAAGAGCGGACCCGGGCCCCGGGTAGGATGACGCGGCTGGGCACTATGAGAACCCCGCATCGACGCCGATTATTTTGAGTTGATGTGAGTTCTGAGATTTTAACTTGAGCGCTTGTAGCACGGAGTATGCAGCCGAGCCAACGTGACTGGGTCAATAATGCAAGGCCCCTAAGAATCAAGTTGGTGACAGCTACTACAATGTGGTGGCAGTTGGAGTTTTGTAGGAAAGGGTTAAGATCGAAATCGAACACACAAATCATCGACTCTTTTTTTCATCTAGAAGACTCAGGTGGCTTAGCTGGAACCAACCTTAATGCTGAACCGTTTCGTTGCGTTAGGGTTTCCATCATATTGTCAAATACATTATACTTTCAAAAATCAAACGTCTTGACAATATGTATGCTTTTAGATTGCGAGAAAGCAGAGGAGGCATCAACAAAAACCACGTCTGCATCAATCTTGTACACCATTTGAGGGTTAGTCCTCAAACAGTTTGTATCTGATCGCACTATTCCACTCCGTGTCTAGTCTTCTCGTCATGCTTATTGGTATGATAATTTCATCACTTGATCCCCATGTGAAGGATCTAACCTACTGCTTTATTCAAAATTTCATGGAGCATTCGCCTGCAGAGTTCATCTAACCCGAAAGACCTTCTCTTGTTGTTCCCGAAAACCCCTGCGCCAACACGGCCGGGCCATATCATCCTTGTCAACCGTTGGTTCGCATTAGCGGGGGTTGATGGAAATCGAGACCACCAACACGAATGCAACAAGGTAAGATCGGAGTCACATCCTATTTAGGATAGAAAAAGAGGATCAGAAACCGGGGAACGCGGCAAATGCCTCTCTGAGTGGAAGTTGCCGCAGTTTCCACTGCGGAGTCTCTTTCCCACATGTCCTGATTTCTGCAGCGCAACGGCGCGCGGCCGCCTGTGCATGTGGCGGCATCGGAATGCATGTTGTGGGGACTTCACCGATGAGATATGAATGCTACGTCTAGTGCCATTCTTTTCGTTTTCAGGAAAGAGCCTCGCGAGAGACCAGAGTATGGGCCTGGCTAGGTGATAGGGTTGACAGATCTTCCGCCACCGCGGCACAAAGACTGATCTTTTCACATCTTTTCCACTCGACAATTTGGGAGATCTGCGACGTACCCAACCGCGATCGCGATTGGACGGCCCCGCCACTCTTGATGGCCACTCGGTGGCCCTCCGACTCAGATGGCTCTCACCGCGATTAAATCAAGTCTTAATGTTTGAAATATGTACATGAAGGGGAAAACCCTTGAGACTTCAAGCCAGTGTCTATGACACATGGCAGGGGAGACTGTACTTGCCGATACCATACCTCGCAGAATGATTAGAGGCTTGCTACCAAGCTGGGCAAGAGAACGTTGTTATACTCCCACACAACAGTCGAAAAGCCTGCGGAAAAGGCAGCTCCCGTATACCAAGTGGAGAGGTGACCCTGAAGGCCGACCTGCTTCTGGATGAAACCGGCACGGAGGTCATCAGCTGTAACGCGCGGGTGCATCTTGCCGTGGTTTGCGAACGCAGAGAAGCTGAGCGTGCCGTTCGAAGCCGGAATAGTGCCGGCCTCGATCATCGTATCAATCGACTGACCAATAAGTGTCTTCATGCTCTCGGAGGTATCGCTCTCAGTGCCAACTGCCGTGAACTGGAAGAGATTCTGGGTTCCGCCGAGGTAGTCAATGCGGCCGACCTGAGAGGGAGTCGGGAAGACTGTGTTGTTGCTGGAGCCGGTCTCAGGCAACCTGTTTGAGTAGGCCGTGCTGAGTTGTAGTGAGGGATGCTGAAGGATGCCTGCATAGACTGTGGCGAAGCCGAACTTGTCGAAGACCTCGGACTCAGTCTCATCGAGGTTGAAAGGTGCCATGCTCTCTGCTGTAGGCTCAAAGGCGACGAGAAGGCGTTTGGCTTCTATGCAAGTCAACTTGCCATCCGCTCCAGTAACCTCCAAGGACACGCCGTCCTCAGTTCGACTTGATGAGGAGACCGTGCTTGAGTACAATACGTCGTCGCCCAAGAACTCTTCGACGGCCTCGTACAAATCGTATAAACGTCCTGAAGCTGGAACAGCGGCGGCACCGGTTCCCAGCAGAGCGCGAACCATAGGAATGCCAGACGCTTGTACAACAAACAAGGTGGGCACATCCATGGTGTTACCGATGCCCTGGGCAGTGGAGTCCCAGATCTGCGGAACGGCAGCCTCGAGGTTGTACTTCTCGACGAAGTCGACGAAAGGCATCAGCAAGTCCTCAGGAATAGCGTTTGGCTCAGGGAAGTTGTCGAAGCCGGGCAGAACCATGTCCTCATACTGAAGAATGACATCGAGATATCTCTGCAAGGCGGGATACATGTCGTCGGATGCAGGTGCAGCAAAGGCTGTCGGCTCGCCCGTCCTGAAGTCGACGTACTTGTAGTCGAGTGTCGTAAATTGCATCGACCCGCTTGTTGATACGTTCATGCGGTGAACGAAGTCGAAGGTGTCCTTGTACTCCATCCAAGCCTGAACTCCAACGTTGATCGACTTGTTTGAGACTGGGTCATAGTAAGAAGCTGTGTGACCGCCCTGTTTACAAATGTCAAAACGCGAACAACAGCAGAAAGATCCGAGAAACTCACAAGCTGAGAGGCTTTCTCGACAACGATCACAGTCTGGTTATGATCGCGCAGCCACACCGCAGCATGAGCACCAGCTGCACCACCACCAACGACAACAACGTCTCGAGAGATGGTCTGGGTACTGCATGTTGGTGCAGCAAGAATTCCCTGAAGGAGGAGAGTGGCCACGAGGGTCAAACCTGAACGCATCTTGTTGGTATGCATGTCGACCAAGAAACGTCACGTTCGTACTGCACGCTGCTGAATGTGCCTGTGACTGCTGCAGTGTGACTCTTTTGAGGACCACGGAGAGTTTAAAGATCAAGCCGGTAGTCGACTTGCACCACCAATTCGCCTCTTTCGCTATCCCACACATGCCGGCAGCATGCCGACATGAATAATGGCGTGAAACTCATTACCGTGGTACACTATTCCAAGCAGCAGCGAACACTTTTCGGTTCGGATCCCACGCCGGAGAGTCTTGGCCGCTGCTGTGCCTCTTGGATCCTGCCCTTTGGGACCATCGCCGCTGCAGGCCGGAAATTGCGATTGAGGAACCGCACACATCACACGTTGGTGTCGGACGACGGTGACCAACAGGAAGAATCTCCAACGATCGAACCACCACTACAGTTGCACGCATGGTCGCATTCAATCGCATCCTTCTATGGGGCTGTGTTGGGATTGCATGCAGGGGTCAAGATGCCGCATTGGTCCACCTCCCCGGTGGCAACGCCTGTCTTCCGATCTCCGTGGTTCAGCCCGGGATATCCGGTAGCGGTTCCGGACCAAGAAGTCTCGCTCTTTAAGTTTTGAGCTGCGAAAACCGCCCCCAAAAGCCTGGGGTTCTCACCAGGAACACATTGCGAGAGGCATGACTGACCATTTGAAGGCTGCCACAGACTAAGAAGACATCCGCAACATTCACGAGAAGCCGTCCATAAAGCTTCCAGGTAAAAGAGAAAGATTCTAAATTGCTGTGGCAAACGGATTATTGCTCCTGACGCAAACCAAGTGCATGAAGGATTCGATGCTCTTGTTCACCGACGGTTACCACGTGGTAACCCTCCTTTTTCTTCTTCGTGCCAACCCCCTGTGGCGAAATCAGATCAACGAATCTGGACAGGCCAATATGGGAAATATCCCCCGTCGAATCGCCTGAAATGAGGGATAAACACGTGTGGCGCCCAGGTATTTCCGCCCTTGCGGCTTGTCACTTACGTAGTCCTCATCTCCTGCGAGAGAGATCTTTCCATGCCAAGGTCAAACTCATGATGTATCATGCAACCTGTGAGGGCAAGTCCGATACACATCTGCAGGTCGGTGGCGTTCTTCACTCACCACACTGCATACAGTGGAGCCCCTTTCCAGGTTCCAAATGAACACCTGTGATCCTGATTGGATACTTCGGCAGGACAAGAGCTTGTTCTTCGCTCGACCCTGGTAAGTGGGTGGTGACCGAGACGGTTTCGAGTCCGCAAAGAACCAACTTCCGGATCAAGTCTCTTGGTTCTTCATCGGGATGGTCTTGCGATCAAAAGAGTTGGCGTGTGCAAAGGGAGAAGAAAGTTGCCCTTGTCTTTTAAACTGTCGAAGACCCACTGTGAGCAGGATAGTCATGGTTTTGGGACATATTCATCGAAAGCACGGCCATCACTTTCAAACCCTTCTCCTCGCCGATCAACTGCTGCAATGGACGGCCAGTTCCTCGAGCACACAAACGAGAGCAATGCGGCAAGAATCGTCGGCGTTGTCGGTGCCTTTCACTTTCTAGCGTTCTCTTTCGTCTCTTTGCGTGTCTACGCTCGAGTTGTCGTTCTCAGAGCGTTCGGTCTAGATGATGCTCTCATTGTCGTCGCTGCTGTATGATCATCCTGGAGGATTTGCACAGGTACTTCTGAGACACCCTAGCTGACTAGTTTCGGACCAAGCTTCTAGCACTGGCATCGTGGATTTGCCTAGTCCTCCAGATACCACACGGCCTCGGCCGTCATGCGGCAACGATAGCGATTGACGAACGAATAAAATTTGAGCAAATCACCTTCTGGAAGACAGTGATTTCGGATGGAGTGGCCATGGGATTGTTGAGAATTTCCATGGCATACACCTTGCTCCGACTAAAGAGAGACCTCAACTGGTACCGGTGGTCGTTGTACGCCGTGATGGGTATGTTGTCTAAGCTAACCTTGGCCGCTTGAAAGACAGCTGACAGACTTTTGATTCTTTTGACAGTCTTCGTTGTTGCGTATTCAATCCAAGCTATAGTCTGGCTGTTTGTTTACTGCACCCCTTACTCTGGATGGTGGGAGTTCCAATGGATGAATCCGTTTGATCCAAGGTGCCACGACTTCAATGTCTTTCTCAACCTCACATACTGGAACATATGTAAGTTAAAACTCTTACACTAGCAGGGTATTGAACAGACCCTAACCTGCTTATTCTCAGCGTGCAATATTTTCACCGACGTCTGCTTGGGAGCTTTGCCCATTCCGATCATCTGGAGCCTGAAGATGAAACTTCGAGTCAGAATCTATGTGATAGCAATCCTCAACTTGGGATATTTGTAAGTGCCTTCAATCACAGATTTCTGTCTGTGCTGACGTTCATCAATGAGAAGCGCTGTATTGATGGGAATCCTCAAAGCCGTTTTTATGCTTACAACCGGCGGCGCCCCTGACGCTATTTTTGACTATTGGGTTCATTTTTGGCAAAAGTAGGTCGCCGAGCAATGGAATATCGAGTTTCAAGTTCTCTGCGGCTAACCTAAAGTACCTGCGCAGTCTCCAGCTCAACATCGGTATCATAGCAGCACGCGCATCCTTCCTCAAGCCCCTCGTCGGTCGCTACTTGAAGATCAACAGCTCTGCTGGCTACTATCCCAGCTACGAGAGATACAATCATAGCGGCCGAACACCACTTGGCGCCGGTATGGGGGGGAGTAAAGCCCAAGTCCATAGCAAAAGGCGAACTATGATTCACGAAGGAAACCTGCAGGACGAATACGAGCTGCAAAAGAAGGATGCAATGTACATCAGAGAGCAACAGATGTCTCCGACTACAACTGAGATCCATGCAGGGCGCTCTATGAGGAACTTTGGGGATACAATGGGCTCTGTTTGTCCCTCAGGCGCAGCCTCAGATACAAACAGTGAAGAGTTGATTTTGCAGAAGACGGAGCCGGCGCAGGGCATTGTCTGTACGAGGAACTTTACTGTACATTACAGCAACAAATGACATCGTTATTGATGTCAGCTGCAATTGATTCGACCATTTTGAATAGCTGGAACAGCAATGTCTGGGTCAAGCCGGATGCAATGGCTCTCCAGTGGCCGAACATTGATGAAGATCAGTCTGGTCTTGCTGGCAAAACTGCCGAAGACTAGAGAAGAGCGCATTGGGTAACAGAAATCTAGCAGCGAGTACCAAATACTGACTTTTACATTCTTCCTATTTCTGATATCTCTTGTTCATTGATGACGAGGCGTCTCCGAGGAACATGAGATGGTGGGAGGTAAGTACCCGGACGCGTAGCTCCGCAAAATCTTCGACAAGCCAGGGGCGAGGACCAGAATCAGGGGTTATTCTCGCGGCAATATTAATTGATTCTTTCCGTCGCCCGAAAAAAGCAAGGTTAAACATGGAGTCTTTCAGATACGTATTTGAAGAAAACTGCGCATGGTATCATACCCCCGTTTGTCAAAGAAAAATGTGTTGCCGCCCCCACCAACGCACATCAAGAAGTGTGCCTGGCTGGAACCAACCGACTTAGCCGTCCCGAACAACGATTGATCAATGAATTATTGGTGATCCAGTTGACTTCTAGTTGGCCTAGGATAACAATTATCTACTCTATTGGGGCACCTTCAGAGTCGGGGTATCGCGATAGGCCGGGGGGAGTACGCCCTCAAGGGCTGCCTTGATCTGCAGCGCAAGGGTCCGTGAATGCCATCGATGCTGCTGGGTATATCCACCCATGATCCAGTAATTTTCCATGTTCGGATGGCGCTTCCACATCCCACGTATCTCGCCCTCCTCATCAAGGTTCCAGGTAGCATCGAGACGGGCCGCGATGTCCTCTGGGCCGAGAACGTTCTTATCTCCGCTGACCTTGCCATCCGTGTTTCCACCGCCAAGGACCTCGGCAGCGGTCTTCCGGGCGTCCTTGTCGGCAAAGCCGGTGCACCACAGAATGGCATCCGCGTCAACGATGCTGCCGTCCGAGAAGCGGAGACCCGTCTCGGTGTACGCCACCGGCTCGGCTCCCGCTTTGAGGCCGGCCTTCCCCTCAGCAATCAGGCTTGTAGCACCGACATCGACATAGTGTCCACCAGCGCGCTCAAGGAGGTTGTGCATCAATGCGCAATCGGGGTCGCGACTATCGAGAACAGGGAAGCCTGCAGCGGCGAGAGACGCGTAACGATCCGGCTCTTGTAGCGCAAACTGAGCGAAGAGACCGCGGCCGAGCTGACCGTCGATGCATGCGGGCAATGTCAAGAACATCCTGTCGCCGGCCTCGACACCAAAGTTGTACGCTCCGAGACTGCGGGGATTGCAAACATATTCAACTGGCACAATGTAGGTCGGTGAGCGGACAACCATGGTAGTCTTCAGACCAGCATTGTGACAATCTTGCAGCACGTCGAATCCTGTGTTTGCAGAGCCGACGATGATAGCGGACTAGGGGCTAGCGCGTCAGCTACCAGAGAATAATGGCCTTAGAGGGAAAAGATCTCACCTTCACACCCTTTTCCTTCAAAATAGTGGCGTTCTTGTAATCCGCCGAATGAAGTCTGACGCCCTTGTAAAGATGCTCGTCTGCAATCTTCGGAGTGTATGGCTTCTGGGATGAAACCCCGGTTGCTTGTACGAGGTGCTTAGAGATGGCAGTACGCTCTCCATCAGGAGTCTGGAATTTGACAGTCCACAGCTTCGTCGATTGATCATATGAGGTCGCCTTGATTTTGGCTAAGGTGACGATGTTGAGTTTGAGGGCTTCCACATATCGTCGAGCCTGCTCAGCCAACTCGTCTTTCGTGAGCAAGTGATCCCCACACAGCTCCTCGGGGTAGTCTTCATGAAAATGACAAGATTAGCAAGCTCTCTGAAATATAGCTCGATTTTGGTCGCTATATGAGCGTCAAGTATGCTGACGTACCCAAGTAAGGCAGCTGGCAGAAAGTGGTCGGCACATGGAACTTCAGATAATCGTATCTGAGAGCCCAGTTGTCACCCACTCTGGCATTCCTCTCGGCCATCACGCTATCAACACCAAAGGCTTTGAGACGAGCGGCAAGGGCAAACGCGCTGAAGTAATCAAGATTAGCTTGGATCTCTGTACAAACATGTGTGGGTGACCTACGCATTGCCTCCGCCAATGATGAAAACATCAGACTCAATGGTATCCACTCCCACTAACTGTCTCTTGGGTGCCTTGAGAAGACTTTCATCTTCGGGATGAATCTCAAGATTCTCTAGCTTGGTGCTTAAGATCCAAATCTTCCACTCGATACTCTCCTTTGAAACATCAGACTGGCGCTTGACGGGAAGAAGGATGAGTATGCCGCTGCAGGTGGCGGCCGGTGAGGCGGTTCTGAAGGTTGCCGCACAATCGATGAATTGCTGGATTAAGATCAGCCCTTCTATTACTTGCCGATTTAATCAATCGTCCGATGTCGTATTTGCTACCTACCAGCACTGGGGTGGCCGGGATGAACTGAGCTGAGCCACTGATACTGAGACCGCCAACGACGCCCCTCAGTTGCGTAGTCTCCAAAAGCCCGGCAGCAGCGCCAGATGGGGTGGAGAAGCTCCTTAGATGGTATGTTAGAGCAAGCTGGTCCTTCCAAAAGGCCTGGTCAGGAAAGAAGCATTCCGTAAGACGAGCGGCATCACGGGTTTCCAAAGCAGCATTGAATGCATTCAAGGTGAACTGGGCTTGTTTTGTCGGTTCCTCGCCACCCATGGAACCCTCTTGCACGGTTCCAGGGGCGATCACAGGGAGAAGATTTTGGGCCATCATCTTCCGCAGATCCCCGAGCGGGGGGTATTCGATGGGAGCCTTGACCGGTTCCATGGCTTTGGTTCATCCTTGCGTCAGTAACGCTGCCGGCATTGGAGGTCGAAATCACCTACCTGCAGTCATAATTCCGTGTCAGTAGGGAGTGAAGAGAAGCTAATGTTGCATACAGCAGGTGAATCTTGGGCTATCAGACGCCCGTAATGAGGGAATTGGACATAAAGTAGTATCTGCGACGGAATCTGACCGTTGCAATCGGCAAGCGCAACGGCAAGCGGGGACAAGAATCCTTCTGCCATACTGAAGTGCGTTGCCGTTGAAGAGCCCCTCTTTGGACCCCTTGCAAGTTCTCTCTTTCAGGGTATATTCCATTAGCGTGCAAGGGTCGCGGACCAGAACCCGCTTCCGAACTGCTGATTCTGGTACCTGAGTCGCGTCCCCGGCGCCAACATGAAGCTGTCGTCGTCCTCGGTGGAGTATGCTAACATTTTATGGCACGAGATGCGAAGAATTATTGAACACAGAGGGTATGCCATGCACCCGCAACACATATCGATATTAACAGTGTTCCGCAACTCGCCGCTTTGGGCAGAACAATTTCCAAATCGAGCTCGCGGGTGCCGACACGCTTCAACCGTAGATAAATCTCTTGTAATAATTGGGCCAGTCCCATGTACCAGGAAATAATGCTTTCCTGCAGGTGTTTTTGCCCGCACTTGGTACTCAAGCACTTTTGCATCGTTGACAAGGCACAAATTACGCGGGCGGGCTTGTGGGTGATCTATGCGAGAGGAAAACTGTTATTCTCTCTCGAGGATCTTTCTTTCACTCAAGCTCTTGTGAACTCAGATGACATATCGTACTGTTGCGCGGGATAGCGTGGCCGCCGTTGAATCTTTCGCTGATGACACTTAAGTGAATGCCACTTTGCTACCACGCTAATGCACTCCTGCCAATACTTTTCTCTGCCCCGGAGGCTTCCTGAACCCGTAGGTTCTTGACGCCCAAGCACAATTTCCGTCGGAAGAAACGGCCCATTGATCCAGAATTTCGTGTCTGCGGGCAGAGGAGGCCATTGCGTGCCGTATTCGTCGAACATTGCTTTCTCAGCAAGGAGGATGTCCTGCCAGATCTTGGGGATCCAGCCGTTGACAGCCAACACAACGTCTCCAAGGGTCACGTATGGCTTCTCCTTGGCCTCCACGTAGAGCTTTGGCGGCTGCTTGTATAACAAAAAAGGGTGCTCCTTGCACTCCTCGCAAATACAGTATTCGTTGGTGTCTCTGTCTTCGCTGCCAGGCTCAAACTCATGCTGCTCGGACATGATTTCGCATTCGCTCATGAATTCCTCCAGGTGGTCGACACAAACAGTCAAACCAGAGACAAGAGGGTATACGGCGGGTAATGATGCAATGGGATGAAAGGTTGTTGGCTCGTCGTTTAGCCCGAAGATGGCGAAAGGCTGCCGTCTTGCGAAGGCCTCGGGAGGGGGCGCAGTGATATCCAAGACCGCGATGTCGCGGAGTGGTCCGGGGACGGCCCACACAATGAGTCCGGCTTCTGGGCACAGGTGGTATGTTTCAAGATCTTCAGATCTCGGCAAGGTCGCCCCTTCGGTCACCTTGGACGGCTCGTAGATATGCTCTGTAGCAGGTGGCGTTTGAGCGGACATTGTGGGTACTTGGGATGGGCAATCGCTTTGGTGTCTGAAGCGTTCGACTGTGGCCGGCTGGTTGACTGTGGCACAACTTGGAAGAGTATGGTGCGGTCAGACATGAGCTTAAATAGGTACTACACGGATTAGTTCGGCTAACATTGACAGGGGTATATAGACATTATCCGCCGCAACCAGATTTTCTTCAGGTTGGTTCACCCCATATCCCTGTACGCAAGGGTAAAGCGGCTGGAATTTCAGGCACCCCAAAACAATTTCAATGCTTCCCTAACCACAACAATCAGTACCTCTGTCTTATCGACATCTGGCTGTATATCACAGGGCTGTGAAGGATACACATGCAAGTATGGATAGACGGTACCTCTGCGTGCCGCAAGGCGAGACGTAATCAAGGGGGTTTTAGGTATCAATCCGAAGTTCGGACACCCTCGTCTCATAGCATCACTCACTCCAGTAGGTGAGGTATGTTGCGTGAAAGAACAGAGTGTATACGGTGATTAGAGAACCGAAATTATGTACAGGAAATTTCTATGCTCTCTACTATAGTCCTTTCACTCCCAATCGGCTGATTGAGTCCTGTTGGACGGGGTTAAGTCTCTGACCTGGACTGAGTGCGTTGATAGGAGCTCCTCCACGGTCACCTTGTTTGCCCAGTTCAAAAACTGGACGATATCCAGCGTGCTGGCGTCGACCTTGGTCACGTTGGTAGACCTTGCCACCTTCGGAATCACCTCACGGTCAACAATCTCCGTTCCTGCATCGTTGATGATGACGCGGGCCGCAGGGTCTGAATAGCCGCCGTTAGACATTCTAAAGAAGAACATGGCAACCTTTGTGTCGTGCTGCGAATTTGGGATGTTAAAGGTGTTTTTCAAAGTCCAGCAAAGGCCGCCGTGTATCTGGCCTTGCCAGTTCTGCTCCCCATGAATTCTGCAGCCTTTACCGTCACCGATAGCTGCGCATCTAGTTTTGGTGGACTGGCTTTGGTGATTGAGTCCGTCGCCGCCTTCGATCCATTTTGCTGCAGGGAACTCATCGCAGCTGTACTTGAGCCCCGAAGGCTCGCGGTTACCTCCGGTCGGCGGCTGCCAGGCTTTGATCGTTAGATCGACAGGGATGGAGGCGGGGGACTCGAGCTCGGTATGGTGCCACTTCCCCAAGTAGGCCGGATACTTCGACCTCATGACGGTCGGCTGATCGCTTTCAGGGCAGCTGTGAGAATACTTCCACGAGGTTCCCTTCTGAGGGCAGACTGCTTCCCTGCGGTGTTCGTTTCCCCGGATCGGCACGAAGTCATAGGTGAAGGCGGTCGGCCAGTTGCGGTTCTGTCCAGCGGGCGAGTTGAGATAGTTGCGAGCGTTTTGACAAATTGCGGGCATCCAGTAGCAGTTGTACTCTAACCGGACAGCCTTGCCGCTGAATCCTACCACGTCGAGCCACGGCCCGGTGTTCTCAGGTCGCCATTTTGGTACGGGGTTACCACTCGTGCCGGCGTGCCACGTCCAGTCCTGGTTGTACTGGGCTTCCACCGGCATGAGATGCAGTGCGATGCCGAGAAATGCAATGATAAACCAGGACGACATGTTGCAATGGATTGCAGTTGGAGAAGGAGTGGATTGCAGTTCGAGAAGGAGTGGAAGGGTTTAAGTGGAAACGAATGGGCAAATAGTTGAGCTGCTGGTGCATGAGTGAGTGAAAAGCGAACCGATGGCATCATGGCGACTGTGAAAGACATATTATATACAGAAAACCTCAATTTCTTGCGAATATCTGAGGACGAACCATCCCGCCCGAGTGATTAGCCGCCGGTTTCCCTCATCACAACTATCGCCGTCTTGAAGCCAAGCCATGGGTCCCTTCCCGGGTATCCTCCGTCTTGGCTTTCTCAAAAAGGACCCTGGCGCCGCAACAGGGGGTTTCTGTCTCTCAATGCAACCTCGCACCAACAGCATGGATGCAGTCCTGACTAAATGGACCTCCATGTCGATACGGCCCGTATTTGTAGAGTTGACAGATCAGATGGAGAAGATTAAATAAACTAAAATGACTTGCAGGCAACTGCTTTGTCGCAGTGTCTACCCTGCGAGCTCTCCTAGGCCTTGCTGCTTCTGCCTGCATACCCTGCAGCATTAGGGTCACGATTCGTGGGCTTTGAGATGGGTAGCTGACCAGAGAATACGTGATCTTGTTCTAGAGCTGCACATCCGCTGTGTCATCGTTCGTGATCGACTTCTTATAGCTGGTATTCGATTGCGTGTATTATGCCTGCGTGGACAGCATCTGAAGTGTATCCAAACCTTGGAAAACGCATGCAAAGGACCACTGGAGGCGCACAAAGTCCGTGCCAACCAACTTGAACGCCCCTGGAACTTGGAGCGGTTCGTCTCCTCTGTACCGCCAATCAATGACAATTCGGGCTCCAAGCTTGACCAAGACCCGCTAGCGGAAGATTTGACGACGTTCGAAACGCACGCAGGGCTTGTCTAGCCAGCACGCTCCCTGTTCTTCGGAGAATCGCAGTTACGCGCGGGCTGGAGACCTACACCAAAGGGTACATGTATCCACTCTCAGTGTCCATTTTGCTCCTTCGACATCTAGGCAAGACGCTTTCTCGCTTCAAAATGTCGTTCAAGGACTCCTATACTGGTTTGATGGCAACTTCAAAGCTGGGAACGGGAATGATAGATAGAGAACATGGCTTGGCAAGACATTCCGTGACTGAGAATGGGGACAAGAGTGGTTGAAAACGGTCGATTTTAGCAGTAGGATACAGGGTAAGATTGCAGGAGACGTTTGTTTCTAATCATAAATGTTTTTGGAGTGTACCCTTCACCCCGTGGAAGAAAGTCGAGTTCTGTGGCCTGTTCTTTTTATCCTCACCGTATGGTGAGCGCTTCGTCTGTTTAGTACTCAGTTTCAGCCTTGCGCATAGGTACCAAGTAATTTGGTTTGTTGCTACAGAGTGATTGTCGCGTCTCTAGACTTTGAATAAAGCTCCCGACGGGTTGCCATTTTCAGGGGGCCCTATGGCTTGCTAGGGGGGTCTCCTGGCGACATCTTCACACTTGGTTTGCCAGAGGCTTACTGTCACCCAGTTGCACCAATAAAACCAGGCCTGCGCATTTCAACAACCTGGCCAAGAAGCTTCGTCTCACACCAGCCTCTACGTGTGTACTGATCTCTTTCTCTCAACGAAATATTCGGCTTCGTCTATCCAAAAGCTTCTAGCAACGGTGGTCATTTTCTGCGAAGTTACCGGCAAGCTCGACCGGCAGTTTCAGAAAAAGAGACGGCATTGAGCCATCCGTGGCGGCTAGATACGCTGTTGTTCATGATCAGCTCAGCCTCAAGGAGCCTACTATATCTCAAAAGGGCCGCTTTGAAAAATGCGTGCTGTATTTCATTGTAGTAGATATCAACACTGTTGAACGTTAGCAAGATTACCGGGAATGTGATCAGAGGGTTTGCTGACGCAGGCACCAAACTAGGATATCTGAATTAGCAAATCAGTCCATCTCGGGCGGTGGCAAGTATGCGACTCACACCAACGGCGTCCTTTCCAAACTTGCTTTTTACACGATTGCCGTTGCTGTCCTTGGCAGCGCATTCGCCTGAGAATTTCGTACACTGACGATGGATAGGAAATCCAGGGGCGAGACCAGGGTCAGTAGTGAACCAATTCGGAAAGGCACACTGCATATGATTCAGCAACCAGAGGTTTTAGGTAGTTCAGCCTTGATTTGGAGCGGTTATACGCACACAATATACATTCTGACTCTAGTAAATAGTTAGAATCGCGTCACACAATAGATGATAGATTCGAAAGCTCACATTATCACAGCTGAGGGCCGGGCTTTCATAAGTACCGTGGTTGCAATACATGTCGAACTGTGCGGCGGTCGATCCTGCGAGCATCGCATGATGCAGGGCGGAAACTCTCACCATCTTGCGACTATGTTGGTCTGACTTGAGGCTGGCGTTTCCTGCAAGCTGTGTGGTAAGAAATGGAGTTTCTAGTGGACTAGGTGATCATGATAGTGAAGGCAGATTGGTACTAAGATTATATACAGAACCTACTTGGAGGAATATCCGTTTTAATGATGCGTCTTTTTGAAGTAGTGGAACTCGGAGGCTTAACAAAACCGACGCCGGTGCCTCGGTCAATAACTTCCGCTTCTTTGCGAATACCGAGGGCGTTATTTAGCCGAAGAACTCAATTATGTTAGGAATAGATGCTGTCCTAATACCGACTGCAGTTGTTGGCTCATAAAACACGAGTCAAGACAGGGAAGTAAATAATTACCTGCTTTGTAAACGAGTTAGCAGGTAGTCAAGTGTGCTGTCAAGATGTGATTCACAGATTGCGAAACCCGACTGGGACTTATGATGTTGATCGTTTCGACTCACCGACTTTCAAAGCGCAAGCTTGCTAGAAGCTGCCCACGTATGGAATAATAAATCTAGGTAAAGCTTGCCAAGGATTCATTCAATAAAAAATAGCTAGATGTCATGAACCTGCGGACGGGTTTTACCTGGTGAGTGAATCATTTGTATGTGGCAGAGAAGAGCCTGGAGTTGCTCGTTTGCCAATGTTCACAGACGTCAAGAACAGAGCTAGACCACCAGAATCCCATAGGGGAGATGTCCGTAATATGGCAAACTATCCTTAGTAGAGTCCGCAGAAAGCTGCAAGGTTCACTTCTTCATTGTTAGAGATGAAGGTGTTGGTCCTGAGTCAGCCACTGAAGAGGGCGTAAAACAGACCCAAAAACATACTGCTAGTATCTCTAAAGATAAGTATGCATCATGTGTGCTTATTGGAGGCTATAACGAAGGGAGAACCCCTGAGCGGGCTAGGGGTGCATCGAGGATGGTGCTCGCTCCGAATTTGGCGCCTCAAGGTTGCATCTGGCCCAAGAGCAACTTGGGGGTGAGGAGGTGGTGACATCGGAGGCCAGGAGGCCAAGATGCCATGAAGGATCGGAACGCAGACTATTGAGAAGGAAGTGAGTTAACATCAATGCCCGAAAGATTTAAGGCCATGGAGAATTTTGTATTTGTCTCGTACTCACACCATCGATCTGCAGGATAGATTGGTAGGGGAGCGGTCGCAACGCGTATGGTATGTAACAATAACTTGATTCTCAACATAAACACTGTCATGTTTTGTACCACGGGCCTGGAATATAGCTCATGGACGATAGTAGACTTGTCAAGATAGTCTGCGGTCCATGAGCCTCGAAGCTTATTGAAGAAACGACCAGAGCTGAATCGTATAGTAGCATGTATGGCGGTACAAATCTCAACACCTTCTGTCTCAGAAATTTCCAATGCTTCTGACAGCGTTTGGTTCTTAGGTAGGGCACTGAGTACAATCAAAGTTTTATAGACATAAACTGGCAGCAGGAGGAGAAGAAGAGTTCATCGAGAACAGCAATACCATGAACTTGATACATCATTAAATTAAATCAAAGTCTGATACCAAATCATGTTACCCCTCATTACTTCTACTTATTTTCTGTTTGAATTGGTATTAACACAGCCACCAAGAAACGGACATCGAATCCAGCGTAAAGAATTTGACACCTGCCCAAGAGCTTGGGCAGTATGTTTATCTCTCAGAGCTGGGTCTCTCAGCTGGGAGCAGTCACAAATCCCTTCGCCATAACCTCCTGAATCCCCTTTGCCCACACATTGGCCATCTTGACATATCCTCCATCATTCGGGTGTCTCGTATCGTTCAGGTCATTAAGTGTGGGTGCATCTGGACTCCGCATATCGACAAACCCAAACTTTGCACCGGATTGTTGGAACTGAGCTGCCACTGTGTTGTACTGTTCGTTGATCTTGACACGGCACGCATCTTGCTCCGGGACCTTGTTGGCGAGGATCGATGTCAGGATTACCGTCGATCCGGGGCTTTGTTGGTAGATCTTGTTGATCATCGCCGTAACGTTGGCTCCAGCATCTGGAACCTCCCCGCCTTTGTTGCAGTTGTTTGTTCCAGCATCGACGAGGACCAAGTTCGGCTTTAGCATGGGAACGGCTTTGTCTGCCGAGTCCGCAATTTGGGCGATTCTGAACCCCCCAGTCGCTTCGACAGCATTGTCTGCAAAGTTGCCGTTTGTTCTCGTGCCGACATAAGATACAGTCATTCCCTGGGCGACCAAAAGGTCTTGCAGGTCTTTGCGATAGCTGTTGCCGGTGGTAGAGCCTGTACCGAAAGTGACAGACGCACCGAGTGCCATTATGCGCAGCGGTACAGCTGGAGCTGGTGGTGCCTGCCGGGGAATGTTTGGGGCCGCGAGCGCCCCGATACCGCCCAGTAGCGTAACGAGAGAGATGTGCATCGTTGATGAATTTGTCCAGGCCAAGCTGGTCGAAGAAAGGAATGACAGACTGAAGATGTTCAACACGTGAAAGACAGTTGCGAATCATCCAAAGGCGTGGATTTGGACATTCAGCTGTACTTATTTGATTGCATGAGCCCATGTTGAGGCGTCCGTGCTGTTCTAAGTTGGGCTGATCTCTGATACTCGCACGGAACCGGATGCGGTTTCACTCTGGCTTGCAGTGTAACAGTCCAATACCATTCATCGCTCAGCCCCACTATGATCTAGAAACTGGACAGTAGTTCGGGACGATGGAAGCTTGGTGCAGATGATCGCCAGGCACCGCAAGAGGGTTTAGGTCACTCGCAGCTGAGACGACCGGGGGTTGCCTGCAGGAACAGCTTCTCGAGGCACCCATCAGTGCCAGTAACATTGAACGTTTGCCGAGATCCAAAAGCTTGTATTATTAGAAGAGGTGTCTTTTCCTCTATTGGACGATCCTTCGTGCCTGTTATGAATGGCGAGTCTGTATGTGGCCAGTCAGAAGAGCAGCAAGGGCGATAGTTAGGTTCTAGGAACTGGTCAGGCGGCGAGCGAACTTCCCCTATCACTTGTATCCTTCCGTTGACAAATCTTTAAACCTAGTGGTAAAACTGCAACTATCCACGCGTACCTAGGCCTGCTCTCGTGGTCACCTGGTAGAATTCTGTACGGCTTATCGCATAGAACAACCCATCGAAAATAACGCGAGTGCCGCCCCAGCAATATGTCAAGTACGAGGCATTCGCACCCGAGGCTCGATTTGCGATGTTCGCCAGGATGAAGACCCTGGGCCAGCAAACGAAAAAGTCCCCGTATTTGTGGGAGCATTCGCAAGGTCTTTTGCGTGTGGAAAGCCACAATCTAGACTGTTTAGCTGAGCAATCACCGCAAGGTTCCTCCAGATTCACACTCGGCTCGTCACGCGAGTGGCTACATCTCCCCGAGTTCCTGCAGAACATGAAACTTGTCACATGCCAGTTCGTTTTATGTCAGGGGCCGCATGGATTGAAGGTGACGATCAGACGGAAAGCTGCTCTAGTTCAAGCCGAACTAGCCGAGCAAAACGTGGCAGAGATGCAAGACATTGAAACTCAATTGCATTGATGATTAGCGGTGCGTTATCGCCTTGATTGTCGAAGTAGATCAGTCACTACGCTGTCGCCGCCTTCACCATCATGGTTGGCCAAAGCTGTTTTTTTTGTTCGGTTGGGGAACATCTAGGAATTGCAATACTTCTCTTACGACCAAAGTCATAGTCTCCTGGGATAACTCGTTCTACCCAGCTGTTCTTATTCTTAAATGCTCTCCAAAAGCTGGAAACTGGGATGACTCATTACTCCGTGGGACATCAAACAAGACAGTACAATATCTTCGGATTTTGCTCAGAGTGCGCTGCAGCTTAACAGTTGAAAAATCATGCATCTGCCCACTCAACGGCCGCTGTTACCAACTTGCCGTGACGCTGATCCGACTTCGCACGCCTATGGAGCATGGATTAGTCCTACCGACATGGGCCCGCGAAGATTCAATGAGCGGGTGCAACTGCGCAATCCGGAATGCGGGGGCTTAGAACTGTGAAGTCCGTCGTAGACCCCGACTGGTCCCACAAACTGTGTTGGTAACTCTAACCGGTGTTTGGACGAAAATCCAACTTCATTGGAAAAAACGGTGAACTCCTGGGGACAAGCTTATCGAATGCCTGTCAGTCAAAATCAACCAAGCGGGGGCCAGGTGGAACCTTCGACATCAAGACCAACAGTTGCGCCATTTGGCATTTGGAGAGTCGTATGCTCTCGCTGTCAGCAGACTCAAAGCCCGGGAATTCCCCGGGCAAAATGAGTCCACATATCCACCAAGAGAACCACCCCCAACCTTGCTTCGACCGCGGTTGACGTCGTGGCGGAGAGTCGCCGATGCGGAGGGCGCGGGGTAGGTCGGAGAGGACCCGCCGGCAGTCGTCAGGTTTGTCAATTGGCCAATTGGTTTGTTGATTTATCACCCCAGCCATCCGAGTTAACATTACGATAGTCATCGGACTATTCTCCGATCTCGCCAGTCAGAGCCGGTAAATGTCGAGTCATGAATCCACAGTCTGCATGTTGTCTCCATGACTTTTTGTGAATAGGACCGATTGAATGAGGTCCATTTCGGGCCCTGCTTCACCGGGAATGACGTTGATCGGGTACAGTCACCGAAAGAAAACAACGGAAGCCCGGTTTCAATCGCCGGGTGCCATCACGGGAGGACTTTTAAGAGCCGGCTGTCCCCATACCATCAGGCGAGCTCACTTCTTGTTGGCCCTCACCGGCATCTCACAGCGATCTCAAAGGCTCCCCGAACTTGCAGTTCAGTTAACACCAGCCAGAGATCCAAGATGAAGACAGGCGTTCTCCTTGCGGCCGCTCTCAACGGCGCCTTGGCTGCCGCGCAAACCAACGGGTCTGCTCCGTCGGAGGTCCCTTACTACGGCCGTAGTCCTCCGGTCTACCCCTCTCGTAAGTGTCACTCTCACAACAGGTCGTGGTAAGTTTCTAACATTTCTCAGCCGCTGGTAACGGCACCACCAACCCAAGCTGGGCGGCTGCATACCGTCAAGCTCGAGCTTTGGTGGCAGACCTGACCGTCGAGGAGAAGGCGAACATCACCCGAGGATGGACCGGTACTTGTGTTGGCAACTCGGGCGCGATCGAACGCCTTGGCATTCCATCTCTCTGCTTTGCGGATGCTCCTGATGGAATTCGGGGTCAAGAGTTTGTTTCCGCTTTCCCGGCCGGTATCCATGTCGCGTCTACCTTCGACAAGGCCTTGTTGTACAAGTACGGCAAAGCACTTGGTGACGAATACTACGGCAAGGGAATTAACGCTGCTCTTGCCCCTTGCGCAGGCCCCCTCGGCCGAGTCGCTCGCGGAGGCCGTAACTGGGAGGGACTTTCGAACGATCCCTACCTTGCTGGCGCCGGCATGGGCGCAATCACCCGTGGAATTCAAGATGCGGGCGTTATCGCCACAGCAAAACACTGGCTGTTGAACGAACAGGAGTACCGTCGTCGTATCTCTGACCTCGGCGAAGCCATCAGCTCCAACGTTGATGACCGTACGCTCCATGAGCTTTACGTTTTCCCCTTCATGGATTCTCTCAAGGAGGGTGCGGCATCTGTTATGTGCTCTTACCAACGCGCCAACCACTCATATGGCTGCCAGAACTCACACCTCTTGAACGGTGTTCTCAAGACTGAGCTGGGCTTTGAGGGTTACGTTGTCAGTGACTGGGAGGGTCAAATGACTGGAGTGGCCTCCGCAAACGCTGGATTGGATCTGGTCATGCCCGATGCTGGCTACTGGGGCGACAAGTTGGTC
The DNA here is from genome assembly GCA_027406125.1 of Colletotrichum tropicale. Taxonomy (NCBI): domain Eukaryota; kingdom Fungi; phylum Ascomycota; class Sordariomycetes; order Glomerellales; family Glomerellaceae; genus Colletotrichum; species Colletotrichum tropicale. The sequence continues at coordinate 6,898,175 of JANVYH010000002.1, forward strand.
GAGGCAGTCAACAATGGCTCCGTCACCGAGGACCGCCTCTCGGACATGGTCACGAGAATTCTGGCCAGTTACCACTACCTGCGCCAGGAGCATGCTTTCCCCCAGCCTGCTATCCACTCCAACTTGCAGAAGGCCTACCCCGTCGACGTTCAGGCCGATCACTCCAACTTGATACGTCAGATCGGCGCCGCAGGCACTGTTCTCGTGAAGAACGTTAACAAGACCCTGCCATTCAAGAACCCCAAGTTCCTTTCCATCTACGGTTACGATGCGACAGTCAAGGCTATTCCTTGGGAGAACCCTTCTCGCTACGGCGGCGGCTATGAGGTCAACTTTGGCTGGGAAACATTCAACGGCACCCTCATCACTGGTGGTGGTTCTGGCGGCAGCACTCCCCCATACGTCGTTTCGCCTTTCCAGGCCATCCAGGAGCGCATCGCTAAGAACAAGGGTATTCTTCGCTGGGACTTCTACTCCGAGAACCCGTCCCCCCCTTACGTCAACTCTGAGGCTTGTCTCGTGTTCATCAACGCGTACGCCTCGGAAAGCTTTGATCGCCTGAGCTTGACCGATGAGTTCAGCGACAACCTCGTCAAGAACGTGGCTGCCAACTGCTCCAACACCGTCGTAATCGTTCACTCTGCAGGCATTCGCACTGTCGATGAATGGATCGAGCACGAGAACGTTACCGCTGTCGTCTTCGCCGGACTTCCTGGTCAGGAGAGTGGTTACAGTCTGGTCGATGTCCTCTGGGGAGACGTGAACCCCTCTGGTAAGCTTCCTTACACGGTTGCCAAGCTTGAGTCCGACTACGGCGACCACCTGAACTCGAGCGCTTCGGATGACTACTTCCCGGAGAGCAACTTTACCGAGGGACTGTACATCGACTACCGCTACTTCGATGCCCAGAACATCACTCCCAGATACGAATTCGGCTACGGCCTCTCGTACACCACTTTCGAACTCGCTGATCTGTCTGCCGGCCTTACTGCCGCTGCCGACACGGCCGAGTACCCCGACCCCGAGATCGCCATTGTTCAGGGAGGACATCCATCTCTTTGGGAGACAATCGCTGTCGCCAAGGCCGCCGTTACCAACACTGGCGATGTCGAGGGCGCTGAGATTCCCCAGCTCTATGTTGAGATTCCTGGTGGCGGTGAAGATACCCCCGTCCACCAACTTCGCGGATTCACCCGCATTTTCCTGTCCCCGGGACAGACTTCTCGTGTGTCTTTTGAGCTCACACGACGTGACCTTAGTGTCTGGGACGTTGTAGCTCAGCAGTGGCAACTGCGCAGGGGTACCTACACCCTTTGGCTGGGCAATTCCAGCAGAAACCTGTCTCTGAAGACGACTATTGAAATCAAGTAATTGGTAATTAGAAACAGGCAAGAGTTACTGTCAATGAAGTCAATGTAATTTCACGAAGCTGTTCTGTGAAGTGTGTTTGCATGATTTTTGCAAACGTTCAATATGCTCTGTATTTGATTCGTGTCGCCAGTCAGTCAATATGTGCTGGCGCCCATCGAGGTTTGGTCGCACACTCTCCAGGCAACGAGAGCAATCGGAGATACCCAGTCAAAGTTCAAAATTACCCCGGGGAAAGTAAGGCGTATGCTAGTTATGATTACGGAATTATCTAGCAATTATTCTGTAAAGCCGAACTGCGCCAGGCTTGGTCAGTCATCATAGGAATGCGAATCATCATGCTGTGCCTAAGCACATGTTCGCCCGCACTGATAAGAAGAACCGCTGCTAAGTTTGGATTATTCAGCTTAAAGGGGTCCCGAAAGCCTGAATTGTTGTGGAGCGCACTCACAAACACCGTGACCCAGAGCCGGAGGGACGGCTCGGCGCTAGTCAAGCCACCTAGCCCAACACAAGGCCCGCGGCCATCGTTCGTCCGTGGAAATAGTAAGGCATCCTGGATACCAATCGTGAAAGTGAGCATAGTTTGCAAGAGGTTTGAAGTGTCGCTGGTTCGTAGTTGTAACATAACAAACATGAAAATGGCCGAGACACGCTGCATTTTCATTTGAGTGAAAAGCTTCAGTTTCATCATCTTCGCACCGCACATCCGACATTGTTGAACAGCCTTCGAATCATATTATACCATTACCTATACATCACCAAAAGCTGTCAAACTTTCGAAATGGCCCGAGTTCTCATTCTTGGTGGAGCTGGCTATATCGGCTTGGCCGTCGCCCAGGCTCTCATTCGTTCTGGAAACTACACTGTCTTTGCTACCTCTCGAAGCGACAGGAAGACCAAACTACTTGCATCAAACGAAGTTAGACCTCTTATAGGAGAGTTATCTGACATCAACTTCGTCAAGGCTACTATTGCGGAAAACCGCATCGACGTGGTTATTGATCTTTCCCAAGCCTACAGTGACGCGACCACGATCCTTGAAGCTGTCACTGGAGCTGCTCAGGATAGGGCCTCCAGGCTTGCCACGGAGAACTCCATTGGGCCCAAACTTGGATTTGTCTACTGTTCCGGATCATGGGTCCATGGCTCTCCCCGCGATCAGCGTATTAGCGACACCTCGGTCCCCAGTACATTCCTTGCTGTAGACAAGCCTGCTACAGCCGTCGCTTGGCGACCGGCTCACGAGCAGGCCGTGCTGAAGTCTCGAGACATCTTAGATGTTGCCATTGTACGGCCCGGCGCTGTCTACGGACGAGGCTCTTGGGTGATGACAGCTTGGTGGGGCAAGGTGCTGGATGCAGCAAAGAGTGGCGACGAAAACACCATTGAAATTCCTGCCTACCAAGAGACTCGCACAGGAGTCGTTTGCGTGGACGACCTGGCCGATGGTTTCGTGCGAGTTATGGACCGTCTTCCCACCTTCGGATCTTGGCCTGTTTTCGACTTTGTAAGCGAAACAATTCCGATTTTGACGATCATGGAAGAGGTGAAGCGGGTTATCGGCGCCAAGGGAAAACTTTCCTACGTTGGTTGCGACGGGAATCCCTTCTTCGAGGCGCTGGCGTTGGTTTGCAACGCAACTTCAGGTCGTGCGAGGGCTGAGCTTGGGTGGATTCCGAAGCGAACAGAGTTCGTGCGGGACCTGCCGCAACTTGTTGCTGCTTGGGAGGCATCGCGGTAGTGATTCAGATGAACAGAGATTTCAGGCAGGGTACAAGTAGCATAGTTACAATAATTCGATTAATAGAATCATAAGCCCAAGCACATATCTATGTAGCCGAGAGAAGCACAATCCTCAAAATACAGCCCCTGGTTGAGACATCATGATCTCTTTGTTTGCAACAGCAAGCGTCTACAGATTTGGTGTGGGTCATGTTCCCGAGACAGACTTATCGTAGACAATCCCTTCGAAATTTAAGATTGAAGAATCCGATGCATCGAAGGAATATTCACTTATTGTATCGTTGATGAAGCCGTAAAGAAACCCATCCATCGTCGTCGCGATAGCGGAGAAGTTCGCCACCTTTAGCTCCCCAGATTCTCTCAGCTGAATGTTTGGTATGGTTTCATTGCGCGGCCCAATTGTGCGACCAGATATTGTGCCGTTAGATGAAAGGATGAGGTAAACACTTTCTGTTCAGTTATTGCGCATCGTGACGGCAAATTGTTGTTTTGACTCAGCTGCCGAGAGCTTGGGAAGCATGATCCCGTCGAGGATTTCGGAGCCTAATCTACGTCGTTAGCATCCCAAGAGAAGCAAACTTCGGTAGAGGAAGAAGATGCTGTAGCATACCGCGAGTCCAAGTATCATTTGTTCCGGCTACTGGATATGTTGCTTCGAGCATGGCATACTCTGTCGTGGCAGCATCGGTCCTGCCCGTCACTTTAGACACCAGACTGACTCTGTCTAGCTCCACACCGCGTAGTTGAGAAATGATGGCAAGACTTGTTCCGGTCGTGAGATTTGGTAAATGGTCGTCCACCGACTTTGGAACCCACTTATTGCTGTCATTAGAGACAAAAACGTGGCCGTCTGAATCTTGGTACGCTAGGAGACGGTGGACTTCGAGCCGCTGGAAGCCTTCCTCATCGTCATAGAATGATTTGCTTATTGAAGCTGCTAGTTGCGAATTGAGAGATGCCGAAAAATTTGCCGTCGCGACAGAGGTTCTTGGGTACCATTCGACACTTCCTCTCTCACTATCATCTCTGATACCATGAAGAATTCTGTCAGTGCCGAGGTAGACGACCATAGTGACACCACATCCCCAATCCGCGCACGAAAGAGCTGCCAATGGGGCGCCATGTGGAAGCTCGACTCTTTCCTCTTCCTTCGAAGACGCGAATTTGAATGTCAAGTTGACGGATTTCCATTCTGATTCAGGTGTCATTCGATAGCGTGTCATCAGGGCGCCGTTACCGTCCTGAAAAAGGACAGTGTGCTGCATTGACCCGTTGATGGTTCTGTTCGCGGCTGCCAGCCTCGTTGTGTCAAGAATGCTTCCTACAACTTGTGCACTCTTCGAGGGGCTTCCCCCTTTTTGCAATCCCCCAGCAACACCACCAGCGATGGCACCGACAACCACGAGCAGACAGACGACGAGTACCATAATAAAGATCCGTCGCGACAGACCACAAAACTTCCGTCCTCGTCCTTTGCTTACAGCATCGGTGTCCGAACTCGGTGGTTGCCCATCTGATAACTCATAACTCTCCCCTGGAGGCTTGGGATGTTTTTCCGTGTTTGGTTGAAGATAGCGACCTTCGTCGTCCCATCTGTTGACTCCGTGAGTAGAGTTTACTTCAATACCAGACATCGCTTCGTGTGGTTGTCGAGGATTCCACTCGAGAGTGCTATAGCCTTGTGTAGTAGCCATCGTTCTGGGGTCGATACAGGTACTGGTTGGGATGCGTGTGTCGTGCGGTTGTGGGAGACTCCGTAGAAAACACACAGAGAAAATGTGAAAGCAGAACCAACTGTCGTCGTCGGTATTTATTGCATTTTTTCCCACTTCGCGTCCGCCTCCTTATGAGTACTTGGAATAAGATCAGGCTGCGGAATATTGACGTCAAGCTCAGCCCCAACTGCAGTATTGCAAAGTAGATAAGGATTGGGGTCTTTTTTGTTCTCATTGGAGGCCTTCTGAAAAGCGATTCCAAATATCTCAAAATGGAACGATTCTGGTCAGCACTAAGGCACGTACTCCTGCACAATTGAACGTCAGGTGTGACGATTGTTTGTGGGTTCAATGATCGTCTCTTCAGCCTGCTGAAACAGGACTCGTCAACGCAGCTGAAGGACTCGGCGAAACAACCCACATCAGGCTTTCCAACACAGTGAACTCGCCTCGGCCTCTCGATATTTCCGCAGTGTGACGTCTTTCCCCTTCACGCTTGGCATGCGCGGCCGATCGAGCACCCTGCAGACAACGCCTTTTTGTTTCATTGGTAGAGCGATACTTTTCCAGTGGCTATATATTTTACCTTACTATCGTCTTCGCTGCTATTATTGCCGTTATCATCGCTACTTTTATCGTTGCTGCTATGAATCCTATTAGTACTCCTCCATACTATTATTATCTTGGACAGGAGTCATCAAGTATTGAGTATACAGCGGCGCATTCACCAGAAACTCCGGCGGTCTCGCCTTCATTATGTCCATTTCACAACGTTCAAACGAGACTTAGAACCCATGCACTGCTTCAGGTAGACGATGTAGTAAGAGAGTGATGAGTGGGCCTAGATCCATTGATTTGAGAAGTACGGTTCAGGATTCAAAGTATGCATGGAACTTTTGAAGCTCCCCTATGCCTATTATGCAAGTATGACCGACGCTTTCTGCCGGTTCCAAAACCTTCTCTTCCTTGCTCTTTTAGCGGCAAAATCGTTCGTGCGCTTGTCGGACTGGAGCTCTTTGATCCTGAATAATTCCCCATACTCACTTTCTCGCTTCTGGCTCAGGATGTTGTAAAATTCCACAAGAACCTCACGATAGCGTGACTCGATGACCTCGTTGATGCAGAGATCTTCGATTTCTGCCTGCTCTTGAAGCGACTCGACGTGTCGTTCGGAAACTGCAGAACGTGCTTGAGCAAATATGCTCGGATGAGCCTGGCGATCTGAGAGCCATTCGGCCGTCGAAGGCTCGTCTTCACCCGCTCGGAAATGGGCAATATCGTAAAGATGATCTTGTAAATCCCTGATTGATGTATCGAGTTTTCGTGTGGCGTATTCATCCATGCAGGCGATCGCGAGATTTGAGTAAGCCATTTTTGGTGAGTCTGACTGGACAATATCGAGCGATGCGAAGACAACTTCTGGGTAAGGCGACGCTTGTGATGCAGAAGAATCCAGACTTGGACCTTCTCTGAGTATTATATGCTTTGAGACTTTTGGAGTTTTCAGGGTCTTCTCATGGCTACCAATGTTTCTTTCATGCCATTAATATTCCATCATCAGTATTCTCTGTGATACCTATGTTTTCTTGGTGACGAGGAATCTTCATCGGGCTTCCAAAGAAATTTCCTTTGGCCTCTAAGTTTGAGGTCATGGCCAAAGCTTTGGGCCAACCAAGATCTCACAAAGATTTCCAGGAAGCTGTCCAGGCCGGTCTCAAGCGGCCTCTCAGCCCTGCCAGAGGTTTCACTGATAGGACAAAGGTATTCCTATACAACAGCATTGTTCTGATTAGGCCGATGAAGAGAACAAAATTTCAGCCTCAAGCTTTGACCTCAACCTTTGAGTCACAACACTCCACTGATAACATGTGCCGAGATTACTGTCATATCACTGTTGAACTCCCCATAGCCTCTGATGGCTAGCTGCCTTGTAGAAGGCAAGTTGCTTTCTAAGCCGTGTCCAAGCCGTCAGTTTCACACCATACTTTCTTCTCATGTAAGTACATACATTAAAAGACGCCAAATCCAGTATACGCCTGCCCCAGCTAATCAGATTTCTTTGACCAGAGACTTGCAGTCCTTGGCAGTCATTGGCGCATTAGCGCCGCCTCTGCTGACTAAACCCCCTAAAATGGTTTCCCCCTGCATATCGCAGTCATCAATCTCTTTGACAACATCGCAAGAACTCAAATCCTTTGATCGTGATAGTCGTTTACACCTTGAGAAAGCCCAGCTTTTGAGACTGCAAAATGTCAACTCAAAACCACGAAACGGACCAGGATGCGAAGACCATCTACAACTACCATCGCATGGGCATGCCCCTCCGCCCCGCCTCCGCCATATTCTGCCTCTGCAGCCTGGATACACGCGTAGCTTCCCGCGCTGCTCAGCTCTTCCTCGACGGTTACGGCGACTACCTCATCTACTCGGGCGGCGCAGGGAAGCTTACGGAGAGTCGTTTCTCAAAGCCCGAAGCTGAAGTCTTCGCGGAAATCGCGCAGGGTATGGGCGTTCCGCACGACAAAATCATTGTGGAGCCCCAGTCGACGAACACTGGCGAGAATGTGCGCTTCACGTATGCATTGTTGAAGGAGAAGGGGTTGAAGGCCGATAGCTTCGTCTTGGTACAGAAGCCTTACATGGAGAGACGCACTTACGCGACATTCCGGAAGCAGTGGCCTGATGCGCAGACGGAATTTACGGTCACCAGCCCTATGTTCGGGTTTGAGGATTACTTTGACGCAGAAAACCCCAAGGAGCTGGTTGTTAATATCATGGTGGGAGATCTTGTAAGGATTCGGGAGTATCCAGCAAAGGGGTTCCAGATTGAGCAGGAAATTCCTGAGGAGGTCTGGGAGGCCAACTCAAGACTCATCGCCGCGGGCTATGATGGACATCTCCCGTAGACAGACACACTAGTTTGGCTCTTCAGTGTGGTCAATCAATCACTAGCGCAATCTTCACTTCGATGACTTGCAGATTACAAACATTGAAGTCATGTTAAGATACTGGGCCCAGCAAGGGCGTGGGGTACGGGCGGTTAGTGGGATGTGGGAAAGCCGGCCTGTTGTGGGATGAAGTTAGGATGAGCCCTTCATAGGTTCCTAGCCTCAGAACGGCAATGAGACGACATCTGATTCAATTGCGTCAACTGCCGGTCTTGTACAGTCTTTTGATGTTCCGTTTGATGTACTATGCCCAAACTTCCGATATCTAGCAGGGCAACCCCTTCTTGTTTACTCGTATACAAGTTTCAATCGGCTCAATGAACATTTGATCTCCAATGTCTTGGCGGACTTACGACGTCTCATCCCACCAAAGTTTGCTCTACTCCGTACTTAAGGTTTACGGTAATCCGTGCGCCCGACTTCAAACGATTCCTCGTTACGGGGCTGGCTCGTGAACACTTAAATCTCTAGGCCATCCTACAGATTTGACACACGGCAGCTTGTCGCGTTCTACTGGTTGGAGCAAGTGTGCTGTTCGACATTCATTCTAGATTCACTCTTTTTCTTCGTATTGCCCTTGACTTTCTCTCATTAGCAAGGGCGAATTCTTGCATCATGATTCGAAATGCTCTAGGCCGTGGGGCTAAACGGGTCCGGGCTCAATCAGCCCAAGCCGAAGCTCCCCAATTTGCGGAGGTCACCTGGTGGAAGGACCCAGGGTTGAGAAAGTTGTACTTTTGGTGTGCCATCTTGATGGCCATGTCTGCTTCCACCGGTTTTGATGCGTAAGTAATCGTTATTCTCAATTTGGTGGATAAAACCAACATAGTCAAGCTGACCAACCACCATTACAGCAAGCTCATGAACACTTCCCAAGTTATGGATCAATGGCAGACCTCATTTGAACATCCGACTGGAGGAAGACTTGGGATCATTGTTGCGATCCTTGACATTGGATCTCTGTGCAGCTTCTGGATGGTGTGAGTCGAGCAGAAGAACGGATGTCACCGGAGAAGTTGGGCGGAACTGACGAATGACATCAAGACCTTTCTTTGCAGACAATTATGGCCGCAAGGTGCCCATAATCATTGGCTGTGTCATTGAAACCATTGGAGCATTAATCGGCGCTTTCTCGAGCAGCCAAGGAAGTATGCTTCAGTTTAAGATCCCCGAATTATTGGCAGCAAAGGCTTACCATCGAATCAACGTGACAGTGTACATGGCCGGTCGGTTCATTCTCGGTTTCGGCAGTTCGTTCAACGGAGCCGGTCTTCTCATCGCCGAGATTGCTCACCCCCAACACCGCGCCAAGATTTCTGCTATTGTCAACTGCATGTACGGCATTGGGTCCACGTTCTGCGCCTGGCTCGCACTTGGCACCATTAAGATTTCCACCGAGTGGTCGTGGCGATCCTTGACCATCCTTCAAGCGTTTCCTGGACTTCTTGTGCTGTCCCTAATTTGGTGGATACCGGAGTCCCCCCGTTGGCTTATCGCCAAGGAGCGTTACGAGGAGGCGGAGCAGATGCTTGCCAAATACCATGGAAACGGAGACAGAACAAACGAGACTGTCGCTTTTGAGTTCCGTGAGATGAAGCAAACACTGGCTCTGGAGTTCCAACATGGGAGGTCAAGCAGCTACTTGGATTTTGCGAGATATGCTGGAAACAGGTACAGAGTGGTCATCTTGATCTCGCTGGCAATGGTGTCACAGTACAGCGGTACCAATCTGTTTTCTAATTACGCCAACAAGATATATGAGGGCGCTGGTATCAAAGACCAGACGAACAAAGTGCTTGTAAGTCTCGAGCATTCTTAAAGAAGCCATGTACTGACACTTCGGTTGTGATAGCTCAGCGGCGGTCAAACATTGATGTCACTCGTTGTATCGGTCGGATTCTCCCTCACCATCGATCGCTTCGGCCGTCGGCCGCTATTCCTGACCGCCACCACGGGGATGGTTTTCATGTATATGGGCTGGACGATCGTCAGCTCCCAATACGAACGAACTCATGACCTCGCGCGGTTTGGATACCCACAGATTGCCTTCATTTGGCTCTTCAGCCTATCTTATCAAATTGCGTGGACCGGTATCATGGCCGCTTATGCATTGGAAATCATGCCGTATAGCCTGAGAGCCAAGGCGGGAGTCATCTCGACCATTTTTGTCAAGGGATTAATTGTTCTTGGGAGGTGAGTCATGAGATGCAGAAATGCCGACGTTTGCTTGGGTACAAGATACTGAAGATGACTGCCAGCTACACCAACCCGATTGCATGGGACAATTTCACAGCGGCAGGGCATGCATGGGTTCTTGCAATGTTTTATACCGTAAGTAAATAGCATGGCCTCATACCTTTCAGAGAGTTCTAACACATTTCAGATACTAGACTTCTGCTACCTGCTGTTCGTCTACTTCTTTTATCCGGAAACGAAGAGCCTCACACTTGAAGAGGTTGCTAGAGTGTTTGATGGAGACGACGCAAAGGTAGCGCGAGTGGACATTCAGGAGGTTAAGCAGGAGTTGGAGGAAGAGCAGAAGAAAGGAGCACAGGTCGACGTGAAAGCACTGTAAAATCTTGTGTTTCTGTCCAAGAAACATAGTCAGCCAAGCAGTGACCATAATGCATGATTATTCTAGAGGCATATGTTCATTAAATCTACCAGCTGTTTATTCCTCATCCGGTATGTCAAAATCCTCCTTTGCACCCTGTGCAATAGCATCGTCTGTGAGAACACGGATGGCAAGCATAGCCATACCCTTGGCACACTTGATTGCCGCAGCATGAGCCTCGTCCGTCGCCGCCGCAGCTGCAAACTTCGGGTTGTGGCCTGCGACATCCGGTGATGTTGGGATAACAAAGGCGCCGTGGAAACTGGGAACAAGGTGAGATACATTGCCCATGTCTGTAGAGGCGTTGAACGGATCAGCCTGGTGAAGCTTGATGGTCTCCCCGATAGCCGCCATGTCTTCGACGTATGTCTTGCATAACGTGTCGTTGGCGCGAAGGTTGGCATACGTCGGCGCGCTGATGATTCTGTCAGCAAGAGCAGCGGAAGATCTAGAGGTAACTTACAGGATGTAGTTGATTTCACAACCTGTGGCGGCAGCACCAGCCTCAAGACAGGCCTTCGTCCTCTTTAACAAAGCATCGGCGCGAGCAATCGTTGGGCTGCGCACGTTCCAGTTCATCCTGGTGTAGTCCGTAATTACATTGGGGACGGTGCCTCCAACTTCGATGACACCGTGAATTCTCTCATCAGACTGAATTTGCTGTCTTAGAAGAGCAACGTTGCTGTAAGCCGCAACCGCTGCGTCTAGCGCATTCAACCCCTTCCACGGCTCACCAGCCGCATGCGCCGGCTTTCCGCGGAACTCGACTCTGAACTTGTGGCTTGCAATCAGCTTGAAGCCTGCCAGGCCCGACGATCCATCCCCGCTACCGCCTTGGTGTGCTGCTGTGGGATGGGCCATAATAGCCGCGGCGACATCTTCAGGTGGGTTGAACGCGCCGGCATCGATGAGCTTCGCCTTGCCACCACCACCCTCTTCTGCTGGAGTACCAAGAATGCGCAAGCGACCGGGGATCTTCAACTCTGACAATGCCTGCGCCGCTCCCAGGAAAGCTGCTATTGATGAAGTCGCGATGAGGTTGTGGCCACACGCGTGCCCAATGTCGGGGAGGGCATCGTACTCGGCGCAGACCACGACTTGGCGGCCCCCAGTGCCAATCTCAGCTTCGAAGCTGGTTTCCAGACCATACGTGTGCCTCTTCACTGTGAACCCCTGCTTCTCGAGATAGTTGGTGATTGTTTCGTGGGCGAAAAATTCCTTGTAGGCGGTTTCCGGGTTCGCGTGGAGCGTTTTGTTGATATCATTGTGTAGCGACGAGTTCAGGTCGTCGAGATGAGAGTTGATGATAGCGCGCGCCTTTTCGAGATCGAACCCCTGCGTTGTTTCTAACGCCTGGTTGGTGGTCTGCTCGCTTGCAGGAGCAGCGGCAGGGATCTCAATGATTGACATGCTGGACGGCTGAGGATGATGTGGTTGCAATGTCAACGACGCAGAGTTCAGGATCGCAGAAGACACACTTCAAGCTGGAGGGAACTCAAAAACGGGCAAGCTCTCTTTTTGACAGATGGGCAGCCGATGGACCTCAACATACGACTCTTGCCACGTTCCAAAATAATCACGATATCTTTACGAATTACAGCATCATGAGCCGGGTGCGGAGCAGCGCTATCAATGAGCAAAGAGACAGGGATACTCCAACTGGAGAACTGGCGCAAGAGCCCATCGGCAATCGGAGCTCTCAACTTGCCGACCACCAAGACGAATCTGCAAAAAGATAGCCGACGGTCGGCAGTTTTGGCAGCATTTTCAACCTGATAAGCAATCCGCCCATCGCCTAAATGGCGGCGCGCAGGCGACGACAGCCAGCCACCTCCACTTGGTTCATCTGATCAGTCAGTCGACTTTATCTCTTGGACCTTCTTTGAGCACAAAACACAACGCTCTTGTCTCGTCGGCTATTTCGAGAGCAAACTGTTACACAACAGATATTCGCAGGAACACAGGAAGAGCCCGTTGTATATCCATCCAAACGAACCCACATCAAAGCGCATGCCCATCCATATGCGCGCCATCGCACACAAGTCACAACGAGTCGCTTTGAGAACCGCCTAAACCCGAACACCGGTCAAAGGGCCCCCAGCTCTTGGCCTCCACTCTGACGCCTCAGAATCCCGCGACAATACCGCCGACACAGCCGACCACTGCTCAGTCTTTAGGCGACCGCCAATGAGCTCTTCGCCCACGGAGCACGAGGGGAGCTCTCCTGGTGGTGATAGCAGTAGTCCGGCGACTGCAGCCGACGATGCTGCTGTGGCTTCCACGCCTGATGACCACCATGCCGCCGCAGCCGACGAACACGCAGAAGAAGCCGATCCCACATCCCACCCGGGCACGGCGTCGGCTCCGGCAATGCGCACGGGCGAGGGCCGGAGTGGACCGCGGTCAAGGAACGGCTGCTGGACGTGCCGCACGAAGAAGGTCAAGTGTGACGAGCAGAGACCCAACTGCCACCGCTGCACCCGCTTGCGGCTCCTCTGCGATTATGCACCCCGCATGAAGCTCACCAAGCGAGGCAAGAAAAGCAAGGATCGGCTGCTATCATCCGTCTCGTCGGCTGCGTCTGGAGAGGTGAGGTCGCCCGGCTTGCCGAGCTGGGCGCAGGCCGTTGCGAATCTGGACCAGAGCAAGACGCTCTCCCTCTTCAACCCGTCGGCTCCGGCTACGGGCGCATGCGCGTTGGACCTGTCGTCGGCTGACCACGAGGCAATCCGGTACTTTCGCACGAGCTTCGCTAAGCTCAATCACACCAAGAACCCGGACTTCTCGCTGTACTCCATCATGTTCGACATTGCGCAGACGGACCCAATGGTCATGCACGTGGTTCTCGCCCTGGGCGGAAGAGAGTTGGAGTTCCGCCGCAACAAGGATGCTGAAGAAGCCCGGGGCCCGAGAACGCCTCTGCAGCATTACTCGTCGGCGTTGAGGATGATGGCTGACACCATTGGTAGCGACGGCAACGACCCGCTGGATCTCGATTCGGTCTGCACAGCGTTGTATCTCATGCTGCTCTATGAGCAAAAGTATGGTGACGGAAAGTGCCAGGGTCTTTCAAACCATCTCACCGGCGCAAGCTTGATACTCCAACATCGATTCAAAGATCTGCTTCTCCAACTACCGGCCCCCTCGCCCGAGACCAGCAGGAAAAGCTTAGCCCTTACCCGGCGGGGCCAAGACGAGAACGGATCGCGGCTGTCGCTGTACTCGGCGCGCATGCTGGTCTGGATCGCCCTGCATGATGCAGCTGCAGCATCGTATGGACTAGGCGGGCAGCTGAACTGCGCTCTGCACAAAATCATGGGCGCCCTGGATGCCAGCAATGGCATCACTCGGACCGGGATCCCCAACAGTCCCTTCCAGCCGCTCGACAGCTTCGAGAGGTTGCATCGCTTCTCGAACCCGCTGTACCGCAGCATGTGGGCAGATGCGTACCCTCAAGCCGAGCTGCTGGACGACGTCGAGAATCGCAACGTGTACGCCTTTCTCGGCGCGTGCAGCCAGCTACGCTTCATGATTGCCCAGCTTGCGAACCTGTCAAACGACGAGGACGAAGCTTCACAACAACAGCGCATCATGGCGGTGGACATGACCATCCAGCAAGTTGGCTGGAAGTTCACCGAGCTTCTCGAAGTTGCAGCGGAACTGTCCATCAGCACGGACAATTCCCACCGTCTCGTCGCCAACATCCGCGGCATCGTCCCACACTACCACGCCGTCGTGCTCGAGTTCCTCCGCCTGACTCGCTTCAACGAGACCCCGATGCTCTCCACACGCCAACGCAATGCCCTCCGCGAGATCATGAACCTGGCTTTCCAGGCCTTCAAGCACGAAGGTGATGAGTCCATGACACGCATCGCGTGGCCGCTGTTCATGGTCGCGCTGGAGACGGATGACTTGCTGCACCGGGAGTGGGTGCTCAGCCGGTTCCAAGGCATGAGTCGGTTCGGTAAGAACCTCGACCGCGCTCATGTCTTCTTGAAAGAGATTATTGAGATGCAGAATAAGCTGGGTAGACGAGTTGATGTGCGCGAGCGGTTCCAGTCCGGCGAGGTGGGGTTGTTTGTTATCTGAGAACTCCGGTAGGCTGCTTGGTCTTTTTGACAGCATCCCCGCCTCTTGAGTCTCTCAACCAATGCCGTGCGTGACACGATGATCCGCCCCTTGGACGTTGGTTTCCCCGCATTGCTGAAGGATCCGGCCGGGGTCGTGGATCATGGCGTGGAATCGGCTAATGTTTAAATGCAATGTCGCGTCGGCTATCGTGTGTTATCAGCGGCTATCAGTCACGCGGCGAATTCGATGGAATAACACCACGAAGTAATCCGGACGACGTCTATCATCGCCGCGCGGAATCGATTTCCGTGGATAAGCACTTGTGCGATTCCGCATTGGGCTGGCCGGGTTCGGACACCCATCCTGTCGAGTTGAGCTGGTGTGATAACAATCACGCGTTCACCGACTTGGCTTCGATGTCGAGGTGTTGCTGATTGACTTATAAGATCTTCTTCGCCCACCGTCCCTGCGTTGCATCTGAGTCGCAGCCCGAAGTTGAACCTACTTCTTCCTTGCTCCCTTCGCCTTCAATTGTCCATAAAGATGGCGGAAAAGTTGGAAAAGACTCCCATCGATGATGTCGGCCTGGCGGACCAGACGCTCAAAGACATTGGCGAGGGGTTCATCTCAGGCCAAGGCTTGACCCCGGAGGAGGACAAGAGGATCCTCCGCAGGATTGATATGTGGTAAGTGATACCTCTGTGCTTCAATCTTAGAAAGCATTCGTTGACTTCGCATCACAGCCTCTTGCCTGTCATGGCTATGTCGTACCTCTTCCAGTTCCTCGACAAGTCCGCGCTGAGTTACACCGCCATCATGGGTCTAAGAGACGACATGGGCCTTTCCGGTTCCGAGTACTCCTGGGCGAGTAGTATCTACTACTTTGGGTACCTCGTCGCGTCATACCCCGCCGGCGTTGCCATGGTTCGCCTTCCCGTCGGCAAGATGATTGCCACTTCAGTGTAGGTTAAGCCGTTGACAATACAATTGGCGAGTGCAGGCTAACATCTCAGTCTTGTCTGGGGTATCATCTTGATGTTGACCGCCGTCTGCTTCAATGCCGCCGGCTTGCTCGCGAACCGCATCATGCTCGGTGTGGCCGAAGCAGCCATCGCCCCGGGTTTGTCCATCGTCGTCTCCATGTGGTACAAGCGCTCCGAGCAGCCTCTGCGACATGGAGCTTGGTTTCTCGGAAATACCATGGCCGGCATCTTTGGAGGCGTCGTGGCCTACGCCATCGGTCACATTGAGAGCATCGCTCCGTGGAAAGTATGCCACTTCCCTTTCCGCTCTTGTCAGCAACCGCTAATCCCATGCTCAGGCCGTCTTCCTCATTTTCGGAGGCATCACCACCGCGTGGTCTTTCACGATCTTCTTCCTCCTCCCCGATACCCCCACCAAAGCCCGATTCCTCAGCGAGGCCGACCGCATCAAGGCCATCGAGCGCGTGGCGGAGAACATGACCGGCATCAAGAGCGATACTTTCAAGTGGAACCAGTGCATCGAGGCCCTCACAGACATCAAGGCCTGGCTTCTCTTCACAATCCAAATCAGCGCGCAGATCGCCAACGGCGGCGTCCACGGGTTTGGGTCAATTGTGATCAAGGGCATGGGTTTCAGCACCCTCAACACCCTGCTGGTGCAGATGCTCGGGTCCGTTTTCCAGCTCGTCTTCGTGCTGATGGCCACCGGAGGAAGCACCTACTTCAAGAACAGCCGGACGTACTGGATGGCGTGGAACCTGGCTGTGTCGATTGCGGGTGCAGCCATGGTGCGTCAGATCACGCCCGAGTTGAAGTGGGCGAGGTTCATGGGGTACTGCTTGACGATTGCGTACAGCGCCAATTTCCCGATGATCTTGTCAATGTCTTCGGGCAACTTTGGCGGTTTCACTAAGAAGACTACTGTAAACGCCATGGTGAGTGCTTCTTCCAATTTTCTGACGACATTTTAGGACTGACTTGGACAGATCTTCATCGCGTACTGCGCCGGAAACATCATCGGCCCTCAGCTCTTCTTCGAATGGGAAGCTCCATCATACAGGTCTGGATTCCTGGCCATGCTGATCTGCTACGGCATCGGAGTTCTCACGTGCTTTGTGCTCCGATACTACCTCATCTGGGAGAACAAGCGCAGAGACAGCGTCGGAGAGGTTCTTGAAACTGGGGTTGGGGACCATGTTCCATTGAACCTACTTGACAAGACGGATAAGGAGATTCCTCAGTTCAGATATGTGTACTGAGGTATATTGCCGTTATGTAGAATGAATCTTCAGTGCATTGAATAATGTCCGGACGATGTGCGGGCATTTATCCATGAAGAGAGTGGAGTGATGGTTCTCAAGTCTCCCGATAATTAGATGAAAATATCATGATGCAATAATCCTTCATTCCAGCTCCCAGACCAGGGGCTCCTCATCCCTCATCTCCCGCCATCGATTAGTTGCCCTCATCACATCCTCACAACCTTTGAGTAAAAACCCCCATTTTGCGACGAACTTCTCGGTGACCTCCCAGCCATCCGGATGCCATGGATCCGACCAGGCTATGATACCCGGCTGATCGCTACATTGAGTGCTATTCGAGCAGCCCACGAGATCGACGCACATCTCATGGTGATCGTAGCTATCTCGATAGCGGATGGCGTTGTCTCGCATGCCTCCTGACGGAAAGATGTCGATCCAGCTTTCGTGAATTGTGGACTCTTGCAAAGCGGTAGGAAGCAGCGTGGGTGGGATCGAGGATGGGGCGGGGAACAGTGGGGTGGTATGGAGGTCTGGAGTGCAGGGGCTTTCCAGGAGCGAGTTGAGAGAAAGAATGTGAATGTTGGTGATTGTCGCTCGAAAGACGTTGTAGTAGACCAGCGGGATGAGATGGTCTCTGTACAGGGGGAACCAGTTGGCGGGGTTTCGATAGTATGGTGGAATCGTGCCGGGGGCCTTCGATTTGGCACTGAGTTTGGAGGCCGGTAGGCGACGACGCGATGAACGGACTATCGCTTGAAATTCTTGTCCGTCTGCTACCTCATGTTCATCATCAGAGGACTTTGACTGGTCTTCAGACCCAAGCTGGCGTGGCTTCGCTGGCGGGATCCATTGGAGAATCTGGATTCTGGGCTCTGAGCCAGCAGTTTTGACCGCGCTCTCCCATGAGAAATCTCCGTCATCTTGTGTCTGACTTTGTTTCTTCTGGAGAGCTTCTAGCGCTTTCTTCTTTCCTGCTCGACTAGTTCGTCACCATAACTCGTTAGCTAAAGGACAGGTTCCATACTGTGAGCTCGAACGTTCAACCGGTTCTGTCTTTTTCGTCGCTCTGCCCTGTCACGGAGACCAGTCCAATCGTCATCTGGACACTGAGCCTCCCCAGAGTGGAGCATCGGAGGGAGGACATTGACAGGCATTTTCGGGACATGGCCATGCATGGTGACTCTAGAATTCGAGGTTGACGAGGTAGTAAAGGCTGTGATACTGCAGGGTGCTTACGGCTTTTGACCTAGAATGGACATATGTGAAGTTTTAAAGTGTGCAGTTCAAAGAATGTCGCCAGTACTTATCTGCCTGAGGCTTTGGACGAGGTAGATGGTTGTGCAGGGATCAGCTGCGGCGGTGATCCTCTAGGGGCGACCCGAGTCTGCAGTGAGCTTACAACACTATTCCTCATTGAGATCACTGTCATCAATGGCTTTCACCAGCCAATTAAAAGAGATCAAATCGTTTGTTAGGCCAAGAATCTAGCCACCGAAACCAGCCGTGGCATGTACACGGGGCAACTTCATTCCGAGTGTGTCGAAACCTCCGCCGGTGTGAGCCATTTCGAAGCGTTTGCTTGTCCTAAGGCCTAGTTGTGAGACAAAGTGGGTGTTCCACGTAGGATCCATTCGCTATGGAACAGTGAATACTGAGAAGCCTGCCCGAGGGTCGATGATGGCGCAGGACCATCCGACGATGTTACAAATCATTCTTGAGATTCATTTATGTTTAGACTTTTCTATAACTACAGGTAATGATACAATCTTCTATCGAAAGAGTACGTTCTTACTCCTGCGAAGCCGTCTCGGACGACTCACCCTCTTTCTCGGTCTTCTCCTGCGCCTTCTTTTCAATGGTGGTCTGCTTCTCCCACATGGCATGGTAGCGGCCTCGCAGGGACAACAGCTCGGAATGCGTGCCGCGCTCGGCAATCTTGCCCTTGTGGAGAACAACGATCTGGTCAGATGTGGTAATCGTGGACAGACGGTGGCTGTTGGATGTGTCAGCAAGAGGAAATCTTTTCGTGGAGTAGACAAGGTGGGAGTCGACTCACGCAATCGTGATGGTAGTTCGTCCGGCAGTCACGCGCTCCAGGGCGTCCTGGATCTGTCGCTCGGTGTGAGAGTCCAGGGATGCAGTAGCCTCGTCCAGCAGCAAGATGCGGGCATCCTTGAGGATAGCTCGTGCGATGGCGATCTAGGCAATGTTAGGATGATATGTTCTGAACTTGGAAGTGAGGAATACATACTCTCTGGCGTTCACCTCCAGACAACTTCAGACCACGCTCGCCAACCTTGGTCTCATACCCATCGGGGAAGTTGAGAATACGTTCGTGAATGTTCGCCGCCTTGCAAGCCTCGAAGACGTCGGCCTCGGACGCCTTGGGGTTGGCATAGAGGAGGTTGTACATGATCGTCGCGTTGAAGAGGACGGTGTCCTGCGGGACGACACCAATATTCCTGCGGAGGCTGTCAAGCTTGAGATC
This sequence comes from Colletotrichum tropicale, assembly GCA_027406125.1. Lineage (NCBI taxonomy): Eukaryota > Fungi > Ascomycota > Sordariomycetes > Glomerellales > Glomerellaceae > Colletotrichum > Colletotrichum tropicale. Next base: position 6,917,370 of record JANVYH010000002.1, read on the forward strand.
CTTGATGTCATGGCCATCGACGGTGACGGCACCCTCCTGGACGTCGTAGAAGCGGAACAAGAGCTTGAGTGAGGTCGACTTGCCACTGCCGGACTCTCCAACGATGGCAGTCTTGGTGCCGGGGGCGACGGTGAAGCTGACGCCATCGAGGGCGGGGTCGCCCTTCTTCGTCTGGTAAGAGAACTTAACATTATTGAAGGCGACCTCTCCCTTAGGTGACGGCAACGCGATAGCATCGGGCTTCTCGACGATACCGGATGTTTCTTTGAACTGCAAGGCATCAGTAGGTTACTCTCAAGCACTGGGGAAGAGCGCTTACGAGATCAAGCATTCGCTCTGCTTCGATGAGGTTGTTCTGGAGCATGGTGTAATAGGTGCCGAAGAAGTTGAGAGGCCCCTGAAGTTGAACGAAGTAGTTGATCAAGCTGACGAACTCGCCGACAGTCTGCTCGCCAATGGAGATCTTGTAGGCTGACACAGCAACAAGCAGTGCGGTTCCGAGGGAGAAGATGGAGCTCTGCGTAAGGTTGAGACCGTTGAGGGACCACTGCACGAGTCGCTCGGCCCTCTGGTACACCACAACGTGCTCCCTGAATCGTTGCGTCTCTGGAACGACAGCGTTGTTGTGCTGCACCGTCTCATATGCCATGATGGCGTCGGTCTTGATGGCCTCCATCTCACGCATCTTCGTGGCCATGTCCCTCCTCTGCTTGCCCCGGTACTTGGCGACGTAGATAGTCAGGAAGATGTAAGACCACATGATGAAGAAGACGATGATGGTATAGAACGCATCGTACTTGACGAAGAAAAAGACGCCAGCGACGAAAATGTCAAAGACCATAGGGAACACTTGGAAGCAGAAGTTCTCGAGGAATGTGTTCATCGCAGCACCGCGGCTCAGAGCGCTGGTGACCTCGCCAATCTTCTTGTTGAGGTGGAACTCCAGAGACAGGCCCAGGACATGCTCGAAGGCAGCGCAAGAGAGCCTGCGGAAGAGAGATTGCGAGACGGGGATCCAGAGGACGGATCGCAGAGCACCGAGGATTCCCTGGTTACCCTGAAGCGCGCGGAAGACGACATAGAGGATGATTTCTCGGTAAGGAATGCCACCGTGGCCGAGTTCGTCGACGAGGGAGCCGAGCAAGACGGGAGCGAAGACGTTTACGGTCCGCTGCAGGATGAGGATGACCAAGCAGAAGACGACGATTGCCTGGTAAAGAGGCGAGTCCTTGGGCCTAGGTACAGTCAGCAGATGGACTCCATTCACAGCAGTCAGTCGCCATACCAGAGATAAGGGAAGAGAACTTTGAAGCCAGCAAAGTAATCGAGCCAACCGGTGCCCTGGACCTGTTGCCTGGGTCCAGCGGGCGGGCCGTGAGGGTGGGCGCCTCCATAATTGGCCGAGCCGTTGCCGTTCTGCAGCAGGGATTGTCGCTCTTCCGGGGTTGACCTGGGCGTTGACGGTCGCAATCGGTATTCCCGGAACGCCAGCGCGATAGACATGAACAGGATGAGTGCGATCCTGGCGAAGCCTAGGGAGGACAGAGAGTCTAGAAGGGGTTTTGACACTCGCAGGTAAGGGTGCTCCGAGAAGAAGAGGGCGGCAATCACCGCTTCGAAGAGGATGGCGACGATCCAGGCATAGGCGTGGCATGCGGTCGGCACCCACGGCCCCTCGGGATCGGGAAGCAGACCAGCCAGGAAATAGAGGAGGACCGCGACGTATGACGCCTATGTTTCGGTCAATTGATTGCATCGTGAAGATCAGCAGAGGTTGACACATACAATGTAAGCGGCGAAGGGGAAGTCGACCTTGGCCGGGCCCTCATAGTGGCCGCCGAACGCCTCACGGACGGCGACGATGGTGCTGGCAAACTGGAAACTTGTGAGCCTCGACGTGATCTTTGCCCGGATCAAGATGAAAGTCTTCTCACCAGAACAGCGGAAAGGATCAGTTGGAAGGACCAGATGAGGCGGTTGTAGAACTTGCGCAGGGCGACGGCCTTCTCGTCCGGCGCGTCCCGGCGCGGTCCGCCACGTCTTTCGCGCCAGAACTGGACGGACTGGGCCCCCAGCAGGGCGACGAAGAGACCGCAGGGATAGAGGTAGAAGGCCACCTGCAGCCCCAATTGCATCCCCGCCATGATTTTGGAGGCGCTAATTGCGATGGTTGAGCATGGAAATGGGTTTAGTTTTGATGGAAAACGGTTGGGATGGCATCGGAATGTTCTGACTGGACTTCTGTTCAGATTCTCCGACGAAGAAGCAACCTCCTTGTTCAACGCCGCGCGCACGGATGCGTCAATTACGTCAGCTTCTCCGAATTAGTCATCAATCATGTTTGCCTGTGGATGCAAAGAGTGAAAGACAGTTCTGTACACTTCTGTTTGTGTATTGACTGTCTAGTTGATGAGAAGCGTTCATTCAATGTCAACATTCAGTCGAAGTTCAATTCGGTTCTTCTCACCACTGGCAAAGTCTTTGGCCGACACTCAGTGCAAAATACATCGTGTGTGAACAGGTCTGGTCTAGGCCAAGATCGCCATACTAAATCGAAGACAGGGGCTTATCAGGCCTCCACCACCTCAGGATAGCAGAATACGAATAGTTCGGCATATTTTTTTGAGATCATTATCCAGTCAATTTCCAGGGCACTTTATGCACCATCACTGTTATGTACTAGATTAAATGGGTCAAGTGCAAACATGAAGAAATGCCACAGGCACAAAACACGTTGATCCAGAAATCTGCACCAATTGGGTCAGCAGATCGCACACCTTTTGCTGCCCTGGTCGGGCCGAGCCGTCGTGTGGTATCAAGGTTCGCAAGTGCGTAACATGATATATTGATGTGACATTTCTCCGTGGACGACGACGACGGTCTTGTCAAGCATGTATCTCGATCACCCCGCAATCGACAGCTCAAGTGGTTCTGGCTAGGCTCCGGCAATTGATTTGGCTCATGAACCGGCGTTTACTTTTTGTCAACAGCTTGACTACCGACCAACGATTCCATGATTCCACATTCATGGCATGAATCATGTAATAAGTCTGTGGATAATCTGCTGGACAATACTACGTCTTAGGAACGATTTGGTCGGTACCGATCTAAATGAGGTTTAGTGAGATACCACCCGCACGTGTACCTGTTGATCACAAACATTGGCATTGTGGAAAAGGTGAGCGGTCAACCATTCAAGTGGATAACGAATCAGGGAAACTGACTGACGCTCAACTGAACAATGACTCGCCATGGTGAACGGTGAGTGAAGCACTTGGGATTGTGAGTTCATTCTGCCGATGAATTCGGCGAAATCTCGAAGCAAAGGTCAAAAATACATTTTAAATGACATTGGGCGCACTTTGCGAGGTGAAATCACCGTCAGGCATAGCTTGAAAAACAGCATCGAGTAACGCTCAGTTCAACTTTGCGCAGAAATTTTGACCAGAGCGACGGGTGGATGGAGCTAGAGACGTGGGCAGTGGATGTCTCCATATCTCCAGACCCATACGCATCGGTGGGAAGAATCTATCAAGGGTATTGACAGCCTTACACTGTCCGTGACCTCCGATCATAAATCATCTGTCCGCTCGACACGTAGCCAAAGGGTCCAGGCTTCGTCGGTCACTATATAAGCACCTCGCACTGCCATAGCTGAAAACGTAGCCTGCCTCTCAGCCATTGCCTCATCCCACTTTGCTTTACGACCCGACCAAGTCGATAATACCCTCAAAATGAAAGCCTGCAAGGTTCTCCTCCCATTTACTCTCCTAGGCACAGCCCTAGGAGTCGACATGGCCAAGTACCAGGCCGGGTCAGGGGTCGACGCCTCTTTCGAGCCATTCCTTGAGTCGTAAGTTGAACCCGTGAAATTCTTACGTCTCCATTCACTTCAAGTACTAACTTATGTTTCCCTCAGTTTGTACGCTTTCGCCGAGGACCACACCTCCACCGACACGTTCACGGACTTTTTCGTCCCGGACACGGGCCGTCTGATTGTGCTCGAGAACACAGCGGAGGGACCGGACGCGATTGTCAAGCTCAAGCAGGCTCTGCTCCCCACAACAGGCGAGAAGCAGTGGAACCATCTGCCGAACGCTACGACGGTGCACTCGGAGACTTCTACCGAGAAGATCTACAATGTGCTCGGCGTTATCCAATCGCGATTCACCGGTGGCAACTGCTCGGTTGCATAGTAAGCACTCGCCCCCGCTCTCGGCCGAGTAGCCGCCATGACGTTGAATTACGGTCGGACTCCGCTAACAGATCATCTGCACCATATAGCTACTCTAGCCGCTTCACTGTGCTCAAGGACAGCGACGGAAAGGTCCGCAATGAGGCTCACAGCGGCTCGCTTGTGTTGTACGATGACTACGTTGTCGACCCCCCTCATTCGCCTACGAACATTCCTTGCTAAATCAACGCCCAACATATAACTTAGACGATGTACATGTGATGTAAATACGCGTGGTGGATGATGAGCTTTGGACGCTAGATATGATTGGACGAGATGCGTAGTTTCAATTGGTGTTATGAGCATGCCGCTTCATTCCTTAGAGCTATTGATACATACTACATGAACGCCAACAATTACGATATAATGACACCCTACATGCACCGCGCTGGAACCTTTGTCATGCCTACCCCTGTACAAGAGACGGCTCTCAATCCGTCTCCTGGAGGTCCTCGGCGTTCGCGATGATTACCGATCCATTCAAGAAGTGCGAACTAGCCTTCAAGTCTCAATTTCGCACCTTTATTCGCAGACCATGGCTCCCTTTTGCTGGGAATGGAATGATGTAGTCTTGGTTGAGGTCAATATCTCTTTCCCGCGTGGTATCGAATAACTCGAGCGAAGGACCCTCTTGGCCGTTGTAAACATCGTATTTGCGAATGATTGAAGCAAGCACCATCGACATCTCTTGACGTGCAAAGTTCATGCTGTTGTGATTGTCAACACGGTAGTCATTGAAACCAGTCCCATTATTACGTACCCAATGCAATTTCTAGTGCCCCTAGCAAAACCGATGAATCCTTTGTCTAGTCTGGGGTTGTCGATCCATCGCTGAGGGCGGAACTCGTGGGGATCCTCGAAAGCCTCTGGATTCATGTGCGCAATCTGTGTGGTCATATTTGTCGACGTACCTGGAGGAAGGACATACTGCTTTCCTCTGCGCTTGTCGTGGTACACTATAGGAACATCTGGCGAGACTCGAGGTAGTCTGGAAACGACGCCAGGGTGAAGGCGTACTGTTTCTTGAATGATGGCACTCAAATACGGCAGCTTCTCAACCTTTGCGAAGGATGGTACCTCTTCAGGGTCAGGAAGGGCGGCAGTGATCTCGGCTTTGACCTTCTGGAAGACGGCTGGCTTGGCGAGTAATTGATAGATGGCAGCTTGTAGCGTGTATGCTGTTGTACCCTCCCCAGCAAACACGACAAGCTGCGCTTCATGCGCAAGTCTTGGGATCGTCTTCTCCTCGTCAGGGAGCTTGCTGTTAAGTATTCCCTCGAAGATCGTGTTCTTCGCACTGTCAGGGTTTTTGGAGTTTCTGATTTCCTCAACCTTTTCGATCCACATCTATTCAAATGTGAGCCAAAATACCCTGAAGTTCAAATCTTCGGTTTTCGGCAACGTACCATCTGTTTGTCCCACATTTCTGTCAATGATGGGATGAACGTCTTCACGGCCCACGGTGGAGCTAAGGCCAGTAGCGTGCCGACCCAAGGAAAGTGGCAGAAAGTGTGGTTGAGGATGAAAAAGACGTCCGTCGACAACATGTACGGCATGGCGAAATCGCTCTTTTCCAGAAAGTGAAACGAGTCACCAAACGCGTACTCTGTAATCAAGTCGCTTGTAAAAGCCCGGAAAACGTAGTGCATAGGCAACACCTCGCTTGTTTTGCCGGCGTCTTGCATCCGCGCAAGCAGCTTTTTCAAGTGCTCTTGAATGATGGGTTCCAGTCTGCGAATACTCGCCGTAGAGAAGAATCCGCTGATGGCGTTGCGACGCCTTCGGTGCATGTCATGGTCTATAGTTGCGACGATGGACTCCGCAGCTTTCGAAGGGAACGAAAATTGGTCAGCCAAGTACAAGGCTTAAATGATGAATTCATTATGAGCTTACTTCCTGTTCGCCTGCCGGTAAAATAGTACTTGTTTGTCTTCCTCCCGGGTCCCGGAAAGATGGAGTCGATGAAGTCTGGATCATTGAAGTGAACCTCATGGGGGTTAATGCGAACCATGGGGCCTGCGGTCATGTTCGGTCATTGGCCATATCCTTCGTAAGATGTGGCAGGACGACGCACCGTACTTCTCATGCATTTGGTCAATCTTCCGGTAGTATTGACCCCCAAGCACGACATCGTAGTAGATTTCATACCAATAGGTCACAGCTGAAGTTGTTTAGCAGGACGCTCTTGTGTTGTAAGGAGATACGGTTTCGCAATCTCACCAGCGAGCTTTGGTCCTGGAATACTAGAGATCGGAGAAAGAAAGACTGGATTTGTGTCAATTTTCGTCCTGTGATGAAAATTGCCCAAGGTGTCATTTCATCCTTACGTCGATACGTGGTCAGGGAGAAGATGTACAGAAGCCACACAGCCAGAGCAACATAAAGTGTTGGTAGGCTTAACGGCCCATCTTCTCTCCATGCGCTTATGAAACTAGCCAGAAAAGGGCTCTGGCCGAAGCGGTCGAACAGTGACATGATGTCATTCATTGATGAGGATGGCGCACAATATGCCACGGTTGAAAGATCAGCTCTTTGTAAACCATTGCTGATTCTCTTCATATTGTACTGTTCGCTTTCGAGATGTTTGCAGCTCTGCTCAGGCACTATTCCTGATGCTGTCTGATTCTTCATGATGCAATTTAGTTCGAGACTCTTGCTGTTCTCGATCACAATTAGACGCCATATGCACGAAGGAAGCTAAAGCTGTTGACGATACTAGCCATGGAGATAACGTGTTGCCTTGATGAGCGGGGATTCTGAATCATGTAGGCATATCAAGGGAACGGCAGGAACGGGGCGGCCCGGGGTTGAGCCGTTGATTACATTGACCCCGGTGAGCACGCTATCATGCATGGTCAGCAACATCCACCGCCAACACCATGCTTAAGTTCAGAGTTTACTGATTGCCAAGATGATGCCAACCCAACATCCTCCTCGGCATGACTGCTGACGCGTATAGCTTACGGTGCAGTGTTTTCTAAGGGTCCATCGGTCTCGGGCATGCTGCGTAGATGGGCGTCTGGCCGCCTTCCCTGCAAAGTTAGTCTTCAAACACGGCTCTATGCCCGTACATCATATGGGGTCAAGATTAAGGTCATGAACGAGGCAACGGTATACTTGGATGTCCACCGAATGTCACGAATGGCACTATAGAATTTGGATCTGACTCAGATGGAGTTCATGGGATTTGGATGAGCTCCTGTCTTCTCCACAACAGGATCTGGATTAGCCCAGGAGAGATGAATGGGACTACCTGCCGGACGGCCCGGAGGGATCTCGGTTAGTCCGATGAATTCCCCCAGGCTGGGTAACGACTGTTTATTCTAGCACAGACATTAGTAGGATTCGATAGCGTGTAAAACCCCTTTCGATGTGGGCTGATCTAGAGACCGTTGAACACAATGAGTAACGACCGTGAACTTGCATGTCTTCGTTCCTTAAGAAATCCCGGTTCTCACTTTTGTATCAATTCCTCTGTTTTTGGGTATCAGACTTTCTTTTTTGAAGGGACTGATCTCGTTGTCAACCTTCCATGTTGAAACTTGCGTCTGTATTGCAGATTCATCCGACATGCAGGCACATGCATCCCTTCTTCTCGGCATAGCCACGGCTTTGTCGCGTGTCTCTTCGGTCACCGCTGCGCCTTTCAACGGCTCCACGCCCCCTGCAAACTGTCGCTATCTTCCTGGAGACAGACAGTGGCCAGATCCGGCAACTTGGAAAATACTCAATGATACCGTCGGCGGCAGACTCATTGAGGGGGAACCGTTGGCGAAATCTTGTCACGGCGCTAGTTACGATCCTGACGCCTGTGCCGACATTCGGGCGCGATGGACCGAACCAGTCACATAGTCAGTCACCCCTTTGTGGACCGAGATTGCGCCCTCGAGAAGAACATCCCATTGACATTCAAAAACAGTTTTCAGGATCCTGTCAACGTCATGTCACCCTATTGGCTCAACAACACCTGCAGCCCCTATACTTCACAGAACGCATCCTGCATACTAGGAAACATTGCATCCTATGCTATCAATGTCAGCAGTGTCGCCGACGTCGTCGCAGGTCTGGAATTTGCCAGACAGAACAATGTCCGTTTGAGCATCAAAAATACTGGGCACGATTATATTGGTCGTTCCAACGGTGAAGGGTCTCTTGCTTTGTGGACGCACAATCTCAAAGACATCACGTTCTTCAACTACAGTAGTGGCGCATACACCGGTATAGCAGCCAAGGTATCTGCAGGTGTTCAATTCTTTGAAGCCTACGCTGCAGCGGCCAGCCATGGACTCCGAGTTGTTGGTGGGTTCTGTCCTACTGTCGGCATGGCCGGTGGCTATGTTCAAGGGGCCGGACACGGTCCACTAGGAGCTACGTACGGCCTTGCTGCTGACAACACGCTGGAGTTCGAGGTTGTAACTCCAGATGGGAGACATGTTGTGGCATCGCGTACAGAAAACGCAGACCTTTACTGGGCGCTGAGTGGTGGCGGAGGTGGTACTTACGGCATCGTATTATCGTTAACGACCAAGGCATACCCCGACGGACAGGTCGCGGGAGGATCACTTGCATTCGACAACACCAACGAAGAGTCTTTCTGGGCAGCTATTGAGAAATGGCAGAGTCACCTACTTCTTCTAGACCGAATACCGGGTTTTACCACTGTCTGGGGCTTTACCAATGCATCTTTCAGTATCGCTTTTGCGACTCTGCCTGGAGGCAATGCTTCCACGTTGGCTGATGCTCTCTCGCCGTTCCTCAAAGATCTTTATGGCCTCGGCATCGTCCCTTCGTCGTATGAGACCAGCGACCGCTCGACCTTTTACGAGCACTACGAGCACTACACGGGCGACATGCCCTATGGGCCATACACTACAAATGACGTCATCGGCGGCCGTCTCATCCAGCGTTCGACTATTGAACATAACGCAACCAATTTAGTTGCAGTCCTACGAGACGTCGTCAAGTCAGACCTTCCCTCAGTGCGCGTCAACGGCATCGCCGCAAACGTAACACATGCCCGCGCAGGAAACAGTCCAGGCGACAACGCTGTTCTTCCAGCATGGCGCGAATCTCTGTACTGGCTCAATGTTGACGTCTTGTTTGATCCTGCATCTTCTGTGTCAGACATTCACGGAATCCAAGCGCAGGTCAACCGGTTCCAAGATCGCCTGAAGCCTCTAACGCCTGGTGGAGGAGCGTACATGAACGAAGGCACATACGATAATGTGGATTGGAAGACGGACTATTACGGTTCCAACTATGATAAGCTGCTACAGGTCAAGAAGAACTATGACCCAGACTTTCTTTTGTATTCGCACACTTCGGTGGGGGCTGACGAGATTACTGTTGCCTCTGATGGGCGCATCTGCAAGAACTAAGACCTTGCTCACGGTTTCATGCTGGTGCCAGCAGCGCGATGGGTTCGTTAGACTGCTACGTCTGGGATCGTCAATCACCTGAACTAGCTTTCTTCACAGATTTCTTTCAATTTTCCGATTGTATTAGTAGCCGATTTAATGAACAGAACACCCAGGATGATGCCAGATAAAAAGCCTCTTAAGTGGTAGAATAACATTTTCCTCCTTGCCATAGAATGAGAAGATGTTTTGCCTATGATTTAGGTGCGATTCTGTGTGTGTAAGAAGAGTCAGGTCAATGTCCCAAACGACTTGGAACTTTCAAAAACCTCACGACCCGCTTGATGCGACTGGAAGTAGAAGTGCACCAAAACACGAAATCCGACGATAGCGTTGCGTTGCACACATCAAGAATTTGGTTGCTGAACGGTCTCATGCTAAGTTGCGTAGAATTCCTTCTTTTCTATTCTCTTTTAAACTCCCATCATTGGGACCAGGGATCACAAGCTATGCTTGCTTACAACTGATTTCGAGCCAATGACGCTACTATTACCAAGGCAGCACAACACCATCCCACTGGATCAACTTCCCGCCATGGCTGTCCCTTGTAGCTGAGTCAACCACCTTCACGATTCCCTCAGTCACATCTTCAACTTTCAATGGCGCTTGCTCATGACCAAAGTAAATGGCACCATTGTTTCCAAGGTCCGTTTGGACCCAGCTGAGATAGCTGTCAGTATGTTCGTCCGCAAGTGCACGGGTTGGCCTGTCTTACCCCGGGTCGATGGGAAACGCAACTAGCTCCGGCTCTTCTCGGTGGATAGCCTTGGTCAACCAATGCGCAACGACTTTGGATGTGCCATAAGCCGCATTCGGCATGTCAAGTTGGTTCTACAGACTTATTAGCGGACGACCTGTCCACGAGATTGGTGCAATATCTTACTGTCAACCAGGCCGAACACGAGCCAATTGTAATCCACTTGCCGTTCTTGGATTTCTTCAGCAGAGGCAACGTAGCTTGGTACGTAAAGATAAGACCGTGGACGTTCGGCACGTAGTGACCTTCGATCTCTTCGAACTTGATCTCGGATACCTTGGGCCATGCAAAACAGACACCGGCATTGGAAATGACAATGTCAAGATGATCAATGCCCTGCGCTTCCAGTTGTTTCACGGCCTCTAGACCGTCAGTCTTGATTGTGATGTCAAATTTAACGAGTACCAGAGAAGAACCGTTGGCTTTGGGCAGACTAGTCAGGGCCTTAGATGACTCGTGATTCGGATCGCGAACCGTGCCGATTACGGTGTGATTAGGTCTAGTCAGGTATTTCTCGAGGAGGCCTTTGCCAATGCCGCGATTGGCTCCAGTGATAAGCACAATAGTTGGTGCCATTGTTATTTTTCGTTAGGGGCAGACTCAACACAACCGAATGCACAAAGAGACACCGAGGTAAGCGAAATCCGGTGCAGGTCTCTGACTTATGGAATATCCATAGCCTTCAAATATCAACTCGAATTATTCTCTCAAAGCGTCATCTTCGCGAAACGCAGCAAATGTTGACATTTCTGATGCATTGTAATCCGCAAAGGGCTGACAAATTCAGACTGAGTAGACCTCATGAGCATTGCTTACCGGGCAGCTTGGCCAAGCATGGTCACCGACGGCATTGATGATGCTCGGAACGTAACGGGGTTTGGCGCCGAAACTTGCTTGAATGTCTGTCTCATCGCTTTTCAGCGAACGACAATGCCGTCACTCTACTCGAACTGCTCTGAAGTCTCCTTTCATGCCGGCTGCGAGGTATCAATTGCAACAACATGATGTCTATGGACGGTTCATCGCAACATGAAAATGACAGGGTAGCTGGAACATTAAGTCCCACCTTTGTTGAATGGAGGCATTGTTCCTGCATGGTCAGCGTCTCGCAGATTGCTACAGACAAGCTTCCTAGCGAGGGTCAAATGCTGACCATGCATACTGCAAGGATGGACGGAAGTGGGATTGCTTGCCTCACGTGGGGGTCCGATTGCGTGCGAATGGGTCCCCATGAATCTCAATTTGCTACCAGAACGACAACGATAATGGGGACGATGGCGATAACGAGGATAAGGACAACGACGACAAGGGCCACAATTTTCCATGAACTCGGATTTTGTGAACAAAATAGGAAATTAGGTTCCGTCAACTTGCCAGCATAAACTCAAAGCCGTAGGCCCGAATTTCAGGGGAAGGAGCACTGGAACTATCTCAAAAACGCAGTGGGCGCAAGCAAAAAATCAGTTGGATTGCTTAGGGCTTGTATTTTCAAACTCATAGGTGTCGAAATCGAGCACTTAACACATTTACTACTGTACGGACGTCTATGGACAGGTTGTTTTATGTGATATCTAATCAAGGGCATGGTCAATGAAATCTACCATCGCTTGCCAAATCTCTTTGGATCCGCTACCGCTCAGCACAGTTAGATGCCCCTTTCCATTGGCAAGATATAGCTGCTTCGGTCCTACAAATCGTCCGAATGCTTCTTTCTGCTCCTCGGCTGGAGATATGTCATCCAGTTCTGGAACGATCATTTGAACCGGCGTCCGAACGAGATCAAGAAGCTCCTTGGGTCTGAACAGGGCCAGTTTGTGGTACGTCTGCAACGTAATTCGATCTCGAAAGTTGGGTGCTCCACGATCGATAACGGCATTCATAAAATTGTATGCCTCCATGCCCCCCGGTCCCCCGGATCCTGCCATGCCGATGGGGTTCTCACCTTTGCTATTGAAAGGAGGCAACGAAAACGGCTCGTTACCACGAAGCTGGGACTGCCGGTCTCTGATAAGCTGTGCAAATGCTTTCTCCCGCTTCTCTGGTTGGATGAAACTAAAGATGGGGCACACCATAACCAAAGCTTTCACCCGCCGATCAACAGCGGCTGCACAAGCGCTCACCGTAGCGCCGAAAGACATGCCCCAAAGAACGATGCGATGGGCATTCACACTTGGTAATGATGCAACGTGTGTTACAATGTCTGGGATTGGCAGACGTTAGCAGGAGCACGTGCGTTATCCCACGGCCATGGCCCAGGATTTCGGGTGGCAGACTTACCGGAAAGGTCTTCCGCCTGTTGCAGCGGGCTGATATGGTTTCTTGGTAACCCGTCGCTATCGCCAATACTTCGTGGATCGTATATGAGGGTGTTGAATCCCAAGGACTGGAACCACTCAGCCAGTTCCGGCAACAGCATCTCTTTCACACAATTAAACTGATAGTACGTTAGCTTACTTTTCTAACTATATCGATCGAAGGAACGCACTCCATGTGTCATAATGATAGCCGGAGCTGGACCGTCGCCGACGGCGTAGAACAAACCGCGGAGAACGACGCCATCGATCGTTTTGTATTCCACCTTCTCCCTTAGGGCTGACATTCCAGAATTTGGTATAGAGAATGAGATACGTCTTTAGAAGCTCGAGGTCAGGGTTTTTGTAGTTCCGGAATAATTCCGCAAAGTAGACAATATATCTGGGATGGTTTGATGCAGAGAAGATTGCCCACAAAGCTGATCGAAGTCTGCAGAAGCTTTCGCACGAGGTCTCAGGCTGGGCAAATAAAATATATTTCCTTTACTGATGGATGGACTTGAATGAACTAAACCTGAAGTTTTCAAACGCGCCACGGATGATTTATGAGAGCCAAATGGCAGACAGCTGCACCACGAAAGTGCGAGGCGACCGGGCGATAACGGCACATGCTGAACATCCGGGGTCGTCCTTAGCAGACCATCACCTCCACCCACGTTCCAACCTCGCGTGTCTTGTGGTACAAGCCACGTGTCTAAGTGTTCGGGGTCAAAATACCTGTTGAAACAGTTCTAGCCGACGTATTGACACCACTGCAGAATATTCTTACGACATCGATGTCGCCCACAACTTTGCGGGCGGGAGATGCCCCCGGACGGCCCGAGGCTCCTTCCTTGGCTCCGTTTGTGTGCATGAGACCCTTGTTAACCACCTCAACTGCTGATATTGGATGTAAGTCAATCAGGCTACCGAAGTCCCCAACGTACTTCTCGTGGGTTGACTCCCGGTGAACCGCGACGTGGCCTTTCGCGACCGTTCGGTTTGCATCGTGAACCCGAGAAACTTCGTTAATACAGCATGCGACCTGGCTGACTTTGCAGCAAACGATTCATTCCATGTTGCAACATCGTCGAGGCTGGTCAGCCTGAGTGGATGTAGTAAGGATAATTCCCACTACAGGGCGTCGGACGTGTGTCGTATCCTGCTTATCTCTATACCATAGCCATAAAGCGCCAAACACCGCACACATCGCCATTGGGGGCTGTTACTGCGACATCTTCAACGAGACAGCATGGCTGAACTGGGAAGACTACGATTCATGGTCCATGTTCAAAACGAAGGTTATCTGCAGGGGTCGGCGATTCGCGATGTACGGGGTAGCCACCTTGTAATCATAAAGGCACTCGACGTGGTATTTTCAACCCCCGTCGTTGAAGGATTCTGCACTTCTGGCCAAGTTTCGCGATCTTCTGGTTTGATAACGCCAGAGACGAAACCTTATTCGAGCCTTCGCCACAATGGCGACACCAGTCACAGATCAGAAGTTGTGACTCGTCGGGCGGATTGTACAACAGGTCTGGCCAGGCAATTTGCAAGGATTACCGAAGTGGTTATCGACAAGCGAGTGAGCATCAAAGATGACCACGGAGATAGGAAATCGCGAAGGCGTGCAGATTTCTCTCAGTATCGATATGAATGAAAGTTCCCAGCTTTTCTCGCAAATCAGACTCATTGTCAGACGTTGTTCTTTGAAAGCAGAGAAGCCGCAACACCCATCTTTTCGTGTTGCCCCAAAGTTTTGTCTTCAAGATTTATTCTTGTTCAGTTGTTTAAACTACTGTGAGGCAACATGTCAACCTCACAGCACTCGAAGGAGCCTATCGCCATCATTGGCATTGCCTGCCGACTTCCTGGCGGAAACACCAACCCTCATAAACTCTGGGAGTTCCTCAAGAGGGGAGGTATTGCCTCGAACAAAGTTCCTGAATCCAGGTTCAACATTGACGGCCACTGGGATGGCTCCCAAAAACCTCGCACAATGCGGCCGTTGGGAGGCATGTTTCTTGAGGAGATTGATCCTGCTGACTTTGACGCATCCTTCTTCGAGATATCAAAGACGGAAGCCATTTCAATGGACCCCAACCAACGACAAATGCTCGAAGTAGTTTATGAGGGACTTGAGAACTCTGGAATCCCCCTGGAATCTCTGGATGGTGCTCCAGTTGGTTGTTTTGTTGGATCCTACGCATCAGGTATGTTTTAAGGCTTCGGAAAGGGCATTCTTTTAACAAAACATAGACTATGGTGATATGCAGGCCAGAGACCCTGAAGATCGGCCCGCTGCCATTACCGTTGGAGTTGGAAGATCGATCATGGCCAACCGCTTAAGTCACTTTTTGAACATCAAGGGGCCCAGGCAAGAACCATGAATTATCTCCTTTGATCAAGCTCAGTTGCTAATCACTAAGCCTCCAGCATGACCATTGATACTGCTTGCTCAGGCAGTCTGGTGGGAATCGATGTGGCCAGCCGCTATCTTCAGACTCGTGAGATCGACGCAGCTATCATTGCTACAAGCAATCTCTACCTCAACCCTGAGCATGTTATGGACATTGGTGGCGTAGGCCATGCTCACTCACCCACTGGACTCTGTCATACTTTCGATATCTCTGCGGACGGATACGTGAAGGCCGAAGCTGTTAGCTCCGTGATTATCAAGAGACTGTCCGACGCTATCCGCGACCGCGACCCCATCAGGGCTGTCATTCTCGGGTCGTCCACTAACAGTGATGGACGTACACCGGGTATCGCCAGCCCCAGCGCCGAGGCTCAAGCAGCTGCCATTAGAGCTGCTTATGCCAGTGCTGGCATTACCAATTTTAACGATACGACGTATCTTGAGTGCCATGGAACAGGGACACAAGTTGGTCGATGCCCACTGATAACGCACATTCCGTGATAGCTGACGATTATTTCAGGCTGGTGATCCTACGGAGGTCAAGGGCGCTGCGTCGGTGTTCGCTACTAGTCGATCTGCGGATAAGCCACTTATCATCGGCTCGGTCAGTATCCTAAGTTTTTCAGGGTAGCTTAGTTTTCATCTTGGCCCTCCATTGCTGATTATGATTTTCTGTTAGATCAAGAGCAATGTGGGGCACGCTGAGCCATCAGCTGGAATCTCAGGTCTCATCAAAGCTGTGTTGGCCACTGAAAGCGGGTTAATCCCCGGCAATCCTACTTTCGAGAACCCTAGTCCTAGGAGTAGGTTGACTTCGTCGCGATGATTTCTTTCGATTTCAATACTAATAGCCCTTGGACAGTCGATTTTGTTGGCTTGAAGGTGAAGGCGTCCCGCACTGCCCTTCCCTGGCCCACTGGTGCTCCCCGAAGAGCCAGCATCAACTCATTCGGCTACGGCGGCTCTAATGCGCACTTGATTCTAGAGCAACGGAACATCCCTGGTGGTCCGCGTCATGTTTCTTCGTATCTTCCAGACGATGCGGAGTTCTCTCTTGAAGACGATGAGACAGAGAACCCGTACACTCTTGTACTCTCCGCCAACGACAGCGTCACCTTGCGCGCGAACATCAAAGCCCTGGCGAGCCATCTCATCAATCCCCGCGTCAAAGTCGATATTCGCGACTTGGCCTACACGCTCTCAGAGAGGAGATCGCGTCTATGGCATCGAGCTTTCCTGACCACGCGCAGCCTGACTGAGTTGGACGAAAACTCCTTTGTGGTCGGGAAGAAAAGCTCCGAGGCACCAAGAGTCGCCTTTGTTTTCACTGGTCAAGGCGCTCAATGGCCTCAGATGGGCAAGGATCTTCTGCGTTATTTCCCATGGACTCGCCAGATTCTGGACGAACTTGACAGTGTCTTGCAAGGTCTCCCAACTCCCCCGAAGTGGTCTCTCGTCAACGAGTTAACTGAGCCACGCACTGCGGAACACCTTCGACAACCAGAGTTCTCTCAGCCACTCGTGACTGCGCTTCAGCTTTGCCTGATTTCGGTACTCGAGAGTTGGGGTATCAAGCCGCAGAGCGTTATCGGCCATTCATCTGGAGAGATCGCCGCTGCTTACGCTGCGGGCTTCCTTGATCGGTCGGGTGCTATCATTGCTTCTTTCTACAGAGGCCGAGCCGCACTGAACCGTCAAGAGCACGCTGAGAAGGACGTTGGCATGCTGGCTGTTGGTGTTGGCGCTGATGCTCTTGCGCCTTACTTGGAGAAGTACGCCGGTGAGGCTTGGATCGCCTGCTTTAACAGCCCCAGCAGCCTCACTGTGTCTGGCAAGCGAGTCCCCTTAGAGGCTTTAGCCACTGACCTCAAGTCAGATGGCCACTTCGCACGACTTCTCCAAGTCGACTTAGCGTATCATTCACCTTTGATGGGAGTCATTGGTGAGGAGTACGAAACGATGTTGTCAACAGGCTTCACCTCATTTGGAGGATCCCCAGATGTATCAATGTTTTCATCTATCACTGGTTCCAGGAAGACCACCACTACCGATGGTGCCTACTGGAAATCCAATATGATCTCGCCCGTCAGATTCAACGAAGCAGCTCAGGAAATGCTCTCAGGAGATAACGGTCCCAACTTCCTCATTGAGATTGGCCCATCTGGTGCTTTGGGTGGTCCAGTCTCTCAGATCTTGAAGTCCCTTTCGAACGGATCCGACATATCGTCTGTTGCTGCATGGTCTCGAGGCGCCAATGCTGGAAAGACAATTTATGATCTTGCCGGGCGCCTGTTTATTGCTGGAGGTGGCGTCAACCTTGCTAAGGTCAACCAGTATTCTTCGGGCGAAGCTGAGACAACGCCCCTCCCAGACACCATTATCGACCTTCCTAACTACGTCTGGAACCACTCAGTCAAGTACTGGCACGAGAATGCAGCAAGCAAGGACTGGAGATTCAAGCAGTATGTCAATCACGATCTTCTGGGAAGCAAGGTACTTGGAACGACATGGCGTTCGCCAACTTGGCGCAAGCTTTTGGATATTGCGGACGTTCCGTGGTTGAAGGATCACAAGATGGGAGACGATATCCTCCTGCCGGGTTCCGGCTTCATCACGATGGCTGTCGAAGCACTCTACCAGAAGACAAGAGCCACCGCACCGGACGATGTCGTCGTTGCGTCTTCGAACGACTTGTCTTATAGACTCAGGAACGTTCGGTTTGACAAGGCGCTGGTGCTCGAAGATGGAGTAGAGGCGATCGTCACACTATCCCTCACTCAGCAACCCGGAAGCAAGGATTGGCATGAGTTCCACATTGCCACCGACACGGCCGGTGTTTTCATCGAGCATTGCTCCGGATTGATTCGTGTACAAGACCCCATTCTCGAGCGCCTGGCAGAGGTCGACCGTCGCCCCCTGGAGTTTCCCACTACCGCCAAAATCTGGTACAAGGCCCAGACCGCCATCGGATACGGATTCGGTCCCGATTTCCAGAAGGTCAAGAAAGTTGAATCAATCAGTGGTCAGCGACGCAGCCGCAGCTTGGTTTCCCTCGAGGAGCCCAAGTCAAAGTGGTCTCCCCAGTCATACTACCCAATCCATCCAGCATCTCTTGACGGGTGCTTCCAAACCGTTACGCCCTCTCTCTGGGCCGGAGAGCACAGTTCTTTGAACGCGGTGTTGGTTCCTTCGGTCATAGATGATTTGGTAATCAACCAAGTCAATCAGGGGCTATCAGAAGGCTTGTCCATCGCGAGTTCAGAGTACTCCGGTCGCGGGCGGCTGGAAGAGGCCAAGAGCTACTTTGCCAACTGCTCGATTCACGATCCTACAACCGGCGCACTTCTTATGCAGATGCGCGGTCTGCGTTTTGCTAAACTTGATGTGGTTCCCAAGCCAGACCCTCACATTTTCGACCGAGTCAGCTGGAAGCCTGACATCACATTCTTCTCCCAGGACAATTTGGTTCAGCACGGGTCCGAGTTTACTGCTGGTTCTATCATCGACTTGATTGCACACAAGCAGCCGAGATTGCGAGTTCTAGAAGCGGACTTTGACGCCAATGATGAGTCTTCTGCGTGGTTTCAAGGCAACGATTGGTCATCGAGAGCGGCTTACACCCAATACGACTATTGTTCAACGAATGCCAAGCTTCTGGTTGGGATTCAGACCCAAAATGAAGGGAACCGAAACGCTTCTTTCAGCCTCATTAACCTCGAGAGCGGAGATCTCGGCTTACCAAGTGACG
Source organism: Colletotrichum tropicale (assembly GCA_027406125.1). Taxonomy (NCBI): domain Eukaryota; kingdom Fungi; phylum Ascomycota; class Sordariomycetes; order Glomerellales; family Glomerellaceae; genus Colletotrichum; species Colletotrichum tropicale. Next base: position 6,936,236 of record JANVYH010000002.1, read on the forward strand.
CTATCTACGATCTCGTCATTGTCAAGGTCGCGGACAAGCCGTCTTCGAGCTTGGACCAGTTCTTACAACGGTTCAAGAAGCATCTCTCGAGGTCTTCGCACACTCTCATTCTTCAGCCCAGGCAACCAGAGCTAGATGCTGCTGCCCCTGTGCCATCCCTGAGATCTACCTCGCCAGAGTCCGATGTGCCAGCAGGTCCCAGCACGCCCTCGGAGTCAGCCGGATCTGATCTGCCGCCAGAGACCCCTTTCACAGATGTGTCCATCACGCCCGAAGAGGAAGCCGAACTCAAAGAGAAAGGTCGATCGTCAAATGTTTTAGTGGACACAGCTCTCGAGAGCCTTCTCGAAGCGAACTCACTCCCAGAACTCCATGGTTTCAGCGTCAAGCTGCAAGGGTCTACTTGGACACTATACAGTTCCGCGGCGACCAGCGAGGAGCAACATCGGCCTCGCAACTTGGATATCGTCCGGCTTTCTCAAGGTGCTTCAGATGTTCCGCCGTCACTGAAAGAACAGCTGGAGGCATTTGGATGGAGTATCACGCAGCGATCAGACCTTTCTGCAGTTCACAGTCTCTCGGCTGACTCTACCGTTCTCATTCTTGATGAGCTACATAATCCTGTTCTCACCAATATTGATGGAGAACAATGGTCTGCGTTGAAGACTCTCGTCAGTTCGGGACGCCCTCTTCTTTGGGTTACAAAAGGGGCGCAGCTCAAAGTCACTGACCCAGACTTTGCCCTCGCTCATGGCCTTTTCCGCGTCGTCCGGAGGGAGGATGCCAGTGTCAAGATCACCGTTTTGGATGTCGAGTCAAACGTCGGGCCCAACACCGCATGGGCCATCAAGTCCGTCCTAGAGACTACACGCCACAGTGGCACGCCGAGTGTCAAAGGAATTGTCGAGACGGAATTCACTGAGCGAAATGGCGTTCTATATGTGCACAGAGTTGTACCAGATCTGAGAGTCAATGAGTTCAAGCGGGCTGAGCAGGAGGGATCCGAACCTGTCTTGGGAAAACTGCACGAAACCAAGGCCGCTGTTCAGCTCCGATCGGAGCGTGTCGGAACCTTCCAGAGCCTCACTTGGAACGAGAAAGATGTCGCTGAGGTTCCTGTTGAAGAGGGCGCAATCGAGGTCGAAGTCTTTGCTGTCGGTGTTAACTTCAAGGACGTCGCTGTTGCCATGGGAATTGTGCCAGAGAATGAGTACACCATTGGATATGAAGCAGCCGGCATTGTCAAGAGGCTTGGCTCGGGGGTCACAAAGTTCAAGGAGGGCGATCGAGTGTGCTTCTTGAACGGTGGTAGCTATGCGAACCGCCTACAAGTGCCCGTCGGACGCGCTCACGTCATCCCTGACTGGATGAGCTTCGAGGTTCGTGAGCAGTCAGACTGAGATGATACCGTGCTAACTCTGACCTAGGATGCGGCAACCATCCCCTCCGTCTACCTGTGTTCCATTTACTCACTGTTCGACATTGCCAACTTGAAAGAAGGCCAGGTAAGACCCTCGCTTCATTCCTCTGGGAATCAAGCTAACAGCCACAGTCCGTTCTTATTCATTCGGCATCTGGCGGAGTTGGAATTGCGTGTATTCAGCTTGCTCAGTACAAGAACGCAGAAGTGAGTTCCTGGCGCCATGGTCTTCTCAACACTTGAAGGTGCTAACGTGTGTGCTAGATCTATGTAACCGTCGGTACGGAGGAAAAGTGCCAGTTCCTCGAGGAGAATTACGGTATCCCCCGAAGTCGCATGTTCTCTTCTCGCAACACCACATTTGCAAAGGAAATTCTGGCTGCAACAAACGGTCGCGGTATTGATGTCATCATCAACTCTCTTACCGGCGAACTTCTCGACGCTTCATGGAGAATTATTGCCGACGGTGGAACCTTAGTTGAAATTGGAAAGAAGGACATTGTCGACCGCAATACCTTGTCTATGGAGCCGTTCGATCGCAACGCTTCGTTCAGAGCCATGGATTTCTCCTATACCCAGGACATCCGGGACCCTTTGATTGCAAGGTTCGTATTTTGCGAAGAACCCCTTTTCTTTGCACCCTAAGAAGTACTAACTCATCACGTAGGCTTTTGGATGAGATTTTCTCCCTCGTCAACAGCGGGCACATCAAGCCAATTCACCCCATTACAACCTTTGGTTTTGATGCAGTCCCTGCGGCTTTGGCCTACATCCGCAGCGGCCGTCACATTGGCAAGGTGGTCATTTCTGACGGAAGCAAAAAGGACGTCCAAGTCCCCATCAGGCCAGCGACACGGAGGCTCCAACTTCGATCGGATGCTTCATATGTCATTGTTGGTGGCTTGAAAGGTCTCTGTGGATCTCTCGCCATTCACTTGGCACGACACGGAGCCAAGCACATCATTTCTGTGAGCCGCAGTGGCATCGACGACATAGCTTCCCAGAAAGCAATCAAGAACTGTGCCGCCTACGGCTGTGAGGTGTTGGAGACTAAGGGTGACGTTGCGAACCTTGAGTTCGTTCAAGACGTCTTCAAGTCTGTTCCTCGGGTAGCCGGAGTGATCCAAGGTGCCATGGTTCTCAGAGTAAGGAGCACCTATCGCTACATGATTCAGTACTGACAGACATGCAGGACAAGCCTTATGAGACCATGACTCTCGATGACTATCACACCGCCATTCAAGCCAAGTTTCACGGTACATGGAACTTACACCGCGCTTCGGAGCAACTTCAGTATCCGCTTGACTTCTTCACCCTGCTGTCAAGTATATCCGGTATTGTTGGCAACAAGGGACAAGCCAACTACTCCGCGGGAAACACATTCCTCGATGCTTTTGCCGACTATAGGCGCGTCCTTGGCCTTCAAGCCAACTCGGTCGACCTCGGCCTCATTCAAGATGTTGGCTACGTCGCTGAGCAAGAAGGCTTCGAGGCTCGCTTCGACACTCGCCAGTGGACGCCGATTACTGAAGGAACCCTTCGCAAAATTCTCAGCTACTCCATCCTTCAGCAGGACAACGCGTCTGCTTCTATTAATCCTGAAAGTGCCGCGCAACTCGTCACTGGTATCGGCTTCCCGTTGCCAGAGGACTCCGATCTCACACGCGATCTCCGCTTTGGATACCTTTTCCAGAACACCGGCACAGGGTCGGACGGCAAGGACGGAAGTTCAGGAAAGCAAGGAGATGAGACAATTCGCGCGTTCCATGCCTTGCACAAGTCAGGTGCTGACAGGACGGCTCTGGTCAAGGTTGGTGTCGAGGTGGTTGCATCGCAACTGGCCAAGATCCTCCGCTTGGAGACCGAGATTGAGCCTGCTAAGCCTCTGATGACGTTTGGCTTGGACTCGCTTGCGGCAGTTGAGTTGCGGAACTGGATTCGTCTGGAGCTGGGTGCTGAGCTAACAACGCTTGACATCACCAACGCAAGTTCTCTGAACGCATTGGGTGACAAGTTGGTGTCAAAGGTGACACAAACAACTGTGGCCAGCTCTTGATTATCAGCGTTTCGATTTTGATTAGCAATTAGTAGCACACTGCATGATGCCACGTTTTAAATCTCAATCACGATGTCTGGTCGATGACTGCAGTTATGGTCTCGTCGCGAGTTTGTCTATCTGGACGAATATTCTAGCTCACCGAGCAGACTATTACCTGAAGCTCTTTCTTATAAGCTATTTTATTATTGATATTGCGATTTTTCCGTCGTTCCTACCGCCGTCGTTATAGTTATCATCATGACCATTGTCGCACGAAATCTACTGTAGTTTTACTTTACAATGAATTGGCTGATAGTTTTAACCGGATCAAGATCTTCTCCAATGCCTCTTAAGTTGCCCTTATCATCGTCGTGTGCAGCTAAAGAAACCCCATTGTGCATCCAGGACTCAATCACCAGTCCTAGTAAGGGCCTCTATTGCGACTGGAGAGTACCCAGCAATGATCAATGGCGCGCCCGCAGGGTCTTATGGCGCAAGATTATCAGCTGATGCTACTCAAATGATTGGATGAACCCCCTGCCGCTTAACTGAAGCAGCCAGTGTGGATATCAAAGCCTTACTCAAGTCAGCACTATCTCAGCTGGCGGATTGGCTGTCCACCGCGGCTCATTGGACCGGGTTACAGGACCCTGTCACCGGCCTATCTTGCCGTTCGACGGAATTGAAGAAGGTTTACGAGGGTGTTGCTTCTTAAGGGAGGTGCTGTCCAACTCTTGTTCCACGCGTATGTCAGCTCAACCTTTTATCACAAGATCTCGACAAAACCGTGCATTGCACCTCAAAATGGAACTTCACATCGATTTGGCTAGTGATCGAACGAATCGTCGCAGGCTGCAAAACCGCATGGCACAACGCAAATTTCGTCGTAAGTGAAGGCCAATAACGGAAAGCTTCTTCGATGGCAGAAAACACTTTCATTTCTTATCTTCTGACCGTAAATACAGAAGCTCGCGCAGAGGCTTCCAACCAACACGCGGCAGATACAACTCCGCCACTTCACGACGCCTTGGATAACGATAGCGTCGGCATCCCGTTATCAGGAACACAGCTGGGTTTCCAACATGAACCACATATTTCTCCTCCAGTAACTACAACTCAAGCTTTTTACCATACAACAGCGTCGCTGGGCCAGACACGGAGTGCACCCTTCGTTCAGAACGCAGGATCCTCCGCTGGTAGTGACAGCCCGGGACTAGGTGATTTCGCTTTGATCGAGACCTATTTCCCCAGCGGCAGCAGTTCGCTATCTAGTTATCGCACTCAATTTGGACATTCGTTGGGCTTCGACACATCAGGCACATCGCAGACGAGCCAGGCTGATGTGGATTATTTGCTTGGGCTTGCCTCAAGTGGATTCCGTGACAGTCCAGGGCAGCTGCATCCAGCCCAACAAACCACGGCCAGAGTACCCAGGGTGCTTGAACAGCCAGAAGCTAGCGCCGCGAGATCTAAGCCAGATCCATCGGACCCGACTGGTAGATCAAGCTCCGATGGCAGTCCCGCCCCACGCAGCAATAATCACTCGTCCTGTTCCGGATCCTCGCCCAGTACTAGCGGTGGAGCACTAGCCGGTGCATCTCCGTCATCCGGAGATAATCAAACCCCTGTTTCTGATCGTGGGTGGCTTGGAACTTTACACATTGCGGCACGTCGAGGTCATGAGCGAATAGTTAGAAGGCTCATGGAGCGTGACGTCGACTGTAACGAAAAGGACAGTGACGGTCGGACTGCACTAATCCACGCATCCATAGACGGCCATGAAGCAGTTGCTAGAATATTGCTTCAGGCGGGGGCTCGCATCAGCGACGTTGACCGACGAAAACGCTCAGCATTACATTGGGCTGTTTTAGGAAGCCATGAAGCGGTGTTGAGACTACTTCTCGAGCACTATGCACAAAGAAATTGGGAGCATGGCTTAGATGCGTATGATGAGCTCGGGTGGACGGCGTTACACATTGCCGTTGAGAAGGATTTTGAGGGTGCCGTCTTGATGTTATTAGAGGCCGGCGCTGACTTACACGCAAAAGCGCGAAAGACGTGTAATGGCGACAATGACGAAGGAGATACCAGGATACAAGCCAATTCTCAGGATGTCATGAAAGATCGATAAAGAGGTAATGAATTAGGTTCACTACGAAAAAGAGCCATCGCGTCTCGAGCTTTCTTATGCCGGTGTCTGGTTGGATGATAGGAAACCTCCAGTCTTTAGCTACTTAAAGATTTACGAACAGTTGCCACTTTGCAAGACGTATGCTCAGATAATTAAGCCGGTGGCCTACCGTTTAGAAACCGTCTTACAAATCATCAGTAATGCAGAGTAGCAGGCTCCAAAACTCCAACGGAGTTTTCACTTGTTGGTCAGAATCAGGCTGAAGCAGCCCCTCACAACCACTCAGACGGGCAGCCTGCTTGCGTTACACGGCCTATGACTGTTTCTAAGGATAGCAATTGGCTTCTGGGCACGAGCAATGATTGGTGGAGTTCAAGCCATCTTCATAGATGCTGCAATTCTCAGACACATCCAACGGAAATAGCCTGCGGCTGATGGCAGACGCAGTCACACAGCCGAGATTGTAGGTACAGGAATGAGACAAGACGCTTTCGAGTACATGCTGAATAATTAATGGGCAGGCTTTACTGCGAGTCTCCTTGAGGCTGGTCAAGGCCGGTTGCTTTATGGCTTGCATAGTTGAACGAATAGAGAGGGTGTGGCCGGTAAAATATTCCAATTTGGTACGTGATTATTGAATTGGGAACGTTAAGAAATAAGCAGCGAAGATATGAATCGCGTTCCATGACCTCTCCATAGAGTTGCAATAAGTCGCAATCCAAAAACTACCACAAACATATTACTTGCAACTTGTATCGACCTGATCCCGCAAACATTCAATCCTGACCTACATTCTACGCCCTCTTATCAGAAGCCATTCCATCGTCATGGGGCGTCCCAGAGGAACCAAAACGGCATCAGCCAGCGCCGTTGCCGCCGCCTCATTTGGCACCGCATTCATCGATCCCACGGGCATTTCTCTTCTTACCTGTCTCAGTGCATCTACTGCCGCAGTTATCGGGACGACCTACCATGCCGCCAAATCCATCTCCAAGCGCAGCTCGAAAGCGATGGAGGTAACCCGCGAGAAGAGAGCAAATGAGCAAGCGCTGGCCCTCGGCATGTCACCTGAGAAACACATGCAGTTCCAACATGAGATCGAAAGTACTCTCAGGCGTCTCACTTCGTCCCTAGAGGGATCTGTCGTCTCCGGGGTTCTCCTAATCGGTCTTCCGTACATGGGCATCACTTGGGCTATCAACACTGCCGAAACCGGGTACCAAATCAAGCGCCTCAAGACGCTTGTCGACAGAGCTGGAGGCAGGAGAGCTCTGGTGAGGACAATTTCGAAGAGAAATGCCGCTGCTCAAATCGCCACTGGTGCCGCCGTCAAGACCGCAGTATTGTCAGTGACTCTGGGTCACGACTTTGACGCAGCCATGCAAAGCATTGCGGGTCACTTTGACGACGTCGACTACAAGGAGATGTTCCTCGATACTGGCGACGAGCACAAAACATGGCTAGAGCATTCGGTCATTGAAACAACGACCGACTTTGTCGACCAGCCACAGGAGGTGATGAAAACGATGTTGGAGGCTGCAGAGGGCGACTTTAATGGGCACACAGAGGCTTGGAACTGGGAGGAGGGGCATTCAAACGAGGATGTGGTGGCCCTCGGAGCTGTGGTTGCAGTCGTCAACAAAGCTGTCGATTGTGCAGTGGACGATCCTGTCCACAAAGGCATCGATAGGGCCACGGGAGCTGCAGAGAAGAGGTAATTGGGGTTCCAGTCCACTTGAGCCGGCGTTCTGTGCATTTAGAATGTTGTTTGATGAAGTTTTCGAGAAATCGCGTTTCATCAAAAGAAGATAGATATTATTCATTAGATTCAATAGAGGAGTCGTAGTTGTATTCCGTCCAGTGTCTCTTATCAACTTCAACACCTTACTCGGGTACCTTAAACACAGGATGCCCCACATGCCGGTGGTTCAGCGCTGTGGCGGCCCAGGCACGGTGCGCTTTTTCTATGACGACATCCCTGCGCAGGGTATCCGTCTCTCTTGACGCGTTGAGAGCCAACCTCATCTCATCGATTTCTCAGCCATGCCATCAATTACAGGCAGAATACCGTCGATTCTGTCGTTATTCAGTCGCCAGGGGGGCACACGACGGCTCGTCATCCCAACTGCTCAATATTCATCCCGATACTTCGCCATGAAGCGGACCGCCACAGCAGCAAGTCTCACGTCGGGGGCCAAGAGCACCAAGAAGCCCCGGCCAGCGGTTCTCGAGTATCATCTTACACCTTCGGTGAGAAATGAGGACGGAACTATCGTGTGGCCGGCGCCGGAGGACAGAATGGAGGCCGCTAGGAGCTTCATTCGTGAATGGTGAGTCCTTCAGCCCTGACTCACCTATGTACTCACTACCTTGCGTTCATTTCTAACTCATCCAGCGTCGCCGCCGGAAAACCTACGCTCATAATCCCCGATAAAGACGCGGACGGCCTCACATCCGGCGTAATCCTGCACCGCACCCTTGTCCTCCTCGGGCTTGACCCTTCTCTCATCTCATCCTACCATCCCCCCAAAGGCACAAACATCCACGATGCCTCCTGTCGCGAGGCAATGTCATCACACAATCCGGCCTACATCTTCGTCCTGGACCAAGGCTCCCGGCCTGGGCCACCTCTCATCAACGCACCCCATCGTGGGATAGTGATAGACCATCACCACGCCCTGGAGGACGACCATCCGAAAGACTCACTCCACGTCACAGCGTGCAACTCGCCCCCGGTAGCAACCAGCTCACTCCTCACCTACCTGATCTGCCGGGAGCTACACGAAGGCGTCGAAGGAGCTTGTGACTGGCTGTGCGCGATGGGCACGCACGGCGACCTCGGCAACACCTTGAAGTGGGAGCCACCCTTCCCGGACATGAAGCCCACCTTCAAGACGTACACCAAGAAGGCCATCAACGATGCCGTTAGCCTCATCAACGCGCCGCGTAGGACAGCAACTTACGATGTCCCAGGCGCATGGGACGCTCTCCTAGCCGCAAACTCCCCCAAAGACCTGCTCTCAAACAAAACTCTCCTCGCGGCAAGGGCGGACGTGAACGCAGAGGTGGAACGGTGCACCCACACGCCTCCGAAGTTCTCCTCTGACGGACGGGTAGCCGTCTTCCGCATCAGCTCCCAGGCGCAGGTTCACCCGGTCATTGCGACGCGCTGGGCGGGCCACCTGTCTTCGGCCAGGTTGGAGGTTGTGCTGGTTGCGAACGAGGGCTACCTCCCCGACTTGGTCAACTTTTCGTGCCGTATACCGCGGTGTGCGAGGGCGAAAGAGCCGCCGGTGAACATCATCGAGGTGTTGAACGAGGTTGCTGCCAAGTCGGAAGACGCAACCCTGCGGGAGAGATTGGGGCACTCGTTTGCGAGGGGTCATAAGGAAGCGAGCGGAGGCATCGTGCCCAAGGCAGAGTTTGAGGAGTTGATGGCGGTGATGGAGGTAGGGAAGAAGGTCGAACGGGAGTCACCAAAGAAAGCGAGAGACAAGCCGGCACAGGGGAATACTTTGTTGAATTACTTTGGCAAAAGCTGAATCGCTATCAATCATCATCCAAGACTATTTTGTCTATGGGAACATCCCTCTCGGCGCATTCGCCTCCAAACCGTCCACACGCGCCGCCTTGAGAATGATCCGGCTGAGCCCATCGTCGTACGTCACCCGCGGCTCGTCCTCATTGATCGCATACGGATTCATCCACTTGGCCGACCCGTCGCCCTCACTGTTGAAGTGCCTCCTGATGGCCAGACTCCAGCTGAAACTGCTCATGCTCGGCCCACTGAAATAGCTCGACCGCGCGAGGACCTCGTAGTCCAGCGCGCCCTGCTGGTCCCACGACATGTTCCCCAACGCAGTCGCGAGCGCGGGCTCGTCCAGCAGGTCGTTCTTGCCGACGACGATGATCCCAGCCTTCTCCTTGGCCTTGACGGCGAACCGCTCAATGTCCTTCTTTTCGCCCGTCGCAACATAGATCACACGCAGTCCGAGCCCTCCACACGTCGCGATGTGCCAGTCCGTCTGGCCGTCGAAGCCGGCCTCAGCCTTGAGCCAGCCGCTTCGTGCCGCGTCGTCTTCCGTCCGGAGGTGCACGCCGCAGTACGCCCCGCGGGGGATCTGCTCCCGCGGGTCAAGCGTCGCCGCGAGGTCAAACCGCTCACGCATCGTCCACATCGCCTCCGCCGCGAGCTCCCGGACGGCGGGGGTCACCCTCACCAGCCTGCCAAGCGCCGTGCGCAACCCTGGCTTCGCGTAAAAGTCAAACCCGAGGAAGCCCGCGGTGATGGGCACCAGCGACGGCGTGTTCTCGACGTAGTCCTCCTGCGACTTGAGCCACGCGTCCAGACTAACCCTGACGCCTTCCTCCGTCTTGTCAGGGCTCTTGTCCGACCGCGCCCCGGGAGCGGTGTACTCCCCCTTCAGTGTGGCCTTCACAGGCGCGTCCTCGGGCGTCGGATAGATCTTCATCTGCGGACAGTATTCTCCCATCTGACGCAGGAACCACTCCTTGTCGAAGAGGTTGTCGTAGTCATAGTAACCGTTGCTCTCGTCCATCCAGTCGAGGTTGGCATCGGTGCGCTTGACGTAGGAGGGCATCACGATGTGGACGCCAAAGAGCATGGCTTCGTAGAGGAAGTCGAGGATCGTGCCGCGGACGTTGCCGAGCCCGCCTCGGGAGTGGCGCATGTGGAGGACGATGTCGTCGCGCCACGTCGTTTTGTTGCAGAGCTCAAAGATGCGAGAGCCGTCGAACGGGCCGCCGAGGTCGTTTTCGAGCCACTGGGCTTGGAAAGCGGCCTGGTTCAAGGGGGACTGCAGGGTTTCTTGCTGTTTTGACCTGCCGTTCCCAGTGTTGCTATGGTAGTCGGAGACGGGTATCGAGGCCTCGACGTTGGCGGAGGCAGAGTAGCGGGCATCGTCGTCGACGGGGGCAAACGTTGCTCCCCGTCGTATTGAGAGAACGACGGCCCAAAGGACGACGACGGAGAGCAGAAATGGGGCGAGTTTACTTAGTAGAGACATCTTTGACCTGGGCCATGTTGACGGGAGGCGGGAAGATGGAGGGTCGACTGTCGGGGAAGGGCACATATACGTCTCCTGATCTACCAAGATTCAGCACACCTTCAGACTACGCAGCCTGCCCGTCATTCAGGAGGGTGATTTTGGAACGCTTTCAGCATCTTTTGCCCTGGAATTCCTCGCTGCTTCGCCGGCTGACACCCCCTTGGAGAGCCGGAGGAGATCACTCGATGCCGAGTGGCGCACTCGTGGAATCCCATCCTACAGCTACTTCATTCAACATTCGCTTCTGGGCGAGCTGCCCATTTTCACGACAACAGAACACCCCGGCCCGAGTTCAGTGTCCGGAAGTGGACGCCTATCATGTCGATCCCGCTCTATTGAGGCCCAGTCTTTCTCAGAGTCGGCTAATCGAGCGTTGAAACCGAATGCAGGACCTTGCGACCCTCATCCATCATCATCATTTCATCAGTGCCTCGTGGGCGGACTACCCTTCGCGTGACATCGACTCCCCGGGCCGAGTCTAGTATCCGGAAGTGGATGTGACACCTCTTAAGAGACCTATGTACTTTATGCTTCTAAGCAGACGTTGTAGGAATGTAGTAGCAGCGGGGCTAGAAGCCCGATGTCTCGGGCGCCAGGGAGAATCGGCAAGCAGACACTCGGGTTCCCAGACGGATTGCACACTTTACGAGCTCTATCCGCAGCATCTCTTTACATTCCGTCGTTATTTGCTTTCGAGTAATTTCAAGTCGTAGTACCAACTCTCCCTTCTTTAGAAGCCAATGTGTTTCTTAGATGCTTTTCCAATCTTTAAACACCACCATGCTTGCAGGTGTCCTAAGCATAGTACGGTAGGTACGACAAACTGATGGAGAGCGACGGTGCCATCCATTTCGGACCCCGAGTTGCAGCGGCCGTAGACCTCGCTGCTAACAGGCCGGATACTGCCCAAGGCTCGCTAGTTGAGCGTTGCGATCGATCTTGGTCGATAAGAATGACGAAGAGTGAGACATGATACTGAAGTTTTCCGTTTTCGGAATCAAATCACAGGGATCTGGTTTAGGGACAGATCTACCCACGCTTTCCACTTCAAGCCTAGGATAGTGTCTCGCAAGGATGTAGCATCAGCCGCACACAAGTGGAAGAAGACCTCCGAGTTGATCTTGCTGTAGCGCCCTCACCACCGTTGAGAGCTGATGTACCTATGCGCCGATGAAGGTTAATAGCTGTTACCATTGGCACTAGGGAGGCCCAACTCCTACGTGACTACTAATAACATCCTCAGATGTATTCTCCCCGTAGGTTTTTGAAGACAAATAATGAATCACAAAGAGTAAGTGAACGGGCAAGCAAGCTTAGAACCTGTCGTTCTAAAAATTATTGCGATGTCTCTGCAACAAATATGACTGTGTCTCGAGGTGATTCATGAGAAAAGGCTGCGTGAATAGTGCATATATCCAAGAAGAGCCTTGTGTTGTTTTTCCTCATTCCGGCCGTGTCCCCTGAGCTTGCGTGAACGACCTCAGTTTCTTACACGAGCTTGGCTATCCTGGCGGGTATTTCCAGCTATCTGGGTGGACAGTGTACATTGACGATATCGGGAACGACAACAACGACGATGGGGACGACGGAGGCATGAGAGATAATAGTGGTAGTACGTGTCGTGATAATAATAGCAAACATAGCATAAGGCTGTGATCTTCTGGGAGCCAGTCGCCAGTAACCAATCGCCAGGGAGCATCTGCGTGGCTGGCTGTATCCTAACGGCGCGCGCCTCTGGCCACTAGCATTGGCGATAAAAGAGACCTTTTTGTAATGCCAAGAAACCAGCAGATTTTGGTCCATAGCCAGTACCATACTACATTCGCCCTGTCTTAGCCACAGGCGTGAAAGGGAATTTTGTACAAAATCATACCTATAGATTCCTTAATCCGAAGGGATAAAGTGCCCGTATATACGAATAATTGGGGTAGTTATGCTGCTTCTAGCACTGGTTACTGGCGACTGGCAATGTGAAGGTCAGGGCCTAAACTAGATTGGAGATATCACAAAAGAAAATAAAAGGCTCTTGAACAAGTGAATTGGAATCGAACTTGAAAGGACCAGAGATCATTTGCGTTCCAGAGCCTTTTTTTGATCTTAGTGAAGCAAATGAGCTCAAACATTGCCCTAAATGCCTTGCCCAAACTTCTCTCGCAATCCCTCCTTCAAGCCGGCATGGTGTAGTCACGAAGATTGCGAGGGAGTAAGCTTGAGAAGGATACCGATGAAAAGTACGGCAGTGGAAGTGAAAAGAACAGATCGACGTGGTTCTCAGAGTATGTATCGGAGATGATGCTCCAGCCCCCTCATCGTATTCTCATCCAGCCATCATACCTATCCACGAACCCCTGCTGCCCTGCTGTCCCGCGGCCTGCCTGATCCATCTGTGACACACCGCTCCCCGTCTCCCTCTCATACTCGCCATGTTCCCAGTGCCCCGTGAGATAATACGGCTCCACCCGCGGAACTCCTCGGCGACGACTGGCCAGCATCGAGGACCTCGTCGTCACTGCTGCCGGACGGGGTGGCCTGCCATCGTCATCTTGAGCGTAGGGGTAGCTCCGCCGTGAGGGTAGAACGAGGCGGAAACACAGGCAACTGCATTCTCCCATGATGAAACCTCCCCGCTGCGTCTTGCAGAGTTCGAGAAGTTGGTAGCTTTGTAGACTTCAGCACAGCTCATTCAAGAAATGTCTTCCTTGGACGGTGCCATGAACCAAAAACAGATTTCGATTACAGCCATAAAAGGTATCAAGGTAGTCCTACAGTTACGATATTAAATATCCCTCAAAAGTAACATCTGACGAGCCCCTGCCCCTGATTCACCACGCTCTCCCCATGACAGATACGCGAATCTGCACCTTTCTTATTCCAACCCAGCTACTTACTGTACATGCAACCCAGCTGCATCAAATCACTAAATCTTACTTACGTAAAAGTTAACCGCCAAAAAGAAACAACCCGTTTCAGCCCTCAGCCCCGTCGCCGGGCAACTTCAGTCCCTTGCAGTCACCACAGCCTCAGCAGCAGGCCCAAAAGACTCATTCAGGATTCAATAATCCTGCATTTAAGAACCATCTCACGAGAATCTCAATCCGTACCTAGGAAAGTACTTCAACGGAAACCACGAAAAACCATCCAGAGAAAAAGGTGACGCCTGTTCAGCAACACATCGAAGTGCTCAGCCCCGAAAAGTCGTCGCACTTGCACGTCGCACTCGCTGCGACAACCCCCGGCGCAGATCCCGCGCCCGAAAGCGGGGGGATCGCCAGCCAGGGTTGACAGGCACAGGTGGAGGCTTCGCACCCGGGGCACCCCGCTTTTGGCGTTGGTCGGTTGTCTGCATCCGGGCCGTCGAAATGCGGCAGAGGCCCCACCAAGCCCTGCTGCGCGAGCCCGACGGATTCGCCGATCGCCTACTTCAGGCTTAGAGGGATCGCTTAAGTTGGTTGGCGTCATCCATCGGTCATTCAGTTCAGTCAAGGCGCAAGAAAGCGTGCACAGCATGTCAATGTAGAAGACCAGGAGTGTGGTTGTGCCAAAGCACGTGGTATCAAATTTAAACTGGGTATGCCTATGCTGGTGTTGATAATAATACAGATACAACATGGTACGCTGGATATTTTGTCCAGCTCTGGTTGCTGTATGATGCGTCTGAACGCCTGTTCCTGGTCCTGATTCCCATATCCGTCCTGTTCCTTTTCCGTAATGCCCTTTCCGTAATTTATGCTGCAATCGCCCTGCGTTGAGAGATACGATGTCCCCAATCGCGAATCTTCCTCACAAAACTCCTCTTCAAAATGATGGGTTCGGGTGCTTTCTTGAGACCGTCCAGGTCGTCCGCCTCCATGGCGTTGCCGGCTGTGACTGATTCGCCTCCAATCTTCGTTTGGCGCCTATGCATAAACGCAGCGCCGGATGAGAACGTCCTCTTAGGCATGACAGGCGCCAGCTGGGCCATAACCTGCTGCTGCGCCAGAGGCGGCGAGCTGGGTCGGCAGAGTTCCGAAGACATGACGGGGAAGGTTGAAGCTCGCGCTCGCTCGGTGACATTACTCATGGTACGAGAGTGGGCGGGACGAGTATTTGTCGCGTTGGTACCCGACGCTGCCGCCCAGCCTTGGCCGTGACGCAGCGATACCCAGACAGAGGTGATAGTAATGAGCATTCTGGTGGCTTCATCGACAGGATGCGTCTCCCGTTCGGTGCTCGACAGCGCCGACTGCGGCGATTGCGATGGCTCATTGTCGCCACTCATGTCCATGCTGAACGGACGAGTAGGGGGGTATCGACCAGCAGACTGCGTGACAGTCGTGTAACTGTCGAGGATTTCTAGGTTGGCAGGAGTCAAAGTCGCCATCACCGGGTGCCTTCGCAGCTGAGGGTCGAGAATGCTGAAGGTGAACTTGTAGTCGGCCGACGCCGCGGTTGCCGTTGTCGCGGCGGCACATGTCGCGGTCGAAAGCGGCCTCGCCGGCCTCTTTGCCCATCGGGCCGTGGTTGTTTGGCCAGTCTCGTCGACGTGAACAAAGTCGTAGGAACCGTTGCTAGTGGGAATAGCCGTCCATACCGCACCGTCGCTCAGGACAATCTCGGCCTGGTCGGCGGATTCCCTCCGCTCGCCTTCCCTGCGGTCGCTCAGCGGAGTGATGACGGCAACCAAGTCACGCTTGTCCAAATCCTTCTCATCTCCGTCCGAATCGTCGCCCGGAGTGTCGTAATCCTCACTCTTCGCCAAAATGAGACCGTTCATGCCCAGCTGGCCCTTTACTCGAAACATTTTGGGAAATTGCCGAGCGAGACGGGGGACCATAAAGGTTCCGGCAATCGTGCTTGAAGGAAGAACGTCGATCGCAGGCATTGGCCGTCTGTCGCTCGAAAGTTGCTGGAGCTGGAGCAGGAGTCGAGGTCGTAGGTGCACGAAGCGACGCTGCTTTGTGCGAAGCTTCGGCGGAGGGTATGCCAGTAGGTAGTTGGTGCCTTGTCTCGCAGCGCGACGCGACCTCTTCGACCGCTTGACGGTGCTGCTGTCGCTGACCTCTGATACCAAGCTGCCCTCATCCTCGCTGACGCCGTCCAGGCCGACCTGTGATTCCTCGCCTACAACCGTAGGCTGCTCTTCAAAACGTACTGTTAGGTCCTTGCGCGGGAAATAATCCGACACAGGTCGATTCCTGCGTACGCTTGGGCGAGGGGCAGGTACAGGGTTCTGGAGTGACAGGCGGCGGTTGGGTCGGGTTGTGCGGTTGTCGGTGTCGTCGTTGGAGATGGACGTACGCGGCAGAGGGGATGCACCAAGCGACGAGCGCAGGAGGATTCGTCGTCGCGCAGGCTGAGGAGCATTTGTAGGTTTGTTGGAGTATTCGTGCCCATGCAGGCTGGCGCCCGAATGGAGGAACATGGTTATTGTTAACTCGAACTGGTTGTAATCGGTGTTGGACTCATGGACGCCGTAGTCGTAGACAAGCCGACTCGTAGAGCTGGAGAATGCTGCAGCTTTAGTATGTTCCCCGCGTTTCCCCAGTCGAAATGCAGCGTCGCACCAACAGGGCGGTGCAGGCTGTTGTCTTTTGAGGGTGTAGGGATGCTGGTTCGGAAGTTCGTATGAATCGGGCGAGCTCTCCACTTGCCAGGTGGTCAGGAGGGGTGATGCAGCTCGCTTCTGCTCAAGGGGCCGGGTTTGCGTCAAAGTGGTTTAATACCGCAGATGAGCACCTTTGATGAAGTGTGCCTGACGTCTGATCGATCGCTGGGATTCAAACAAATGGTCGACACGACGACAGAACGAACGGTTCCGGCAGAGGCGTTGCCAGAGAACAAAGGAAGATGATGAAAAGGGGGGTGGTGAGACGGGATGTCTCTGGGTTTTAGCTGTAAATGAGCGTCGCCCTACAAGTAGTGGCCTAGTGGTCTAGTGGTCAGCCCAGAGAACCCTTCTTCGTTGCGGCTCAGCGAAGCTGTCCTTGAACGATATTAAGACGAGGGAGGAGTGGTGGGCTTTAATGGGCTTGACAGGCTTGACTCGTAAGCGGTCAGTGGCACCAGGACCCAGTATTTGGGCGTCCGAGGGCGCGGGATGGGCTGAGCTGAGGTGATGAGGGTGGACAAAATAGAGAATGGCGTACCGGAATCCGAAGGAATAGCGGACTGGGTCCAGTGGGATGAGAGCCCGGTATGGCGGGTTCTCGAGGTGCCGGGGAGAAGAAGCGGTGTTGGATCCGTATGCAGCAGATGCGTGGCAGATGTAGATGCCTGGTTGAGCTGGATCGAGCAGGTCGGGGATTCTTCACCGCAACGAGTGTGACGATGTTCGCAGGCGCACCGGACGATATCGGCAGTAGACGTGTTGTTTCGAGGTGATATCGTCGTAATGAGGATGTAGGGCGCAGGTGAGTCTGGCCTGGGACGGCTGGCAGGTAGTAGGGTCGGAGAGTTGGAACGGTGAGAGTGGGAGAAAGAGGTAAAAGAGAAGGCCGCCAGGGTCCAGATAGATGTAAAGTAGGTAGAGAAAGAATTGCAAATGCAAGGGTACCGGCAAGCCAGGCGAGGTGATGTAGGTAAGGTACGTCCGGTTGTGAGCAGCCGTCGGGGTCGAGGTCAGTGGGCTGTCAGATGTACGCGCAAGGAAGGTCTTGCAAGTGAAGTCACACACAGGGAAGCTTCAGTCGGTTGTTTGGTGTGGGTTGAGCTGATGGAGGGACGGAGCCGGAAGGGAAAGGAAATAAGGACGGTGGAGGGCCCCTCTTCTTTTTTTTTTCCCTTCTTTCTTTTCTGCTGATGTGCTTTCTGCCAACTCCGGCAGCCGAACTGCAGACCCAGGTGCTGGAACAGTGAAAGAGAGTTTGTGTGCCGTCGGGGTGAGAGGGATTCCCTGTCCTTTTTTGGGATCCAGAGAGCAGCAGACGGGAAGCAATGGTCGCTGTCCGGTACGTACTGCGTGTGCTGTGCTTGGCTGGTCCCAGTAGTGCTGGTACGCGTGGCGTCGTGGTGGTGTTGTACTTGTACTTGTTTCGTTTCTTTTGGTGTAAGAAGGTAAAGAAAGTGTGCTTGCCGCCTCTGGGGCAGAAACAGGGCGAACCAGTCTGCCAAAGAAGAGAGATGGAGAGAGATGGAGAGAGAAGCGTTTGCGTGAGACGACGATGCGAGGGAGAAGAAGAGAAGGAGGAGGACGAGGAGGAAAAGAGAGAGAAATGCGGGAGAGGGGTACGTAATATTTGGTGTGCGATGGGTGACGAGCCAGGTACCTTGCCTTTTCGAGCAGGAGGACCACGACGACGAAGACGAAGACGACGACGACTGCTGCCAGCGGGGGAAGAAGGGAAGTGAGGGGGGGAGATGGGGGCCTGCTGAGGGGGGGCAGTGGGCGGTGGGCAGTGTGGGCACTGGGCTGGAGGGGGGAAAGGGCGGTGCGGTGCAGACGGGAGGTGAGGTGCGCCTTTGGGGGCAAGACCCGGGCGACTGGGCGTCGCTGCTGCTGCTGTGATGCTGCTTATGCCGTGCTGTGCTGCGCTGTTGTGCTGTGCTGTGCTTCGTGCCTGTCAGTACTAAAGCTGCGTCTGTCACCTGCGTCGCGGTGGGTTCAGCGAGGGAATTACCTACCCAAGTCCCAAGTGAGGTACATACCTCCACCAACAAGTCCTCTCTCCCTCGCTCCGTGGACCGTCACAGGCTCTGCTCGGTGCAGGCGACAAGCCTTGCAGTAAGGGGCTGGAGGGATACATAGTACGTACTGCATACAAGGCGCGGTACGTACTCACCTCCTCGATGCGGAAACCAAGGGGAAGGATTGTGGAAGCGCACGGGGCTGTGGATGCTTGAATGTAGGCTTATTGCAGGCTTGCCTTGCCGGCAGGGCAAAGAAGAATGCTCTTCATTTCTCCCACGCCAGACTCCAAGCCCGTTCCCAAAACTCAAGACGCCCGTTGTCTCCCACTGAGATGGCACTCCTACTATGCAGTAGTTGTTTGGTGGCTTCTTCTCTACTCGACGTAGGTAGACATGGCCTAATCTGCAGCCGTGGTGCGAACCGCATAGCGCCCACCCAAGGCGTTCGTTCGTGCAGGCGCCAGTTCCAAGCCATGAATACGCTCAATCCCACTTGTAAGCCGCGAGGTGCACTGCACTAGAGCAGCTTGTTTAGCTGCCTCGTCTCGCTCGTCTCCGCCATCTAGCGCACATCGGTCGGATTTGAGACTGTCTTGCCGTCGCCTGGCCGTTTGATTCCTCGGCATCCGCGACTGTCATTGTGGTGCTCTGCACTCCTTGTCTGCTCTGCTGGTCTGGCCCTCTCTCGTGGAATGTGCTGCGTGTGGTATTGGTATTACTCAACTCCCAGCTGTGCCGGCTGTTGTGTTGTGATTTGTGTACCTCATGCCGCGGCACTTCTTTCCCACTGCTGACCATAGTCCACAACTCTCTTCGCAACTCAAAATCAGAAAAATGTCATCGACAAGGCACCGCTGCTTGCCTCCACTTCGTCTCTGCGTCGGCTCCTCGGCGAACTGCGAGGCCCCAGATCAGACGGACGGGGGTCACAGGCCAGACTCCAGCGCCCCAGCCTCTTCTCCTCCTGGCTCATGTGGTCAACGGTTTCCGCTTCCGCCTTTGCGAGAATTGTGCAGTCCTGTCCTATTGTGCGATGCGCCGGAAAAGTAAGTAATAAACCGGCTGGTTTGGATGACAGTGTTTGGGGCGACGCGGATAGGACAGCCTGCTCGTCGCCGCTGGTGGTGTCCCCAAGTTTCTTCTGATCCCCGCGACCATTCTCAGTTCACTTCTGTTGCCCCAGTAAAACACGGCTGCCGAGAGGGAGGTGCCCGGCGAATCGAAGACGCCCTCTCAATCTTCAGATCGTCTTGTTTCTCACCTCGTCCACTGGGTGTGACCATGGAAGCTTGCTGCTAAATTGAGACCTTGGACTTGAGGCTGCGCGTCCCCTCTAGTTGTCGAGGCGGAAGGGATATCCCGAATGCAGCTAATGCGGAGCTGCGTGCTCGCAAACTCGCCAGCAGGGAATGGCCTTGAGCTGCACCCGCGCAATTCGTTGCAAAAACAACACGGCCATCATGAGCCGATTTGGTTCTCAAATCCGGACGTCCTGATTTCCGTCTTCTCATGTCAGTCGTCATCGTTACTCACCGTCGCCAATCCGATAGACAGACCACTTTGACGACCCTGATATGCCAGACCACCCAGGAATCAAGGCAGCGGGTGTCAGTCAGATGCTCAGACCGTAAACCGGATCGCTGGAGCCCTTCACCACGGCCTGCCGTCTGCGAACAAGCAGCCAATGGCCCCTGGAGCCAGGTGTGCCACCCCGATCGGACACTACCTGCAAATACACACTCAGGCTGCAGCTCGCGTGGACGCTGTGGTGTGGTGGGTTCGTACTCGGATTGGGCAGCGGGTAGCTCGGGGTCCCCTTGCAAACCTCGAGCTTGGTACCGCACAAGCCACCACCCGTCCAGTAGCGTACCAAAAATCCTTCTTGAACAGATGCCAGCCGCTGGGCATCCCATGTTGGCAGTGTCCAAGTTATGTAACAAGACTGCTGGAGCAGTACTAATCAGCCCAATGCTGCGTTGTACTTGTGAAGACAATCTGCTGGCTGCTTGTCGCCGTGGCTGACGCTGGCCTGGTGGCTTGTCTACCTTAGTTGACTTTGAGACTGGCAACAGGCCTGTGATGCAGCGGCAACACCACTTCGTTTTTGATGGTGTTTAGCGATGTCCACGTATGGTGACGAGCCCGATCGTGGACGGGCGGTTGGCCTTCCAGCCAGACTCGACGTGTGAGACGTCTCGAGCGGATAACCTCGTTAGATCAGACCGTCCACTGATAGGCGTCCGCACCTAATGCAGTTGGCAAAGCCAAAAGGAACCCGAGGATTTAGGGTGCTCTGCTAGGCGTGACACGTCGCTGGGCCCATGGTTGTTGGCAGCCAGAGCACAGAGTTCACTGACATGTGGAAGGCTATTGTTTCTCTGTATCAGGCGCTTGTTTCGACCTGCAGTTGACAATGGCAGTGCCAGGCGTGCCTGGCTGCTGATGTGGTCGCAGACGCGCAGTAGTCGCTGATAGTCTAAAACAGGATAACAGTTGCGATGCCCAATTGCAGACTCTGTTGCAGCAGCCCAACAAACCAGACGGTCTGGACTTGCGGTCTTGTGAAATCTCAGCCGTGATGTGCCCGTGCTGTTGTGATGCGGTGGAGAGCGGGACGCGAGACTAGGGCCTGTCAACGGCGGAGACAGCAAGCTGACCTATCGAACAAGACGAAAGCCCCCAAAGCATGTGTACTGCGTAGAGGCAGCTAACATTGCACCATCAAGACCCCATTGGCCGAGAAATAACAGCAGAGGTGCGGCGAACGCGCGCAGACTCGCACTCGGCTTCCCGAGATGGGCGGGGTACTTTCAATCGAGGGAGGACTTGTTGGTTAGAGCTGCGATGCGACCTCACCACCTGCGTCTCGAATCTCTCGATCGTCCACTAGGCGGGCGAGAAAGCAAGACAGGAGCTGATATGCAACGGCGGTGAGGTCAGGCCGGGTACGTATTGTCTCTCGTCTCTGCGGGTGTCTTGTATAGACGGCTGTCAGTTGGCGATTGGCGAGATGGAGGCCGAATCGGATAAGAAAGCCTCGTCAGCGCAGAGACAGGCTAAGGAGGAAAAGGTGGTGATGTTCATCGAAATCGCGATGGAGGGTGTTCAGCCCAACCCGGTGATTGAGTGCCCGAGTTCACAGTAGCTGGGATACGGAGGATTGGGAGACGGTATCGGTACGCTCGCGGCCGCCAATGCTCTTGGCTGCCGGTTCCCGCAGGCAGATCGGCTGTCAGCAAGAAGGACGGCGATTCTGCCCGATGCCGTTACTTGGGTCACTGGATCAGCGCCCTTGGTAAAGAGAGACGGTGGCACAGGCTGATCTCCTCTCTTGGGTGGTAGCAGGGCAGGGCGGTAAGCTCGCAGCCGAATGCCTCCATTCGGGGACTTCAGGGTCAGGCACACAGCACCCACAGACGAGTGCTCGCCGAAAGCCAGTGCCTCGCTGCGAGGCGAGCAAAATAAGCTTGGGCGCGTCGGAAGGAGTCGAAGTCAAGACGGGCCAGCCAATGCGGTGCGTGTCCGGGGTGCCGAACAGACACATGGGCGAGGGGTCTCTGGTCGTCCGGTGACGCTTGTTGGCGGCGAGGGTCTCGTCGTTGTCTGCCCGGGGGCGAAGCTTAAACGGAGAGGAGACTTGACATGTCTCTTGCTCGTCTCAGAATGGTTTTTGTCGGTACCCAGGTGAGCGGGTGGACAATGAGATTGGGTTCCACGGTGCTTGGTGTGGCTCGTCGAGGGTATCGTGGGTAATCTGACTAGAGGTACCTTACCCCAAGTCTCGTCATAGGGCGACGGGCGAAAAAGGTCGGACGGTGCAGGCAAGTTTTGGATGGGAAGGGTTCGCTGGGCCGAGAGCAGCCGGGGAGCCATGTGAAACAGAAACAGAATGATTTGTTGCAGGCGAGTGGAAGGTTTGTTTCCAGGTGGGAGCAGCTGGGATGGACGATGGTTTGCTTCACAAGTGTTGGTGAAGGCCGCGACGGGTGTTCATGTGGCCGTCGTATTTCGTACTTGCACTTGCGTGTTGTGTTCAGGTCGTACCTTGCCTTCGATTGGATGCACAATTCGGAAGGTGTCTTCCGATGACAGCCTGCGAACACCCGCCCAGCCAAGTGCAAGTGCAAGTGCAAGTGCAAGAGTGAAGTACCGCTGTGCCTGCAACGGAAGTGCAGGTGCAGATGCGGTCTCCACTTGGTGGGATAGGTGAGGTGAGCCAAGTCAAACAGGGAAGGCGGCAGCAGCAGCGGCGGGGAGGAGCAAGTGCCTGTTCGGTGAACGCCGTAGCTGTCGGGGGAAGGAGCTGCATGTCGGCGTGCACCTGCTTTCCGCCCCGACGCCGCTGCTGGCAGGATCGGGGCCGACTTTCCTTCCTCGACGGAATTCACACTACGTGTCTCCTGCCTCCCGACTCCCGAATGCACCTTCCTGTGCCTGATACCCGAGATAAGGCACCCGTCCTCACGTGATGAGACTAAATGGCACCACCATCAGGAAGGCACGAAGGTACGCAGCGTGGCAGCTAAGGCAGGCATGGTCACAGTCGCTCCTGTCTAATGCGCTTCTGATCACATCTCACTGTACCTACTGTCCATTCTTGCCAATCGTGCCTGCACATGCTTCACCCTCCACCCTCCCGTCCATCATCTCAGCCATCCCATCCGTCCATCGGGCTCTCCTAAATGACAGGAGCGACATGGGAATCTGTCTGGGCCGCCCTCCAACTCTGAGTGAACCCACCACCAACCTCTCCTCTCCACTTTGATCTGTCCATCCCGCCAACTGCAGCAGCACACGGCGGATCTCCCGGGAGTTGAGGTACTTTCCACAGTACCTTACTCTGCCCGGATACATTGTGAGTGGCTTGCCGTTGGCTTACCTGGAATTCTAAAGTGGTGGCTCACCTGCATCCCTAGCAGCCTAGCCTGTCCCTCTGTTGGGGGCTTCCCGGCATGTCATTTCCTCCTTGAGGCGCATCATGGGATGCCAACATTACGGATCACGGTCAGCACAAAAGTTATTCATGTTTTCTGATGAAGTCCATTCAGCCTCACTGCCGATGCCCCATTTCCCCGACCCATGCCGCTGGATGCGGCTGTGCTTTTTTGCATCGACATCTCTAATCAAAGTCCCCATCTGTCAGCCTCCAATCAAGTCACTGGAATGACATGGACGACATGCTCATTTTCGACGCTCGCCGTTCAGGGGCGCGGGGCGGCAAATTCAGGGGAAAGACCTCCTGTAGCAGCCCCTCGATGTCCATGTCTTCCAAGTTCCAGTCGCTCGCCAGCCCTCAAGACGACGGGAGCTGGCCCTAAACCGGCCATCGAGCCCTGCCAGTGGACCGTGGGCCCCCGTTGAGCCTTTGCTCAGACTTCGCCACAGGGGAAACAGTCCCCATCGCGATCACTGCTGCGTGGGAGATGAGGAACGAGACGGGCCAGGAGGTTTGAGGAGGATCTGCTCAATGCTCGAGGCTGGAATTGAGGAGTCGCTAATTACCATCCCAGTCCAGACGGCGGCGAGGTGCCCCTGACAAGCCCCCACCCAAAGCTCGTGGAGCTCTTCACCGTCCCGTCTGGAATCCACAATCTGCGGCTCTTTGCACCAAAACGAACGCTTGGAACGCTTCCAGAAAAATCAGAGGGCTGAGGAAAAAATAGCAAAAAAATATCTCAGGCCACAGTGACATCCGCAGTAACATCAGATCGACCCGCTTCTGGAATCTGGATACCTTACGCTGAGGGACACTGCCGACCCCGAAGTCCGGCGCGACAGCCCATCCCATCCGACCCAGAAAACATTATGCAAGACAAAAAAGCGAAAAACCTTGGAAGGGACAAAATGGGTGGACAAAATGTCGGAGCGGATTCTTGCATTGCCCCGTGCGCCACTTCCTCCAGTCACCCAATTGGCCAGGTGGCACCGCGTGTCCGGCACGGCGCGGCTCGCGACCGACTCGCGGACGTGGAATTGAACCTCACACTACAGCGTAAGCTCGCAGCTCTGCTCTAAGCTCCTTGCAGTGACATCGAACCACGCGCGGGACTCGACCCAGCATTCAAACTTTGATCCTTTGGTTGCCTGCCGCCGAACTCCCGTCTCCAGTGAGGGCTGCTCGGCCGGTGACATCCCTCTACGATTTACCGAGCGCCCCGGGCCTCCGTCTCGGCACACCCACCCATCGCTGCCATCACCACCACGGCCTCCAACGTCATTCAGTCATGTTCGCCCGACATGACTCCCACCCGCGCCAGACTCTGATTGCGGCGTACCTGGCCTGGAAGGGTCTGCTGCTGGCCATCGCCGCCGGCAGCGCTGTCGCCCCGTCATACGACACCTCCACGACCTTGATGCTCAACCGCAGCGAGTCCGGCCTGTCGCTCGTCACTCGCCTCACCCGCTGGGATGCCATCTACTTCACTCAATCCGCCAAGCGAGGCTACGTCTACGAGCAGGAATGGGCTTTCAACGCCGTCCTGCCCTACCTAGCGTCTACCCTCGCCGGTGCTGCCCGCCGCCTCGGTCTTGACGATGATGGCAGCGGCTCCCTGGAAGCGGCCTTTGGCATCGTGACGTCCCACGTCACGCATCTCCTCGCCATCCTCACGCTGTACTCTCTCACCCTCCGTCTGTTCAACCGCAAGCCTCTCGCCTTCCTCTCAGCCCTTCTCCACATCCTCTCGCCAGCAGGTCTCTTCCTCTCAGCGCCCTACGCCGAGGCCCCGTTCGCATTCCTCACCTTCCTGGGCTACAACATCCTCGCCTCGGCCTATGCGCAAAACCGCGGCTCTCTCCCCTGGTCTGCAGCGCAAATTTCCGCAGGCGCCGCCTTCGGCCTGGCCACGGCGTGCCGCTCCAACGGGCTCCTCAACGGCATCCCCTTTGCAGCCGAGTGCATCATCATCGTACATGGCCTGCTCGCCAGCCCTATCACACCCGCAAGCGTCACCGCCTCCCTCGCGGCTCTGTTGGCGCCTGGCGTCGGAGGCGTCCTCGTGGCCATGGGCTCCGTCGTCCCGCAGTACCTGGCCTGGGTAAGGTACTGTTCCGGCGCATCCGAGGCGCGCGCATGGTGCGGGCGGACCGTGCCCAGTATCTACTCCTTTGTACAGGAACACTACTGGTATGTATCCGCTCTCGTCGTTCCATCAGCCCTATCCGCGACCCTTGATTCCTCTTCCTGCCTGTAGTGGTTGAGGTACCCGTTCGGTACTTGCGGAGATTTACGGGTTGGGTCTTTGACATACTTGGAAATCGGTGGAAAACTTTTGCTAATCACCGACACATCGCTAGGGGCGTTGGGTTCCTCCGCTACTGGACCCCCGGCAACATTCCGCTGTTTGCCTTGGCCGCGCCGGTGTTGGGTTTGCTGATCGTGTCGGGGTTGGATGTGCTCAAGAGGCCTTCGGGGTTGGGGCGGAGTCCGACGGCGGAGAAGGGCGGGACGACAGGCAAGCGTCAGAGTCAGAGTCAGAGTCAGGCTGCAGCGACTGGTGGCGCGATGACGGCGATGGGCACGAGGGAGATTGTCGTGCTCTCGCTGGCGGCGTCGCAGGCCCTGCTGGCCGTCTTGGCGATCACGACGTACCATGTCCAGATCATCACACGGATCGCGTCGGGATATGCCGTCTGGTACTGGTGGGTTGCAGACTGCCTCCTTGACCCCCAGAGAGCTGCCCTGGGACGCAAGGTTGTGACTTTTTTCGTCATGTATGGCGCCATACAAGGGGCCTTGTTTGCTTCGTTCTTGCCGCCTGCTTGAGGTAGATACCCCTGGTCGTTCAATAGAGTTTTGATAGTCTCATGATTTGATATCAGATGTCGTCCAGCGGGGATATGAGATGGCAAGTTTTCCTCGTGGTAAAGTTTTTGGAGTGACAGCGTTCTTCGGCAAGTCTGGAAAGATATCAAAAGGGTCCCGGCGGGCGGGATGTCCTTGGCCTTGCTTGGCATCGAAGGGTCGTGAGGACGGGATAAGGTTTTGTTGGGCATGAGTGTAGTCCAAGCCCTAGTAGGGGTCCCTCGCGGCATGATGTATGATGTCAACGCTTTGTGAGCGCGGGACTGTGAGCTGTCACGTTCATGCCAAGAAACCATGCTTGGGATGTTGGATCGGGGTGACGGCATGGGTTCTAGTGTGATGGCGGTTGCTTATTCATCCCTCAAGCATGGCGAGGGTGCTGAGTGGTTGATGTTGGGAGGTCATGGGATGGAGGATGAGTGTCTATCATGCAATGGTCAGCTCTAGAAAGTTTCTTGCTTGCTTCGTTGACGTGGGTTTGTTCCAGAAGATCTGGTGCTTTCGAGCTGTTTCGTGAGGTTTGTAGAATGCCGGTGTGAGGCAGTGTGTTTTGTCATTGCGTACAAGCTGAGATCCACGACAGTAACATCAAGACTAAAAAGACCAGACCAGTTGAACCGGAGGTATCTGTAACGACTTGAATTCTTTTGTGTAATGATCATGCTGTGCCATAAGCTGTGGTGATTGCCCTGCGCTTTTCCAGAATTGTGAATGTCTGCTTGATACACGTGTTCGGACAAAGTATCAGCCAGACTTCTTGTATCTGCGAATACGTTGTAGTCGGTCAATCTCAGTCTCTGCCTGGTCTCGAACCAAAGATTTGTATGCAGATGACCTATTTGAAGGGGAAATAGACCCGCAACCATATCCCAGCTTCACCAGTCTCTTCGAAATCGTAATGACATCCATTTCCGATACACGTAGACGCGCGTATTCAACGGCCAGTCTCTCAGATCTCTGGATGACTGGATATCTTGGTTCCTCCAAGCCAGAGGTGTAGGCTCATATGCCTCAGAGGTAATGCCGCAAGCATAGGTCCAGGCTCCAGCTACAGGGGGGTGGCTCTGAGTATGTTGTAAGCCAGTTGCGCGCGCAGGTTGACGCCCCGCGAGTGCTTCGCTCAAGAATCTCTACCATACCAATCTTCATTCAACCAAAACCAATCCAAACTACAAGGCTCTGATTCTTCCCAGTTAATAAATATCTGCCGGCGCTCGCGCTCACTGAGATGTGGACATTTAGGAAGAAATTTAGAAGTATGTTGTCGGGTGTATTGTTGTTTAGCGAGGTATGGCTGGCTGATATCCCACCGTATCAACCGTGGACAAAGCACGCATGCCCAATCGTCAGTTTGATCCTTTACAATGAGTCGGATTATTGCCCGTCGTTCGGGGTTCGAAAGCCACGGCAGTGTGCCTGTTGGGTGGAATGTGTGGAATGTGTGGAATGTGTACTTGCAAGCGAGAGCGAACACTATCCGTGACGACTTTGGCAGCTCGTTCCGGATGTGGTTCAAGATCTCCCACGGCATGTTGAGGAGAGTGGGTTTCTGAATAGAGTGCCTTGTCAGGTCTCCCTGCCGTACGACTGGTAATGGCGTTTCCATCGTAGCGGCCACTGAGTGTAGAAATATAGTAATCAGATAGACCGCGTGAAAGTGAATGGCTTCGGGATATGTCTAGGATGAAGAATTGAATGCGTTTCAGTATTGCTTATAATTGAAATCTGTTAATCGGAGATGACAATGACCTATGTGAAAGACCTTGATAGGCCGGAACCATCATCTACAGTAAGATTGGTACTCATTATGTACGCCAGGACCTTGAAGGTCCAAGACTCAAGGTATAGGCAGCGACTTGGACCATCGAGCTCTCAGTGCCTTACCCTAACCGCCCAGACAGAGCATCCTTGAGTATCAACGGTGCCACATGCTTCGTCGACTTAGGTGTGATTTGCAAGTCATCTTCAGGTGGGAATCAGAGAAGTGCTACGAAATGGCGATGTACCACTTAACTGAAACAAGTGACACCTTCACTCCAAACTGTTGTGGCCTCGGCCTTGATAAACAAAGTCAAGTATTTTGTAGAAATAATTGGATGGCGCGATGACCAGAGGAGTGTTTCTTTTGAGTTTCACAACATAATCAACGGTTCTTTGATATACCATGTGGCCCAGGTTCCACTACTTCAATACAAAACAGACACACTCTTACTTATGCGGTCACAAAGGAATCAGTCCAGATATGAATATTCAATTGTAGTCATTCATCACGAGAAATGCTGTCTAAATGAACGATGTGATGTGGGAGTGCCTTGAGTGAAGGCTCAACCGAGAGCGTTTAACTCACAGTATTGGACTATGCCTTGCTCCAGCTTGCCAAATGAGACATCAACAGCGTTCAAATTGTAGGGTGTTCCATCAAGAGTTTGAATTTGATGAAAGTCCGAGTCTGTGGCACAGGAGCCAGACAACATTCCTCACACACAAGAACCACCCTGTGCTGAGGTGCCCCTGTCTTAGTCTGATCATCACATCGAACACAAGTAGCTACGTGAGACCTTCGTCAACTCATTCATGAGTTCGCTTACGAGCAAAATCCTCCAACTGTCGAGATCCTATGCCGGTGAATGCAGGCGACATTTGGCGGCATGGCAGGGCGACTTCCAGAGCTAGCTGGACAGATCTAAAATTTCGCGAAGACGATGAGCACGGTATCGAATTACTTCAGGTACATGAAGTACTTAACAGCATACATGAATACCAGGTGGATCGTCTACTCTCTATCGCCAGGTGGACCACGGAGTGTCTGTCACAGGAAGCGAAACATTTCGACGTGATAACTGCATTAACAGACTTAGACGAGGAAGTTCACGATAGGAAGATCTCATTCAGCAGCATAATGACCTGTTAGTATCAAATATTTCCCTCAAGCGATTACTTTTCGATTCTACCAATCAAACTATACAAATGCCTCTTTCAGGCGGGGTATCCGGTCTAAGTCTAAGTCATTACCAGGGCGGCAGCTCTATCCCAGCCACCGTCCAAATTACCATTATGAGCTCCCAAAGGAATCAAATTACGACAACCAAAGAACCTTAGTCGCTGTCTTCGTCACGACCGGGCCAGACAAGCTTCCTCCGCACCACCGCCCTGGCGCAGCAGAACCCGACAAAGAGCCACACCGCCACTAACAAAATCGTAAACACCGTCGCCAACCACAGCAACCCCTCACTCCCGAACGCCTCGCCGATGCGGATGGTAGCCACGGTGAAGCCCACATTGGGGAACACGAAACTCCACCAACTCAGATGGAACGAGTGGTCGGGCATGCCGAAGACGGTCGACAGGCACGCGGACGAGAAGAACCAAAACGACAACCCCCACAAGAAGACGGCGGTGAAGAGCGCGACGGCGCGGATGGCGAAGGCGACGGTGCCCGGGTTCTCCATCTCGATGAGGTAGGCGGCGGAGCGCAGTGATGCCGGGACCAGCGAGCCCTCGGACGCGATCAGGCGCGGGACGTCGGCGGCCATGGAGACGAGGGCGGCGGCGGTGAAGCTCGGCGGCCCGACGGCGATGAACATTCCCGGCCGCTGGACGGGGAGGCCGACGGTCATGAGGCGGGAGAGGTAGGTGGCGTACATGAAGGCGGAGACGAGGAAGCCGAGGCCCTGGGCGGCGAGGCCGGCGCCGAGCATGGCGGCGGCGTGGGCCGGGGGCTGGGAGCGGCACATGAAGCCGGCGAGGGTGCCGGTGAGCATGACGGGGAAGATGGGCAGGATCCAGGCGGGGGTCATGCTGTCGAGGGAGAGGCGGCGGCGGCCGGTGAAGAGGAGGTGGTACATGCCGACGGAGGCAAAGAAGGTGACGACGAGGTAGAGCCAGAAGGCGACGCGGAGGGTGGTGATAAGCCAGGGCCCGCATTTGGGGACGGCGTAGTGCTGGATGTTGGAGAGGGCGGCGGCGAGGGAGAGGAAGAAGGTGGGGATGAAGAGAGACTCGGAGGGGTGGGTGATTGCCTTTGCGGGGGCCTTGCGGAAGAAGGAGAAGCGGAGGCAGAGGACGAGGGTGATGAGGAAGATGAGGAGGATGTCGAGGAGGAAGACGACGAGGCCGATGGTGTCGAGGCCGGTGAAGCGGTGGGGCGTCTCGGCGAGGAGGAGGGCGATGCCGCCGGTTGACATGCTGCGAGTGGGGGGTTAGCTCGGGGTCGTCGGGGCCGATGGGTTCGGAGCCGGCACCGGGGTGGGGGAAGGGAGGTCTCACGTTAGTGTGTACCATGCAAAGGTGAAGTGGTGGATGCGCTCGCGGAGTGAGACTTTCTCGAGAATGGTGTTTGTGCGGGAGCGGGTGCGCGAGATGGTCGCCATGAGGGCGTTTTGGGGCGGCGCATCCGAGTTGCCTAGGGCCACCGACCTGGTTGAGGTCTTGGACATGTCTGGGGGATGTTAGTGGGGTTCTACTTCGAGCGAGGAGAATTTGATGGCACTTACTTGCTTCTTCATCTACTACAGCCATGATGAGAGACGGAACACATTGAATGTGTGGCTTTTGTGAGTTTGCGTTGAAATCTGGTGAAGCTGGAGTGGTGGTTTTGAGAAAAGTGGTAAGGTGAGGTTATCGACGTCACCGCGCTTGCACCAGTTTCGGGATGGGCCCTGTATTTGATGTGGGTTGGGATGGATGAGTCAGCTGCTGTGCTGTGGCGCCAAGGTGGGGGTCACGCCAGAGGGCAGGTAATGCTTGGGTGACGAGAAAGGGGGCTCGTATGATGCTGTGCTATTTATCGAGGATACGACGTGGCCTGGGCTGGGGCTGTGGACGAATATTTGTAGGTTGGGTTTCTTTTGGGCTCTTCATGGTCCATGGAAATAGACGGGAATTTGGGCGAGAAAAAAGTTAGATCGGCAGGCCATGGCTCGGTAGGCCCGATTGAACCCGGGCCGGAACGGTGTGGCGTCGGCCTCGGCGCCGAGTGTTCGGATGGGATTTCGCTTTAGGTGATGGTTTTGACGGGGGACGAGAAATCTCACTAGGTGAGTTTCCAAGCAGCAGAGAAATTGTCTTCATGGATTATGATGATGGGTTGTGACAGTGATGATTCTACACAATGGCAGTCAAACATGACATTGCGTCATCCAAAGCTCTAATAGATGCGGTTCCCAATTGAGCGTGCGCCCACATGCGATTCCCATCACATGAATTGCGACTGTCTAAAAACAGCGCCGACGATGCGACGACGACTTGCTGCCAGTGCTGCTTAAAATTTGGGGACGACCCGGCACTTGTTCGCGCCATGCCCAAGGTACGATAAAGTACCGGGCGTGCAGGACCCCTTTTTTTCTGGACCCTAGCTTTGTTCCATGGCGGCGACAGGATTTTTGACGGGAACGCAAGAATCCTTCCCGGGTGTCATGTGAGGTGTCTTTTGTTTCTTGGGATGGAACTTTCCAGGTGTCGGGTTACAGGCGCAGGCAGATCAGAGACAACGCGGCCTACCCCCCACCTCAGCACCTCACACCGATCGTGACACTGAAACACGGCTTGGCTGATGGTGGTTGAGGGAGGCAGCAGGCCTGGGTGCGAATTCCTGTGTAGTGTCCGAGATGGTGGCTGCGGATGATTGCGTCTTCTGCTGTCCGCCTTCGGCGAGCGGATTGGGATTGGGATTGTGAACTCGGAGCTGGGAACGGGGAAATCCTAGGGACTCAGGGAGTGACAAGATGCGAGGAGCATTGGCCACATTCAAGGTCCAGGTCCCAGGATCCATTGTCTTTCTGTCTGTCTGTCTGCCGGCAGTGTTCGGCCGGCTCCCCGCTCCGAGTCAGTGGGCAGAGGGTGGTCCGGTGAGGCCTGACTAATCAGTAGACGGTGGCCAGAGGCTGCTGGAGTGGTCGCAGATGCAGGTTTCAATGTTGATACAGAGTAAAGAGGAGGCGGACGATCATCAAGACGTGGCTGGAGATGCAGGTAGCCGTGGCGGCGGCAGGTCTGTTTTGTGCGGTGCGGAGTGAGGGTCGAGGGGCCGTTGTTGGTGGTGGCCATGGCCCATGATCGCGTGGGCTGCAAGGTGGTTAGCCCTGGTCGCAACGTGGGTGGAAGACAATGCGACGTGTTCTGGCGATCACGGGGCTGTTGGGGGGAGGTGTTCGTCGGGAAGCGGATGTTGGTGGTTCATGCTGTGGGATGTGAGCGGACGGCCGGTTACTCGTACTCATTTGCGTCGTTTTCTCCCTGGTGAGGCGGGCATATCATGGAGGAGACAACATGGCCTCCTGTCGACCATGTTTGTCAACCGTGTTGAGGTCTAGACTGACTACAGAAGGTGCTTAATTGCTTGATTGCTTGCTGGCGAGAGCTTCATGTCGTTTGCTTGCTGCATGTCAGAGTGAGGTGTTGTTTGGTGATGGATGTGACGGGTTGGATCTCCTGCTTCCTCCAAGTGGAGAGCTTCCTGGTTCAGTAAATGTTGCAGCAAGTACCATCCATGTGTCTGCGTCGTTACAACAGGTGGAAGCAACATGGAGGTACATCGCCAGAGGAAAGCGGCTCGCTGGTGCGGAGGCAGGGAGCACTGGCCCTGCGCAGGTGCAGCAGCTGCCACTGCACCCGAGGAGAAAGTGGGAAGTCGCGGACGGCAGGTGGGGCGATTGAAGGAAAGGAAACTTGGGAAAGAGCAGGTGCACCCAGACAAGACAAGGCTGCCAAGAACGCGTACAGGTGGAAGGTGCTGTTCGTCACCACTTACTGCTGCTGCTGCGATGCTCCTGCTGCTCTGGGCGGGCTGCTTAAGCAGCGCGCGCCGTCAGGGCAGGCAGCCGAGAGTGAGGTGGACCTTCCAACCTACCTTACCTACCTTGGGTGGTGGGCACGAGGTCCCCCTCCCTCTCCATGTACCCCCACTGCAAAACACCGCTGCAGGATACACGGTCATCCAAAGCTCTATCTTATGTAATGCGGTTTCCTTGGGGGAGCTGACCTCACTGCTGCTCCGTGTGGCCAGCCCTTCCCAGCAAAGGTGAGGCCCAGGCTGCCCTCTGCTGCATCATCACTCGCACTGCCTGTGCCTGTGTCTGCACTGCACACTGCACACTGCATTGCACCTCTCTCCTCTGTCCCGCCTGCGCCTGTCTGTGTCGTTGTCTGTTGTTGTGCTGCTGCTCCATGTGTGTGTGTGTCCTCACCACAGTATTCCCGTCCCGCCTGCCTACGTCCATCTTCCCCCGTCCACGCCCACGCCTGGCAGGCAAGGTATTTGACCAAAAGAACACCCAACCTCCAACATCACCTTTTCTTTTTTTCACTCCTCTCCTTCTTTTCGTTGCATCCCCCACCGCCGCCCATTGCCTGCCCCATTTCGAGGCAGAGGGGAAACTGCATTGACCACAATCCATCTTTCCGCCGGTGATTGTATTTCCAATTGACCACCACAGGATTGTCAGCATCTCGTCCAGTCCCGTCCTGCCGGCCATCGTCGACGTGCTGCTCCGGATCAACGAACGCCCCGCGACCGACGACACCCCCGACCGACATCCAGCTCTTTCCACTAGTTGGTGTGGAAGCAGGAGCTGGATACATCCTGCCTTGCTGCACCTGTGCGACCACAAGGTAGCTGCCACCACCGCTGCCGCTGCCGCTGCCGCCGCCGCCGTCTGCCATTGCCCCTCCGCTCGGCCCTCCCCCATCATCTTCGTCGCTGTCGTCGTCTTCGTCGTCGTCGCCCGCCGTCCTCCTCAACATCGAGCGTAGACGGCATCACTACACAATTATACACACAATGGACGAGACACCGGGGCCCCAGCCCTCCAACCATGCTGCTGCGCTGTCAGCCGCTTCGACAGCACACTTCCTGTCGAGCCACTTCGCCTCCGTCGACACCATCTCGCGGTCCAACTCCCCCGGCCCTCCCTACACCAAGTCGGACGAGGACGACAAGAAGCGCTACCGTCCGCGCACCTTCAGCTACTTCAACCACCTGCCCTTCCCCGTCGAGAAGGAGGAGCAACGCGATGCCGCCCTCGCCGGCATCCTCAAGCATCTTTACATCGCCATCAAGGCCGAGGACTTCAGCCCAGGCGCACTGCACTGGACTAGGGAGCTGCAAGGATGGCTGAACCTCAAATTCGAGATGACGAGAGAGCTGCGCTCCACCTTGGCGAAGCTCTACTACCACCTCTGTCTGGCCCCTGGTTTGGACCCCAGCACCGCCGACCGTTTCTTGCGCATGGTCGTCGTGCTCACTAGGTGCGTCCATCGTCTTCCGCCGTCCTTCGTCGTCCTTCGTCGTCCCCGTCGTTCACGTTGTCCCCGTCGCCCTTCGTCGCCCCACGTCGTCTCTGTTGCTAACGTCCGTCATCAACAGGAAATACCATTACCTCAAGCCCGTAGACGACCTCCTACTCGACTGGCGCCCGCTATGGAGAGAAATCAAGGCCCTCGTCCTGCCATCCGAAGTGGCCTCACATCAAACCAACCGACGTCGATCACAGAAACAGCTATGGAAGTTATGTTTACACGCCCAGACATACTTCGACCCGAAAGACCGCAAGGAGATGCTCGACGAGTTCTTGCCCTACTTCAGCACATCCGACGTGTCTAACGCATACATCGTTGTGGGCACGATCAACGCCTTGCTGCCAACCGACGCGGCCCCCGAGAACGTCCCTTGTTCCCAGCCGCAGGAGTTCATGCCCACACTTTTCCACCTGTGGTCTCTGATTGCGCGTTCTAAGAGCTTCGACATCTTCTTTATCGACCTATACTCCCGCATGGCGAGGGACTTCCTGCAGTCGACCCACACTCCCTTCGACGCCCACGGCATCTTTACCCAGGAGCAGTCTGAGTGGATCTTCACGGCTGTTCTGCGCCTGACAGAGATCCCTGTTGGCCAGTCAAACTCTCCGTACTCGACGCTGGATTACTCGTCCGGCTTAGGTCTGTACCTGGAGAAGGACAAGAAGAAGTACCCGACGGCGTACATGATTGCCAGGTGGATCGTTTACTCTCTCTCGCCCAAGTGCCTGGAGCAGGAGAATTCAATACTGGCCAGCTTGGAGGGTTTACTTGAGGCCGTTGACACCTTCTACCACCCGTCGAATGCTGGATCTTGGACGACCTTCCTCGGCCAATTCACC
This sequence comes from Colletotrichum tropicale, assembly GCA_027406125.1. NCBI lineage: Eukaryota > Fungi > Ascomycota > Sordariomycetes > Glomerellales > Glomerellaceae > Colletotrichum > Colletotrichum tropicale. The sequence continues at coordinate 6,971,437 of JANVYH010000002.1, forward strand.
GTCTATCTCACCGACATCTTTGTCTCTCGCTGGAACCGCGAGAAGAGTGGCGAGCTGGACACGCCCGAAGACCGCAGGATCACACCCGCTTTGAAGGCACGCTTCGTGACAGCTCTCAAGGAGGTCACATACATGGGTCTCTTCTCAAAGAGCAATAGAGTCGCTCACTACTACTATGCGTCTCTCCAGGGCCTGGCCTACCTGGAGCCCAATCTCATCTTGCCCGGCGCTCTGCAGCGATTCTACCCCAGCTTGCAGGGCTTGGTTGAAGTTCACCGTACTACTTCAAGTCTGAACGGCCTGCAGATGATTGCCAACGTCATGTCCAAGACCAAGGGCTTTCGATGCCACATCACAGCCCTCCTTGCCCTGGCCTTGCCCGGCATTGACGCCAACGACCTGGGAAAGACGCAGTACACCCTCAACTTCTTCCAAAGTGTGGCTTACAGCATCCCCATGGTCCCGTTAGTCAAGGATAACGACTCCGTTCATGACACTAGCCTGGCCATGCAATGGGTTCAAGGCGAGATGGAGCGCATGGAGCGCGAGGGACAGGATATCAAGCTCGACTACGAGACTGAACTTTCTGATGAAGACGAGGCGAATATTTTGAGATCCTCGACGGCAGGACTTGGCGAGTTCGTCATCGCCCTTCTTGGCAAAGTCTTCACATTGCTCGAAAATTTGCCAGACGCCTCTCATATCAGAGGAGGCACTCCAGAGGACAACGTCATCAACGCCTTGCCCGCCGCGCTCTCTCCTCTCTTCGCATCGTTGTCGCCTGAGCTCTTCGACACCGCCCTCGAAAAGCTCTCCTCATTCGTATCAACACACGTTGTCCACCAGGCGAGGGATGCCATGGCGTGGATCCTTAACGCCCTGTGCAAGGTCAATCCCGAAAAGACGCTCAAGGTTTTCATTCCGATGCTCATCGTCAACATTCGCAACGAGATCGACTACAACCACGCTGCTTCCGACAGAAGCAGTGGGACAGACTATTTGCCTAGAGACCGCGCATTGGTCTGGCATGTCAGCATGCTTGGCATGGTTGTCGTTCACGTCGGAAACGAGGTCCTGAAGTACCAGAATGAGCTCCACGACGTTGCCAAGTACATGCAAGAGAAGTGCCGAGGTCTTCCCACGATCCATATTTCCAACTACATCCATCATCTCCTCCTGAACCTGACGCATACCTATCCCATCGATAGCGCTCTTTATGAGCCCGATATCATCAAGCGTGGCCTTGACGTGGGCGACTGGGGCAAGACCACTTCTCCTGCTGACCTGACCATCAAGTGGCACCGGCCCTCGGCTGGAGAGATTCAGTTCGCCGTTGAGCTGTTCGACTCCCAAACCAAGGCAGCCGCGCAGAAGTTGGATTCTTTGATGGGCGAGCATCCACCGGTCAGCCGTAAGGGCAAGAACAAGGAGTGGTCCGACGAGGTTTCAAGACTGCTGCAGCAGATTCGCTTGGTGATATCTGGTGTTGCGACTCTCTTTGATCCTCATCGTGCGGCCGGCGAGACGGCAGACGGTGCGAAGGAAGACGGTGATGGCGACACCCCGATGGATGACGATGACCCTCTGGCCGAGGCTGCCGAAGACGAGGAGACACGCCCTCAGTACCGGTACGACGCGGGCTATCTTCTCACCGAGGAGGATCCAGCTTACGGCAAGCTGCACGAGTTGAGAGAGGACGTCGGCCAGCTGTTATGCCGCACGCACGATTTTCTCAACCAGAAGCAAGAGGATGACGTGTCTTGCTTCACCGCGCTCTACGCTGCTTACCGCACATGGATCACCGACGTCGGTATCGAGCGCTCTGCCCACCCGTTGGAGAGACACCTTCGCTTGTACAAGTCGGACATCTCAGCCTTCAAGATTAGCGGTCTTCGCAAGGTCTACCCGCGTCCTCTACTGATCAAGCGTGCAGACGCGTACCAGCTGCTGCGAGTTAAGCACAATGCCTCCGCAAGGCAGAAGAGCGAGCTGGACAGGAAGCTACTTCTGAACCTAGCCCAGTCGTCCGTGTCTTCGTACGCCGACGTCAGGCGGGTAGCACAAAGCGCTTTGGACTCGTCCCTCAAGGCTCTCATCGGCGGTCGCCCGCTCGTCATCCCGGTTCTTATCGAGAGGCTTCGCATCGCCCTGGACGAGATCGACCATGATCGCATCAAGGGTGCCATGTATACTCTCTTCTTCACTAGTCTCCTGAGGACCATTGTCAAAGACTGGCGGTTTGCCCCGGAGGCCCTTCGACTTTACTTAAAGGCAGGCACTATCGACAAGCCCAGCATCCAGCAGCTGGGTGCCACTGCGCTGTTCCCCCTATTGGATTTCGGAAAGCCATTCGAGCGGATGATCATCGTCAATCAGGACCTTGTGGAGCAGATCCGTCCTACGGAAGACTGCTCTCGCCCCATTGACAACCGCCACAACTTTATTGTCCAGCGTCGCGAACGTGTCGAAAAGAAGAAGGCGGCCTTGGGCTTGGAGCTGGTCGATATGGCCAAGGAGGCGCACTGGAAGATTGCCTCCCGATGCGTGATATTTGCTACCAACTTGTGCCTACGCTTCGACACCTTGGCACCCCCAGAGTTCATCAAGTTGGTCGCGCAAGGCACGAACGATACCCACCCTGGGCTTCGGGCTAGTTACACGTCCGCCTTCACCTCCGTGTTCGAGGCCGTCGAGATGCGCGCCGCGTATGACCACGACTACCGCAACTACTTGTTGGAGAAGGAGAAGGATCGGAATAAACTGGCGATAGAGGTGAAGAAGGGCGACAAGGACTTTACCGACCGCTATCTCGCGGCCTTCGCTGATTCCGACCCCAATAAGGCTGAATACATGGTGGACTCCGACCATCCCGGATGGCTTGTGTGGGGCAAAAAGTTCCTCGCCTCGCGTGCGAAGCCCGACCCCTTTACCGACTACGACGAGCGAGAGGCCGCCGTGCGGTCGCAAATCGGCAAAATGCTGACGCGCGACTGGCTGAAGACCTGCTTCGACTATCTCAAGCAAGAGCCCCGCGACGCGGGCGCCGATCGGTTCCGTATGGGTAACGTGTACATGCTCATGCACGTATTCGACCTAATGCACTACGGAGGGACGGAGATCACGCTGAACGACGTCAAGGAACTCACTACGGACGTATACGGCGACGGCAGTGATAAGCACCAGCACCGGGCAACATCAGAGATACTGGCGGCACTGATGGCCGGGTCTAGTGACGACCCCCTCGAATTCCGTGATAAAGTGTGGGGCTTCGCCGCTACGTTGATGTTGAAGATTCTCAACGAGGACCTGACGCCGGAGAACCTGCAGTACTGGGTCTCCTGCCTGCATCTGACAGTAGATCCGAAGGACCCTCGTCGATCTCACGAGTTGGTCGATACCCTTAGTGCTTTCAGGTTGGATATGTCATCCAATGCCGCGTTCAAGGAGTCGAGCAAGGTGCAAGTGCTCGAGTTTATTATTACTGACGCTGGCTGGCACTTCCGTCACGAGAAACCGATCCTCGAAGACTTTTTGGCTCATATCGACCACCCGTACAAAACGGTCCGTGAGGCAATGGGTCGGGTTATCGCTACCATCTACCGCACCAGGTACCACGAATCGTTCGAGAACGTCGACCGTTTGCTGGAGGCAAACAAGGAGGCCTCGTCTCTAGGAATTCGCCCTTACAAGTGCACCGAGGAGTTCGACGCTACCATGCGCGAGATCTTTGATCGACTCGAGAAGTGGCGTAAAGAGCGAACGCCCGGACAGCAAACGCCGTCTTCCTACACCTCCGGATCGAAGACCGTCTTGACTTGGCTGGACAGTACGCTTTCTTCTCAGGAGTGTACTCAGCTGATGCCCTTCTTCCCGGAGCCTTATATGGAGCAGCTCCTCCACATGATGGATGTCAAAGAAGACCCCGAGCTTATGCGTCTCGCCTATCATGTCTACCGGCACCTGCCCAACATTCCTTTCCGCGTAGGCGAAGATGGTCCCTTCATTGATGCTCTGGTCAGGATTGGCAAGTCTGCGACCAGCTGGCACCAGCGGTTGAGATCCATGGTCAACATGCAGGTCATCTACTTCCGCCGCTTGTTCCTCATCGAGAAGAAGCAGCGTGACATCTTGTTTGATGCTGTCAGTGACATGCTGGCTGATGCGCAGCTAGAAGTGCGATCTTGCGCTTCTGCCACTTTGGCCGGCATGATCAGGTGCTCGCCGAAGCGCATCCGCGATCCTACCATTCAGCTTCTGAAGAAGCGCTACGAGAATGAGTTGCGTCTCAACCCCATGCCGAAGCGGAAGCTCCCAGGCACCGAGACGCCGGTCGACACCACCAAGCAGATCGTCCGCAGGCATGCGGCTGTCCTTGGTCTGGGTGCGCTCATCGAAGCATTCCCGTACGCCACTCCGCCGCCGTCCTGGATGCCCGAGGTTCTGCAAATTCTGGCGACTCGTGCAGCTAGCGACCCGGGAGTCGTCGGTAAAGCCACCAAGGCAATTCTTTCCGACTTCAAGAAGACCAGACAGGACAGCTGGAGCGTGGATCAGAAGGTACGTCGGCACGTCACATGTTATTTCATACACCAAGCTAACAGTTGCATGCAGTACTTCACTCAGGAACAGCTTGAGGACCTGGAGGGTGTGTTGTGGAAGAGCTACTTTGCCTAAAATGGCGCTGGACGAAGACGCCGGACGAAGGTGCCGGACGAAGGTGCCGGACGACCAAAGACGGGCGAGGACAACGAGAGAGACGACGGCAAGGGTTACGACGATAGAAGCATTGAGGCATACTTGAACAGCAGGCTTTTCCGTCGTAGTCGTGTAAAGTGGGCTTGGTCATTCATAGATGTACGGTTATGAAGGCATGCGTGGACGATGATATCCAACTGGGTTGCATGGCTCTATTAGACGGGGTCAACGGATGGATTCTGGGATAAAGAGAGTGTGTATTGGTGAGCTAGTTTCATAGCTCATACATCGTTTCTGCCATTGGACTTTCACGAAGCTCGGGTGATCACTGTGTGGAGAGTTCCGTGACGACGTAACGTCAGGCAACTCGCGTGGATTTCTCCGGCTAGTTTGCCCAGTTTGCAGCTTATTTCGGAAGGTTATCGTGAACTTTATTTTGAGGGAAGCCAACGTTCTGGAACAAGCTGACGCATCCAGACCGGGGCCCCATTTACGATTCACGCGAGGCCGCCCTCTGATTGCTGGCCTTATATGAAGATGCGCGCAGCGACAGGGAAAGAGCTCTCGCCGACGCCGTTGTCAATGTTTCAGGGACCCAGTTCAGACGTCTGAGACGTGTACCGGCGGGGTGGCGCGGCCGGGGGGCAATGACTCGGCGCGCGCGTGTGAAGGTGTGAAGCGCAGTGTCGTACCGGAGTGCGGGTCATTCGGGTGAGAATAGACGAGGCGGAGGGACCCTCAGCTATCCGTTCCTCTTGTCATGACTTGACTCGACTTTGTTGACGATGTATAAAACGGATGAACTGGGACCTTGAGGGACGGTTGGTTCATCTCAAGTTCATCCAGCCTCTTTGTTCAGTCTTCTACACTACAGCGTTGATCGCCCAGTTTTTGTTTGCTTTGCTCCAAAGCCTTGTTTGAATCATATACCCAACCAGCAAAATGAAGTTTACGATTGTTGCCACGAGCGTTTTCGTCGCTCTCGCTTCTGCGCAGGCTTCGACGTTCCTGTGCAGAGACATCAGCAACAACGTGATGACGGATGGAAGTATTTGCACCGGTGCCGGTGGAAAGGATTTCGGCAGGGGAGTAAGTTGTCATCTGACGTGAAGAAAGTAGAGGGAGAGATGCTGACTTGGGGTTAGATCTGCTGTATCGCCAAGTCGAACGCTCTGGCGCAGAGTCGATTTGATATCAACTGCGACGATAAGCTGGGTACTACGCAGAACACCGGCGAGGCTTGCCAGCTTTAGAGAGTGTATGTCAAGTAAAGAGGAAGGGAACGGTCGAGGGGCTGGTGAACAATATACCCGATTGAGATGGAATGCTTGCCCGTTTGATTATGATGATCGTGATCGTGGTTGTGCAATCGGAATATTGTGACGAGTAAGCAAAAGCCGATTTTGTATCACATCAGAAACAACTCGAGCCTGCCTGTGTCGCACAGTCATGGTGTCCAGAAGGAGTCCAAACGCCCTATGATGTTGATCATCTTCATTGTGCCTATGGCCTGTACCAAACGATTCTATCGTCCCCGCTGTCTGGGCTGTTCTAGTCGTTCTAGCTGCTCTTATCGTCCTATCGCCCATATAAGGAGGCAGCTGGAGACAAGCAAGTTCGGCCCCACAATCGCGGATGCGCTCCGGCGAGCATCTCCGGCGAGCATCTTGAGATGGGGCGGATGTCGCAGGAACTCGGAGAGGTGCACCGGACAGGGACATGGTACCCCAGCATGTCAAAGCCTCATCGAACCAATCTTTGCGCTTGTGGCTGTTTGTCGTGGTTCTTCATCTGGCGGGTTGAAAGCACGTCATTGAATGACGAGAACAGCGGCACGGCTTCCGAGTGGGCGACGACCGGCCCGAACCGATCCAGCCGGCGATGTTGGAGTTGGAGTGCGGCATCGCTCATTTCATCAACCTCTTGCGCCATCTCTACTGACGTTTGCGTTTTGGGCTCAGTGGGCTTATTCAAGGGTTTCCTGCTTAAAAGCTGAGACGAAAGCTTCGAGGACTTCCGCCAAATTCACAAAACATCAACCCCTCGTCTTCCATTGAAACGTCGGGAAGTCTAATATTGAAGAAAAATTATAGGATGAAGCTCACTCCGGGGGTCGCATGCCTCAGCTTGGCCTCTCTTGCAGCCGCTGACTGGCGCTTCCGGTCCCGCCCCGAACTTGCCGCCCCGAGACTCAACATCACGGTTGCAGCCAACCCTCATGCCGTGGAGAAGAGCTTCATCTTCGTGGCGCCCTACAAGGGTTTCGAAGAAGGCCATCGAGGCCCTGTCCAGCCGGGAGCTTACATCTTTCGAGATGATGGAGAATTAGTCTGGTCCGGCATAGGACACCATTCCGGATGGGTCGCGAACTTTCGCCCCGATACTTGGAACGGGAAGCCGTATCTGCGTGCATTCCAAGGATCGTTAGATGGCAAGCACGGTAGGATGTTTGGCTACCACACGCTCCTTGGGCCCGACTATGAAGTCGCCAAGGTGGTCAAGGTCGGATCGCACCGGCTCGTCTCGGCGCACGAGTTCCGGCTCGTTGATGGGAAGACGGCCTTGGTGGAGACGCCGATCCCGCGAATCGTGTCCTTGAAGCCATGGGGAGGGACTGCGGAGCAGAATTGGATCCTCTCAGGGGGCTTCCAAGGTACGCTATCCTCCGTTTTGTGTCGGCCTGGCTGCTAATCACTCTCAGAGATTGACATTGACACCGGGGACGTCATCTTCGAATGGGAAAGCTTCGACCACGTTGATCCCAAGTGTGAGTGACTGACCCGGGCGTAAGCTGATTACCGATGGCTCACTCTTTTCGCAGACAGCGCTTTCCCACTCGACTTTGGCCCCGGTCTGCCCGGAAGCGGCAAAAGCGAGACGGATGCCTGGAACTATTTCCACATTAACAGCGTCGACAAGGACGACGAAGGAAACTATCTCATATCGGCAAGAAACGTCGCGGCGGTCTTCAAGATCAACGGAACCAGCGGCGAAATCATTTGGCAGCTTGGAGGCTTCCATGGAGGTTCTTCATTCGCGCTGGCCAGCGACGACGTCTTTGGCTACCAGCACCACGCGCGGTTCCGCAGCCGCTCCTCAGATGGAAACATCGAGGTCATCTCTCTGTTTGACAATGGAGCGCACTCGGCACCCCAGAAGACGAACGCGTTCTCGCGGGGTCGTATCTATCAGTTGAACCACACCGACGGCACCGCGAAAGCGATCCAGACATACAACGCTCCAGATGGCTTGTCGGCGCACACGCAGGGCAGCTTGCAGATTCTGCCAAACGACAATGTCTTTATCAACTGGGGCCAGTCGGGCGCGGTGACGGAGTACAGCCATGACGGCAAGGTCTTGTTCCACGCGTACCTCGACTCCGCTCCGGAGGGTATCTTTACGCAGAGCTATCGTGGCTTCAGATACAACTGGACCGGAACGCCTGCTGAGGAACCTGCTATTGTGGCCTTCAAGGGTGCTCGAGATGTCGATTTGGATGTCTACGTCTCGTGGAACGGGGATACAGAGGCTGCCTTGTGGAGGTTCTACGCCCGCTCTGCAGCGGGGTCCAGGGAAGATTTCTTGGGAGAAGTCGAGCGTGAGGGCTTCGAGACTCACGCTAAGTTTCGTGGAGCTGCTGTGTCCGATGATATCGCAGTCATCGCAGAGGCTATTGGGAAAGATGGCAGAGCGCTAAGGAAGACGAGACCTGTCCCGCTTTCCTTTGACTTGGCTCGTCCGCCTTCTGAGCTCAACTGGGGGAGTGACGAACTGTGAAGCAATTCTATCAACTTGCATGTGCGTCGTTCAGAAATCTGTGGCAGTCAAAAAGGTGCGCCTCCAGGTGGCAGCGAAGGAAAAACGTTCGAGTGGAAGAAGGATTGGAAATCTCATGATTATAGTGCCACGGAAGTGAGATTGGAAGAATCCACGTTGAGCAAGCAGAGATGTAGAATCCGAAAACTTACCGTATCCCATGGCGAGGGAATCATTAGAGACAACGAAGCGGTCGGTGCTTCAAATGGTTTCCGAGATGTGCTGTCCCATAATTCGGAGCATCTACTTGGCCTCCCCGTGCGGAGAGGAGGATTCAAACCTTGAACATTTCCAAGGCGGCTCTGCTGGGCGCGATCATAGGTTCCGTGCCAAGTTGAACATCGAGCCAGATTCCATCTTATGTTGAGGCGCTTCGGTCAACTCCCGAGCACCAAGAAGTCTTGGAGTCTTGGAGATCTTGGCCCGCCCTCTTGGCCCGCCCGCCGCGCTCCTCCCCTCCAACCATTCTTAGGCTTCATTCGACGAATTTGCCGCCAAATGTTGAAATCCTCCCTGTTCCTGACTTTTAGGTCGGTCGAGGCATCGGATGTTTTGCCATCTTGGTCTTTCAGAAGCCGTGTATGGTCAAGTCTCAGCGGCTCTGCGATGTGCATGCCGAGCCCGCCTAGACCCTAGGACGGCTTCACGATGGGGACTGCACTTGGACGAACCCGCTGTAGCTTAATGCTTGCAAGAGAACCAAAGACTGATTAACCTCGGATGATGGGAAGATATCGGAAAAGACATTAGTGGGGCTCGTGGAGGCGGGCGTGGTCACTGGTAGATAATCACTTTCACATTGTCTTGGTTGGGAAGTCGACATCCACGTTGGAAAAGGCTCCATATGCTGAGGACGCTGTGCGTGGATCATCTCAAATCTGGAGGCGGGGTCCGGGGAAAATGAGGAGGGTTGAAGCGGAGACATATGGGGAGACGGGGCAATGCGAAGCGAGGTCGAGTCTCGACTGACGCCGTTGTCAAAGGGTTTTGCACCGTCTCCTCTTCCTTCACTTTCGTTATAAGAACGGCTTTGTGTTCTTTTTATCTCACCTGGATATGTCTCCTGATTCATCTCACTCTCGGTTCTTCTTCCATCTCAGCTCCTTTCCCGAGATATGGTCGCCGAAGAAAAGCCCTCCCAGCATGCTGAAGGCACCGCTCCCTCAGGTGCCGTCGAGGCTAATCGCCCGGATGAGGTGAACAAGGAACCGTCAATCATCGAGGCAAATGATGGAAGCGGAAAGGGAGAGCTTCTCCCTTCCGCAGAGGAGCAGATCGACGCTTTGGGTATCCCAAATTGGAGAGACCTGGAAAAGCAGGTCGTCAAACGCCTTGACATGACTCTTATGCCATGCCTTTGGGTCTTGTATCTGTTCAACTACTTGGATCGTGCCTCCATCGCGTAAGTTGGAAGCCTCCTAGCAAAAGACTTGTTATTTGGTTTCAAGCTGACCCATACCGCATCACAGACAGGCTAGACTCAGCAGCCTTGACGAGGACCTGGACCTGAAAGGGTACCAATACGGCACTGCGGTCTCGATTCTAAGTGTTGGGTGAGTTGCATCGTACCCCCGAGACCTCTTCCTGTGCTAATGACTTGGTAGCTATGTTCTTGGCCAAATTCCTTCAAACATGATCATCGGAAAGGTGCGGCCTAGCTTGTACCTCTGCTGTATGGCGTTGGTCTGGTCTAGTGTCTCCGCTGCCACTTGTGGTGTGAAGAACTATCAAGGGCTTATTGCCGTGAGATTCTTTTTGGGAGTGGTCGAGGCACCACTGTTTCCTGGTGTACGTATGAATTCAATTTTAACAAATATCATAACTAATGACATCGGTTAGGCAATCTATGTCATGTCTTGTTGGTACACGAGGAAGGAGATGGCACTTAGATGTGCCCTTCTATACACTGGCCAGACACTCGCTTTTTGCACGGCCGGTCTTATTGCTGCCGCTGTCTTCGGTACACTTGAAGGGTCGTACGGCTTGGCTGGGTGGCAGTGGCTCTTTATCGTCCTCGCGTCCACCGGTGCAGGACTTGCCATGATCGCTCTGTTCATTCTGCCCGACTATCCAGACTCTACCACCGGAAGTGCTCGTTGGTCAATGACTGAAGACATGCGCAAAGTCGCCGCAGCTCGCATTCTTGCCGACCGAGTCTCTACTGCGGAGGCGAAGACTGGTGTGTGGCACGGACTGAAGATGAGTGTCTTCGATTACAAGATGTGGCTTCTCGTCGGCATGAACATCGGCATCTCGGCTGCCTACGGGTTTTCCAACTTCTTCCCCTCCATCGTTCGTGGATTCGGCTACAACAACACAATCACCCTCGTGCTCACAGCGCCGCCATACATCTTCGCCGCCGCCGGATCCCTGGTCAATGCCTGGCATTCTGACAAGACTAAGGAGCGTGGATACCACTTTGCGGGACCGATTGCGTTTGGGTGCATCGGCTACATTATTTGCCTCGCCACAGAGAACCGCAACGCTCGCTATGGTGCATCTTTCATCTATGTTGGCGGCATGTACTTCGCCAACCCCTTGATCAGCACCTGGACCTCCAATACGATGGGCAGAACCCCTGAGAAACGTGCCATTTCCGTCGCTCTCGTCAATGTCTTGGGTCAAATCGGCAATCTGATTGCTCCTTACTTCTTTGTAGACTCTGACGAGCCCCGGTATCGCTTGGCGTTTATCATGATGATGGTCATGGGCTTGATCGCCTGCGTGAGCGCCATGGGTCTGAAGCTCTACCTGCATCGATCCAACAAGAAGCTGTACCGCACAGCGGTGAGGAATGGGACGGTCTACCAACCATATGTTATGTAATGCATGGGCTTCCTAGTGGTTATTAGGCTTGACAAAGTGTACGGGCCTACGCACACGCAGGAGCCAAGGATATCCCGTCACTTAAGAAAAATGGCTCCTTTGGCTGATCGCAGTTTGCGGAGTATTGCAATAGAATATGCCAGGTCGCTGTTTTCCATGATCAGAAAGAAATGAGAAATGAGAACACGGACAATTTCGTGATGGAGATTGAATACAATAGATCTGCCCGCCGTTCAGAATGCTTGCCAAATGGCGGGTTGGCTTCGCAACTCTAAGATGAACTCTAACTCAGACTCCGCCCTGAAGTCTGCCTTGATATTCACAGCCATGTGTCAATAAGGAAGAGTATAAGGCCGACTGGGCTGCGAAAGAGAGCCAAAACTTTATTGGCAAAACAGTCATCACCGTCTCTTTATTGCTTTGTCTGAGATTCGTTTGACCCATGGCCCGCCAGAGAGCTCAATTCAGAGCTTCTTTCCTTTCACTGGCTGCAATCTAGCCGCCGCTTTGCGTATGAAGACCCACGCTTCGGTCAATCCCATCACTCAACTCAAGGGTATTGGTGGTTCCTGGGTGGCATACTCTCTTTCCGTGGGCGAAGAATGCACGACAAAACTTGGCCTGAGCCGTGTGGCTGGCTATACCAACTTTCCCTACAGCAGGTACGAACTGTCTTCCAATTAGGTAACATGTGTCTAGAGACTGAAAAGAAGAGGGCGGACGCAGTGAATGCGACGTTCAGTTGTGTCCAAGGTAGGATTGGACTCCTCATGTGGACGAGTGAGAGCAAGAGGGATAGGGGGGTGGGAGGTTCCGTAGCTAATCATAGTGCGGAGAGAAAATATAAGAGCGTGTGTCCTGTGATACCAGACAGAATCAGTGATGTGCAAGTAAATAGGACGTTGTATTGGGTTCTGACATCCTTGCTACTCTTCGTTATGTTCTTGAGGCATTGTTGATTCCAGATGCACTGCCTGTTACTGGTTCAATGTGTTTGCTCCTCACTGAAGCCTGCCAAACGCGCCGATCAGTTCCATTGCTGAAGCAGGTGACGTAATCTAAGATGTCTACAAATATCATGGCGCTTATTCAAAGTCGCCGGGTCGATCAATAAGACTTTGCGTTCGAAAATTCGATTTCCGTGTTGTTTTGATACCGCTTCCCACGTTGACGTGACCCAGGTGGGTATTTCTACATGCAAAGTGGCAGATATCATGAGTTCAGCTTTCTCTCCTAGAATCGCGTACCTGAACATGAAGCCCTTGTGCACACCAGCTGCCCAGACTTCCATAGTCCTGAGACGGGGCATTCGTATAGCTGCTTGACTTGCTGCTTGAAGCAGGTTTGCTATGCTGTGTAGACTCAAACATTGGTCAATCTGGCAAGTAAGTACCAAGTCGGTGAGTTTGGGCCATGACATAGATGACTGGGCTTGTACTGAACTAGCAGAAGCTTCGGTCAGCATATTAAATTGCTGGAAAAAGTCTCTCGCATCGATTGCGTGGGATATTGCGAGCCGTTGGAGATAGCAGCTGGCACTGACTGCTGCCGAGGTCAACATATCATCTGTTTTCTTGGTGTAGAATCGCTGTTTGTGAAGCCTTTGGGATTGCGCCTCCCACAAAGACACCTCTTGAATTGTCGAGAACTCGTTGATCGTTAAGAACAGCATTGCGTTCGCCCTGTTCCTCTCAGCCTGACCCAGCCGTGTAACTGCAAGCCATGGTTCGTAGTTGATCCGCTTGACTTCCGGCAAGCTTTGCAGTATGTCTCGCATAGAATTTGCTGATAGGCTGCGATAAAAGGTTTTCAGGATGGAAAATTCTTGAACCACAGGTGCTCTAGGGAAATATGATTTGTTGGTGCTTCCCACGTGCAGAAGGTTTCCGACCAACCGCTCTCTGGCATCCCTAAGAGAATATGTCCGCCGATTACGAGCTTCACATCTACCTGAACGCTGATGCTGTGAGTCGCTAGGGGAGCTGGCGCTGAGCTCGAGTGTTAAGCCTCCTGTCTTCCAAGTTGATAGCACGGAGAAAAGTGTGGTCAACTGTCTGATGAAACTCGCATCATTCGAGGTGGCTGTGCGTGCGTCTTCTGGTCGGTCGCAGTCGTCACAAAAGTATTCTCTGAGCCATAAGTGGAAGGAGATCTTCTTGACCAGTGTTTTTCGGATGTCGGTTATATATCGTTTCATCAGAGTACGATCAAGAGTTGACGATTGGAAGTTCAGGGTCTGCCATATTTGCGGTTCGAAAAATGTCTGCCATTGCCGAGATACACTTGCCAATCTGGCTAGGGAATGCTTTCCATGGGCCAAGCTGCCGAGCTCTTCCAAGATCATTAGTTGGAGCTCCGGTGGGATTGCCGTCCATCGAATATACTGTATCGGATTTCTTCGGGGAGAGGCGTGCTGGGATAGTTCTACTCTTGAACTACGTCGCATCGTGAAAGCATGGGCCACAAATGGGCGGATGGCGGGACTTGCAAACGAGATGGGGTGAAGAGGAACAGACAATGCGTAGTAAAAGAAATTAATGAAGGCGGAGAAAGGAAGGGAAAAGAAGTTCAAGGGCAAGAAGGTTTTATGTAGGAAGCACGTGTTCTCCAGGTTCGCATTTGACGTTTATGAGCAAAATCCCCAGGTTCACCCAGCATTAAGCTTTCTGCCATTAAAATACATGTTCAGAGTACGACGCTGCTAAGGTAGTGACGAACCGTAGACAATAGACTAGGACTACATGAAAACGACATTCCTTGGTATCTTATACGATCTCTACTGTTCACTTCTAGCGTAATATTTTCAGCAGAGAGCCGCATAAGACTTTTATTTTAGTCTAGTTATCACTTCAATCGACCCTGTCATCTACTTTTCTTGCCATTTTTATCATCTTTCTCATCATCGCTCTCATCTTCATTGTCGTCGCTGTCCCCGTCGTTGTTATGTGGCGCCGTTGTCGTTCTCCGCTGTCTCCTCTCGTCATTGTTCGCATCCGTCAACCCGGACAACAAAGCTTCATCGAGCTGCGTGTCCCAGATTAGGGATACACACGCATCAAGAACTGTACGTATACCGCGCTCAGGGTGTATTTAGCTAACATAAATATCACTGAGTGGTAGGGAATCATGGACGGGTATGTTTTATTACAATTACATAAGTATATAACTCTTAGTTATACCCTCTGGCGACATCTAACCATCAACGGCACCTTCTGCCAGATGAGGTAGATCCTTTGCTTGCTCACCCAATCTTCAGTTATGTCGACAAGCTCAAGATCAAAATTCCATAGAATCTTGGCCAAAACGATGCGCAATTCTGCGTATGCCATGCTAGAGGTGTTGTCAGTAAGTCTCCAATTTGGGGCCCATTGCGACTCTCTCACCTCTTTCCGATGCAGTTTCTCGGACCAAATGAGAATGGCTGACTGGCAGACTTGTCGTCCCTGCTGAAATCTTCATCCATCCATCGCTCAGGAATGAACTCTTTGGGATGTGACCAGTTGAATTCCGAGTGAGCAGCTGAAAGTTGATGGACTCCAACTGCGGTCTGCCAAGCCGATCTTGTTAGCGGTCTTCACACAAGTACTTATGGGCTATGCACATACTCCTCCGGGAACCCATTTGCCGTCAATATCTTCGCCGGCACCAGGCACGAAACGGGGTAAAGCGCTGGGGCTTGGAGGATATATTCTCAACCCTTCCTCAATGACTGCCTTGAGGTATCGCAGCTCACCGGTTGAAGTCATCGTGATGTCCTCGTCTCTTGTAAAGGCGTTGCGGATCTCCTGTGTCAATCTTGAGTATTTCTCAGGACTCCGACACAAGAAGTACGTGATGCCGGACAGCGCGGTGGCAGCAGTACCGCTGCCAGCCACAATGAAGGCCGATGCCATTCTGACGAGGTCGGCATTGCTCAGGTCCGCTTGAGGATTTTCCAGAATGTAGCTCATGAAATCCTTCTTGTTCTCGGTGGCCTGAAGCCTTCGCTTGACCTTCCCAGCTGTGAGTTCGCCATGCTTCTTGAGAGCCAATTTCTGAGCCTTCGGGGCGAGCCACTCGAGCCACCCTTCCAAGCCGTAATGAATCGCAAATTGATACCGGACAATGCCCTGAGCTCTGGTCCCGATAACCTGGAGCCATGGCTGGGATGCATCGTCTAGACAGCCAGCGGCCTGGCCGAAGGCCAAATCGCTGATGATATCAAAGGCAGCCAGACTGAACCACTTGACCAAATCCTGTGGGGCGCCGCTCTTACTGGAGGATCGTAGCCGATCTACAAGTTTGTTGGCGTAGAGTTGCAGAATTTCCTCTTGTTCTCTCAATGCACGCTCGCTAAACGCTGGTAAGACAGCTTTCCGGAGTCTGGCATGTGGCTCTTGATCAGCGGTGACAATGCCGCCATTGCGAACAGCTGGGTTGGTCACACTCGGTCCAGCAATTCCACGGCCGTCAAAGCACTTTGGGAACTCAGGGGTTCGTTGACCGTAGATTTTCTTCCAGGCGGTGGAGCTGGTGTATGATAGCTCATCTGGCGCAATTCTGACCACTGGGCCGTACTGTTCGTGCAGTTCTCGAATTCTGAAGGTTAAGCTTCCTTTGAGATTGACGAGGTTCCAGGGAAGGCGGCTTATTGCCCACAGTCTGGGACCGGGATAATGCCGAAGCGGATGGAAGTAGATGTTGTAAGCGGCGCGACCGACACCATAAAGGATCGCCTACACATATTCAGTTAGAGCCCTTATCAGGGAGGTTGCCTACTCACGGAGACAGCGAAGAACAGCAAGATGCCTGCCGCGCTAGAGGCACAGTGCACCACCAAATGAGACATTCCCATCACGGACAGATGTCGACTAGAAGTAAAGGGAAACAAATCAAACAAAGTTCCCGTCGCTTGGCCAATGCCAAGCATCACGGCTCACACCGTTTTATGTTCAACATTGAGATTTTCGTGGTTTGCGCTCGCGAGTCAGTCTTTTGGGTTAAGGACACCAGTGACAGTTCCACCCCAAGAAACGTGCACAACGGCTTGAACATGATTCAACAATTGAAGAAATTGGATCCCTGTAGCGGGTCCACGATTGATTGTGATGTCGTACTCTGTGTGCTCTCCAAACCCCATGATGGTAGTGAGCTCTATGGATATCAAAATATGTCTATGAATTCATGATTACGCTTAGTCATCCGCCTCGAAGAAATGCATTACTGTCGGCGCGTCTGTTGAGTTGCCCGTCGAGTTGCCGCCAAACTGCAGATACCCTGCTGTATCCAACAGGGGCAAGACGGCAATGTCTTTGTAATCTCCCATGACCCAGACAGTTTGCATGCCCATCACCATGTGTTGCAGGATGTGGCAGTGGATCTAGAATGTTCGTTAGTTCCATGTCTCACGATGAGCCGAGCAGAATGAAACATACCATCCAGACACCGGCATCTTCGACGCGCAGACGCCACGCTCTCCAGCCAGCGTTAGCGCCAGATGTTGTCTTTTCGCCGTATCGGTAAAGGTTCGTTGTGTCTCGCTTGACCGGGTTGTAGTTTTTCAGCTTCTCCTCATTTTCTGTTTGGTTGTATGTTCCGTTGCCACTTCCAATGTCCCAGAAATGTCCACCATGAGCGTGGAATGGGTGGAAGTCGACGCCACCACCATTGTTAACGAGGGAACCAGTGTTGTGCCAAACAATCTCAAGGACCTGCAAATTGGTAAGCGTATGTCACAGACGCCGACCAGTAAGGGTTGCTTACCTCGCCAAGCTTCGCAGGCCAAGTCAATGTTGTTGGGTCCCAACCGTTGTTATTCATCGCAGCTGTGTAGTTTGGCATCGCGGCTTCCCCTTGCTCATAGATGTTGACCAGATACGGCTTGTCACCAGGGAACGGTGAGGAGGTCTCATTCCACTCCAGTCCGTTGATCTGCCAGATAATTGATTGCGTAGACAACTGTCGGCTGTCGATGTTGATGGTGCGTGTCACCTCACTTGCCTTTGGAAAGTTGTTGGGCACCAGAGGCTCCAATGCGTACTCAGCCCATTCATAGGGCTTCGTGGAGAACGTCAAAGGAGGAGTCGCGGGCGCCTTATTAATCTGAGTTGTAGCCTTGTAGTATCGCAGGACACCGTAGCCTTGGTAAACTTTAGGTCTGTCCTTTGTCTCCATCTGGATGAGGAAGTCGCCAGTTCCGTTCAGCTCCTCCTCAGTCTTCGCCTTGAAAATGACATCAAAGCGCTGACCTGAAGACAGTTGCATGATGTTCTCGGAGTGTGGCTTGGTGTACGCGCCGTCAGCAGAAATGATGGTGAAGTTATCGTGGCCCACAATGCCCACTTGCACCATGGAAATGGCCGTGGCACCGATGAACCGCAGACGATAAGTCTTTCCAGGCTCAACGTTGATGATAGGCAGCTTGCAGCCGTTCTGGCCAGCTGTTTCGTCAACTGAAACTCCAACACCATTGATGAGGACCGCGTTGGTCTCACCGGACCATACGAAAGGCGACGCAGTCAATCCCTTTTCGATCTGAGTGTCGGTCTTGTTGTAATAGTCGGAAAGCATGATGATTCGCTCATCGTCATATGCGTAAGGAGGTTCCGCACTATCCTCGATGATCAAAGGCCCAGCGGCGGTCATAGCCTGGAAGCCCACATGCGAGTGATAGAAGTAGGTACCGGACTCTGACTTCAGAGGGTAAACCTCGTAGTCGAAGAAGCGACCCGGTGGAATGGGCCATTGACTCGCAGACGGAGTGCCATCTGAAAAGGGCGCCATGCGCATGCTGAGTCCGTGCCAATGCATGGTAGTGTTGTGGTGTTCCATGTCGTTATATACTCTAATCCAGCTCCTCTGTCCGGGCGGGAGCCTAAGTGTTGGGCCGTAGAGAGTGCCATTAACGACAACCGACTCCCGTGTTTGACAACCAATTGAGACGTTCTGTTGAGTGACCCTCAAGATATGGTCGGGTGTGAAGCTGGCGTCATGCGTTTGCATACCTCCATAGTGCCCTGGAGCACCATGTCCGCTGGCGCGCGGGGCCCAAGCAGAAACTTGGGTCAGGCAAGAAAGGAAAGAAACGAGCGAAACAAACGGACGCATTGTGGATGACGGGCAGAAGACGGACGGGCAGACGGCGAACAGGTGGGAGGCAGAGCTTGGGATAAGATATGTTTTGTAGTCAAACGAAATGGGGGTGTGGACGACCGCCTTACACCTCCGGGGTGCAGTTCGCAGACGAGAAGCAGCCGCAAGATTCGCTGGTGGATGCAGTGGAACGAGACGCAGGTACAAAGGAGATGAGATGGGAGAGGAACGATATGGGCATGCACGGGATGACCGAAGCTACTGCGTGTGTCCCAATCTACAGTCAGGCTTGGGAGTGGTCATGAGAGTGAAAGAACGGTCAAAAGGGCACAAGATCTTCCACCTTGCTTTCCCAGCCGATGTTTGATGTTTCTTCGCCATCCTGAGAGAATCAAGGCAGGAATGCAGTTGTTGTCGTCGTCAACGTCCGCGAACCCCTCATTTCAGGTCGGACAACCTTTGTCTCAAGTCTCACAGCAACAGGCCGTCCGATGTCCGTACTAGAGCTAGTCTGTCTTACACGAGCCATCAGGCATTCTTCCCGCCCCGGCGTGGTAACGAACCCGAGTACCTTCCGCCCCTCCCTTCATACCGACTAACACAGTTACCGTTGCACTCACCTGCAGAAAGCCTACCAGCTCGGGGGGCCCTTCACGTTGTCAGCGGGCGGAACGTTTTTAGCTCTGCAAACATAAAGTCTAAACACCCCAATCGGAATCGCAGATGAGTCGGTCGCCCGCTTGAAGTGGGGTGCAGTGATTCAGTTGCCGGCAATAGGCTTTTGACGATCCATGTAGTGATCTTAAAACTGAATTAAGGCTGCTTGGTCCGTTGACTGAGGCTGCCTTTTCCCCATTCACAGCGTTGCATTTGCGTAGGGAGCACTCGTGTCCGGAACCGTCGGAGTCGGCGCCTGGCTACTCTATATCCTGGGGCAGTTCCACTCTATCGGTTCGTCTTAAGATGTGCATGTTTGACTCGAGAGCCAAGACAACTGTCGCGCCTGATGATGTTGCTTGGCCAGTGCCATCTGTTCGCTGCACGGGTGTTTCCCGTGGGCAGCCAACACCATAATGATGAAATCGTCATTGGGCCTCATTCGAGAGATCCAAGTATTCGTGGTGTCCCCGTTGTTCTGTCCATTGTTCTGTTCTGGGGATGAGCAAGAGTGCGGGCACCAGCTGGTGTGCGGGCATCGCCGACGAGATGTTGATGAACCTTGTCAAACCTTATTCCATCTTCAACCAACCCCACAAATCGGCACTGTGCCTTCCTTGTTTGTTAAGGCGGCATAAACATCGTAATCACCGGCCACAGTCACGGAAAATCTAAAGTGCGAATGATAGAGCGCACTATCGCTTATCTTCCCCGCCCTGGACTGTCAACGAGTCACGCATCCACAAAAAGCAGCGTCACAAGATCCTGGCCATTGATTTAAGGGGTTGAATAGATGTATTAAAGGATAGGATAGATTGAGTAGCCTGCTGTTGGCACCATATGTCGGAACCGCCGACCAGCCGAGCCGACTTCTTAGCCCAGCATCCAAAAACGAACGACAGACCCCAACGACGAATATCCAACGTCAAGCACCAAAAACATTAACAGGCAATCGAAGTGGGTAAAAGTACTAACCTTGCATGGCTTTAGACATTCTCAAACGGCACAGTCGACTTGGAAAGCCAACGATGACAAGAATCCCCATGGGCATCGATGGGATCATTGTCTGGAAAGTCCATGTCGAGGCAAGATGGGAGAGACGTCCTGTCTCATCAGTCTGGTACGTGGCAATGACTACCAACTATCTAAAGCACATGGACTCAGTTGTTCACAAGCCAATTTTCGTTGATGAACACCAGCCCGTCCCAATTTGGAAGGTGGTAGTAATGTGGTCTTCCATAATTGTAAGTCAAGAGGAGAATTTTCGCTCACCTCCGCCGCCTTATGGCCGTGATCAGATGTTTTGCCGATAGCTTGCTTAGGCGGAACAGCGTTGAAACGGCCCATCTTATTGTGGTTATCACCTTAATTGCAGGGAGTTGCGCTGCTCTCCGCGCCGACTGCACCCTTGAATCTATCAGAGAGCTCAACGACAATGACAAGAATGACGGTGTGCACCGCCTTCTTTGCAATGTACAGAACAGCAGGTCCAGTCTTCTGAACGCCGGACTTGATCGCGTCGTAGAAGCCTTCTTCGCCACCGCCGTGAGAGGAGGCCTTAATGCGGAGTCGGTTTAGCATCTCCCTGGGGAGCGTCATTAGAGTGTCAAGAGCGGCCTCAGCAATAGCAACACGCCTGATGACAACTCGAGTGGCGTGCTCTTGGCTACCGGGGACGGGGGGATCGAGAGTGTACTCGGTATCGCCGCCAGTGTTTCGATACCACCCTGTGAAGACCACCATCCTCTGAAGACCACCGCCCTCCTGATTTATGCGAACCAACTATTGATGAGCCAAGTCAAGTCCTTACTCGGTCAAGCGAGGACCAGCAAGGGGTACAGTGGTGTCAAGTCTGGGCCTGAGCGAGCGGCACTTGGATTTGATGGTCCTCAGAACTCGGGCGGACTGTCTTTACCATGGCTTGGAGGGATGCTTCAGTCTGAACAGCACACTCGATAGCTCCAGAGCTGGTGGCACTTTTGACGGCGTTGGAGGTGTTGCCATTCGCCATAGCACTCTGGGCGCCGGCCACTGTGGAGAGGGCTTCTCCGGCGACAGAGCCGACAGCTCCCTCAATACCGCCAAGACAAAGGCGAGACTGTTGAGTTGACCAATGCAAGTCTCACTGCAACGAACTTGAGAACCTGAAGACACCAAGGAATCTCTCCTCGTTACGACTCTTTTAAAAGCCCTTGCTATAGTCCCTGATCGGCGCGTCGTCCGGCGAAAAGCTCTCCAGGCGAAAGCCATTGTGTGCATTGTCGCCTTTGTAGCCAGTCTCATTGCTATCGGAGCTGTTGCCGTTGAAACCATTATCGTTGCTGCAGGCTCTATCACTGTGGAAGACGGTCCAATTGACACTGCTGCCCGTAGGAGTTAGTACATGCGAACGGATTCAAATCCAGTGTCGGCGGCTTGGAGGATAGCGGGTCGAAATTGACCTATGCGTTCGTTGTCAGCAAAGGTCTTCGTTTGGAAGGCCTGTGATGGTTCAACTGCTGGCGAAGGTAAGGATATATTGCTCGACAACATGCCATCCACTGTTCTTGATGCATTCTTCATCCATCTGAGCACCTTTCTCGCCATCATCACCGTTCGGGTGATGGAGATACTTGTCGCCAGCGTAGCGACCACCCCGATGTTAAGCCCGTTGGTAGTGACAGGCTTATATTGGCATTACATGTTCGTGAGGGTTCCCGCAAAGGGGCTATTGATCTTGATGAAGGCAACGTCCTGGTTGACGCTGACAAGCTTCTCGACCTACGTGGCGGTGGTAACGATACGCGCCACCCCAAACTTGAACATATGTAGGCCCGTTGGTGGTGCTGACCGAGGCATTGTAGCCGATATAGCAGTTGATCTCGATAGCTCCCTGAATACAGCGACTTCAGTTATACACCACATGGCCTGCATTAGTGACATCGTCGCAACTGATGGGCCACTCAAGACCCAAGATCTAAAAGCTGCGGTCCTTGCCGGCTTTAAATCAAGTCTGGATCTGACAGTAGCTGTGATCTTTTACACAGCCGTCCCTTCACATTTTAAAGTGAGGGAGGAAGAGGACAACTTACATTGAAACTTGCTGTCATCAGCAAAATGCCGGAGCTTGACGCCAAGACGACACAGTGCCCTTGTCAATGTCATCGGGAAAGATGGCAACTGCACGTAAATTAGGGTTGAAGGACCGGTGCAAGAGAATGAGGTTTCAGACACGAAACGATGATGATTGAAACTTGAAGTCTAATGATGGTGAGATGACAATGCTCGGGTGACAGCCGTCGGCATGACAAATGCAAAACTGCCTCGGGCTCTTTGCCTCGTAACTGTCGTTAGTTTTCAAGGGATAGTCGAAAGCGATGACGCACAAAGGTCGAACTCAGCTGAGCTTCAGGATTCAATTCTGTGCCGTGTTATGAGAAAGCAGGAGGCGTGAATCAGTATCCCTTCTCAAGGCCCATTGATTGACACGCGCAACCTGACCCCGGAACATAACCCTTGAATCAAGCTGAGTCCCTCATATGCCAATGAATGTGGAGAAAGCAACCTCTTGTGTCGGTCACTTTTTCACAAAGTAGCCTTGTCCTTGCCGTTTGAAAAAGTGCGAAAAGTCGAGCAGACCTATGAGCATAATTCCACGAGCAGACGAGAGAGGGCTGGCCTCACCTTGATACTAAGCAATTTCTTGTTACTCAGCGGACATTGCCGTCGCTTTGGACTGATGGCAACAGAAGCCATTACCACAATCGAACACGGACCCGCTCTCATATCGTCCCTCCGTTAACGTCTTAAACAGGTTTATTCATCATGAAGACTTTTGATCGGCTTGTCTCTGCAGAGCTGTGATTGATTGTCTGGTGATTGCTCAGATTCTTGACCCCGTCGCTTCTGCCTAAGTGTCTGGAGGGCTAGGCGTTTGATTGACCCTATGCTGTCATACTTGTCTTCTTCGTTTTCTTGTTATTCAGTGACACTGATACTACCAAGGTTATTGATATTGTTCTTGTCTTTAATGTCATCATCATTGTAATCATCGTCGTCGTCCTCGCCGTCACTGTCGTCTGTGTCTATCATGAGACAAACACAAGTTTCCATGGGTGAACGCGATGCTGTTTCAGTATTACGAAATGAGTTTGATATGGAATATACAGGGTTGAAATACGTGTCCAAATATTGCAAATAAGCCTATGTGAAACCATACCTGCGGTCAATTTGAGAGCTTAAGGGGCAAGAGTTGACGCTGGTGAAAGCTTTCACCCTGGAAGCTACTTGAGATAACCGTAGTACATGTCCATTGTATTCTAGTGGGATTCCATGTACGTATCGTCTGTGATCGTTTTCCACTAGTTCTGTAATTTGTTGTTCGATCCTTAGTAACATTTTAGCCGTGAGACGTAAATCTTTCCCAAAGGAATTCCTTCTCAATTCTCCATACCTCAGTGCTTGGGAAATTGCCAAGGAGCTCTCTCATCGCGTTTAGTGAATGGATGTATAATTATGTGCTAACGGACTTAAACTTGAATCTTGTTATAAGAGCGTGGCCAATGATCATCATAGGACTAGTGTAGCGTCCAAGTCACAAGTGTTTGAAATTGAGGGGTATAGTGCCATAAGGAACACTTTCAGGCAAGATTGTGATGGCGGAGGGGTCATGCCGAACCCTGAGCCGGTCTGCCGGTGGTTTTGCCATCGACGGCAACCATCATGCAGTGACCCACAATAATCCACCTACCAATACCCATCTGCCTGCATCTTATCCTTGGACTTGCGCCAGATGAATGCAACATTTCCGTTAGTGCTTACCATCGGGGAGGGGGATGCCCGGTCCCAGAAGATGTTATATACTGAGACATCAGAGCCTCATCTCCCGAGTATTTCATGACAAGGTGCAGTTGTGTCCTCGCCAGGCTCATCCAACTCATTCAATCTGACGCAATGACTGTGACTGAGACATACGACGACGTCAAAGGCTCGAGGAAGCCTTTGCTTTTGATGGCTGCGTTTCCCATCGATGGTCACATTAACCCTCTATTCACCATTGCATCTCACTTGGTTAAAGTCGGGTACGAGGTGGCATTCTCCTCTCCATCGGCGTACCAGGCCAAGATCGAAGAGACTGGTGCTGAGTATATCCTCGCCGAAAACCCAATTACCGAATCAGTCTTCCTCAACTTTCGCGACGCTTCGCAGTTCCCGCCGGGCCCTGGAAGACTTGCGGCGCAATACAAAGCCATTTTCATGGATATGCAACCAACGAGAGCCAAGACCATTGAAGAAGCTCTGGTAGTGCTGCAGGCCCGCGACCCCCAGCGACAAATCATCGTTCTCGAAGATGTTTTCAACTCGGGGTTCACGGCTTTCAAGTATGGCCGGCCTCTTCCAGGTGGAGTCAAGAAACTGCCCAAGTCGATTGGATTTGGCGTCTCGCCAATCTTGGCCGAAAGTCAAGACACCGGACCATTGTCGCTAGGGCTCTGGCCCGACTCTACAGAATCGGGACGCCAAAGGAACAAGGCATTGTATGAGCTCGTGGAAAGAGGCCCCATGAAGCTCTTGTACGATGCTTGGCACAAGACTCTGAAGCAATGCGGCTGCGAAAACATCCCCGATGGCAAGATATGGAGGTCATTCTACACCGCTCACGACTCTGTCCTTCAGCTCTGCTCGCCGAGCCTCGAGTATCCTGTTTCCGATTTGCCACCGTGCCTTCAATTTGTCGGTGTTCTTCCTCGCAAGCCGCTGAAGCCGGGCTTTCACTTTCCCTCATGGTGGTCTGAAGTTGAGAAGAGACAGGAGAACAACTACCGCCACGTCATCTTTGTATCCCAAGGAACTCTTAACCCACTCTGGTCAGAGCTCATTATCCCTGCTGTTAATGCCTTTGCCGACCGCCCCGACGTCTTGGTTGTAGCCACCTTGGGAGCTGTTGGCGCCCAGCTTCCGGCGGAAGCCAAGATACCAGCCAACGCTCGTATCATTGACTACCTTCCCTACGATGCGATGTTAGAGTACACGGATGTCTTCATTTCCAATGCTGGTTACGGAACATTAACTCATGCTGTCAGTAACGGAGTTCCAGTTTTGCTTGCCGGAGAGAATGAGGAAAAGATCGAAGTCACCATGAGGGCTGTATATGCAGGTGTTGGACTCAGCCTGGGCACACAGACACCGACAGCGGAACAGGTTAGGAGGGGTGTAGAATGCATCTTGGAGGACACCAAGTACAAGAAGGCTGCGATGAAATTGAAATTGGAGAACAGTGATTTGGACGCGTTGTCGGCGATCGAAGCAAAAATCAGGGAGATGACGGAATAATGCCTCGCACGTTGGGGTCCTTGTAGATGGAGGGTTGTGTGCTTGGTCTGCAAAACCATCCGAGATTGCATGGAACCGCACGGTACAAAGTCCGAAAATGAATATAGATCATGTGCGTCATTTAAAAACATTTGTCAAGAAACTGTGTATATTTCTCTAGTCTTCGACCTCGCCACTAGCTGGAACTGCAAACGAGGGCAATATGCTCTAACATTTCTGAGGAATATGGTCGGCTGTTTCGACATTCCCGTCCACCTGCCGGACCCGACCACGAAAGCTGTGATTTCAAAAAGTAACGTTTCAATGGGTATCGTCAAGTCTTGCAGGAGCCACGCGCTCCGTCTTCGTACTTCGCAACGAAATGTCTCTTCCGGCTTAGCCGCAGGTGTTCGAGCAGTCGTGCTTCTCAGCGTTGTATCGTGAGTGACACTTGCACTGGACGTCCTGGACAGGGTAGCAACGCGCTGCCACGGAGCCACGGCTGGGATCGTTGGCGTTTTCGTTCTTGTAGTCGACAGTGAAGCTTTTGCCCAGAGACCCGAACTTGCGGTTGATGTAGAAAAGACCGTTGCCCTTGCGAAGGCCGTTATTGCAGTACTCTGCGGGCTCGTTCCGTTGCCAGTGGTCGAATTGACCGCAATCAACTCCATAGTAGGGGTTCACTGTTTGAATGTTTGTCAGAGTCCTCATGGTATACAAAAATTAGGCGCTATGACGTACAGGCACTGTCGACCAGGACCCAGGGGTCGACATGGTCGTCGAAGCAGAAGTCCAGAAAGCACTGAACGCGTTGGCAGTCGCAGTAGCTGAAGCCGCAGTCACGCTTTTCGAGCGCGAAGGGGAGATAGTTGGGAGACGAGATGCTAGCCAAGATCGGGGAGGCCATGAGCCCGGTGAGGAGGACAGAAATGAGGCGAGACATTGTTAATTTTCTTTTTTTTTAAAGAGAGTGGTGGGACGAATGAATGACTGAACGTTGTTATGAACAACAAGAAAAGAATGAAAAGCCGTGTGGGTTGATGTTCATAGCTGCTCGAGGACGGATCAGCTTTTGATTCTTATATCAAATGCCCGAATGCGAGCATCACGGCTGCGGCCGAGCCATGCCGGATAGTCGGTGCCGTGGTCCACCAGATGATCAATTCGAGAAAGAAGTAATAAGATAGACTTCCGACAGACCCAAACCGTTGGCCTGTGCTGTTGCTAATATGAGCATCGCACGATTCGTGGCAGTATGCTGCGGCCCGGGCGGTTGCACTTGCCCGGGTCTGCAACCCTCTGCAACCCAGATTCGCGTGGCATACATAAAAGTCGTGGCATTAAGTTTGCTGTCCACATTAGAGTTGAATTAAGTTGAGATCTAATCTGTCTACCAGGCCTGGTTGGAAATTCGAAGCATACCTCTTCAAGGTTACCAAAATCAATACAGGATGGGAAGGTGAGTAAAGAACTCGACGCAAGACAATCGATAAAACCAGCAGTGAGCAAACGTTTGTCTCCTGTCAACTCTCACTCTCCTAGGGAAGTGGGAAGTCAAAAAGCGTGACTCGTGATTGCGGCAACGAAAGCGAGGTGCCTAAATTATCCCAAGGCTAATGTGGATCCGATCGTCTCAAGTTCTCATCCGAGTTCCCGATGTCACCAAACGAGTCAAGGTATTCCCCGGTGAATGAGCCTTATGGTTAAGCTGACGGCGCCCTAGGGCTGTTTTCGCAACCGCAACCTCCGGGTATGTCACTGTCGCGGAACAATGCAAGAGCTCAGCCACGCATAAGGGGCCCCTCTTCGCCGGCCAGCGCATGCCCGCGCCTCAAGGCCCAAATTAGTCCATGCATTATGACAATCTTTCTTTGCCCAGGCCGTCTTTTTGTTTCGGGTTTACACTTAGCCGCCACTAAAGTAGCTGGTGGCAGAGCAGTACCCGCTCAGGTTTTCCTTTTCAGCCACATGTGGTATGATTTGTTGGCTGCAACTCGTGGAATTGATTGCTGGCAAATTCAGACTTGACTTTCGAAATGAGACCCAAATTTCGCTGAGGCTTCTTTCTCCACGTGAACTTGTCGTTCTGAAAGTTGAGCAGGTCCGCCAGGGCCATGCGACTTTGAATAAGCCTCGTAATGAGCCTTGCAATCCCAGTGCGTCGACGTGGAGAACCACGACTTGGTCATCAGATGGAAAGAAAGAGCCCACTCAGCTTTGAGCCCACTAGATTCCCGGTCTTCGCATTCACAGTGTTGAAGCCAACTTTGACGGACATCTCCTGGGTTTCCCTTTCTGCAATAATCCGGAGTATATGTCCAATAGGCAGATGAGACCAATCCAGACCATGTGACATCATCTGGCGAACGACAGCTCCCTAGGTTATGGTATGTGCGAAGGCTCACGTCCCATTCCTTGTTTTCGTTGCCTCTTTTGATGTGTACTTCATAATCCGTGAAGCACTTAGGGCATGAAGCGATCTGGTCGTCATGGCATGTGGTAAATCGCTGATCATATGAGGCCATACCTATGCTGTGTAGTGCAGGTATGCAGATGTCGGAACTGCCAAAAACCCACCATGTGTTGATCCCCGACGAAGCATGTATATGCTTACAGACTGGTAGATTGACGCCATCTATGACGCTCGTGAACGCACTGGCAAGACATGGAGGGCCGAAGACATTGTGAACCCGGCAGATGAAAAGATTGTTGCCGATCACCTTGGCATAGGTTCGGTGCGTAAACCTCCAGGATGCCGAGATATGTTTGGTTAATGATCTGGGCGCTCGCTTTTGTAAATTTGGAGTGGTATGGCTTTGTCGTACGTAGTGGTCGATAGGCTCGTAGGATCCATCTGCTTTGACATTCCTTGAGATTTCGATAGAGCTCTCAAGAATTTTAGAAGATATCCCATAGGCAGCGCCGTAAAAATGACGATTCATGACTAGTTGAGCTTCTGAAAATGTGATCGTTGGGCCGTAATAATGACCCCAGCAAACCCCAGGGTCCCAAAGGAGCGGGCTGGTTTGGATCGGGTGGGTCGCCAGGATCTCTAGTTCATCCCCATCCACTTCAACACAGTCGTATCCTGTCGACGGCCAGCCATGATACGAGATTGGATTCGCAAGTGAGACCTGGCCGTTGAAGTGGTCATCTGAATCGGAAGGTTGTTTTCCTTGCGGTCGATCCAGCCAGGCGAGTCGTTTACACCCGAAGCATAGAAATCGGGCTGAAACATCCCTTTCTAGTAATAAGAGGAGTTCAAGTCTTTCTTCCTCGTCAATTTGACGGAACTTGTCTTGCGGGCATAATGCGAGGAATCCTTTGCAAGTCAAAGACAGAGAGATCCTGGCGACTGCGGGCAGTTCCTCGGCAATCATGAGAATTATTTCAGGAGGGATGCTGAGAAGTCCATGGCTTTCTAAATAATCTCGGAAACTTCCGTTTCTTGAGTCGGGTGGCTCCATTTTCGGTTGAGGCGACTTTGAATGGCACAAGAAAGCTACCTCCATCATCGTTCACTCAAGCCTGGGAGGGCTACAGTTATAAATCCTGGCTACTTGGGAACCTGTTGGTCCGAACATTAGGTGCGCCATGCTTCAGAATTTTCAAACCTTATCATCAGCACCGGCATGAGCTGCCGGGACGAAGCTTCCTGCGTAAGGTATT
The DNA here is from genome assembly GCA_027406125.1 of Colletotrichum tropicale. Lineage (NCBI taxonomy): Eukaryota > Fungi > Ascomycota > Sordariomycetes > Glomerellales > Glomerellaceae > Colletotrichum > Colletotrichum tropicale. Next base: position 7,000,462 of record JANVYH010000002.1, read on the forward strand.
GACAGGTTTTTGATGCTGGAACGACCCACCCTGTGTCTCCCTGCGCTTCCACACATGACGTTCTGCCTTCCACGCAGTATCATGGGCAATTGAATGGGTCAACTAGAAATAAATCCTTAAGATTTACTTCCGCATGGGGAACGTCTTTCCGTGATGGTCTGACTGAGGAAATGAGAATTTCGTCAGCACAGGAATCAATGACTTCACTCCGATGCCCTCGATGTGCTACGATGAATAGATCTCAGAGCGCCTAGCAACTGTTGCTATGTCCAGAAATGCCCAAAGGATTGATGGTCCAGCAGCTTCTTTGACAGCGAGAACCATAATGAGAGCTCTTGAGTGTTCCGTCCCAAGCGCGGGTCTTTGTTTTCAGTCCATGTTCTCGCAGCAGGACACATTGCCTGGCGTCTAGACTTGTCTGCTTTTTTCGCCGCCTGCCATGCAGGTTGAGTCCATGCAGGAAAGAGAAACCACACTGGAATTGGTCTTTGTGCTCCCGCTACAGGTGTCAGATTCTGAAAGGGAAAGAGCAACAGAAATTTCGTGCACTTGCCTCAAGCGTGGGGAGCTTATCCGCAGCGACTGGACATGGCAAGAACGTTCGCCAGGGCCTTCCGTGCCTGAAAATTACAGACTACATAATGGATGGACTCCAACCTTCGTCTTTGCTCTTCGACATTGCTCATCTTCGCCCTCGCTCCGAATTCGTCCTTACCCACCTTCGCCCACATCAAATGAACAATATGGCAGCTCCAGCGGCCCAACAGCTCCCCCCTTTGAACGCGCGGGCAGCATTGCGCGCACCCACCCCAGCCGAAGAGAACCAACTCAAACAAGTCGTCAGTTTTTACTTAGATCCAGCGGCTCCCCAGGCCACGAAGAACGCTCTAGGTGACAATAGGCTTTTCAAGGCCAGATTCCTTCTGCGAGCCGCTGACACTGCAGGCCACGTATTCCCGCAATCCTGGCATGCACTGGGAGGCGCAAACGGATTCGGAACGGCAGTGACGCAGTTGGACGCCATCTTCACCGCCACAATTCCACCTTGGATTCCTTCCGAAGTGCTCATTCTCGCTGGTCCATCCTATCTTCGATGTCCAACTCTGCCTGTCCGAGTCTTGGAAACGAATCAGGTTTGGACTCACCCGACTCCCGCCAACAATGCTGCGACCTTGAATAAGTCGAGAATATGGACCAACATCACAAACACCATTGATCCCAACAAGACCTACAAATCCATAGTGCAAGCCGCGGCCGATCTCGCGTTTTCTCTTGCCGCAATCCCGCAAGGTCGTGCCAACTTGGCCGCGGTTTTGAAAGGTTGTATTGACGGCTGGAATCGCACCGGAGATCAGCACCACTTCGTCCCCAGACCCAACATGCCTTTGATGAATTCATACTTCGCCGAGGCAAACGCATTTATGTCGGATCTTGCCAGGAGATTCCCTGAGATCAGAATCGAGGACAGCCGCGCCCTCGGAGGTTGTGCCGCGCAAACAGAAAGGCACATTTGGCAGCCTCCCTTTGATGCGAATGCGTCTTGTACTATGTCTGTGAATCAAAAGGTAGTACTTACCCTCAAGTAATGTTTATGGGAATGTTTACTGATACTGGAGTGAGTAGGTGATCATAGCCGCCTGGAACGCCGGCAGGATTGCTATGGACCCCAACACGTCCTTCACAGACCGAGAGAGAGCAATTGATAGTTGGGCGAACTCCCTTCTCGAGCTCTCAATCGCCATTGCGCACGAATTCGTGCACGTTTTGACAGGCCGCATGATCGGAGGGGGCCCAGGACGGCCAAACACGCCCATTCTCGTTCATAATGACATTGATGAGATCAAAGAATATTCTGGAGCGGTTTTAACGCAGGCCGAGCGGGATTGGGTGATGGACCCCAACCGAGTCAACGCTCAGATGCCCCAAAGCCTCCGGACGAAAATGTGTGGAGAGGCCGGATTTGCCTGGGAAGGGCTGGTTTTTGGTGGCAGATTGATGTTTTTCTCGGACCCAGCAATTCGCCTTAATGGTGCCTCGAAAGACATGTCAGCCGGTGTGCCGTGGTTTGTCTAGAAGGCACCCTCGGCCTCGGGCCGTGCAGCTCGCAAAGTCAATCGGGGATGGATTCAGAGGTTTCTCAGCCATGGTAAGTCCATCCAAACTTCTAAACATCCAAGAACTTCTTCCCAAATCATGACTTTACTGACATCACTCGCAGAATTTTGGGGGCCCAATGTGCTTCCTATCTTGCACAGTCATCAAGATACCAATAAATACTTGAACGGGCCAAAGCGATGGAAGGCCCAGCTAATGTTCAATGGTAGATGCATGGATCCTGTGAGGAACGTCTGATCTGGGGAGGGGTTCCTTTTCTGTCTGTTGTGACGGATATCGCGCGATTTACTCGATGGTCTACCATGGGCGTTAAGGAACAGGGCAAGTAAGAAAAATAATATTTTATTCGCGATGTGCTTCGTTCATATGGTGACTTGGACTGAGAGCGAAATAACTATGGGATAATACCAACTTACGAGTGATAAACCAACCCCGATAAACGAATTCTGGTTTACATCATGTGTTCCCCTGTGTATACCTAAGAACAGACCACCAACGTAAAGCGCCTTCCCGCCATGTGCTCATGCTCAATCCAATATCTCCCCTGCACGTTTTAGCCCAGTGTATGGAACCATGCCAGGGTTGTTTATTAGTCTGGGTCCGGGATGCGCAGCATTCATAATAAGCCAAAGAGCCTTGCGACCATCGAATCTGCTGGTTGAGAAGCATGAAAATCGTTTCATGATCATGTATTGTTGGATCAGAACCCACTCAATCGATAAATTGTCGGATGCTGTATCTATTTGTCCGTGTTGCTTGAGCCATGCTTGACGTACTGTTCCGGGAACGTCTATCACATGGCGACTGTCAGCGGCCGACATTAAGCCTACAAGATTCTTCCATAGTGGGTCATCCGGTGTGCGGCATTGCCCGAGTTTATGATACGTGGTGAGCTTGAGGCCCCAATTACGCTGGTTGCTCCCTCTCTCAATGGATATTTCATAATCCGTGGAGCAGATTGAACACGAAGCAATCCCTTGATCAGGATGGATGTCCCACTGAGAGTCGGTTTGGATAATTCTTAAACTGTGTAATTCGGCAATACACGCTGAAGCCTGCGTTCCCAGCAGCTGGGCGTGGGAACATCCGAGGATATGTCGGCAGACCGGAAGTTCTAGGCTATCGATTATTTTGACGAAGAGTTCCAAAGTACATGGCGGTCCAAGAATATCGTGGTGGCGGCGGATGAAAAGTTCGTCGTCAATGACTTTCGCAGAGGTTTTGTGTGTGAAAGACCAAACTGCCGCATTCTGACCAGATAGGAGCCCCAGGCGCTCCCGACGAGCCCCAAATCGAGGACGTAGATTGTATCTCGTTTTCGAAACATGTTGCTCTAAAGGAAAGTGCGCCGTCGGGAGATCATCGTCGTCAGGTGGGATCTCTCGATTGAATTGGAAGCTGTTCTCGAGCCGTTCGATCGAGATTCCACGAGAGCCCCCAAAAAAATGGTTATCCATGACTAGGCGGGCCTCGGCAAATGTGATTGCAGGCTCGTTTCCCCCAAGTCCCCTCACGGCTGGTTTCCAAATGACGGTGCTTATTGGCTCAATCCACTGATGGACGTTCGAAGCGCCGTTGCACCCATGGACAGGGCGTAAGTTGAAAGGCCGGTGCACATATGAGTTGATAAATCGCACCACGAAGTCACAAGCGGCGTGGACTTGTGTTGACCAGTTGCCATGGTCATCACGCCTGAAGGGCTGAAGTCTTGCGCATCCAAAGCAAGGAAACAGGTTCGTATCGCCTCTTGCTATAGCGTCTCTTTCCAAGAGCAAAACAAATTCTATCGCCTCTGCCCTTTCCATTCGAGGAAGACGACCATCGGGACAGATAGATTTGAAGAATCCCTTGCAAGCCAGAGCAAGTGCTGTCCTGAAATTGGTGGGCAATTCGTTCGCTACGATCAAGAGGATCTCCCGTGGAATGTCGTACAAACCTCGGGCCCTGCGTATCAGTAATTCCGCATCGTGATTTCGAGTTCTCTTGAACGTTTTCCGTCTTTTACCTCGACTGGCCTTCATCATGACGGCTACTGGACGTACCTGTGGGATGCGACCGGTATCTTCAGCGACGAGCAAAACACGGAGCATGTTTGGTATTTTAAAGCCTTTACCCGCCGAGGTCACGTAGCCCAATTTGGTTTAACTTTCCGCAAAATAGACTCGGCTGGCCATCCAGGTGATGAATAAAGCTCACGCAGTCCCTGATGGTCCAAATAACACGTTGTCAAGGTGGTTGACTTGATTGCTCTAAAATGAACTGATTTTCCGAGGTCGTGTACCTAATGACTATTTCCGGCACGTTCAAAACTCTCTCACGTTGAAGCCATGTTCTCCATTTCGCCCTGGTCTTTGCGCCGTGAAGCCGTTCTCTGGCCTTGTATGCAGTACTGTGGCGTCACGGCTGCTGTGGTCCGCAGTGCGCCATAACAGGAATAATATCGCTGAACTCCTAGTGCTGAAATACCCGCACGTTCAATTTTCTTCCGAGGGTTCTGCAGAATCTCGCGTTAAACCTTCGGTGCGAGACGAGGCCTTTGAAGCTTACTCAGATCATTTGTCCCATTGATGTCTCGACGATAGTGATTTTGAATTTGTCACGCTTCAGCTAGCGGGCTACGTTAGTGAGAGTGCTGCAAATCGTTCACCCGGAAGAGCGCACCTGAACGGAATATCCTCCTGGGTAGTGGGAGTCGAGATACTCTTTCAGCTGGCTAGAGCTTACTTGGGATGCGGAGATGAATGCATTTCTGCTTCCGTCCTTGTTGCTTTGCCACTGGACCTTGGGAGTTGATCGTAATTGTCTCGACATCATGAAGAAGTTCAAAGGTTCGGGATGTTCGGGAATTTGGTAAGCCAGAGGTTTGCGACCCGGTCGCCTGCTCTCCCCAAATTATTTTAAGGCAACGACGAGAAAATCAAAGTAACCTGCGGGAATGACCGAGAGAAAACCATGGGCAAATTGTGATTCGCCACCTTGCGCAGACAATAATCACGAGATCATTCAAAGGGTAATAGGATTCAGCAGGCTTTTGAACATTCAAATCCATGCTCACCGCCTGATGTCTTGATTGTCGGACATATCCAGACCATGCAGGTCACCGCTGGCCATGTTTACAACATGGTGAAGTGTTATCAGTGAGCTCCCCGATTGGACGGTAGGGGCTGTTCGGATGCGACCCATGCGACCTAGACGCCTTTGCCGCTGGCCTTCCTGCAAAGTGAGTTGGCTCGACCAGGATGATCATGCTACTAGCACCTAAGAATTGAAATATTGGCACACCCTGGATTTGAAGGATGCAGTCATGGGCTCACTGTACCACCCACAACGCAGATAGCCTGCTGGTCCGCCTGAGGGGAGTGCATACACTGCCACAGAGCTGCGCCTTAAAGGCTGGGCAACTTCGGGAACAGAGCGGGTAATGGGCAACTCTTCCATCAGCACAGACGGCCTTTGTGAATAAAATCCTCGTCGTGGGCGCCTAATGAATCTTCGAAGACTCAAGCATAATCACTTTCAGAGTTCGTGAAATTCAAGCAGTGGCTGATGTCGTATTATCACTTGTCGAGACAGCCACTGATCGTGAAGTAAGATCACCATGCAGTGACAACGCCAAGCCAAAAGCACAACGCAAGAGCCGGAATTATGATAATTCATAAATATTTTGCGTCAGCGAGTGCTGAAAATCGGTCTGCAGGAGTTCGCAGTCCTCCAGTCTCCACTCCCACCAACCATGCTTGCATAGTGGAATGAGGCACACATCCTCGCTTGCACGTAGAAAAAGTGTTCTGCAGCCTCCTGGATCCGATGTACCAGCCCAATCACGTCTCTGCCCTCTTTTCGGCGCTTTCAATTGACCACGGTTCTTGTACCCGTTCGTGCGGTTGCCTTGCCCATCCTGCCTGGCCTTATCAACCCTGCGCCTCGCACTTTGAACCCATAATTGAGCAAAGTAACCATCGCAGTGGCAGGGCGGAGGATGAGGCTTTCCTAAAAAGGCCAAGTCTTGGAGGCAGAGAGTGATGGAATAGAATAAAGCCAGCAAATCATGGATGCAGGAGCTACTCCCTCTTCCAGCACACACCGAGCAACGAGAGGGCTATTTCAACCTTTGATTACCCTCCTCTCTGGCCATACACTGGCCTTGCCTCGTTTCCCGGTCTCCGCGGAGACATCGTACTTTGATATCGTTCGCTGCCCTATCCAACTCGATCGCTGTTGGCTCGACAACACCGATCTGCTCTGTCATTATTTGCATTTGCCAACATCACAGTGGCTAAAATCGACTTCATCGCAGCCTCTCCATCAATCCAGTCATCCATAGCACTGATAGGCCCTTTCAAATGGCTGGTTAGCCTCACCTTTCATTAGCGTCAAGATGGCGGAAAGCTTACTGCATACCACAGCTACGGCAAGGAGACAGCCCATTATGCCTCATGATGCTACCCAGGAGTTCCTGGGGCTCATGCAACTAAAGTCGTCTTCAAAGCTTATCCTGGATGACCCGAAGCGCGTTCAGAAAGTACTTGACAGAGGAGAAGCCTTTAGGTTGAAGAGGGAGAGGAAACAGCAAGCAGTTTCTCGGGTGAACGGGTCTAACGGGCAGATGAATGAGGACTCCGACGATGAAGACATAGTCGAACAACTTGGCCTACAGCTTGACCAGGCAAAAACCTCGAATGCCTTGGAGCCAGAGAAGCGATTCATACCACAACCTCAGTTCGACAGAATCCTGACTTTCGAGTCGGTCTATAAGGTTGTGTCTTCTCTCCGATGTTGCAGAAAGGAGCCGAATAAGAGGGAGCTTGCAAATCAAATATACTATGGCAACTCGGATGGTTCGAAGGGTCCTGCAGTGAAACTGTTGGCGGTCCTGGTGGGCATTGACAAGGTGGAGGACTTCGCCAAACACTTCAAGGACGGGGTGAGAGATAGCTGTTTGCCGCTTCAGCCAACCGGTTCCACCAAGGACCAATTCCTCAAGTGTCGGAAACATGGAATGCACGGCACTATCAACAGTTATCTTCGCCCGCAGATCCGCGAAAGCTTTTCGCAGTGGTCTCATACACTGAACGCGCCATTCATCAAGTGGGAACCATCGTTACATTCGCATTACGTCTTAGAAACCGGAGACATCATCCCTGTGGAGATCATCGACAAAGTCACACAGGAAGACAGCTCGGACACCACGCAGAAGGATGCTCTTTCTGGTGGAGGTAATACTTACGGAGGTTTCAGTGAAGTCTATAAAGTCAAGATCCATGAAGGTCATTGGGACTTTGGGGACCATGGAGTACGTTATATGTTCCCGACTTTCCAGTTACTCAGCTAATCTTCGATTTGGTCAGATCCGACACCCTCAAGAGTTCTTCGCCTTGAAAAAGCTTACGTCCCACAACCGAAATAGCTTCGACTTGGAGCTGTCTTCCTTGTTGTTTACTGGACAGGATTATAAGAAGAAGCATCTCATCCAGTTGTTGGCAACTTTCGAGGTCGTGAATCCCGCTGCAGGAGGACTTTCGACCTACTACCTATTGTTCGACTGGGCTGAGGGCGACCTAAGCAAGTTCTGGCAAATTAACGAAGGTCTCGTCGGGAAGAAAAGCCATTGTCTCTGGATGGCTGAGCAGTTTCATGAGATCTCCGAAGCTCTACAGTGTGTTCACAATGATCGAGCCCCAACCATGCGCTATTTGGAAGATCGCGATTCAAACGAAGACCTATATGGAAGACACGGTGATATTAAACCAGGTATGGCAAAGGACTGTTGGCAACGAGATATTCTCTGACAAATTCCAGGAAACTTTCTTTGGTTTCACTCCAAGAGCTTCCCGGACCCGGGCCTCTTAGCATTATCGGACTTCGGTCTGGGAAGACTGCATACCCAAGTATCCCGGTCCAAGCAAGACCCAAGGAACATTGAAAGATCGGCATCGTATCGTTGCCCTGAGTTCGACCTGCCGTTTGGCCAGGTTTCCCCTCGGTCCGACATCTTCAGTCTTGGCTGCGTCTTATTGGAGTATGTCACCTGGTTTTTCCTCGGATTCGACGCTGTCGAAAACGTCTTCCCCGGGAAAAGACTATCGAACGATATCTACGGTTTCGAGTCCGATGTCTTCTTTTCGGTTAAGGACAAACGGGCGCACATCAAGCCATCAGTCTTGTCCTGGATTCACAAGTTGCAACACCGCCCCGACTGTTCATGGTATCTCTGGGACTTATTGGAAGTGATCAAGAATGGAATGCTCGAGCCCAACGCAGACAATCGTATGAGGGCCAACCAACTCACGAAGAGAATGCACGAGCTACTGAAGGCTTGCAAAGCTGACGACGATTACTATCTTGGGGCGCGACGGCCATTGAAGTGAAGATCCCTCCCCAGCAGCTCTACCGATGCGAAGTATATTTGTGGCAATGGTGTACAAGACGATATTCTTAATTTCGTGGATAACGTATTTATGGCCCGTCCCAGCTCAAGCGATGTGTGGCCCGGTTCGGACCATGACATCTTCATTTTTGAATGATACGTGTGAGTTAGATTAGACGGAAACCCTCCGAGCTCATGTATCCTCTCGCTGACCTATTCGTTGTAGTGCTCCCTGGCCTCTTTTTCAAGCTTTTCCATTTCACCCTGTTGATGCGATGGTTGTCAGTGGTTTATCTATCGTCCAAAGAATTACTGTGGACGCAGGAAGAGGGAGAACAGCACAGAGGGAGCATCGGAGACGATTTTCGCTTACCTGCCTCGGCTGTCTAGAGAGCATGAGGATATATCGGTTATTAATGACCTTGGGTGTTTCATATGTTAGACTAGATATCCCTAAGCCATAAGAATCTGACTTGAAGTTCATACCCTCACTTTGTAGTTGTTCTCGCCGAACATCTTGTTCAGGGTGTCCTTCAGCTTCACCGGATCGTGGTACTTGGTTCGCATCGTCTCCCGATGCCAGTCTGTCGTTGGAGACTCCTTGGAGAGAGGCTCCTTGGATGGAGGCTTCTTTAAATCAGCCATGCTGTATAACGTAACGTGTTTTGAACAGCTGTTGCCGGATTGCGCACTTGGGCCGCAAAACTTCACTGCGTTCTTGAAAAATGTGTCTGCGATTTTGCTGTGCAGCGATGTTCTCGGTACAAAAAAGAGTTTAAAGTCCGAAATGGAAAAGGGGGGGGCTCCAGTGGAGGGAGGCATGCTCAGCAGACCAGAGGCTCAAGAGTCAAATCGTATGGGTCGTACATGCGAGTGGTGTGTCTCGCGATTGGAGCTGTCTCTGCATGCTGCATGGTACTATTCCCAATGGCCGCCGGACAACGCATACATGGGCGCTGCCGGCTGCCCCACTACCAAGCATGTCATGTCGAATGATGCGACTCGCGACCTGCAAGAAATCTCACGAGCGCCCAATCGGTCTTGGAACCGTCACGGCCTTCAAGCACGATTGCTTAAGGGGGGCAGAGGGCGTTCTAGATAAGCTGCAGGCTTTCAGCGAGGCGGGAGGAGAGGCGTCAGAGTGGTTCGGAGAGGGGAATGTGCAGATAGCAGACTGTTTAAAGCGCAGGCGATTACCTGCGCTCCCGCATCATCTCTAGGATTACAGCGTCTTCTGTCAATTGCATAGCGCCATAATCTCACTTTCACCGGTGTTAGCAATGGACCTCCCTCATGAGCCCAGAGAGTGGAATGAGTCCGACCTGAAACTCTTCAGATCAGGAGAAAGAAAAGCAGTCGTTCTAAGAAGGCTCAGTAGCGATGAGGTAGGATGGAAATTGGGTCATATTACTGACGCCAAACACTTGACTAATACGGTTTTACACACACAGGGCACATTTAGAGAAGAATTGAGTACGAAGGAGGACTGGGACAACTGGTTCAGTCGTGTACGTTACGGCAATCGCCATCACCTTGTGACCATGGACTTACCGGATTTCAGGCCCCGGGAGTATCTCCATCATGGGACAAGCTTCTCCCAGGGATATATGTGATGTAGGTCAAAAGACGCCCCCGGCCATCGACTTATTCAGCTGACTCTTGGGTCTAGTATGTGCAGTAGAGCTGGTGCTATCTTCGAGGAGGAGGGGCAAGCGCCGGCTAGATATCTACCGATGCCAAAACCCACATGGAACCGCATCACAAGGGAATTTCATGTCCATCGAGAAATCACCAGGACCATCTTGAGAGATGTTGCCAGTTTTTCTTACCTGCCACATCACGATCCAGATTCTCATCAAATTAAACTAGGTGATTAATCAAGCCCCTCGCAGCGCAGACCAAAGACTTTGCTAAGCATGGCTTGTGATTAGGCTTCACCGCACGGATGGCTACAACTTTACCAAACGACTTGGCACTGTCGTCTACTTATATCCCGAGCACCGGCTCCACGTTTGCAGTTGTCTACGGCTGCACCGAGAAACAAATGAGTGACATCGAAGCAAGAATCCGGAGGTCAAATGAGCAACGGAACCATCCGTTATTGATGTCAGGTATATTCATTGAACTTGAGCGCAAGAGAGTGATCTTCTCCGTTGACAAGTTGGTGGACGAGTTCACTCTGAAGTCCGACGAACTTGAAAGCGAACCCTGGAATATGGACCCAAAGGCAGATGAAGACGGACAAAAGACACAAAAAGACTACTTGAATGTGTGCCGGCGCAGTCGAAGTCTAATTGATCATATCCAGGCTTCTAAACGCCAGCTCTCAAAATTCCTAGATGAAATCGACGAGGTTGCCGAGGAGCTTCAATCACTGGGTCCAGAGGCCAAATGGGCTGAGAGTCCTGCAATGCAAACAAAGCTGGGAGCAGTCGGTCGAGATATGAGGAAACGCGTTCAGGACATTATCCGCGAGTATGATGACAAGATTGATGAGTGTAACAAGGTCGTCTACAATACGTCTCTTGCTGTGCAAACGGTGAAATGCTCCTGTTGAAACTCGAAAATTCTATTAGCTGACTAGCAACAGGTATGGAACCACAAGATGAGGCAAGACTCCTTGACAACCACGCAAATCTCCAAAGCAAATCGAGCCATGGCCTTTGATACTCGGCACGAGAGTGCGCAGATGAGGACAATCGCCATTCTCACCATGATATACCTACCGCTCTCGAGCGTGGCGGCGATCTTTTCAATGGACATGTTCAACTGGGAAGCCGGCGCAGGGGAGTCCATCGTGTCAAAACATATCTGGCTTTTCGCGGTGTTGACTGTAGGACTCACTTTCCTGACTCTCGTCGCCTGGCGAGTCGGCACTCAGCGCTCGAAGGACGTTACAAAGAAGGCAGACAGGTATTTCGCCGAACTTCAGAGACAGGGCAGCTTTGTCTAAGTGGGCTCGTGGGGCGACTCTATGCATCGAGATAGAGGAGGTAATGGAATGGGGCATTCCTGAATCAACGACTTCGCAGCACCCGTCTTTCACTGACACTTGCAACACCATCTAGTGTTTCTGTGTCTGCGCAATCATCCATACTTTTTGTGTACTTTGTGTAATCGCTTGGAGGTACGCTAGCAATTATGATGGCAACAACAATACCATCCCAGAAAATGACGATGACAATGACGGAGAGTGACGACACGGACGACGACGATACTAAGAACGATAGCAACAATAGCAACGACAATAACGAAGACAACGACTGTGAAATGGAGTATACATGAGCTTGTATTAAAAGTAGTCGCTCTAATAACACCAAGTGCCCTGACTTTGCCTGATCTTACTGGATTCCTCCTGCCCAAGGCTTTCTCCTCCTTTCGGGACATGTAAGGTCAAGATTGGGCATCTTCCTTCTCAGCATCCAGAGGTTTACGCCCGTAAATTACATATCCATTCCAATAGGCGTGAATCTTGGGATTGCTCAAATCTTTTCGAACCTGAGCACACAGAATCATCGTTTCCTCCTTGGACCAATCCATCTCTCGAGTCATGAGAGCAAGAGACATGCCCTCAAGGCCAGGAAGAAGGGACGCCTGGGTCCACATGCCTATGTCTTTGAGCTTCGGGTCCTTGGGCCATGGCGACATGGGGAAGCGAATGCGCGTCTTCTGAACATCCTCGAAGCCAACCTTTCTCATAACGTCGTCGAAGGTCTCGGTGATGTTGGCTGGGCGTCCAATTTTGTCGGCAGCTTCGGTCAACATTTGGCTCCACTTGAATAATGGGAGGTCCTCGGTCAGAGAACCGTCGTCGGAGGTAAGTGGCCAGCGGCTGTCCTGGATCTCAAGATAGCCGCCGGGCTCAAGCGCGTCGTAGGCTTGCCTCATCATATTTTCCCATCCCTCGGCTGTGAAGGACATGTTCATGTTGCGACTGAGGATAAAGTCGAACGGCTGGGACCAGGTCCACTCCTTGTCCACGTCGTCAACTTCGAATGCGCAGTTGGGTGGCACATAGGCTGGCTGGATTGGACTAAGGTCGACGCCAATAACATGGGCGTCGGGATACGCGTCCGCATAATCCATGGCCCAGGCGCCGGTGCCGGTACCGAGATCAAGAACACGTTTGGCACCGTCGTTCTTGGGGCAGGAGCAGAAGCCGTCGTCGAATACGATTGCCCAGAGGTGGTTGATAATATCGAGACGGTCCTGCTCGCGGGCATCGTTAGGCAGGTAGTATTTCCCCTCGCTGAGACGGTGGTAGGTACGGCCGTTCTCGCGGCGGTAGTCGAGGATGCTTGATCTCAGCGAGGCCTGCGACTCGGTAACCCGCGAGAAGCCGGCGACTGAAGAGGCATCATCGCTATCAGCAGGTTCGTCGGCTTCGATGTCGGCGGCGCCTGTCGCAGCTGCGGCGGCTGTGGCTTGCGCTGCCGTAATCGTGGCAACGGGAGTGGGCGAGGTTGCAGTGGGAGAAGCAGTGGTAGCAGGCGCGGTAGCAGCCTCCGCGGCGCCTTGTTGCTGTTGATCGGTCATCTTGTTCTTTGAAACTCGACAATGTATGAGTACCAAACCACCTTGGTCCTCGTCGAGAGCTGAAGAAACGTGCGTTTGTCGGGCTTTAAAGGGGAGGGCTGGACTACCCCTCTTCGCCGAGCCATTGTCGTCTGCTTCAAGTCTTCAACTGTTGGTTCCGTCTCCACTTTGAATCTGCAACATGGGGGTAACCGTACGTTCATTGCACCGTCTTACAGGGGTAGCTGCTTCCCTGGAGGCTTTTCACGTCTCGCTTCTAGGACATGGTGGTGTCAATTGGTGGATCTGCAGCGGACCTTTTGCCGTTCTGAAGAGCTTTCCTTTGACCTTTGCTGTCGTTCGCAGTTTGTAGTCCAATCTAGACCATTGAGCCAGCCACGCCAGGAGACCCCAATCGAAAGTGATTATCAAAGTACTTTTCTGACCTGATAAGAGGAAGGTGAGGACCCTTGTCTCACCAGTCTCCAGCGCAGTTTCGAACGTTGTAGGGATCTGGGAATACCCTCACATGGCAGACCCTGAATCTAGGGCGGGAAAATGTGGAGCCCAACGGTTCCCCGAACTGCTCAAAAATAGCAGCAAAAGGACAGTGCTCAACGGGGTGAGTCTGTGGAGAACCTTGCCTTATCGCTGCGCAACCCAAACGCCTCTTCAGGTTAACGGATCGGCACAGTCACGGCCGACCTCATTTCGGCCCTCAACTCTGTTTTCTTTTGGGTTGCGCTTCTCTCGCGAAAGGCGGTAAACCCGTCAATTTCGTCAGTCTCGAGGTAAAGACAAAGACAGAAGGAGACATTCGCTGGAATGGATGGCCGAGGTGAGGTCACGGGCGACGCTTGTGCCGCACGGTCCAGGTGAACCGCTTCGCTGAGGTGCCCGCTGAAGAAACATGAAGAAAAAAATAAAAAAAGACAAGCATGCGATTGCGCGCCAAAAAAGAAGCTTGTCCGCGCCAAAAACGTCGCGTGCTCTGTCCTTCCCGTACGAAACACCCAGCCGGACGATCATGTGCTTGGTGGGATATGAGACAATGACGATAAGAGAGCATTGAAATCTCTGAGGATCTGGGGAAAGCAGAGAGATTGTTGGGCAGGTTTTGGGTGCCGGTGACGCAAGCCGCCTGTTCCGAGTGCTCCCCCCCGTATCTCCTCTTCTATTGTTACGAAAGGACAGAAAACACGAGGAGGGCGGTGTTTATGAGCAGATGAATCCGGGGGATGAAACATGACGGGAAAACACACACACGGGAGGGGAAAGCATGTCGACAATGGAGAAGAGGGGGAGACTAGAGACACGTCGAGTCGAGAAGGGGGCGCGATATCTGACCGTCCGCCCGGCCAGCCAAGCTCAGCTCATCTATCGTCAGAGATACCGTCCGTCCCTGCGCTCTTCTTCGTAGATTGTCTGATAAGAACATGCCCTCGGAGCATGGACGCCATCATCTTGTTTTCTGATATGACGAACAGAGGGCACCAACGCACAGAAACTTAAATCAAGGAAAAACAAGAGAGAAAAAGAAAGATGGAGAAGAGAGGGAAGAGACGCGACGGACAAGGTGGGAGGAGCAGCTGGTTCCCCTCTCTCTCGCTGCTGATTGACGAGTGCTGATTGATGTTCACGGCCTCGGCCGCACCGCACACCACCACCACCATCAAGTCCCCCGTTTCATTCTTGTCCTCCTTGGTCGCTAACCTGGAAAGAGAAGGGGAAGCTAATACCAGCTATCCATCAATCACTCAAATTTCCCCTGCTTCTTGCTGCTGCTGCTGCTGCTGGTCCAGCCCAGCCCTTTTGTTTTTGTCCGACACCGCTCCTCTTGCTGATTCTGTTGCTCGCCATCCAGTCCAGTCCGCGCCCCTTGTGACCTTGCCATCCGCCCGTCCATCCATCCAACCCGTCCATACCCCCTCGCGAAAACCACGTCACCTCCCACATTTCTCTTCTCAACAACAACAAAAAAACACCTTCACATCTTTTGTGTCCCTCGTCGCGAAGCTTCAGTTCTTTCCGTTATCCAGAAATAACTCTCCGCTACAGCTCCAGAAGCTATCTCCCCCAAACCCCCGTCTCTCAGGTAAGCCCTTCCTCACCGCGCATCCCATACACAACACAACGCAACCACCCCCTCCAAAGCGCCATCCACATCACGGTCGCGCAATCCACCCCCTTCTCCTCCCGCTATCGCATTCACCTCGCCTTGATCGCGTCAATCTCTTCTCCGTCTCCGCATACCCAAAATCCTAACGCGACACCCAGAAAAAAATCCGCAAAAATGGCCCGCGAAGGAACCCGCTCGCAGACGGGCAACTCCAAGCCGCGCGTGTTCCCCGTCATCGACACCGCCCCCGTCCGCAAGCCGCGCTCCTCCACCACTACCACTGCCGATAAGCCCAAGAAGAGCACCAGCGCAACCAGCGCCGCCGCGAAGCCCGTCGGCATCACCAAGAAGAAGGCCGCCACCACCAAGAAGGAGCCCACCGTCGCCCAGAAGGCAAAGTCCGTCGCCAAGTCGGTGTCGACGAAGGTCACCGGAGCCACCAAGGCCGGCAAGAAGGTATGCTCTCCTCTGAAAATTATGGACGAAAGAAACAGGAACTGACAAAAATATAGGAGACCAAGCCCAAGACCGCCAAGGCAAAGGCCAACGCCCTCGAGCCCGTCGCCTCCTAGATTTCCCACCAAAGTCATTCTACTGCGTACATCCCACGCGATGCTTCCTTCTCCACGGAGACTTAACGACGCGTTTCACCTCTTCACACACATCCCCCACGACGTGTTTCTTTTCCCCAAATGATGAGAGATACCACCTTTTTTGTTTCCCCCTCCCCGAGTTGAGCGTGCGGGTTTTATAGGGATTTGTTTTGGTAGGGATTTGTTTTGGGCCGTGGGTTATTTTACGGGATACACGGGATTTCTTCACGGCTGGGTTTTCACGAGGGTCTGCTTGCTGCTGCTTTGATGACGTTGTTGTTGTTGCTGTTGCCGTCTTGGGGGGGAAGGCAGTCTTACTTTTCAAACGAGCATGATTAGTTTTGGGACGGGTGATGTGTTATACGCGACGGAGGGGAGACCTTGAAGACGAAGGGTGTCTAATACAGAAACGTTCATCTGCTGCTGCTCACATCTCTCGGTTGGTCGTGGTGATTTTGAATGACCAAACCGTGACTGCCCTGATATCAGCATCTCAGACAGGCATGCAACAACGAAAGGGGCTTCAACTGACGGGAATATTCAAACCTCTAATTATGCAGACGTGAACGAGGGTGGTATCTATATAGGTCCCGTGATAGACTCGTTACTCCCCCCCTTTTTTCCCCATGACTTCATTCCAACACCATACCTGCCATCCGAAATAAATATGCCTCCAAACCAGTACGCCGTATCATGAACATTGACGCCTCAAATGGGAAAATGCAGCTTCTGCTCCGCCCATGGGATCTGGTACCAATTCTCCCAGTTTTTGCCCACACGCGGCCCCTCCTTGATAAGCTGCATCTCGCGCACGCCGCAGAACATACCGTTGCGGCCCGTCCGCTCCACCATCTTCCACCCCTCCCTACGTTGGTAGATTTCCTCTTGGAACCGCTGACCCTCCACCACCTCCCGGTGCGGGTTCGACGTGGGGAATCGCGAGAAGTGAGTAATGATGCCCTGAGGCAAGGCGAAGAGCCTCTCCCAGTGGCGGACGAGGCGCTCAAGTCGTTGCGTCCGCTTCCGGTATGCGACGCGCACATATGGGTTGACAAACACGCCCGTGTCCATCTCTCCGGCCTTCTCTGCTACGGTCGAGACGTCCGCCAGGAACAGGCAGCATTCGCAGGCATCAAAATACACCTCGGGCTCATACCGAAAGCGCACCGGAGCCGTAGCGTTGTGGGGGTGATCCGGGTTGATGACATGGTGCGCCGGAGCCTGCCAGTCCTTGGTGGGCAGCTGCTTGTCCATGTTCTGGATCCATTTGGCCTGCATGGCCACCATTCCGCCCCAGCAGCTCTTGACAGGAACCGCGTCTGTCTGCGAGACCATGGCCTTGCGAGAGATGCCCTGGCCAGCGTTGGTGAAGTAGGGGAAGATGGGGATGCCGTTCGAGTACCCCTGCGCATCTCTCTGGGCATAGAGGTCGTATTCCGTAAACACGTTCCAGTCGAAGTCGATGGAACAGGCCGAGAGATAGTGGGTGCGCCCGTCATCGCCTGTGTTGGTGCTGAAGAGCAGGTGGGCAGCGTCGACCGGCGCAAACATGGCATCGTTCAGAAACAGGATCTTGTCGTACTGAACCACTCCGACGTCGGGGTCAAACTGGTCGAGGGGATATAGTGCGCGGTTCCGCATCTCGGCGAGGTAGGCCAGGCGCTTCAGTCGCTGGGTGCCGTCGGGCATGGTGATGTGGGGGAAGATGTTGTAGTCGACGTGGTCGTCGATGACGATCTTGTGTTTGCTTGGCACATTCTTCTTGAATTCCTCCAAGGCAGCGGCGCCTTGCTCGCCGCTGTCGTTTTCGTAAATGCTCAAAAACACGTTGTCCTCGCCAATCATGTGTATCAGATCCAGAATGTTTTGCGCCCACTCTCCGCCGGCAATCTTTCCTTCGGGGTCGTACAGGCTGACTGCGATGAAGACCTTTTCGTTTTGGAGGTTCGCGCAGCCTGACAAGCTGTCGGACACCAGGCATCGTTTCCGCAGGTCCTTGTAATGTTTCGGGTGGCGGGTGTAGGAGGGGAAGAATATGGGCGTCGTGACGAAGATCAGGAGAAGGAAGATGAAGGTATATCGCAGTAGGAGTCGGGGGAGAGATCGAGGTTGACGACGGAAGGCTCTCAGCACGGCTCGCGGCCTGCCCTTGAGCCAGGCCAGAAGAGACCCTTTCCTCCTTGACCGAGATGGTGGTTGTGTGCCAGGCAGCAATGGCTCCTTGTGTTCGTCGTCGAGGTCGAATGCTTCGGAGGACGAGCGGCGTTCTTCGTTGCTTGGACGAGCCATGTTTGCGGTGGTCTCGTGCAACGCCGACTTGCGTGTGGAATAGAAACGAGTTTCTGGTGGACGGTGGAGGAGTAGCGGTGTCTGCAATAATTATAGGCGACGAGAGGGGTAAGGGCGGCGGCGCATGTGGCTTGTCTCGCAGACGTGTCGCAGGAATGTGAGGTCGGATGGCGATGCAGGCTCGACGTGTCAGGCCCGGCCGAGGAAGGATGGCTGCGTCGAGGAGCCAAAGAGAGGCGCAATTGAAGGAAAGAGAAGAAATTATTAGGAAGCAAATACGGATGCTCGCAGGTTCATTACAAGGAGATAATACTACCTAGCCCCTCGTCGTCAGGGGAAGGAGACAATGAGGAAAGGCTTTGAATTGAAGGTGGAGGGAGGGCGCCAAGACCAGACGGGAAAGGACGATTTTGACGGCTGCCGCTGAACACTGTAAAACCAAACAGAACCGAAGGTTTGGGGCAGTCACAGCTGTGAGTGGATGGGGAGCACATTCCATCTGGGTACCCTAGCGTCCTCCCTGGAAAGAGCCCCGCCTGCTGTTTGTTGCCTGTGGTTCACTTGATCCTTCAGCCTGCTGCCATTCACAAAACCACCCAACCAAACAGCGGAAACAAGCATCATGCACCGCTGCGGCAATGCGGCAATCCCTGGTAAGGATGAGGGATTGTCCTCTTGCAAATTGCACTCGTCTCCATCAACACTGTTTCGTTTTCCTTTGTTATCAACACTAATTGAATAGATGGATGCCATCATCCTGGAACAAACATGCAAAACACATGCGCAAACCACACGAGATCAGCGTGCCATTGATTTACTTCCTCCTACCTTACCCTGAGCAGCATGACAGCTCCCGCCCCGAACATGCAGGTAAGGTAGCTACACAAACCGGGCGATGTGCTGCAACATCGCCACCAATTGCAGCGACAGACACCACTCCAGCTTCACACAAACCGGGAGAGCCCTCTCGCTTTTAGCGCCTTGGCCTCCCCCAAATTCCCTAGCAAAATGAAGATCGCGGAACGCTATCCCCAGTCAAGATTAGCTTCAAGGGACACTGCCGACGCCCGGTCCTGGTCCACTCTGTTCCGCCTTATGTAATCACAGACTTAACATGACGGGAATCACGGCCTCCGGCTTCCACCAACAAGTACCTTACAGCGTTTTCCTTTTTGGGATACAACCTGTCACCTTTGCACTTGGACGAACTTGGTTTGCAAAACATACGAATCAGTGAAACCTTGTTTGCATTCAGCCACATTGTCAATCGTAAAAACCCCGAAACCTCAGCAAATCTAACGACATGATGGCGTATGACCCTTGTGAAGGCGAGAAACGTCCTGTCTCCGTGACATCCTGGCAAATTCTCTCAGAAGGCACCCCCTCTATATCTTCTCGTCGTAAGAGTAGGCGCTGTCCGTGTCGCTCTCCAGATTCTCCAACTTGCCCGACAACTTGCCCTTCTGCGCGCGCAGCTGGCCAGCAGCAAACTTGTTCCGGGCCTTGACCGAGTCCTTGTTCAAGCGCTCGAGCTTGCCTTCCATCTTCTTGAGGCCCTTCACGAGCTTCGTCTCTCCCTTACGCAGCGCACGCTGACCTGCCTCAAACCTTTCCATCTCGTTGCACAACTTAGAGATGCGACCGGTCGGAGTCTCCATCTGCGCTATGTCGGCGCCAAGGAGGCTGACCAACAACTTCTTGTCCGCGTCGGGACGCTCCCAGATAGACAGCAGTTGATCATGCTCAATATTGGTGTTGGCGTAGAGAGTGAGCAGTCTGCAAGCAATGGCGTGCTGCGAAAGTTGGGCATTGACTGTTGGCATGGTTAGCACCCGATACGGTCGTAGGCATGATCCAGTAGGATCAAGGGGTTTCCAACCTTGAGTCAACAGGACCTTCATAGCCTTGGCATCCTCCTGGAGGGAAATTGCCTGGTCATTGAGCTTCGCCGAGGCCTCGGTGTACTTGTTGTGATGGTCTCTGTCAAAGATGCTGGCAAACTTCTCCCACATGCTTCTGTTGAGGATGGCACTCTTCTCCTTGGGGTTGGAGAACTTGGTCACCTCGGCGGCGGAGTCGGACGCCTGCTGGGCATTGCTGTGGGCTTCGGTGGCACATGCCAGGATGGTGGCGTGGTTCTCAATGGCCCATCGGACCCAATCGTTGAAGATATCGACATCCCGTCTACGGTTGAGTGATGGGATGAGCTTTCGCAGACGCCATTTGTCTCCGGAGGTCTCGGCAAGCAGCTCCGAGGCAGCGGAGGAGGTGTGGGCGGGGGTGTCAAGGGTGACATCCCAAGGGACAGCCTGGATTGTTGTCAGGATGTGAATGGGGGGAGTAAAAAGGTGAGTAGGACGTACCTCCTGATACTTCTGCTTGAAGCGCTCTATGGCGGATATGGCGGAATCGTCATCGGGGGTGGTGCCGTTGTAGTAGTAGGAGCTCAATCCCCAGTTGCCCCAGGACCAGGAATCATGATTTCTGACGGTGACATACAAACGCAGCAGCTTGTTGTACTCGAGAAGGCCTCGCTCACGGGCAGGAGCGTTGCTCATGCCGCGGACGTGCTGGGCGGCAGTGTTGAAGGCGTCCTTCAAAATGACACGAGCCTCATCGATGTCGGCGTATGTGGCCGTCTTGTGGGTGAAGCGGATCTGTGTGGAGGGTCAGCCTGAGACGGAGGAAGTTGAGGTTTTGAGGGGATCCGCGATGAAATTCACATACTCCGAAGCGCAGCAGCTGGACGCGGTCAGAGCCCTTGGCATTGGAGGCATGCTTGGCAGCGGGAACGGAGACGACCCAGCTCTCGAGACCCTTGCGGCACTTGGCGAGAGAGAAGTACTGCCAGAGGCAGGCGACGTGGGCGGGGATGTCCTTGGCGGCAAGGAAGTAGCGGAAGTCGAGATCGAAGCAGAGCTTCTCGTTCTGAGGAGCCATCTTGGCGGTGCTGGCGATCGTGAGACGCGTGATTGGGAGGAGTGGGAGGGGAAGTGACAGAGAAGGTGAGGTCTGAATATGGTGAGAATGGTGAAAAGGAAGGAGTTTTGTGGTAGACCGGGACAGCACCGTGAACCTTGGGAGAGGGGGAAGGCGCCGATGGGGAGGGCAGGTGCAGAGATTGAGTTGCGCCTCGAGGAAAGGCCGACGCCGAGTTCTCAAGGTAGAAGCCTCCAAGGTCACGGGTCGACGCGTCGGAAAGAAGGCGCGAGATGCGCTTTGCGCTTTCCAAGGCAACCGTGAGGCAGGCACCCGTCGACTCTTGCTCACGTGGAAGGAGCAAAGGAAGGAGGTGATGCCTTTGTTTGAGACGAGGAAAGCACACCTCAGGGCCTCCTTCCTCAACCTCAACCTCAATCTCACGAGGAAGGCACCTGGTTCAATCTCACCTTCCGCCGGCAGACATCAGGCAGCCAGACTCTTACTAATCTGTTGTCATTGCCTGTCTCGCATCATCTCGTACTTGAAAACTCTCGGAATCTCGGATTCAAAGAATGCTTTTGTCTATCTGCACCAATTCAAAGTAAGCCTTTTGCCATTTGCCCATCTTCTTGGTCACGTTCGTGGCCAACATCCAACCAGGTTTGCTGCTCATACCCGCCCTTCAGCCTCCTGACGCCTCCAACTTCCAGCAAACTTCCACTGCACGCCAGCAAGAAGAACAGCGATGGCCTGCGCCGCCACGCAAACGGTGAAGGCCCACCCAACGCCAATCGAGTTGACCATCGGCATCACGAAGCTCGTGCCTCCTGCCGCAAACAAGCACCTCGCCAGGTTGAGGCTGGCGCTCGCTGCCGCGCTTCGGTCAGGGAAGATGTCCACGAGGTAGGTCATGACCAGCGACTGCGTGCCGATGGCTGCCCATCCCGTGACAAACGTCGATGCAATGGGCACTGCAATATGCACCTTATCTGGAAAGTTGATGGTCCAGCCAAATACAGCAATCGACACACCTTGGAGGAGCGCAAAAACGGGCACCAGCCGAAGGCGTGCCTTTTCGATCGGAAAGTCCGAGTCAGAGTCTTGCTCTCCGTATTTTGCCTTGACCTTCTGGTAGTCCATGTCAAGGAACTTCCCCGTCACCAACGTACCAATTATCGACCCTGCTCCGTTGGCGATAAATGTCAGTCCAATGTGCGTGTCGGAGAGCCCGTACTTGGCCTTGAAGAGCGTGGACATGGCGGTGATGCTCATCTGCCAGACGGCGTAGTAAATGGCGAGGAATACTGTTATTGGCGCGGCTGACTTGCTGAAGAGAATCCGAATGGGTGCTGTCAAGTCCACCTTCTTGTGAGGTGCCGTGCCGGGCGTCGTTTCCCCAACATCCCACTTCACCTTAGTCGTTCGCTGGTAATACGCCAACGGGTATTTCTGCAGCAATGTCGACGGCGTCCGTCCACCGTTTCCGACGACCGACCTCAGCGTCTCTGGCAGCAGGGCAACCAGAAATAGCAGGAATATTCCGCAATAGATGGTCAAAAACCAGAAGATGCTCCTCCAGCCCAGCGACCCCGCAAGAGCACCCCCAATGACCGGCCCGATGGCCACAGGAGCTAGCAGCCCAGCCTGGAAAACGCCCATGAAGCCCCCACGCTCCTCGCGCGTTGTTATGTCTCCAATAACGCCAGAACCTATGGCGATCGTGCTTGCGCTGCCCATGCTCTGGACACACCGGAGAATGATCAAGCCAGCGTACGTCTTGATCTCGGCGAGGCCGACACATGCTCCGAAAAAAACCAAGAAGGTGCCAATATAGGCGACTTTTCGACCTTTGACATCGGAAATCGGACCCCAGAGACTCGGGGCGAGACCTTGGAAAATGAGATAGGTGGTGACCGTGAGATTGATGAGCTCGACGGAGACATTGAGGTCATCTGCGATGGTGGAGAGTGCCGGGAAGTAGATGTTTGACGCGAATCCGGAAACTGGTTTGATCAGCCCTCATACTTCCGTGTCGTCAAGTGAAAACTCACATGTAGCCGCTGTTGATACTAAAAAGATGATCAACACTTTTTGGCGTTTGTCAAAGATGCTGTACGGTATTTCCACCAAGGGCACTCCCGATGCGCTTGGTTGCTCTTCATTAGCAGCCATTTCGTCAATCCCAAGAAAATATCAGAGAAATAAGACTTTTGTTGATCATGTTTCGTCCTAGACTGGCGCAACAAGGAGATTCCGCCTTTCTTTATCAACTACTCGACCCGATCACTCTTTGCTGTGGCGTTCGAAACAAGACCGGAGCTGAGCCCCACATTTCCGGAGTTGAGATGCTCAACTCCGGCGTCGATGTGTGACAAGATCAGGTTTGTAATTGGGGGACATGACCGTCATTACGAGGTTATTCATGCGAATCTCTCAATTGAAATTTCTCAAACATTCCACCAGGTATTCTAGATCTTGAAATCATTAGTTCATTGCTGTGCCATCATGAGAATGACAGATGTGCACCTCACGGGCGAAGGCGTCCCAACCTTTGGCAAGCGCCTCGCCATTCTGAACCTCGACTTAATGGCAATCATGTTCGACAACATCAAGGCTACCGACGAAGGCAAGTTTTTCATATCGAACTGTGTCCGATGGAACGAAGCCGTGCACCAGCATCATCCAAGGCCGCTCACCATCTTCACCACTCTCTGTTTTACAACTGTCTCTCAACCGGAGCTGGCAAGACCCTCACCATTTGCGAATCTTATCGATGGATTCGGAGACTTTGTAAAAAGCTCTCCAGCAGTCCAAATTGACAAAAGTTTGAAGCTGGACGAGAAGGACATTGTTCTTCACAAGACGAGGTGGTACGCGGGTGCTGGGAACGGGTTGGAGCAGATACTGAAAGCGCAGAATATCAGCACGGTTGTCATTGTGAGCTGTCTAAAACTTGTGTGCTGGTTCGGAACTAAACATTATTATAATAGTCTGGCATCACCCTTTCTGGCGTCGTCATGAGCACCGTATACCGCCTGTTCGATCTCGACTACAACATTTACGTCATCTCTGACAACGTGATGGAATTTCCGGGAAATGGGAGCGCGGAGCTGAGAGAATGTCTCCTCAGAACTCAGTTGAAGAATATGAACGTCGGTGTCATCACGCTAAATGAGGCTTTGAAAATGCTGGAATCGTCTGGGTAATATTAGTTTTCACACATCGAATGATTGTCATAACTGATCTTTGGAGCCTCCAAGCTTCCATGTCCCCATCCTCAGCCTCCATGTGTACACAAAGTGACAGCATAAACCATCGTCCCATACTCGTCAAGGTCTTCCAGCCACAAATCAACCCGCTCCCGTCGCTTCTCCGTCTCTGCCTCGCCAAAATCCTCTGGCATTGGCCAGAGCTCTTCAATCCGGAGACCTCCATCGTTCCACGCCGCAAGCTGAATGTTGTACCTGATCTCCCAGTCACGTCGGTCTCTCGCCTCCCACAGAGACTTGCTGCCGGGGGCAAGCAGCCCTCGAAGCTCAGTCGCAAGATGACTCGGGAGACCGTCATTCGTTAGGAGGGCACTGTCAAACATGCACATTGTAAACACCGCCCTCCTCTTCGTCTCCGCGACTATCCACTCCTCCCATTTCGGCCTGGCACCCTGCTGCTCTGCAACGCACGCGAGGCCCCGTCGCGCCGCCTCGCACGCGAGGTCTTGCGTGTTCATCATGGCCTGGTGCAAGAACGTCTTGTACTCGCGACCGAGCCGGAAGAAGATGACCATCGCGTAGATGAGGTATGCCTGGAAGGCCGCCAGCAAGGCCATGTCGTCAAAATATGTCTTCCTGTCGTAGAGTTTAGTCATTTCTCGCTGGAGAACCTCGGCGATGACGCCCTCGCTGCCTGGATGTGGGTTGGCACACATGCGTATTACTGATAGACATGTCGAAAGGGGCACACTGGATGGGGAGTTTAGCTGCGACCAGTGGATGAAGGGTGGAACCCTGTGACCGCGGATTGCGCAGTTCGCGTAGGATTGCAGCACCCGATGGATGAAGGCAGATATGCTGGGAGTGTACTTCTTGACTGTTTGGCCCGGCAATGGCACGAAATTGTGCAGCCATCGATTCGCAATGTCGTCGGGGTTGATCGGGCACGTGAGGTTCACGTTGGAAAAGTCCAGCTCAACTCCGGTGTTGGCCGGGGGAAGCGGACCGGGACCCGGAGGGTCATGAGTACCAGCGGCATCAGTCGGCGCCGAGCCTGATGCCGAGTAAGCCGAGTGGACCGAATCATTGGACGCGTCATGCTCCGGAGACGGCAGACGGTTACCTGCGTCCCTTCGCCCGGGCGTCTCCGTGTCATCTTCCGGGCCTGAGGGGCTCAACTCCGGCCGAGACCGCGTTGGCTGCGGCGCGGTGTGACTTGTCGGTGCATATGCACACGGGAGTCTCCGCTGTTCACACCGCGCGCAGCATCCGGGCTTCCGATCGCACTTGGCTTTGGCGGCGACGCATTGGCGGCAGGCTTTCTGTCGGGAGGTTGAGTATCTTGCTGATCGCATCGCTTGGGCAGCAAGCAAGGTGGGCTTCAACTCCGATTGTCGGTTTCTCTCTCGCTGCAACACAGGGACCGGGCCGGCCTTGTTTTGCCTGGCGGCGCTAACTAACTAACGTAACGAGATGAGGTCACGGCTCGAGAACTAGACCGCGCACACACACACAGATGGAAATGCAGGGGATGGGCGACTCCGTTTGAACCCCGCATAGTCGCCGTGCGGGGGAGGCTAGTTTACGTAATTTTGTGTTGGGGAATGCGAGGAATTGGAGCATTGGAGCGCCGCGATGGAGTCGACATGGACACGCGGACAAGTCTCCGTCTTGAGGATGGGTGGTGCTTGGCCTGGGGTTCTGGGGAAGATGTGGGTTTGCCGCGGCTGGACACGATGGGATCGGATGCTTGTCTTCGGCCAAGAGGAAGCCGGGCCACGGCATGTTGGGCTCTGAGACTCCAAGGATGGCTTTGAGAGACATGGCCTGACAAAGGGAGGCGAGGTTCACTTGGGTTACACAGTCCATTACCGAAGTAGACATACACAGAAAGAGCATTGTGGATGATGAAACTTTTTTCATTGAAACGATAATTCAGGTATCTTGTAGATCACTGTGGCTGTTTACCACATCTTCTCCCAGGTTCTGCGGGCAACAGACATCTGGGCCAGTCTCGCTCTCTCCACCTCCTCAATGCCTCCCTCCTCCCAGTGTCTGCACTCGGCATCGACCTCGGCCTTTCCGCTGAGCAGGTCGGCCTCCTTGGGCTGGACGAAGCGCGTGCGCTTGAGGACCTTCCAGATGACAAACGTGAAGACGCCAAAGATGAAGCCAAAGTAGGACGTGATGAAGCCGCGGACGCTGAAGGGGTAGAAGTTGTCGAAGCCGACAAAGATGAGGGCGAGGAAGCCCAGGAGCAGGGCCAGGGCGGGGAACCAGGGGGTCAGGGGTGCGATGTAGGGCAGCGTCTCGGGAGGGAAGTTCTGGGCGACGCGAGCGCGGTAGAAGCCCATGTAGGTGATGAGCATGAAGGTGTAGGTCATGATGAGGGCGGTCGTGGTCAGGTCGACGAACCAGAAGAAGACCTCGACGGCGGCGTTGGACGAGACGAGGAAGGTGATGCACGAGATGAGCGTGACGGTCAGGACGCAGTAGATGGGCACGCCGGCCTTGGTGCACTTCTGGAGGAACTTGGGGGCCTGGCCGTCGCGGGCGAGACCATAGAGGGTTCGGGAGCAGGAGTAGAGGTAGGCGTTACCGCAGGACCTGGTTGTCATTAGTATAGAGTAGAAGTTGGCAGAGGAAAGAGAACTCACCATCCAGAAAGCAGGATGAAGGCGTTGATGATGTCGGGAAGAGCCTTGATGTGCAGGTTCTTGATACCAACAACCCAGGGGGAAGCACCGGCACCGGGCTCGCCGTTCTCAATGGCACCCAGCAGACCGGGGTCGCGGGAGGAGCAGATGATGCCGACGCAGAGGACACCGACGACGTAGAAGCCGACAAGACGGTAGAAGATGAGCTTGGCAACGCGAGGGATGGTGCGGCGGGGGTTCTGGATCTCGCCAGCGGCCAGGGCAATCATGTCGGGGCCGGCAATGGTGAAGGCGGCGTAGATGACGACCTTCCACCAACCCAGGAATCGACCCGTCGCACCGTCGGTGAAGTAGGAGTGGATGTAGTTGCCGTCGCCCCAGTTGCGGAAGCCGTAGGCATCGTGCATGGGGTTGCCGCCGGACATGGTGACGAGGGTGACGAGGCACAGACCGATCAAGAGGACGACCTTGGTTGAAGCCATGATAAACTCGGACTCGCCGTAGTACTTGACTGCAATCAAGTTGACGGCGACACACGAGACCATGGCGACGGCGATCCAGGCGGCGGCGTTGATGTCGGAGTTCCAGTATTGGATGACGGTTGCGACGGCGCTGTATTCTGTACACACGAGCATGAGGCCGGCGAAGAAGTAGGTCCATCCCATGGCGAATCCGAGAGCAGGGTCAACAAAGCGAGAGGCGAGTTCGAAGATGGAGCCGCGGATGGGCAGGTAGGCGCACATCTCGGCGACGGATAGGTTGAGGGGCCAGATGAAGAGGAGACCCCAGAAGGTGTATCCGAGGACGAGGGAGAGAGGGCCGGCCTTGGAGAGGACACCGCCGATACCGACCTGGTAAGGGGGTTAGCTTGAGTTGCAAGTGTGGCCGTCATCGCGGGAAGCAAACATACCCAGAGACCAGTACCGATGGAACCACCAATGGCCATGAGCTGAACATGGCGAGGGCTTAGACCACGAACGGTCTCACCGTACTGCTGTGCAACGGCGGCATTGTTGCCCGACTCGACCTGGCCGAGCTTGTTGCTGTTGGTGCTGTCGGCGCGGGAGAGGCCGACAGTCTTTTCTTCCATGCCAGCGGCCATGATGGCAGGTTGATGCTGGCAATGTGGTGTTTTGACTCAAAGGTCTAGGGTCCGAATTATTCTCAGAGAAGGACTGTGGTGAGAATAGCCTTTCTTCGGACTCTTTGTGCTGCAGGGTCGGCAACTAATGCTCACGACGCCGATCAGACCGTTTGGGATAGGGAAGACGAGGACACCACGGGAACCACAGGCCGAGGGGTGAGAGCGAGGCAGGCCATCTATTTCTATCAGAGATGCCGGAAGCAGTTCGCAGGCTCGTGGCCCCTGGCTTGCCTGGTTCCCCCGACGCTACCTCCTCTGCGTCGTCCGCGCGGATCCATTCCCTCCCCGGCTAGCCACCCAACCTTCATCTGACGTCTCCCGGTTCGGCGGTTCCTGGGATGCGCGTGTACTGCATACTAGGTGCGCGCGCGCAGTGCGGGAGGTGAGAGAGAAAGCGACTACTACAACGCAGTATGTAACTTACTCGGGTCATGATAGACAAGACCAACCGTCGATGGGGCCCCATCTGCGTACGGCAATAGGGTCCCCACGCAGATAAGCAGAAACGGCCGGGGAACGCTTGTGAATGGGTGGCAGCTGGCTGGGGCGATCAATGGGTGCGGTGGGCGCGGGGGTGAACCCTTGTCGGAGCAACGTCAGGGCGGCCGATACCGACGATAACGGAGCGAAGGCCTTTCCAAAAGATGTTTATAATGCTGTGGTTCCAAGGGTGGTTTTGGTTGATCTGTGAGTAAGAGTTGTGAGTTGCATCTTTTGCCCCCCCCGGTTGCTCCCTCTCGTCTCCCATGTTTCGCCGCAGTCCCACCGTTGATGAGATACCAGCGGCATCAATTGCATGAGAATCACATCAAACATTGGGGTAAGACGATGAAGAATGGTCAACCGGTTGCCGACGATAGCCACTGATCCGAGAGACAAGGGCAGTGTGTACATGTAAACAGTAAAAATCTCCGATGTAATATCAGGTACTGCTGTATCTTGTTTCGATGGGAACAGTCCCACGCAGACAAGCATTTTCCGCGTCTCTCGGCTTCCTGGATCGCCCAATCGTTGCTTGGGATAGGACCTCGGCCATCATGTCAAGCCTTTGGCCCGTTCACCAGTCTGTCAGGCTTGGCAATGGGTCGAGACCATCCGACGTCGGATTCGTTCAATGGTCGTTCACTTGAACATGGAGAAACAAGCCACTATCCGACGGACGTCGCTGGCCCTTGGAGCCTTGGAGTAAGACTCCAGAGACAAAATGAGAGGCGAAACTCGGGGCGCAATCCCTTCGTTGCTTGGCTGCCACACTGCCGAAAGATAGTAATTGACCGCGTGCTGGGCCGGCGGCCACCCCGATAATGGTGTGTAGCGTTGCATGTTTTTGCTTGGCAAGATGGCACATCAGGCTTCTCAGCTGTTGTTGCTGCTGACAGCTCGCGGGTAACGAACGAACATGTCTGTCTCCCGGAACCTGAACATGCATACCGGCCAGTGAGGTAGGTATTGAAGGACCTGAAAGACCTTCAGTTCAGGTCTTCCAACAGGGGGCGGAATGATTTGCGGTGGCATTGGGCAGAGCGTTCCAGGGCATCCTGCACAGAGACATTGAAAGCGGGTAGAACCCCGACCGGCCAAACCCAGCACGGCATGGCGCCCTCCCCATCGCGGTTTGGCGGGAATGTCGGGACTGACTCGCTGGCTGCAGGCTGCATAGGGCGCATTTGCTGCCGTTCAGGTTCTTTGCCCTGCTGCAGAGCAGAGCTGGGAAGAAGAAGAGACTTTCAAGAGACAAGGACTAACCGTACAGAGTAGAGTACTCCCGCACAATATCATGTTGGACTTGCCAAGTCTCGGGCTCTCTGCCAATGAAAGACGCAGCCAGAAGGCTTCCAGAACGATAGCAAAATCAGACGACAGTGGAGTGAGTTTCAGGCACCGGAATCCCAAGGACCCTGGACCATATTGCCAACTTGATGCCCAGTCCTGGCAGTCCAGCCAGTGCCCCCAAGTGCCACCCACATCCGGGGAATTGGCTATCACGGAGCGCCGCGTGCACTCGGCGGCGACACTCGACCTGGACGAGGTTCCTCTTTTTTGGCGTGAGCTTTCATTACGTACTTTCCGTCGCGTTATGGGTCACGCCAGAACGCTAAGAGGCCAAGATAGGACCCAGACCGAGAGGGGTTTTTCCCTCGCTGGCGCGCGACAGAAACGAACGATGGGCACCGACCGGTCAGAGCTCGGATCAAGGGAAGATAATGACAGACCGGAACGCCGATTGGCAACAAATGGAAACCGGGAGCAGACCGCGGGGGAGCGCGCCGCGTGGGTACCTGTGTGTGCGGCGATGGCTCCGCGCGCGGCCTCCGTGTTTTGTTGTATTCGTGGTGTTGTAGAGTTGATGTTCACATGCAAACACACATTGTTGCGGAACGAGATGCTGTGTGAGAGAACCGAAAACTATATACTGGTGTCTCCTATCTCACCTCCAACCTCATAAAGGGCGTGGATGACAACCAACGAGTCACACGGGATGAATTGACAGCCCGAGATGTGCTCTGCCGGTTGAGAAATGGCGGCAAAGCAGGGGCCGGCGGTGGTCCGTCTCGAGAACTGGTGAACCGGGAATGCGTCCCGGTCCCTGTCTAACACTGGGCCGGCAACGTCCCGGCCGGCACTCAAAACCAAGCCTCCCCATGCTTGCAGCTTGTGATCCTCCTCTAGTAGGCAGTAGTTACCTCGATCCTTGATGACACTTGCGATAATTCGTCCGAAAGTCTCAACCAACCGACGCAATTGAAAACAAAATGGAAATTGGTAACAGCAAAAAAGAGAATGCATCGCGGCCCCAAAGCGGGCCCTGCCAAGCTCCATCAATGCAATATGTGTGTGGCTGTCTGATAGTCTAGGTACTACACGTACCAATCGTCGACTGTTTCCACTACATCTAATCGCGATCTATCCTCGACAGACTCCGTCTCGCAACGTCGAGTCTCCGTCATCATCATCGTCTGCGCATACATGTCTGCTTGCTTGCTTGCTTTCCAGCGTCGCGTTGAAGGGGGCGGTCTCACAAAATTCCTACTCTTTCCTCCTCGCTCTCTCCATCTTCTCTCCGTCTCTCTCTCTCTCTCTCTCAATCCGGCCGACGGATAGCCAGACTGCAGGGTATCATGGTAAGAAAAACGCAATCTAGACATCCGCCGCGGTGACCGTGACTGTTATGGTATCCTTCTCGTTAACCTTGGAGGCCACGGTCTCGGTCTCAACAACGGTCTCCGGCTCATGCTCATCATCCTCGTCCTCATCCTCGTCGTCTCTGCCCGACGAAAGACGCTTACCGCCACGCCGCCACCGCCCCTTCAACCAACGCCGTCAGCTCTTTGCCCCATTCACCTTGGTCTTGGGAGGCGCTCCCTGCGCGCGCGGCGTCCGGTCACCGCTGCTCCGGGTGCCGTTCCCGTTCGTCGGGATGTAAAAGTCGTAGCGGTTGGGGAACAGGATGATGTTGGCGAGCCTCAGAAGCTCCTGCTCCGACTCCGTCCTGGACTTGTTGCGTAGGCCCTCTTCGTCGTCAATGTCCATCGCATCACCACCCCCGTTCAGCTCCCTCTTGGGCGATGCGCCGGCGGGCTCGACGTCGTACGGCGCCAGACCCATGGCCCTGAGGCCGTCGACTCCACCGTACTCCTCGACTTCCTTGGCACCGGGACGGTCCTGGTGCGAGGCCTCGCTGCCCAGAGCGAACAGGGTGTCAAAGTCCGGTCCCGGCTGCCCGGTTTGGAAGGCCTTGCGCTGGCGGGCGAGGAAGAGCGCGTTGGTCTGGGTCAGCGGGCACACGGGGGTGTAAGTCAAGAGGGACAGCTCGTTAGACTCGTTCTGCAGTGAGGGCGGGACGCCGAGTCTCGTGCCACCCGTGATTATTGAGTAGGCCTGGTCGCAGTGCCAGATTACATAGTCGCCCGCCTGCATGCTGGGCAGAGACACCAGGCTCCTCCGGAGATGCAGATGCGGGTGCCATCGTTCCGTGATACGCTGCGCGTGGCCGGGAACGGCGCCGTGGATGATGGTGTTGGGCTCCGGGTCGAGCGTCCAGTTCGACGCGTCGAGGTAGGCCGCCCATTGATCCGCCTTGCCGCCGTCCGGCTGCTCCGGCGGGCCGCGTTTCGGTGAGAAGAAGGGCCGGAGCAGGAAGTACGCGGCGACGAGCTTGGGCGAGGGAAGGACGCGCACCATGCCTTGCTCGACCTTTGTGAGCGCCAGTACGCCCTGGAACATGCGAAAGATGCTGCATGCGCCGGCGCCGTTGTACAGGTCCGTGGTGGCGCCGACGCGGCCGGCCGGGTCCCACGGGTCGTACGACTCCCAGTCGCCGCGGAAGACGGCCTCGTAGGTGCCGCCGCGGCCATAGCCGTCGGGCTCCCAGCGCTCGAGGCTGCCGCTGTCGATCTGGGCGATGACGGCGCTGGCGTTGAGTGAATCGGCGGCGGAGTTGCCATTCTGCTGGCCGACGGCGCCCAGCTTGTCGTTGTGGATGCGCAGGCGATCGGCGTAGCTCACGGGGGCGCGCGTGATGTGCAGATCGTCCGTCGACTCCCAGAAGGACATGGCGAACTTCTGCGCGCGCAGCATGTTGGGATGCGCGCGGGCGCGGACCTGCACCGGCGTCCAGAAGAGGTCGATGCAGGTCGGGTCGTGTAGCGCAGGCGGCTTGAACTCGCGGTTCTTGTCTAGATACTCATGCGTCTCCTGCACCCAGCTCTGGGCGTCGGTGGGAGAGACGACGCCCTTGATCACGGCGACGCCATACCTGCGCAGGCGGTGGGCGAAGGCCTCGACGCGCACGGGGTCGTTGATGTCGGTGAAGTTGATGGAGGGGATGAGATCGGAGCCCTTGGTCTGGATGTCGGCGATTTCGGTCCTGAGGGCGTCGAGGAGTCGGCGCCAAGAAGCCTCGACGGCGGCTTCGTGGCCGGCGATGAGGCGCTTCTTGACGCCGGCGAAGCGCGACGGGAGCGGAATGGGCTCCGCGCCGTAGAATGAGACAACGGGAGGCTCCATGCTCTTGGGGAAGACCTTGCGGCTTGCTGCTGGTGCTGGTGTTGCTGCTGCTGCACCTGCAGTTGGAGTCACAGTCGACGAGCGCGTCGTCGCGGCCGAGTTTGCAGCAGTGGTGGCCGCAGACACGGGAGAGGGAGAGGTGGTGGTGGTGTTGGTGGAAGAAGAGAATACGGTGGTAGGGGAGACGGAGGTGGCCCGGGACGCGGCGGCAGATGACGGCGGGGAGGTCTTAAGAATGCGGGCGGATGTTCTGCGAGAAGAGCTTGGGGATGATGTTCCTGTGCCCAAACCACCACTAGAAGAGATGGAGATAGATCCAGACCCAGACCCAGATGAATGACCCCTGCGACCCTTCTTCCCCAGACTCGGCCTGGAGGGTGGTGGCTTGTTGTTGACAGACGCAGCAGCGGAAGCTGATGTCGTGTTGCCACCAGCTGCTGAATGATTCGACAAGTTGTCCAGGTTCTCGGTCAGGTTCGCTGAGGGTGACAAGATGCCGGCATGTCCATGTCCATGTCCATAATCATGTTCATGTAAATGTACTTCTGCATCTCCAAATCCCCCTCCCCCTCCCCCTCCCCCAATTTCCTGCCCACCACTACCACAACCAACTACACCACCCCCTTCTCCTCCTTTTCCGCCCTCCCCAGTTGCATTTGCATTTGCGGGGGGCGCCTCAGTGGGGCCAGCGGCCCAGCGGGCCTTCATCATCCGAGCTGCCGTTGTTGCCCAGAGTCTGAGATGAACGCACGCAGCAGCAGTTGCTGTATCTCCTGGACCTGGTGATTCCTGTGGCTAGTAGAGATACCCTGCATCCATCAGTACCTCAAGTCGTGTGCCGTGCTGCAGTCAGCCAACAGAAAGAAGCAAGGCCTCGACTGATACGTAAGTAGGTAGGTATTGGCAGAAACACAAAGTCAGCTGCCGACTGATGAGTGGAAATGGTGCAATAACGGTGTCGGACCAAGTGTTCCTCGAATCCAATTTCGGGAGTTGTTGACCAGGGCAAATCAGATCCAATCCAATCGTCTTCGACCCCGAGCCGACCGGACGACGCGCAGTAAACCCCGTCCGTAATAATCCTCTTCTTATATGTTGCGACCCGTCTCGTGATGCCACGAACACACCACAACGCCCCGGATTCTTCAACGGTTTGGTGATCCCCAAGTGGTGGAAAAGCCAGTCCAGCCAGCCTGTCAACCACAAAAGACGCGGACGGGAACCTCGGCGGCGCAGGAACAGGTCTAGTCCAAAGGCAGTCCCTCGGGGGATTTTTCTTGACAGCGGTTGTAGTTCCGAATTGAGTGCAGAATGGCACCTCGTGACCGTCCCAAACAGGGCAAAAGCTGAAGCGGCGGACGCAGGATACCGAGAAGAAAAAATGTCAAATGGATTGCGTTTTGTTGTAGACGTGGTGAGTGTGAAGATGAAGTAAAGCTGGTACGGAGAGTCAACAAGAACAGCGGACCCTTTCCAACTAGAACAAACCATCCGGTGTGTGAGTACTCTGGGGCATCACGAAGCCTTTATCTGCATCCATCCATGTTGGGGGGTGCACAAAAATGTTCCCACAATTCTTCCATCGGCATCTTATTCCATGATTCCACGATTCCCATCCCCAGTCCAGCCCAGACCCTGGCATCAATCAGCGTGGCCGCAGTTAACGGACTCTGGGCCGACAGCTTGGGCCCGCCTGTTCTGTTTCTGATTCTGGCTAAGCACCCAGAGCATCTCGGCGCTTCACGAGGGGAGGAGGGGAGCAAGAGGGTCCGTCGACCCCGTCTGCAATGAGATAGATTGCTTCTCATTGCACCATCGCCAAATCGCCGGGTGAAATGACCCCCAAGCCGGGGGTGTCGACGCGGCCAATACGGGCGATACGGGCTACATTGGCCCACGAGAAACCTCAAACCTCCGTGTGTGCTGTCCGCCGGGCCGCGAACCCGCGCCACGGCTAATATGCGGAGTGTCGCTCTTCACGCAGACTGGCCAGAGTCCGCCAGAATGGAGAGGGCCTCTTCGGCCAGACAGGCCGTTTGTTCCAGCGCCCACGCTCGCATCCCTGCTCTGATTCCCTCTTCCCAGTGGCTGCTGTGTCCGCGCCATGGACGTATCGGTACAAGCTCCTCCTCATATGCAGGCGCGCCGTGTGGCCCCCATGCCCTCACTCTCCACGCTATGTACTGTCCTCAGAACTCACTGGGAAAAGCTGGGCGACGAGCCGTTGGCAGGAAAGGTTTGGGTCGCGTACGGGACGAGCATGGACACCGAAACCACAGCAGCGGCGGCGGCGGCTTTGGCTTCTTCTCTCTGGAGGCATTTCTGTTTTCCCATGGCCGTTGCCCAGCTGGCTGATGTTCGGGATCTTGCCGATCTTTCCCAGCAAACGGCCCTTGGCCCCCATCTCTCGTCTCGATGCTGGTTGCCCCTACATAGTATGCCCATGTCCAATGGTCCAATGCACCGTCCCGTGTCAATCCAGGCCCTGGACTTCGGGATGCATTGCGCCGCAGTTCAAAGATGGCGATAAGACCTGATGAGTCGCGACCCCCCAGGATGGCGGGTTGCATGTGACCGTCACAGAGTCGAAGCATCACAAAAACCTTTTCGTACGCCATTACGACGTCTTGCACCGCATTGATAATTGAAGACTGCTATTGAGCTTGGGACGTTTTCGGATGCGAACATGACTGGCAAGCACACCGGCTGAGACGGACCCGAAGAGCTTACAGGACCGAAAGGGATGTGAATCAATCGCTAATATTTACCTGCGGGATAATGCTGCAACGTAGCAGCCCCCGCCTGGAGAGCACTTAACAGAGCTGAGCAAGAGATGACGACCAATTGAAGAGCAACAACGGACGGAGGTGACGACGCCCAGGGCTGAAGAATCGGATATGCACAGTTCTGAGATGAGGCGTCGAGGTATTTTCAGTGGCAAACCTCACGAGGCGCGTAAGCCTACATGCCAGAATGTGAAAGTGATGCGGCGTTGAACATAGGTTTTGAATGTTACCGCCTGACGCTGCAGCACCAAATGGCGTGTTTTATTTGACACGGACACGGGGAACCCACCGGCACAACGCGTCTTCTTCCCGCCAACGTCAAAATAGCAGACTACTGCTACTGCTTTTGCCTTTGTCTCCTGGTTTCATTGCCTGTGTTTCGTGCGGCTACACACGCCACCTGTTCGCCGCTTGGTAATCTTGGATGGGTGGTGCTTGATTGGGGTCTGGTCTGGTGCCTCTGCACCAATCCAACCCATCCCGCGAAAAGCCTCCGCACCCAGGCTGGCGGCGGCCCCCAACGACGGTCATAGGCTGCTAACTCCCCGAGCTTCCGTCCGCCAATGCGGGGGCCTCTTCCGGTGCGCTTCTTACTTGCGCTCGCGGGGTGAGCCTCCGACGCTCCAGTGAACAGCCGTCAGACGTAGGAATGTGGGTAATGGCGGCCCGGGTCTAGCCAAGTCTGTGGCTTGACGAATGCTTGGCCCGTTGGCGAGGTTTTGGTTCTGGTGGCTAGCAGAGAGTATGCAGCATGCAACTGATCTCTCGATCCAAATGGAGATATGGTTGAACCCTTGGTCAGAAGATGGACTTCTCCGCACAGCAGAATGTCCGTTCGCCCAGTCAGTTGCCCTTTTGATGCTACCTCGCCTACAGCCAGTGCCCGAAAGACAACGCAGAAGCGACGAACAATATGTCCTGAAACCCGCTGCTCCTCCAGACTCGGCCGATGGATGGACTCAAGGTTAGCGTGCCGTCTCGCGATGCAACTTCTGAGTAGTGAGAAACAGACAGCGGGTGGTGTGGTGTTGAGTGCGTACTACGTGCAGAAACGGGCATGCTGTGCATGAGATGGAGGTACTCGGACACGTCCTATCGCCGACTACTTGGGATATCCTTCGCGAGATTTTATCGAGCAGAAAACACACACTCGCAAGAAATTGAGTCTTTGACCGCGAGCAGAACATCTCATGTCTATTCGCTTAGCCTTCTTCCCTCGCAGCTTCAACTCGCTTCTCTGCATCGCCAGCAGGCGGGACGGGTTCGGGCGAAACATCGAGTGCTGCAAACGCCGACTGGCACGGATGGTGCCGACAGGCACACCCAGGCCGACTTCGTTTGCACATTCCGAGCAGGTGGAAAAGCCTTGGCGTCATGATGCCACCTGCGCGGGGCCATCACAATATCGACAGCGTTGCAATATGAAGAGACTGCAGACTAGCGCACCTCTGAAGCCTCTGAAAGGTCGTGAATAAACTTCCGCTTGAAACGCTTTTGGCGAGTCGCCTGTCGTCTAAGCAGGGGCCGCCAGGCTCAATTTGCTGCCCGTCCGGAGTTGCCAGAACTTTAGGCTTCGGGCACGAACCTGTATGTGATCAGTCAACGGGCAGGGCATACTCTTTTTATCTGGGGGAGGCAGTTCTGGTCACTGTCGGGCATAAACTTTCGTCTCTTCGGCGGCGTTGCACCCCGTCGTCGTAGTTGTGTTTACTGCAAACAAACACGAAAGACTCTCTGCCCCCGCCGAACCCCCGCGACTGGGGCGAGCCATCTTGTCTCCCTACACCCATCCTCTCTTGTCTCTCCCTTGATACAATGAGACGCAGCTACAGGCGCCAGGGGGCATCCCACAACAGCGAATAGCCTCATCCAGGGGCCATGGCGCCAGTTTCAGATGGCGGCGGGGAGCAAGCAATCAGCCCTACTTTCTTCACCCTACCTTGAGTCTGCTGGTCTCCTTGGCGCTAGAGTTGTTAATTCCAATAGACTTTTTGACGCTTCCCAAATCGTTCAGTGATTGTCGCAGCTGCCACCGAGCCTCCCGCAGACCGCCAGCCCAGGGACGGCGTGGCCTTCCTGCCATGTCAAAAACAAACTTTTTGAGCCTTATTCAAAAGCAATGGGGTCTGCCGTTTTTTTATCTTTATCAAACAATGATGTTGGGGTT
Source organism: Colletotrichum tropicale (assembly GCA_027406125.1). Lineage (NCBI taxonomy): Eukaryota > Fungi > Ascomycota > Sordariomycetes > Glomerellales > Glomerellaceae > Colletotrichum > Colletotrichum tropicale. The sequence continues at coordinate 7,038,352 of JANVYH010000002.1, forward strand.
TTACGGGTAGTTGTTCTGGCAGCACACCGGCCATCTCTAATTTGACCTTTGGGTTACTGCAGTTATATCGCGTTCGCTCTCTCGAGTCTCTCTCTATCTGTCTCTTCTTGTCTCTGCCTTACCACCGATCGGTCGACTCGCCGACCATATACTACAAACATGAGTTCGACGACTTCGTCCCGCGCTAGCCAACGGCCGGTCTCGGCCGACCTGGCCGGCAGCATCTATCTCATTACGTCCGATGGAAAAACGCTCAAGCTGCCTATGCCCAGCAACTCACCATACGATCCGCTCAACTGGAGCCCTCGAAAGCGAATCGTTGCTCTAAGTGTCATCACGCTGTATTCGGTAGTTTCCATGATGGAGACCCAGGCTGCCAGCCTGATGTATCGCTCGCTTGCTGCCGAGTTCAACGCCGGGGTCAGTCGTCGTACGCCATTTTGACCACTACGAGGCGGACTAACATATCGTAGCAAACTGACAGATACCCATTGAATATCCTCGTATCGACTCCCAGCACCATCTTCCTTGGCCTCGGTGCCTTCTTTTGGATTCCGTTGTCAGTAGCTTTGGGAAGGCGGCCTGTGTTTCTGCTTGCTTCCGTCTGCTTGACTGTTGCCACTGTCCTTGCGGCGAACGCCTCCGGTTTCTATCAACTTCTTGCAGCGTTGAGCCTGCAAGGGTTTTCTGCCGGCTTGAGCCTGAGCGCTGTATGTTCAAGACTCGACCTCTCATCGGACTCGGGCTAACATTGCATAGGCAATGCTCATGGTGATTGACCTCACTTTCATTGACGAGCGGCCGAACGCGTTGGGCTTCTTCTGGAGCGTAGGATGTGGCCTCGGTCTTCTCTCGCTCCCAAGCGTCACTACTCTCTCCGAATCCGGATGGAGGGCTTTTTACACAGCCTGGGTTTTTCCCTGCCTGGCTCTCCTCGTCTGCGTCTTTTTCTTCTTCCCCGAGACCTACTTCGTGCGACCGGCCGTAGCATTTGACGGCCACGTCCTTGTTCAAGGAGGCTCGGAGAAGATCCAGATGTACGACGACTGGGAAGCCATCCCGGGCGGCAAGGCTGCTGCCATCGCCGCTGTCACCGAAGTGCCCCCTCCCGAGACGATGTGGTCGACCATGGTGCGTCAGTGGGGAGTTCGCAAGGGCGGTGCTGGCTTCAGAGAGATGTGGAATTGCTACCTGCAGACACTGCTGTGCGCGGCCAACCCCCTCGTTTTCTGGGTCGCCATCCTCAACGCCCTCAACTTCGGCGCCATGATCTTCATCGGCGAGACATACGCGATGGTGATGGCGCAACCGCCGTACAACCTTCCCGAGCGCGTCATCTCAATGGTCAATCCCGTTGCAGCAATCGGATCATTCCTTGCTTGGCCCGTGTCGACTATCCTGACATCCCGGGTTGCTCGGCGCCTTACACTCCGCAACGGCGGCATACGCGATGCGGAGCACTATCTCATCGCATTCCTACCCGCTGTACTTGCCGGCGCAGGCAGCGTATTCGTCTACGGCCTCACGGTAAATTACAAGTGGAACTTTATCTGGATCTTTGTTTCCTATGTCTTGAACGCTTTCAGTGCCGCGGCGTACGGTATCGCCTCCACGCTCTGGGTCACCGAGGCCTTCCCCCGCTGGGCCGCGCCAGCGATGATCATTGTTGGAGGAGGTGGATACATGTTGAGTTTCGCAACATCTTATGCTGTCACCCCGTGGCTCAAGTCACAGGGTTATCTCGGCGCCAGTTTCGAGTTGGGCGCGATCTTACTTGTGGTGGGTGGCATCGCTGTGCCGCTCGCGTTCTGGGGAAAGAGCTTGCGGCAGTATATCCATGGAAGATGGGGTGTATCGGAGGCCGGCGCGCTGCGTCCACAGTAGAAGTGCGCCGACGAGCGAAAAGCATCTCCTTTGTTTGGGCGGAGGTGTGTGTGTACCACTGGGTGCAAGGCTGGGATGCAGCAGCGCTGCGAGCCTGAATCCGTAGTCCTCAGAGCTCATCAACTGAGCTGAACCAACCGTCAATGATAATCATAGTCTCTAAGCATTATGTCCCTTATTTTGATGCAACATGGTGCGGGGTACCTACAAAGTGAGACGCCGGCAAGTTTCTATCTTCCTCCTAGCTCCTTATCAAGCGTTGTATGATGGTCATAGGTGGACAGCAAACCGATCGGGGTCCACTCGCCTCCAACAAGATTCCTTGCCATGTTCAGATATGCATCCGCTCGTACGCTTGGAACTCCAGGAGACGACGATGGTTTGCTTTTCGAAGTGCCGGCGACGGAAAACTCTTGGCTTTTCCGGCCCCCTCCGTCTGGACAGCCCCGTCCCGACCGGATGGGCGGTTGCGACGTCACGGACCCGGCGGTCGCATTGTTCACGGTCCCTTCGAATTCTTGAACGGCTGTATCGGGTTCGGCTGCTTGATCAGTTTGCGAGAAATGCAACGTTGGCATGTCAATGTCACCCTCAGAGGGTTGACTGGTGTCAATGTTTTGAGACACCCGCTGCTCGAGCGGTCCCGCATTCCGGCTGGCGAACCTTTCCATTTCGAGGTCGTGTGCGAAGCTGTCACCAGAGCAAAAGTTGCCGAATAGAGAATGGATGGTGATGTTATCCCTGACCCAGTCTGTGGGATTGACGGTGCAAGGCCAGACATCTTTCGGTCGGAATATTCGAACGAGGTCGCAGAGCTCTTGGTAGGATGAGTGCCGGGAGTAAGGGAAAGTGATGGTTTTCGGCAAGGGTGGTTCGGAATCGGTTCCCGAGCTGAGAAAACTAGAGCTGGGTGGTTGTCTCTTTTGCCCAACCGACCGGAAGGCATCGAGGATTGCTGCTTCGTTCTTCTCTCCAAAAGATAAGATATCGATGTCGAGAGACATGTTCCGCCCGGTGTTTACCCCATTTTCGAGGAGCTCCCGGAGCAACGACCTTGATTCCTGAGAAAGATCGCCCTTCTCCTTGAGCAGGGCTAGCACGGCTTCGACGTCAGCGGACGACAAGGTGTCAAGCTCCGCATCCCGCTCCAGGTCGTCTCCGCCCCCGCCGACACCGACCTCGGCAATCTCGGCTCCGTTGGAAAGATGAGCGACAAGGGGTTGGATGGAAACGACTCTTGATCCTCGAACAACAGAGCAAAAGTTGCCTCTCTCACAACTGTGAAGCCGAACGTGCTCGTCCCGTGTGAGACAACCTGGATGGGGTGTATTGCCGCATATGTAACCAGCCAACGCCGGTGCCTCAGGGCACAGATGTATGGACGAGCTGAACCGATCGTTCGAGGCCTTGCCAGTCAAGGAAGAGAATACGCGCATCTTGTAGTCATCCACATGGATCCTGGATCTCAGGGCCTTGGACAAGGCGATCCAGACCTGCTCGTACCCGTAGGTCCATGCTTGGATGTGGAAGATGGTGTCGTCGGGATACAAGGCCACCTTGCGCAACAGCTCCGCAATGCCATTGGCCTTTGTTTGAAACGGTACGTTCTGGATGAAAGAGGTGTCGAGGTAGATCTTGTCAAGCGTCTTGATGCCACAGGTGTACTCAACGACTGCTGGGTTTCTGGCGACGGCATTGACGAACCACGGTTCGCTTCGGATGTCGCCCGTATACAGAACCGCGTGATGGGTGTCCTCGATCAGGAACATCACAGAACCGGGACAATGGTTCGCATCGAGCAAAGTGACCTGAATGCATCTTCCGGGAGCAAGCTCGAGGGTGGTTGGCGTATCCAGGGGCAGCGGTTTGAGGAGATTCTTGAGATGCTTGTACGTCTGCACGCGAGCCTCCAAAATACCCTTGGCGTAGTTGATGCGACAGGGATAACGTTCAAGACGGAGGAGCATCTCCCGCGTGGCTGCGGAGCAGTAGACAAACGGAGAGCGGAGGCTTTCCAACCCTGCGAGGTGGTCGCTGTGGATATGGCTTAGGAAGCACGCCAGTGGCGGATGATGGCCGGCATGTTTCCGGAAGAAGTCAACTGCAACGCAATTAGTAACGATATTGCGAAGGAAAAGGCGCGTCGGGGTGAGAGGCAGCGGGTGAACGCGAAGCTATCACGCGGGCCCCAGGGTCACAGTGATGCTACTTTTTCGTCAGCAAGGACTTACTCCGAATGTCAGGAAACTCTGCGACAAGACCATTGAATGTGGACATCGTGAGGAGCTGTCATTTTTTTGATGCGGGACCAAATCGGGGGAAACACAATATCTGGCTGCCGACGTTGAAGTTGAGAGACGACGTCGCGAGTGTGAGTGGCCGCGTGAAGGAAGGAGCGGCACCAAACGAGAAAGGAGAAGGCGCCTCCGAGACAAATCTGTCGCTTGCCAGATGGAGCCGGCTGGCAGCAAGCGGGATGGTAAAAGTCCGGATAAATGAAGTGATTATATAATACTATCCACCAGTTGCTGCCCGGTGCTGCCTGATCCACACCTCCGAAGGACCCGCTCTTACGGCTCCGACGCCGGACCCTGCCGGCCGAAGCATGCTCTTGTGCAGCATTCACGAAGCAACAGCACCAGAAAGCAGAAGGCGAATCAACAACATTGAAGCAAGAAAACTGGATAGATCTTAGGAGATATTTCGCGACTTGGTTGGCTGCTCATGTGTCAATTAGTCATCACATCAGCATCAGTCTTCTCGTCTCGCCCTCTCTCTCATTTCTGTCCCTATCCCATGCGCCCGGAGACCTGGCCGGTAAACTTTCCGACTCAGGCAGAGAAACCAGAAGATGCTTTTAGTGAGTTGACTTTGAGTGGCTCCAGATGAGCACGGGTACATCACCCACCGATCCAACCATCACCAACTGTCCATGTCCTTGAACCTTGACGGGAAGTCCACGTCTTCCCGAAACTTTGTTCTAGCCGAATGCTAATCGATCACAACGCTGTGAACCTTCTCAACTTTGTTCACGATAAGGATGCGTTCAGCTTTCTCCAGGCCAAAATGCGAGAAAGGGGCCTTTTGCTACTTCTCGGACTGTAAAAACGACCCGAGAGACAGGAGGGTCAACGGGGTTCCCCGCTTGTCGATGTGCGCCAACCAGATGAAATCATTAGACGAACTGTCAATCTCCCTGCCTCCTCATTGTGGATTCCATATGCACGACATGGCTCAAGGGTCCACAGCTCATGGATGTTGAATCTCCTTGGGCTGCTCAATCAGGCACCGCCGCACTTGCCATCAAGCCAGTCACATCAGATCCTTCGTCTCATCGTGAGTGCCCAGAAACAGAAGCCCACAGAGCTGTTGTTGTGTTCAATGGCAGCTCTCGTAATGCTCCATGGCGCTCCCGTCATGCAGATGTGACGTTGATAGCTCAAATCTGGATTTTGGATAGCTAGAGGCATTTCAAGCAAAGCAATGTTCCGCAACTCAAGATTTCTGGTGTCCGTGGCTTTAGCCGAAGCAGGGGAGGGCTATGCCCACAAGGATGCCTACCAGGACTAGAAGCCCACGCGCGGCTACTTACTCAGGAATGCCCCTGGACATGTCTTTAGACGCTGTACTTCTCGAACTGTCAAGCTCGATTTATCCCCCGCGGCGACTAAAGCCTCGATTGTGAAGGCGCAATTAAATTCGACAAGAATGACACTGATATTCTTGTGGATATCGATGCCTATAAAAGTGTCTAGATGCGTTTATCGGCCCAGGATAGACCAACAGAGGAGACCTCAAAGAAGTGAAATAGAGCTCATACGCCACAGAAACGTCTAAGCATCACGCTCGTGCATCTTTGGTTCTTGGATCATCTCCACTCGCTCCGTCTTCAACCCCTGAAAACGACCATCCTCACACAAATACTGGCGTGAGCACCATAGGGCCGGGGATCACGAACCAACTGTTCCTTAGAAAGGAAGGCCACTTTGAATGGAGCGAATCAACCGCCTTAAGAGGGCCCTAGACCAATATGCAAGGATCAAATGCATGGGCTTTGATCGTCTATGAGGGTCAAGAACCACACTGTTGTGGAGATAGTCGGAGGAATTACGAGACCACAAAAGTTGGTAAGCATTGTCAAGCGTTGGGAGGCTCACGGTGGGTGTTCAAATTCAACAGCGAACAGCTTTACTAGCAGCTACAGCCACGCGGAACATTTTGTATGACTCGCTGTTCTGTTCCTCCAAACAGGCGAAGGTTGCCTAGACGTCAGCAGGGCAGGCGATTTGCAACCATAGAAGCCATTTCCCGGTTCAGCTCCCTGACATGTAGTAATGCGACAGAGTACCCTTGAAAATGTCCGAGCGGTAGATGTCTTGAAAACTGCGGCTTCCTTGGCCTCAAAAAATGCTGCCCTAAAAAAGTCCCATCCTGTCTTTCTTATGAAACTCCTGGCGTGGAACGCTTGTCCGAACTGCTCGACTTGCGCGTCACTTCGTTTCCAAAGGGCATGGTGATGACCGATTTACTTGTGTTTGCACGCCAAGCTACTGGCGAAGCTTTAGCCATGGAACTCAACAAAGCTCAATGCACAGCTCTTGGAATCAACGCCGGCTTTATTATCTTCATAGTCATCATTATGGGAATGCGAATGTGGGCAAGGCTTGTCATTACGAAAGCTATTGGCCTCGACGACAGTAAGTGAATTATTTCAAGAGACTGCGTCATGGATACGACGATACTAATTCACAGTTGCCAGTCATGATGGCATTTGGAACAGTAAGACACCATAAGAGGAATCCGCTCTTCTCTCCGGGTAATGCGAATTTGCAACACTGACTTGTTCAGTTGATGACAATCGCGTTATCTATCACAGTAATGATTTCAGTCGTTCGCGGTATTGGGAAGGCCAGTGAGTTCTCTTTCTCCAGCTCCAATTCTTCACCATTGCTAACAAGAACCAGGAGCAGACATTCCAGCAGAGACTTGGGAGCCCATGCTTCTAGTGAGTGACGTGATTTTCAACATATTTCTGCATCGAGCTCGCAACGTTCAAAAAGTACTGACAGCAATGCGGTGTAGTCGTTTTGGGTCTCTCGCTTACTGTATGCAATCGCCATGGTGCTCGTCAAGGTCGCCCTGCTTCTGTTCTACCTGCGCCTTGATGATCGACTACTCATGAGATGGGCGGTCCACAGCCTCACAGTGGTTGTCATCGGCATGGGTGTAGGGCACTTTGTCATGTCTGTTATCGAGTGCAGTCCACCGGAGGTCTTTTGGACATCGAAAGGAGACCGCATTATTTACATGCAACAATGCATGACGCAATCTAAACAGCAGGCATTTTGGGATGCTGCCGGTATTATCGTCATCATCACAGATATATGTCTTTGGATCTGCCCGATCCCTATGATTTGGAATCTTCAGCTTCCAAAGGTAAGTCGCCTTCCCTCATTGCTGAGATACGCGCATTCACATGGAACCAGCGACAAAAGTGGGCAGTCTCGGCCGTATTTGCCCTGGGTATCATATCAGTTGTTGGTGAGTGTTGAGTCAAAAAGCATCGACTTCCTTCCGCTTACCACAATCTCCCAGCGGGATGCGTTCGGTTCTACTATGTGCGACAACTAGCAAACGAGCCGGAGCTCTATCAACAGTTGGCCTACTCCCTCGTCTGGTACGCACTGGAACTTTATGTAGCCATCTTCTGCGGCTGCTCCTCGGCTCTGAAAGTGTTTTTCAAGAGGTACTTTCCGGCTCTGTTGGGCTCTTCCTCATCCAGAACAGGGTATCCTCTTGACAGCTGCGGAAACAATGGCACCAAAACGAGGACATCTCATCCTTTGACCAACCTATCTGACAGACGTCCTGGAAACCATACAGTAATCTCTTCAGGGGGTCGAGGAGGGGGAGTAACTGCGAATACAAGAGATTCATCGAAAAACGATAGCGAAGAAGCCATCATTTTGGGGGAACATGGAATCCAAAAACAGACGGAAATTCAAGTTAGACAAGAGACGGCGAGAATGTCAAGTGATTCAGAAGGCAGGCGCCCAAGGAGCGGCTCACATGACAGGCCAAAAGCTCGATCATTCGTGGTGTGATTGAGGGGGAAGTTATGAATTGGAAAGGGGGGAGAAATACAATGCTTGACAATAGAAGTACTGTGGAATCTGACGAATGATGCTAGAATGAGCGTTTTGGGGTATTCCTCAACCAGAATACAATAGACGCTATTAACGGTTGAGATTAATTTGATCGGCTTCTGATACAACGTATGACCATGCCAACGGCGCCTAAGTTCTGTCACATCCGTATCTTAACGGCGATGATCCTCAAAAGTTGTTTGACCCGCTGTTTCCCGCTGTCGTTTCTCTTCCACCGTCAAGTCACTACTAGCTGACCCAATTCTGACAGTGGAAAAAAGACTGGCTGCGGCACTCGCTGCTCCTACTCCAACCCAAAACGCCGATTTATAACTGGACCTGAGCCCAGAGTCGCTTGTTTGATGGACAGCTATGTCCGCCATGCCCAGCCAGAAGCTGATTCCAAGAAAAAGTAGACTGTTGATGAGAGCACCAGCAAGTCCTTGATGGTGTTGAGGTAGAGACGTTGTTATATATACATTGCTGACGGTGAAAGCAATGTCGATGCCAACTGTTGCACAGACCATTGACGGAAAGACGTATGCCCAGTAGCTTGGATCTTCAGGCATAATGGCAAAGAGTAGAACACACACAATACTTCCACAACCTGAAAGGATCAGAAGAAGCCTTCCGGGGAGTAGGTGGAGAGTAAAACCTCCCACAAGCCCGATTATCACCCCTCCAGCAGCTAGTGGAACATACCAGGCAGCCGTGAGCATTGGCGATGCGTGGAGAACCAACTCAATGTAGAAACTGCTGTAAAAGAGAAAAAGCCCAAAGACACCGTATGTCAACCATAAGGCCAACATCAGAGTCTTGATGTACTTTGTCGAGAAAAGATCAGGCGGAAGAAGCGGACTGGATGCGACGTATTTCTCGATGTAAAAGCCGATTGCCAGCAAGAGAACGCCAACGATAAGAGTGACCAGAATCTGAGGGCTTTTCCAACCTTCTGAAGCCTGAGAACTGTCTGTAAGGGCGTAGATAAGAAGCGCAAGACCTGGTACGATCGTAACAGTACCTAGCCAATCCATCTGCACTTCATGCCTGTTGCCATAATCTTTCGGAATGGAAAAGAAAGAAATAGCAATCAGCACACCCAATATCATAGAGCCGACCCAGAAGTACCATCTCCATGACAAGTATTGCCCGGTCAGACCACCGATAAATATGCCGAAAAAGAAGCCGATGGGAGCGAAAGAACCGTAAAGCGCGAACACGAGATTCTTGCGAGGTCCGGGTCGATAGGTCTTGCCGAGCATCATCATGCCGGCCGGAAGGACTGCAGAAATCCCCAAACCTGCCATAGCGCGACAGGCTATGAGCATGACATAACTATGACTGAAGCCAGACAACAGAGTCCAAAGAAAGAACCATCCAAGACCAATGTTGAACGTAACATAACCTCCGAACTTTTCGCTTATTCGGCCGAACGGGAGAAGGCAGGCGCCAGCGACAAGGGAAAACACACTCGATGGCCACGTCTGGGATTCGCTGGGGATATTGAGATCGGATGCAAGCTGGGGGAGGATGATATGAAAGCCACCGACGAGATATTCCTGCAAGATTGGAGTTAGCCAAACAACAGCCGTAGTTGGGGATGTTGATCAGACACACTTACCCCCATTAGCATGAGTCCAAGTAGTGAGGAGCAAAAGGCGACCTCTGATAGCCAGGACCCAAACACTGCCGGGCGCTGCCGGCCCAGAACTTCGACATCTATGTCCGTAGGGGAAGGGGAGTCCTCGGCGTTACTTGTTTCTATTGTTCGACCTTCTTGCGGTGTCATGTTGTGTTGCCGATGCCGTCCGTGAAAACTGAGGCAGAGAGTGTCGGAAGACTATCTTTGGTTGAGGTGTACGGAAAACGCCCTGGTTGCTTTGTGAAGTAGAGAGTATGGTTTGATGGTAGCAGGTGCGTCTTCCGACAACAGGATAAGTCCGGGGATTCGACCTTCATATACCTAGACATATTTTCAGGAAAACCCCAGTCTGGTATGCTGATTCGGGTTAAAAACATCCCTCATCACGCGAGAGGGGACCAGCAACAAGTGGATCGCCATTTCGCGGACAATGACTGGTCGTGCTGTGTGCAACATGTTCAGGAAGGGAAAGATCATGACAATTGCGCCGCAGTTTGTCATCAGAAGTCAATGTTTGGCGCAATGATTATCCATTTGCGGTTAGTCGGAAAAGGAGTCCAAAAGCAAAGCTCCATGTAAGCAACTGAATATCCTGATAAATGCGGTCCTGAGAGTCGTTGCCTTCTTCAACCTAGGACTGGGGCTCAGGAGCAACCCGCTGTGTTTGAATCAAAAATATGCTCACAGATCGTCTTGGTGCTCGTGCAGCAGAAAAGCTGCTTCAGCGCTAAACCCTTTAAGGGTCGTCGGTGCGCTGCATTCTTCCCGTCCCCACGTCATTCCCATTTCGTCCATCAAGTGCGCCGCCATTCAACTCAGTCTCTCAGTTGAGAACATTTGCGCGTCCAGCCCCTGACCTCAACACACAAATGCCGATTATGAGAAGCGAAGTGCCCGAGGCGGAAAATGCGGCCAATAACGCGTTCGAGAAACAGCTGCGCAACTTGCAAGAGGCGAAAACGGAAGTGCGATGAAGCCCGCCCCGAGTGCGGCCCCTGCATGCGACGTGGTCTTGAGTGTGAAGGGTACACGAAACCCCTTCGGTGGATGAACGATACCACCAGAATCCATTCCGTGGATGGACCAGAGATCTCACGGCCCAAGGATCGAGGGTTGGATACTAGCAACGTCAACACCCCTGCTTCGTCATCCTACCGCGTTTTCAACGACCAACCACGGAGTGACAGGCTGGACGACGACCATCCGCTTCCACCACTCCCGGATGAGGACGACCTGGACGGTCTGGACAACTTGTTCGAGACTTGTACGTTTTCAAGTTCCAAGAACCCGTCTTAATATCGATGTCGCAGCCTAACGAACGCTCAGTTTTGAAATCTGGCCTTGGCAAGCTCTATAACGCGGAGACTCAGTCCTGGATCAGGCCTATTTTCGAGGACATGGCATCACAAAGCAAGGCTCTCAGAATCATAGGCATCGCTATCCAGAGCTATGTAGATGACGGGTGCGACGACCTGTCCGTTTCTTCCATGGAACGTCTTGACCTTGCCCTCCGAACATTCCGCGCCGAGCTTGCTAGCCAACATGATGACATCAGGGCATCAACTGCCTTTGCCGGCTTAATGGTCTGCTCTTTATGTGTAAGTGAAGTATTCGACACAAGTAAATTGACTTGAAAATCATAATGCTGATGAGCGTAGCTCTTATTAGCCCGTCCTTTTACGATGTATGTCCAACTTATGGCAAACTTATACAACTTAGACGCCAAAATGCACTTGTTAGAGCCAGGCCCCGGGCGCGACCTTCCAACGCTTCATATGTTGGAGTCTATGTGCGTGATGGACTTGCCGTTATATGTGGTCGGCCGAGTAAGCCCCTCAATCGGGCTTTGGAAACGCTTCCGAAAGACTCAAGACAGTTGGCCCGGGGGCAGGATTGGCGGAGTCGAGGTTGGCATAGGAATGCCCCGATCTCTTATTGACGTACTGGCCGATATACCGGATGGTCCTCAAGTAAGTGTCGAGTCCAGACTATGGGTATGGCCCGGTGAAATCGGCGAATTCATACAGTGTCACTTGTGGGACTGTTGGCGGTTCGCGGGCATTCTCGAAATCCGCAGAAGAAAGAGGCTCCAAGACGGACAAGCTCAGGAGGAAACCCAATTCGCGCCAAACACAGGCGTGATCATGTGCCGGCTGATTTCTGCGATGGACGCTATCCACAAGCATATCCGCTTCGACCTTGAGCGCGAAAAGTACTCGTTGATACAGAACGGGATGGTGTTTCCTGTTACAGCGGCCAGCTTAGAGTTTCGAGAGCTGGACGCCCATCCTGAATGGAAACCCACACTAGAAAGTTTCCGTGAACATTTGTCCAAAAGAGACCCGTTCAACTTTCTGAAAGTCATATTTGAGCTGCTCGACGAGGCACAGGCTTGAGGGACAGAGGTCTTCGACATAAACGAAGCAGCGCGCGGAAGAGGAGTCGAAGTTGTCTTGTTTTAGAAATGTTGTTGGCCAAACAGTCAGACATGTTAAAGTTGCGAACGAATCCATGCATAAATGGACAAGCTTGACAGTAGGAAGAGATCGCATACCTTTGACCACAGTGCAGTGCGTAAAACTCGTTGCGTCGGTAATTACACGTCAGTAAACTATCTCATGAGGATTATTCCCAAACCTCACCGCCAGGCTGAATAATACCTTGCGTGCTTCCATAAAGGTTTCTTCTACTTCTTGGATCGTCAGCAGGTCTTCGGAGCAGCAAATTGCGTTGCATGATGGGTACATGTCCCATGCAAGACATCTTAACTTGAAATAGAAGTGTGCTGAATGAGGTCCAGCATCACGCAAATGCCTGGCTCGGAGTCAAAGTATCTTCCGAAGGCTTCTAGTCAGCATGTTTCCGAGGAAACTCCCGTAAGCTGCTGGTGTGATCATGATTTCTGAGGTCGCCATGAACACGTTTCTGTCGCCTGTGTGAGCCAGTCAAACTGCGATATAAGTACACGCCAAGTGTGATGATGCTTGGGCTACTTTTCAACGTCGTCCACCCTCATCCTCGGGCTGAGCACCGGCTGCAACGAACCAATGAAGCTCTTAAGGTCTGTGTTACGAAAACGCTTGAACACGCCTATTATTGCGATATCTCAGGGGAACAAGAAAGTAAGTCAACAAACCGCTCATCAAGATCAGGCGCGGAGTCATCATTGTTGCGTTGGAAAAGTGGTAGCGTTGAACTCTAGAAGAATGAGTGACCCATCGAGCCCCAGTTGAGTGGATGTGTATGGAGCTCTGCTCTCCGACACAAACAGGATGAGGCCTCCTCACCAAAATAAGAGTACCGGAAGATCAAGCGAGACAAGGACTCCAGGTGATCAACAACAAGGGCCAAATTGGTAGCGACCGAGCGTTGATCCCAAGTGTTGGTTTTGGTTCTGTAGCGAAACGTGGGAATAGAATTTGCCATCCAGAAAACCTGACAGAGTCCAGCGGTTGGGGTTGACGATGATGCCGCCAAGTAACAATCCGTGACAGCAATCCGTCGGCTCGGCGTCGGCTGAAGGAGCTTGCGCCGGTAGCTTCGTCAAAAGACCTGGGTGACAGCACTAATTGCCGACATATTTACAGGGGGTCGTAAGCCCCGGAAAGCAAAACATCCGGACGCAAAGCAACACCGGCTGCGCAAGTCAAGAGTCGCATTTCGCTGTGCGCAAAGAAACGGTGTCAAGTTTGCTATGTGGCCGGATTTGACGCGTCGAGGGGGCCAACATAGGCTTGGCTTTGTGGGAGAAAGCATGATCAGCAAGAGAGGGGCTCGCGGCTCGACATGACCGGTCTCGTGCTGGCGGCGGAAACGACATTTCGGTTCGACAGTCAGACTGTTGGACTTCTTGGCTCGGCTGTGTATGTAAGAGATGGTCGCTTCCTGCGCAGAACCACGCCGTCATTCTTGCGCGAGCGAAACATAGCGTCATTATATGGAAACTGAAAACGAAGAAAGGACGGCAAGAGGAAACGACCTTCTGTGGCCAAGAAACAAATGCTACGAGGTTTCGCGTTCTGCTACAAGCCCCAGTCAAAGCGCTGCGTCGGTACCGTACGGTACCGTACCATACCGCGCGGGAGGAGTCCAACAGGAGTTCATGAAGGCCGATGGCGGCGATGGGAGGCGGGAAACACGGTGAGCCGGGTGGAGATACCCCGCTTGAGGTGATTGCGAGTAGGATTTCGCGAATCAAGGGCGACAGGGAAAGATCAAGCGAGGTAGTATCAACCGCACACGTGCGCCGTCTGACCTTCCATTTGAAGCTCCTGATGCGCCGCCAACACCGCAGAAGAATGACTTTCTCACTGCGTCTGTCAAATAGAATTCCAGACCCCTCTTTCGCCTGACTCTTGGCCTGTCGCCAGCGCCAGGCCAGAAGCAAAAAACCTCGCTCGTCTGAACCGAGTTTGTCAGCGCTGTCAGAACGGCTAAACCTTCCCCCTATCCTCAGGCTCGTCTGATCTTGCCATCATCTCGCTTAATCTTTGCTAGAAAATCCCTCGTCTGCGCTAAACTGTGCTGTGCTCACAAATTTTGCCAATCTCCGGCTCATCTTGCTTTTCTCCCTCGCGTCCACCTTCCCCTCCCTTCAAGCTCTTGGCATCTTCCACATCCCGTTGCTTATGATCATCATTCTGAGCTCCTTGGAATCCTCTCTTAAACCGCCAAGACTGCATCATGTGCTGTCCGTTGGTCTCTGAGGCTGACCTAGACTGCCACCGGCGGGCCTTCACTCCACACACACCGCAGAATGCCTGCTTGTTTAAGCTTGTCGAGAGCTCCTCGGGCCCCATCCCTGGATACCCGAGCTTATCAGATCGCATCAGAGGCTATCATTTCGTCAATATAATGTCCGTTGAATTGTGGCAGTGCTGAGCCAGCCGGGACCTTTGACCTTTTACGTTTGCCGCTCTACTGGAGAAGTGGAGAGCTATGTCTCTTCCGGTTGACAAGATGGTGTTGTACGGCCAGTCTGGGAGAAGCTGCAGGAGGGAGCCCGGAGAAAGCTGCCCTCTCTGCAGAGGCGCAGAAATATTCATATTGCTTGGCCGCCGCTTCTTCGGCACGCCTTGCTCCAGCTCGACAACACTTTCTCATTTCCACCAGCCCATACATGACTCCAGTAGCTCATGATGGCTGACAACTTTCTCAGCCCCAATCCAAACCCCACACATCCGGACTCCCGTCCGCGGGCCGTCAGCGATGCCGACACCATCACCCCCGACGGGACCAATCCTTTCTTGACCCCGTCCGGCACAACTGCTGCTCCTAGTGCTGCCCCAAGCTTCGTTCTTGAGGATCCAGACTCGGCTCTTCACCCAGACCCAGGAACCGAGCACGACTTTCGCGTCGACAACAATCCCTTCGCGTTTTCTCCTGGACAGCTGAACAAGCTCTTCAATCCCAAGTCCCTGTCGGCATTCCGAGCTCTTGGCGGTCTCCAGGGAATCGCGCGGGGCATCCAGACCGATGTACGCAGCGGGCTCAGTGTTGACGAGACCGGCGTCAAGTCCACAGTCTCGTTCAGCGACGCCGTCGACTTTGATTCCAAACCCGCGACGCCAACGGAGAGGCACGCGACCGCATCTTCAACACCATTCGCCGATCGCACGCGCATTTACGGTCGCAATGTCCTCCCACCAAAGAAGGGCAAGTCTATCTGGAGGCTCATGTACATCGAGCTCAGCGAAAAGGTCATTATTCTCTTGACCGTCGCCGGTATCATCTCTCTGGCACTGGGTTTGTACGAGACTCTGGGTGTCGAAAGGCCCGCGGGGTCTCCGGCATCGGTCGACTGGTATGTCAATTCCACTCGATAGTATCACTCCAGGCTGACAGTCATCCAGGGTAGAGGGTGTGGCCATTTGTGCCGCAGTAATCATCGTCGTCGTCGTCGGTTCCCACAACAATTGGCAAAAAGAACAGGCATTCGTGCGATTGAACACCAAGAAGGATGATCGTCAGGTCAAGGTCATTCGGTCAGGCCGATCTCTCATGATCAATGTGAATGAGCTTCTCGTCGGAGAAGTTCTTCATCTTGAGCCGGGAGACATGGTGCCTGCTGATGGTATTCTGATCGAAGGCCAGGACTTGAAGTGCGATGAATCTTCGGCTACTGGCGAGTCCGACGTCCTCAAGAAGACCGCCGGTGATCAGGTCATGAAGCTTCTCGACACCAAGCACAACAACCTCGATGACCTCGACCCATTCATCATTTCTGGCTCCAAGGTGCTTGAGGGTAGGTTCCTTTGGACCAGTAGATGTAGAAATGTGCTGATTAGCTCTAGGTATGGGCACGTACGTTTGCACTTCTGTCGGAGTGCACAGCAGCTTCGGCAAGATCATGATGTCTGTTCGCTACGATGTCGAAGCCACTCCCCTGCAAAAGAAGCTGGAAGGTCTTGCGGTTGCCATCGCTAAGTTGGGTGGAGGCGCATCCGCCTTGATGTTCTTCATTCTTCTTTTCCGATTCCTTGCAACTTTGCCAGAGGATCACCGATCGCCGGCAGACAAGGCGTCTACTTTCATGGATCTGCTTGTCGTGGCAATTGCGATCATCGCAGTCGCAGTGCCCGAAGGATTGCCCCTCGCCGTCACCCTCGCCTTGGCTTTTGCGACCACCAAGCTCCTGAAAGAGAACAACCTCGTCCGAGTGCTCCGCGCCTGTGAGACCATGGGCAACGCAACAACCATTTGCTCAGACAAGACGGGAACGCTGGTGAGATCCGCAACAAGATCAAAATCTGCGAGGCGCACACTTACTGACTTGGTCACAGACAACGAACAAGATGACAGTGGTAGCCGGAACGTTCTCGACGACAAGCTTCACAGCTCTGGCGCAACCCGACAGCGAAAAGTCCACCGATGGCACCGTCCCTGTTTCTACATGGGCCTCATCCGTACCCACGGCAACCAAAGAGCTGATTGTGCAGTCAGTTGCCGTCAACTCGACTGCCTTCGAAGGCCAAGAAGATGGCCAGGCGACTTTCATCGGATCCAAGACTGAAACAGCTCTGTTGTCTCTGGCCAAGGACCATCTGGGCCTGCAATCGCTGGCAGAGGCTCGCGCCAACGAACATGTTGTGCAGATGTTGCCTTTCGACTCGCGGAGAAAATGCATGGCTGCTGTGATTAAGCTTCGCGACTCCAACAAAGGCTACCGTCTTCTGGTCAAGGGAGCTTCGGAGATCCTGCTTGGGTACTGCTCGTTCCAGGCTAACTTGGAAACCTTGGACGAGGAGCCCCTGGATTCGACCCAGCGACAAGCCCTACAGAACACCATCAACCAGTATGCCAGCCGATCATTGAGAACCATTGGCCTTGTCTACAAGGATTACCCACAATGGCCACCTGCCGGAATGCCTTCGGAGGACGGCCATGTCAAGATGGACTCTCTGCTGTCTCTTTCCGACCTCACCTTTCTCGGAATTGTTGGTATTCAGGACCCCGTTCGACCGGGCGTGCCTGATGCAGTCCGTAAGGCCCAACATGCCGGTGTCACTGTTCGTATGGTCACGGGCGACAACGTCATTACGGCACAGGCTATTGCAACGGAGTGCGGCATTTACACGGGCGGCGACGGCGTGATCATGGAAGGACCTGTTTTCCGCAAGCTGTCCGAGGGTGACATGAACGCTATTCTCCCAAAGCTTCAGGTCTTGGCTCGTTCATCCCCGGAGGACAAACGAATTCTCGTCACCAGATTGAAGGCTCTGGGAGAGACGGTAGCGGTGACTGGAGACGGCACGAATGACGCCCCAGCTTTGAAGGCTGCTGATGTCGGATTTTCTATGGGTATTTCCGGAACCGAGGTCGCCAAGGAGGCGTCGGCTATTGTTCTGATGGATGACAACTTCACTTCCATTGTGACAGCTCTCAAATGGGGCCGTGCAGTTAACGACGCTGTGCAGAAGTTTCTCCAGGTAAGCAATCTTGCTTCAGTTGTTATGCGGGGACACTTGAATCAACCAGATTGACTAACTTCTCACTGTTGCACAGTTCCAAATCACTGTCAACATCACAGCAGTTATGCTTGCCTTCATCACAGCCATGTACGACGACCATATGGAGCCTGTACTGAAAGCCGTCCAGCTGCTTTGGGTCAATCTGATCATGGATACCTTCGCTGCCCTCGCGCTTGCAACCGATCCTCCGACCGAGAAGATTCTTGATCGGCCTCCTCAACCCAAGAGTGCTCCTCTGATAACCATTAACGTAAGTTGACCCTGGACTGGCACAAGATCTTGTACTGACAACCATGGCTACAGATGTGGAAGATGATTATCGGCCAAGCAATTTTCCAGCTCGTCATCACTATTACGCTGTACTTTGCTGGTCCAGAGATTCTCAACTACGACCGTAACAGTGAAGACGAGATGCTGCAACTCGATACGATCATTTTCAACACTTTTGTTTGGATGCAGATTTTCAACGAATTCAACAACCGTCGCCTGGATAACAAGTTCAACGTCCTAGAAGGTGTCCATCGCAACCAGTTCTTCATCTTCATCAATCTTTTGATGGTTGGTCTGCAAGTTGGCATCGTCTTCGTCGGTGGCCGTGTGTTCGAGATCAAGGAGGGAGGTCTCAATGGAAGCCAGTGGGCTATTTGCCTCGTTGTCGCCTTCATGTCCATGCCTTGGGGAGTTGTCGTGCGCATTTTCCCCGACATTTGGTTCGAGAAGGCGGCCAAGTTCGTAGGGAGGCCCTTCGTCATCGTCTATAGAATTCTGGGAAAGGGCTTCTCAGCGATCGGAAGGCTCTTTAGGCGCAAGCCTAAGGCGAAGGATACCGAAAGCACCGACATACCTGCAACTGTGGTGATCGCTCCACCAGAGGAGAAAGGCCAGGAAAGGGGATAAAGAGAGGAAGACAAAGTGTTTAGGCAAGGAGCATGTTTGCTCATGATTGCATGTTTCCGGCACAAGTATGCGACGGGTTGTTCTGCTTTCAGACTGCATCGCGGTGTGGCCGATGAGGTTGCGATTCTAACGTCAATCCGAAGTTATGATCTGGGAATGGCTAACAAAAAAAGGGGCGTGTACACTATGGAATACCATCTGTCGTTACTTAGTTCAACCATTAAGAATTATATAATATCATGGCAGTCTATGTCTTATAACGTTCCTTGTGACCTTTTTCGCCAGAGCTGCTGTCAAAACAGCTCAGCATTCCGTCATAGAACCTCCACAGCCAGCTTTTAGTGATAGTCGTAGCGTACTCCCCAGGATCTCGGCCAGGAATCGCTGGCGGTACTCAAAGTGCTTTGGGCCCTTTTGTTTGATCGTTTCGTTTGCGATTTCGATCATGGTTGGATGCATCTCTTTTGGCATTTCCAACAGACGCTTTGTGTCTATCGTGACATCTGTTGATTCTTGACTGACCAGAACAGGAGCGATAACAGCACTTTTCATGAGAGACAGGCAGAAATGTTCCAGAAGATCATTGGCGACGAGGTACTTCGTGACAGCCTCTAGAGATGTTGCGTCGGCCACCACCTCCCGAAGTGGCCGAGACTGGCCTCGAATTTCTCGCCAGGTCATCTCTGCAACCTCGAGCTCGTGAGTAATTGCACCTTCGGTCAGGTCCAATGAGTCGCCGGCGGGTGGTCTATCATAGGCCACATTGCGACGAAGCCACGAGTTGTAAAACATCGATGATAGAATCACTGGGATGAGTACGACGTAGCCTTCCCATCTTGTCGCCGTGACCATGGATGCACCACCACCAATTACGCTACTCACAGCACTGACCAAAGTGTAGATGTGAACATTGTGCGTCCGTCGTTCGATAACCTTTACGGCTCGGCTACTCTGGAGGCGAGGCGACTGGGCCGCGAGTCTTCGGTGCTGAGAAGCTCTGCGGAAGATGTAGGCTGACCATCCAGAACTAATCAGGCCATAGAGAGCAATTGGGGCATTGCCCAGGTAGCCTGACAAAATGTTGCTTGCAAACCACGCTCGGCGATTCGCCCCTCCAATCGCCATGTATGTGCCGATACTGATGAGAAATGCGCCGAACCCACTGCATATGTCTAGCCCGAAGCGATTCGCGATTTCGCTTCCAAGTTCTCGAAAATTCGTGTCAAGAAGGACGTCGACGTCCAGCGTCGGCTGACTTCGTTGGAGACGCTCTAGCCTTTCTGCTTTCAAAGCAGCTCTCTCATTACGGAGGAAGCATACGTTCTGCCAACTCAAAAGAGTGTCTTTGAGGGCCAAAATTGACACGACCAACGCCAGCGTGCCGCCCAGGGCCATGAAGACAATGGCATATATAGGCACAGGAATCTCATTCCAGACGTTTGCGGCGAAGTCTCCGGCATTGGCGAGCTCGAGAAGACCCATAGTGCTGAGTAGAGTATTGCGCAAACGTGAAGATATTCGAGGAATCCATCGCCGGCGGTGTTCCGTCAAATCTGCTTGTGTCGGTGCATAGATAGGGGAACTCGGTACCGGCAGTGTCGTATCGGTTGCGGCCTCGGATTGCTTCTCGGTTCCTCTGGATGCATCTGCCCTAATTGGCTCTTGGTCTTCCAGTCTGGTCGTAACACTTGAGTCACCAAGTGAGGCGATATCGGGGGTTGCTGATTCCATCGTGTCCAATTAACTCAAATAGTTGAGCGGGTACGTAGAACAAAATGAACGGAAGTGCTTCTCACAAGACCCGCAGTAGATATGTAAGAGAGAGAAACAAGAAGTTGCAATTGAAGAAACGAAGGACAGAGTAAACGAATTGGCTTGTGGAGGTGGGAAAGGGGCTAGAGTGGGTATCGTGACGGCTCACATCTCGGATGTCAGGCGACAGGAAGAACAATCAAAAGCCCCGTGAACCTCCGGACGATGGCCACGGGGGAGCTGACATCAAATACTTGGTCAGGTCCAGGCGCTCGGCCCGAAATAATGGGCCTTCTAGTGCCACGCAACTCAAACGACGATCGGAGTTCCAGGACCGGCAAGGTTCAAGCCATCACGGTTATCGGCACGGGAGGCAATATTGTGATCACCCTAAAAATAGGCGCCATAGGGCTGGATCGGTCCACCCCAAGCCCACACTGCTTCAAATCCGTCAAGACCGAATCTCGGGACTCCGGGGTAAGGACTGAGCGAATTGCAAAAAAAATGTTTCACCCTATAAGACGCAGGGGGTCACGGAATCCGCGGGGAAACTTGAGCTCCTTCAAAGCGCGCCCCTTCGCGAGATAGCCCAGACATGCAAGACATGCCGACTGCTTCATGCTTTGAGTGAGAAACATTTTCTTATCGAGCCTCAAACGTGCCGGCTTCCAACCGCTATTGATACAATTGATCTGTTAATTTCGGTGCCGATTTCGAGGTCGACGATGATACCGGCGGTATCGAAGATTCATCGTTTAGCAAAGGTGATTTCGGCGACATTCATATAACACACTCATCGAATTCAAGGGGGAAAAAGTATTGGATCGGACGCTTTCAATCACATTCTGAATCACATTCTGGCTTAGAGCTGCTTCATTGCTATGGATCTTGTGCTGTCTGGAGAGCATTGTTTTGCTTACTTGCCCACAACACTGAGCTCACAGGGTGTATCGAAACTCCTTGTTCAAGCGATCCGTCATATCGCTGAACTCCACGTCCTTGAGATGGCCAAGTTGTCCGGTCCGCACGAGATTGTCGCGACGCTTGTTTTCCCACACATAGTAAAAGCGTAGCATTAGAGTGAAGACCATTGCCAGCCCGCAAGTCACAATGATAGCAGTCTTGGCGGGGATGTATTCAGGTGCAGACTCGGCGGTAAAGGTTACTGGCCCGATAATGTTGCCCACGCAGAAGCAAATTAGAAGAGTGGCATTCATTGTGACCTATGTCATAGTCAGCGTTTCTGCATGCTACTTCAAAGTGTGAGAGGGCTCACCTTTTTCGTATGACCAGCATAGTTCGCACCGACGAGCGAATACAGCAATGGCAAGGTCGCACCAATGCAATTCGTCATATAGTTACCAATCAGTTTCCCGGCTTTGCTGTCGGCCGACAGAAACGCCATAAGGGCTGCTCCAATGACACCAGGTATCAAGAGGCAAATGATGTTCAGAGCACGTTGGTTGTATCTCCCCGCAACGTTGGTTGCAGCCAAGATCGATACGATGCTCACGGCACCAGACGGAATAGATAGAAGTGCAGTTTCCTTGGACGTGTATCCGAAGCCTTTGATGATCGTTGCTTGAAATGAAGATACAGCCCCGTTGGGCACATTTGACGTGATCGTGATCATTGCAAGCAGGTATGTCTGAGGATCAGCAAAACATTCGATGAATTGCGGCCACTTGAACTGCTTGTTTTCGACACCCGTCTGGTTGGCTCTTAGGCGCTCGATAGCCCATACCTTTTCCTCGGGAGATAGAAATTTGGCGTTCATCGGATTGTCTGGGAGCACAACAATGACAGTAATACCCACGGCAACAGTGACCAGACCGCATATCAGGAACATGATCTGCCAAGAGGTGAAGCTAGATCCATCGTAGTGTTGGAAGCCGAACGAGATGAGAGAACCGACTATGACGCCGCCGCCGGTGCCAAGGTACCAGATTCCCATGCGAGGAGGTTGTTCCTGGCGTTTGTACCACTGGAATGATGAGCAAGCCATCGTAATATGTGCAAAGATGAGCTTACCATGGTTGTGATGACGATCAACGAAGGTGCAACTGCACTCTCGAAAACGCCGAGAAGAACTCTTGTAACGACAAGTCCGGCCCAGTTGTGGCAAGCCGATGTAACTGCCAGCACTGTTCCCCATAGGCAGACCATGATGCCAATGTACTTTGCCGTTGGGTAGTGCTGCATTCTCCAAGCGTGAGGGAATTCGAAAGCAAGGTAGCTAACATAAAAGATCATGGCGAGTTGAGAATATTGATCGCCAGAAATGCCAGTATCCTTTTGCAGCCCCATGACGTTGGCATAATTGATCAAGGTTTTGTCGAGATACTGGAGAATGTAGCATGCAAACATGAGCGGCACGATTCGCCAGTCAATCTTGCGTTTGAGTCTCCGCTCATCTTCATCAGTCATGGGGTTGACGTCGCCGCATTGTCGCAGAAACTCGAGAGCTGCATCAGCGTTTGACACATCTTTGACCTCGCCCACAATTGTCTCCGGCTGAGCTTCGCGTGAGCTCGCTGATTTTTCGATGTCGAGCTTTTCCTTCGTATCCATCCTGAATATTTACCGGAAAAGGTATGTAGTCCTTGCAATACAGCAAACTGGCGAAGGCATGATATTGATTCAAGCTTAAATGTCCGTCTCGAACTAGACGAAATATTGGAAAGAAACCCCAACCCCGCCTTGATAACAGTTGCTCCATGACGTTCTTGATTCTTGAGATTGGCGCTGGCCATGTGCATCTGCAGAAGACCCCCATAGATAAGTTCAGCGATCGCCAAGGACATTTGGTCCGGACCAATGGGAAGGCTAGGTCCTGTTGACCATACTGCTGCAGGAAGGTGACCGGGGCCGGGGTCGGCATTTGTTATCTACAACTGCGGAAAAGAATAACCCGAAGATATCGGCTATCAGAACACACTCTGATGTGTCGATGCTACCTCCTCTTTGTCTGATAAGAGTCTTTTCTTTGGGTGTCGGCATTCGTTCGGCGATCGGAAAGCCATTAAAACCAATCGTGTAATTCCACAGATATGGAGCGGGAAAAGGTCACATCAGTAAGGTAGAGAGTAGCATATTATATAATTTGTTCACGATCTCCCATTTATCTATGGTGAGTCGTACTTGAGGTAATCGCCAGATCCGGTGTCGTGCGTTATGTTTGTTTGCACAACCCGGCCGTTCTTCAAGCTGCCGCTTTCAGCGATGCCACCAACAGCAGCAGTGCCATTCTGTCGGTGCAACTTATTCTCACCAGCAATGACTGTGAAGTTAGCGAGCGAGATCTCGTAACCTTGCTTGATCCTTGTGGTCGGAATTCCGAAGAACGAGGCGTTGACGGCATTGTAGTCGATGCTAAGCTCGTAGTATCCTCTATAGAAAAGATCCTGCCACTGCAACTCGCGGTTTGCGTTTGTGAGCCATGCAGAGCCGACATTCGCGTTTGCCAAGGAGATATTTTGGCCTGCAGGGCATGGCGAGCTGACTGCAGATCCCGCAAACTCAACACCCACGGATCCGGAACCAGTGTTCTGGTCATACTCGTGCTCGCCGAGCCAGACAAGGTCTGAAACCCATGAGGCGTGCGAGTCACCGGCGAGAAAGATGTTGTTGCTCACATTCTGCTCGTAGAGAACTTCGAAGGTGCGGTTGCGGTTGGCCTGGTACCCGTCCCATTGATCGGTATTGAATGGGTTCTCGGCTCCAAAAGACAGGCTCTCGTTCATTCGGCTGAAGATAATCTGGTTGCCAATGACGCGCCATTGTGCACCACGGGTGGAGCTGTCGCGAAGAGTGCGATAGAACCAAGTTTCCTGGCGAGGTCCCATCAGGGAGCGACTTGCGTCATTCTTGATGGAGTTGACGTAGTCAGTGTTCCAATAGACGTCGGTGATCTTGGCATGTTTGTTAGAAGGTGATTTCGAAGCAGCGGGATGAGCGTCACGGGTGACTGGAATGTGCTTACAGCTCGGTCATATTGCCGTGTGTCGAGCATGATCAAATCGAAAAGGTTGCCGAAACTGAAGTCTCTCCAGATACGGAGGTTGTCATCCATGTCAACTTGGCGGATTGGCACTGCGAAGAATCAGTTGATGCTCATACTTGGTCGAGCAGACTGTGACGGACTCCACTCAAAATACGCACGAACAGCGTTCATTTTGCGCTGGTCAACAGAGACGCCCCCATCCATGATGAATGACTCTTCAGTGTTATTCAGCTCTGAAGCTCCGTCTCTCCACGTATTGTCAGAAACCTCTGCGTCTCATTAGCCTGGCGCAATGACATGTATATGGCCACACTGACCATGGTCATCCCAGACTGGAATCCACGGAAACTGTTGATGGCTGGCAAGAAGATCCAGATCCGTTCTGTAAGTTGCCAAGCGCTTTCGATAATCGTACAGGCTTTTGATAAGTCAGCAGGTCATGGTTCATATATGGAAACTGTGTGAGCGAGTACTGACGTATAGATTTGGCGGTCAGGCAGCGGAATGCGGTCCAGAGAGTTGCCCCACCCGTACTCGCCATTCCCGTACTCGTAAATGTAGTCACCTAAATGGACGACATAATCGACTGAGTCCTTTCTCACCGGGTTTCCATAAGCGTTGAAGAAACCAAAAGCTGCATAACCATCAGCTTTTGGAAATTACTTGCGGCCGAATGAGTAAACCCACGGAAATTGCTGCAAGAGTAAACGGCAATTCTCACAGGAGAATCAACCTTTGCATCCTTGGAGGGAATCGTCTTGGTACGGCCGACGGGCGAAGTATTGTTTGAGTTACAAACGGAGAACTGGTAGTCTAGGAAGTGTTAAAAGACGACAGTCAGGAACAGATGAGACATAGACTTGCAATAGACAGTGTATGGTGTCAGTTTCTTGGCCTCGACCTTGACGGTGAAGTCAACATCGGAACTGGTGTATGCTGTGCCGGAGTCCACGACCGTGTCAAGTTTGTCGTCCGTTGCAATCTTCCAGTCGATACAAACTGGAGAGTCGCTCTTCTGCACATAGTTGTCGGTGCTGTGATCGTAGAGAGGAACGTAACCGGAGACGGTTACGTTACTTTTGTCGTTGTCCATGTTCGGAGCGACGCGAGTCCAGAGAATGACACTATCATCGTAGGGATCGCCTGATGCAACTCCATGGGTGAAGTTGAGTTTCGCCGGATCCCATGGAGAATTAGCATACGTGCGCTTTGCCACCTTCCTGATGGAGATGCCAAGAGATGCATGGTGTTTGGACGGCGAAAGATAGTTCAAGTTCCCAGTGAAGGCCGCCGACGCCGTTATGGCAAGGGCAAGGGCACTGACCGCAGATTGAAGCATGATGGCAACGTAAACAATCTGCAACCGACCAAAAATGAGCGAAAGCTGCTGCTGCCAACAAGAACCGCCGCTTGAGTGGTCTAGTGGCTAATCGTCGCCTTTATGAAGAATCCAATAGCGTGGAGTTCTGCATCTCGAGCTGAGACTAGTTTCCGGAGCTTCCAGTCAATCGGGATATGGAAGCTCGCCATCTACACGCCTCCAAGATGAGCAAGCTCAAGCTCGTGGGTAATCATGTGGCAGATGATTGGGCAATTGCATTCAAAAAAGACGGCAACTCAATAATCTCGCGTTCGATGACGACTTTGCTCAAGGATTATGGTTGTAGCCACCGCGATGGACCTCTCAAATCGGGGTCTGCGCCGGGGGGGAGGACAGCATATCGACTAGGCACGGAGATTGCTGCGTGGGACGAATAGGATGCGCAAAGAAGCTGGTACGGTTGTACGCTGATCATCGGCACGTGTCGCCGGTCGCATTGCTAATTGGACGGGCTTGGCAGGGTGGGGATTGCGGACCGGTTCATCGGCATGTCATCTTCAGCGGGGTTCCTTGGAACCGCGGTTGAAATGTCCGATGTTTCCTAGACACGGACTGATCAAGACATCCTGCACAATGCTTGTTCATCCCGATAAATGATCCGCATATCAGGAAAGAGACGACCGTCGTCTTATCAATTGATAGGAGAAGTTTGTATGGCATTTTGGGTCTGTACCATGGAAAGGACGCAGACCAAATCGAAATTGAATGATGACAGCGAGGGGATGAACATCCTAAATCGCATCTGCCAGCTATGCCTCCCAATCTTCATCGGCAAAATCCATCTCCAACAACCTTAGTTGTTCCTCTTCGTCTTCATCGAGCACCGGAACGATGACACCCCTCGGAACGAGGTCCATTTCATCCCACACACTGTCGTTTCCGTTGACCACAACTGTATCCCTTCCGTCGCAAAGTATCTGCTTTCCTGTGTTGTTGGAATTCTCCTTTACTTGGCACGTAACCCATGATTTTCGATGCTCAAGCCACGGAGCCGTGTACAGCGGCCCATCATGCGATCTCTCCCAGTCTCCGGCAAAGAGCTTCAGCTCAATCAGCTCCTCGCCCTCTTTTTGTTTGCGCAAAAGTTCGAAAAGCTCCATCCCAGTCGTTTTGGTTAGCAATGGGCGGGCCATGTTGTCTAGGTCTTCGCCTTCATCGCTCAACCATTTACTTCTAGGCCACGCCGAGCTTTCGTGTTGTCTTCGCTGCTCACTGGCAAGCTCCAAGTATATGGTGAGTCGCTTCAACCGAGGGTAGTGCTTGGCCACTGATTGCAGCTCTTCAACTGGCCAAGTGCCATTTCGGTTGAGGTCGATGGTTAATTCTTGTAGATTTGGCGCCAAATCACCCAGAGAGTCAAGCTCCTCTGCCGTGAGAACCTCCCGTTGATGATAAGAGCTCTCGGGCTCTCTCAGTTCGAGACGAGCAAGCGAACGAGCATGGCACCCCACTACGTCAAGTACAAAATGGCTCTGCCTACATCCGCAGCCAGAAATCCAAGAAAGATGCTCCAACGAATCGCGTGGTAGCCCAAGAACGAATTCTCGCACATGATGAACTCCCTGAATCGTTAAGGACGTCAAGGATTTGAGGAGTGGGGGGAGCCGAATGGCAACGACAGACTGCCCCCTGATGTCTCTGAGCGCAAGCTCTCGGATATGGGAGAAGTCCATTGCGTCTATCCACTGATCGAGGTTTGTCTTATGCTTCTGGTCATCGGGAAGGTCGCGCCATTTATTATACCTAGTCGCCAAGTCGGATATGTACCACCAGAAGTAGTTGCCAATGCCATCCGGAGCCCAGCTATGGGGGTAAGAGGGAAATAGCTTGCTAGGTGGCTGGACGCTCTTCCACTCCTGGTAGCCAAAGTCGTAGCCGTCAAGTTGGAGAGACTCGAGTTTGAACGAATAACGAGAGCCGGCAGGGAAGTCAAATGGGAAGTTGTACCTGTCAGGATGGCTAGAACAACCAAGCAGAGTGACTCGAAGTTTGATGCTCTTAAGAGTGGTGCTGTTGGAAAGAAAGTCGTGGACTTGTTGCATTGTGCGAAGAGGAGACCGCCGCGGTGGGAATTCCTCACGCATCGTTTCCAGACCGCCTGGAATCGTGGTATCAATTTCTAACATCTCATCTTGGGGTATCGTTGAAGCCATCGCTGAGATTGCAACGCAGGACAAGATGCCGCAAGCTACTGTAATGAGCGTGGCGTTCTGACGCATGGCCTTTTGCTGCCGGATGATTATAAGCTTTCTTGAAATAGGTTTCAGGCTGGAGCTATTAAATCACTGCCTAGTGTAGGTGACGAGTTTTGCCTCAGAGTCTCGAGGAAAACGAGGGCAAAAGTATGCCTGTTGCAGGATGTTTGCTACAGTCTACGTCATCTCTAGGCACCAATGACGGTTGGCCCAATGCGATTGGTCCATGGGCAACAAGCCTTAGCAGCTCAAGAGCCTTGCACATAATATCGATGATGAGATTTTGGCGACTGGTAAGAAGATGGTATTATTTAGGAGGATTTTGCATCGACTCAGCTACGCTTTTGACAAAATGGCGTAGATCATGTCACAAATAAGATGCATGGAACTCAACGAATGGCCACGCCTACCATCTTAGGGATAGTGAAGCCCAATCGGAGTTCATCCCGACCAGGTGAAGTGCCGAAGGAGACACGACTAAGCTCCGATATAAGAATATTCGCCAAGCCCTTGGCGCGTCGGTTCATCTGGAACGTTGATTGGACGTGATTGTGAAACAGACCAACAATTGGACGTTGGTTCTCGGTTTATGTGGACACTAAAGTCTTGGCGTGCGCGTTGATCTCACATGGATGCATGTATCCGTATCCATGTCGCGTCCCTTTCTTGGCTGGGCAGGAGCAATAGAAAATACCGCAGGCAGAGAGGCCGCCGTGCCACGGTTAGTGCACATGCCCTGAAATAAACATCAGCCCCCCACTGCGCTTCAATTTCCTGCAACCTCAACACCACACAACCTCTCAATGACCACGCTCCTATCAGCGCAACTTGAAGTCATATCTAAGCCCACGTGCATCTTACTACCCACCACCTCACCGAACCATGTGGAAGCCGAAGCTGAACTTCATATCCCTCCATTGTAAGTCACACTCCTGGCTGGCATAATTATGCTCCTCGTCACCGCCTGCATTTTCTCTTGTTGAATATGATGTATGTAGGTCCCAGCTAATGGCTTATGTTTGTTATCTCCAGACACATGGATCCTATTTTGTAGCCTGCTTTCATTTCCTGTGCTGTATCCTGCGGGAAATCTAGCGGCCATAGATGCCTTTTTCTTTGGTGCCAGTGGTTCGACCGAATCCGGTCTCAACACGTAAGTCATCAAGTCACTTGATTGCGATGTCTTTTTCCTTCGTATATGTCATACTGATCATGATTCGGTAGAATCGACGTGAAGGACTTGAAGACTTACCAGCAAGTGTACATCTATGTGATCCCCATGATCACTAATCTCATGTTCATCAACATTGTGGTTGTCGTGGCGCGTCTCTACTGGTTCCAGCAGCGACTGAAGAATATTGGTAAGAACTGAAAGCATCTTCTCTTAACGCAGCATTCACAGCTTGGAAATACTGACGTCGCACTTAAAGCCAAAGAGCGGACCCTAAGCCGGTCTGCCGAAGATCTAGAAGATCTAGAAGCGGGCCCTCCCGACCAGGAAGCCGAAGGGAGAGGTCGCGAAAGCGCCTTGGATGAGACACATGCCGAGCAAAATGCTGTTCAAACTGGCCCTTCGGAATCGAAGCAAAATGAAACCGTGGATACGGGGCTTGTATTTGGTCCCAGAGCAACCACCATCACCTTTGAGGAGAATCTCCCCAACCGCGGCCAATCCAGTGTCGATAACGCAGTCCTCCACGTCCCAGGACCTCGAGACCGCGATGATGGTACGTAATCAGTGAGTTTGACCTTTCATGGGAACCGGGCTAAGATCTTTGTGCACAGGCCAGTCCATGATTGAAATTCGCCAAGATAGAGAGAGCATTGATGGTACGGAAGCCATAGGTTCTGTCAAGGTCATCCGAATATTGAAGCCGCTGATCCGCCGTTTTAGACATTGATGCGATCCGTCCCGTTGAACCAGTCGCAAGCGGCTTGTCTCGGCGAAGACCTCACAACATGGAAGGTCCTGCAATGCGCGCCGCTCGCTCGATGGAGAAAGTAGCTTCGTCTGTTCTGGTTCTTGGCCACTCAAAGTCTCTCGATCGTGAATCGCGCCGTTCTGACTTGTCCACACGACCCCGGCCACCACGCACAGCAGATCTCCCATACTTGTCTCGCCAGGTGACCGTGGGCCGCAATTCCCAGTTCTTCCACCTCACAGAGCGAGATCGTGAGCTACTTGGCGGTATCGAATATAGAAGCTTGAAGCTCCTTCTGAAGATTGTTTTTAGTATACGCCTGCATAACCCCCCACAATATTTAAACAGATTTGGCTGATTTAGCGGTAGGTTACTTTATCGGGCTTCACGTATTTGGAGTCATCTGTCTCTTGCCTTGGATTCTACACGCTCCCCCAAAGTACCAATCATGGCTTTTGGAGAACGGACAAGGCCAAGTATGGTGGGCCTTTTACTCTGCCCAGACTATGGTTGATAATCTCGGGTTCACCCTGACCCCGGACTCGATGTCGACATTCAAAGACGCCACCTGGCCAATGCTCGCCATGACCTTCCTTGCATTTGCGGGAAATACGATATATCCAGTGCTCTTGCGACTAGTCATCTGGGTCATGTCAAGGGTTGTGAACAAGAAGTCGGCCACGAAAGAACACCTTGAGTTTCTACTCGACCATCCCCGCAGATGCTACACTTTACTCTTTCCGAGCCGACCCACCTGGATCCTGTTCAGCATTGTCTTTTTGCTCAACTTCATTGACGTTTTGTTGATCATCGTTCTGGATCTGGACAACCCTGCCGTCAATGATTTGGCAATGGGACCTCGAATCCTATCAGCTTTATTCCAAGCTGCGTCATCACGCCACACTGGCACTTCGACACTGAACCTATCTCTGGTCAACCCGGCCGTGCAGTTCAGCTTGTTGTGCATGATGTACATCGCGATCTTCCCAATAGCCATTAGCATTCGGGCATCCAACACCTATGAGGAACGAGCCCTCGGCGTCTACGAGGCCGACAGCCATCTAGATGAAACCAACGGGGCTTCGTATGTCATGACCCATGTTCGAAACCAATTGAGCTTTGATCTCTGGTACATCTTTCTTGGTACATTTTGCATCTGTATCGCAGAATCGCAGAGAATCATGGATCTCAACGAACCAGTGCGTACCATATTCACCACTATCCTCGACATCCAGTGCTGAGACTTGATTTCGTAGGCATTCTCAGTATTCCCGGTCTTTTTCGAAGTAGTCAGCGCATAGCAAGTAACCCACCCCTCTGTGAATATTTCGTATCGCTCACTTTACCCGTAGTGGCAACGTTGGGTTGTCCCTTGGGCACCCTTCGGTCATGACATCACTTTCTGGCGAGTTTACTACCTTCAGCAAGCTGGTCGTTTGTGCCATGATGATCCGCGGTCGACACCGGGGACTGCCATATGCCTTGGACAAGGCCATCATGCTCCCAAACGAAGGCCGCCCCCGACCAGAACATGGGTTTGAACTTGTTGAAAGCAAAGGTCAAGCAAATAGGCCAACCATTAACCAGGTTCTAGCCGAAAATGCCCCAGTAAAGCGGCACCTGCAGTAGTGCATGCAATCAAGGGTAGGATTTGCTCTCGAGGAAGCACTTGCATCTTTCCGAAACATTCGTCTCACTGAGCCAGGATCGAGGCATCGCAGCAGATAGAAAGTTGATAATACAAGAGTAGTCTGAAGTCTTATAAGCACCCTCGATGATTTTGTGTGTTGGCCTCAGCGCTAAATGCCCTACGCTGCTGCGCATAATGCATAAGGTATGTGACATGAGTTGCTTGGCACTCTGAAGAGCAATATTGTTGTAGGCAACGATTCGACCAAATAGCGCAAGAAGAGTTGATGATCACTGTTCAAGCAGAAATTCCGGGGATTTCAAATCAACCCAACCAAGATTGGGTTCTGACTGTTTCCAGCCCAGACGATCCTGAACAAGTTTCGAGTATGTCTTGACCTCTTCGATCGGGTAGCTAAGAAATGGAATTTCCTTGATACAATTTGTTAGCTCGGCAAGACCTTCATGAATATCTAGTGAGTTGAAGAGCTGGCTTACCTCTTGACGATGAACGCCACTGCACATGAACATGATGTGTACGGTGCGACATCCATTTGACAAAGAATATTCCCCAGCCCCATGATAAAGACTGCCCAGCATGATGAATGCCTCTCCAACTCTGAGTTCGGCATTCTCAACTCCCTTCGTCCCATCTGGCCCAAAATCTGGCTTCTCATCGCCCCAAAGGTGGGAGCCAGGAACGATGCGGGTTGCACCATTCGCCTCAGTTGTGTCGCACCCGGGAACAAAAAGACCCAAGAGCATGTCTCGACCTTTGGAATACTCATCTGCCTTGACATGTTTGGCATGGTGATTTTTATCATCACGATGAAGCTTTTGCGCTTTGCATCCAGGCTGTGAAGACATGGTGATAGATATCGAAAGAAGAGGATCGGATCGCTGGATCTTTGGCTCATCGCCATACCAAATTTCAGTTTCAAGACCGATGAAGTGATCAGCAAGGCTCTGTCGAATAAGATCTCGTAAGTAACGAAAGTCAAGATAATGGATGAGACAATAGTCTTCTGTATACCTGGAAAAGGGCATCGGAGAAGAACTTTTCTCGCACTGTTTGGCTTCGACCTATCAGCTTGGTGCATGTAGCAGTCCCTCCATTCAAAGCGCCAACTGTACTGCCCGATTGAGCGAGGGAGGCATCGAGATACGACCGGACTTCTGCGTTCGCTGCCTTAATCGACGACGAGTTGGCAAAGTCTTTAACGACGACACACCCATCGCGTTCGATGGCACTAATGAAAGATTCCAAGCTGGCGTCTCGGGAAAGTCGCTGCACCATTGTGATAATTGGCAATAGTAATTAGAAGCTAGGTCTGGTGAGTGGATCGGTCCGCTAGAGCTGAGCTGTACGTATGCTAGGAGAAGAAAAAGAATGTTTGGAAAGGTCGTTTTTGAATGGGGAAACTGATATTGTATGGGTCAAGTTACTACTGCCGTAGCCTTCCACACATGAAAGAGGCAGGTTTGGGAGGCCAAAAAGGGTCTGATAAGCAGACGCAAAGAACTTCAAAGATTATGACTTGACCAGGGCCGCCGGAGATAAGTTGAGGACTACCTATCTATCTTGCATGTGTAGGTGCGACGCACAGTCATCAGACTATGAATCAGCGGAAACCAAAATTGCGTGCGGCCTCCAGAACAGAGCACTTTAACCCGATATCTTGCAGGCAGGCGCTTGACCCCTCATGCCAAGCTGTGGATCGGCTAAAATGCCGCCGTCCATGATTGAGAGAGCTGCTGACTGGATTAGCTAAGCTTTGCAGATGGACTCAAAACCGGATCCTGGGACCAGGCAATCTCAGCTGATTACAAACTGCAAGAAGCGAAGGCGGGAAAAATGGCCGAACCATCTCCATCCTCGAATGGCGATGCGACTGGGGTTGAGCAGATCGCAAGTGACCTCTTCAAAATCTCATTAACGGAGAAAAACAAGGCAAATTTGTTCGCAGATGCTTTGGATCGACTGGCCTGTACTCACGAAGAGGCCGAGATTACCCTGCATAACCTCCAAGCTTGGGCACCCAACGTGGCCAAGTCATTCTCACAGCGAACTTCAAGCACCATCATTCAAACGCCCTTTCGAGTAATTTGCTCGAAGCAGTCGGTTGAGAACCCAACTGGAACCGCGACGGAATCCACTCCTCAGGGTTCGCATCCGTTCGACGCTAGCTTTGTCATCAGACAATACCTCGCCATCAGCTACAGCTGGCATAATTCGGAATGGCCCGCCACACCCCATTCAGCGCCTGCTCCTGGCAGTATTTGGCCAATTGGCAAGCGCTTTGCAGAAGCCATCGTATCTGAGCGTGGGCATGTGCGAGAGGGCATGTGGATGGACCAGATCTGCATCGACCAAGAAAACAACAGTGAGAAGCAGCTTGCCATCGCGTGTATGGATGTCATCTACAGGACATGCAGAAAGCTAGTGGTTCTTCTTGAAGATGTTGAGCTTACACAGGATGAAGCTGATCTATGCCAAAAGTATGAGGCCTTCGCCTATATACTTGATCACCGCCCGCAGGACACTACGGAAGCCACTCGGCTTATATCGGTGCACGATAAAGTTGCGGCGGCTCGATGGTGGCAGCGATCTTGGTGCTTTCACGAATTCGTTGTCGGTGAGCCGTGGAGCAACAAGAGGCACCAAACTGTCCACAATACTGTTTTTGTGATTGGTCTTGGCGAGACAAGAACTCTGAGGGTGGAGTGGTCGACTTTGCATTCCATCTTAGCAACAGTTACCCTCCAGTTAGGCCATCGAAACGAACACAGCCAGTACCTCAACCCGATTCTTGCCGGCTTTTCAAATCGAACTTCTCCCCTTATGGAAAGCCGCCACCCTCGAGCCGGTGCCCTGATTTCTAGCTTCATGGCCCGATTCAACGCCGTGTGTCAGACAGCGTGCACAATGCCTGGCGACAGGCTTTCCGTATGCATCAACCTGATTGGAATCGGCCTGGCATATTTTCGACAGCACGAGCCAACTGAGGATGAGGTGTACCACCTTGCTGTACTGCTGTCACTGGCGGCAGGAGAAAAGGTCGTTTTGTCGTTCGTTAATTCAGAGCCGCTCAAAGTTTCAGGAAAACTGTCATGGATGAATAGATCCATTGCGGCAGCTGATACGACGCTGGACAAGTTTGCTCTTGGAAATGTCAAAGGCATTCACAAAGTTTCTGCAGACCGGTTGGAACTTGACATGATGTTTTTTACTGGCTCATTTACAGGGTGCAGCGAAGAAGAAATCAAAGCGACCTACAGGATCTTCCCGGACGCTATCAAGAGCACTCTGCCCCCCCTCAAAACAGAGGCCATGCGAATGCCAGCATTCCGTACCGACGAAGAAATGGAAGTGCCACGTCGTCAGTTTTTAGCTTCAATATTGGCGGGCGGGGCTTGCCTTGCAAAGCGTATCTGGTCCCAACTCCAAGGCGAAGTGATTCGTTGGAAATACAACACCGGGATTTTTGCGGATTTCGAGATTAACGACGACCTCCGAATGCCGTCTGAGGAGTTCCAACGGGCTCTCCAAGAGAGAACGAGAGATCAAGTGGACGCGTACTCCATCGAAGCAGCTCTCGGTCTCATAACATGGATCACCGACCCGCGGTCAATCTACTGGATGTCTGCTCCTATAGCCCGAATCAAATCTACAATGGAGGGAGACA
Source organism: Colletotrichum tropicale (assembly GCA_027406125.1). Taxonomy (NCBI): domain Eukaryota; kingdom Fungi; phylum Ascomycota; class Sordariomycetes; order Glomerellales; family Glomerellaceae; genus Colletotrichum; species Colletotrichum tropicale. The sequence goes on from JANVYH010000002.1 coordinate 7,073,459, forward strand.
TTGCAATTCTCAGTCAATTCTTGTTGACGCAAAACTTCAGTGCAGTCAGCTCTGAAAGTCAGGTGCAAGTTGCTGTTCCAACCGATCTGGTAGATGGGGATTGCGGATGGACCAGGGCATGGATTCTGATGCCATCGACCAGCGGGAATGAGAATAAGGAATGGAAGGTGGTGGCTAAAGCACTTTTGCTGGGCGAAACTGACCTCGGCAAAGAGGCAAGAAGGAAGACAGCTGGAGGGACCGGCCTAGCCGTCTCAACTCGAACAGGACAAGTTGTATTGGGATAATAGCAATGCGTTGGATACTTGTATGGCAGCTGTGATACAACAATAATAAACATGGCGGCCGCCGCGGCCTCTCCATGAACGCGCACTGCAATCCGCGGTTTCCTCTACAACCAATTAGGTGAGAGTATGCATTGATTTCAGATCCTTGATGGTGAAAGGTAGTGTATGGTCAAAGTAAGGCCGAGTTCACGTCCGCCCAAGTTGCAGATTACTCAACCGCACCTCGTTTCCAGAGCCATGAAGTTGGAATGTTCTTTTGACGATACAGAATGACTCTGTTTGAAGAATACTTAAGTCGCTTGCCCGTAGCTCTGGAAAACGGACCAAAGGGCTGGGGGCGACGGCGTTGCGTTGGGGACGCTTGACAACGATTTAACAATAAGTCATTAGCTCAATCTGTCTTACAGGGAAACAATTTTCGAGCACAGACCATATACCAACGGACGCGCTAGCAATAAGCATGTTCCCATTGAGTTTTGGTCAGCTTGCCGAAAGACAAGATACATGAACCAAGCCACGAATCCTACGACCGACGGACTTTAATGTGGATACGGGGCGCAGTGGAATGAAAGGGACTAAAAAAAACGGCGGAGTACATAGAGACACGTCATCCCCATCAGCTGCTGACAGTGTGACAGTCTCCTTTGAAACTTTTCTCTGGCACTGAACTTGCCGCTGCCTTCGATTTAAACGACCCGCGCTATCCCATCACATTCTCGAAGGTTTACTTTTGACCTTATGCTGTTTTGTTTGCCACATGTCATTCGCCATAATCTTTGGAGATCAAGGGCTTGGGGCATAATCGTGTACTATGATCCCCGAGAAGCGAATCCGCGAAAGCACGTCCAAAGTCCGAACTGGATGCAGCACCTGCAAAGCCCGCCGAGTCAAATGCGATGAAGGAAAACCAATTTGTCGACGTTGCGCTATTGGCAATCGGAAATGCGACTATAGAACAACACGTGCGGCACCGCCACGCCGTAACGTCATCACGGTCTATTTGCCCCCTACGAAAAGTCAACCAGTATTCGTCGCAAGTAACAGGGGCCTCGATTTCTTCTCACAGAATCTTGCCTCAACTTTAGATGGACAATTCGACTCCGAGTTCTGGAGCAAGCTTGTCTTGCAACTATCGCATTCCGAACCTTCAATTCGACACGCGGTATCCGCCATCAGTCTCATCTATCGTGACGTCGAATCATCTTTGCAGCATCCGGCAGGCTTTGTCAATGCAAACCCCGAGGCTCGGAAAGAATGGAGTTTCGCAATTAAGTCTTTGTCAGCGCGGATTGAGACTCGCCCCAACTCTATCTTGGTTCCTTTGGTTTGCTGTCTTCTATTCACGTGCATTGAGTTTCTCAGGGGCAATGCCGAATCTTCCATGATTCACATTCATAGTGGTTTCAGCATTCTGGCGCCTCTCCGCCCCAACGGTGAAGGATCCCAAAACTCCACCTCAGGATTCTTGGCTCAGGACCTCAACGACATCGAAGATTATATTGTTCCAATGTTCTCGCGTCTTAGTGTACTGTGTTGTCTTGCTGGGAGGGTGACCCCAGCGATATACGCACATTCGGGTGAAGGAGAGTCTCCTCATAAAGATCTTGATAGTGCCAGACGGCGACTGTTCGATATATCAGACACCTGCATCCGTTTCATTCGCGCAACCGGTCCCAAAGCGGATGCATTTCAGATTGGCGTCGACGACCTTATTGAACAGGCGAAACTTCAAACAAGGCTAGACGCGTGGCACCAGCGACTAGAGGACCTGCTGCAGCGGATTCAGACTACCGGCAAACCCGTCAACCAGAACGCAGTCAACATACTCTTAGTAAACTACAAGGCCATTTACATCTGGACGCGAGTCTGCACCACATCTCAAGAAACGGCCACGGATTCTTATCAAGCCGACTTCGAAGAACTTATACACTATGCGGAACAAGTCATCAAGCCAAAGCAGGAGATGGCAACACCGCAACTCTTATCTTTTGACGTGCAACTGTTAGGGCCTCTGTTCTACGCTGCGCTGAAATGCCGTCATGCCGCAGTGCGAAGACGAGCTTTGGAATTGTTGAGGCTGGCACCTCGACGAGAAGGTTTATGGAACGCCCATCACGCATACCTCACAGCCAAACGAGTGATCGAGCTGGAAGAAGAACATCTAGACCGACACGGATTGCCAGACGAGACTTCCAGACTCCATGGCTTGCCCCTGCCTGATGACGAGTCGCGGATCTACAACGTATGCGAGCTGCCTTTTGACTTTCGAAAGTTTGATCAAAGCGTCGTGCCTAGCCCGACTTATCCAGGCACGCTTGAAGCAATGTTCCAGACTAAGCCGTGGGGCCTGCTAGGGGAGTTTCAGACAATCACGGAGTACATCAAGCTATAAGCCAGGGAATACATGTCAGTCACTGTCGGGGTCAAGGCAAAGCCGAGTAATTGACCAATCATTTCTCAAGTTCCATTGCTAAGACCCCTCTCTAAGTACAATCTAGTCTATCGATCGACAAAGGCTGAAAGAAAATGACAAGGAAATCAAGATCTAGACCCCACCATCACACATTCCCTTATAGCTAAACGGTATCAAGCGGGATGCTTCTGTATTTCTTCCATAGACGAGCCGCTCGCGGTAAAAGCAGCGTCTCTGGACTGCTTGATCGACCAAGTTGCACTGTTCCACCTGCCACCAAACGCAATACCAGGGCTCAAAATCGTCATTGCGAGAACTGCCAGGATGATCATCGGCCCCTCCAAGATCATAAATGACACTTCGTCGTTGGCAATGGGTCCGTCAAAGCCTTGTTGGAGTTCCGCAACACGATATACCGAGCGGATGAAAACGAGGACAACAGCCACGCCCAGCGCGTATTGGAACCAGACAAACTTCTTTGTGCGCCTCAAGTCAATGAAGCGTGCATCCTTAACTTCCTCGCCTGTCTTGCGGAGCCGGATTACGAATTCAAGCCACAGCAGCATGAAGGTGAGCAGCGAGACGACTTGAAACACAACTCCCGCGACCATGATGGCCCTGCCTGTCTCACTCCCAGAGTGATCGTCAGCCGTGGCTGCAATTCCACCACCGGCACCTTGTAAAACAAGCGAAATAAAATCGCTAGTCATAAATGTTATTGCGTAGGTGCGCGGGCTGAAGCGGGAAATCTGCTGGCCGTGGACGATGATTATGCGGGAGAGGCAGAGGTAGAGGGCGCCAGCAAGGAAAGCGGGAGCGATTGTCAGAGGGACCAGATAGCTATAGAGACTGTCAGCAACGCTGTTCGTAGGATAAGGGGAAAACAAAGCTTACATAATGAAATTGTTGAAATCGAACGGGTTATCATGAAGCATGATTCTGCCTGCGTAACCGACAACCTCAAGAATAAGGCCGCAGACCATGCCGACCATGAACCCCCAAGTCTTGTATCGAATGCCAAGCCCGATCTGAGCAACAAGGAGCAGACCAAAGATGGCGGCATAGACGGCATTGCCAGCAAGTGTTGGAAGGTATTCAACTTGAGCGCAGCTGAGGGGACATGTCTCCACAGTGCAGTTGGCATTGCTTAGAAGAGGGCAGGTGTTTGACATCTTGGCTGCGAGTTGAACAATCTTCTAAGAAAATAAGAATGGTAAAAGGAAGGACAGTCGTAGGTGTATTGGATTCCACAAGTGGTGGAAGGTCCGAATCGATCATTACAGAGCGCCCTTGCTGTATAAATACATTTACATTCTTCTCACTCTCTGTAGCATCACCATTGAATCCGAGAATTCCATTCCCTAACTGTCACTGACCTCGTTCTGAAAAGGGTTAGACACGTACGAGATCCTTCTGCAGCACGTGCCACGAGGCTCAATTTCGACTCCCGCGTTCCATGATTCGCTCCTTCGCAACCGACCTTTCAGATGCGAGATTGCGAGGCAACGAAGCCACGAGGCTTAGGAGCCCGAGAGTAAGCAGGCAGGCAGGTAAGCGTTGAGCCCTTCCGCCATCGCTGCGCTGTCTAGCTAGGACTGGCTAAGCTACTTCGAGCAACAACACATGATTGGCTAACAGCCGAGATCTCGTAACTACCTAACCAGAAACAATCTAGTAGGTGCCTCACCAAAAATAGTCTCGTAAGTGTCTAACTCAAAAGGGCAATGTGACTTTGACAAGCATTCCGGAGAGTTGATGGATGAACTGGGGTTTCACAGACGATAGGTTCATTTGCCCGCTACGCAGTGCACATGGCGGTGGCGGTGTAGAATATGGGGTGACTCGGGCGACGGTCGGCAGGGTAATTGACGTGGATGTCTCGGTGTCAGCTAGCAGGTTATGTGTAGAGATATGGAAACACTCCGAGAAACATCAATCGCGGTACCAATTGCTAAAAGATCTTGGAAACGCATAACATAAGCCGAGAACGAGATTGAAGCACAGTTTCATTGGAAACAGAAATGGAACGGCGTCACCCGTACAATCTTTAAGCAAAGGGACCGCGCCTGCTGAATTAGAACCATGAAGCCCTGGCAGATAATGGAGAAATAATATGGAGAGGAAGACAAATCAGTGATGAGCGAAGGATCGATGACATAGGGCTATGTACATAGGGTCATGGAACGAACCTATCGTCAGTAGTCCCTTGCTGTGCGCTGACGCGTCTTTCGCAAGGTAAAAAGAAAAAGACCCCGAACCATCCGGACGCAGTTTCCGGGCACCAAACACAACGGGCTGACATGCCTGGTACTTCAAGTGGCTTTTTGGCCTCTAGTTTGATGTTTTTGTTAGTAAATACACGCTCTGAGATGGACCAAGCATCGGTTTCTCACCTATTATGTAAAGCTTTCATTCTATCGTTCTACCCTGGAAGGAAACAACCAAAATCGGCGTGAATAATTGAGCAAACATAGTTTAGGATGCATTGCTCACTGTTGAAAACTCTGCAATTACTTCGTAAGCTACCCAATTCATTGGCCGGAATCAGCCAGCGTACCAGCCCAAATCCATCCCATTCACCATTGAATTGAAGAGGGCTTCCACCTCCCGATCCGAATATGACGCCATGGCTGGCATCTCGGATGGAATTCCGTCATCCGTGTCCAAATCTCCCAGGACGACGGCAAAAACACCAGAGAGGAGCAATTTCTGATCCAAGGCAAGATGTACCAGGAGGTTTGTACTTGCGACGTCAAATATCTGCATCGCCAATGACACCAACCGGAAGAGAAGCGAGGAGGGCGCTTGTCGCCGAGGAAAGGTCACCACGTCCGCGGTGGAATAGCATAAGGCCAAGATCTTCAAGTTTTCATCGATGATTCCATTCTTGTAGCATAAGACGAGGAACATAGTCGCGAAGCTGTAGGAGATCCACGTTGAGTCCACCGAGTATTTGATGCGGTTGATTGCCTCAATGTCGGGAGTGTATCTGCCCCTAGGCAATGAATCGATACTTTTATAATGTCCCCAAGACCGGTGTCTGGATTGCTCTGCGAGTGCGAAAATAGTCAAGGCCGCCGTGTGCACACTGACCTCAAGCGCCTGGAGCACGTAGATGGATATCTGGCCCTGGCCTCCCGACGGCCGAAGGAGTGGCGATAGACATGCGCTGTTGATAGAAAGACGATAGGATCGCAGAGTCGTAAACGGCATCTGGTAGTGCTGGATTTGGTCGCCGATGATGGGATTCCAGTCCGTCTCCCACGTGTCTAACTCCAGATTGACCTGTCGCAAGCAGTCGGCATCCAATGAGCGCGCATTGGGGCTTCCGCTTCGTCGTGTGGCTCGTTTAAGAATAGACACAAGTTCGCATGTCGCTGAGCTCCTTGTGTCATCGGGATAGATAGCGTTGTCGTTTGACCTAAAGCGGCCAGCAACGGCCACCACCGGATCCGGGTTTAACGTCGCCGGGAGGCCGCTCGAAAGTGTCAAGGCGGCATCGCAGGTAAGCAGATTTATCCACACACGTAGCCGACCGACATCTTCCAGTGTCGGGAGTTCGTTGTTGTCTGACTTGAAAGGGAGCACTGCATCTTGGTGTAATCCGAGGAAAAGGGCATACCGAATGGCCAGACCCAGCATGCTCCATGCTGAGATGGCGTTGTACCTGGTAGATCTACTAGAATTGCCAATATTGTCGACGGGCATCCATTGTATATACAACAGTATTGCGCGAATGTGATCCAGATTTACATCGGCCAAGTTTGGTTTCAAGAGAAGACGGCTTAGGGAGTGGTCCAAGAGTGAGATGAGAGCCATGTAACGACGTTGCGTCTCGGTTGTAGACGTACTGGTGAAGCGGTATCCGATACAACAGACGGATATGAATAGCGCCGGGCAGGACCGCCTGATGATGGCCGCAGAGGTCTGGGTTTGTGGGCACAGAACCGGTGCCCATCTGTGACAGTGATCGAAGAAGGTATCGAAGGTTTCTTGGGCTTGCTCCATCGTCATGACGCCACAGATTATCGGATCCAAGGCCTCGTTTTCCACGCTCATGTCGTGGATGTCGTGGCGCAAGTGGCGGAGCATAGACATGGGAGTGTTGAAGTCCACAGAGCCGTGAGCATCGCTTCGGCGCCCCGGACTAGGATTTTGGAACATCGCGGGCCCGCTGGCGAATATCTCATCATTGCGGATCTTTGCTCGCTTGGAAAGGGGGGATGTCGCTGTCACGCTGGCTCTATCGTGCCATCTCTTCGTGCCCTGCGGCGATGGGCCCGGAGGGTTTGCGACGTGCAGACCATCGAGACCCGAATCTGGAGTTCTGTTCCCTCGGGAGACGACAGCGACGGCAGCACTGAGGTTGCTCACGGTCGCTTCCAGCTGGCTGATGCGGCTGGCCTGCTCATTGACCTGCTTTTGGAGCCGATCAACTTTGCGGGCGCTTCGGCTAGCGGCATCCACGTCATTGAACCCTTGCTCATTGGTAGCGGCGGTGAAGGAGCATTGAACACCCGAGTGGGCGCATCGCCGACAGGGTTGCCGGGCTTGGTCCTCCGGTGCCGATGCCGAGGCGCCAGCACTGCTGCCACCGCCAGGCCCCGAGCACTTCTGCTTGCGACCGCGGCATTGGGCACAAGCTGCGCCAGATAGAATGGTCAGCGGATCATACAGCAGAAGATAGACGAGTAGGAAACACGATAAAGATAGCAGCATGCTGTACGTACCTTTCGAGGTCCGATAAATCTTTGCCGAGGGTGGTCCGCCGGCGCCCCAGTCGGTGTCGGCCACGATCGCCTCATCGACCGCGAGCTCGTCGTTAAAATCGGCACGCAACCGACTGTGATCCATGATTTCCTGGCCGCTTTCACTACCCAGGACCCGGTTGCCGGGGGTGTCTTATTTCTCGAGAAGGATGCCATGAACAGCGCTAATGGTATCAAGGTTCTTATCGCTGGTGATCGGGCCAGTGCCGACAGAGCCGACGTTGATAACGGCGATAGCGACACAATGTTCGTACGGCAGCCCGAAGTACTTGAACCACGCGGACAGTTCACGACAGCCCAGACTAACACAGGCGTTCCAAGCCCTCATCGAGGGACAATAGCCAGCTTTCATCATGCCACCAGCTTCCATCTCGTCCGGCGAGGCGCCCAAAGACGCGTCTAAAAGCCCAATGGACGACAGCAAGAATGTCGAAATGCAGGTGGGCAGCACCATTGAGGTTCAAGCCCCCTTTATGACCGACGCTGTGCACGCCGCCGAGTATGTCGAGTATCTGCGCCTCAAAGACCACTTTACGGCCGATCCCAAGGCGCATCGGAGCATGATCCTGCGCCTCGATGCCCGCATCCTGCCCTTCCTGTTCATGTACTACCTGCTGAACTCGATTGATCGGTCCAACGCTGGCAATGTCAAGATCTACACCTTCATGGAAGACACCAACATGACCAATACCCAATTCAACCTGGCCTTGACGTGGTTCATCATCATGTATGCCATGTTTGAAGCTCCATCCAAGTGAGTCATCTTCCTACCCTACTAATGGTGTCTCGTTTGCGATTTCCCTCCAGCGTTGCTGATCTTTGCAATTAACGATAGCATGATGCTGCGTCGCATTGGTCCCCGAATATGGCTTTCATCGCTCGTCATCTGCTGGGGGTGTGTTACTCTAGGCGGTGCCTGGGTCAAGAGCTACCACGACTTTGTCATCTGCCGTGTGTTGCTTGGACTGTTCGAGGCCGGAATGTATCAAGGTTGCTTCTACACGATCAGCTGCTGGTATCTGCCCAACGAGCTGCAGTCTCGTTGCGCGTGGTGGTACTCGGCAACTTTGCTATCCGGTGCTTTTGGTGGCCTACTAGCATACGCTGTTGGCCCACTTCAAGATCATCACGGCCTGAGACAGTGGCAGTGGCTTTTCATCATTGAGGGTATGCATTATCATTGCCAGCTGGCCATTTGTATAGGAATTCAATGCTGACCGAAACTTTCTCTAGGTTGCATCACCATCGTTATTGGTAGCCTCGGTCTCCTACTATGTGTAGACTTCCCAGAGAAATGGAGCTCCCGATGGTTTAGCGCAGATGAGATGAAGTACCTCAAGTTGCGTGTCAAGTATCGCGATGGTCCCGTGCCTCCCGACTTGACGTTCCGCTGGAGCGTTTTCTTTGAGGCCGTCAAGGATTGGAAGACCTACCTTGTCGCTTCGCTTCTGGCCTTTGGTGGCTCCGTGCCAACATACTCGGTCAACTACACTCTGGCAACGGTATGCACCCCGAAAACGCCATGGATGGAAGTTCTACGCTAACATTCTCTTGCGATAGATGGTGAAGAGTCTCGGATACTCCGCCATCCAGGCCCAAGCTATGACCTCCCCGCCCTACGTCTTCGCCTTCTTCTGCGTTGTCGCCATTGCTTTCTATTCCGATCGGTATCAATGCAGGGCCCGGTCGTTGATCATCAGCTACACAGTGGGCACGATTGGCATCGTCATCTTGTGGCCCTCTTTGCACTACTCAAACCTTTCCGGGCTAAGCTACTTTGCTCTGTTCCTTGTCATCGCTGGCTACAACATGCAGGGTCCGGCAGTCGGCTCCTGGCTCGGCACCAATGTGCGCAACCCGGCCAAGCGTGCCGCGGCCATGGGCTGGATGTCAACCTGGGGCCAGCTTGCTGGCGGTTGTATTGGTGTCAACATCTTTGTCAGCCATGAGGCCCCCACATACCGGTCCGGCTTCATCACCATCATTGTACTCGTCGCTATAGGTGGTTATGGTGCCTGCATCACCAACTGGTACTTACTTCGCCGCGCCAACCTTCAGAAAGACCGCATACCGCCAGAGGAACTAGAGGGGAAATACACAGAGAAGCAACTGGCCGAAATGGGCGAGTACTCGCCGTACTTCAGATACGTTTTGTAAGGTGGATTGACTGGCTGATCCCTAAACCCAAATCAGAGAAGAAGGCGGACCCGGACGAAAAGACATGGCAGCTATCAAAACACTGCATGTTTGTTTTTAATTCATGACCAAGTGAGACCATGCTCACGCTTAGTATTCGTTCAATGTATCATAAACCCATCATTCAACCTGAAATTACCACAAAGTCCATCTCTTTTTATCAACGTCCCCGATGTACAATAGCACGAAGAGCCTGGACTGAGGGCAAACATGAAGCATTATGTAATTGAGACTTAATTGTCAACAAAATAGCTTCAAGTCACTGAGTTGCTTTGCGACGTTCAATCACATGTCCTGTGAAAAATTAGGTTCCCTCCATGTCTTCGGCTCAGACTCAAGAGACTTTGGAACTGTTACGTTATGCTACTAAGCTTTTGTGCTGTAACATTCCATCTCTACATCTGAAAACTACGCCGTTTCAGAGTATTCTGCCTCCAGCTCGATCATTTCTTTGAATTGCGACATTAATTGTTCCCCCTCCACCTCTCCCAATCTCAGCAGTGGGCGTCTGGGATCCATTCCATATCCGTGGAGTTTGTGCAAGACATACTCTGCGTGAGCATCGTGTTAGCCAAAGTTACATCATCCCCATCTTTCTAATACATGCAAATCATTACTTACTCATACCCCTTACACCTGCAGGCACAGCCGCCACGTCGGCATTGGATAGGATGGACTGGATTTTCTCTGCTTCCCGCTTCTCATCGTCTGTAAGATCAGGCTTATTGAGAAGTGCCCACAGCCGCATGGAGGCAGCAGGAGCGAAATTGGGGATGCCGCTGACGGTTCCATGGCCGCCGCACTTCATCCATGGCGTCAAATCGGAGATGAGCCCGTCCAAAAGCAGGAAGGGATACGGCCGGCATGAATTGACTGACGGCTCGCTATTGATGAAGGATGATAGGCGAATCAGCTTTGCGACGCTGCCACCACAACTATCCCAAAAGGTCAGTCTACCAGAGGTCACGAGAGAACACGGACGTGTCACATCATATTTTCACTTACGTGAGTTTGACGCCGCATAGGTTAGGCGCTTGACGTATCACCGCCTCGATGATCGCCGATGACATGTCCAAACCTGCCGAGTTTGCCGGAAAGTTGTACAGGAACAGGGGAATCTAGGGATTTGAGCTATATCCATTTATCATGATGGGAGTGGAGTCACTGACCGGTGACCCTTTGCATATATCAACGTAATACTGAATGATTTGTTCTTGGTCGGTGCTCAGGCTAGCAGCGTAGTAGGCTGGGAGAATGACCAGCCCTGCATCTCTGTGGGTTGTAAACTCAGCCATAGATCAAGGTGCAAAGTAAATTGTTGCTGAAGACTTACGCCCCGGCATTGGCGGCTGCATGTGCGAGTCTGATAGTCTCTCTGGTGCTAGAACCACCCACACCTGCCACAATGGGCATGTCCGTCATGCCAGCATCGTCAAGTGTGCGTCTAATGAAGTCAATGAGAGCAACGCGTTCCTCTGGTGACTATGACTCTTGATGGTTAAGGCAAGGTCCCGCACATGAAAAATGATTCAGATTGAATTTCGCATACCAAATGTACTGCTTCACCCAGCGATCCCGCGCACACGGGGTCTAGACAAGTCAGTGGCGGGATTATATGGGATAATCAATGTTCTGCAGGAAACTTGGGTCACTCACTGATTCCCCTTTTGGCGAGGTCTTGCACAATGACTTATTAATATGAATTACGTTAGTTTAGGAGAGGGAGCAATAGCTAACTAAGTAAATGCTTTTTGTACGACTCGTAGTCGATTTCTTGGTCGTCAGTAAAAAAAGTTGGTAAGGGTCCGTAAGCCCCTGGCTTCAACATCAGGCCCATCGCGGTGGTTTGTATATAGGACGAGGAAGCAATGCTTGTAATCTTGAATCTCGAAAAGTAGATACTGAATATGATAGATAAACTTGGTCATCAAAGCGAGTTCAGCTGGGCTATCTGTAAGATAATGAGGTACAGCTCCGTGGAGGAGGTGGGTCGGTCGGTATCAACCCGAGCGGCCCGCTGGCCGATGGAACCGAGAGTCTTATCATTCACGTCACATCTTTCACTTCGGCATATGTGGGGCTGGATCGGAGAATACCTGATTAACCTCCACTTTGAAGATAACAACTACCAATGAAATACTCTGTACTGGAACTAGCAGGGATGTCTAGCCTGGGTAGGTATCCGTAGTCGTGATTGGGATTTCATCCTGATCCTCAATCCACTCCCGCCCATTTCGCTCAAAGGCCAATGCGTACGTATGATTATTTGATTGCGATCCCATTGGATATCAGGACGCGTGCGGATGCAAACCTTTCATTATTGATCTTTTTGTGTTCATCTGATGCAATTGAGCTTCGTGCAGCCAGTTTCAGCCGTATCTATGCATACTTTGGAGACCCCACATCCACCGGGTGTGAGAACACATAGACTTCTCTGTCGTGGGTAGCGCATTTAAGCGGTCACAACTTAGAAGTTTTTTGAATTGTCTCGGTGTTCCGCCTGAATGCGCTGATCCTAGCGAACGTTAGCTCCCAAGGTGCCACGGGGACGAATATTGAACGAACCTCTCGTCATCTGCCAGCTCGAACAAGATATCCTGTGCTCCTTTCCAAAGGACCAGCTCTCCTAACGCTCTGAGGTTTTCGGCACCCTCAATGATGGTCAGGAAATGATTTGCAGAAAGAGAGCCCATCTTGCTCGCAAACGATACGCCGCCGTAGCAGAAGAGCAATTCCGTTTCAGAGTAGCCTCCGGGGTAAAAGAGAATTTGTCCTGCTCCAGGGTGGCTGGTGTGGTTTTCAAATCCCAGGCCGAAGTCCTTTTCACCCAGCGGCACCCAAACCGCTTCGCCGCTCCAACGTACGTGAATGAGTTGTTGCCGGTATGGCAGCAGATTGCGAAACACCGCCGCTGTCTTGGGAGCCGCCGACTCAAAGGCCGCCAAGAACTGGTACGGTCCAGCCGTGATGAGAATCTTATCTTGAGACGTCATTGTAGGAGGGTGGTTTGTCAAGCTGCTGCGCTGTTCACGGACGGAAATGAGGTGAGGCAGGTTCGGGAGGCCTGAAGATCAGTCGCCGCAGCATACGGATTTTGTGTGTTTCTGTCTGAGGAAGGGCAAAAGCCTATCGGCTCGGTCGGCCAGCGGAGGATCGGTTCGGTCGGCAATGAAGCCGCTGGGTGGGGTCTCGACTGTGGTGATATATTCACCGGACTTCTGTTGCTGATACTCGATCCATCTGATAATTCCACGTCGCGAGATACGCATTATCGAGCTAATCAAGTTCCACCATGTCCGCTGTCACGATGATCCAAAGTCTTCCGCGGAGGTACGAAAACACGTTTCCGCCTAATGAGCAGCAAAGGATCGGGGATCGCGGCGGGAACCACCAGCAGATTCACGAGGGGCACATCATCATCACTCCGGTCCTGCGAGACGAGCAGTCATCCTTCGGCGCTCAAATCGACGGAATTGACTGGTCAATCCCGCTTCCCGCCGATGATATTGAAAAAGTGAGCACACACGATTGGGGTTTGGCGAGTAACGCAACTAGGCCTTTCTAATAAGCTGAATATCAATAGCTCAAGAAGATTCAAGACAAATACGGCGTCTTGATTTTCCGCAAAACTGGCCTGGACAACAAAGGACACATAGAATTCGCACAGAAACTAGGCCAGGAGCTTGAGATCAACCCTTTCTTCTATGGTATAGAGAACGACCGCATAGGTGATCCACTACTGTGGGACGTTAGCAAGTATGCAAGGCTTCGTACCTGATTTGGGAGTTTACACGACACTGATTGGCTTACTTGCAGTATCAACCTCGACGGCACCACTGTACAGCCCAACCAGAGACGATGGGATCACAGCTTAGGCAATGCTTTGTGGCATACGGTTAGTTCCAACATCACAACATAAGATCGTATCATGGTAAGTAGTACTCACACAACGCACAGGACTCTTCTTTCCACCAACAGAGATCAAAGTACTCACTGTTACTATCCCATGGCAATCCCGTCAAAGGCGGCTCGTGGACTCATTTCGCTGATACGGCACGAGCTTATGCTGATCTGCCCCGATCCAAGAAGGATGAGTTGGAGGATCTGATTGTCGAGCATGACCTGTGGCACTCTCGCCGGTTGGCCTCCCCACAGGCCTTTGCACAACCTCTGGACAGCGAGCGAGCGGCCGAGAAGTCGGCATATCACCGTCTTGTCCAAATTGGGCCGGACGGGAAAAAGACACTCTATCTGGCCGCGCACGCCAAGCTGGTACTGGGTCGCAGCTTTGAGCAGAGCCAGAAGCTGATTTGGGAGCTCATTGATCACTGTACACAGCCAAAGGTAACCCTGAAGAGAACGCCCATAAAACTGTCCTGAGGGCCTATGCGTAAGGCTGCTGACCTGTACTAGTACGTCTTTAGCATGGAGTGGTTAGATGGTGGTGATATGGTGTGGTGGGATAATCGGTGAGCATTTTATTCATTTCTTTTCCCTCACTAATATGAGTTCCTGCTTTCAACTCTACAAACAATCTATCCCATGCATTTTACTGAGATGTGACAACCGGTAGGAAATCCATGCATCGCGCGAACCCGTACAACATCGACATGACTGCTCGTGATGTGCGCCGAGCTACCGTGATCGATGACGGGCCTCTGGCATTTGGAGTAGATGAGAAGCAGGTATTGAAATACGGGAAAATCAATTAGTATGTCAGCGATGAGCAGTGCTTTCATATCGGTCAGATTATCATGGGCGTCAAGGTCGAAGGAAGTCTGCTAGGGCTACAAATGGCCGCAGCTTTAGTGTAAGCGCTGTCTGGAAACCTACTTCCCATAAAAGACGTGGAGGACTCATCTGGAGCAATGCGCAAGTCTTTAAACACCTAAGGTAACGTAGAGCCGGACTCGACTCTCGTAAGCTAGAATTCATCCGTGCGTACGGTGGTGAAGAAAATTGATCAACGGGGACCCGACTAGCAGGGTTTGGAGTATTGTCCGGGCAGATAAAAGAAATCGTGTCTGTGGAGTAAAAGAACTTTGTCATGCGGCTGGTCCCGTGCGGTTCGTTCTTTGGCGATATTTGCATGAAGCAAGGCTTACCTCAGATAAACCTAATTAAAACAACGAAGGTGGGGGAAAGTGATAATTTCGCCGCTGGTCGCGCCATTTCTCTCATTCTTCATCTATTTCCCAATAACAGCAAGCCATTATCACCACCTGAACAATCTCTTGCCCATCTCTTCCCTACGATACCCCAAGCATATTGCCACACATACGTGAACCAAAGCCGCAATCAACCACCAAAGACCATGCAGAAAATCGAAAAGACTCGTGTCGTCATTGCAGGTGGAGGTCCGGTTGGCTTGTTCACGGCCTATCTCCTTGCCCGCCAGAAGATCGAGTCCATCGTCTTGGAGAGGCGCCTAGGCGTTTCTGACCACCCCAAAGCACATACGATCAATCCCATGACGCTAGAAATATTCCGCCAGGCAGGCTTAGATGTTGCTTATATCCGAAAACATGCAGCGACAGCCGAAGATGCCGGACTGGTGCGTCTTGTTTATGGCCTGGCCGACGCCGAGATTGGCTGCTTCCCCTACGAACGCCAAGATGACAAGGTGCGCACTCTGACACCCGAGCCTTTGGTGAATTGGCCACAGCCAGAGCTAGAACGCCTCCTGGAGAAGGCGGTAGTGGAGACCGGCCTCGTTCAAGTCAGGAGGGGCTGGCAGGTGGATGCAGTCGACATTACGGATGTGGAGGGGACTGGCTGCGTCGTTTCGTGCAGTTCCAAGGGACAGGATCGCGACATGAAAACACTCAGCATCGAGGCCGATTTCGTCATTGGTGCCGATGGCGCCAATTCGACCGTGCGGGATAAGACGGCCGGCATCGAGTTTGAATCCTTGGGAACAGGCCATGCTTACCAGTCAATTGTCTGTAAAGGCAGCCTGCGCTCTGCGCTTCCGCCGGGTCGCGAGGCCATGCTCTACTTTTGTTTCCACCCCGAGCATCCCAGCGAGTTCATCGCACACAACGTCGATTCCTCCTTCGTCCACGTCGTTCCTGTCATGGACCCCGCGTCAACTGGTGGACAACCCAAGGCACCACCAATTGAGGCCTGCCTTCCAGGTCTGCAGTACTCGGAGGTCCTTCGTACTATTTGGGAGACTGCTCCTCGGGTGGCATCCTCGTACAGTGATGCAACGCTCCGTGTGTTTCTTTTGGGAGATGCCGCCCACAGCTTGCCGCCTCAGGGTGGTCTCGGTCTCAACACAGGCATCGCCGATGCACACAACCTAGTGTGGAAACTTGCTGCCATAATCCAGGGGAAAGGCACCCCGAACCTTCTCACCAGCTTCACCCGTGAGCGTCGACCCGTTGCACTGGCAAATATCGAGTACTCCAAGGCTAGCGAGGCCGCCTTCTACTCCGTCAGTACCACACTGGTTGGCCTTGCCCTCCAGTACAAAGAAGCGAGGGCGCAGGCGCCAGATCTCACCATGGATGGATTCCTCCAACGGCCCGCCGTTTCCGCCACGGCAGCTGAGGCGGTCACAGAGGCGAGCAGACATTTTGACTCTCTAGCTCTCCAGCTCGGATTCATTTACGACGATCCGTCTCGGACGCTGTCTCTTCTTGAAAATCCAACGTTATACGTGCCACGAGCATGTCCTGGAGCAAGGCTGCCGCACGGGACCATCAACGATGGGTTATCCCTTTTGGACCTTGTGCCCTACGATCGATTCACCGTGCTGCACTTTGCGAGTCCGGCGTTCGCATCCTGCCACTGGGCAATTGATGTGGCAAGCCTTGGTCTGCCCGAAAGTTGGTTTGAAGTGGTCCCGGAAATCAAAGAGGGGAAGGGGATTATTATCAGGCCGGACAACCATGTTCTACTGCATGTGGACAACCTAGATCAGGCGGACGATGCGGTTAAGAAGTATTTGGATAAAGGGAAGTACACGTGAGCTACAGTACACTGTCAAGGAATACAAGATTGATAATATTTCCTGACCTCATTCCATAACCAAACATGTGACCTAAGATACTGCCCACCGTAGCGGAAAATATCACCAAATCAACAAAGCTCACGTCCAAAGCCTTGGCCCAAAGTAGGTGCTTAACCCTACACCCTTCTGAGATGAGGAAACCGATGCCATAGTATGCAGACCGGTCTCTGTCTCATTCTTGCTTTTTCAACGGAAACGAAGAGGAATGAGTTAGCATGGATAAGCATTCGGAAACCCAGTAAATCCTTTTGGGGCAAGGATGATACTTACAAGGCATCTTTTACAGCAGCTTTCAAGTCGTAATCACCCATCACCATCCCCTGATTTTGCAGTATGCGATCATACCTCTCGACGACTCCAGCCTTATCGCGCGCGTACTGCCACATCGGGACGTACATCTTGACTTGCGGGACATTCTTGCCCGGCATCATCTCAAATGCGAAGCAGAGCCCGCAATACTTGCTGTCTGGGTCATTTAGTGGCTTTTCCAGGTCATCCATGCTGGCTTGGGGAACGTCCTCCATGTCCATCAGCAGTGGCCAGACTTGCGGTAGGAAATCCGTGGAATGAGCCAGGCGGCCACCCAATGTGAAGATATGGCGGGCTGAGGCGAGTGAGTTGGCATGTGTGTGCGCGTATATCTTGAAACGAGGTTCCATCTCATAAGGGAGGCAGTCAATAGCGAGGAAGTATATGTTGATGTTTTCCTCGCCGTAGGAAACGAGGAACGTTCTCAGCAATGCCCAGGCGGCCAACAAACCCTCGTTACCCTCTGCAAGTCGTGCAACGATAGACTCAGTGATGCTCACCAGGCTTCGGCCGGTTGCAAGCGCTTTGAGTTGCGGAAATAGGTAGGCTTTCATGCCAATGGTCGCTTTTCCATCGTTTTCTTCGGATTCGAAGTCAAACCCGGCATAGCAGATCTGCCGCGGTAGAGCACCTGCGGTACTACCGTTGGCCGTTTGTTCGACCAAGCCCGCCTCCTCCTCGGCAGTGAGAAAGATAGAATCAACAAAGGCATCCAACCAGATGCGGTCTGCGCCGCAAGAAGACGCCAAATTCTCCAACTTCTCTCGCAGTCCTTTTTGCCCCAGGGGATCCCCGCCTACAGTGCTAGGGTCCACCAACGGTTGCACTGTAAACCGCACCTTGGGCGGTTGGTGAGACGCAAAGGCGAGGCTTGCTTCGTAGGGCGAGTGATTGTGCGTCAGAATATAGTGCAACCTATCAGCAGTGCTGGGTGGCTGCTTGAGGCGAGGGACCACAGCCTCACGCACGAAAGCGAGATGAGCGTCCTGGATGTAGGCCGGGTAGGCGCCCGTCCAGCGTAAGAGGGAGGACAGAGTGCTGTGGAGGGTGGGGAGCCACGAGGAAATTAGCGGTTCTCCTTTAGCAGAGGCGGAAAATTCAACTTCATTGTAGATATTTCTCTTTGAGGTGCCGCTAGCGTGATGGAGGGTGGTTAAGTCGTGACTTTTCATGGCGAGGTTGCGTGTATCAATTGTCGTATCCTGGCTGTCTGCTTGGCTGGTATTCGCGCTGATGTTGTCTGTTTCCATTTTGACATCCAGCTCTTTGCTTTCGGAACCCAACGTGATCATAGGTCTCTTTGTGGTGTTCGCCTGAGTCAATCTTTCTAGGAGTGCATGTCCTGCATGCCGAATGTCGCAAGAGGTTACCCTTTTCGGACTCGCATTAATACATCAGACCGCCACTGATGAAGTAACAGGCGCAGGGAAGGCCAATATTGATATACAAAATATAGTAAGAAATCAGGATGAAGAAAAAAAAAGAAACAAAAATAATGAAAGAAATGATCGAAATGGCTAAGTAATTTCTGGAATGCGAGTACGCACGCGATCCGGGCAGCCGGACTGATCAGGTACGTATTTGAATGGGGACCAGCCTGTTCTTGACATGTGAAACGGGACTAATTACAAAATGGGCATTTGAGTCGCGCTGAGAGCATGGCCTGGCAGGGCTGGACTCGAAGTCTAAATACACGTTTCATGCAGATTGAAGAGTTCTGTTGAGCGAACTGGTGGGAAAATCAAGGTTTGGGAACTGCTTGTACTGGTGAAAGGTTCACGGGCCATAACCTTGTTGACAAGACTTCGTCATAAAGTCAGTTCGGGGTGGGGAACTCCTAATAAGAAGTCTAACGGCCCCTTGACCATGTCCATCGTAGTGGCTCTCAGCACGAACACGAAACACCAAGAAGTTCCTCGCCTCTACTATCACAAACCCTCTTCGATACCCACATTTTCAAAGCGAACTGCAATTACATCACTCGACCCCGAGTCTTCCGATCATGTCGCCAGCGGAGAATATCAACACCATCTTCACTGTACTACCTTCGAGCCCGAACACGATGGACTGGGCCTACGCTCATCTCCGCCAGGACAATCACCAAATTCTATTGATGAGGCCGAACTTTCATAGGAATGGATTGGGAATAACACCAAAGAGGACAGGCTTTCGGAGCCTCAAGAAACAGTCAAATAGATGATGAACGAAGTAAAGAAAAGTGATGCACAAATTCCTGAGACCGTTGGCAAGTGAGAAGAAATTATTCGCACTCCTCAATTAACATGGCGACGGCAGAACAACAGATCACCAAGCTCCGGTCCCTTCTGGACTTACTAACCACCTCGGTGAATGACCTCATCACCGAACTTTCCTACTCTCCATCTCGCAAGTCCATGGCCGACAACAAAGCCGATGTGCGCATCCCGAGAGGACCAAAGACAGAGGAGGCCCGCAAATGCATCATCGCCGCCGCAGGCTCACTCGAGGCGGCCGTTCTCACGCCACAATGGCGTCTCGGTCACCTGGCTCACAGTTATTTCGTGTCGCGCGCACTGCATATGGCTGTCGAATGGGATATACCCCAGTTGCTGGCGGACAGCGGGCCCATGCACCTCGACACCCTCGCCTTGAAGACGGGAATCGTCGATACGAACAAGCTGGGACTCGTGATGAGGATGTTGTGCGCGCACCACATCTTCTCCGAGACAGCCCTCGGCGTCTTCGCCAACGACGACGCATCGACCGCCCTGGCGACCGATGAGCGGCTCGCCAACTCGGTGCGCTACGCCTCCTTTCTCTTCCCTACAGCCGACGTGCTTCCAAGTCTTCTCAAGGACCCAGTTCTCTGCGCCAGCCATGCCCCTCGAGATTCGGCTTTCTCCAAGACCATTGGCAAGGGGATGGGTCAGTTCGAGTTCTTGAACGCGCATCCCGAGTGGCGTGACTGCTTCAACTTATGGCTCGCATCGCTGGGGGAGTACTTGCACGGGCTTACAGACGTGCGGGGGTACCCCTGGGAAGAAATTCTCCGAAATGGTGCCGTGGTCGTTGACGTCGGCGGAGGGCTCGGCAGCTCGATTCAAGCCCTGCGAACTAATTTCCCCGACCGCCAGAACGATTTTGTCGGCATCGTCCAGGATCAGCCCGGCATGATCGAGCACGCCACTGCCCACTGGCAAAAGACGGACCCGCGGGCCTTGGCAACCGGCGCGGTCAAGCTCACCACGCACGACTTCTTCAACGAGAACCCTGTCAAAGGCGCCGATGTATACTGGTTCCGGTCGGTCATTGTGGACTGGCATAACGACGACTTAATCACCATGTTCACACACATCAAGAATGCCATGAGACCCGGAAAGTCGCGGCTGCTCATTGGCGAGTACATGATGCACCCAACATGCGGCGACGCCATGTTGCCCAGCGCACCGCCCCCTTTGCTGAAGAATTATGGCGAGTTCCAGGCCATGGGGCTCATCGCCGGATTTGTCCTTACCGTTAGTCCAAATGGTTGTCAGAGAACTTTGCATGAGTTGAACAATGTTGTTGAGGCAGCTGGCTTGATTATTGTTAAGGTTTGGATTTGTTGTGGCTTGGGGAACGTGATTGAGTGTTTGTTGAAGGAGGACCTGTAGATGTCACGAGTGACAGTATCTAGGTACTTGCCAGACATTTTCAATGCACTTTGTTTGTACTTCGGGGAAATTCATCTGCACATAAGCAGATCTGAGGCTAAGCTGCCCACGGCTGGTACTCTGGGAGAACGGGTATTTCTTTATAAACAACTGAGGTGCTCATGAAAACGTATGCTGTGTTCAAACTCAAATCTAATAACTACATCTAAACTGGCGTGATAGGGTGGTTCATGGAACTGCCATCAATATCAAGAGAAACCGTCATTTAGCGGCAAGTAGACAATATTATTGATTAATGATGGCGTGACTCCGATGAAACTATTTAAGGACACTTATAATCTCTCCAGGTGTCGCAGTCTGTATCCCTAACGTACTGATGAATTTCGGATTTACTGTAAGAGCTTTCAATAGCTATCATAATTTGCGCGGGTTGTGTTGAGTACTAGATCTCAACTTTGACATGACCGCTTAATAGTTTCATTATGGCTGGTTTAAACTAAGTACGTTGATGAATTGGTGTTAAATCCAATACTGAGGCTTTGCGGCTGGCTTTTGCATAATAAATTCCACGGGTACGTCCTGCTCCCATTCTTCACCCGCATTCAAAGTATCCAACCCTTCCTCTACTGCAGGGTCAATCATGCGAGTGTCGTCAGTATCATATCCGTCGTCATCCCAGTATCTCTTCGCATTGTCCCTGAGCACTTGACTGCCACCCATGATGGATGACCGAAGTGATCTAAGCGCACTGGCTCGTGAGGCCTGGAAGGAGCTGCCCGCCAAGTTCCTAGACTTCCTTGAGGGATGTTTGGATGACCCATTACCAAAACTCCTTTGCCTTTCCGTTACCTCGAGATGGTTCCAATCTGCAGTATGATTTGGGCTGCCGCCATCTTGGCGCGGTGGTGATTTGGACGTTGATGAGCTGCCACCTTTGTCTTTCTTGGGCTTGGGAACACGGAGCCAGTAGAAACCCAAAGCAGCGATGGCATTAAAGAACACGAATGCAAACAAAATGCCCAAGTCTCGCCAGCGATTGCTAAACTCCACTTGCACCCCAGCCAGCACCTGATTTGTATTGCTCGTTGTGCAGAAACTGCAATTCTCAGCAGCGGCCGGATCAGCAAGATATCCGCCCGTCTGGGAAGCAAAGGGTTGCAGATACTGGCCGCAGTTCTGCCCCGGCGGCGGGTTGATGTGGAGAAACTCATTGTTCTCGCAGTGGATGGCCGCATTGGCGAGACCTGTGCCTAAGAGCCCCTCAACAAGATAGGTGAATGGGTTGACGCGATACACCCAAACCCAGAACTTTGGAGGCGTGGCGAGAATGCCGTTGAAGATAAACATCATTACAAACAACAGATTCCCAATACCGGCAGCTTGGTCGGCGAGGTTGAAGGCCGCTCCGATCATGTGCCCAAACGTGCTGGCCTGCAGGAAGAAGACGAGCATGAACAGAAACGCCAGCCCGCCACGTGCGGCGGTCTGGTGTGTCTCTGCCGCATTGCGGTTCAGTCCAACGAGGTAGTACCATGCCAGGAACGCCGGAGGGGCCATGACCGCGTTATAGGCCATCTCGACAACTATTTGAGCTCCCATGAATGCGGACCACGAGTACGTGCGTGAGAGTTGCTCGCGGCCTTCATAGAGCGTGCGTTGCGTCATGAACACGGGTACGCTCTGCTGAATTAGGTTGAGGTGTGTCGTAAGGAACATGAAGATGGCGATGGTCTGGATCGTGATTCCCACCTGCGTGTTGGGCAAGTTGAGCAGAGAGAGTCCAATGAAGAGGGCCGCGCCGAAAGTCAATAGTATCTTCGAATAGATGTAACTTGGGTTGCGCCAGTAATGTCGCGACAAACGCGTAGTAACCTCGGAGAACTGGACCGCCAAAGGAGCGGCGAAAGGGGGATCCTCCTGTTGCTGCTGTCGTGTTGAGTGGTGGTACGAGCCATTTTCTTTCTCTTTGAGTCGGGTCAGGTAGGCCTTGACTTTGCCATACTCAGTGCTCTTCCGCCATGCGCTTGGCCAATCCACGCCCTTACTTCCACCCTCACTGGCGTGAACTTGGTCGAGGATGTACTCAGCCGGATTCTGTCCCTTTTTTGGTTGTGGTCCGCCATTGCGGACAAAATAGTCAAGCAAGACTTTGGCGTTGCGTCCAATCTGGCCAAAGTAGACGGTCCGTCCGCCACGAGCAAGAAGAAGTAGTCTGTCAAACCGCTCGAAGAGCTAATGTTTGATCACCCATTGTATTAGCAGTGTACGGATACAAGTAACCCTCCGACAGATATGTGCCGAGGTGAAGTGGAGAATACTTACAACTGCTGACGGTTGATGGATTGTGCACAGGATAGCCTGCCCATTGTCCCTCAACGTCTCCAGCAGAGTGCAGATGGATAAGCTCGTCTGCGAATCCAATCCCGAGGTAGGCTCATCCAAAAAGAGAAGTAGTGCGGGACGAGCAGCCAGCTCAACGCCAATTGTTAGTTTCTTCCGTTGTTCCACATTCAAACCCTCTCCAGGCACGCCGACTACTGCATCTGCATATTCGCCCATGCCCAGAATCTCAATGACTTTATCGACGTACGCGATCTTTTCCTTGTGGGAAAATCGAGAAGGCTGGCGGAGGACAGCGCTGAAGGTAAGTGCCTCACGCACCGTTGATGTAACTAAGTGTTGATCTTGCTGTTTGACGTAGCCCGTCTTCTGCTGGAAGGAGGCGTCGCGGGGGGCCCCGTCGACCAGCATCTCGCCTGTCACCACGCCAATAGACAGGCGCGAGGCGAGGGCGTCGAGGAGGGTGGTCTTGCCGGCGCCCGAGACGCCCATAAGCGCAGTGAGCGTCCCCGGCTCACACCACCCGTCCACACAGTCGAGGATACGTTTCGTCTCATTCTTCTTGACCTTGATTTCGTAGCAGACGTTGCTCCAGTGGAAGATGGCTGTCTGGCGATCGATAGACAACCCACCGCTATCGTTACCGCCAGCAGTATGGTCCTCGAATCTGTCTCGTTGCCGCGGCGACATATTCCAGGCTTTAACCGGAGAATTTGTGATCGTGCTGGCCGTGTCCGAATAGTGCAACCTCCTAGCCCTCGTGGTTGGAGAACCCCCATCAGTGTACGGATACATGCCAGCAAATCCTCTTTTGACAACGACAGGTGCAACAGGTGAGACCGGCAAGGATGCCATAGGAATGCTCGTACTGGTGCTCGGCGCCTCCGTCTTTCCCCTGGTGATGTGATCCTCCACATCTTTTGTGCGCCCAATTGGGATCTTTCCCCTTGGGAAGACAAGCATCTCCTGTTTGCTCTTCTTGCTGCTAACGAGCTCCGTGGCCAGAAGGTGCAGCAAAAAGTAAGCGGCCGAAAATACAAAAATGAGGCCCACGTTCCGCCAACGGTGGCTATCCGAGTAACCGAACGCATTGGTAATGTACGCGCTCCCATCAATAAAATTGGCACCCGCGACACCTCCTTGTGCGGCACACACACGGGTTTGTGGCATCGCTCCTGCATTTTCATAGCCTGGGCCAGACGGAACAAAGAGTTTGCAAGGGAATTTCCGTCCGTGACCGAATTCGTTGATCATGAGGGCCTCAAATCCATACGCCACGGGGCTGACCTTGGCGATCCACGCTGTGTAAGACTTGTAATACATCGGCGGAACCGCAAAACCCGTGTACAGCGACAGCGTGAGCAGGACTATTGTCGATGGGGCCATGGCTGCCGTGTGGCTCTTGGTGACAGAAGCGACCAGTCGGAAAAGCAAGCTCACGGCAAGAGTCATGGCGAACTGAACAAGGACGAAGAACAAAAAGGACCCGGCATCCGTGCGCAGGTTGCACATCCAGTAGAAGAGGGTATTGACAGTGATGGCGTTCAGCAGTTTGTAGGGTAAGCTCATGACCAAGTCCGCAATAGCCTCAGCCGAGGCGTGATACAGCGCATAGCGAACATGTTTCTCGACGATGTCGCGCTTAGCATACAAGGCCGCAACCTCAAGCACGCATCCAAAGGCGTTGACCAGCGCGGCGGTGAACATGAGGGTGCTGCGCGACTTCATGGACTCGGCAGTGTCTGGCAACCGGAAGAAAATGCTGGCCACGATGAGAGTCTGGAATAGGTTAATGACGAGCATCATCACCGTCATTTGTGGCGCCGCCTTGAGCAGCGCGAGGGCGCGCCAAAGGCACAGCATGACCTGCCGCGGGTATGAAACGGTGTAAGGTGACTTCCATCGCTGCAGCCCCGATTGATCGCTTTTCTTGCTCGCCAGGAAGTCGGCATAGTGGGTGCGTGAGCCGCTCAAAGAAAAGGATGCATCGTAGGCGTCTACTTCCTCGCTAACGTGGTGCCGGTGACTGCTCGTTCGCCACGCTTCAGCGAACTCGTCAGGGGTATGCGGAACCTTTGCCTCGTGCCCGGGCTTGACGATGCCTTCACGCTCAGCTGGGCTGGTCATGGAGGTCAGAAAGTCTGGCGTGGTCTGGTTCCGGGGACAAACGAAGCCCAGCCGCTGGAAGTATCGTTTGGCTTCTGTTGTCTTGCCAAAGTAGATCTGGCGTCCATCATAGAGGACCAGGACCTTGTCAAACAGCTCGTAGGCCATCTGTGGGGCCTGATAGATAGCCACTGCGCTCGCCATGCCCATGATGTCGCTCTGGATGCGCAGTGTTTTGCAAAGGTCGACAGTCGCGGCGCTGTCGAGCCCGCGAGTGCTGTTATCCCAGCACTGAATCGGCGCGAAGCTCAACGCCGCCTCTGCGATGCTCACGCGTTTGCGTTCGCCGCCCGACACGCCACGCACCGTGTCACCGTCAGTACCACCGACGGGTGTCTCCATCGTGTGCTGGATACCAAGCATAGCCATGGTCACGTCGCGTACTCTCCGTGCGTACTCATCAGCGGTGAGTCCCCCGGGCCGAGTCTTGGGCGCCCTCGCCCGCGCCGCAAAGAAGAGCGTGTCCGCTACCGATAGCGCCGGGAAATGAACATCCTCCTCGGCAGTGTAGATGGCGTCGCCCTTGAAATAGCGCTTCATCTCGTCGGCACTCACGCCGCGGTAGTTGAGGTGGGCGGTATCTGCAACTTGTGTACCTTGCGTATCTCCTGCAATTGTCCGCAAGAAGGTCGAACACCCGCTGCCCGGCGGACCCAACACACACAGCATCTCACCGTCGTTCAACACTCCTTCGAGATTATGTAGGATGCGCACTTGTTGGCGCTTCATGCGCAACAGACCACGCACAGCCGCCACGGCTGTGAGCCACCAGGCGTTGCCTACTGTTTGCTGGTATGCTGTGTCAGCCCCGTAGCCTGAGATGGTGAGCTTGCGGAATGCCACGCCCGCCTTGCGAACTTCGCAGCTGTCGGAACGGAAGCGGTAGAATGACTTGGCCCACTCTCGCGCGTCGAAGTTGGCGCCGAAGGGGTCGAGAGGCCCATCCTGCTTCGGGGCCTTCGAGGCGTCAAGGGAGCCTTCTTGGGTCGACGACGTCGTGACATCGCCACCTTGTTGATCAAGGAACTTTTTGGCGAGCTCGACAAGGTCTGTTATGGCCTTGTACTCATCCGCGGAGATGTGGACGGAGGGAGGTCGATTGTCGCTGGGAAGGCCGGGAAAGCTGACGAGAGAGTAGCGGGAGTGAGGCGGACGCGAAGATCGACCCGCCGGCCGCTCGTTCTCCGCCATATCATCGGCGGGGCGTGCAGTAGCCATGGTTCTGAACCACAACGAAATGCGGATGTGACCAGGTGTTGATACCGGCCGGTAAAATGATAGATAGATTTGGTCAAAGAACTGTCGATCGCTCTCCAAGATTATTAAGTTGCAAAGATTAAGATAGAGATTCAGGTGGAATGTGATGTCGACCTTCACAATGTGAAATGACACAAAGACGCAAGACGCAGCCACTTTTACCACATCTTGTTAGTGCTCATCAAGTGTGATCAAGTGCTGTAAACGTCTAGTGCAATTCAACATGAATCGCAATGAACTTGCAGATGTAATCTATATGGTAACAAGGCATGAATGTCGGCGAAGAGAATTCCCCTCAAGGCTCCCGCTCCGTTGCCCATCATCGGTGATCAGATGAAACTAACCCAGAAATGGTAAAAAAGGGAATTGGTTGAAGTCAAGGCGTCTTTAAGTTGACAAGACGTCAATGAATGCGAGTATGTCAATTGAAAGTCCGGCCCGTCTGTCAAAAGAACTCCCCGACACCCTAAAAGAGAAGAAAGAGAAAAACAAAAACAAAGTGTGGCCGCGTAAAACTTTCGGGTTCGTATCAACGCGTCGTAAAGTCTATTTGAATTTGCCCGGAGATTCCCGGAGGTTAGGTGGGAAGAAAAGAGGGTGTAGGGCGCTGAGAAAGACTGTCCTGACATGGGAATCTGTCGGGAGACCTGGGAATCTGTCGTCATGCAGCCTGATGAAGTAACCGGTCTACCGGATGCTCTTGAGGAACGCTAAGATGACAGCATAAACTCAATGGTGCGCTAAACCTATCGTGGTAAGAGATGGCGATTTACCTTATTTCAACATCCTTTTACCCACTTTATGCTACTTGAAAATCACAAGTAAAAACAATAACACTATCGAGGTGCCACAACGACCGGATCAGTTGAACGTCCCTGCGCAATAGAGAGCGCCTGGTCTGCGCTCAGGGGCCGGTGGATGTGCATGCAAGCACTTAGTGCTGCTGTCGTGCAGATTTTATCGTTCGTAGGTCGAACCAAGAAATCACACTTCCGGTAGTCAAAATTGTTTAATTCAAATCAAATAAGGTAGATCAATTCAATTGCTTCGCGGGACGTTCTTCGATGTTTACGTTGGCCATTTAGTGCCCCTGTTCAAATTGACGAGTGACTAACTTCACCCAAAGCGGATGCTTGTCCCAAATCCCATAACTGTTCTGATCCAACCATTTGAAGTCGGGATCAGCCAGCTCAAGATCGAAGTTGTACAGCAGGCTGGTTATGATGAGCCTCATCTCGGGATATGCAAGGCTGCGTGAAATGTGGTCAATAATCACGGTTCCTCACGCAGAGGGAGAAGAAACCCAAGAATAGACACGAGAATTTGACTTACTTTTTGCCAATACAATCTCTTGGGCCCGCGGAAAACACCTTGACGCAATCTTTCCGGTCATCAGTATACTTGGCGGGCCGGTCGTCGTCGCCTAACCACCGCTCCGGTACAAATTCCTCAGGATCAACAAAATTGTCTGGATGATGCGCAATGGCATACAGCGGAATGTCAACGCGTGTACCCGCCGGCACGTAGCGTTCGCAGACGACACGTCCCCCTTGGGGTACCATGCGCGGCATAGGTGTGGGTGCGGGTGGATAGAGACGCATGGCTTCCTCAATGCACGCGTTAAGATACGGCAGCTTTCGTAGATTGGTGAATGTCAGGTCCTCCTGTGGATGTTTGATGGCAGCATCGAGCTCAGCGCGCAGCGTGGCCATCTTGGTCGGGTGAGTGAGTAGCAGGTAGCTCAGAGCTGACGTAGCAGCCGTGGTAGTCTCGGTGCCACCGATCATGAACGTTGCAGCATTGGAATACATCTCGGCGCGGGTGATGCCTGGTCGCTTCTCGTCGCCGCTGCTTTGCATAATCATCGACCAGATGTCGCTGCCCGAGTCGTCGCCGCGGTCCAGGCGCTTATCAACGCGATCCATGGAGAAGCGATTGTGCCGGGCGCGGCGCTTACCACTGCTGCCCCAGATAGATCTGAGGAGCAGCGGGCCCAGAGGTGGGTGCCAACCCATCATTGCCATGCCGAGTGTGACCGTCTTGATGGTCGAGTACGTGTCGCGAACCCACTGGCGAGCAGACTGGTCGTTATCGAGCATGCCGAGAGGCTCGCCGTACATGAGATCGCCCATGATGTCAAAGGCCAGGTAGCTCAGCCAGGTCACGAGATCAACGCGGCCACGAGAAGACGCAGGCTCGGCATCCTCATCTGCTAGCTTGCCCATCAAGTTGTGGACATGGCCCTGGACGAGGCTCTCCTGCTTGAGCACGGCACGATCGGAAAAGGCATGCGAGAAAATCCGCCGCTGCCGCTGGTGGTTGGCATCGTCGGCACGTACGATGCCCTTCTCGGGCGCCGCCATGTCCGGACCCAGTCCGACAAAGTCCTTGGGTATGTCACCCCCACCTCCCGCCTTGGCATAGATGTCGTGCCAAGCTTCCGGGTGGGTGTAACTCAGCTCATTGGGGCCGATGCGGACAATGTGACCGTACCTTTTGTGCAGGAATAGTAGCCAGCTGTGGTTGGAGCCATTGCCGCGGTGCCAAAGTGAGTAAACGGTGGTTACGCGTCCGAGCAGAGGGCCTGGGTATCCCGCCAGGGGATGGAGGGTCAGGTAGTAGATGGTGCGCAGCACGAAAACTCCGAAGATGGCCAGACCGATGGTCCAAAGGAGCTTCGGGAGGTCCGGCAGGTTGGACATGTGAATGTTGAAAGGTATGCCAAGAATCATTTTGTCCGCGATGGTGGATCCTAGATCGAGGTGCTGGGTATGTTCTCACTCTTGGCTGCTGTTTGTTGCTGTTCCTCCACGTGTTAGTTATTCTCCGTAAGGTAAGACGAGTACGAGAGAAGAAGATGAAGAGAGTCAGGCGTCTCTGTTCAAGGTTGTGGACATGACAGTGGTAATCACAAGTTCGCCTGATGACGGCGGAATTATGACGCAAGCAAGGCGAAAGCGAAATGGAATAGGATTTCCCCGACATGAGTAAACTATGGCACGGGGAGGCTGCCGGAGTCCGACGCCGAAAGTGCCGTCATTCACAAGGCCGAGGAAGCCGACAGCTGTTCGGGCATTGGGGTGAGTGCTTTCGGCCTTCTTCCTTGGTTGACTAAGGGCCCTGGAAGCTTTCTCGCGCAACTTCCTGAACTGATACCTCTTCCCGTCTGCATGAAGTGGCTTGATTACTCTCAGTTGCGAGTGCCGGGCAGAACAAGTTATTAGTAGGTGCGCCGACTCCTTACGTCAAGACGGCATCTTGGTGGGTCTTTAGACCTGCCTCGACCTGTGCCTTGCGCAGGTCAAAGTTCGGAGAAAAGGCTTTTGCCAAGGGCCAAGGCGTAACGTGTCAGCGCTCGGACGACGTGTATCCAGCGGAACGATCGTGTTCGTTTTGTTTTTTCCTGCTTTTTTAACCTTTCGGATTACTACCAGGTCTCTGGAACCATGTGCGTTGATGACAGGGAATATCCATCGTGCACGAGCATGATCGCCGTGCACACCTAACCTGGCCATGAAGTAAATGGATGTTCGGACGGTGGCTGGCCGCCGGGGAACTACCGACCCAGATTTGCCAGGGTTAACCGGACAACGGCGTCATCTGTTTGTGCCGGTCCGATGGGGACATCATCTAATACAGAACATTTCCAAATTGGAACAAAAGTGCGAAAATGCCTATGAGGTTATTTTCCAGTTGGGATTACGTGGGACACAAAGTTCGACGCGCTGGAATGCGCATACTACACCGAGGAGTTGGGAAACAATGCCTTTCCTGCCGTGCCAGCGTCATACATATAGATGTAAACACATCGACCCTGCAGAGTCCATGAAGACCCGAAGCTGTCAGAACCAAGTCATTGGATACATGATCTTTACGAATAACGAAGCCAACTCATCCTATCATCCTCAGCTATCTGAAAGCGTTGCCACAGCCTGCCTATTTGTCTTGTTCTGATAAAATTAATTCCTACTTTGTTTCTTGGTAGCTCTGGTAGCTCCATTCACTGCCATGTCTGCCTTTCACTACCCGCCGTCGCCGCCTCTGCCTCCGACCCCACCCAGAACCCCTCCTTCTTTGAAGAGTCCACAAGAGGATGTGGACATGGACATGAGGTCGCCATCGCCTCTGCCCTCAAGGTCCCTCACTGTCCCCCAAACGTCAGCTGAAGGCGTCTTGACGCCACCAATTACTCCGGTGAAGACACAACATCCCATGAACACAACCTCCTCGACAATCATCAACTGCCCTATTTCAAAGGCCAGCTTCCTGCTTGCCCAGGCTTCTTTGGCGACTGAGCTATCTGGAGCCTCATCAATGACCGAGTTCAATATCCGAAGCCAAGGGTCACTCCCAGCCGGAACACGAACACTGCAGTTCGGCCCTGGCCTTGATGGATGTTTTAACCGCACCAGAGGGTTTCTGGGAGGTCGAGAATCAACTCAAAGCCGCACCGCTAGTAGCAGGGCCTCCTCCATACGCTCAGGTCAACGCCTGCCAGTGTCCCTGGAGCCATGGGAGGCGGTTCATGGAAATCTGCCCCTGCTACTCCGAGCGGGACGAGTGCGTGAAGCTGTCGACGCCCTGGGCAATCGTGCGGAAAGAGTCATAGATGCATGGGATGACTTGGAACCGCGTCATCTGGCTCGGGCGGCGCTAATACTGAGCGCGCTGGCCCACGCGTACATGTTTGGTGAGGAGCAAGGCAAGGGAAAGGATGGACAGTCTCTGGTCCCGCGCCATATCCTTGCTACGTGGGAGAGGGTTTGCGAACGATTGGGTAGAAACATGACTGGTCGGGTATGTACGAATCCATGTCCTCCAAACACACCACCCAAACAAAGAACCATAGCTGACTCTCCACGGCAGGTGCCCGCTGACGATGTTCTGAACAACGCTGTGGGCGACAACTGCTTCAGTCTGAAGAGTACCTACTTTGGCCTGCCCGAGGAGCGGCTCTCTTCGGGGCTCCAGGGCAGGATGGAGGTCATCTTTGCGCCCGCGCTATCGTCGATGGCCCTCGCGCAGAATAGCGTGCTAGCCAACCAGCCCGAACAAGTCGCGCGTTGTCTAGAGAGCGTGGCGGCACGTATCGTAAAGTGCGCCCACGTCTTCGACGCCATGACTCCACGCGACACTGCGAACTTTGACCCTGTCGTCTGGATAAAGACCTATCCCGCTATGGGTCGCGCGGTGACGTCCGGAGAGTTGGGAAACAGTGGCGTCGATGCACCGCTATTCCATGCGCTGGACGTCTTTATCGGTCGCCAACAGGTCAAGGGTGATTTGAGAGGGATGCAGAGCGACCGACGGGCTACGCTACCGACCAATATTCGCGCCTTCTTGGATGCCCTTGGGGATGACGCCGGAAGCGTCAGAGACTACGTCGCCGCTGCCCGTGCCCAGCTAGAACATGTTCCCTCCGAAGAGCAGGCGCAGTACAAACATCTCTCCGCGGCCTGGGATGGGCTTTTGCAATTGTACGTCTGGTTTCTTGAACGGCACCGCGTCAAGGCCGTTGGCATCACGGGCGTAACCCTGAATACGGGGCGACACTCGACCAGCAGCGGCGTCAAGAGCGGCGACCAAGACAAAGCCATGAAAGATGGAAAACCAAAGATGCGCCCCGAGGCCATGCTTAGCATGCAGATGAAGAAGGGCATGGTTTCACGACTGGGCGGTCGCCCCCTATGGCAGGATGCGCATGTGCAGTGGCACAGCGTCTATCGCGGAAGCGTGGCGGTGGCCGTGAAGTTGGATGCAACTTTGCCGCTCGAGCCAGGTGATCGAGTCCAAATCTGGCCGCCGAGAAAGAGAAAGACGCTGAACAGAGCATCCTCACACCATCGACGGTTGCGAGGCTCCCCTTGCCCGGAAGATCATGATACGTCGTCAGGCGAGAGTGATGATGATGGCGAGCCGAGGTTCTACTCCATCGCCCGTGTCTTCCCAAACGTGTCCGGTACAGCGATGGATTCTGTAGGAGGAGCAGGAGGTATGACCATCATTCTGACAGTCGCTCAACACTCGCCCGAGGGGCTGGTATCCTCGTTCCTTAGCAGCGCTGCGCCAGGCACACATCTGCGCCTTCGGCCTTGGCCTTCTCCCCGATTCCGCCAGCCCCGCGACCTAGCCGTGCCGCTGGTTCTTGTTGGTCAGGGTGTGGGCATCGGCCCCTTGGTTGGCTTTCTGCACGACCGCGCGACAAAGAAACAGCGCCTCGATGATACCCAAAACGAAAGTGCCGAGGAGGGAGAGCTGCTCCTCGTGGTGGCTGCCAAGACACTTCGCCACGTCCCCTGTTCACTCGACAGCCTGGAGGAACTTACCAGTACGCTGCCACTGACCATAGTCTTGGCTCTCAGCCAGGAGACTCATCTGAAGATCCGTGGCGGAATCTGGACAAAGCTCCCCCAAGGTGGCCGACGTGTGACGCGTCATTTGACAGACTATCGAGACTTTATCCAGCGGCTTGTGAAGGAGAAGAAAGGTCATGTCTTTGTCTGCGGTAGCTCTGACTTTGGGGTTACGGTGATGAACACTCTTGGGCTGGGTCAGTTGCCACAGCAGCAGCAGCAGCATCAAGAAGGCCCCCAACCACAACAGGCAAATGACGAACCCGACGATGGCAGCCCTGTTCACATACCCTCACCTCCCCCACATTGGAATCAGTTGCACCAAGACCTCTTCACCATGGTCAAAAAACCAAACCGCTCAACACCCTCCTGCTCACCCACCGCATGCCGTTCGGCCTCGTCAAATGGTCCCAAAGGTCCCATTATCAGCCTCTCAAAGCTTGCAGCCCATAACTCTGTCAAATCATGCTGGATCGCCATCGGCGGAACAGTATACGACATGACACCCTTCCTGGCATTTCATCCTGGCGGCCCGAAAACGCTTCTTGAGTCAGCAGGCACCATTGCAGACGAACGGTTTGCTGAAACCCATGGGGGCCCGCATGCCCAAGAAATTCGGGGCTATCTCGAGAGGCACGCAATCGGGCGTCTGCCTACAGCTACCACGGAACGTGGCAGGCAAATGACGACGGCAAAACTCATCAAAGCCCTAGTGAGAATGCAAAACGCGCTCACCAATAACACTGCTTTTGACGCAGGCCATGGATCAGTACCCACATACGCGTACGAGGATTCCTTGCTCGTATTCGCCGACGGCCTGGACGGCATAACATGCAGTTTATCGGACTTCGCCACTGATAAGAGTGCCTCGGATTTGAGAGAAGCCATTTCAAACACCCAGGCGTCACTCAGAAACGCTTTCAAGGCCCTGAAAGACGGGTCCAAGCGTTTTCTAATGGCTGCTGGCACGAAGGGTTGTTCTGCCTCATCCTCAACCCTGCTGGACGAGAGCGAGGCGTTGATCCAAAGGCTGCACAGAAAACCCATCGAGAAGTTACATGCGGCCATGAATGCTTGCAAGAAGGGTATCAGTGAGGCTGAGGTTGGAATGAAGGCCGACAGCAGCGCCAAGGTTTGCGATGCCTGTTATGACGAAAATGGTGATGCACTGAAGCGTGTTTTGGAGGGTTTCTGTATCAGCCTGACAAGCGTTGCCAAGGACTTGCTCACGTCACCGCGTTGGCCATCGATGTCGGCAGATCCGCCCAGCCTGAACAAGAGACCCCCTGCTGAGAGGAAGATCTCAGCGCAACGAAACTTGCGATGTCAAGCGTAACGTGTTCAATTTTGTGATATTTGAGTCACTAGACCTGCATATAGACTAGCATGCCTGCCCATAGCAATAGAGACATAGGTCTTGACCAACATTTGCTTTGCTGGAACCTCCGTGATGACTGACAACTTACCTCAACGCCTCAACGTAGGCCCCTGTCTCGCTGAACAATATTTAGCTGATGGATGTATCGCTCTTGCGCTATGTTCTCTGACATTGATACAAAACCTTGGAATATCTGTGAACTCGATCAACGTTCATGCAAAGTCTTTCGTCATTTGCTTTATTATTGCGTCAACACCCCACACTACTCGCGAAAGGTAGTCCCTGGATCCTTGTTGTCCGCCCACTAGCCTGTTGGTCTGATAGTTAAAGCTGCTGAACATGTGACATTGGATATAGATGTGCTTAGTACCTTAACTCACACAGCCTCTGGCTATTCACTATGATTTTTACCTGCTTAGAGCGACAGACCTCCTAACTCCGCGCCTCCTAATAACTAACACAGCTTTTAGTTATATGATCCCTAACAACCTCTTAAGTCTCTAACTACCTCTCCTAACCTTAGCTGCACTTATATATAAATATTAGATAGCGCGTTCTCTCCTTGCTCTTTATGTTTTATCTAATTATATTAATATATCTCTAAGTATTAAATAACTTTACTATCTTTAACTTTACTTAAGTAATAATACCTTTTAGAAGAAAGGTTATATTTAACTACCTATATAACCTTTAATTTACTACCTTTAGACCTTATCCTTATACTTATATAGGGGTGGCGCTAGTGCTAGCGTAGGGGCGGGGGGAAAGGGGGCGTACGCACAGCTCACCTAGGGGCCCCCCCCCTACCTACTACTTACCCTGCACCTAGCTAGCGCCTAGCACCTAGCACCTAGCACTAGCACCTAGCTCCCTAGCACTAGCACTTAGCACTAACACCTAGCTCCTTAGTACTAGTACCTAGCATTAGCACCTAGTATTAGCACTTAGCTCTTAGCACTTAGCACTAGTACTTAGCACTAATACCTAGCTCTTAGTACTTAGCACTTAGCATTAGCACCTAGCTCCTAATATATACTTAGCACTAATATTAGCAACTAGCACTAGCGCCTAGTATTAATACTAGCAACTAGCACTAGCGCTTAGTATTAATACTTAGTACTAATACTTAGTACTAATACTTATAGCTACCTTAGCCTTAAGACCTATAGCTAGCACTAATAAGTACTACTAGTATTAGAGTAGAGTAACTAAGTAGCTAGCAACTTAAATTATATATACCTACCTATTAGTACCTAGCGTAGTATTAGCACTAATACTAATACTTAGCCTTAGCACCTACTCCTAACTACTATTAGTATAAACTACTACTTATAACTACTAAACCTATTAGTACTAATACTAATAAGTATTAATAACTAATACTTAGTATTAATACTTAATCCTTAAGTAAGTAGGACTAATCTTTAGTATTTAAAGTAAATAAAGCTTATACTTTAGTAGAGTAAGTAATACTAGCTTAAAGAGGACTAGCTATTAGCTAATATATATTATACTAAAAGTAAAATTAGCTAGCTAGCTAGTCTTTAATGCTACCTATAGAAAAGATACTAATATTAATAACTAACGCTCTAATCTAAGTAGCTACCTCTAGCTCTTTATAAAAAGCTAGCTAAAAACTACTTAAGAGCTTAATAAAGCCCCCCCCCTTAAACCTCAAAAAAGAAGTAAAGTATAAGCTAAGCTAAAAGGGGGGGGAGGTAGGAAGTAGAGAAGCAGAACTAACTTATACTTATTAACACTTATATATTTCTCTATTAGCTTCTTCTTAAGCCTAAACGTCTATAGTATTCTTAATACCTATCTTAAGTAGCTTAAACGTTAGGATAGTACTTATTATATTTAGAATAAGTTACGCTATATCTTATAAAACCTTAAAAACCCTCTAAACTTATATAAAACCTATACTTCTACTACCCTTAAGCTAAATAATAAGTTTTAATACCTTTTATATATATACTCTCTAATAAATAAGTTGTTACAACCCATGAATAAGGATAATAGCTAGACAACCTACTTAGGCGTCAGATAACTAGGACAAGATATTTATACTATAGGACCATAAGAATAGCAGGGACTCACTCAGCACAGAAGAACTATAGTATAAGTCATATAACGATAAGATAAGAGATTAGATCTATATACTAAAAATATAGAGGCTATACTTAGTAAAGATAGATCCTATTAAAACTAGGAATAGTAGTACTATTTAGGACTTATATATAGGATAACTTAAGCTTAGCTTAAAGTTAGACTTCTATAGCTCTTTAATAATTAACTTAATATTTATCCTTAAGATACTTTTAGCTTACTTTTATTATAAATTACTTATTAAGCTTAAAACTAATTACTTTAATCTTTAAAAAAACTTAATCTACTATTAGCTTATAACTTATAACTTAAACTATAACTTAATATATTATTAGAACGTATTAATTCCTAATTTCTATTAGCAGACCTTATTATTAGATAGCTAACTATAACACTTTAATTACTCTTATTTAATAAGTTAACTATTAATATCTACTAAATAGTATAGATAAGATATCCTCTTATACTTCTACTAAATCTTCTACCTTAAGATCCTTATCTTCTTTATATAACTAGCCTTAAAGTTTAGCATAGAAACTTACTAATATAGAGGATTATAATATACTAAACCTTAAGTATAACTCTAATAAGGAAAGTTCTTTTACTAAAGAAAAATATAAATAACTCTAATATATTATTTAGAAATAAGAAGCTAAGACTAAGGAAATATAAATTTTTATTAATAAGAGTAAGTAAGCTATAAATAGCTTAAATAAATAACTCTAAAATACTAGAGAAGCTTATAAAAAACTAGAAAAAAGTATCTAAAGAGATACTAACCTTAAGAAAATCTAAGAACTTTAAAGAGAACTTAATACCCTTTAAGCTACTACTAGTATTATTACTACTCCTATTAGAGGATACTGCAACGGGGCAAGGGAGAAAACTCATCGATCGTGCTGGGCACTCCACTGAAAATGCCCAAACACTTATGCATCGACTTTCTAGACAACCACAAGGGATATGAGAGTGAATATACGAATGCAAGTCTGACCAGCTTGTGCCTCATCCATATTTTCCACTCTTTTTATGCCTTGGGCTGTGCAATATCGTAGGAGAAAATGGGCTGCTGAGAAGAAGTTCGGCGGTATTATCCCCACAGTATTCTGCCCCATCTTCGCTTCGAATAATCGAGGAGGCATAGTAGGGATCGAGAAGGAGGACGAAAGCAGGGCTGACCAAGCCCAAAAGAGCCCAAAAACACCCATCTTTATTCAATTTTCGAAAGGTAAGAATCAATGAATTTTTTCTATGGGCTGGGCTGAAGAGTCCCAAAGGCTCTTTTAGAGGGATGGTCACTGAAGTCATCGAGAAAAACGGAAAAAGTACAAAAACGAGTGTGTTTCTTGCTTGTCTGCTTGGTCTTCTTTTGTCGTAGGCTGACCAGGCCTCTGTCTATTTATACAAGCCTTTTCCTCCTGTGATAACGCCTAACGCCTACGAAAACGCCCATCTGATCCCTTGCCTTCAAGTCAAAATTGCCAAAAATTCCAAGTTCCCTGCCCCCTTCCACGCGTCCCCCAAGTCTTTCGCACGCCACAGAAAGAAAGACTTGATCAGCCTTACTTTGTGTATTTGAAGTTGCGCCTGGCCCTCAGGGCTCTTGAGCCGCTGGCTTCGCTTTGAGCCAAGTTCTCGGCTGTCTCTCGCTCCACGCGGGCAGCGTCCTTGTCTTCTTCCCACAGCTCTTTGGCGCGTCGCATGCTAGGTGGAAGGTATCCTTCTGGCATGGTCAGGGGTAGGTAAGGGTCCCAAGGCTTTGTCTTCCAGGCGACGTCTTCAATCGGGTCATCTTGCGCCAGAAGGAAGTCATCCAAGGTGTAGTCGCTTGGTCTGGTGGCGTTTTCGGGCAGGTCAAGCCTCAGCTCTCGTCTCTCGACCTTTGCCCGGCACATGCCCCTTCGAAGGTTTTCCATATCGACCCATTGATTTTGCTCCTTCCTGGTGCCCTCAATGGGGCAATCTCTCCTCCTGACATCATCTTGATAAGTTGAAGGGTCCGGGTCTCCATCTCTGATGAGGTCATCTGGGTTGTGGGTGTTTGAGGGGGCAATTGGGTCTTCTTCGGCGATTTGGATCGAATCCTGAGTAACCAAAGACCGATCAGGACGAGCCGGGCGTAGTCCCTCAACCCTTTCTTCAGCCTGGTTGGCAGATCTTCGACTTCTGCTGTTTCTGGCCATGGCATCCGCAGCGTTTGCCCATTCGTCGAAGGTCTGGTTGGGTTTGGGTCGAAGCCCCTTGATGTTGTTGCCTCCTCGCGGTCCAAACTCGTCAACAATAAGCCAGACCCAGTAGTCAAGAAGGAGTTCATGGTAGTTATCTCCTGCGATCTCCTTCTCAGCCGCATATTGCGACCAAGTCGTCTCCAAGCTGTAGTTTCCTTCGCGAAGCACACAACGAGCGAAATCGGCATTGTAGAGGCCACACTTCCAAAGGTCGTTCGACGATTCGAGTTGGAAGTGCGGGATGACGAAGGTAGCGTGATCAATGAGGTCTTGTGTCTCTGCCGGCGCCTTGTGGATTCTGTACCAGTTTCTGACGAGTTTCACCGTGTCTCGGAAAATGGCTTGGGAATGGCTCGGGATGTCGGAAGTAGATCTGAGGTCCCAAGCAGGGTCTGAATAGAGACACAAGCCACTTCTCTGGTTGACGATCATGATCGAAGACTGACCACCTGCCTCGTGAGTCCTGATAAAGACGATAAAGTCCCTTTCCTCCAAGTAGTCTTGTTCCTTCCCGCAAGCCCTTATATTGCCATCTCCAGTCCAGGGAGTGGGCACCACGTAGATCTTCGCACGTCCTTCCTCGTTGATGTCTCTGATGGCAAGTTCGCAAGCTGATTCGATGTGTTCAGCTTTGAGAGGGTCGCGTCTCTGAAGGAATCCCGAAAGGTTGTAGAGGTCAGGAAGGCATCTTTCCCAAGTCTCTTGACCCCACTTGTGCCACCAGTAATTGTTGCCATTCTTTCCGAATGCGTTGCCCCATCGCTTGATCAGTGTTACGTTCGTGGCATCTCTGCTTCTGCGCATCCATCTGGGCGCAGGGTGGTCTCCAGGAGTTCCAGGCTTTGGTGTGTTCAAGGCGTTCTGTGGATCGATTGAGGCTTTGATGGGCTCGATCGTATTGAATACGATGCCAGGAAGGCTGTTTTCGGGATGAACAGGAAAGATGTAACGGCTTTCTTCGATC
Source organism: Colletotrichum tropicale (assembly GCA_027406125.1). Lineage (NCBI taxonomy): Eukaryota > Fungi > Ascomycota > Sordariomycetes > Glomerellales > Glomerellaceae > Colletotrichum > Colletotrichum tropicale. The sequence goes on from JANVYH010000002.1 coordinate 7,112,878, forward strand.
ATTGTGTTGACTGCGCCAGGAACGTTCGGGTCCAGGTGGCGATCTGGGGCAGGAGGGTTTTCGGCTCCTGGAGATCCAGGCGCTTCTCTGACCCATTCAGTTTTTGCGTACTTGACTGACCGATCCTTGTGAAGGAAGTGGACGTAGGTCTGAAGGTCCTTACGAAGGTCTTCGATGTCGTTTACGTCCCAGATGCTCTTCTGGATCTTGTAGATGATGGGAGAGCGAGGGGGGCTCGAAAGAGGAGAGGAAGCGATAGACATCTTGATGTTTTTGGTCGCTGTGGAAGAGAAGTGGATGTGTGAATGGTTGTGAAGCGGGCTGAACAGTCTTGCGTTGTGATCTGTCCAGGTAGTAGCGACGAAATGTCTCGCGAAGAAGGAAGAGTTGAGAAAGTGAACTTGCGATGGGTGAGGGGGCGTTGTTTGTGATGCTGATGGTTTCTGCCAGGAGTTGGAAAGAGCAAGTGAGAAGGGAAAAGATTTGATTTTTGGGATGTACGAGTGATGGTCAGGCGTGGTTGAAGTGTTGTAGTTGAATGTGAAAGTGTCTGTTGAAGAAGGGTTGTTGTTGTGTGTGTGGATGTGTGAAGTTGTTTGGTGGAGGGTTGGTGGGTTGAAGTGCCTCCTTTTGTAGACGTCGTCAAGGTGAATTTTGGCGCTAGCAGTTGATGTTCCTTCCAAAAGTGTGATTTTCGAACGAGGAAGGAGCTGGTCAGGCCTGTAAAATGGTTTTCCGAGGGTGAGATTCGTGCGAGTGATCGAGGTAGTTGATAAGTTTTCGAAGGTGAGATTTGGGCTTTTGAAGAGGTAGTAGGCGCGGGGGAGAGGAAGGTGACATGTGTGATTCAGTGCCCAATGAGGGGTCGAATGCGGTTGCCAGGGGCTTGATCAGGCTTGCGATGGTGTTGTTTTTGAAGAAGGAGATTGATGCGGCTATGGAAGAGCTGAAGTTTTCCGAGATTCGTTTTGCGAGATGCTTGAAGCTGTAGGCCTCCTTTTGTAGATGGCGGCGCTTTGATCTGCGCGTTTGCTTCGCTCTTGCCTTCGATACTCGGTTGAATGCGTTCTTTTTGGACTGGTCAATCTTGGATTTGCAGTGAAAGGTCCTTTGAGTCGTTCTTTTTCGTCCCATCAATGGATTGCTGCAGTGAATGAGCCCTTTGGTCGTCGCGACTGCCGTTTTGGTGTTGACCACCCCTCCTTTCGGATACAAAAGGGCGCGTTTCTTCCGCCTAGCCAGATCTTTTCTTTCTCCCTCTCAACACATCAACTTTCACATTTCCTAGCCTGACCAAGCCCTTCACAACAACAGTCAGACCTTCCCAAGTCATACAACACTCACATCATGGACGTCGAAATCAACCCCGGTCACTCTCGTACCACTAGCCAGAATGCCTTGTACGAGCCCTTCCCCTTCTCTCCCATTCCCGCTGCCGCTATCAACAAGCCGGACAAGGATGGCAAGTTTCACTTGTATCGAACCATCACACCTGCCTCGGTCATGGTAACTCAATCCCAGCCCTGACCAAGTCAACTGCTAACTTGTCCGCAGGCCTCTCTTTCCCTCTCGTGGGCTCCAGTCAAGGGTCCTGTCGGCTCGATCTGGTACCGGCTCAGATTCGTAAACAAGCTCCACGTCGAAGATCGCGCCGAAGCTGTGGCGAAGCGGTTTTGGGAGTCGCTTCCGAAGTTTTCCACCACGTACGCAGCCCTGACCAAGAAGCAAGGAGCATTTCCTCACTGGCCGTTTTTCGCGCGCGAGGTCTATGTCGCCGAGGGTCATTCTGGTCCTTGGGGCCAGTTGTGCTGGAAGTTGGACAGGTCGGAGGCAGTCAAAGCTTTGTTGATCCACGCATACGGCGCTCGCAACCTTCATCCATGCGACGGGTGCTTCGAGCGATGGGCCAAGATGGCTTTTGAGGTTGCTGAGAGTGGATGGCCAGTCGGGGCAGCTCCGCCATTCTGGGAATGTGTTTCTCATCGAACCGAGTGGGAGGGAGCCTGTTCCAACTGCGTCTACCACGAGAAGGGCTCGTCATGCTCACACAGGGCTGACCACGACGAGGAGGAGACGGGATGGGTTGGATACATCAAAAAGGGCAATCCACGAAAGAAGATTCCTGACAGCGCGCCTCGTGCGGACGGTGGGGGCGTAAAGTCTTTTCTCGACAGCCAGTCGGATTTCCCCTTGGGCGAGGCGATCGAAGAGGATCGTGGAGCGTTTCTCGATCGCATGGATAAGTTGAGCAAGGAGTTCAAGTTCGACAGGGAGAGGGACTCTCTGCCCACTGGTATTCCAGTGATGACTCGGGTTGTGGTTGGATGGGTGAGTCACTCGAAGGTGGAGAAGGAGGCTTTGCGCGTGCGACAAGAACGTGGAGTGGTTTCTGGGGATGGCAGCTTTTGGTGAAGTGTTTGGACTGGCTTGGATTTGAATTTTTCGGGGGTGGTATTGGTTTCTTTTCGAGTTTTTCGGCATTTTTCGGTCTTTTTGGAGTTTGTTAGTTTTCATCATCACGCGTCCCCCCTTCTTTTGCAACAATACATATCGGGAGCAAAAGAAGCAATACAAACACATGGCCTAATACAAATCATAACGCAAGGGTGACCAAACACAGGTGAATGAAACGATGTTTTGCTTGCTAAAAATAGATAAAAATGAACGATTTTCATAGACTTAGCTGTCCTTTGGTTCCTCCATATCCCTGTACTGGCTGTCAAATTCTTTGTTCTTCACAGGGATGCCCACCACCATTTCATTCTTTTTCTGCCAGGCGTCAACTTCAGCTTGTAGTGTTTTGTTTTGTTCTTGTAATTGCTCAATTTGCGCTTTCATGGCGTCAAAATCGTCAGTCTCTGCTTCTTCCAGTGCGGACAACTCGTCAGGGTCTGGGATCTCTGCTGGGCTGGGTGCGTCGGGATCGGGTTGGTTTGCAGCAGGAAAGACCTTGTTGAGGGCTTGTTCGAGGTCTGGTCGGACTTCCATTTCAGAGATATCATCCAGGTGGCCGTCCTCATTTACCACGAATTTCTTCAAGCGGTCGCCAGCCACCGTCCGCTCGATCGGGATTCCAGCAAGGGTTTCGAGTAGATAGGATGAAGTTCGAGGGGATATTTGTCGAATGCGAAAGGGGCCCAACCAGCGTGCGCTGAGCTTGCCAGAAGAGCTTTTGTCAATGGACAGCCTTGCGTCATAGACGAGAACAATGTCTCCGACTCGTAGCTCCTTATGCCGCATCCTGTACTTGTTTCTTCTGTTGTAGTCCTCAGCGACTTGACGGCGCCGCTTCGCAACGTATTCGAGAGCCGTCTGTCGGTCGGAATCGAGTTGCTCAAAGGTCCGTATGCGCAAAAGGAGTTCGGTTTCGGCGTCTCTGACTTTTGACCAGTCTAGCACTCGCCAGGTGACGCTTTTGGTCTCGATTGGGGTGATTGGGTTGTAACCGTAGACAAGGTAAAAAGGAGAGTACCCTGTAGAGGATCTGACTGATGTTCGGTCGGCAAAAAGGGCCGTGTGAAGGACTGAAGTCCAGTTCTTTCTGCCGAAGTCTGACCAGGTCATAAGGGCATGAATGAGGGGCTGATGCCCTTTCTCGACAAGTCCATTGGCCTTCGAATTGTATGCTGAAATAACGAGGCGTCGTCCCCCATAGACTCGATTGAGCTTTTTGACGAACCCCTTGTTTTCCGGTCCTCCGTCAACCGTGAGAAGCCCATAGATCCCATGGCGGCAGATCACATCTTCCCAGATAAACTTGGCCATCATCCTTGAGTTGACGTTCTTAGGAAGTTGACGAGCCTCCACGTAACCAGTAAGCGCGTCGCGGGCTTCAGCCAAAGAGTAATTGCCAATCTTCTGGACATCAACATAAATATGTTGAAACGGGATTCCTGGGGGTGTAGAAAAGGTGTGAGGGTCTTCGAAACGCCTTGGTCGGGCTTGCGCACAGGGCAGACAGCCCTTAATCTCGTCGCTCGTCATTCGATACATGTTTTCCCAGGCATATCGCTCTCGAAGTCTGGCGTACGTCGCATCTCGGCCTCGGTGCCCTCCCTCAGTATGCGCATGCCAGATCAACTTCTTTTGTTCTTCCTCATCATCTACCACTCGTCTCGGCGTAGGGTTTGACTTTGTTCCTTTTTGGAAAAGAAAACCGTCTCGGAGCACGTACTTCGCTGCGCGCAACTTGAATTTCTTGAAGTTGATCCAGGAAACGGTTCTTGGGCGCGACAACGAAGCCAAGTACTCGGCGATTTGTCGCGAGCGTCGAGACCAAGCCTGTTCAGGGCTCAATAGATCATCTGCCCTGGGTCTAGGATCTTCTTCAGCCTCAAGTGCGTAGATGGAGTTATCGATCATTTCGTCCAGATCTTCTTCTTGCTCGGCTTCTCGGATGTCGGATTCCCCTGCTGGTTTGCGCGAAAGACCGTCTGCCGCCCCATTCTTCGTGCCGGGCACATGGCGAATATCGAAATCGAACATCTTGATCCAAGTAATCCATCGCGTCAGAACTGCCCCAGGCAAATCCGAAGCAGCGCCGCTAATTTGGTCCACAAGGACTTTTGCGTCGGTTTCGAGAGTGAATCGCACGCCGTACAGGTAGTTCCTGAGTCTCTTGAGAGCAAGCAAGACTGACCGAAGCTCAAGCTTTCCTGCGTCGTAGTTGAGAGCTGCGCCCGTCCAGATTCCACTTTCATACCTGGCAACGCATCTTTTGCCCTGATAATATTGCCCAAGTACAGCTCCCCACCCCTTGGTGCTCGCATCGGTAGATAGATAGATTTCGCCGGCTTCTTCTTCGTAATCGATGGGCCGAAGCAACGGAGGGCTGACCAGGCAAAGCTTGAGGGTTTCCATGGCCAGCTGCTGTTCTAGCCCCCACTCAAAAGGTACTCCTTTCCGAAGAAGTCTTACCAGTGGGGCAGAAATGGTTCCGCAATCCTTGATCCATGCTCGATAGAACCCGACGATGCCAAGAAGACTTTTGACTGCTGTAACATCGTCGCACTTCTCCCATTCAAGGATCTTGATGACCTTGTTCTGGTCAGGCTTGCGTCCCCCACTGCCCACCACGTAACCGAGGAGGTTGACAGCAGGCTGGCAAATCTGAGATTTCTCGGGAGAGATCGTGGCGCCAGCAAGCTCGAGGTTCCAAAGCACTGTATCCAGGTTCATGAAGTGCTCAAAGACGTACAAGCGTACCCCTGGAAGCTCAACCACGTGGTCATCGTTGTATGTTGTTCTGGGCCCCCTGACAGGGATGTCGTCAAGGAAGGGTCGGCAAACGCTTGGAATCAGGTCGTAGAGGATTCTCGTCACAACCCTCATGAACTGGGCAACTGAGTTAGTCGCCCCTTGAGGCAGGGTACACATTCTGAATAACCCCAAGGGTGTGGCAAACGTGGTCAGGTCTCGGCTTGACTCGTCAAGTGAAACTTGGTCGTATCCGGAAAATAAATCCAAAAGGCTCATGATCTCGCAGTCGGCGAAGTCTTCCGAGAATTCGTCAGCGCCTGGAGGAATGAAGGCATCTCTGATGCTGATCTTGTTGAGTTTCGTGCATGAGTTGATCAGCCTCATATTGCCGTCTTTCTTGGCAACAAGGAACCAGGAGTTCCTGTACGATCCGTGGGATTCTTCCAAAACTCCTCGAGCGACTCGTGATCTGAGCATATCGATGACCTTGCCCTGCAAGGCTTTCGGAATGGGAATTCCTTTCTCTTGCCAGGCAACGTGTGGGACAGTCCTGATCTTCTGTGGCGGGGCCACACGAGGGTCGACGCGGCCGCATTCTGTGAAATCCCATGCCAGTGCCCCTTCTCGATTCGTGAGGATATATTCAAGCATCTCAATCTCTCTTGGCAAAAGATGCGGCCATGCGACTTTGAGCTTCAAAAACCTCTCTGGGGTAAGGCGAGTCCCTCGGTCAAACTGCGCAAATCGTGGATGCACATAGGTGGCAAAGGGGGAGTCAGAAAGCTGATAATAGCCCTCTACTTCTCGAGTCAGGATCTTCTTCCAGTCTTTCTGACCATCAGGAACAGACCCATCTGAGGGTAGATTGTCAACCGGATGAACCTTCTTGTCTTTGCGTTTGTACATCGTGTAGACGCTGATGAAGCCTTGGTCAGGCTTGTGATCTTTCCTGATCGACTCAAAGAACGCCCAATCTTTCGGGACTTTGGGAAGATTCTGCTGGCTCTTGGTATTCCCAAGAAGGCAGGCTTGAATGGTTTCCATAACTGGGGTAACTGCTGCTTTGGCGATAGTTCCCAATACGTCGAGTGCAGCCAAAGGCGAGATCGGAGTGGAGCATTGGTCAGTCTTGGAAACAGCTTCTTCTTGTTCAAGAAGGTCGACTTCCTTCCTTTCTTGGGCAAGGAGGCGCTCCTTTTCGTAATCCATCGTAGCATTGACGTAGCAGGTTCGAACTTCGTCATACGTGTCGCCAAGGTCTTGGTCAGTCTTGGGTTGGCCTTTGGCGGCTTCAGAGGTGTTGTGGACGTCTTTCATGTAGTTTTCCCATTCGGGGAAATGGCGCTGAATCTGACGTAAAGAATCCGATCGCATGAGGCCAACTGGAATACTGATCTTTCGGAATTTACCGCTTCTGCAGTCTTTTGCCTTCATCACCGCAGTAACGAAGCGTTTTGAATACTTAAAGGTGAGCTCAGCAGAAACAGCAAACGGAAGTCCAAGGAGCAAGTCATGATTGACGGTTTCAGGGTCCACCACCATCATAGTTGTCATAATCTTGTAGTTGTTGATCCAAACGGGCACATGGCACGCCCCAATGAAGCGTAGCTTCGGGTCACCCTTGGCCATCGTTCTCATCGTCAGGGTAGTGGTGGAAATCGGAATATCATGGTCCAAGACGTATTGATAACTCACAAGACTGGATTCTGCGCCGGTGTCAATTACGCCCCACACAGGTGAGTGGTCATCAGGGCGCTCGCCGCCAACAGAGATTTTCAGAATGAGTTGTGGCGTAACAATCGTAGGAGCCATCCAGTTCACAGTCGTAGGGACAACGGCTTCAACCGAAAAGATCTTTGGACAGTCTTGGGTTTGAACGATTTCATTGTATTCGGAAACCCAGTCAGTCTGTTGGGCTCTTTCCTTCGAGGTTTTGGCGAAGTCGGTGAAGTCAGTGGGAACGGGCATGTGGACAACTCCTTCCAGATCGTCTGCGAAAGTGCGCATCCTTCCAACGAACTCTTCTCCATACTCCGGCCAAATTTCACAGACTTTTTCGACTGGTAGACTGACCGAACCATAGAGCTTATGTGAGATGAGTTTGTCGATAAGTTCCTTGTCTTTGACAGATTTTTGATTTTTGCTGTCAAGGAACGTGGCCGGCTGGAAGTCGCCTTTCGGAAGAGATGGTTTCAGGATGGGTTTCGGAGGAGGAATCTCGATAACTTCACCAGGCGTTGCTTCTCTTTCTGTCCCAGTGGTTCTTTCTGGTTCTGGAGTATTGGTAGGAGCAGGGGCCTGATCAGGAAGGCTCTCTTCCCCCATTTCAACATCTGAGTTTTCTTCTTGCCTTTCCTGGTTGAGAAGTGAATTCTTTTCTGCAACCGACTTTTCTGGCAAGTCTGAACGACTCTCAGAGTGAGATTGTGAGGAAGAGGGTCTTTTCAAGATGGTTGGAGTGTCTTCAATGTCTTGTATGGTGAAATGGACCTTCTTGGAAGGAGACTTCGGAGCTTTCTTCTCAACCTTTCCAGGATTCAGCGGCTTCAGCTTTTTCCATGGGAATGGGTCAGTCCCGTATGTTTTTGACCGAGTGATCGCAAGCCCAGATGCTGTGAAATCAGGCGAACCATCTTTGGTCAAACCATCGGGTTGTGCTGGGTCATATGGGCGAGAAGACTGGACTGAATCCTCATGTTCCTGTTCGCTGACGGCTGAAACTTGGAAAGCGGAGGCCTGACCAGATGCTTCATCATCTGATGCAACACTTCCTTCTTCCACAAACCCATAGGAAACTTTGATTGAGTCAAAGTCATCGCGATCCCGTGGGACTCCAACAAGCGTGGACCAAGGTCGGCCAATACTCTGCTCAAGAATCTCAGTGGCTTGGGCCTTTGTGGCCTTGCAGCCGTCTTGGTTCTTGAGGTGAGTAACAATGGCTTCTCGGTCAAGCTTGCCATCTTGTCGCGACGAGGCAACGATTATCCAAGGGATAAAAAACTCATTGTTTCGTGGTCCGTAAGAATAGCGTCTTCGGAAGTACCGGATCAAGCCACTTCTTTTGTCGGCCATCTTTTGAGGACAACGGCCCTCCTTGAAGTCATGATCTGTACAGCCTGCATACCAGCACTGACCACGCGGGCCGTAAGGGAAAGGCTCAGGATTTTCTTCGTCAACCTTGACAGAATAGACTGAAGCTGAATGGTGGTCTTCTGCGGCTGGGGAAGAATGAGCAATCCTTCCGGTGGAGATTTTCCAGTCGTCCATCATTTTTACCAAGTCAGAAAGTTGTTGGTTTGAAAGCTGACTCTGGAGGCTTTTGACGCCTTGGTCAGGCTTGGTTCTGCTTCCCTTGGCTTGTAGAGGGGGGGGAGCTTCCCCTCTTGGTGCTTTTGGGGGTAAAGAAAATGGGGTACGAGTGGGGGCAGCAATCCGGAGGGTTTGCCTCCAAGTGGCCTCAGAGCCGAGCCAGTTCATTAAGTTGACCTTGAACTCATCAAAGTCTCCTTTTTTGAATAACTCATGAATGCTGGTTCCCATGAGCAGGGCCGTCCCATCCAGGGCTGACCGATTGAATCTCGACGCAGTCACTCGGATGATTCGAGGGCTGGTCATGATATCAAGGTCACGTCTTGCAGCTTTGGTTCGGATATTGTCAATCTTTTGTAGAAACTGTATTGCTGCCTCATGGTCCAAATCGTCTATCATTGGAGTTGTAGAAACAATCTGATCGATTTGGTCATCCGGAAGTTCTTGGCAATCCTTATCCATAGCTCCGTAGCGCCAGACAAGGTATGTTTTCGCTTGTGACCAAGTTTTCTTGCTGAGTTTTGCTCGATTGTCGGCTTGGAAAGGTATGTCCATGTAGAAAACGATGCTCAACACTTTTGAAGCATCAGTTATCCCTGCTGCTTCTGCTGCAGCTTCGTAGCTTTCGAGAAAGTCCAAAATGTTGTTTCCAGTAAAGAACGGTGCCCCAGCTGTTCCGGGTCGTGGCATTTTGAACCCTTGGAGTCCTAAGCCATACGCTCTAGAGGCTCTTTGACGAGATTCAGCGGAGTCTGAACAGCCTTGCGTTGCCTTGTCTTTCGAAGAATCCTCTCCGGGCGTCACATTTGCGCCAGAGGCGCTGCCCTCAGAGGCCATTGCTTCAAAGACTTTGGCTTCCGCGATTGCTTCAGAACTTTGATCTGAATCTGGGATCAAGGGGGGTCTCTCTTGTTGAGGTTGGTGAAAGGAAGGACCCGCAAAAGGACTCGTTGAAGTATTGCCAGTGACTGGGTCAGCCTTATTATCTGTTGTTTCTGGTCCAAGTCGTTCATCTCGAGCTGGAGTCGAAGTCTTTGGAGCTCCAGAGTCTGGCGACGCCATTCTGAAGAAGATACAGGTAAATCAACAGAAGAAGGAGTAGAAGAAGGCCCTCCTGAAGAAGGCTGAGGTAAAAAGATTGTACAAGACTCAAGTAAAGCTGATAATTCATCAACAGAAGGAGCGATAGAAGGATTCTCACGATGTGGGTCTGGAAGGACGATAGAAGGTGAGGGAAGGGACGAAGAAGGAAAGGGACACTCTTGCTGTTGTTTCTGTCTTCGTCCTTCTCTCTCATCCGGAAGGCGTGTCCGTGTTCGTCGTCCCTCCTCTTTTCTGCCGTCCTGATAGTGAGGTCGTTTTATACCTTGGTTTTCTTTCTCTTCCCCTCTTGGGGGAAGTCCAGCTGTTGTCGGCGGCATCTTCTGTGGCTTCACCCCGCAATACTCCTCTTTCACAGGTCAGGCCTAGGATTCGATAAAGTCTGCGATAAAACTATGGTGTCGACCGAGGACCTTGATAGAAGTGCTTCACTCCGGCTGCTTATTCGCTGCCCAAGGATGTGGAGGAGGAGTAGTGGGATAGATGCGTGTGTCTTCCTTTCTACAGAGTTGGTGTGGAATCGTTCTTGGAAGGGAGAAACGCTCTCGGTCAGGCTTAGAAAACGTTCCCCTCTTCTGTTTGCGAAAAGTTGGTGTAGTCGTGATGTTTTTCCTTTTCGGCCTTTCGTGCCTTCGCGCTCGCGGCGACTTGTGATTTGAGAAAGCCGGATCTCAATGTTTCTGTGTGCGGGCGCGACTTCGATCCTAAGTTTTCAGGCTTTTTGGTGTTCCCCCTCACTGGTCAACGCATCATTGGAAACCTTCCAATGAGTTCAAGTGAGGGGAAGTTTCTTGGAACGGATCAATCGATCTCGTCCTTTTTAAGGTTCGCGAGAGGGGTAAAACGAATCCTGTCGCCCTCGCGACTTCGGCTTTAGAAGCGAGGGCGAAATAAGTTTGCCTCATCTCGGTCATTCTTAGGTTATCATCACAGTGGCTCACGATGAAGCAGCATGTGACGATTTCGAATGGGCAGATAGCAGGCCAACAAGGGGGTTTGACCAAGCTCATGTGGAACCCCGCCTACTCTCTTCTGCCTGACAGGACACTCTTCTTCTCAGGGTCTTTTGGACTCCCACGGGTTTGGTCAATCTTCGATTCCAAATGCCCGGGCCGTCGCTCTTCACCTCGAGAAAACAGAGGTCAAAAAAGGTGTTAGCTAAATTTTCTTCCAATATAGTGATATTCGAATTGCCTCTTCTTCTGAGCTTTTCCTGCCCTGGCTCAGCAGGGCAGTGCAGAATAGCTGCAAAGGAAATCCCCTACAGCGATCTGGCTTGCCCCCCCATGCTGGTCACCAATTTTGCAACGGGGCAAGGGAGAAAACTCATCGATCGTGCTGGGCACTCCACTGAAAATGCCCAAACACTTATGCATCGACTTTCTAGACAACCACAAGGGATATGAGAGTGAATATACGAATGCAAGTCTGACCAGCTTGTGCCTCATCCATATTTTCCACTCTTTTTATGCCTTGGGCTGTGCAATATCGTAGGAGAAAATGGGCTGCTGAGAAGAAGTTCGGCGGTATTATCCCCACAGTATTCTGCCCCATCTTCGCTTCGAATAATCGAGGAGGCATAGTAGGGATCGAGAAGGAGGACGAAAGCAGGGCTGACCAAGCCCAAAAGAGCCCAAAAACACCCATCTTTATTCAATTTTCGAAAGGTAAGAATCAATGAATTTTTTCTATGGGCTGGGCTGAAGAGTCCCAAAGGCTCTTTTAGAGGGATGGTCACTGAAGTCATCGAGAAAAACGGAAAAAGTACAAAAACGAGTGTGTTTCTTGCTTGTCTGCTTGGTCTTCTTTTGTCGTAGGCTGACCAGGCCTCTGTCTATTTATACAAGCCTTTTCCTCCTGTGATAACGCCTAACGCCTACGAAAACGCCCATCTGATCCCTTGCCTTCAAGTCAAAATTGCCAAAAATTCCAAGTTCCCTGCCCCCTTCCAATACTAGAAACTTAAGCTTAATACCTTAATTACCTATAATAACACCTCTAGATAACTTAAGCTATACTTAATTTAGATTAAAACCTACTATAATTTTTACTATAATAACTTTACTAATTAGATAGAAAAAGTTATTTATATAGCTACTTACTTTTATAAATAAGCCCTCAAATAGTTTAAACCTATCTAGAAAGAATTCCTTAAGTATAAAACTTTAGATAAATACTCTATAGAAATATATAACATTTATAATAGCTTCTAAGGATTTAAAGATACTTTATAATCCCTCTTCTAAAATCTAAATAAAAAATATTAAACTAAATATAACTTTATATAATTATAATAGACTAAGTTAGCTAAAGAATATATTACTACTTTTAGATAACTTAGTATTTAACTAAACCTTACTAAGGAAACTAAGATCTTTATATTCTACTAAGGACTTAAAGATAATATTAAAGATAAAATAGTTAAGCTAAATAAACCTAAAGATTTCTTCTAGTATATTAGTATAGCTATTAAGATTAATAATTAACTCTTTAAATAAAGAAAAAAAAAAGGTGAAAGATAATAAGGAGCTAACTCTAGATGTAAATACTAATAGTAACCTTAGCATAAGTTTAATAACTAGTAGAATAATAATAAACCTTATAATAACTAGAATAGTACCTAATAAAATACTACTTATAGATAGCATAGTAGACCTATAGATCTTAGTATAATAACTAAACCTAATAATAAAAAACCATAAAATCCTAAGTGCTATAACTATAATAAGTAAGAATATATTACTAAAAACTATAAATAACTAAAGAAATTTCCCTAGAAGCTAGTAGCTAAGTAACTTTAACAAGTTAACATAATCATAAAAGCCTTATATACATCCTAGTTATAGACTAAATACTATAATAATAACTACTAAATCTATCTTAAAAATAAAGAAATATTAGGATACTACTTAAAAGATAGTAACCTTAGATAATCTAAGTATAATATAATAAATACTTACCTTAAGACCTTAGGCATAATATATTAAAGTAATAATAAGATTACTAGAAAACTAATAAAATAACTTAATAAAATACTATAAGTTTAGTATTTTAAACTAATTAATGCTTTATCTACTATATAAGACTAAAAACTAGAAAATAATAATAAGTAGAAACTAATATAACTCTAACTAGCTAAACATACTTATCTAGAATAAATCTAAAAAGAACCTAATAACCCCCTATAAGAATAATAGCTAGAAGCTATGCTTTTATATATAGAATAATAAAAGTATATATATAGAAACCCTATTAGGATTAAATAGATTAACTAAGAAATAGCAGAATAAGTTAAAGAGGAATCTAAAGAAGAACTAAAATATTAATATAACCTCCTAATAGAATAATAACTCCTTAATATAACTAATAACTAAACCTTTAGAGAAAATAAAAGTTTACTTTATAACTTAGATAAACCTTATAATATTACTTAATAATATGCTTAAGTAGAAATTACTTATAGATTTACCTTTAGTATAGATAACTTTAGCTTTAAAGAGGAATCTAATAATTAAGAAGGTGAAATTAAGTAACTTTTAAAGTACTAAGAAATTAATATACCTTAAGATGAATAATAGTACTATTTCTATAGCATTTTAGTAGACTAATAAGATTAAGACTATACCTCCTAGCTATATATAAAAGATTATCCTACTCTATAAAGTAATTATTAATAATACTAAACCCTCTTTTAGCTTTAATATTTCTATAATAAATATAAGGAATATATAGGAGATAAGTATAACTACTAATTCTACTTTAGAAGACTTAATAATAAACCTATTAAGAGTATTTATATTATATATATTATAATTAGATAAACTATAATAACTTTTAATAGAAGGATTATTACCTTTTAGCTAAACCTATAGTTTCCTATAAAATATTAATATAATAATAATATAAAATAAGATAAATACTAGCATGATAAATACTAAATCTACTATTAAAATAAGGCTTATACCTAGAGAATTATAAAAAATAGACTAAAACCCCCTTAAGTTAGAATCTATAAGAATAGCTTCACTAAAGTAGTATAAGAAGGAAAATAAATTACCTACCTAAGATAACTAGAGTAGTTAAAAAACTAGACTTACCTACTAATAATAGATTATAATAGGTAATAAAGAAAAGATCTATCTACTAGATATTATAAGGATATAAGAATAATATAAAACTTAAAGTTATAATTAATAAATAAATAATACTTACGCTAATTAATAGTAGAGCTAAGGTAAATTTCATCACCTCTTAAGCTATTAATAAGCTAGAAGTATAATAAGGAAGAAAAGAATAACTATACCCCCTATATATAGTAGAAGGAGAAGAATTTAAGTATAAAAGAGGTATTATTTATAATAAAACTATACCCCTTAAGATAAGTTATCTAGATTAGAAAGAAAGAATCTAATTTAATATTACTAATATAGGAATATATAATATAATACTAAGATTACTTTAGCTATAAATAAATAACCTATAGATAGATTAGAGTAAAAGCTAACTTTATTAAGACTATAATAGTTTAATCCCTAAGTAGTACTATAAAGAGTAAGCCTTAAATAAGCTAATACTATAAAAAATAATAAAATAATATATTTACTACCTTAAGGTGAAAGAAGTTATATTATAACTATTAATAATAAAAGATCTAGAACGAAAAAATAATCTACTTCTATCTATCCTAGAAGAATATAAAGTTTATAAGAAACTCTTTGTAGTTAAGTTAGAAACTAGACTACCTATATATACTAGTTTTAACTATAAAATCCCCCTTAAAGAAGAGAAAGAACTATAATTTAATAAAATCTATAGCCTTAACTTAATAGAAATAGAAGCTCTAGATAAATACCTTAAAGAAAATCTTAAGAAGGGATATATTAGACCTTTAATATTACTAGTAGGAAGCCTAATCCTATTTATACTAAAAAAGAATAAGAAGTTATAACTATATATTAATTATTATATACTTAATAAAATAATAGTTAAGAATTACTACTTATTACTACTTATTAATAAAATAAAGAGACTTTTCTATAAAGCTAACTAGTTTATAACCTTTAACCTTAAAAGTACTTATAACTTAATTAGAATAAAGCAAAGAGAAGAATAAAAGACTACTTTTAGGATATATAAAGGATACTTTAAATACCTTATTATACTTTTTAGTTTTACTAATGCTCCTATAATATTCTAGAATATAATTAATTTAGTCCTATATAAATATATTAATATTTATATAGTTATCTACCTAAATAATATTTTTATATTCTTATTAATACTTAAGTAATATAAAGAAGATATTTACTATATCTTATAAACCTTTTAAGAAGCTAAGCTTCTTATTAAACCTAAGAAGAGCGAATTCTACACCTAAAAGGTAGAATACCTCAGATTTACTATTACCTCTAGAGAAGTTTAAATATTAGAAAATAAAATTAAAACTATTAAAGAATAGCTAATACCTAAGAACCTTAAGGAAGTCTAAAGATTCCTAGGTTTTATTAACTTCTACTAAAAGTTTATTAAAAACTATAGTAAGATTAATATAGCCCTCACTAACCTTAGCTATAAAGATACCCTATTTATATAAGAAGAACTATAATAAATAGCTTTCTAAAAAATTAAGGACCTTATTAGTAATAAATTAGTCTTAATAATACTAGACCTTACTAAGTAGTTTAAAATAGAACTAAACTCCTTAGACTATACCCTTAGAGCATAACTATTATAATAAGACTTAAAAAGAAAGTAGAAGGGGGCAGGGAACTTAGAATTTTTAGCAATTTTGACTTGAAGGCAAGGAATTAGATAGGCGTTTTCATAGGCGTTAAGCGTTATCATAGGAGGAAAAGGCTTATATAAGTAAATAGAGGCTTAGTTAGCCTACGACGAAAGAAGACTAAGTAGATAAGCAAGAAATACACTTATTTTTATACTTTTTCTGTTTTTTCTCAATAACTTTAGTAACTATCCCTCTAAAAGAGCCTTTAGAACTCTTTAGCCTAATTTATAGAAAAAATTCATTAATTCTTACTTTTTAAAAATTAAATAAAGATAGGTGTTTTTAGGCTCTTTTAGGCTTAGTTAGCCCTATTTTTATCTTCTTTCTCAATCCCTACTATACTTCCTTAATTATTTAAAGTAAAGATAGGGTAAAATACTATAGGGATAATACTGCTAAACTTCTTCTTAGTAGCCTATTTTCTCTTATGATATTACATAACCTAAAGCATAAAAAGAGTAGAAAATATAGATAAGGTATAAGCTAGTTAGGCTTATATTTATATATTTACTCTTATATCCCTTATAGTTATCTAGAAAATTAATATATAAGTATTTAGGTATTTTTAGGAGGTTTTCGCTTAAAGTAGAGTGCCTAGCATAATTAATAAGTTTTCTCTCTTACCTTATTATAAAATTAGTAACTAGTATAGGGGGGTAAGTTAGATTGCTATAGGGGATTTCTTTTATAGTTATTCTATACTACTTTACTAAGCTAAAGTAAGAAAAGCTTAGAAAAAGAAGTAATTTAAATATTATTATATTAGAAGAAAATTTAGCTAATACCTTTTTTAACCTCTATTTTCTTAAGGTAAAGAGTAATAGCTTAGGTATTTAGAATTAAAGATTAACTAAACCTATAAGAGTCTAAAAGACCCTAAGAAGAAGAGTATCCTATTAAGTAGAAGAGAGTAAATAGGGTTTTATATAAGCTTAGTTAAACCCTCTTATTAGCTTGCTATCTACCTATTTAAAATCATTATATGCTACTTTATTATAAGCTATTATAATAATAACTTAAGAATAACTAAGATAAAGTAAACCTATTTCGCCCTTACTTTTAAAGCTAAAGTTATAAGGGCAGCAGGATTTATTTTACCCTTCTTATAAACCTTAAAAAGGATAAGATTAATTAATCTATTCTAAGAAACTTCCCCTCACTTAAACTTATTAGAAGGTTTCTAATAATATATTAACTAGTAAGGGGGAATACTAAAAAGCCTAAAAACTTAGGATTAAAATTACGCCTACATATAGAAATATTAAGATCTAGCTTTCTTAAATTATAAGTCACTACAAATACAAAGGTATAAAAGGCTGAAAAGGAAAAATATTATAATTATACTAACTTTTTGCAAATAGAAGAGGGGAATGTTTTCTAAGCCTAACTAAGAGCGTTTCTCCCTTCTAAGAATAATTCTATACTAACTTTATAGAAAGGAAGACATATATATCTATCCTACTACTCCTCTTCTATATCTTTAGGTAGCAAATAAGCAGCTAGAGTGAAGTACTTCTATTAAGGTCCTTAGTTAATATTATAGTTTTATTGCAGATTTTATTAAATCCTAAGCCTAACTTATAAAAGAGGAGTATTATAGGGTGAAGCTATAGAAGATGCTACTAATAATAGCTAGACTTCCCTTACAAAGGGAAGGGAAAGAAAACTAAAGTATAAAACAACCTTACTATTAGGATAATAGAAAAGAGGAGGGATAACAAATATAGATACACCTTTTAGATAAGAGAGAAGGATAAAGATAGAAATAATAGTAAGAGTATCCTTTTCCTTCTTTATCCCTTCCCTTACCTTTTATTATCCTTCTAGACCTATATTATAAGAATCCTTCTATCGCTCTTTCTATTAATGAATTATTAGTTTTACTTAAGTTTTATATAATCTTTTTACCTTAGCTTTCTTTAGGAGAGCCTTCTTTTACTCTTTCTTCTATTGATTTACTTATATCTTCTTTAGAATAGTATTACTAAACTCTAAAGCTCTAAAGACTTTAACTTTAGCTTGAGATGAACGACTTAAACTAGAAATAATAGATAATAAGGCTAACCTAGTTATTAGTAATACTTTAATAAGTCTTTTTATAGGTCTTTCTTTTTACTAACCTTAATAAGAGAGACCCTTCTTAATCCTAGATTTAAATTAAAGTTTTAAAGCAATTACAGAAGCTAAAGTCTTTAAAGCAATAGCCTCTAAGGGTAGCACCTCTAGTATAAATATAACGCCTAGAGAGGATTCTTTAAAAGATAAGGTAACATAAGGCTGTTTAGACTCTACTAAATCTTATTAAAGAGCCTCTAGAGTGTATAGCTTAAGACTCTAAGAGTTCAAAATGCTATAACTTAGAACAGCTGAGGTATTATTCTTTACTAGAAATAATATTTTAGACTTTCTTAAAAGCTATGAAGCTGTAGTAAAAGTAGTAGGGATAACTAATGCTTCAAAAGTATTAAGTATTGTTTTCTATATAGATATACCTTTCTAAGCTAATAATTAAGTAAAACTTAGTAAGAAAACTTAGTTATAAGCGAAAACATACCTTATCTAGCGCTATAGAGCTATAGATAAGGATTGCTAAGAACTTCTAGATAACTAAATTAATTAGATTATTTCTATAACTCTAATAATAGATAATTTAGACTATAAGGTAGTAATATAGTTTCTATAAAAGATTGATAATATCTGAATTAAAGCTATAAGATATAACCTTAATATTATAACTAGCCCTCAAATTATCTAAGTAACTACGTTAAGATTTAATTAGTTAGCCCTAGATAGGACAGCCTTACTTATAGGAACTAGCATTCATAAGTTATTTAAAAAAGGAGACTTTAATAAGTTTAAGGTTAACTTAATGAACTAGCTTAGCTTTAAGGCTACTTAGAGGCAAACCTTCTAGATTGCTACCCCTACTTATACCTTATTTTCTTTACCCCTAAAAGCACTAAGAGGGGAAGCTCCTCTCCTTCTATAAGCTAAGGGAAGCAGAACTAAGCCTGATTAAAGTATTAAAAGCTTCTAGAGTTAGCTTTTAAACTAGTAACTCTCTAACTTAGTAAAAATAATAGACGACTAGAAAATCTCTACTAGAAGGATTGCTTATTCTTCCCTAGCTATAGAAGACTACTATTTAGCTTCAGTCTATTTTATTAAGGTTAATAAAGAAAATCCTAAGCTTTTCCCTTATAGCCTACATAGTTAGTGCTAGTATGCAGGCTGTATAGATCATAACTTTAAGGAAGGCTGTTATCCTCAAAAGATAGCCAACAAAAGAAGTAGCTTAATCTAGTACTTCTGAAGATGCTATTCTTATAGACTATAAAATAATGAGTTTTTTATCCCTTAGATAATTATTGCCTTATTATAATAAAATAGCAAGCTTAACTAAGAAGCTATTATTACTTACCTTAAGAACTAAGATAGCTATAAGGCTATAAAGGCTTAAGCTACTAAGATTCTTAAGCAGAGTATTAGCTAATCTTAGTCTATACTTATTGGAGTCTTATAGGATTGCAATAACTTTAACTTAATTAAAGTTTCTTATAGGTTTATAGAAGAAGGAAGTATTATATTAGATGATAAAGCATCTAGTTAAGCCTCTGCTTTCTAAGTTTCAGCTATTAGTAAATAGGAATATAAGGATTTAGTCTAGTCTTCTCGCCTATATAACCTAATATAACCTAATAGTTTAACTAAAGATAGTTCGCCTGATTTCATAGCATCTAGGCTTGTGATTATTTAGTTAAAAATATATAGGACTAACCTATTCCTATAGAAAAAGCTAAAGCTGCTGAATCCTAGAAAGGTTGAGAAGAAAGCTCTAAAGTCTCTTTTTAAGAAGGTCTATTTTACTATATAAGATATTAAAGATACTCTAACTATCTTAAAAAGACCTTCTTCCTTATAATCTCACTCTAAGAGTTATTTAGACTTACTAGAAAAGATAGTTACAGAAAAGAATTTACTTCTTAACTAGGAAAAGTAAGAAGAAAACTTAGATGTTGAAATAGGGGAAGAGAGCTTTCCTAATTAAGCTTCTACTCTTATTAATACTCTAGAACTAGAAAGAACTACTAAGATAGAAAGAGAAGTAATGCTTAGTGAAGTTATTAAGATTCCTCTTCTAAAACTTATCCTAAAACTATCTCTTCTAAAAGGTGACTTCTAGCTAGCTATATTCCTTAATAATAAAAATTAGAAATCTATTAAAGATAAGGAACTTATTGATAAACTTATCTTATATAAGCTTTATAGCTTAGTTAGTCTATTAGTTAAAAAGGTTTATGAGATTTAGCTAGAGTATAGAGAAGAGTTTATTAGAAGGATGTATATTTTTATAGATAATCTAAAAGGAGTTATCTATATACCTATTCCTATTAACTTCACTAACTTTGCTAAAACCTTAAAGGAAAGAGCCTAATAGACTAACTAAGTTTCTAAATATAATGAAATTATTTAAACCTAAGACTATCTAAAGATCTTTTTAGTTAAAGCTATTATTCTTATAATTATGAACTAGATAGCTCTTATGATTATTATGCTATAACTTATTCTGAAAATCTCTATTAGTAGCGAGCACCCTAATAACTACTCACCTATATAAGGTGTGATTAATATTAGCGTAAAATTTAGTTTTATAAGTTACTAATACGTCTTAAACTATAATATTCTAATTTCTATTACTACCTTAATAATAAGAATAATAGCTAAAGGTAACCTAAAGCTATACTTTATTAAAGCGTGCTATATACTTATTTAGATTAATAACTATAAGATTATAATAATTATAATAGTAGTAGACCCTAAAACTATTAATTATAACTTACTCTTTAGACTTCTATTTGCTATTTCTACTAAGCTTACCTTTAAGTATTTAAAACGCTTTATTACTACAGTAATAAAAGCAAAAGACTATAGAAGCAGTAAAATCTAAAAAATTAGTATTCTAGTTAGCCTTATGCAATTAGATTCTTTACGTTAGATTTAGCGCTATTTCCCTAAATAAGAAAACTATATAAAAGACATCTATAATACCTCTAAAGCTGCTAAAAGCTAACTTAAAACTAACTAAGACCTTAGCAATATATATAATAAAGTTCAAACCTACTATATTAATATTATAATAGATTACAAAAAGGAGCGCCTCCTTACTTAAGAAAGGAAGGAAGTTAACTTTTTTAAATAAGAAGAAGCTATTTCTAAGACTAACTAATACTCTACTCTAATCTTACCTTTAGCTGCACTTAACATATTAGGAACTATCGCTAAAGCAGTAGTTACCCTAATTATAGAAACTATTTAAGCCTACCTTCTTAAGAATACTAAAAGCTAATAGAATCTTCCTAAAGTCCTAAAAAATTAAGCGTTCTTTAAGTTAATTAAGAAAGATCATAAGCCTAACTAAGGCTTCATTAGCGTCTATATAATATATAAACATAAAGATAAGAAGGTTTATCTAGTTAACAATCTACCCTTAGATAGGTTTATTCTTAATAGTTAGAAAGACTAGAAGAAGATCCTAATTTAAGAAGTAAAAAGCTATTATTAGCTTTCTAACTCCCCCTTTACTACCTATATATATCTATAATTTACATAGTTTAACTAAGGGACTTACCTTACCTTAAAGAGGTTTTTAAAGCTTAAAGTTACATAGCTATATCTTTTGCTAAGAGAGATTAAGATACTTAAATATATCCTTATGAATTAAGAAAGGGTATTAGTATAAGATTTCATAGAATGCAGCTACGTTAACCTTTATATAGCTTTACTATAGAAGATTAGGACTATCCTATATATTACTTAGCAAGAGAAAGGAATTCCTATTCTAAAAGCCTTATAAGGTAAGGTTATTAATATGCTTAGATTATAAGTTGCTTAAGGAGTTTTAGAAGAATCCTATAGATTATATAGGAACTCCTAGTTCCTTATTGCTAAGAAAGACAGCAATATGAGGCTAATTAACTTATATATAAAACTTAATAAGATTAGCATTAGAGATGCTTTTATTTCTCTAGGCGCTAATAAATTCTTAGAAGACTTTACTAACTATAAGATTATAAGCCTTTTAGATTTATTTTCTAGATATAACTAAGTTTTACTTAACGAGTTAAGCTAAGACCTAACTATATTTACTACACCCTTAAGGTTATTTAGAATATATACTCTACCTTAAAGGGCGACTAATTTAGTTGCTTAGTTTATAAGGGTTATAATAAGAATCCTCTACAACCTAATTTTAAGTGTTTACTAACCCTTCCTTAATAATATCCCTATTAGGAAGCTTAGAATAATATATAATAATAACTATATAGTTAAGCTTCTAGGGGTATACTTATATATCTTTAAGTACTTTATAAACCTAAATATAGTGCTTTAGAACCTTAAGCTTGCTAGCGCTATGATCTCTCCTGAGAAATCTCAGATTTACTAGCCTGCTGTTAACCTCCTCAGTTATATAGTAGGTAGTAAGGGATATAAGCCTAACTAAAACAAGGTTATTAAGATCTTTAAATAGGAGAAGTGCAATAATATTATAGTAGTTAAAAGTCTTCTTAATATTATTAGGTTCTATTAAGTATAGATTAAGGATTGTAGAACTATTTCTACCCTATTAGTAAGACTTCTTTAGAAAGGAGTACCTTTTAAGTAGGAGCTAGAATAGTAGTTAGCTATAGAAACCCTTAAGCTTTACTTAGTTAGCTTTTTATTACTTTAACCTATTAATTATGAAGAAGAAGCTAGCAAAATCTATCTATCTACTAATATAAGCACTAAAAGGTAGGAAGCTATACTTAGATAATATTATTAGGGTAAAAGATATATTATTAGGTATAAAAGTAGAATCTAGATAGGCGTAGCTCTTAACTATAACGTAGGAAAGCTTAAGCTTTAGTTAGTCTTACTTGCTCTTAAGAGACTTAAGAACTACTTATATAGCGTGCAATTTACTCTTAAAACTAACGTAAAAGTCCTTATAGACTAAATTAGTAGCATTACTTTAGATTTACTTAGGGTAGTTCTAATGTAATAGATTACTTAGATTAAGATGTTTGATTTTGATATTTGCTATATACCTAGTATGAAGAATAGGGTAGTAGATAGTCTTTTGCGTAAACTAGTAGAGGAATCTAATATCTAAGAAGCTAAGCAAGAAGAAGATCTAGATGAAATAATTAATAACTCTATCTATATACTTAAGGCTAAAGAAGATCTTAAACCTAGGGTAGATAATCTATTAAGCTCTAAATAGGCTTAGTCTTAATGCTTATGATAAATTGCTAAGTATTTAGCTTTATTGTTATGCTTAAGAACTATTTCTTAGATTAACTTTAAGAAATTTAAGTTGCGCGTAGCGAAGTATATGCTTTAAGATAGTTTTCTTTTCTAAAAAGGAATAAAGTTAAACTTTATGCTGAGATGAGTAGTAGATAATGAGGAAGAACAAAAGAAGTTGATTTAGTATATATATACTAAGGGAGGGTATTAAGGCTGAGATGCGATATATACTAGACTTTGAGAGCGATATGCCTAGGAAAATATATATTAAATAATAAGTGATGAGATTAAGGGCTGTCTACTTTATGCGTAAGCCTAACTAAGGCGTTTTAAAGACCTTTACACCTTTTCTATACCCCTAGGAATCCTATTTTAATATATTTATGTTAATATCTAGAAGATTAGTAATTATTTTTTAGCTAAAGCCTGTAATATGCTTATTAGTTATATAGAGGCTTATTAACTTCTTAAGAATATTAACTTAAGGATAATAGCTAAGTTTATCTAAGAAGATATAATCTATTGCTATAAGATCTATAGGCTTCTTATAGTTAATAGAGGACTAGAAAATAAGGGGTTTATTAAAAAGCTTAATTAAGTCTATAGGGGATAACGCCTTATTATTTCAGCATATAATTTAAAGGCTAATAGACTTATTGAAAAAAGGTATTAGCCTTTTATTTATGCTTTTATGACCTAGTTAGACTTTAGTAGAAAGAACTAGACTTTAGTCTTTTATATAGCTTTTTTTGCTAACTAAATATTAGTTAGATCTTCTATAGGGTACTCTCCTTTTTACTTTATCTATAGTTATAACCTAATTACCTTAATTAAGACTAAAAGTATTACTTAGTAAGTATTAAACTAGTTAAAAGTTAGAGATACTGAAACTAAACTCTTTTTATGTATATAAACCTTTAAGCAACTTAATTCTAACTAATAGATAGCTTTTAAATATATTATAAAGTAGCATTATTAAGTTGCTAAAGACTATAATAGAAGAAATAAGTATAAGATATAGCATAAGGAGCTATAAGTTAGAGATATTATTTTTATTTATGATGTAAGGCTGTCTATTAATAAAAGCTCTTTTAGTAAGCTTAACGTATGCTAGTTAAGCCTCTTTTGCATTTAATAAATATCCTCTTAAACTTTATCCTATTTACTTAAAACCCTTGCTAGAATTCTAATTAAGTAGATAGTAGCTAGCAACTACTTAAAGAAATTTGTAGTAAATAAGGATAGCTACCTAGATAATATCTCTAAAATAGAAGTCTAATTAGACCTCAAATAAGCCCTTAATAAGGTCTTTCCTACTGCAAACCAACTTAATCCTAACGCACCTAGCCTAGTAGAGATCTTAGACCTTAATGAGTTATCTATATTAGAAGAAGTAGAGACTAATAATTTTAATGCTATAAAAGCATAAATTAAGTAATTATAAGAATAAAATAAAACACTATAAGCTGAAGTTAACGCTTAGTAGAAAAAGAATAAAATAGTAGTAGGTATCCTTATAAAGAATAAAGAATTTAATAGCTAGTATAAAGATATAGAGGAACTAAAGGATAGCTAAGTCTATGAAAATTATTTATTTTTATCTATTTTTAGTAAGCAAAATATCGTTTTATTTACTTATGTTTAGTTACTTTTGCGTTATGATTTATATTAGGCTATATGCTTATATTGCTTCTTTTGCTTCTAATATATATTATTGCAAAAGAAGGGGGGATATGTGATAATAAAAACTAATAAACTCTAAAAAGACTAAAAAATGCTAAAAAACTTAAAAAGAAACTAATATTACCCCTAAAAAATTTAAATCTAAGCTAATCTAAATACTTCACTAAAAGCTGCTATCCCTAGAAACTACTCTACGTTCTTATTATATGCGTAAAGCCTCTTTTTCTACCTTTAAGTGACTTATTTATCTAACTATAACTTAAGTTATTACTAGAATATTAGTAGGTAGAAAGTCCCTCTCTTTATTAAACTTAAACTCTTTGTTTAACTTATCTATATAATTAAGAAACATTCTATAATCCTCTTTAATTGCTTTGCTTAAGGGGAAATCTAACTAGCTATTGAGAAAAAACTTTATGCCCCTATTATCTATATGAGGTATGCTATTAGGAATCTTCTTTTATAGATTACCCTTTTTGATATATCTAACTTATCCTATCTTCTTCTTATTATAGTTAGCCCTATATAAGTATAATAAGCTTTTCTCATAGTAGATATAGTTAGAATAAGCTCCCTCCTACTTAGTTTAATGAGAAATATATTCCTAGAATAGTGGAGCTACTCTAACTAGCTATCTACTCTTAGTAACTTTAAAAGCTATCTTAGCCTATCGCTTAAAGTACTTATTGTATAGATGAAGGTTGTGAGCGCTATATGTGTGGATTAATAAAGCTTTAACTGCTTCTAACCTATCTAACTTCTAGTATAACTAGCCTTAAGGATTAGAATAACCTTTAGCGATATAGACCTTACGTGCGAAAAATAGCTAGTGAGGAAATGCTCCTTGCTTCTTAGTTAGGGTTGCGTATGTGGTGGAAAACTTTAGAAGTAACTCCTAAAACTGCTTTGCTATAGCTTTAGCGCGATCTTTAACGTAAAGCTTATCTATAAATTTAAGCTAGTATTAGATTAAGCTGATAAGACCTTTAACTAGAGCTTATGAAAGAGAAAGAGAGGCTTACGTATAAGTTAATAGTTAACTTAGTTAAGGTTAGGATTAACTTATTATAACTAAGGTAGGTATAATAGTTTAATATAAGTGAAACTTATTATCTTTATCTAGCTTATTGATAGTAGTAGTAGGAATAGGAGAGAAGGGAAAGGGCTTATATAAGGTATTCTAGCTAGTAGTATGAGAGTGATTAGGGTTGATTTTGACGTTTATAATGTGAGTGTTATATAACTTAGGAAGGTCTAACTGTTGTTATGAAGGGCTTAGTTAGGCTAGGAAATATGAAAGTTAATATATTAAGAGGGAGAAAGAAAAGATCTAGCTAGGTGGAAGAAACTCGCCCTTTTGTATCTGAAAGGAGGGGTAGTTAACACTAAAACAGCAGTTATAACAACTAAAAGGCTTATTTACTATAGTAATCTATTAATAGGATGAAAAAGAACAACTTAAAGGACTTTTTACTATAAATCTAAGATTAATTAGTCTAAAAAGAACGTATTTAACTAAGTATTAAAGGTAAGAGTGAAGCAAACATATAGATTAAAGCGCTACTATTTATAAAGGGAGGCCTATAGCTTTAAGCATCTTATAAAATGAATCTTAGAAAACTTTAGCTCTTCTATAGCTGTATTAATCTCCTTCTTTAAAAATAATACTATCGTAAGCCTGATTAAGCCCCTAGTAACTACATTTAACCCCTTATTAGGTACTAAATTACATATATTACCTTCCTCTCCCTTATGCCTACTACCTCTTTAAAAGCTTAAATCTTACTTTTAAAAACTTATTAACTACTTTAATTACTCATATGAATCTCACCCTTAGAAAACTATTTTATAAGCTTAACTAGCTCTTTCTTTATTTGAAAATCATACTTTTAGAAGAAATATTAACTACTAGTACTAAATTTACTTTAATAACGTCTATAAAAGGAAGTACTTTAACCTACTAACCTTCTACTAAATAACTTTATATATCTATATATATAATAATAACCCTTCTTTAATAGATACTTTTATATTTAACTATAATACTTCAACTAAGCTTAACTATTACTTATATATCCTAAAAATTAAATCTTTTCCCTTCTTACTTACTCTTTCTAACTCCTAGTAGAAACTATTAGTATTATAAATAACACCCTCTTACTTATTATAAGTTTACTTTCTTAATTCTTCCTTCTTTATGAGATATTTCGTTGCTACTACCTAGATAGATTATAACATAAAACTATTCAGCCTGCTTTATAACTATTTATATATCTATTTCTCTTCTATAATAACTAAAAACATTAAGATATCTATTACTTCCTCTCCTCTTTTAAGCTCCCTTCGCTCTCTTATTATCTATAAGATCTAGAAGAGCATCTAGGATATAAATAATATCAAAGACCTTTATAAAGACTTTTAGACTTATATCTACTTCCTTTATAAAGATTAGTTAGTTAAGTATGTAAAAACTAAATAAGTTAGAGAAGCACTTAGATCTCTAGGAGCTGAAAACCCTCCTACCTTAGATTACTACTTAGACCTAAACGTTCCTAGCGTAGTTAACATAATAATTGAAGAAAGCTGTTATATCTTTCCTATTCATCCTGAAAACAGCCTTCCTAGCATTATATTTAATATAATTGAGCTTATTAAAGCCTTAATTAATCTATAGAACGCTTTAAATATACTAAAGCTTAGAACTCTTAGAGACTACCTTACGCTTAGATAGATATATAGAAGTAGAGATGCTACAAATATAATACTAATTAAGCGATAAGGTAACATATTTAGAAAAAATAGCAATAATTACTAGTAGCATAAGTAGGGTTAAGAGACTTAAGAAAGATGCCTTTCTAACCTCTATAACTTTTTAGGATTCTTTTAGAGATATAACCCTCTTAAAGCTAAATATATTAAATTAGCTTGCAAACTTACTATTAGAGATATTAATGAGGAAGGATATATAAAGATTTATATAGTGCTTACTCCTTAGACTAGAGATAGCAATATAAGGGCTTATAGGAAAGAATAAGACTACTTAGAGGAAAGAGACTTTATCATCTTTATTAGAACTTATAAGGTAGGTAGTTAGTCTTTAATTATAATTATTAACTAGAGAAGTAGCTTATATCTCTATTTAAACCTTACTTAAGACCTTAGATCTACTTCTAACATCTTAAGCTATTCCTAAACTATTTTCTAAGATATAGTGAAACTCATTAGAAATTAGTATAGAATCTATAAAGCGCTAGTAGAGACATAAGACCTTATTAATTATGCTACCTTTATTATCCTAAACTTCTAACTTAAATCATTAAATAACCTTTAGAAATATAGCCTCTATAGCGCTGATTTCGCTTATTATATGCTTTACAAAGGAAACTATAGCTTAGAGACAACTTAGTTGCAATATACAGCTAAAAAGTAGATTGTAGGAGATAACTATTATAAACTCCTTCTTAACTACTAGGCTTAGCTTATTATTAATAAATTTAAACTACGAGGAGGTAATAATATTAAGAGGCTTTAACCTAAACCTAACTAAACCTTTAATGAATAGGTAAACGCTACAGATACTATAGCTAGAAATAGTAGAAGTTAAAGATCTACTAATTAGGCTGAAGAAAGGGTTAAGGGACTACGCCTAGCTTATCCTAATTAGTCTTTAGTTACTTAGGATTTAATCTAAATTGCTAAAGAAGACCTAATTACCCCCTTAAATACCTATAACCTAGATAACCTTATTAGAGATAGAGACCTAAACCCTTTAACTTATTAAGATGATATTAAGAGGAGAGATTGCCTTATTGAGGGTACTAGGAAGGAGCAAAATCAATAGGTTGATATAGAAAACCTTCGAAGGGGCATGTGCTGGGTAAAGGGTTAGGGTTAGGGTTAGGGTTAGGGTTAGGGTTAGGGTTAGGGTTAGGGTTAGGGTTAGGGTTAGGGTTAGGGTTAGGGTTAGGGTTAGGGTTAGGGTTAGGGTTAGGGTTAGGGTTAGG